>OX465598.1:311063823-312313823 GCA_950022295.1 Bromus sterilis | reverse complement strand
GATTAAAAAGATATAGGGCAGAAAAGTAGCAACTTTATATCAACAGCAGCACACTAACAGCAGGGTAGCTACTTTGGGTGATGAAACAAAAATCATGCAGCAGGAAAATATGACATGTGAACGCATATCATTGAAGTAGACATGATTCTTAACAATATGCAACAAGAATTAATAGCATAGGCCTCACGGATGTGTCACAATCATCAATCAAACTTGCAATAAAATAACAACAGCAGCACATTCCCAGAAATTAGTAGCAGTTAACAGTATGGTTCCCACTTTAACAATGATTAACAACATCAAGATGGCCTTAAATCAAAATGCTCACAAAAGATGAACTGAAGTACACACAATTCTAAACAATTTTCCTTTTTGGCGCAACGTCATCCGAGCTACGGTTTGATCGAAAATCTACTCGCAAAACTGAATCAGCAGCACAAATCCTGGGACTTAGAAAAATTCACAGGGTTCTTAGGAATAAATAAAAAAAGCATATGGGCCTCACCCATCAGGTCGGCCCAAGAGTCTGTGGGAGGGAGGCCGGCTGGGCCTTGGACGGCGGCTAGGCCGCGTTTGACTGGCAGGCCACGGAGCTCGGTGGGCCGCGGCGCTGTATCCGGCCCAGCCGGCGGTCAACGGTTGGCCGCGCCTCTTCCTAGTCGCGGTCGACGGCGCCGCCGGTGACCTCCGGCGAGGCGGTGCGGACGAGGAGGCGGGGCGGTGCAGACGAGGCCGAGGGGGGCGGCACGGCTCAAGATCCGGCTGGATCCGGCCGGGGCGCGGTCGCAGGTCCGAGGTACAGGGGTGGCTCGGCGGCCGGCGTGCTCGCAGCCGAGCGGCGGCGGCCATGGAGGCTGGCGATGATCCGGCGCGGAACATGCGCGAGATGGAGAAGAGGTGAGGCGAGGGAAGGGAGAGGAGGGAGGAGAGAAGAGGGCGCGGAGAGGAGAGGCGGCCGAGGCGGGTCACTGGCGACCGGCAGCTTGCCGGCGGCGGGATCCACGGGAGGCGGCGGCGCTCGGGCTGGAGGAGAAAGGAGAGAGGAGGTGGATGCTAGGGCGCATCTGGGTCGTTGGATCGGCCGATATGACGGTCCAGATCGGAGGGAGGCTACGGTTTGGGCAAAAATGGGCTAAATTGCGAAAATTGGGGCTATTGTGAGGGGGGTGGTTGAAATTTTGTCTTAGGGGAAACCCTAGAAAGGCTAGGGGGAGTGGTGGTCTTTATATAGCCCAGGTGGCTGGCAGTTTGCAAAAACATCCCCGGTTTTTCTCTCACGCGCGCGGTGTTTACGTTTCTGACCGCCGGGGGTCCGCAGGACCTCCGATTCGGGTAAAACTTCGAACTGCGCGATCAACGCGTCGAGCCGGCGGCGTTCACCTCGCGCTGGAACCATTCCGAGAACACTTTCCGGGGCGCTATAAAAATATCCCGTTTAGTTATTAAACGAGGTTTTTACGTTCCGTTGGCTACGGCTGGTCTTGTGCGGGTTTTCGCGACGGTGATCGGGTGAAACCCGGCGTCGCAAGGTCAAGTGTTAGGGTGGAAAGGGTCGGTCTCCGTCCGGTACGAGATAAAAGGAGGAAATATAATCACGGATAGATAAATCGGGGACGCAAACACCGCAAACAAATCAGACAATCAAACAATTCACACCGAAAACAAAAAAAAATTGTGAAATCTGGGCTGTTACAATGAGCGATGGTGGATAATGCATTAGTCTTAACCTTAATATGATGCTATTCTCATCATGTTGTCATTGTTTGCATTGTTGTTATCATGCTATTGTTTACCCTGATGACTTGGCTGTTGTGAGCTTGCAAGTACATTCGATGTACTGACCTGGCGTGTCATGCCAGATGCAGGAGAAGTTGTACCTGGAGATTCTGGTGTGCCATACTTTGCGAACTAGGTCCTGTCGCATCAGTGTCCCCGTGGAGTGGAGCTCCATCACCCCGTTATTCCGCTGCCATAGAGTATCTCGTTGCTCGCATCGAGGCCCCAAGATGTGACATAAATAATGTTGATATTGTTGCCGCATGAGAGGTGCCGCCATGCCTCGTAGAAATTTGTATCCCGAACCTATGAACTTGTATAATTATCAATGAACCGGTTATTTCTGTACCAATATGTTGTGCATTGCCAGAAGACATGATCTCTAGGCTGGCAATGCGAGGTAAACCGGTTGCTCTGAGCCGGGGTGCCACAACGATTGGTATCAGAGCCGCGCTGACTGTAGGACACGCTAGTTAGCACGAGCGCTAGAAGCACGCTACGTCTAGAGTCTTGCTTGTCTTGTGCACCATGATTGATGCATTAGATGACTGCATGGCATGCATATAGATGCATTGATTATTATTGCTAATGGATAACCTTGTGATTGTAGATGGCACTTGTTCCATACCCCTTTGAGTACGAGACTTCACCGACAGGCTTTCCGTCGCTACTTCGCCGAGTTTGGCTTCGACTTTATCCTCAGGGAGAAGACCCGGTGTTCCAGGTGTACCGTGAGAACCTGGCCGACTTTGTGCACGAGTACCGCGCTGAGGTGTTCCATTTAACGAGCTCCGCGATTGGCAGACTTTCGTGGTTAGAGAAGGGACAACCCGATTCCACTCCCAAGCAGGCTATCCTCTATGCTGCTCTGGATGCCCTCGTCGACTTGCGCCAGCAGGAGGTTGAGATGCAGACTCACCCAGGTTTCTCCTACTACCCCACCCTGTCTCCTACAGGGCAGGTCCTTTTTCCTCCCGACTCAGAGTGCAACCGAGCAGTCGTCCACCTCTCCTTCTACATGGTCGCTCAGTACTAGTTGATTATTAGCCTTGCAGAGGAGCTAGCTCATTCTAGGGAGGCACTTGCCTCTAATAGTATAGCCCAGTTACCGCCTCCTCCCCCACCTTTCACCTTTGCACCGATATCGACTCCGCATGTTCCCCCTTCACTCACACCGGAGACTCCAGTTGGACATCCTAATGTTCCAGCTGCCACTTGATACATCCAAAACATATCTATAATTTCTGCTTGCTCCACGCATGTTTTGTGTGATATTGCTATGATCTAGATACACTTTCATACATTTTTGATCATAATTGGACTAACCTAATAACTCAGTGCACCCCAATGCCAGTTCCTGTTTTCTGCTGTTTTTCTATTTTAGTTTTCCTCCATATAAAAAGTGCCAGAAAAATTCGGGAAAATTCAGATAAAAAATCAGCGTGAAGGAAGCTTCGCGAAGAGCCCGAGAGGGGCCAGAGGGGAGCTAGGGGGGCCCAGGCGTCCACCCGGCCCGGCCCCACCCCTGGCCGCGCCAGGGGGGCGCCTGGGGCCCCTGGTCCACCTCTGGCTGCCCCCCTTCGCCTATTTATTCTCCGTCATGGGAAAACTCCAGAAGAAGAACCTATTCCACAAACTCGCCTCTGTTCCGCCGCCGCCGCGCTTCCGAGATCGGGAGCACCAGAGGACCTCTTCCCGGCACCCTGCCGGAAGGAGGATTGACCTCCGGGAGTCTCCTCTCCACCATGGATGCTCCCGGGATGTCTCGTGAGTAGTTTTCCTTGGACCATGGGTCTGTGATCAGAAGCTATGTGATGTTCTCCTCCCCTCTTTGATCTTCATTGTTTAGACCTCGTGAGCTGCCCTACATGATCGAGGCACCTTTGTAATATTTCTGCTATTGCTATGCTGAGTTTGATGGGATCTGATGGATTATGAGATTATGTTCACATTGTGATAGAGTAATATATTTGGTTTTTATCTCTTATATTTTTTTCTAAGTAATTCTTGCATGTTCTCCGTTGCTGCTTATTGCTTTGGCCAAGTAGTAGGTAGTGACTCCAAGAGGGAACGTTGTGCTCGATTGTGGGTTCATGCCCCCCCCCCCCGATGACACGCTTGAGTGACTGAAACATGAGTCTAGGGGATGTGCTGTTGCCACAAGGGGGAAAACAACGGTTCTTGTAACCACGGTTACAAGGATTGTTTACTTTACGCAAAGTTCTTTTAATGCAGTTGTCTGTTGCTTTGGGTTTACACTTTGGGTGGGGCTCGCAACTTAATACCAGCGAGATGTTCTGGATAGATATCTCAAGGTGGATGATTATTAGTAGATGCAGATGGATTTTGGTCTACTTATTTTGGCATACTGCCTGTGCTTTTGAACCTCTTCCTCTCATTTGTAGCAAAGTTAGCATTGCGGTGCGTTCATAATCCTGTCAATTGCCCTTCTGTAATTTTTTTACCTCGCATAGCAGTTTTATCGTCTTTTGGGAGAGAGACATCACTAGCGAACATCACGTATCCCGGTCCATATCCTTATTACTGTTTGCACGCTATATTTACTTTATTGCTTTTACTTGCTCTCATTATCCCTTGCGTTTTACCCTTTGTAAACAACAAGGCCGGAGAGATTGACAACCTCTCCGAACTTCGTTGGGAACAAAGTTATCTGTGTCTGTGTGCAGGTCCACGTCAGTTGCACCGCTGACACCTACTTATCATCTCCGGAGTCCTACTGGAGACAAATCTTGGTATCTTCACCGAGGGAAACTTGCTGCTGCGCTACATCTCCACCTTCCACTTGGGGTAACCAACGAAGGGCGAGAAGCCATCAAGCGAATTTCTGGCGCCGTTGCCGGGGACTCCGAGTGCTAAGATAGGGGAGTTGCACACTACCCTTTACCTTTGTTTTTTAGTCTTGTTAGTTTATCTTTTAGTTTTTATCTTTGTGTCTTTTATCAAAAATTTACAAAAAAATCTGCCACACTTGCTGCTACTATGGGTTCCACTGAAAACACCAAGTTGTGTGACTTCACTAGTCACAACAACCAAGACTTTATCTGCACTCCCATTGCCACACCTACCACTTCAGCTACCTCTTATGAAATTGAACCTGCTTTGCTAAACCTTGTTATGAGAGATCAATTCTCTGGTGCTGGAGATGATGCTGCTTTACACTTGAATAATTTTGTTGAATTATGTGATATGAAAAAGTATAAAGAAGTAAAAGGTGATATTGTTAAGCTCAAGCTCTTTCCTTTCTCTTTAAGGGGAGATGCTAAAATCTGGTTTCAATATTTTCCTAGGAATAGCATAAATTCTTGGGATAAGTGCAAAGATGCTTTTTTAGGGAAGTACTACCCTCCTGCTAAAATTATCCAATTGAGGAGTAATATTATGAATTTTAAGCAACTGGATAATGAACACGTTGCCCAAGCTTGGGAACGAATGAAATCTCTTGTTAAGAAATGCCCTACACATGGTTTGACTACTTGGATGGTTATCCAGACTTTTTATGCAGTCTTGAACTTTACCTCGCGGAACCTGTTAGATTCGGCCGCGGGAGGAACCTTTATGTCAACTACACTTGGTGTTGCCACGAAGATTCTCGATAAAATGATGACCAATTATTCCCAATGGCGCACCGAACGCGCTCCAACAGGTAGGAAGGTAAATTATGTCGAGGAAATTACCTCCCTCAATGAAAAAGTTGACTTAATTATGTCTCTACTTACCAAGCAACCCTCTATTGATCCTCATGTTGTTCCTTTAATTTCTTTGGTTGCCCAAGAAAAAGTAGATGTGAACTTTATTGCTAGAAACAATTTCAACAACAATGCTTCTAGGGGAAATTTTGCTAGCAATCCTAGACCGTTTCCATCCAACTATGGGAACAACAACACTTACCCTAGCAACAAGAACCCCTCTTTTGAATTAGAAAACATGCTTAGAGACTTTATCACTACCCAAAAAGCCTTCAACAAAAATGTAGAAGAGAAATTAGCTAAAATAGATAATCTCTCTTTGAAGCTAGAAAGCTTAGCCCTTGATATTGAGATGCTTAAAATTAGAACCTCTCCCCTTGAGGAGAATAAGGCCACTCCTATTAATGCTATCCAATTACAAATTAATGAAAATATTATGATGATGGCTAAACTTAAAGAAAGATGGGCTAGAGAAAAAGAGTAAGAGGATAGAATTAAGAGCCTTCCTACACACCACACAGTTGCCACTATCCAAATTGTTGAGGACACCCAAGCTATTAGCACCCAATGCACTCCTAGTCCCATTGGACCTATTAATGGTGATGCTAATACCTCAACCGTAGATAAAGAAACTCCTATGAACATAGAGGGTTTCAAACAAGTGAGCCTAGATGACACTACTACCACCTTTGATAGTAGTGATATTGATTTTGATAGTTGCACCCTCTCAGAAGTTCTTAGCTTGCTACACAAAATGTCTAGAGACCCCCACACTAGCACACTTAATCTTGCCTTCACGGAGCATATCACAAATGATCTCATCAAAGCTAGGGAGGAGAAGCTTAGAGTAGAAGCCTCCATACCGAGGAAGCTAGATGATGGTTGGGACCCTATGATTAAAATTAAATTAAATAAATTCTCTTGCTATGCTTTATGTGATGTTGGAGCTAGTACCTCCGTTTTGCCCAAAAGAATATTTGATATGTTTGAATTGAAGTCTTTTGAGCCTTGTTCTTTTGGTGTTCGTCTTGTTGATTCTTCCATAAAGAAAACTTTGGGGAAGATCGACGATGTTCTTATCATTGTCAATGAAAACTATGTTCCCGTTGATTTTATTGTTATGGATATAGAGTGTGAACCTTTATGTCCAATTATTTTGGGACGTCCTTTTCTTCGCACCGTTGGTGCGGTTATTGACATGAAAGAGGGGAATATAAAGTTCCAATTCCCATTCAAAAAGGGGATGGAACAGTTCCCTAGAAAGAAAATCAAGTTACCTTTTGAGTCCGTTACACGGGCTAGTTATTCTCTTTCTCTTGACAAAACTTGATTCTTCTTTTTGCATCATGCCTAGCTAAAAGGCATAAAAGAAAGCGCTTTCGGGAGGCAGCCCCCAACGAATTTAGGTGTTTATTTTTGCTTTTGTTGTGTCTTGATGATTTTTACTTTGGTAGAAACATCATTGTATCTATATTTTTCAACTTTCTGCCAAGTTATAGCCTCTTACGGCAAGGGAAGTAAAAGTTGTGACATGCTGTCCAGAAAACAGATTCTGTCCTCGTGACCAGAAAAATTCCAGAAACATACCAGTTAATCTTTTTGATCTGAAATTTTTACACAGTATTCTCTATACAATTATGAAACTTCCGTATGTTCTGAGTTTTTTTATTTGAGTTGCAGAAGTGCCCCTAAAAAATTCTTTACTACCTGCTGTTCTGTTTTTCACAGATTCTGCCACGTTTTGTCTCTCATAACTTTTGCAAACCTTAAGCTTGCTTTTTCTTTGCAAAAACTTTTTGGAACTCTTGAGAAACAGTATCTCTTCAAGAATATCTTTATATCCAGTGGGGAAAAACTATTTATTAAGGGTACTAACCTCTCTAATCAGCTTATGATGAGTTATGTATGAAGGGAGTTTTCAAGTGTGCGATGGAAGATGATGGAAGAAGATCCAGGAGTGTCAAGCGCTCAAGCTTGGGGATGCCCCCATGCATACCCAATAAATAATCAAGGAGACTCAAGCGTCTAATCTTGGTGATGCCCCCGTGCATCCCCTTCTCCATCAACGATCATCAGTTCGTCCTTCGTCCCACTATATTTTTATCACTTCATGCGTTATGTGCTATGCTTGGAGTGTCTCGCTCTTAGGTTTTGTTTTTAGTTTTCTTTAGCTTTGCTTGCTGTTCATAACAAGTTAGTTCCCGTCTTACTTTGTGTGGGATAGAAACACGCTCCACTTTCAAAATTTAGAACACATCATAGGATTCTTCATGCCTATCTTTTTGTTGTTGTGTGTTCTTTATCTTTTCATAGCTACTGCAATGTTTAGTTTTAGTTTTTAGTTTGTCTTTAGCAAGAGCCTTGGCTTTTGTTTAGTTTGTTGCTGCAACTCTTTTTAGTTTTCATGTTTATCTTGTTAAAGAGAGTTGGTTGTTGCACTGAGTTGTGTCTTGTCTTGAAAGTAGGTGATTGAGGTTGCTATTTAATTTTAGTAGTAACTTGCAATGGTTTTGAGGTATTGATGTGAGTAATGTTTGAACTTTTGGTGTCAAGAGCTCTAGCCTATTAGTGATAGGTGTCGTATTTTGGGCAATCCGTGTGTATTTTCAAAACCTACAAAACTAGTTGAGAACTCTAGCTACTAGATGGATCACTACTCTTTGGAGGGATCGAATATCAGAGAACACTCACGTACCATGAGTCGAGGATGCCCAAAGATAACCAAACCCCCATACACTCCTCCTCGGGGTACTTTTCTCTTTGTGAACCTCCTCATTAGATTGAGAGTTACCGATAATAAGTGCATGAGTTCTTCGGACTAATGTAAGTATTGAAAGTTGACACTTCCACCTTCCCATATTTTGCTAGCCTCTCCCGTGCCGTGCATTTCCTTCTTCTCACTTCGAGAGTTGGTGTCCACCTTCACCGGTACATCCAAACCTTTGGAATGATACGCTTTTTCATCATAAGCCTCCTTATATCTTTCCTCAAAACAGCCACCATACCTACCTATCAAGGCATTTCCATAGCCTTTCTGAGTTATATTGCCATGCAACTTCCACCTCTTCATGACTTGATTTTCATGTCATACATGTTCCTGCTACACTGGCAGCGACATACCTTGCATACATCATGATAGTTACTTCTTCTTTATGATTTTGAGTACCTTGTAAAGTGTGAAAGATCTCCTTTACCTTCTTGTAAAATAGAGTGTTGCCCTTAAGTGAGGAAAAGATCCCAAAGTGGACACATTAAAAGATCCCAAAGAGGACAAATGAGAGTTAAAAAGAAAGAGCCATTGAGGCCACAAAAAAATACAAAAAAATAGAAAAAAGAGAAAAAAGAAATAAAAAGAGAGAAAGGGGCAACACTACTATCCTTTTGAGAGATCCACACTAGTACTCCCTTTATATCCTTGTACTCCATAGAGATGATATTTATGCATATAGTTTGGAGAGCTTCTCAGCTCGTATGTGCATCTGTTGCATGGCAATCCCTACTCCTCACATCATATCTATCATTTGGCATCTCTTCCCTTTGATTGTCCTCATTGATGTGAGCCTTTCTCATCCTTTTTGTCTTCCTCCTTCGTACTTCTCTTTTTGCCATCCTAAGTGTCAACTCTCGTGCTTACGCTCATCCATTGCATGAGTGCTCAAAATATCGAAAAGGAGTGGATCAAATTGAATTGTACCTGGCTAGTGGTCTGGGGACGAGTCAAGATAAGATTCCAAAGAAGACCAAGTGTGAAACTTTAGTACATTGAGTTCTCAACACAAAAATAATTTTTCTCGTATTCCATATCCCCTTTCTTGCACGCAAACACCATTTGGAGACATTCGAGTCACGGACAGCGAGAGCTCTTGCACCTAATGTTCTTTTGTTACTTGTTTCAATGCTAATATAGACTCTTGCCTGTTATGACTTGAATTGAATCTCTAACCTTGATTGTTTTACTTTTCAAAGTTCTTTTATGGTTGCTAGCATGTCACCACAGAAATTATCCTGTTATCATTTACCTACTCGAGGATGAGCAGGAATTAAGCTTGGGGATGTTGATACGTCCAAAACGTATCTATAATTTCTGCTTGCTCCATGCATGTTTTGTGTGATATTGCTATGATCTAGATACACTTTCATACATTTTTGATCATAATTTGACTAACCTATTAACTCAGTGCACCCCAGTGCCAGTTCCTGTTTTCTGCTATTTTTCTATTTCAGTTTTCCCCCATATAAAAAGTGCCAGAAAAATTCGGGAAAATTCAGATAAAAAATCAGCGTGAAGGAAGCTTCGCGAGGAGCCCGAGAGGGGCCAGAGGGGAGCCAGGGGGGCGCCTGGGGCCCCTGGTCCACCTCTGGCTCCCCCCTTCGCCTATTTATTCTCCATCACGGGAAAACTTCAGAAGAAGAACCCTATTCCACAAACTCGCCTCTGTTCCGCCGCCGCCACGCTGCCGAGATCGGGAGCACCAGAAGACCTCTTCCCGGCACCTTGCCGGAGGGAGGATTGATCTCCGGGAGTCTCCTCTCCACCATGGATGCTCCCCGGATGTCTCGTGTGTAGTTTTCCTTGGACCATGGGTCCGTGATCAGTAGTTATGTGATGTTCTCCTCCCCTCTTTGATCTTCATTGTTTAGACCTCGTGAGCTGCCCTACATGATCGAGGCACCTTTGTAATATTTCTGCTATTGCTATGCTGAGTTTGATGGGATCTGATGGATTATGAGATTATGTTCAGATTGTGATAGATTAATATATTTGGTTTTTATCTCTTATATTTTTGTTCCTAAGTAATTCTTGCATGTTCTCCGTTGCTGCTTATTGCTTTGGCCAAGTAGTAGGTAGTGACTCCAAGAGGGAACGTTGTGCTCGATTGTGGGTTCATGCCCCCCCCCCGATGACACGCTTGAGTGTCAGAAACATGAGTCTAGGGGATGTGGTGTTGCCACAAGGGGGAAAACAACGGTGCTTGTAACCGCGGTTACAAGGATTGTTTACTTTACGCAAAGTTCTTTTAATGCAGTTGTCTGTTGCTTTGGGTTTACACTTTGGGTGGGGCTCGCAACTTAATACCAGCGAGATGTTCTGGATAGATATCTCAAGGTGGATGATTAGTAGTAGATGCAGATGGATTTCGGTCTACTTATTTTGGCGTACTGCCTGTGCTTTTGAACCTCTTCCTTTCTTTTGTAGCATAGTTAGCATTGCGGTGCGTTCATAATCCTGTCAATTGCCCTTCTGTAATTTGTTTACCTCGCATAGCAGTTTTATCGTCTTTTGGGAGAGAGACATCACTAGCGAACATCACGTATCCCGGTCCATATCCTTATTACTGTTTCCACGCTATATTTACTTTACTGCTTTTACTTGCTATCATTATCCCTTGCGTTTTACCCTTTGTAAACAACAAGACCGGAGAGATTGACAACCTCTCTGAACTTCGTTGGGAACAAAGTTATCTGTGTCTGTGTGCATGTCCACGCTAGTTGCGCCGCTGACACCTACTTATCATCTCCGGAGTCCTACTGGAGACAAACCTTGGTATCTTCACCGAGGGAAACTTGCTGCTGCGCTACATCTCCACCTTTCACTTGGGGTAACCAACAAAGGGCGAGAAGCCATCACCACTTGCCGCGAGACCCCAGAGGAGTGGGCCACCTTGACTGCTACCCCTGCTGCTCCGATGCTTAAGCAGCGTACTCCCCCTCCTCCTGAGGGAGAGTCTTCCCGTCAGCGTCATCATATTGACGTCACGTCTCGTAGCACGATCCACATTGTTAGTTCCGACTCTGAGGATGACTCCGATTGTTCCGCTGACTGTCAGTGCCCGCTTCATTACCACTCCTAGAACGATGTTGAGTAGAAGCATGAGTATGTTGAGCGATAACTAGTAATTCCATCCCCTACTAGTGTGATATGTATGTTGTTGCAATGCTATGTTAAATTATTGGTGTTCATCTCGCTCTTATTCGGCTAGATTTGATGTTGCATTTAACTCGTTTTCCCCTATGATTTTGACGTGGTGTGGGTGACGCAGACGGACCCCTGCTCACTTCCTTTTGGATAATGGCACCACGCCTGGTTCTGAGCTGATTCTTGGTCGGCCGTCCGGGGTGGCTGCCTGCTTTACCTTTCTCTTTCCAACAGCCGGCCCGTGTTCTGAGCTGCTTTTCGGCTGTCTCAGGCGGATGATTGGTTTCTTTTCGCAGTGGAGACCCTATGTTCTGAGCTGTTTTCTCGGCCGTCTTAGGGGACCTCTGCTTTCTTCTTATCAACGCTGCTCCAAGTTCTGAGCTGTCTTTCAACCATCTTGATCAATGGTTGAGTTATTCCAGTAATGCCCCAGATCCTTGTTGTCAAGACCGTTCTGGTGGTCGCTGGTTTATTCGCTGGTTTTCGCAAGGGTTCAAATGATCATCAACCACCGCTTTTTGGTGTTGCGAGTTCCTTTTCGTCTTGCCGTCACTTTACTTGTTTCCCCTATGGTGGTTGCTCATTATATTGGTGCTTTATATTGGGAACGGATATAGGATTCGGCGAGGTGAAGGCAGCAACTCTGGTGATGACGACACCCCTATTCGTCGATCCGCCAGGCAAGCTGGACTGTCACCAGAACAGATGCCACCTCATCCACCGCAGGCCCCAACCCCAGAACAGATCATGAGGATGTTTCAAGAGAAGAGGAATCAAGATCTCTTGGAATTACTAAGAAGTATGCAGACTATAGTGGGACAGAATCTGAACCAAGGATCACACTCCAAGCTATCTGATTTTCAGCGCACCCGACCACCGAGCTTTGACCAGGCAGCAGATCCCATTGAAGCTGATGACTGATGGCTTCTCGCCCCTTCTTGGTTACCCAAAGTGGAAGGTTGAGATGTAGACAGCAAAAAATTTCCCTCGGTGGAGATACCAAGGTTTGTCTCCAGTAGGACTCCAACAACGACAGGAAGGTGAAAATGGCGCCAGAAATTTCTTTGGTGGCACGAGAGTTGACGTGGACCTGCACATACAACAGATAACTTTGCTCCCAACGAGTTCAGAGAGGTTGTCAATCCCTCCTGCCTTGTTGTTCACAAAGGATCAAACGCACGGGATAATAATGATAGTGATAGCAATGGAAAGGTAAATAAAGCAGCAAATAAATAGCGAGTGTAAACAGTATTGGAAATATGGACCGGGATCCCATGATGTTTACTAGTGATGTCTATCTCCCAAAAGACGATAAAATAGCCATGCGAGGTAAACAAATTACAGTTGGGCAATTGACAGGATTATGTGCGCAAACCAATGCTAACTATGCTATAAAGAAAGGAAGAGGCTCAAAAGCATGGGCGATACGCCAAGACAAGTAGACCGAAATCCATATGCATCTACCTACTAATCATCCAACTTGAGATATCTATCCAGAACATCTCGCTGGTATTAAGTTGTGAATCCCACCCAAAGTGTAAACTCAAAGCAACAAACAACTGCATTAAAGAACTTTGCGTAAAGTAAACAATCCTTGCACCCGCAAGTACAAGCACCGTTGTTTTCTCCCTTGTGGCAACAGCACATCCCCTAAACTCATGTTTCCGTCACTCAAGCTAGTCATCAGGGGGCATGAACCCACAATCAAGCATAACACTCCCTCTTGGAGTCACTACCTACTACTTGGCCAAAGCAATAAACAGAAACGGAGAACATGCAAGAATTACTCAAGAACAAAAATATAAAAGAGGAGATTTAAATATATTACTCAAACACAATCTGGACATAGTCTCATAATCCATCAGATCCCAGCAAACTCATCATAGAAACAACAGAAATATTACATATGTGCCTCGATCATGTAGGGCAGCTCACGAGGTCTAATCCATGAAGAACAAAGAGGGGAGGAGAACATCACATAGCTACCGATCATGGACCCATGGTCCAAGGTGGACTACTCACGGTTCATCCAGGAAGAATTCATGGTGGTGGAGAAGCTCCCGGAGGTTGTTCCTCCCTCCGGTAGGGTGCCGGGAAGAGGTCTCCTGGTGCTCCCGATCTTGGAAGCGCGGCGGCGGCGGAACAGACGATAGATTGCGAAAGAAGGGTTCTGTCCCCGAGGGTTTCTCGTCACAGGGAATAAATAGGATAAGGGGGGAAGCCTGGGGGGCCACCAGGGGTCCAGGCGGCCTCCCGGCGCGGCCCCCTTTGGCCCCCCTTCGGGACTCCGGAAGCTTCCTGTACGCTGATTTTTCCTATATTTTTCCCGAAATTTTTCTGGCACTTTAAATAATGGGAAAACGTGAAATACAAAAACAGCAGAAAACAGGAACTGGCACTAGGGTGCACTGAGTTAATAGATTAGTCCAAATATGATCAAAAGTGTATGGAAGTTCATCAATATCATAGCAATATCACACAAAAGATGCATGGAGCAAGCAGAAATTTTAGATTCGTTTTGGACGTATCAACATCCCCAAGCTTAATTCCTGCTCGTCCTCGAGTAGTTAAATGATAACAAGCATAATTTCTGTGGTGACATGCTACCAAACATAAAAGAACTTTTAAGTAATGCAATCAAGGCATGTAATTCAATTCAAGTCATAACAGGCAAGAGTCTATATTAGCATTGCAACAAGAAACATAAGAACATAAAGGTGCCAGAGCTCTCGTTGTCCGTGACTCGAATGTCTCCGTATGGTGTTTGCGTGCAAGAAAGGGGAAAGGGATATACGAGTGAAAAGTATTTTTGTGTTGAGAACTCAATCTACCAAAGTTTCACACTTGGTCTTCTTTTGGAATGTTATCTTGAATCATCCCTAGACCACTAGCCAGGTACAAGTCAAAATGATCCACTCCTTTTCGATATTTTGAGCACTCATGCAATGGATGAGCGTAAGCAAGAAAGTTGACACTTAGGATGGCAAAGAGAGAATATGGTGGAGGAGGAAGAAAAAAAGGTGAGAAAGGCTCACATCAATGAGGACAATCATTGGCGAGAGAAAGCCAACTGATAGATATGATGTGAGGAGTAGGGATTGCCATGCAACGGATGCACATATGAGCCAAGGTAAGCTCTCCAATGGAACTAGTGGGGATACATCCAACTTGCTTGCTCAAGAAGACCTAGAGATCATTTGAGGAGGCTCGTCATTGGAATATACAAGGCAAGTTCTATAGTGTTAAGGTCCCCACATAGCTATATGCATGAATGATAATCTCTATGGAGTACAAGTGTGGATCTCTCAAAAGGAATAGTAGTGTGCCCCCTTCTCTCTTTTTATTTCTTTTTCTCTTTTTTCTATTTTTTGTATTTTTTTTGGTGGCCTCAATGGCTCTTTCTATTTCTCTCATTTGTCCTCTTTGGGATCTTCTGATTTTGTCCTCTTTGGGATCTTTTGATTTTGTCCTCTTTGGGCTCTTTTCCTCACTTTAGGCGCAACACTCTATATATTACAAGAAGTATACAAGATCTTTCACACTTTACAAAAGTACTCAAATCATAAAGAAGATGTAACTATCATGATGTATGCAAATGTGCCTCTGCCAGTGTAGCAGGATATGCAATGATACTATCGCGTCATGTAGCAATGATTAGGGCAAGGCCCAACTAGCATGTGGCTCAATGATCAAGCAAGTAGCATGTATGACATGAAGATCAAGTCATGAGAAGATTGATGTTGCATGGCAATGTATCTCGGAAAGGCTATGGAAATGCCTTGATAGGTAGGTATGGTGGATGTTTGAGGAAGGATATAAGGAGGTTTATGATGACAGAGCGTATCATGCCAAAGGTATGGATGTACCGGCGAAGGTGGATGCTAACTCTCGGAGTGAGAAGAAAGCAATGCACGACACAGAAGAGGCTAGAAAAATATGGGTAGGTGGAAGTGTCAACTTTCGAATACTCACATTAGTCCAAAGAACTCATGCACTTATTATCGGTAACTCTCAATCTAATTAGGAGGTTCACAAAGAGATAAGTACCCCGAGGAGGAGTGTATGGGGGTTTGGTTATCCTTGCGCATCCTTGACTCATGGTACGTGAGTGTACTCTAATATTCGACCCCTCCAAAGAGTAGTGATCCATCTAGTAGCTAAAGTTCTCAACTAATTTTGTAAGTTTCAAAAATAAACACGGATTGCCCAAAATATGACATCTATCACTAATTGGCTAAAGCTCTTGACACCAAAAGTCCAAACATTACTCATAGAAATACCTCAAAACTATTGCAAATTACTACTACAATTGAATAGCAACCTCAACTACCTACTTCAAGTCAAGACACAAAACTCAGTGCAACAGGCAAACTCTCTAAACAAGATAAACATGAAAACTCAAGAGAGTTCCAGAAACAAACTAAACAAAAGCTCTTAAAAATATAAGCATGAAAACTAAGATCTAAACATGACAACAGCTATGAAAAAGATAAAGAACACACACATCAAAGATAAGCATGAAGAATCCTATGATGTGTTCTAGATTTTGAAAGTGGAGCGTGTTTGTCTCCCACACAAAGAAAGCTGGGTTCTAACTTGTTATGAACAGCAAGAAAAGCAAAAAAAATCCTAAGATAAGTAAAGAGCGAGACACTCCAAGCATAGCACATAACGCATGAAGTGATAAAAGTATAGTGCAACGAGAGACGAACTGATAATTGTTGATGGAGAAGGGGATGCACGGGGGCATCCCCAAGCTTAGACGCTTGAGTCTCCTTGAATAGTTTTTGGGGATGCATGGGGGAATCCCCAAGCTTGAGCATTTTACACTCCTGAATCTTCTTTCATCATCTTCCCTCGCACACTTGAAAACTCCCTTCACACATAACTCATCATAATCTGATTAGCAAGGTTAGTACCCACAATAAAATAATTTTTTCTCTACTAGAAATAAGTATATTCTTGAATAGATACTGTTTCTCAAGATTGCCAAAAAGTTTTTGCAAGGAAAAAGCAAGCTTAAGGTTTGCAAAATGAAGAAAAGGCAAAACAGGACAGAATCTGTGAAAAACAGACCAGCAGGTAGTAAAGAATTTTTTAGGGGCACTTATGCAACTCAAATAAAAAAACTCAGAACATACGAAAGTTCCATGATTGTATAGAGCACGCTGTGTAAAAAATTCAGCTCAAAAAGATGAACTGGGATTTTTCTGTGATTTTTCCCGTCACGAGGACAGAATCTATTTTCTGGACAGCATGTCACAACTTTCACTTCCCTTGTCATATGAGGCTATAAATGGCACAAAGCTTGAAAATTAAAGATACAATGATGTTGCTACAGTATTAACAAACATCAAGACCACTAAAAACAGAAGTAAAAACATCTTGGGTTGCCTCCCAACAAGCGCTTTCTTTTACGACTTTAAGCTAGGCATAAAGATTATAAAAGATGCTCTCATAAGAATAAGGACTTGAAGCAACAGAGAGCATCAAGAAGAAAATATGAAACACATTTAAGCCTAACCCACTTCCTATGCATAGGCATCTTATAATAAAATAAATCAAATAAGCACAAAGTGACAAGCATAGGAAGGTGGAACAAGAGCAACTTTAAAATTTTCATCAAAAAGAGAGGTGTTTTTGTAACTTGAAAGATTTTAGAACCAAGCTTTCCTCTCTCAAAGTAATTTTCAGTAGTATCATGAACAGCATCAAGAATATAACTATCACATAAATCATGTTGTTCATGACCTGCAAGGACACGTGTATAGTTTTCAACACGGTCTTTAGGATCATAAGATAAATGCAACCCGTCACATAGACGTTTAGCCAGGACAAAACTCTCCGGAATATTTGGAGATTTCAAAAGGATAATAGGAAAATCAAGTGTGGGTGCAATAGCAACAATTTCATGCTTAACATGAGGAACTATAGAAAGTTCATCTCCGTAAGCATCATCCATAGTGGCATCATGGCCATAAGCATAGAAGGCATCAACTTCATCAAAAAGGGATATTTCAAAAGAATCCATAGGATCATAACACTCATATAAGGTAAGATTCAAAGAGTTACTCTCATTAGAAGGTAGACATGGATGGATCCATTCTTCCTCCTTTTGTTCGTCACTCTCCTTGTCTTTTTCATCCTAGGAGCTTTCGGTTTCATCAATTTCTTCTTTCATAGAGTCCTGCAAAACATTAGTCTCTTCCTTTGGGGGAGAGATTCTCTCAAGATGATCAGTAATATAATAATTTGCATCATAATTTTCCAAACAATAGTTAAGTATAGCAAGACTCACAGATTCGTAAGGGGCATCATTAATATTTCAAAGAAGAGAAGTAATTTCATAGGCACCCTTTTAAGCAACAAATTCTTATATTGTCTCTGCATCATAAAAATCATAGTTTCCCTTAGCATAAGAAGCTAAGGTTTCATCATCATTGTAATCACATTGGAAAGAAAGGTGTTTGTGCCTCATAAAGCAACAAGATTCATCCCTGCAGAAAGATATATTATATATTGAGCACAAGTTTCTAGCATACTCATACAACTGGTGTATTTGTTTCCATAAGTGTATCCCCTTTTGAGACAAGCGGTGTTCCTTGTACCACTTTTGTTGATCCTCGGTGAATCCTCCATGCCAATAAGGTCTGGTTTCAAAGAAGTCAGACATTCATTGGCAAGTAAGGAACTAGACATACTATTTTTTTGGATTTTTCATAAAGGACACTAAAGCAAAAACTGAAAGGTAAAATAAAAAGACTAAAAAGCAAAGATAAAAGATAGTGTGCAACTCCCCTATCTTGAAGAGTGGAGTCCCCGGCAACGGCGCCGGAAATTGGGCGGTTGGCGGGACCACTCTTCTGCTTTGCTTCGGAATCCCCGGCAACGGCGCCAGAAATTGCTTTGATGGCTTGTCGCCCCTCGTTGGTTACCCAAAGTGGAAGGTTGAGATGTAGACAACAGCAAATTTCCCTCGGTGAAGATACCAAGGTTTGTCTCCAGTAGGACTCCAACAACGACAGGAAGGTGACAACGGCACCAGAAATTGCTTTGGTGGCGCGAGAGTTGACGTCGACCTGCACCCAACAGATAACTTTGCTCCCAACGAGTTCAGAGAGGTTGTCAATCCCTCCGTCCTTGTTGGTCACAAAGGATCAAATGCACGGGATAATAATGATAGTGATAGCAATGGAAAGGTAAAAAAAGCAGGAAATAAATAGCGAGTGTAAACAATATTAGAAATATGGACCGGGATCCCATGATGTTCACTAGTGATGTCTCTCTCCCAAAAGACGATAAAATAGCCATGCAAGGTAAACAAATTACAGCTGCGCAATTGACAGGATTATGTGCGCAAACCAATGCTAACTATGCTATAAAGAAGGGAAGAGGGTCAAAAGCATGGGCGGTACGCCAAGACAAGTAGACCGAAATCTATCTGCATCTACCTACTAATCATCCACCTTCAGATATCTATCCAGAACATCTCGCTGGTATGAAGTTGCGAATCCCACCCAAAGTGTAAACTCAAAGCAACAGACAACTGCATTAAAGAACTTTGCGTAAAGTAAACAATCCTTGCACCTGCAAGTACAAGCACTGTTGTTTTCTCCCTTGTGGCAACAGTACATCCCCTAGACTCATGTTTCTGTCACTCAAGCTAGTCATCGGGGGGCATGAACCCACAATCAAGCATAACGCTCCCTCTTGGAGTCACAACCTACTACTTGGCCAAAGCAATAAACAGCAACGAAGAACATACAAGAATTACTCAAGAACATAAATATAAAAGAGGAGAATCAAATATATTACTCAAACACAATCTGAACATAGTCTCATAATCCATCAGATCCCAACAAACTCAGCATAGCAACAGAAGAAATATTACATATGTGCCTCGATCATGTAGGGCAGCTCACGAGGTCTAATCCATGAAGAACAAAGAGGGGAGGAGAACATCACATAGGTACTGATCATAGACCCATGGTCCAAGGTGGACTACTCACGGTTCATACGGGAAGCATGCATGGTGGTGAAGAAGCTCCCGGAGGTGGTTCCTCCCTCCGGCAGGGTGCCGGGAAGAGGTCTCCTGGTGCTCCCGATCTTGGAAGCGCGGCGGCGGCGGAACAGAGGAGAGATCGCGAAAAAGGGTTCTGTCCCCGAGGGTTTCTCTTCACGGGGAATAAATAGGCGAAGGGGGCAGCCAGGGGGGCCACCAGGGGTCCAGGCGGCCTCCCGGCGCGGCCCCACCCTAGGCCGCGCCACCTGGCCGCCTGGGGCCCAGGTGGGTCCCCTCTGGCCCCCCTTCGGGACTCCGGAAGCTTCCTGTACGCTGATTTTCTCCTATATTTTTCCCGGAATTTTTCTGGCACTTTAAATAATTGGAAAACCTGAAATACAAAAACAATAGAAAACAGGAACTGGCACTGGGGTGCACTGAGTTAATAGGTTAGTCCAAATATGATCAAAAGTGTATGGAAGTTCATCAATATCATAGGAATATCACACAAAAGATGCATTGAGAAAGCAGAAATTATAGATACGTTTTGGATGTATCAATGACTGGCTAAGGACAATGGAAAAGAAATTGGAGTTTGGCTACTGTGATGAAGCCGACAAGGAACCATTTTCCACCCATTACCTCGAGGGTTATGCAGCTATTTGGTGGGACAATACCATGGAAGTGTGGCCTCCAGAAGAAGACATCACCTAGTAAAAGTTTGAAGAAAATTTTCGTGCATACCATATCCCCACCGGAGTGTTGATGGTCAAATAGAGAGAGTTCCTCTCTCTTGCCCAAGGTAGCATGTCCGTGACTGAGTACCTGGACAAGTTCAATCACCTCGCAAGATATTCTGTCCACGATTTCGCCACTGAAGAAAGGAAGATAGATTTCTTCCTCGTCGGACTCAGCGCTGATGACCCACAAACGTAAGGGAACGAGGTAGTCTTCGCGGGTAAGTTAACCCAATTTATTGATTCGACACACAGGGATTCAAAGAGTATTTATAAGCTTTGACAGTTGATTTGTCAATTCAACCGCACCTGAAATATAGTTGCTTGCAACAAAAGAGAAGTGGTAATGGTAATATGATAGTGATGGTGAAAACAGCAAAAGTGAATAGCAAAAGTAACAACTAATGACCAGCAGGGTTGAAAACACTATAGGCTAGGGAGATGGATGGTTGGGCGCTGCATGGGTGAGAGTGAACATGTAATAGATTCTAACACGGGGCAAGGCACACAGAAGAACAATGATCATCTAGGAAAATATCAAACATTAGGCATGTATCCCGTAGGTAGTTGTACGTGCTTGCAATAAGAACTTGCACAACATCTTTTGTCCTACTATCCCGCTACGAACGGGGCTAGAGGGAACTTATGGAGATTAAGGTGCTCCTGTCAAAGAGCACCGGAACAAAGCAATAAACTCAATGTATACAAGGAATCCTCAAATTATGGACCATCCCCTTTGGTGTCCCAAGCTGTCACCTTTGGGATCGCCGGTTCTGGACCATAATAGGTGCATACAACTCATAGATAGGATCAAGAACACAAATATATTCATGAAAACACATAGGGTTCAGATCTGAAAACATGGCACTCGGGCCCAAAGTGACAAGCATTAAGAGCAACAAGTTGAAGCAAAGAAGATAAACACCAATCTAGATGATAGGCAACATGCCCCCAACAATCTGACGAACTATTACATGATCTAACTCATCCAATCCCTACCATCCCCTTTGCCTACAGCAGGGAATTACTCACACATGTGAAGAGAAGTCATGGAGGAGGGATGGATTGGTGATGGTGATGACGATGGCGACAATCTCCCCTCTCCGGAGGCCAAATCATCCTCCAGATTAGCCCTCCCGAAGAAGAACAAAGGGTGGCGGCGCTCCGCGACGGAAACTGGAAAAGCGACTTCTTCCCTGGGGTTTTCCCGTCACGAGAATAAATAGGAGCATCGGTAGGGCACCAGAGGAGGGGGGAGGCTCCCAGGCGGCCAGAGGGCACGGCCCCACCCCTGGCCGCGCTAGGGGGCGCCTGGGGCCCCCAGGACTCCCCTCTGGTCCCACTTCTGGCATCTGGCTCCTTCGGGTGCGTGGATTTTCTGTTAATTTTCCCGGAATTTTCTGAGATACCTAAAAATCCATTTTCCTGCACACAATAAAACCATACAGACAGCTCTACTGAAAACAGCGTTAGTACGGGTTAGTTTCGTCCAAATCATGCAAGAATGAGGGCAAAACAATAGCAAAAGTGTTTGGAAAAGTAGATACGTTTGAGACGTATCAACTCCCCCAAGCTTAGCATATTGCTTGTCCTCAAGAAATTCAGTTCAACGAACTGGACGCGACAAAGAAAACTTTGACAAACTCTTTTGCTTCATTAGATGTATATAAGCATGTACTAAGAAAAGAGTTTAGCAAGTATTGAAACAATGCTATAAGGACAATGCACGAAGAAATTCTTCTTTCATGTGATCAATCACAAACAACGAAAAGTAAATAATATGCTACTGAAAATCAAGACAGGATCACAATGCACATAGCTTGAACATGCTTGAGTGGCATTTCGCTAGCCTCCATGAGTGAAGCAAAACATAAATGCAGAAACTCCTCCGGAGTTTTAAAGGTGACTAGAACTCAGTATTTCAGACTAGCAATAACACAAGCATGCAGAAGACAATGTAATACTTTGGGACAATGCATGTTACACTAAGAATGACAATTATGCTCTCATAGTTGGTGCTTTGAAGAAAGAAGGGGAGACTCTCGAACCGTGGCTTTTGATGGAAAGGTTGAAAACCCGTGAAAGGAAGCAAAGACTACACATGTGCCAGAGCTCTTGGTTTTGAAAACAGAGATAAAACTCTTTTGAGAGGTGTAACTTTCCAGTCAACGGTGAACGGTAAAGGTCTCTCAATATCTCCCATGCCAACCATATTAATGCCTTTTGCTTACACATATTCCCTTATCCATAAATCCTTTGATGGTCTACGGAACCTTTTATTTTGCCTGAAGGATGGAAGGAGGGTATCGTTCCATCTATCATAAGCAGCATTTGGTCCATTTCACTCCATCATCAAGCATGGGGGAGGTGTAACTCTCATATTATTTTTTTCTGTTTGACTAGTTAAAACTTCCGTCAAAATATTTTTGGCATACAAGATACTGATTTCCCCTCACCACACCATGAGCTTGTACGGTTACAAAAGGGAAGCTTTTGAATAAATTTCGAGATGGCACAAGAAAGTCTAAGTTAGGAGTGGCCGGTAAATACCACATATAGGTAGGTATGGTGGACTCAAATGGAACAACAGGGTTTGAAAAGGAGTTTGGAAGCACAAGCAGAATTCCGCTTAGTGCGAGTGAAGGCTAGCAAAAGTCTGGGAAGCGACCAACTAGAGAGCAATAACTGTCATAATCATGCAGAGCGACAAAGCAACATTGAATCGGGCATGAAAGTGATATAACTATTCTGAAACAAAAAGATCATCAATGCATAAAGGACTTTTTAGTCATAAACATGTGTGAACATGTGCCAAGTGAATCCAAAAATTCTCCGAAGGGAAATACCACTTCAGTTTGCCGAACCATGAACAATGCAATGCATGTAAATCATTTCAACAACACATTATGTACTCTAGCTATTTGAGACTAGCCACAAGAAAGCATGAACACTGGGAAAGCATTGTAAACATAGCACTAAGTCGCTACAAGTTGGTCTCTAGATCATAAGCACAGGCATATGTACAAAAGTAGAAACAAGAAGAGTTCATACCGGTTTTCCTTGTTGCTTCCCTTCCGTCGATCTTCGTCATTACTGCCTTGTCACTTGCACGATCGAACGTGGGAAATATTATCAAACGCCATCACGGACTCGAGCTGAACTCTGAAAACAACGAAAACTAAAGAGAGAAAGGAAATCTTTTTGGGTTTTTAAAAGGTTTAAACAAGAGCAAAAGAAAAGAGAAAATCTTTTTGTTGTTTTTGCAAAGAAAGAAAGAAGAACGGGCAAAAGCTTCGAAAAGATCAAAGCGAACAAAATAAAACGCAAGATATAATCAAGGTTACCAAACTCGGAAGTCATGTGTAACACCCCGGGTGTCACGATACAGTAATCACCTACAGTAATCACAATTACTGTTGTTAATCATGCCTTGATCATCTTTGAATCAACACAAATTCAAAATGCCTTTTTGGTGGCTATTAAAATTATGTGACAAATAAATACTTGTCCAAAAATTATGCAACCACTTTTGTAAACTCCCTAATAATCATTGGACCAAGATAAACCAACTTTGGGCATTTATTGAAATGCTTAAAAATATGAAACAAAGTTAAACCGCAGCGGAACAGCACCAATTGCCAGTTGCAGCTCAAAAATAAATAGGAAAATATTTTATAAAAGTCTAAATCTTTTTGTGGCAACTCCCTATAGGGAAATACAAATAATGGAGCAAGTCTCATAATTTACAAAAATCAAATGCTAGCTAAACAAGAAATAAATATAAAAGAAAAACATAACAAATATGCAAAAATGGAAAAAACCCTATTCCTCGCCCTGGGCGAGGCCCACCCAGGCCCACCCCCACCTTCTCCTTCCCCTCCACTGTTCTCCTGTTCCCCCCCCCAAACGCCATGGTGATCGAGCCGCCGTTCCCGTCGAACCATCTCACCCCCGCCCCGCTACAGTCATCGAGAGGGGGATAAGACCACCCCGGCACCCCGAGCACAAACCCTAGCCCCCCCTTTTCCCTCTTCCTTCATGTGTGGCTCCTCCCCGCGTGGAACTGGCGCGGTCGTCGCCATGCCTTCGTCGTCCTCACGGCCAGGCACGTCACCGCGCCGCACTGAGATGTCCGGAAGGACCCCCATGGACGCCCACGTCGATCTCGCGCTCCAATTCGAGCCGGAGGCCATGGCATCGAGCGAATCGAGTCGTTCCCCTCCGCTACAGACTCCGGCCGCCGGCGACGATTACGTCGTCTCTGTCCACCCTCCGGCTTCCCTGAGTGCTCCATTGAGTTCCCAGTGAGCTCCTCTTCGATTCCCATCTTCTCGGGCCCGTTTTCGTTCGCTATAACTCCGCCTCCGCCATGGCCGTGCTCCGGCTGCCGCTGCGGTTATCGTCGTCGTAGCTTAGGGCATCCCCGTGACCGTCCCCTAGTGCCACGCGATGCGAGAGGTCGATAGCTTTCGAATGCGCCAATGCGCGCTCCGTTTGGGCTGCCCGTGGGCGAGCCCCGCTCCGTGCGCCATGCCCGGCCGCCGCCCGCTGCTCGCAGTGACCTCCCCGTGGCCTCGTGCTGCTGTTGCCGGCGCGCGGACCGCCCTGGTCGCCTCGCCGCGCACGCCTTGCCCTGAGCCACGCGCCCCCCTCTGCGGCCCCCTCACAGGGTTGGCCTCGCCGTCGTAAACTCTTCGCCGGCGGGACGGTGTGGTTAGCCACGGGCTAATTGCCCTCCCCTCCCACTGACATGTGGGGCCACCCTGCTAACCACCCCACCCCCTCTAATATCTGCTTAATTAATCTGAGTTAAATAACCCATATGCCACTTACGTGTGGGTCCCATCCCATTAGATTAATCCCTGTCATTTTAATAACTTGTTTTTAGACATAAGTGTATGACATGTGGGCCACCCCTACTGTTTTATTAATTAAAATTGTATTTATTAAATATGCCTATGACATGTGGGACCCACTTGTCAGTAGGTCCCACTTGTCAGTGTTCACTGGTCAAATACACTGCTCTGGATAATGTTTGAATTAATAAATAAAGGAAATTGAGAAAATGATTTAAATTTAATAAAACTTGTATAATTAATACTCCCTCCATTCCTAATATAAGGTGTATAGTTTAAAAAAAAAAGTCAAACTTGTTCAACTTTGACCAAACTTATAGATAAATATATTGATATAAATTATACAAAAACGGTATCATCAAACTTGTCTTGAAATGTAGTTTCATATTATATTTATTAAATGTCATAGCTGTTGATATTTTTTGCTATAAATTTAGTCAAAGTTATAAAAGTTTGACTTTTTTAAAGAAACTATACACCTTTATATCAAGGAACGGAGGGAGTATCTTTTAAACCGTTAATCGGATGAAAATAATTTATATATCAAAATTGATCAGAAAAATGCAAAGATTACGAATACGCTGTCCGTAGGTCTACCCAACCCCCTAACATACCGAACATCGAACCGTCCCCCTTCGGCAGCTTTGTTGATAATTTCCGATACCGATAAAGGTTGCCCGGATCAGAATACTTTGCATACGAAAGTTGCTCAGAACGGATCCACGAATACGAATACGATACTTATACCCCCACCACACCCCTCTAACATACTGAACACCGAACCGTCCCCCCTCCGGTAGCCCTGTCCGATGATTTGTCCGATACCGTTAAGCTGTCCGGATGAATTTATTCTGAACACGAAAGTTGTTCAGAATAGCTCAACTAACACGGATACACCCTCCATATGTTTGTTGGATGTCCAAGACACCACCGACATGATCCCTTCCCCCTCCGGACACCCTGTCCGGTAATCACCCGGAGCTAGTATTTCATCCCCGGATGAATTCCCGCTCCGAGCAACGTGCATTGCACTGCGTTAGAACACCGTTAACATTGCATCTGTCATGTCATGCATATGTTTGTATATGATTGCTTTATATTTACTGTTTCTTCCCCCTTTATTCTCCGGTAGACCCCGCTACTACCGCCGACTACACCGCTGCCGGGTACGACTACTTCGTCGACGACCGTACCTCTACTGTCGAGCTTCCAGGCAAGCAGAGCCATTATCTTCCCCAGATATCGCCTACCTTTCCGTACTTTCTTGCACTAGGCATTGTTACTGCTGCTGCTATGTTACAATCCTATTCAATTGCATAGCCTGATTTTGTCGCCCCTTGATGTACCTTCCTTATCCTATGGTGCCAAGTATAATTATGCATTATTCAGCAGTGAGCCCTGCGCATTGTTAGCTATGATTAGATAGCGGGCCGTGACCACTCAGGGGAGTGACGCGGATACAAAACATATACAACTGCAACAGGTACGGATCAATGCAGACGCCCTAGGGAACCTACAACAGCGAGACTCTGCCGAGTCGCTTCGAGTTTGACTTACAAGTGGAAGGACTCGTATCTCACTCTCGTCGGCTCAGTAGCGTAGCATCACTGGGATGATACGAGGGTATTTCTCTTTAGTTCATTCCGCTGGTGTCTCGGCACCACCGGGGTGATACGAGAATATTCCTCTTTAGTTCATTCCGCTGATGTCTCTGTCGAACCTCTTTAAGTGTGCCATCGAGGGTGATTCCTCCTAGTTTCAATTCATGGTAGGCACTTGAATCAACTGGTGTCCTTAAAGGTAAGAGTCGGGCGACCCAACGGTGCCCGCGAGCGGTATATTGTCGGGAGCGACAGGGAGGGTACGACCGACGTTACTGGCGTGCTTGGACCCTGCTCGTATCTCGCGAGAGTTACCAAACCACCAAAAAGTCGAGCTCTACCAAGAGCACACGCGAGACAAAGTAAGGAGACGGTTCACCTTGTCGGTAACCGCACGCTTTGACGGGACGACAGGACAGGCCCCGACGTTACCGGTGGGCCTTGTTGTTGTTCGTTGTCCGTTGTGTTGTTAGTCAGACAGCGATAATGGTTGTCTGCGAGATAATAATTAAAATGCTAAATGGTTCGGCGGATGACTTGAGAGACCCGTTGGTCTGTACGCACTACCTTCACGTGGGATAAGGAGTTATGGTCTCCCCTGCGTCGTAGTTTGTCCGAAAGCTCTTCAGACGTCAGCAGTACTGCGGCTTGATCGCCGGGAAGCCGTGTTGTCTTATTTGCTGCAGCAGGTGTGTTTGGATTTGCTTTTGCTTCACCGGCCAGACTCGCACCGTGCAGGAGCGTGCATGGGTGAGGGACCTAGACCCCTTGGCGCATAGGATATAGTCCGACGGTTGGCCTCTCTGCTGAGCCTAGGATGAACTGCGATGTGTCGGATAGCCTCGGTGGGGCGTTCCCTAACAAGGTTCATGCCACCCTGGAGATCCAAGCGTGCAGGCTGAACAGTAGTGCACCCCTGCAGGGAGTTTAATCTATTCGAATAGCCGTGTCCACGGTAACAGGACGCTTTGTGCTGAAGCTGGATCTTACCACTACAAACTATTACTATTAAACTGTATGGTTCCGGGTTTTCTTCCTCGCAGGGAAGTCGAGGAGGGGAACTCGGAAGCATTATTATTATTAATTATTACAACTTACTATTATACAATGTTGCAGCAACTTCTGCTTCATTGTTACTTTATTTCTTTATATGAACTGTTGGCTGTTTCTCTTCTCATGCTGCAAGACATCGTCGGAAGATGCTAGTCTTCGATAGGCCTAGCTTCTTACCCTTATTCTGATTTCTATCCTGCAGTCCACTATATACAGCCTCCCCTTTCCTTTGATACAAATGCATAATGCTTAGTAGCGGACGTAAGACTCGCGGGTATGCTAGATACTCACCTTTTCTTTTTTCCCTTTATGTTTTTCCTGACCGGCCGCTGCAGTCGACGTTGGAGCCCAGGAGCAGGAGTTCTCCGATGCCGACCACCGCAACATGAAGATCCCCGATGCCTTCTACGACGTCGAGTCCCCCCCGTTGACCAGGAGTAGTTTGGAGGTTCCCAGGCAGGAGGCCTCGCCTTTTCGATCGTTGTTGTTTTTGTGCTAGCCTTCTTAAGGCAAATCATGTGTACCTTGTGTCTGTACTCAAATACTATTGCTTCCGCTAACTCTGTGCTCTCGAGCTGTTGTATTCGAGCCCTCGTGGCCCCTGGCTTGTATTAAACAGCTTGTATTATTTTATTTGTAGAGTTGTGTTGTGATATCTCACCGTGAGTCCCTGATCTCGACCGTGTACCTTGCGTGTATGATTACTGTACACGGTCCGATTTTGGGGGCGTCACATCATGGTAACAAACTTATGCCTTTTCATAGCAGCAAGATAAAAACTTAAGTAAGTAAAAGGCTTATCATCGGGGTGTGGGGTGCCATTAAGAGCCTCTAGGATAAGTGTGGCGTAAACGCCACCAAATAAATCTCCCTTGTTACCGTTCATAGCAAGGCGTCGAGCAATTAAGGCACCCACATTATAATCACACCTCCCTGAGAGGGCGGTTGCCAGGATAGCAATATCCGGCGCAGATATGTTTCTCGTGTTGTCACGAGCTAACACCCCTCTAGCAATAAAATACGCAAAATACCTGAGGTGTGGGAATAAGATGCTGGAGATTTTTGACCGATTAATATCCCTCGTATCCATGCTACAGAGAGAGTTGAAGACGGTTCTCAGCTCGGAGGGCTGAGAGCTCATCTTCGCCGTCAGTCCAACGTTCGGCACACCTATTATTTCACAAAATTTTCCCAAAGGCATGGTCAAAAGATCATTGTAAATTTTAAACTCGATGGAACCATTATCAAGGTTATATCTAAAACTGTTAATGAAACATGAGGTGAGTTTTTGATACTGAGCAACACGGCACGTTGCGAGCCGCATAAGACCTGCATTAGCACAAATATTATAGAACTCCTCCTTAATTCCTGTAGCTTTAAGGAATTCATCGCACGGGAAAGTCATTGCATGTGCTGGATTTGTGTCCTCAAAGAACTCTAAGGGCACATGATCTTTGTTGTATCTCACCCTAGCAGTCGAGGGTGAAGCTGCAGCATTTGTAACTCGATCGGAGCGCTCGGGCCTTTTCTTCCCAAGCCACCCCTTTGCTCTTCCTAGCAAACTCATTTCTGAAATTTTTGACAAATTACAAAAACAAGGATTTAAACAAAGTGAGTTAAGGCAAACTACTCAACCCACTTACCTAAGGTAAAAACTTGCATCAAAACTTGGAAAATAAACTTCTTACACATGCATGCAAGCTCATCTAAACAGCACCAAGAACTACTAAATACTCACAAATGAAGCCACCAACCAAAAATCTATTTGGAGGAGTGGAGGAGTTACATACCAGGGAGTATTTGCCCAAAATCTCAGCTCAAATGATGGGTCGTAGAGAGAGATCAAAATTCTGGACGGAGAGCAGCAAAAACACAAGAACAAAGTGTAGAACTCGTGTTTTTGGAGAGAGAGGAAGGAGGAGGAAGAAGACTTACCTGGCTGGCTGCCCTGTGGGCCCCAAGCGCCCTGTGGGCGCGGCCAGGGGGCAGGCCGCGCCAGCTGGCTGCCTGGGCCACTGGTGGCCCCCCCTGGTCAGCCCCAGGTGCCTCTAGGTCACTCCCGGCATGGAAATTTTTATTTTATTTTTCTGGATTTTTTCTGAAAACTTCACTGTTGAAAATTTCTCGGAGTTCAAAAAGCTGCAAAACTTTCTGAAAACTTAAAGAGGTGATTAGTATTGTGAAGATTCAAAAACACAAAAACTTGGTACAGAAAAGAGAATAAAAGCTAAAGCAAATGAAAACATAACAAGCTTAACTTTTTACCTATATAAAACAAGCTCACTAGTAAGGTTGATCAAGTCTTACCAACAAACCGACGATATATAGAACAAGAAGTCTCACCTCTTATGTAGTGATCATTGCACCTTTACTTTAATGGACATTGTCCCCACCATAATGATTTTGTATTTGTGGTGCACATGTAGTGGACAATCCCATTCTCCAATTTTCACGGTCTCAATATTCTCTATAGAGTTAAGGCCATGCCTCTTGTCGATCTTCTTTGGAAAATACACCGTGTGTTCTTTATCATCAACGTTGAAAGTGACCTTTCCTTTATTACAATCAATAATAGCACCTGCCGTGTTAAGAAAAGGTCTACCAAGAATAATGGACATGCTCCCATCCTCGGGCATGTCAAGCACAAAAAATCTGTAAGGATCAAACAGTTAGCAACTTCAACGGGTACATCCTCACAAATACCTATTTGGACAGCTGTTGCTTTGTCAGCCATCTAAAGGGAGATATCTGTAGGGATCAGTTTCTCTAAACAAAGCCTCTTGTAAAGAGAGAAAGGCATAACACTCACTCCTGCACCAAGATCGCATAAAGCAGTTCTGACGTAATTATTCTTTATGGAGCAAGGAATAGTGGGTATACCTGGATCACCGAGCTTCTTAGGAATTTTGCCACTGAAAGAGTAGTTAGCAAGCATAGTAGACATTCTTAGGAAATTTTCTTTTATTTGTGACAATATCTTTCATATATTTCGAATAGGGAGGTAACTTAATAGCATCAGTCAAAGGGATTTGAAGAAAAAGAGGTTTCATCCATTCACAAAATTTATTATAGTGCTCTTCTTCTTTAGATTTGAGGGACTTACCTGGAAAGGGCCTGGGTTTCTGTATCCATGGTTCTCTTTCCTTCCCATGTCTTCTTGCGATGAAGTCTTCTCTAGAGTACTTCTTGCGTTTATCGGGTGTATCTCCCTCTCTTACCTCGGGAGAATCATCCTTCTCGGTGTCCTTTTCTTCAGGCTCGGCATCGTCTTCTGTTTCAGCATCGGAGGTAGATATGCTGTTAGGATCAACCGTTGGCTTTTCACTTGTAATAGGATCATCGGGATTGTCAGCCTCCTTGTGTTTCTTCTTCTTTTTCTTCGGAGAGCTAACAGTCTCGTCTTCTTCTTGTACTTTAGAATCTTGCTCGATCCTCTTTGGATGCCCCTCAGGATAGAGTGGGTCCTGGGTGTGTGTTCCACCCCTAGTTTTGATGCCATAAGCTTGTATGTCCTCTTTGGCATTATCAGCAAGCAAATCTTTTTTGCACATTAGAAATTTGTTCAAGCTGAGTTTGAACCATATGAAAATGCTTAACAAGACATTTAACATCATTAACTGTTCTTTCTAGAACACCACATAAACTTTTGATAGCAAGAGAGTTATCATGCAACTGACTTTGTATCCTCCTATTAAAATGGTCTTGCTTAATAATAAAATTATCAAGCTCATCTAAGCATTGGTCGGGAGGCTTACCTTTAGGGATGTCACTTTCAGTAAAGTCTAATACAGAGTGTACCTCTACCAAGGGAGGGCGAGTAGTAGGCTCACACAACTTCTCAATAGGCGGTAAATTCTTCACGTCTTTGGCTTTAATACCTTTCTCCTTTATAGACTTCTTTGCTTCTTTCATATCTTCGGGGCTCAGAACAAGCATGCCCCTCCTTTTCGGTGGTAGAAGTGGTTCAGGAATGGACCAATCTTCATAGTTCTTGGCAATTTTTGCACATTAATTCTTCTGCATCGTCCGGTGTTCTTTCCCTGAAAACACAACTAGCACAACTATCCAGATAGGATGTGGATTCATCGGTTAAACCAGCGTAAAATATATCATGCAGTTCATTCTTGGGGACTCCATGTCCCAGCATAACCTTAAGTAAATCACAAAACCTCCCCCAAGCTTTAGGGAGGTGATCATCCTGCAATTGTTTAAAGTTATATATTCTTTGCAAAGCAGCATGTTGCATATGAGCTGGGAAATATTTATCGACAAAGAATTGGACTAAGTCCTGAGGACTCTTAATGGAACCATAGGGTAGTGCATCGTACCATGATTTAGCGTCTTCCTTCAAAGAAAAAGGAAAAAGCTTGGCCACATAGAAGTTTCGTATCTTCTCATCAGTAGTGAATAGGTTACCTAGCTCAGCGAGTTTGGTCAAGTGTGCTATAGCATCGTCATTTCTCTGCCATAAAAGGGGTCAGCCTCGACTGTAGATATAAGTGAAAGATCAACAGAGAAATCATAATCAGGACCAATGATGCATATAGGGGATGTGGAAAATTTAGGATCAGGAATAACTTTGTTCTTCATGGAGTGCTTTTTGAGCAACTCCTTAACAGCACCAGGGTCAGATTCGACACACTCTATGAGTTCCCTGCAAAAATCATCATCAAGAGTAACATAATCATCATCAAGGATTCTCTCCTTGAGTTCATCTAAGCACGGGTAACCAAAGGTTTTGCAGGTAGGAATATAGGTAGCAGGGGTCTCGGTCTTGGATTCTGCTGCAGCATTAGCAGTCTGAGTTTCAATATAGTGACCAAGAAAAGTAGTATCATCAAGAGTAGTGGAAGCATCATCAAAAGTATCGGACATAGTGACAGACTCAGTAGAAGCATCATGTGGTGCTGGTGAAGTAAACTTACTCATAACAGAAGGTGAATCAAGTGTAGCACTAGTGTTCAGAACGGTACCTTTTCTTGTACGGGATGGTAAGATCGGAACCTTGGCGTCTCCTTTCTTACCCATAGCGGATGATGTGCAGCAGGCAGGATACTTCAAGTAGACTTGTAAATATTGCTATGCTCCCCGGCAACGGCGCCAGAAAACGCTGCTTGATGCCCCACAAACGTAAGGGATCGAGGTAGTATTTGCGGGTAAGTTAACCCAATTTATTGATTCGACACACGGGGAGCCAAAGAGTATTTATAAGCTTTGACAGTTGAGTAGTCAATTCAACCGCACCTGAAATATACTTGCTTGCAACAAAAGATAAGTGGTAATGGTAATATGATAGTGATGGTGACAACAGCAAAAGTGAATAGCAAAAGTAACAACTAATGACCAGCAGGGTTGAAAACACTGTAGGCTAGGGAGATGGATGGTTGGGCGCTGCATGGATGAGAGTGAACATGTAATAGACTCTAACACGGGGCAAGGCACACACAAAAACAATGATCATCTAGGAAAATATCAAACATTAGGCATGTATCCCGTAGGTAGTTGTGTGTGCTTGCAATAAGAACTTGCACAACATCTTTTGTCCTACCATCCCACTACGAACGGGGCCAGAGGGAACTTATGGAGATTAAGGTGCTCCTGTCAAATAGCACCGGAACAAAGCAATAAACTCAATGGATAAAAGGAATCCTCAAATTATGGACCATTCCCTTTGGTGTCCCAAGCTGTCACCTTTGGGATCGCCGGTTCTGGACCATAATAGGTGCATACAACTCATAGATAGGATCAAGAACACAAATATATTCATGAAAACACATAGGGTTCAGATCTGAAAACATGGCACTCGGGCCCAAAGTGACAAGCATTAAGAGCAACAAGTTGAATCAAAGAAGATAAACACCAATCTAGATGATAGGCAACATGCCCCCAACAATTTGACGAACTATTACATGATCTAACTCATCCAATCCCTACCATCCCCTTTGCCTACAGCAGGGAATTACTCACACATGTGAAGAGAAGTCATGGAGGAGGGATGGATTGGTGATGGTGATGACGATGGCGACGATCTCCCCTCTCCGGAGGCCAAATCAGCCTCCAGATTAGCCCTCCCGAAGAAGAACAGAAGGTGGCGGCGGCTCCGCGACAGAAACTGGAAAAGCGACTTCTTTCCTGGGGTTTTCCCGTCACGAGAATAAATAGGAGCATCGGTAGGGCACTAGAGGAGGGGGAGGCTCCCAGGCGGCCAGAGGGCTCGGCCCCACCCCTGGTCGTGCCAGGGGGGCGCCTGGGGCCCCCAGGACTCCCCTCTGGTCCCACTTCTGGCATCTGGCTCCTTCGGGTGCGTGGATTTTCTGTGAATTTTCCCGGAATTTTCTGAGATACCTAAAAATCTATTTTCCTGCACACAATAAAACCATACAGGTAGCTCTGCTGAAAACAACGTTAGTCCGGGTTAGTTTCGTCCAAATCATGCAAGAATGAGGGCAAAACAATAGCAAAAGTGTTTGGAAAAGTAGATACGTTTGAGACGTATCAAGCGCCACTCTCCGATGTCAGCTCAGCATGTTGGACTTCCCGGACATCCAGACTCTTGTCAACAAGGCGCTCATAGCAGAACGTGAGTACAAGTCTGTCAATGAACACAAGTTCGGGTATGAAGACTGCTACGTCCCAAACATATCTATAATTTCTTCTTGCTCCATGCATGTTTTGTGTGATATTGCTATGATCTAGATACACTTTCATACACGTTTGATCATATTTGGACTAACCTACTAACTCAGTGCGCCCTAGTGCCAGTTTCTGTTTTCTGATGTTTTTCTATTTCAGTCTTCCCCCATATTAAAAGTGCTCCAAAAATTGGGGAAAATCAGATAAAAAATAAGCGTGAATAAACCTTCCGGAGTCCCGAAGGAGGACTAGGTGGGACCCCACCAAGGCCCCAGGCGGCCACCTGGCGCGGCCTAGGGCTTGGTCGCGCCAGGTGGGCGCCTGGACCCCTGGTGGCTCCCTTGGCTGCCCCCATTCGCCTATATATTTCCCGTGACATGAAACTTTCGAGGAGAGAACCTTTTTTCGCGATCTCGCCTCTGTTTCACTGCCGCCACTCTTCCAAGATCGAGAGCGCCAGCAGACCTCTTCCCGACACCCTGTCGGAGGGAGGATCGACCTCCGGGAGCTTCCCCTCCACCATGGACGCTTCCTAGATGTGCCGTGAGTAGTTTTCTTTTGATCATGGGTCCGTGATCGGTAGCTATGTGATGTTCTCCTCCCCTCTTTGTTCTTCATGGTTTAGACCTCGTGAGCTTCCCTACATGATCGAGGCACATATGTAATCTTTCTGCTGTTGCTATGCTGAGTTTGATGGGATCTGATGGATTATGAGATTATGTTCAGAATTTGATAGAGTAATATATTTGGTTCTTATCTTTTATATTTTTGTTCCTATGTAATTCTTTCATGTTCTCCGTTGCTGTTTATTGCTTTGGCGAAGTAGTAGGTAGTAACTCCAAGAGGGAACGTTAAGCTCGATTCTGGGTTCATGCCCCCTGATGACACACTTGAGTGACAGAAATATGAGTCTAGGGGATGTGTTGTAGCCACAAGGGGAAAAACAATGGTGCTTGTAACCGCGGTTGCAAGGATTGTTTACTTTACGCAAATTTCTTTTTAATGCAGTTGTCTGTTGCTTTGGGTTTACACTTTGGGTGGGGCTCGCAACTTAATACCAGCGAGATGTTCTGGATAGATATCTCAAGGTGGATGATTAGTAGTAGATGCAGTTGGATTTCGGTCTACTTATTTTGGCGTACTGCCCATGCTTTTGAGCCTCTTATTTTCTTTGTAGCATAGTTAGCATTGGCGGTGCGTTTATAATCCTGTCAATTGCCCATTTGTAATTTGTTTACCTCGCATAGCAGTTTCATCGTCTTTTGGGAGCAAGACATCACTAGTGAACATCACGGGACCCCGGTCGATATTCTCATCATTGTTTACACGCTTATTTACTTTATTGCTTTTACTTTCAGTTGCTATCATTATCATTATCCCTTGTGTTTTGATCCTTTGTAAACAACAAGACCGAAGAGATTGACAACCTCTCTGAACTTCGTTGGGAGCAAAGTTATTTGTGTCTGTGTGCATGTCCACGTCAGTTGCGCCGCTAACACCTACTTATCATCTCCGGAGTCCTACTGGAGACAAACCTCGGTATCTTCACCGAGGGAAACTTGCCGCTACGCTGCATCTCACCTTCCACTTCAAGTAACCAATGAAGGGCGAGAAGCAATTATCATCTCTCGCGTATCAAGAAAATTGCTGGCGCCGTTGCCGGGGACTCCGAGTGCTAAGATAAGGGAGTTGCCCACTACCTTTTACCTTTTCTTTTTAGTCTCGTTAGTTTACCTTTCAAAAATTTTTTTGCTTCCGAGTCTTATATGAAAAACCAAAAAAAATAGTTGCTACCTTTTGTCTTTGTCTTTGTCTGCCTACCTATGCTATCTTTATCATGGGTGTGGAACCACCCAAATATGGTAGGATGGACTTGTTCCACTTGGATCGTCTTCGATCAATTTGTGCTCGCGCTAAAAACCCAACCGACTGTAGGGGAACGCAACAGAAAACAAAAATTTTCGGTATAGCGAGCACGCCCAGGACCACTATGGAGACGCATACAAGGTTTTGATCTGATCGTTACCGACTCGTAGCGCAGCGGGAAGTAGAGTCGATGAAGATCGTCGGTGCAGATCCCCGCAGCTAGGATTTACAACCTCCCAACCGCGAGAATGTATTCCCTCGTGTGCCCCACGAACAGCGCTCCGGGAGGCGGTCGGACAGTCCCTCGGACGATGTCACGGACAGCCCTTCGGGAGGACCCTCGAAACTCGATCTGTAACTCGGACAGCCCTTCGGGAGGACCCTCGAAACTCGATCTGTAACTCGGACAGCCCTTCGGGAGGCACACTCGAACTAAGATCGAAACAACGACCTCTCTACCAAGTTGCACACATACGGTGTCAGCTATCCAGCAGGGCTTCGCCGTCCAGAACTAGTTCCTGCCGGAACCCAGACAGCCTTTCGGCTCTACGAAACTCTTTCGTGTGAGGGAGAGAAGAAGCCAGATAATTGCATGGCATGTGATGAGAACTCAAGTGAGAGCTTGGATCAAGGATATGGGGCTGCCCTCACACCTCTATTTATAGGAAACCCAAGGGGGCTTTCTTGGCTCCCAAGTCCTTCTAGAAGGCTTTCCAAAAATATCTCAAGTAGTACTTTTTACTATTCATGACACCACTTTTTCGCGTCCGAAAAATCCGAAAATATTTTTGTGGGTCTTAGAATAATTCCAACACCCACCAAAATGATTTTCGGCGCGTTCCGAAACAATTCCAGATTAGTGATTTTCATCTGCGAAAAGCAACCTAAGCATTTCCGGCAGCTCCGGAACATTTCTGGCAGCTCCGAAATATTTCCGAAAAAAATATTTTAATCTTTTCTCCAGAAAAATTCCAGAAGTTACCAGAACAATTCTGGCACTCTCCAAAATTACCAGGTGCTCTCCGAAACCTTTTCGGCTTAGTGGTTTACCCCGAAACAACTTTTCGGTTTTCTCTCTCGGAACTTTTCCGCCGTCTCCGAAACCTTTCCGGTGACTTTATCTCAGACTCCCTGTCTAGTATTCAACAGATAGATGACCCTTAAGCGTGTGACCCTGTAGGTTCGATGAAGTATAGACATGACCAGAACACTTTCCGATCAATGATCAATAGCGGAACCGAGGACATCCATATTGATCCCTATACCCATACGAAGAATTATTCGAGTGAACCTTTAGTTGCTGTGTGCTATTCCTGTTGCTTCGCGATATATTACAAATACCCGAGGTGAGACTTATTGGCATCCCCGTGAATCAACAACTTGTCCACTATGCCAGTTACCTCGTTCCTGGTATTGTTCTCTTTTCTCGTTCCCGCGTTCCGGCATCCCTGTGATCAAATCACACTGTGTCTGGCCAGACGATGGTGGATACCGTAACACCGAGAAGGCCCTAAGAATATCTCTCCAACGACGGAGGAGCAAATCCCAATCTCGAGCTACCTAGTTCCTTGTCATACTTTTCCGTGAACCCGCAAGCTGCCGTAATAGCCACCCTTTTACAGATGACGTTTAACAAAACCCCAAAGTTCACGAAGCAAGTACGAAGGAACTCGATACTCTCATGGTCTAAGGAATTATGCAAACGCACAACTTTCTCTGTGTTATTAACCATTAACTTGTGACGAATGTATCTCATAGCATAACATCAATTCGGGTCGATTCAACACAAATGTTCTTCTAACATTGTGCCCTCAACATTGCCGGCATAGACATGCCCATGATCAGGAAAACAGGATCATCATGCAATACATGAGCCAGTCTTAGAGGCATGACTAGGAATACATTTTACTGTTTATTATACCACACGTGCACATGAGTTTCCCTCCGAGCCTCGTGGATATTGCAGACTCGAGAATCATTGCAGTTATAGCATGGAACATAAACATTCATTACAAACTCGGAGATACAAAATAACTGTTATTACTGCCTCTAGGGCATATCTCCTACAGACTCCCACTTGCACTAGAGTCATAATCCAGTTACATGGCTTCCCTAACACCAATGGCTATCCGGTGCTGCTCATGCTTTGCTCGTGGTAGAGGCTTTGTCATCGGGTCTGACACGTTCAGATCCGTGTGAACTTTGCGTACTTTCACTAAACCCGCTTCGACATGATGTCGAATGAGTTTATATTTGCGTTCAATATGTCTTGTCTTATGGTGCGAACTTGGCTCCCTTGCCTGAGCCACGGCGCCACTATTATCACAATAGATCTCCACCGGGTCCAGAGCACTTGGAACCACACCAAGGTCTTCAAGAAATTGCTTGATCCATACCGCCTCTTTGGAGGCTTCTGAAGCAGCAACATATTCCGCCTCTGTCGTAGAATCCGCCACAGTCTTTTGTTTGGAACTTTTCCAATCAACTGCGCCGCCGTTCAATATGAAAACATAGCCTGATTGAGATTTGAAGTCATCTGGGTCAGTCATGAAGCCTGCATCAGTGTAACCACTTACAATGAGCTCTTCATCACCTCCGTACACAAGGAGTAAATCCTTGGTCCGTTTGAGGTACTTAAGAATACCCTTGACTGCGGCCCAGTGTTCCAATCCTGGATCACTTTGGTACCGGCTGCTAACACTTAGCGCATATGAAACGTCCGGTCTTGTACATAGCATGGCATACATAATAGAACCAACTGCCGAGGCATATGGAACATCATTCATTTGTACTCGCTCATCGAGAGTCCGAGGACACTGATTCTTGCAAAGCACTGTGCCAGGTGACATGGGGAGTAGGCCTTTCTTGGAGTTCTCCATGTTGAACCTTTTCAACACCTTGTCAATGTACGTGCTTTGGCTAAGCGCTATTAGGCGTCTTGATCTATCTCTATAGATCCTAATGCCCAATACATATGCCGCTTCGCCTAAGTCTTTCATTGAAAAACTCCTTTTCAATGAGTCTTTTATTTCGCTAAGGAAATTCACATCATTTCCAATCAACAATATGTCATCCACATACAAGATTAGAAATGCTTTTGCGCTCCCACTAAACTTCTTGTAAACACAAGATTCTTCGTCATTCCTGATGAAGCCAAACCGTTTGACTACTTCATCAAAATGAATGTTCCAGCTCCTTGATGCTTGCTTCAGACCATAAATGGCTTTCTGAAGCTTGCATACCTTTTTAGCATCCTTATGAATGACAAAACCTTCTGGTTGTATCATGTATACATCCTCTTTGAGGTTTCCATTTAGGAAAGCCGTTTTGACGTCCATCTGCCATATTTCATAGTCGAAATAAGCAGCAATTGCTAGTAATATCCGTACAGACCTAAGCATAGCTACTGGCGAGAACGTCTCGTCGTAGTCCACTCCTGGAACTTGCGTGAACCCTTTCGCGACAAGTCTAGCTTTGTGGATAGTAATGTTACCATCCGCGTCCGTCTTTCTTTTGAAAATCCATTTACAACCAATGGGCTTTACGCCTTCTGGAAGTTCTTCCAAGTTCCAAACTTGGTTTTCGTACATGGATTCCATCTCGGATTTCATGGCTCTGTGCCATTCCCTTGAGCTGGGGCCCGCCATCGCTTCTTTGTAGTGCGCAGGTTCATCGTCTTCAAGAATGAAGATTTCATCATGAAACCACTCAGGTGGCTGGACAGCCCTACCTGATCTACGCGGTTCAGTTACAACATTGTCTGAAGTTTTTGCATTATATGCGACAACTTCCGGCTCGGTTGTAGGGATAATTTGCGGAATTACTTCCGGTTCTTTAGCCATAGCAACGGTCGCCGAAGATTCACTAATCTCATTAAGTTGTACTGTCCTCCCACTTACTTCTTTGGCGAGAAACTCTTTCTCAAGAAAGACTCCGCTTTTAGCGACAAACACTTTGTGCTCGGAGGGTAGGTAGAAGGAATACCCAATTGTTTCTTTTGGATAACCTACAAAGTTACATTTGTCTGATCTGGGATCGAGTTTGGTTGGTTGTAAACGTTTTACAAGTACCTCACATCCCCAAATTTTAAGGTGCGACAAACTGGGTTTCTTCCCATTCCACATCTCATGTGGTGTCGTTTCAACAGACTTAGACGGTGCTCGGTTTAGTGTGTGAGCGGCAGTTTCTAGTGCGTGACCCCAAAAAGATATCGGCAGATCTGTAAGAGACATCATCGACCTTACCATGTCTAACAAGGTTCGGTTACGTCTTTCCGATACTCCATTTCGCTGTGGAGTTCCGGGAGGCGTAAGCTGTGAAACGATTCCACGGTCACTTAGATGTTGGCCAAACTCATGACTAAGGTATTCGCCTCCGCGATCAGACCGCAGAAACTTAATCTTTTTGTCACGATGATTTTCTACCTCATTCTGAAATTCCTTGAACTTTTCAAAGGTTTCTGACTTATGCTTCATCAAGTAGATGTAGCCATACCGACTTAAATCATCAGTAAAAGTCACGAAGTAGAAATACCCACCCCGTGCGGCTGTGCTCATTGGACCACATACATCACTATGTATTATTTCCAATAATTCACCCGCCCGTTCAGGATGACCCTTGAACGGCATCTTGGTCATTTTTCCCATTAGACAAGCTTTACATGTGTCAAATGATTCAAAATCAAAGGACGGTAAAACTCCATCTCTTTGGAGTCTTTGCATGCGTTTCTTTCCGATGTGGCCAAGCCGACAGTGCCACAAATAAGTGGTTGTGGTATCAACCTTCTTAAGGCGTTTAGCATTCATGTTAAAGACATCATTTTCACATTCAAGATTTAGTATGAAAAGGCCCCCAACAATGGGTGCAAATCCATAAAACATATCCTTACAATAAAGTGAACAACCATTGTTCTCAGACTTGTACGAATACCCATCGTGTACTAAACATGATCCAGAGATAATGTTTCTACACAATAGTGGAACAAAATAACATTTATTTAGCTCTAAGATAAATCCTGAAGGGAGACGTAGAGGCATAATGCCGACGGCTTGAGCGGCGATCCCAGCGCCGTTCCCGACGCGCATCATGACTTCATTCTTTGCTAGCTTGCGGACCTTCTGCAGTCCCTGTATCGAGTTGCAAATGTGAGCAACCGATCCGGTATCAAATACCCAAGACTTAGAATTTTCGCTAGCAAGCAAAACATCAATGACATTAACTTGTATAACAATTATACCTTTTCCGGTTTTCCCGGACTTCTTATCGGCCAGATACTTCTTGCAGTTTCTCTTCCAGTGTCCTGTGCCCTTGCAGTAGAAGCACTCAGTTTCATTCTTGGCTCCGCCCTTAGAGTTGCTTTGGGAGCCGGTCTTACCGGCACCCTTGCCCTTCTTTGGCTTGCCTTTCTTTTTGAAACTGGCGGTTTTATTCACAAGCAACACTTGCTTGTGATTTTTCCGCAGTCCTTCTTCCACAGTTTTCAGCATGGCGAGCACCTCTTCTGGTGTTTTCTCCATCCCACTCATGTTGTAATTCATGACAAAACCGTTGTAAGACGGGGGGAGTGAAGAAAGCATCATGTCCATCATATGGGATGCTGGAATTGGAAATTCCAGGGTTTTAAGCCTTTCAGCATAGCCAATCATTTTGACTATGTGTTCGCCAACTGAACCGCCCTCAGCCATCTTTAAATTCATCAAGATATTCATGATATCAAAACGTTCAGACCTTGCGGTTTCCTTGTACAGAGCATCCAATTCCCGGATCATATCACGGGGTTTATGGAATTCAAAACGTTTTTGGAGCTCTGGACTCATGCAAGCTAGCATGAGGCACTGTACTGCGTTGTGATCATCATCCTGAGTGGCCCAGACATTTTGTTCATCTTCCGAGGCACCTGCCGCCGGTTTAGCTGGAAGAGCTTTTTCAAGCACATAGATTTTCTTAGCGCTCCTGAGGACAATCCTCAGGTTACGGACCCAGTCCGCATAGTTGTTTCCAGTCGCAGCTAACTTTTCTTTCTCTAACAATGGCCCCAAGTTGAAAGCGGTGTTGCGAGCCATTTGATCTACAACGGTAAACACAAGTTTCACTTAGACTTTGTTCATAATGATTTTTGCACTAGTGAATAAACAATTTTATTCTAAAGTGTGCTCCCACTTAAATCAATATCTCTCAAAATTGATTATGAGTGATTCAAGATCCAAATATCAATACAACGCCATAGAATCATCATCTCATGACGAGGATTTTGATTTGGTAGGCCAACTTGCCGATCACATCTCTATGTGACTCTTGTTCATCTTTCGATGCGTGTGTTCCGAGCTCAGGACGATCCTGCCATGAACGTCAAGACAACCAAGTGATCCTGCTGCGAGGTCTGACCTCACCCGCCTTACATTTCTCCAATCGTTCGTACCCATGCATCCATGGCGCACCCCGAGAGTATAGATGCTGTGACGGCGCTACACTTGGGAGAACACTAACTACTTGATATTTTAAGTGAGAGATCACCCTAATAAAAAGCGACTACCGCGCAATCAAGAAGGGTGCAACATAAGGGATAAACATCCCATGCAATTCATAATAGCATGATATGGTATAGCCCCTTCTGACGGAGAAGTCAAGTATTTCTTCGTCTTTGGCATTTGCGTCGGAGTTCACCTTCGCGAAGATTGCCACCACCTTGTCGATGCACCAAATAATATTGCTATCTTTATATCAAATGAATAAGTGCATTACCTAAGGTTGACACGCAGGTCATTAAAGTGACAATCATATGGCTCCAGCCATCATGCCGAATCATGACACGCAGGTCATGTTAATAAATTTACATTATATAGTCATCTCATACATAATCGAATTAATATGAGCTTTGCTATACCACATCACATGCACATCCTGCAAAAACAAGTTAGACGCCTCTAAACCGGTTTATGCAAAATTTTATTTTACGTGGCTTCTAAGGTTTTGACTTAAACCGCAACTACCAACGTTTTATCATCAAGTATGATTATTCAAGTCACTAGATTAACATTGCGGGGTGTATGAAGCACGAGATAATAAAATCTCGAACCCCATACTGAACTTCGTCATACGCGTGATCCCCGTGCAGATCATATCTGCATTGCCCTTTAGTCTGCGAATTTCATCTTTCTTTTGACTATGGCGGAACCCAAAGAACTGATAGCACTTCGTTGATCAATCAGGATCGCGGATTGCCAGAACTTTGTAAAATTCCACCATGCTGTCTCGAGATCAGAAATACGCAAATTCTAGGGAAGCAACAAGAATATCGGGTAACAGATTTCATCTGCCACCCGCATAAATAATTTTCAGCAATAGATCTGATCTACTCCAAAATTATATTATGCAATACCCATACATCTCCATGTATTCTAGATCATAACATGCATCTACGCATAGCACGGCTCTGATACCACTGTAGGGGAACGCAACAGAAAACAAAAATTTTCGGTATAGCGAGCACGCCCAGGACCACTATGGAGACGCATACAAGGTTTTGATCTGATCGTTACCGACTCGTAGCGCAGCGGGAAGTAGAGTCGATGAAGATCGTCGGTGCAGATCCCCGCAGCTAGGATTTACAACCTCCCAACCGCGAGAATGTATTCCCTCGTGTGCCCCACGAACAGCGCTCCGGGAGGCGGTCGGACAGTCCCTCGGACGATGTCACGGACAGCCCTTCGGGAGGACCCTCGAAACTCGATCTGTAACTCGGACAGCCCTTCGGGAGGACCCTCGAAACTCGATCTGTAACTCGGACAGCCCTTCGGGAGGCACACTCGAACTAAGATCGAAACAACGACCTCTCTACCAAGTTGCACACATACGGTGTCAGCTATCCAGCAGGGCTTCGCCGTCCAGAACTAGTTCCTGCCGGAACCCAGACAGCCTTTCGGCTCTACGAAACTCTTTCGTGTGAGGGAGAGAAGAAGCCAGATAATTGCATGGCATGTGATGAGAACTCAAGTGAGAGCTTGGATCAAGGATATGGGGCTGCCCTCACACCTCTATTTATAGGAAACCCAAGGGGGCTTTCTTGGCTCCCAAGTCCTTCTAGAAGGCTTTCCAAAAATATCTCAAGTAGTACTTTTTACTATTCATGACACCACTTTTTCGCGTCCGAAAAATCCGAAAATATTTTTGTGGGTCTTAGAATAATTCCAACACCCACCAAAATGATTTTCGGCGCGTTCCGAAACAATTCCAGATTAGTGATTTTCATCTGCGAAAAGCAACCTAAGCATTTCCGGCAGCTCCGGAACATTTCTGGCAGCTCCGAAATATTTCCGAAAAAAATATTTTAATCTTTTCTCCAGAAAAATTCCAGAAGTTACCAGAACAATTCTGGCACTCTCCAAAATTACCAGGTGCTCTCCGAAACCTTTTCGGCTTAGTGGTTTACCCCGAAACAACTTTTCGGTTTTCTCTCTCGGAACTTTTCCGCCGTCTCCGAAACCTTTCCGGTGACTTTATCTCAGACTCCCTGTCTAGTATTCAACAGATAGATGACCCTTAAGCGTGTGACCCTGTAGGTTCGATGAAGTATAGACATGACCAGAACACTTTCCGATCAATGATCAATAGCGGAACCGAGGACATCCATATTGATCCCTATACCCATACGAAGAATTATTCGAGTGAACCTTTAGTTGCTGTGTGCTATTCCTGTTGCTTCGCGATATATTACAAATACCCGAGGTGAGACTTATTGGCATCCCCGTGAATCAACAACTTGTCCACTATGCCAGTTACCTCGTTCCTGGTATTGTTCTCTTTTCTCGTTCCCGCGTTCCGGCATCCCTGTGATCAAATCACACTGTGTCTGGCCAGACGATGGTGGATACCGTAACACCGAGAGGGCCCTAAGAATATCTCTCCAACGACGGAGGAGCAAATCCCAATCTCGAGCTACCTAGTTCCTTGTCATACTTTTCCGTGAACCCGCAAGCTGCCGTAATAGCCACCCTTTTACAGATGACGTTTAACAAAACCCCAAAGTTCACGAAGCAAGTACGAAGGAACTCGATACTCTCATGGTCTAAGGAATTATGCAAACGCACAACTTTCTCTGTGTTATTAACCATTAACTTGTGACGAATGTATCTCATAGCATAACATCAATTCGGGTCGATTCAACACAAATGTTCTTCTAACATTGTGCCCTCAACATTGCCGGCATAGACATGCCCATGATCAGGAAAACAGGATCATCATGCAATACATGAGCCAGTCTTAGAGGCATGACTAGGAATACATTTTACTGTTTATTATACCACACGTGCACATGAGTTTCCCTCCGAGCCTCGTGGATATTGCAGACTCGAGAATCATTGCAGTTATAGCATGGAACATAAACATTCATTACAAACTCGGAGATACAAAATAACTGTTATTACTGCCTCTAGGGCATATCTCCTACACCGACTTGGTTGAGGGAAAATCATTGCATGAGCATGCTCATTATACGCGGCACCGCCTATCTCAGAAAGGGAAACACTTATGGGACCAAATACAAACTTCTTATTGCTATGCTAAGTGTTTATGCTACATGTATGATTTTACTTGTTGCTTTAATATAGATCGTCAACACCTTCCTTTCCAATGTGCGTTTAATGAAAATGAGATCCTATCTTCTTATGCTAAAGGTGTTTATGATTACTTTGATGTTGAAAAGATTGAAGAATTTGTTGCTTTTAAGGGTGCTTATGAGATTGCTTCTTTAATTGAAAAGTATTACGATACTATTTACAAGTCTAAAAACTTTGCAGTTCTTGCTTATTACTTTGAGAATTATATTTGCAATGATTATATTGAGGATTTTAAAAACAAAATGTTTGCTGCCCAAAAAGGGGCCAACGATTGCTATTAAAAGGAATCCTATGATTTCGAGGACTCAGTTGATACATCCCTTTCTGATGGACTTAATACTTTCTTTGTTGATGGCCAAGATGCCACTATGGATGATGCTTACAAAAATGAACTTGCTATAGTTCCTTATGTTACGCACGAAATTATTGCTATTGCACCCACACTTGATCTCCCTATTATCCTTTTGAAATCTCCAACCCATATTCCGGAGAATTTCCTCTTATCAAAGCTCAATGTGATGGGTTGCATTTATCTTATGATCCTAAAAACCGTGTGGAGAACAATACGCCTGTGCTTGTAGACCATGAACAACATGCTTTATGTGATAGTTATATTCTTGATGTTGTTCATGATGCTACTGAAAATTATTTTGAGAGAGGAAAGCTTGGTTATAAAAAGTTTCGTATTACTAAAACTCCTCTCTTTATGTTGAAAGTTTTGAAGTTTCCCGTGTTCCACCTTCCTATGCATGTCACTTTGTGCTTCTTTGATTTATTTTCTTACAAGATGCCTATGCATAGGAAGTGGGTTAGGCTTAAATGTGTTTCACATTTTATTCTTGATGCTCTCAATTGCTTAAGCTCTTATTCCTTTGTGAGCATCTTTTGCAATCTTCATGCCTAGCTTAAAGGCGTAAAAGAAAGCGCTTGTTGGGAGGCAACCCAAGATGTTTTTACTTCTGCTTTTAGTGGTATTGATGATTTTTACTACTGTAGCAACATCATTGTATCTTTATTTTCAAGCTTTGTGCCAAGTTATAGCATCATATGATAAGGGAAGCAAAAGTTGTGACATGCTGTCCAGAAAACAGATTTTGTCTTCTTGACGAAAAAAATCGAAACAAATCACCAGTTCATATTTTTGAGCTGAAATGTTTACACAACATACTCTATACAAACGTGAAACTTTCGTATGTTTTGAGTTTTTTTATTTGAGTTGCAGAAGTGCCCCAAAAAAATATTTACTACCTGCTGTTCTGTTTTTCATAGATTCTTCCACGTTTTACCTTTCCTTACTTTTGCAAACCGTAATCTTGCTTTTTATTTGAAAAACCTTTTGGAAATCTTGAGAAACAGTAGCTCTTCAAGAATATCATTATATCCAGTGGGGAAAAATTATTTTATTAAGGGTACTAACCAATCTAATCAACTTATGATGAGTTCTGTATGAAAGGAGTTTTCAAATGTGCGATGGAAGATGATGAACGAAGATCCGGGAGTGTCAAGAGCTCAAGCTTGGGGATTGTGACGCCCCCAAAATCAGACCGTGTACAGTAATCATACACGCAGGGTACACGGCTGAGATTAGGGTGCCACGGTGAGAATATCACAACACAACACTAAACACAAAAGGATAAACCAATATGTTACACTAAAGGGGGGTCGCGCGTGTTGGAAATATGCCCTAGAGGCAATAATAAAATTGTTATTATCATATTTCCGTGTTCATGATATATGTTTATTTTCCATGCTATAATTGTATTAAACGGAAACATAATGCATGTGTGGTTGCATAAACAACACCGCGTCCCTAGTAAGCCTCTACTATACTAGCTCGTTAATTAATGATGGTTATGGTTTCCTAACCATGAACATGAGTTGTGTATTAATTAATGGGATCATGTCATTAGACGAATGACGTGATGGATAGACCCAACTAAGAATAACAATATTGATCGTTTCATTAAGTTTATATTGTCATGCCTTTTATTGTCAAGTATCATGTTTCTTAGACCATGAGATTATGTTATTCCCGGGTACCGGAAGAATACTTTGAGGACATCAACCATCACATCATGACAGGGTGATCATAAAAATGTCTTACGGGTATCTCCAAAAGTACTTGTTGAATTACATGAATCAAGACTGGGATTTGTCCCTCCGTGTGACGGTGAGATATACTCTGGGCCCACTCGGTAATGCACATTCGGTAACGCTTGCAAGCACGTGACTAATGAGTTAGTCACAGAGAATGTTGTATTACAGAACGAGTAAAGAGTACTTACCGGTAACGAGATTGAACTAGGTATAGCGATATCGACGATCGAATCACGGGTAAATAAAATATCGTGTGACAAAGAAAATTGTGTACGGATTATAGTAGTCCACGACATAGTGGTTCAATCGATAAAGATCTTCGTTGAACGTGTGGGGGTCATTACAGATATCCTGGTCCCTCTAATGGTTATTGATCAGAGAGATGTCTAGATCATGTCTGCACGTTCTCGAACCCGTAGGGTCACACACTTAATGCTCCGTAACGCTAGAATAGCTCTGGGATAATTTTATTAATGGTGTTCGAATATTGTTAGGAGTCTCGGATGAGATCCTAGACATCACGAGGAGCTCCAGAAGAGTCCGGAGGTAAAGATTTATATAAGGCAAGTTGATTTCAGGGTTCCGGAAAAGTTCGGGATTTTTTCGGCAGTGTCGGAATGTTCTAGAAGGTTCCGGAGGGTCCCACTATCGGCCCCACCTGTTTTGGACGACCAAGGGTGGTCCAATAGTCCATGTGACCAGCCCTCCTTGGTTTACTATGCCAATAAATGGGAAGCCCTTCAATGGGAGGGTTACCACTCTTAAAAGAAAGGTGTTACCATCTTTTTAATGAGAGAGGGGTTTTCACTTGGGAATTGAAGTGGCTACCACCTCCTTTCCTATATAAGAGAGGGGAGAGGCTCACCAACAACAACCAAGTCCTTCCACACCTCTTCCTCCCTCACGTGCATTGCTTGGCGGAGCCCTGCCCACGGGAAAGTCTTCACCATATCCACCACCACGCCGTTGTGCTGCTGGAATCGATTCCATCTATTTATCCCTCTTGCTTGCTGGATCAAGAAGAAGGAGACGTCATCGAGCTGTACGTGTGCAAGCCTCCGGAGGTACTGCTCGTTTGCAGTGCTGATCGGATCGAACTTCACCAACTACTTCACCAAGCTGCGTTGAAATAAACGTTTAACGCGCGTGTTCTTCGAGGGTATGATGACCAACTCTCCCCGTTACTAGCATCTTCTAGATTGGATCTTGGATGTTGTTTCCGCATGTGAGAGAAATTTTTTGTCTTCTATCGCGCAATCTCCTACAGTGGTATCAGAGCTAGTTCTATGCGTAGATGCTTTGTACGGTTAGAACACAATGAGTTGTGGGCGTTGATCTTCTTGTTGCTACCCTTCCATGTGTATTTTGGTTTTGCGGTATGGTTCACTACTGGAATCTGCTCGTTTGGCATGTGTCTTTCCTTTGCCGTCTGCATTTTGTCGGGGCGTACGACAAAGAAGGTCTTTGCCAACAGTTGCGGACGGCAAAGATTGGCTGACGGTAAAGAGTACTTTGTCGTCTGTTTTTATTTCACGCATGGCAAAGAGGGACTTTGCCGTCTGTTTTCTTTTCACGCATGGCAAAGAGAGACTTGGCCATATGTTTTTTGTTCACGCATGGCAAAGTGTAACTTCGCCGTCTGTTTTATTTTCACGCATGGTAAATATACGTCTTTGCCGTCTACTTTTATATGGCGGACGGCAAAGAAACCACTTTGCCATCTGTTTTTTATTTTGGTCATGGCAAAGATAGTTCTAGGCAAATATTCGTACCACTTTTAAATTACTTTTGAAGATGCAAACAATTTTTAAATAATATGAAATTTGACGTGGTGCTGGTTTATGATTCCTAAAAGGCGCGGAAAAAATTGATTTTTTTTATAAATTTTATGTTAACTATTTCATTAAATTATATATGATAAACAAACACAAAATGCTAACTGATTTCCTATTGGTTGAGCAGGTAAGCACATAGATTGATGACTTGGCATAAAACAGATCCACCAACCGCATCCTAGTGGCCCCATGCTGCACCACGCACGTCTCCCTTATCCTTTCCCCGTAGAAAAACCTCCCCGCAGCAACAAGCATGCAGCCTCCTGTCCTTTCTTGCCTCGTCGGCCATGGCTTTTCTTTTCTGTCCCCTCCTCTCTGGTGACGCCGCCCTGCCTTCTCTGCCTCGCGACTGCCCCGCCTGCTCTGCCCTGCGGCCTCCCCGCCTGCTCCGCCCGCGGCTGCATGCCTCGCCAGCCGTCCCGACCCGCTCCACGGCCGCCTGCCTCGTCGGTCGCCCCGTCCAGCCGCACGCCCAGCCGGCAACTCCAACCGTGCCACGTCGCGCCCTGGCCTCGCCTCGAGCCGCTGGCCGCCCCACCTCTGCCTCGTATCTTCGGCCTCCCCACCTCCACCGGCTGTCCCGCGCACCGGTCTCTTCTCAAGCCGCCGGCCGCCTCGTCTCGACCCGCCGGTCGTGCCACCTCTGCTAGCAACCCCGTCGCACCCCGTCGAATGCCTCTCCTCGACGCGCCGGTTGTGCCGCTCCCCGACCTCGCCTTGCCGGACTTCCATATCTCCCGCTCGTCTGTACTGCGTTGCCGGACAGCAGCAGCCCCCGTCTCGTCAGACTTTCCGGCGTTGAACTCGCCGGACAGCAGCCTTTGTCTGCTTGGAGTCGTCGGATAGTAGCGTAGGGAACAGAGCAGGTGCAGCAGCGTGTAGCTGCTGTTCCGATTTTTTTTTATAACAAAAATATCTTTGCCATCCGATACAATATTAGCAGACGGCAAATCCATGGCGGACCCACTTATGAACATAGTACCTATATTCTTTACTTTGCCTACAGCTAGAAAAAAAAGGACAGCAAAGCTCTTTGCCGTCCGTCGATAATAAGCAGACGGCAAAGCACCTCTTTGCTGGAGCAATGGCTGACGAGTGTTTTACCGTCCGCCGGCAGACGGCAAAGGGCTTTGCTGTCCGCTTTTCCTATGTTTGCCGACTGCCATGGCGGACGGCAAACAGCAGAATTCCAGTAGTGGTTTGATGCAGCGGCCCGGACAAACTTTACAATCTTCGGATTGAGACCGGTTCCGCACTTGACGTGCAACTTGTATTGCACATGCGGCCTGCGGGTGTCAGTCGGTCTTACCATAGTATTAACCACATTTACAAAGGAGGGCTCTTATGAGATTAAGAAGCAATTTGTTATATCAACGTTGTGGGTTTTTTTCGAGGGTAAGAACGGTTCTTATGCAAAACCCTAGAAGCCACGTAAAATTGAAAATAATAAGGGAGAGGCGTGTAACTTGTTTTTGCAGGGGTGCTTGTGATGTGGTATAGCCCAAACTGTTCATATGATATATTTGTAATGTATGAGATGATCATGTTTTGTAATGTTTCACGACTTGCATGTCGATGAGTACGGCAACTGGCAGGAGCCATATGGTTGTGTTAATTATTTATTGTATGGCCTGTGTGTTAACTTCAAACGTCATGTAATTGCATTACTTTATCGCTATGAGTTAGCAATAGTTGTAGATGCAACATGGTGTAGACAACCAAGATGCCATAAGGTGGAGACCAAGATGGTGCCATAATGGAGATCTTGTCGATGCGTTCAAGATGGAGATCAAGGCGCAATAAAAGGGCTATACCATGTCACATATTTCATGCATGTGATGTTTATCCTTTTATGCATCTTATTTTGCGTGTGCACAACGGTAGCATTATAAGATGACCCCTCACACTAAATATCAAGATAAACGTGTTCTCCCTAAGTATGCACCGTCGCAAAAGTTCGTCGTTTTGAAGCATCTCGTGATGATCGGATGTGGTAAACACTACGTTCACATACGACGGGTGTAAGCCAGTTTTACACATGAAAAAATACTTTGGTTAACTTGACGAGCCTAGCATGTACAGACATGGCCTCGGAACGCAACGAACCGAAAGGTTAAACACGAGTCATATGAATGATATGATCAACATTTTGATGTTCACCATTGAAGCTACATCTTCTCTTGTGATGATCGGACTTGGTGTAGTGGATTTGGATCGTGTACCACTAGACAACTATAACGGATGTTGATTTATGTGGGAGTTCGTTAGTAATTTGATTAAACTGAACTCATTATCATGAACATAGTCTAAAATTTTATTTTGCTAAAATCTTGTAGATCATGGCCCGCATAGCTCAGTTCAACTTCAGCGCATTACTTGAGAAAGAAAAACTAAAATCATCTGGTTCAAACTTCACTGACTGGCACCGCAACCTGAGGATTATCCTCACTGGGTGTAAGAAGCAATATGTGCTCGATGCTGTGCTAGGTGACCCACCTGCAGACGATGCTCCAGAAGCAGAACATAACGTCTTTGAGACACGCAAAGATGACCACATTATAGTTTCTTGTGCCATCCTTACATCTTTGGATACTGATCTCCAAAAACAGTTTGAACATCACGGCTCCTATGAGATGGTTCAAGAGCTGAAAACCATGTTTCAGACTCAGACCCGCGCTGAGAGATATGAGATCTCTGATAAGTTCTAGAAATGTAAGATGGAGGAGCACAGCTTTGTCAGTGAAAATGTTGTAACAATGGGAGGCTATATCCAGCGCCTAATTCAGCTGGGATGTGTGATCCCAGATGAGTTAATCACTGACATGGTGCTGCAGTCGCTCCCTCCGAGCTACAAAGGCTTTGTGCTGAACTATAACATGCAAGGCATGAATAAGACTCTCAATGAGCTTTTCGCGATGCTGAAATCTGCAGAAGTGGACATCAAGAAAGAACATCAAGTGTTGATGGTCAATAAGACCACAAGTTTCAAGAAGGCTAAAGCCAAAAAGGGACACTTCAAGAAGAGTGGCAAGTCAGCTGCTGTTCGGGGCGGCAAGCCTGTTGTCGCTCCTGTGAAGCCCAAGGCTGGTCCTAAGCCGGACACTGTGTGTTTCTACTTCAAGGGATAAGGTCATTGGAAGCGCAACTTCCCCAAGTACTGATGTGTGTGGACCAATGAGCATTTCGACACGTGGTGGATATCGTTACTTCCTAACTTTCACTGATGATTTAAGTAGATATGGGTATATTTACTTAATGAAACACAAGTCTGAAACATTTGAAAAGTTCAAAGAATTTCAGAGTGAAGTAGAAAATCATCGTAACAAGAAGATCAAATTTCTACGATCTGATCACGGAGGGGAATATCTGAGTTACGAGTTTGGCATTCACTTGAAAAACTGTGGAATTGTTTCCCAACTCACGCCACCTGGAACACCACAACGTAATGGTGTGTCTGAGCGCCGTAATCGTACTTTATTAGATATGGTGCGCTCTATGATGTCTCTATCCGATCTACCAATGTCATTTTGGGGCTATGCATTAGAGACAGCTGCATTCACTTTAAATAGGGCACCATCTAAATCCGTTGAGACGACACCATATGAGTTGTGGTTTGGCAAGAAGCCTAAATTATCGTTTCATAAAATTTGGGGTGTGAGGCTTATGTCAAACGGTTACAACCTGATAAGCTCGAACCCAAAGCGAAAAATGCATCTTCATAGGATACCCTAAGGAAACTATAGGGTATACCTTCTATCACAGATCCGAAGGCAAAGTCTTTGTTGCTAAGAACGGATCCTTTCTTGAGAAGGAGTTTCTTTCGAAACGAGTGAGTGGGAGGAAAATAGAACTAGATGAGGTATTGAACCTTCTCCCGAATTGGAGAGTAGCGCAGCGCAAGAAGATTTGGATCTTTTGGTGCCGCCTTCACCAGCTAGAGAGGAAGAAGCTGATGATAATGATCATGAAGCTTCGGTCGAAGTACCCGTTCGTAGGTCGACTAGGTTACGTACTACTCCTGAGTGGTACAGTAATCCTGTCATGAATGTTTTATTGTTAGACAATGATGAACCTACGAACTATGAGGAAGCGATGATGAGCCCAGACTCTGGAAAATGGCAAGACGCCATGAACTCTGAAATGGAATCCATGAAATAACACCAAGTGTGGACTTTGGTTGACCTTCCTGATAGCCGCAAGGCTGTTGAATGTAAATGGATTTTCAAGAAGAAAACAGACGCTGACGGTAATGTTACTGCACATATAGCTCGACTTGTTGCAAAAGGTTTTCGACCAATTCAAGGAGTTGACTACGATGAGACCTTCTCACCCGTAGAGAGGCTTAAGTCTGTTAGGGTTCTGCTAGCAATTGCTGCTTATTTCGATTATGAAATTTGGCAGATGGATGTCAAAACTGCATTCCTCAATGGAAACATTGAAGAAGAGTTGTACATGGTACAACCCCAAGGTTTTGTCAATCCTAAGGATGCTGGTAAAGTGTGCAAGCTTCAGCGTTCCATCTATGGACTAAAGCAAGCATCCCGGAGTTGGAATCTTCGATTTGATGAGGTTATCAAAGGTTTTGGATTTGTCCAAAATTATAAAGAAGCTTGTGTTTACAAGAAAGTGAGTGGGATCTCGGTTGCATTTCTGATTTTATATGTAGATGACATATTACTAATTGGGAGTTACGTGGAGCTGCTTAACAGTGTGAAAGATTATTTGAATAATAGTTTTTCAATGAAAGATCTTGGTGAAGCTGCATACATATTAGGCAGTAAGATCTATAGAGATAGATCGAGACGCTTAATAGCACTTAGTCAAAGTACATACCTTGAGAAGATAGTGAAGAAATTCAATATGCGGGATGCAAAGAAAGGTTCTTTGCCCATGTTACAAGGTAACCCATTGAGTAAGACTCAGTGTCCAACTACGGCAACAGAAAGGGAAAGGATGAATAAAATCCCCTATGCCTCGGCCATAGGTTCTGTTATGTATGCCATGTTGTGTACTAGACCAGATGTGTCCCATGCTCTTAGTTTGACGAGAAGGTACCAGAGTGATCCTGGAGAGGCTCACTGGACAACAGTTAAAAATATCCTTAAGTACCTAAAGAGGACTAAGGACATGTTTCTTGTCTATGGTGGTGATGAAGAGCTCTTCGTAAAAGGTTACGTCGATGCTAGCTTCAATACTGATCCAGATGACTCAAAATCTCAAACAGGGTATGTCTTTATTTTGAACAGAGCCGCGGTTAGCTGGAGGAGTTGCAAGCAGAGCGTCATTGCAAGATCTACATTAGAGGCGGAGTATATGGCCGCTTCCGAAGCACCGACAGAAGGGATATGGCTGAAGGAATTTGTCACTGAACTCAGCGTTGTTCCGAGTGCACTGGATCCCATGGAGATCTTTTGTGACAACACTAGTGCCATTGCTCTAGCCAACGAACCAAGATGTCACAAGAGCTCCAAGCATATCAAACGCCGGTTTCATCAAATTCGTGAGCATGTCATTGAAGGAGATATTACCATTAGCAAAGTACATACGGATCAGAATATCGCGGATCCATTGACTAAAGTTCTTCCACAAACAAAACATGATCAACACCAGAATGCCATGGGTGTTAGATTTCTGCCAATTTAAACTAGATTATTGACTCTAGTGCAAGTGGGAGACTGTTGGAAATATGCCCTAGAGGCAATAATAAAATTGTTATTATCATATTTCCATGTTCATGATATATGTTTATTTTCCATGCTATAATTGTATTAACCGGAAACATAATGCATATGTGGTTCCATAAACAACACCGCGTCCCTAGTAAGCCTCTACTATACTAGCTCGTTAATTAATGATGGTTATGGTTTCCTAACCATGAACATGAGTTGTGTATTAATTAATGGGATCATGTCATTAGAAGAATGACGTGATGGACAGACCCAACTAAGCATAAAAATATTGATCGTTTCATTAAGTTTATATTGTCATGCCTTTTATTGTAAAGTATCATGTTTCTTAGACCATGAGATTATGTTATTCCCGGGTACCGGAAGAATACTTTGGGGACATCAACCATCACATCGTGACAGGGTGATCATAAAAATGTCTTACGGGTATCTCCGAAAGTACTTGTTGAATTACATGAATCAAGAATGGGATTTGTCCCTCCGTGTGATGGTGAGATATACTCTAGGCCCATTCGGTAATTCTTGCAAGCACGTGACTAATGAGTTAGTCACAGAGAATGTTGTATTACAGAAGGAGTAAAGAGTACTTACCGGTAACGAGATTGAACTAGATATAGCGATACCGACGATCGAATCACGGGTAAGTAAAATATCGTGTGACAAAGAAAATTGTTTACGAATTATAGTAGTCCATGACATAGTGGTTCAACCGATAAAGATCTTCGTTGAATGTGTGGGGGTAATTACGGATATCCTGGTCCCTCTAATGGTTATTGATCAGAGAGATGTCTCGATCATGTCTGCACGTTCTCGAACACGTAGGGTCACACACTTAATGCTCGGTAACGCTAGAATAGCTCTGGGATAATTTTATTAATGCTGTTCGAATATTGGTCGGAGTCTCGGATGAGATCCTAGACATCACGAGGAGCTCCGGAAGAGTCCGAAGGTAAAGATTTATATAAGGCAAGTTGATTTCAGGGTTCCAGAAAAGTTCAGGATTTTTTCGGCAGTGTCGGAATGTTCTAGAAGGTTCCGGAGAGTCCCACTATCGGCCCCACCTGTTTTGGACGACCAAGGGTGGTCCAATAGTCCATGTGACCAGCCCTTCTTTGGTTTATTATGCCAATAAATGGGAAGCCCTTCAATGGGAGGGTTACCACTCTTAAAAGAAAGGTGTTACCATCTTTTTAATGAGAGAGGGGTTTTCACTTGGGAATTGAAGTGGCTACAACCTCCTTGCCTATATAAGAGAGGGGAGAGGCTCACCAACAACACCCAAGTCCTTCCACACCTTCTTCTCCCTCACGTGCATCGCTTGGCGAAGCCCTGCCCGCGGGAAACTCTTCACCATATCCACCACCACGTCGTTGTGCTGCTGGAATCGATCCCATCTATTTCTCCCTCTTGCTTGCTGGATCAAGAAGAAGGAGACGTCATCGAGCTGTACGTGTGCAAGCCACCGGAGGTACTCCTCATTTGCAGTGCTGATCGGATCGAACTTCACCAACAACTTCACCAAGCTGCATTGAAATAAACGTTCAACGCGCGTGTTCTTCGAGGGTATGATGACCTACTCTCCCCGTTACTAGCATCTTCTAGATTGGATCTTGGATGTTGCTTCCGCATGTGAGAGAATTTTTTTGTTTTCTATCGCGCAATCTCCTACAGCGCGGACCCGAATACATAAGTTATACAAGCCATAATATATGAGTACAGACATAGTTAGTCAAGTTTTGCCTTAAGAAGGCTAGCACAAACAACATCAGAGATACAGATCTCAAAGGCAAGGCGTCCTGCCTGGGAGCCTCCGAAACTACTCCTGGTCCTAGTCAGCGGTCTCGACGTAGTAGTATCCGCCTCCGGGGTACTCCTGCTCCTGGGCTCCAACGTCGATTGCAGCGGCCGATCAGGCAAAACATAAAGGGGGAAATAAAGCAAAGGTGAGCATCTAGCATACCCGCGAGTCTTACGTCCGCTACTAAGCATTTATGCATTTGTATCAAATGGAAAGGGACGATGTATATAGTGGACTGCAAGGTAGAAATACGAATAAGGGTAAGAAGCTAGGCCTATCGAAGACTAGCATCTTCTGACGTGTCTTGCAGCATGAGAAGAGAAACAACCAACAGTTCAATAACATGAATATAATAAAAATGGAGTAGAAGTTGCTGCAGCATTGTATAATAGTAAGTTGTAATGATTAATAATAATAAAGCCTCCGAGTTCCCTTCCTCGACTCCCTGCGAGGAAGAAGACCCGGAACCATACAGTTTAATAGTAGTAGTTTGTAGTGGTAAGATCCAGCTTCAGCATAAAGCGTCCTATTACCGTGGACACGGCTATTCGAATAGACTAATCTTCCCTGCAGGGGTGCACTGGCGTGACTCTACGACGCTCGGATTTCCAGGGTGGCGGGAACCTTGTTAGGGAACACTCCACCAAAGCTATCCGACACAAATTAGCCCATCCTTCAGCAATAAACAGAGAGGTCATCCGCCGGACTATATCCTATGTACGCCGGGATTTGGACCCTAACCCGAACGTACTCCTGCATGGTGCGTGACTGGCCGGTGAAGCAAAATCAAAGAAAATACAAATACACCGCTCGAGCAAGAGAAGACAACACCACTCCCAGGCAATCAGCCCGCGATATTGCTGACGTATGAAGACCCTCGAACGAGACTACGATGCAGGGGAGCCCACACTCCTTGTCCCACGTATAGGTAATGTGTACAAGCCAAAAGGCTACTCCAGACATCCGCTGAACCATTTAGCATTTTAATTAACCTGCGTGACAACCGTTATCGTTGCCTCGACTTAACTGACCCGCGGACAACGACAGCAGTCAGGACCACAAGTACATTGGTGCCTGCCCTGTCGTCCCACCAAGTCTCTGCGGTTACCAACAAGGTGAACCGTCTCCCTACCTTGTCTCGCGTGTGCTCTTGGTAGATCTCGACTTTTCGTGGTTTGGTCACTCTCACGAGATACGAGCAGGGGCCAAGCACGCCAGTAACGTCGGTCGTACCCTCCCTGTCGTTCCCGACACATACCGCTCGCGGGCACCGTTGGGTCGCCCGACTTCTTACCTTAAGTACAACCATTGCTCAGGTACCTAGAGCGGCTATACAGAGTTAGCAACGAGTGGCATACAAGGATTACTCCTTGATAGCTCACACTTGAGGGTGACTCGGCAGAGCCGAGCTACAGGGTCTTAGGCGGTGTCTGCATTGTACCGTACCTGTCCAGTTGTATATTTTGTATCTGTGTTCACTCCCCTAAGTAGTCACGGCCTGCTATCTAATCCTAGCTAACAATGCGTAGGGCTCACTGCTGAATAATGCAAAATTATAATATGCAGCATAGGATAAAGGAGGTACATCAAGGGCGACAAAAACAGGCTATGCAATTGAATAGGATTGTAACGTAGCAGCAGCAGTAACAATGCCTAGTGCAAGAAACTACGGAAAGGTAGGCGATATCTGGGGAAGAGAATGGCTCTGCTTGCCTGGAAGCTCGACGGTAGGGGTAGGGTCGTCGATGAAGTAGTCGTACCCGGCAGCAGGGTAGTCGGCGGTAGAAGCGGGGTCTATCGGAGAACAAAGGGTGTAAGAAACAGTAAATATAAAGAAATCATAGCAAACAGATGAATGGAATGACGTATGCAATGTTAACGACGTTCTAACGCAGTACAATGCACGTTGCTCGGAGCGGGAATTCATCCGGGGATGAAAAAACGGCTCCGGGTGATTACCGGACAGGGTTTCCGGAGGGGAAAGGGATCATGCCGGAGGTGTCGTGGACATCCGACAAACGTGTGGGTGGTGTAACCGTGCTAGTTGAAACATTCCGAACAACTTTCGTGTTCAGAATAAATTCATCCGGATACTTTAACAGTACCGGACAAATCATCGGACAAACGGTCCGGAGGGGGACGGTTCGATGTTCGTTATGCTAGAGGGGGGTGGTCGGTATACGGATAGCGTATCTATATTTTTTGTATTTTTCTGATCAATTTTCATGTATAAAGTTTTTTAATCTGAGCTACGGTTTAAAAGATATTAAATTTTGAAGTTTAAATCAATTTAAAAAAATTCTGGATTTTCTTTTTATTAATAAATAGACATTATCCAAAACAGTGTTGTTGACTGGTCAACTGACATGTGGGTCCCATATGTCAGCCTCACAGTATTAATAAAACACTTAATTAAATTTAATAACAGTGGGGTCCCACATGTCATACTAACAGAAGTAAATTAATTCAGTTATTTACAGGTGGGACCCATATGTCATAGGGTCTATTTTAAATTAAACATTTATAATTAATAAAAATGCCAGGGGCCCACTTGTCATAGACACCGGGGGGTTATGTTAATATTAACAGCTCAATTAAGTGGGGGCAGGCCCACACGTCAGTGTCTTAAGGGGGGGATTAGCAGTGGCTAATCATCTGGCGGGCGGGACCCACCTGTCGGTCGCACAGGTGGTCGCCGGAGGCTCGCCGGAGACAGACTCCGACGAGGCCGAGCCTGCGCATGCCACAGGGCACGGGAGGAGGTCCGGTTGGGCTCTTTCGAACGAGCGTTGAGCCGCAAGTCGATGGGTGGTGGTGCCGTGGCCTGGGGGCGACCGAAACGTCGCCGGCGACGAGGAAGGCGGCGGTTGCGCTCGGGCGTTAATGGTGACTCGCGGTGCAGGGTGCAAACGAGCGAATTAGCGCGACAAATCGGGCCTACGGCTCACGGGGAGCACGCCGGTGCAGTTGGCCCGGGTAGAGCGGCACCGGGGGCACGGCCACGACATTCCATGGCGGCGGCCGGAACGTGCAAAATGGGAACATGCCTACGGGAGAGTACGAGCACTTGGCGGCGGCCGAGGAGCTCACCGGCAGGGCGTAGGAGGTGGCAATGGGCTTGGAGGAGGCCGGGGGCAGCCAGAATTGAGCGACGATCTCGTCGGAGCCGAGGTAGAAGACGACGTCGACGTGCACCCAGTAGACGTCATGGGCCCGATTCCTCCTGGTGGGCGGTGAAGACGAGGACGACGCAGCGCTGGGACACGGTGGCGCGGCGTGTGGAGCTCACTGGCCGCGTGGGTTCACGACGGCGGTGGGGAGCGCATCGGGCGGCTCCAGCGAGGAAGAAAACAGCGAGGGGGAGGAGCTAATGGAGGCGGCTAGGGTTTCCAGGGAAGAGGGGCGCGGGGTGGGCGATCTTATCCCTCGACGGCGAGGCCGCGGCCTGGCCGCGCGATGGGCGCCACGCCTCCCCTGTACGGAGGTTGAAGAAGGGGGCGTGGGCTGGGCCATCGTGGGGGAAGGCTTGGTGGGCTTTGCCTCCAGGCGGTAGATAGGGTTTTGTTGTTTTTTTTTCTTTTTATTCCTTTTCTGTATTTTCTTTTCAGTTTGCATTTTGTTTAGTTGCTTAAGCATTTTTGTAAAACTTGTAACTTGCTTCATTATTTGTATTGCCATATGTAGCAATCCTACAAAAAGTTTGGTGATTAAAGAAATTCATTTCAATATTGTTGTTTATTTTAATATGGCTTTTTGTGCTATTTTGCTACTGTTAATAATTGTTTGCAATATTTAGATATTGCAATAAATGCTCAATGCAGGTTTACCATGGTTAACTGGTTTTTAGGGATTTTTCAAAAGTGGTTTCATAATTTTTTTACAAAGTTTTATCCATCACTTATTTTTAATATTCATAAAAAGGCATTTTGAGTTTGAGTTGATCCAAGGTGATCAAAGCAGGATTAGCAATAGTGATTAGCAACAGTAATCTTCATTATCAAATTTTTTACTGTTCCATAACACTGAGGGTGTTACAAATCTCCCCCACTACAAGAATTCTCGTCTCGAGAATTTAAGTGGTAGCGAGGAAAAGATCGGGGTATTCAATGCGAAGGCGATCTTCACGCTCCCAGGTGGCTTCATCTTCAGAATGATTCGACCATTGAACCTTGAGGAATTTGATGGTCTTGTTGCGGGTTCGACGTTCAGACTGATCAAGAATGCGGCTCGGATGTTCTTGATAAGTCAAGTCTTGCTGCAGCTTGATCATATCATGTTCCACTTCTCGAATAGGGTCCTTGAAGCAGCGTCGGAGTTGCGACACGTGGACTTGAGAGTGGTTTGCCGGCAATTCCAAACGGTATGCCACTGGTCCACTTCTAGAGAGTATTGGAACGACCAATGTAGCAAGGAGCTAACTTGCCTTTGATCCCGAAACGATGAGTGCCTCTCATGGGAGTGACACGAAGGTAAGCTTGTTCACCGGGTTGGTAGACCATTTCTTTGTGCTTGCAGTCATAGTTGCTTTTCTGGCGGAACTGAGCAGCTTTCAAGTGTTCACGGATAACGTGAACCTGATCTTCGGCATGCTGGATAATGTCCGGACCAATGAGAGTTCGTTCCCCAGTTTCTGACCAATTCAGAGGGGTTCGACACTTGCGTCCATATAGAACTTCAAACGGGGCCATCTGCAGACTAGCTTGATAGCTATTGTTGTACGAGAATTCAGCAAATGGAAGAGATTCCTCCCATTTCTTACCGAATGAAATGACACAAGCTCGAAGCATATCTTCAAGCACTTGATTAACTCGTTCGACTTGTCCTTGCGACTGGGGGTGATAAGCGGTGCTCAAATTCAGGTGAGTGCCAATAGCTTCTTGGAAACTATCCCAAAATCTTGAGGTGAAAATACTGCCACGGTCTGAACTGATCTCCAACGGAATGCCATGGAGGGACACAATTCTGGAAACATACAAGTCTGCTAACTGACTAGCAGAGATCGTCTCCTTGACTGGCAGAAAGTGGGCAACCTTGGATAAGCGGTCGATGACGACAAAGATAGCATCGTGGCCTTTCTGCGATCTGGGAAAACCAGTGACGAAGTCCATCTCGATCTTGTCCCACTTCCATTCAGGAATAGAAAGTGGTTGCAGAGTTCCAGCAGGTCTTTGATGTTCTGCTTTCACGCGGTGACAAACGTCACACTCGTCAACATATCGAGCGATGTCTTGCTTCATGTTAGACTACCAGTACCGCTGACGAAGGTCTTGGTACATCTTGGTACTACCAGGGTGAATTGACAAAGGAGTATCATGAGCTTCTTTCATGACGCGCGGGGTCAAGTTTAGATTGGGCTTACTCCTAGGGACCACTAAACGATTCTTGAAATACAACGTACCATCATCAGCAACAGTGAAGCATCATGGCTTTCCTCTAGCGATATACTTCTTGATCTTCTCGACATCAGAGTCACATGTTTGTATCCACTTGATGGTGCTGTCGAGGTTCGGCTCAACAACAAGGTTATTCACATATCCCTGAGGCACAATCTCAAGGTTTAGCTTGCATAGCTCTTCATACAGAAGTGGTTGTTGTACTTGAACTTCAAGTTCACTACAGTAGGCTTTGCGGCTCAAGGCATCGGCCATCACATTAGCTTTGCCAGGGGTGTAATGAATATCCATGTTGAAATCGGCTATTGTCTCGAGCCATCTCTGCTGGCGGAGATTCAGGTCGGGCTGAGTAAACAGGTACTTCAGGCTTTGGTGATCGGTGTAGATCTCGCAACGATTACCGACGAGGTAACGTCGCCACAACTTCAATGCATAAATTACCGCTGCCAATTCAAGATCATGTGTTGGATACTTATCTTCGTGAGCACGCAACTGGCGAGAGCCATAAGCAATCACTTTGCGCTCTTGCATTAGGACAGAGCCTAATCCTTGACGAGATGCGTCGCAATATATCACGAAGTCCTTCCGGGTATCAGGGGGAGCAAGCACTGGGGGAGAAGTGAGCTTGTCCTTGAGAGCTTGGAAACTTTTTTGACATTTATCTGTCCACTCAAACTTGACGCCTTTGTGAAGCAGGTTAGTCAGAGGCCTGGAAATCTTGGAGAAGTTCTCGACGAAACGACGGCAATAGCTGGCGAGTCCGAGGAAACTTTGGACTTGCTTGATAGTCTTGGGGGGAGTCCAATCCAGGATAGCCTGAATACGTTCTGGGTTGACGGCAATGCCATCCTTGGAAATTACGTGACCAAGGTAGGTCACTTCGGGGAGCCAGAACTCACACTTAGAATAATTAGCATAGAGTTTGTGTTCTCAAAGCTTTTCCAGTATAAGACGAAGATGTTCAGCATGCTCTTCTTCATTCTTGGAGTATATTAAGATATCATCTACATAAACCACGACAAACTTGTCAAGGTATTCCATGAATATATAGTTCATCAACCGGGAGAAAGTGGTTGGGGCATTGGTTAGGACAATGGACATGATAGTGTACTCGTATGAACCATAGCGAGTTATGAAGGCGGTCTTCAGAATGTCCTCTTCACGGACCCGGATCTGATGGTAACCCAACCGCAAGTCGAGTTTCGAGAACACCGTAGTTCCAGCGATTTGATCATACAGATCGTTGATCCGGGGAAGCGGATATTTGTTCTGGATGGTGGCTTGGTTGATGGGTCGGTAATTTTGGACCAAACGATTTGTTCCATCGCTCTTCTTGCCAAAGAGAGAAGGTGCTCCCCAAAAAGAGGAACTTGGGCGAATGAATCCTTTGTGAAGTGCTTCGTCGATCTCCTTCTTCAGTTCAAGGAGGTGGTGAGGTGGCATCTTATAGGGACGCTTGGCAATAGGGACGGTGCCAGGCTTCAGGTCGATGACGAATTCCACCTCTCGGATCAGGGGTATTCCCGGGAGTTCTTCTGGGAAGACGTCGGGAAAATCACGAACGACTGGAACATTCTCAATCCCGTCAAGAGGTGAGATATTCAGAGCATTCATCATATAGATCTGCGTTTCCGCATCTTGGGTAATTCGGGTGGTCTGGTTAACAATCTCGCCGGAGGGGTGAAAAAGTTGGACAGAATTGGTGCCAAAATACAGTGCGGCATCGTGGACTTTCAACCAATTCATGCCCAGAATGAGGTCTATGGTGGAAGACTTCAGGAGGATGGGGGAAGCAAGGAACTCAATTCCTTCAATTTCGACGATGGTTTTGGGAACTATCTTGTAGGTGTGGCAATGGCCTATCGGAGTGCGGACAACCATCGGTGGATCCATCTTTTCAACCGTGAAGTTATGCGACAATGCAAATGCTTCTGACATGAATGAATGCGATGCTCCTGAATCAAATAAAACAGTAGCAGGTACTGAATTAAAAAGAAGGGTACCCATCACGGTAGAAGGTTGCTCCTGAGCTTCTTCAACATTAATGTTGTAAGCATGTCCGCGAGTGTGAGCAAAAGACCCAGTGTTATAGTTGGGGTCCTGTTGTTTCCACGGCCATTTCCGCGGCCAGCAGGGTGAACTACCAGTTGATTCTGTCGCTGGGGGCAGTCTCTGGGAAAGTGACATGGCTGATGGCACTTGAAGCACAGGCCATCTTGAGGACGGAGGGGTGCAGTCTCAGTCTTCGGCTGTCTCGGCGGGGGCGGAGGCAGAGGAGGTGCAACATACGACGGCCTTGGTGCAGGGGCAGGTGGACGATACACACTGTGTGGAAGCCAAACGCGTTGCTTCTGTGTTGTGTCCAAAGATGAGCCAGCATCACGGGGGCGCTTCGGCGAACCATCGAACTTAAGCTGAGCGGTCTCAAGAGTGATAGTCTGGTTCACCATGGTGGCGAAGTCGGCGAAGACGTGCAAAGCCAGTGCAAGCTGGAGATCTGCGTTGAGTCCATCACGGAACTTCTCTTGCCTACTTGCATCATTTGGGAGGTCACTTCCAGCATAGAGGGAGAGGCGGAGGAATTCCCTCTGATATGCCTCAAAAGTTTTGTTGCCCTGGACGAGGTTGTGGAACTCGGCCTTCATACGGTTCATAATCGCCTGGGGGACATAACGAGCACGGAAGGTGGTCTTGCAGTCATTCCAGGTGACGACAGTCCCTTCAACTAGTGAGCCCTTGTAGGTGTCCCACCGCTGAGCAACGGGGCCACGCAGGAAATAGGACGCAAAGTTGACGTAATCAGCAGCGCTCACATTAGCGAACTCCAGCTGTCGAGTGATTTCATGAAGCCAATCATCGGCATCCAGCGGCTGTTTAGGTTGGTGGAAGAGAGGGGGATTGAGACGCATGAAATCCCGCAGAGTAACCATAGGCGGTTGGTTCTGGTGCTGGTTCTGATTCTGGTTCTGATTCTGGAGCTGGTCTATGACTCCTTGCATAAAAACTTGGTTCATCTGAAACTGCTGCATCATCGTGGCCATGTAGTCCCGCGGCGGAGGTGGATCGTTGGCACCACGACCACGACCATGACCACCACGACTAGCCATCCTGCTAGAATTTAACAGGGGTATTCCAGCGATGAAAATTTATCGAGATACCGGAAACGAGTAAGAGGTAAAGCGACCACAAGGAGGAGGCGCGGATATATAGGAGTAGTCATATAAGACATACACATCCACACATAGAGTCAACCGGAAAATCGGGCAGCGTAACATCGTAGAAATTAAGGAAAAAGGACACCCTAGGCGGCGCGCAGACCGCGGTAAGGATTACACGACGCGACATAGATTCCACTATGTCAATCATGCCGCAAGAAAACTGTTGGCCACAGGAGTTAATGCCAGAGGACGCGCGGCGTGCCCAGAATGAGAATGGGATCCGCGGTCCGGGACCTGGGGTAGAACTCCTGCGACACGACTCAATCAATGGGGTAGCACCAGAACGCCGGGTGGAATCAAGAGAACGTGATCCTAATGTCAGAGTTTGTAAACTTACCAGCATGGATAAGAGAGCAGATTCCCAGAGCATAGGTAAGGAGAGAAGGATCCTAATACCATAGATATCACACGTAGTGACATCGATGTGGGCCCGTAAGCCAAACATTAAGTTAGCAAAATAGTTTTTCAAAGTCTAGAATCAACTTCGACCAGGTAGTGGTTGGGTGGCTTCCTACAGGCAGTCGGCTCTAATACCAACTTGTGACGCCCCCAAAATCAGGCTGTGTACAGTAATCATACACGCAGGGTACACGGCTGAGATTAGGGTGCCACGGTGAGAATATCACAGCACAACACTAAACACAAAAGGATAAACCAATATGTTACAATAAAGGGGGGTCGCGCGGACCCGTATACATAAGTTATACAAGCCATAATATCTGAGTACAGACATAGTTAGCCAAGTTTTGCCTTAAGAAGGCTAGCAGAAACAACATCAGAGATACAGATCGAAAAGGCTAGGCCTCCTGCCTGGGAGCCTCCGAAACTACTCCTGGTCCTGGTCAGCGGGGGTATCGACGTAGTAGTATCCGCCTCCGGGGTACTCCTGCTCCTGGACTCCAACGTCGACTGCAGTGGCCGATCAGGCAAAACATAAAGGGGCAAATAAAGCAAAGGTGAGTATCTAGCATACCCGTGAGTCTTACGTCCGCTACTAAGCATTTATGCATTTGTATCAAATGGAAAGGGAGGCTGTATAGACTGGACTGCAAGGTAGAAATCAGAATAAGGGTAGGAAGCTAGGCCTATCGAAGACAAGCATCTTCTGACGGGTCTTGCAGCATGAGAAGAGAAACAACCAACAGTTCAATAACATGAATGTAATAACAATGGAGCAGAAGTTGCTGCAGCATTGTATAATAGTAAGTTGTAATGATTAATAATAATAATGCCTCCGAGTTCCCTTCCTCGACTCCCTGCGAGGAAGAAGACCCGAAACCATACAGTTTAATAGTAGTAGTTTGTAATGGTAAGATCCAGCTTCAGCATAAAGCGTCCTGTTACCGTGGACACGACTATTCGATTAGATTAATCTTCCCTGCAGCGGTGCACTAGCGTGACTCTACGACGCTCGGATCTCCATGGTGGCGGGAACCTTGTTAGGGAACGCTCCACCAAAGCTATCCGACACAAAGTAGCCCATCCTTCGGCAGTCAACAGAGAGGTCATCCGCCGGACTACATCCTATGTACGCCGGGCTTTGGACCCTAACCCGAACGTACTCCTGCACGGTGCGTGACTGGCCGGTGAAGCAAAATCAAAGAAAATACAAATACACCGCTCGAGCAAGAGAAGACAACACCACTCCCCGGCAATCAGCCCGCGATATTGCTGACGTCTGAAGACCCTCGAACGAGACTACGATGCAAGGGAGCCCACACTCCTTTTCCCACGTGTAGGTAGTGTGTACAAGCCAAAAGGCTACTCCAGACATCCGCCGAACCATTTAGCATTTTAATTAACCTGCGTGAAAACCGTTATCGTTGCCTCGACTTAACTGACCCGCGGATAACAACAGCAGTCAGGACCACCAGTACATCGGTGCCTGCCCTGTCGTCCCACAAAGTCTCTGCGGTTACCAACAAGGTGAACCGTCTCCTTACCTTGTCTCGCGTGTGCTCTTGGTAGAGCTCGACTTTTCGTGGTTTGGTAACTCTCGCGAGATACGAGTAGGGGCCAAGCACGCCAGTAACGTCGGTCGTATCTTCCCTGTCGTTTACGACGCAATACCGCTCGCAGGCACCGTTGGGTCGCCCGACTTCTTACCTTAAGGACAACCATTGCTCAGGTACCTACAGCGGCTATACAGAGTCAGCAACGAGTGGAGTACAAGGATTACTCCTTGATAGCTCACACTTGAGGGTGACTCGGCAAAGCCGAGCTAGGGGGCCTTAGGCGGTGTCTGCATTGTACCGTACCTGTGCAGTTGTATATATTGTATCCGTGTTCACTCCCCTGAGTGGTCACGGCCCGCTATCTAATCCTAGCTAACAATGTGCAGGGCTCACTGCTGAATAATGCATATTTATAATAGGCAGCATAGGATAAAGGAGGTACATCAAGGGCGACAAAACAGGCTATGCAATTGAATAGGATTGTAACGTAGCAGCAACAGTAACAATTCCTAGTGCAAGAAAGTACGGAAAGGTAGGCAATATCTGGGGAAGAGAATGGCTCTGCTTGCCTGGAAGCTCGACGGTAGGGGTAGGCAATAGCAGCGGGGTCTATCAAAGAACAAAGGGGGGAAGAAATAGTAAATATAAAGCAATCATAGCAAACAGATGAATGTCATGACGTATGCAATGTTAACGGTGTTCTAACTCAGTACAATGCACGTTGCTCGGAGCGGGAATTCGTCCGGGGATGAAAAACCGGCTCCGGGTGATTGCCGGACAGGGTGTCTGGAGGGGAAAGGGATCATGCCGGAGGTGTCATGGACACCCGAAAAACGTGTGGATGGTGTAACCGTTCTAGTTGAAATATTCCGAACAACTTTCGTGTTCAGAATAAATTCATCCGGATACTTTAACAATACCGGACAAATCATCGGACAAACGGTCCGGAGGGGGACGGTTGGATGTTCTGTATGCTAGAGGGGGGTGGTTGGTATACAGATATCGTATCCGTATTTTTTGTATTTTTTTGATCAATTTTCATGTATAAAGTTTTTTAATCTGAGCTACGGTTTAAAAGATATTAAATTTTGAAGTTTAAATCAATTTAAAACAATTTCTGGATTTTCTTTTTATTAATAAATAGACATTATCCAAAACAGTGTTGTTGACTGGTCAACTGACATGTGGGTCCCATATGTCAGGCTCACAGTATTAATAAAACACTTAATTAAATTTAATAACAGTGGGGTCCCACATGTCATACTAACAGAAGTAAATTAATTCAGTTAATTAGCTTACAGGTGGGACCCATATGTCATAGGGTCTAGTTTAAATTAAACATTTATAATTAATAAAAGGCCAGGGGCCCACTTGTCATAGACACCGGGGGTTATGTTAATATTAAAAGTTCAATTAAGTGGGGGCAGGCCCACACGTCAGTGTCTTAAGGGGGGGGATTAGCAGTGGCTAATCATCTGGCGGGCGGGACCCACCTGTCGGCGGCACAGGTGTTCGTCGGAGGCTCGCCGGAGATAGACTCTGACGAGGCCGAGCCTGCGCACGCCACAGGTCACGGGAGGAGGTGCGGCTGGGCTCTTTCGAACGAGCGTTGAGCCGCAAGTCGATGGGTGGTGGTGTCGTGGCCTGGGGGCGACCGAAATGTTGCCGGCGACGAGGAAGGCGGCGGTTGCGCTCGGGCGTCAATGGTGACTCGCGGTGCGGGGTGCAAACGAGCGAGCTAGCGCGACAAATCGGGCCTACGGCTCACGGGGAGCACGTCGGTGCAGTTGGCGCGGGAAGAGCGGCACCGGGGGCACGGCCACGACATTCCACGGCGGCGACCGGAGCGTGCAAAAGGGAAACATGCCTACGGGCTTATTGGCAGAGTACGCGCACTTGGCGGCGGCCGAGGAGTTCACCGGCGGGGCGTAGGAGGTGGCAATGGGCTTGGAGGAGGCCGGGGGCAGCCGGAATTGAGCGATGATCTCGTCGGAGCCGAGGTAGAAGACGACGTCGACGTGCACCCAGTAGACGTCCTGGGCCCGATTCCTCCTGGTGGGCGGTGAAGACGAGGACGACGCAGCGCTGGGACACGGCGGCGCAGCGTGTGGAGCCCACTGGACGCGTGGGTTCAGGACGGCGGTGACGAGCGCATCGGGCGGCTCCAGCGGGGAAGAAAACAGCGAGGGGGAGGGGCTAATGGAGGCGGCTAGGGTTTCCAGGGCAGAGGGGCGCGGGGTGGGGGATCTTATCCCTCGACGGCGACCGTGGATGGCCGCCACGACGGAGAGGCCGCGGCCTGGCCGTGCGATAGGCGCCACGCCTCCCCTGTACGGAGGTTGAAGAAGGGGGCGTGGGCTGGGCCACCATGGGGGAAGGCTTGGTGAGCTTTGCCCCCAGGCGGTAGATAGGGTTTTGTTGTTTTTCTTCTTTTCTTTTTATTCCTTTTCTGTATTTTCTTTTCTGTTTGCATTTTGTTTAGTTGCTTAAGCATTTTTGTAAAACTTGTAACTTGCTCCATTATTTGTATTGCCATATGTAGCAATGCTACAAAAATTTTGGTGATTAAAGAAATTCCTTTGAATATTTTTGTTTATTTTAATATGTCTTTTTTGTGTTGTTTTTCTACTGTTAATAATTGTTTGCAATATTTAGATATTTCAATAAATTCTCAATGCAGGTTTACCATGGTTCACTGGTTTTTAGGGATTTTTCAAAAGTGGTTTCATAATTTTTGGACAAAGTTTTATCCATGACTTATTTTTAATATTCATAAAAAGGCATTTTGAGTTTGAGTTGATCCAAGGTGATCAAAGCAGGATTAGCAACAGTGATTAGCAACAGTAATCTTCATTATGAAAAGTGTTACTGTTCCATAACACTGAGGGTGTTACAGGGATGCCCCAATGCATCCCCAAAAAATATTCAAGGAGACTGAAGCGTCTAAGTTTGGGGATGCCCCCGTGCATCCCCTTCTCCATCAACAATCATCAGTTCGTCCTTCGTCTCACTATATTTTTAACACTTCATGCGTTATGTGCTATGCTTGGAGCGTCTCGCTCTTCAGTTTACTTTTTAGTTTTATTTAGCTTTGCTTGTTGTTCATAACAAGTTAGACCCCAGGTTAATTTGTGTGGGAGAGAAACACGCTCCACTCCAATCTAGAACACATCATAGGATTTTTCATGCTTATCTTTTTGCTGTTGTGTGTTCTTTATCTTTTCGTAGCTACTGCCATGTTTAGTTTTAGTCTTAGTTTGTCTTTAGAAAGAGCCTTGACTTTTGTTTAGTTTGTTGCTGGAACTCTCTTTAGTTTTCATGTTTATCTTGTTAAGAGAGTTGGTTGTTGCACTGAGTTGTGTCTTGTCTTGAGAGTAGGGAATTGAGGTTGCTATTTAATTTTAGTAGTAACTTGGAATAGTTTTGAGGTATTGATGTGAGTAATGTTTGAACTTTTGGTGTCAAGAGCTCTAGCCTATTAGTGATAGGTGTCGTATTTTTGGAAATCCATGTTTATTTTCAAAACCTACAAAACTAGTTGAGAACTCTAGCTACTAGATGGATCGCTAATCTTTGGAGGGATCGGATATTAGAGTACACTCACGTACCATGAGTCGAGGATGCGCAAGGATAACCAAACCCCCATACACTCCTCCTCGGGGTACTTGTCTCTTTGTGAACCTCCTTATTAGATTGAGAGTTACCAATAATAAGTGCATGAGTTCTTCGGACTAATGTAAGTATTGAAAGTTGACACTTCCACCTACTCATATTTGCTAGCCTCCTACGTGCCGTGCATTGCCCTCTTCTCACTCCGAGAGTTGGCGTCCACCTTCGCCGGTACATCCAAACCCTTGGCATGATACGCTCTGTCATCATAAACCTCCTTATATCTTTCCTCAAAATAGCCACCATACCTACCTATCAAGGAATTTCCATAGACTTTCGGAGAGATATTGCCATGCAACATCCACCTCTTCATGACTTGATCTTCATGTCATACATGTTCCTGCTACACTGGCAGAGGCATACATTGCATACATCATGATAGCTACATATTCTTTATGTTTGAGTACCTTGTAAAGTGTGAAAGATCTTCTATACCCTCTTGTAAATTAGAGTGTTGCCTTTAAGTGAGGAAAAGATCCCAAAGTGGACAAAATAAAAGATCCCAAAGAGGACAAATGAGAGTTGAATAGAAAGAGCCATTGAGGCCACCAAAAAAAACAAAAAATAGAAAAGGAGAAAAAAGAAAATAAAAAGAGAGAAAGGGGCAACACTACTATCCTTTTAAAAGATCCACACTAGTACTCCCTCTTATCCTTGTACTCCATAGAGATGATCATTCATCCATATAGCTATGTGGGGACCTTCACACAATAGAACTTGGCTTGCATATTCCAAGGATGAGCCTCCTCAAAAGAGCTCTAGGTCTTCATGAGCGAGCAAGTTGGATGAACCCCCACTAGTTCCATCCGAGAGCTTTTCTTAGCTCATATATGCATCCGTTGCATGGCAATCCCTACTCCTCACATCATATCTATCATTTGGCTTTCTCGCCTATGATTGTCCTCATTGATGTGAGCCTTTCTCACCTTTTTTTCTTCCTCCTCCACCATATTTCTCTCTTTGCCATCCTAAGTGTCAACTCTCATGCTTACGCTCATCCATTGCATGAGTGCTCAAAATATCGAAAAGGAGTGGATCAAATTGACTTGTACCTGGCTAGTGGTCTGGGGACGAATCAAGATAAGATTCCAAAAAAGACCAAGTGTGAAACTTTAGTTGATTGAGTTGTCAACAAAAATACCTTTTTCTCGTATTCCCTATCCCTCTTCTTGCATGCAAACACCATTTGGAGACATTCGAGTCAGGGACAGCGAGAGCTCTTGCACCTAATGTTCTTTTGTTACTTGTTTCAATGCTAATAAAGACACTTCATGTTATGACTTGAATTGAATCACATACCTTGATTGCTTTACTTTTCAAAGTTCTTATATGGTTGCTAGCATGTCACCACAGAAATTATGCTTTTTATCATTTACCTACTCGAGGACGAGCTGGAATTAAGCTTGGGGATGTTGATACATCCCAAACGTATCTATAATTTCTGCTTGCTCCATGCATTTTTTGTGTGATATTGCTATGATCTAGACACACTTTCATACACTTTTGATCATATTTGGACTAACCTACTAACTCAGTCCACCCAAGTGCCAGTTTTTGTTTTCTGCTGTTTTTCTATTTCCGTTTTCCCCCATATTAAAAGTGCTCCAAAAATTCGGGAAAAATCAGATAAAAAATCAGCGTGAAGGAACCTTCCGGAGTCCTAAAGGAGGACCATGTGGGACCCACGAGGGCCCCAGGCGGCCACCTGGCGCGGCCTAGAGCTTGGCCGCGCCAGGGGGGCGCCTGGACCCCTAGTGTCCCCCTGGCTTCCCCCCTTCGCCTATATATTTCCCGTGACGTGAAACTTCCGAGGAGAGAACCCTTTTTCGCGATCTCACCTCTGTTCCGCCTCCGCCGTCAGCAGACCTCTTCCCGCCACCCTGCCGGAGGGAGGATCGACCTCCGGGAGCTTCCCCTCCACCATGGACGCTTCCCGGATGTGCCGTGAGTAGTTTTTTTTGGACCATGGGTCCGTGATCAGTCACTATTTGATGTTCTCCTCCCCTCTTTGTTCTTCATGGTTTAGACCTCGTGAGTTGCCCTTCATGATCGAGGCACATATTTAATCTTTCTGTTGTTGCTATGCTGAGTTTGATGGGATCTGATGGATTATGAGATTATGTTCAGATTTTGATAGAGTAATATATTTGGTTCTTATCTTTTATATTTTTGTTCCTAAGTAATTCATGCATGTTCTCCGTTGCTGTTTATTGCTCTGGCCAAGTAGTAGGTAGTAACTCCAAGAGGGAACGTTATGCTCGATTGTGGGTTAATGCCCGCTGATGACACGCTTGAGTGACAGAAACATGAGTCTAGGGGATGCGTTGTTGCCACAAGGGGGAAAACAACGGTGCTTGTATATAACCGCGGTTGCAAGGATTGTTTACTTTATGGAAAGTGCTTTTTAATGAGGTTGTCTGTTGCTTTGGGTTTACACTTTGGGTGGGGCTCGCAACTTAATACCAGCGAGATGTTCTAGATAGATATCTCAATGTGGATGATTAGTAGTAGATGCAGTTGGATTTCGGTCTACTTAGTTTGGCGTACTGCCCATGCTTTTGAGCCTCTTCCTTTCTTTGTAGCATAGTTAGCATTGCAGTGCGTTTATAATCCTGTCAATTGCCCATCTGTAATTTTTTTACCTCACATAGCAGTTTTATCCTTGTAATCCATAGATAAAGAGGCAACACTAGTATCCTTTTGAAAGATCCACACTAGTACTCCCTCTTATCCTTGTACTCCATATAGATGGTCATTTATGCATATAGCTATGTGGGTACCTTCATAATATAGAACTTGGCTTGCATATTCGAAGGACCAGCCTCCTCAAAAGAGCTCTAGGTCTTCATGAGCGAGTAAGTTGGATGCACCCCCACTAGTTCCATTGGAGAGCTTTTCAGCTCATATGTGCATCCGTTGCATGGCAATCCCTACTCCTTACATCATATCTATCATTTGGCCTTCTCGCCTATGATTAACCTCATTGATGTGAGCCTTTCTCACCTTTTTTACTTCCTCCTTCACCATAATCTCTCTTTGCCATCCTAAGTGTCAACTCTCGTGCTTACGCTCATCCATTGCATGAGTGCTCAAAATGTCGAAAAAGGAGTGGATCAAATTGACTTGTACCTGGCTAGTGGTCTGGGGACGAGTCAAGATAAGATTCCAAAGGAGACCAAGTGTGAAACTTTAGTAGATTGAGTTCTCAACAAAAATATACTTTTTCTCTCGTATTCCCATATTCCCCTTCTTTCACGCAAACACCATTTGGAGAAATTCGAGTCACGGACAACGAGAGCTCTTGCACCTAATGTTCTTTTGTTACTTGTTTCAATGCTAATATAGACTCTTGCCTATTATGACTTGAATTGAATCACATATCTTGATTGCTTTACTTTCAAAGTTTTTGTTTTTGTACTTTATTTGTAGGAATTACTTGGATAAAGAAAAATCACAAAAAGAAGCCTTGTAGGAGTTGGACTCTAACTCTCTCGAAATCTGTCCCCACCAGACAGATTTTAAAGATCGCCTCAGAAATGCTAGAAGACGACCTCAAACAGAAAAAAATTAAACTAAAAAGTTGTAGGGAATTTTTTCCCGGTGGATCTAGACGTTAAATTCGGCCCAATCGGAGTTCGGATGCTCCCTAGATCCCCGAAATACCGAAGACGTAATCTAGATGACGGGAATCTGAGAGTCTATATAAGAGGAAACCTAGTTCAAAGGGCACCACGAAATTTCCTCCCCCTTGGCAGCCATCTTGAGGGGCAGATTAATCTCCACAGCAGCACCATCTCCAAGTAAGAAGAAGGGGGCCAAGGGTCGCTGCCCCCAAGGGCCGTGGCCACAGCTGTGGCCGTGGGCGTCGCCGTCGCCGCCACCGTCGCCGTCTCCTTAATCTCCTCCGCGCTGCACCTCTCCATCAACAACTCTCTCTCTCTCTCACCATGTCCATGTGTGAGTAGTTCCTCCTCGGGGCTAAGGTTTCTACCAGTAGTTATTTGATCTTCTCTCTCTCCCATGATGTGATCTTCGTTGTGATCATAGGCTATGTTAATCTAGGATGATCCCATGATGTTTTCCCTTCTTCTATGTATTGGATTTGATGTACTCACTTCTCTTTATCTAGTATAATCCCCGAGACCAAGGTGACAGCGGTCTATTGGACATGGATTAGAAGAATATTTTCATGAGTGATTTCCTCTTTTGTGTGTTGATTGAAGATTGAGAGTCTCTTGGTGCTTGTCTTTGACTATCCTTGAGATATGTTGTGGTGATTGTGGTACTCACTTTGGATGGCCGCGGTGACATTGGAAAATCCATAGATTGAGAACTACGAAATTTGAGGTGTGGTTTTGTAGCCCTACATAATTCTCGTCCTCTCTTGACCACAAAGGAATGACCTCCGAGTGCGTCTCCATTGCAAGTATGAAGTATGAAGCCTAGGCCTTGTTTAAACCATTGTTACACCATTTGTGCTCACTTTTGTCACATGTTTGCTTGCTGCACTTTTTTTACATATTTATATTACTTTGTATTACCGCACCTATCACCCATATTTTACCATCTCTTCGCCGAACTAGTGCGCCTATACAAATCCTAGTTGTATTAGGTGTGTTGGGGACACAAGAGACTTCTTGTATCTTAATTGCACGGTTGCTTGAGAGAGACCATCTTCAACCTCTACTTTCCTGAGTTCGATAAACCTTAGGTCATCCACTTGAGGGAAATTGCTGCTGTCGTACAAACCTCTGCGCTTGGAGGCCCAACATAGTCTACAAGAATAGAAGCGTGCGTAGACATCACCGGCCGCGGCCTCGGATTGGCCTCTTCCGTCTCAACAGGGTTTGAGTTACCGGGACACCTCACATGGGGTTGGGCCCTCGCCGGTCAAGGGTGGACCAACAAGGAAACAATGTCCTCACTGGTCCGGGTTGATTTAAAGGATATCTGCTAGGAGCCACCCGACAGACATATATGCATGGATTCAAATGGTAATCAGCTTGGGCCACCTCGAGAAATGTTTGAAGCTAGGTAGGTAAGAAAAGGGGACCCCATAAAATCCCACACGTGTTTAGGCACGCTTGTCAAGAAACACAATACCCGGAACTCGGGTCCTAGGTGACTCGAATGGAACAAAGCATCGGGGTGGCATAGCCTAGACCTTCCATCCTTCGTCAAATATAGTCAACATTATAATAATCATTTCATCAACAAAAATATAATAATGTGATAGCCCAATCCAAGGAGTAACAGGATAACAGTTGATAACATCCTAGCATGCAAACTAAATAGTGGCTGAGCAGCGAGCAACAGTAACATAGCCGAACAAGGTTTGCTGGGATGTGGAGGGACATGGTTGTTTGGGTTTATTTGAGAGGCATGAATATAAAGTGGTAGGATCAAGAAATCGTTCTATCCTACACCTAGGCGCGAGTGAGCTGAAAGTTATAAGCATGATATATGCTCCCCCTTACCTGATGATAATACGAAACCGAAGGTGTATTCGATCGCAAGCTCGCAACGTCTCCGAGAGGTACCCGCGGAAGCACACAAGAAGGAAACACAAGAAAAGCAACCAACGAAGATGCATCTATTACTACGAAGCAATCACGAGCAAGCATCAACAAGAATGCATCATGAGAGAACGCACCACGGTATCGCATCTATCGTCGAGAGCGGTTACAAGCAGGTTAAGTGGAGTACTCGGCACACACGACGATACAACACATTTAGAAAGGTTCAAGTTGTTTAGCTACACAACATGAGAAAAGGTTGTTAACATGGCATCTCACTCAAGCATGTCATATCACACAAACATGACAAGAGGAGAAGCACAAAGTAAACTATCTATGCTAGTCAATTTAAGTGAGGCACAACCTAAACATGGCATTACACTAAGTGCCCCACGACAATTTAAGTAATTTGTACTGTTCTTCCCTAAACCATATTTTAGGTTGATTAACAGCAGCAAAAAATAGCATAAACACAAAGTACATGAAATTCTAATCAAGATACATGTAAAGAACACTCCAAACGGAGTTACGGTTAAAAAGATACAAACAATACAAGTTACGGGCACAATCTGCAAAACATCAGGTAGAAAACTTTGGAGCAACAAATAAACAAGAAAAAGGTTGTAAACATGCACAAAAATGATATGCAACTAAAGTAGACATGGCAGGTATGGCGTGGCAAAAGGAATCATGCAAATAAGCATCATGGTTCACTAGTTATAAGCAACACAAGAAGCTATGAAACATTCCTAGTCAAGGACTTAGTGAAAATCAGGAAAACAGGGCAGAAACTGTTATTTTCATGCTTTATAAACAGGAGCAGAACTATATGTAAATGTACAGCAACATGACATAACAATATGTGGGCATGGAGTAGACATGATGGTGATCAGTTACAAACAAGAATCAAGGTCATATGCATCACAAATCAAAAGATATTAAGCGTGCAACATGGCATTGGAAAGTTACAGACTTGGTGAAAACAGAGGTGGCTGTCAACACCAGCGGCATAGAAACTTTGGAGCTAAACATATTTATGACCAGAAAGGTAAAAATGACAATGCAATACATATAATGGAAGTACACATGGCATAGATCAAAATGACATATTGCAATGCTCAATAGAATGCACGGTTAAAAAGATATAGGGCAGAAAAGTAGCAACTTTATATAAACAGCAGCACACTAACAGCAGGGTAGCTACTTTGGGTGATGAAATAAACATCATGCAGCAGGAAAATATGACATGTGACTGCATAGCATTGAAGTAGACATGATTCTTAACAATATGCAACAAGAATTAATAGCATAGGCCTCACGGATGTGTCACAATCATCAACCAAACTTGCAATAAAATAACAACAGCAGCACATTTCCAAAAATTAGTAGCAGCTAACAGTCTGGTGCCCACTTTAACAATGCTTAACAACATCAAGATGGCCTCAAATCAAAATTCTCAAAAAAGATGAACTGAAGTACACACTATTCTAAAAAAATTTCATTTTGGGCGCAACGTCATCCGAGCTACGGTTTTATCGCAATTCTACTCGCAAAACTGAATCAGCAGCACAAATCCTGGGACTTAGAAAAATTCACAGGGTTCTCAGGAATAAATAAAAAAAGCATATGGGCCTCACCCATCGGGCCGGCCCAAGAGTCTGTGGGAGGGAGGCCGGCTGGGCCTTGGACGGCGGCTGGGACACGTTTGACTGGCAGGCCACGGAGCTCGGAGGGCCGCGGCGCTGGATCCGGCCCAGCCGGCGATCAATGGTTGGGCGTGCCTCCTCCTGGTCGTGGTCGACGGTGCCGCCGGTGACCTCCGGCGAGGCGGAGCAGACGAGGCGGCGGGGCGGTGCAAACGAGGCCGAGGGGGCGGCACGGCTCAGGATCCGGCTGGATCCGGACGGGGCGCGGTCGTAGGGCCAATTAGTAGGTAGTAACTCCAAAAGGGAACATTATGCTCGATTGTGGGTTCATGCCCCCTGATGAAACGCTTGAGTGACAGAAACATGAGTCTAGGGGATGTGATGTAGCCACAAGGGGAAAAACAACGGTGCTTGTAACCGCGGTTGCAAGGATTGTTTACTTTACACAAAGTGCTTTTTAATGCAGTTGTCTATTGCTTTGGGTTTACACTTTGGGTGGGCTCGCAACTTAATACCAGCGAGATGTTCTGCATAGATATCTCAAGGTGGATGATTAGTAGTAGATGCAGTTGGATTTCGGTCTACTTATTTTGGCGTACTGCCCATGCTTTTGAGCCTCTTCTTTTCTTTGTAGCATAGTTAGCATTGCGGTGCGTTTATAATCCTGTCAATTGCCCATCTGTAATTTGTTTACCTCGCATAGCAGTTTCATCGTCTTTTGGGAGAGAGACATCACTAGTGAACATCACGGGACCCCGGTCGATATTCTCATCATTGTTTACACGCTTATTTACTTTCTTGCTTTTACTTTCAGTTGCTATCATTATCATTATCCCTTGTGTTTTTATCCTTGGTAAACAACAAGACCGGAGAGATTGAAAACCTCTCTGAACTTCGTTGGGAGCAAAGTTATTTGTGTCTGTGTGCAGGTCCACGTCAGTTGCGCCGCTGACACCTACTTATCATCTCCGGAGTCCTACTGGAGACAAACCTCGGTATATTCACCGAGGGAAACTTGCCGCTACGCAGCATCTCACCTTCCACTTGGGGTAACCAACGAAGGGCGAGAAGCAATTATCATCTCTTGCGTATCAACGACCGCAAGTGTAAATATGAAGCTAAGAAGACCAACAATGAGTCGTCTTCCCAGAAACCACGCGTTTGTCAGCCCACCCACCAGCCCGCTTAGACCAATTACAAGCCCTCCTGGACCAATGGCAACGCCGTGACCAACAAGCCGCCAAACCATGGGAAGCCTTATATCACCAACCAAGTAAAGGAAGACTGCATACGCAATAATACTTGCTTCACTTGCGGGAAGCCAGGGCACTACTCGAGGCAATGCCCAACCAGGATGGGGAAACCAGCACCGCAAGTCAACAACCTTGGGGGCAGCCTAACACGAACTATCGACAAGATCGAGTCAACCACGTCTCGGCCGAAGGAGCCCGCGAGTCCCTGACGCGTTCATCGGTATGTTCCCTATTAATAACATAGCCGCAGTTATATTGTTTGATTCTGGGGCAAGAGACTCGTTCATTTCACGGAGTTTTGCCACCCAACACAATTTTCCCATCTCTCTTTTCGACAAAACCGTGGTGGTACAAACCCCTAGGGGCGTGCTCAGAGAAAACAGTGTATGCAAAGATCTTCCAATTGATATATATTAAGTGAAGTTTCCAGCCGCCCTCATTCTGCTGGAATCCAAGGGACTAGATGCAATTCATGGAGTGGATTGGCTGACAGCGCATCAGGTTCGCCTCGCCTTCCAGACCCGAATAGTAAAGCTGGTTAACCCAGACGGGAAAATAGTCCGGTTCACCGCCGTTGGAATGCCAAGAAAGAAGGAGTTATTGGTCTACCAGATCACCACAACTAACATGGACAAGATTCCAGTAGTCAGAGAATTTCCAGATGTATTCCCAGAAGAATTGCCAGGTATGCCACCAGATAGAGAACTGGAGTTTGCTATTGAGATTGTTCCCGGGACATCCCCAATATACAATAAGTACTACCGAATTCCGTCCACGGAACTGGTAGAGTTGAAGAAGCAGTTGGACGAGTTATTGCAGAAAGGGTACATTCGTCCCAGCACCTCACCATGGGGGTCACCTGTGTTGTTTGTTAAGAAGAAAGATGGCAGGCTGCGAATGTGTGTGGACTACCTTCCACTAAATGAAGTCACCATCAAGAACAAATACCCGTTACCTTGCATTGATGATCTTTTCGACCAACTAAATGGTGCACGGGTATTTTCCAAGATAGACCTTCGTACGGGCTATTACCAGCTAAAGATCAAGATTGAAGACATACCCAAGACGACATTCACCATGAGATGTGGCCTATATGTGTTCACGGTCATGTCATTCGTCTTGACGAACGCTCCAGCCTACTTATGGGCATGATGAACAAGGTCTTTATGGACTTCCTGGACAAGTTTGTGGTGGTATTCATCGACGACATCCTCATATACTCCAGAAGTGAAGAAGAGCATGAACAACATCTCCGTACCGTGTTGGAGCGACTGCGAGCTCACCGTCTATACGCCAAATTCAGCAAGTGCGAATTCCGGCTAAAAGAGGTGGGATTTCTGGGGCACATCCTGTCAGCACAAGGAGTAGCGGTAGATCCAAGTAAAGTGGCTGACGTGCTGAACTGGAAGCCACCAGCCACATTAACTGAAGTCCAGAGTTTCTTCAGATTGGCTGGCTATTATTGCCGATTCATTGAAGGGTTCTCCAAAATAGCCAAGCCATTGACCGAGCTATTGAAGGAGAGTCAAAAGTTCATCTGGACCAAGGAATTTGATGATAGCTTCAGTCAGCTCAAGACAAAGTTAACTTCCTCACCCGTCTTGACCTTGCCAGACATTCACAAGGGATTCGACATATATTGTGTTGCCTACAAGCGTGGCCTCAACTGTGTGCTAATGCAAGAAGGAAAGGATGTAGCATATGCCTCCCAGCAGCTACGCCCACATGAAGGGAATTACCCCACCCATGATTTTGAACTAGCGGCTGTGGTGCACACATTAAAGATATGGAGCAATTATCTTATCGGCCAACGGTGTGAAATATACACGGACCACAAGATCCTCAAGTATATTTTCACTCAACCGGATCCCAACCTCAGACAAAGGAGATGGATGGAATTGGTCAAAGACTACGATCTCGGGATAAACTATCACCCCGAGAAAGCCAATGTGGTGGCTGATGCCCTCAGCAGAAAGCCAAGCATGGTCAATGCACTCTGGAAAGGGATGAACCCGGAACTACAAAAAGAATTTGCTAGCCTCAACCTGGTGCTATGCGGTCCGCTGAACGTGAAGACAATGGAGATCACCCCAACCCTCGTGGAAGAAGTCAAGGAAGCGCAGAAACAAGATCCGTAGATCCAAGATATCAAGGAGAAGGTACGACAGGTCAAACTGCATCCTTCCGCATCGATACACAGGAAACACTATGGTTTGAGGACCGACTATGCGTACCAGATCAGAACAACCTAAGGCAGCAAATACTGCGAGAAGCACATGAGTCCGCGTACTCCATCCACCCAGGAGGTACCAAGATGTACCAGGATTTAAGAACAACATTTTGGTGGTCCGGAATGCGGAAGGATATTGCGTACTATGTTGCATGCTGCGACATATGCAATCGAGTCAAGGGTGAGCATCAGAAGCCCGCTGGATTGCTGCAACCCCTACAAGTCCCTCAGTGGAAGTGGGAAGACATATGCATAGACTTTGTCGTGGGACTCCCCAAATCAGCCTGAGGCCATGATTGCATCTGGGTAATTGTGGACATGCTCACCAAGGTGGCCCATTTTATCCGGGTCAGAACCACTTACCGAGCGGATCAGTTAGCAGAGCTATACATGTCCCGGATTGTTAGCCTCCATGGAGTCCCCAAGACGATTACCTCCGACCAAGGATCGGTATTCACGTCAGCATTTTGGTTACGCCTGCACCAAGCCTTGGGAACCACACTGAATCACAACACAACTTCTCACCCGCAGAGCGACGGGCAAACGGAACGAGTTAACCAGATCCTGGAGGACATGCTCAGGGCATGTGCTCTAGCCTATGGAACCAAGTAGGAAGATTGCCTGCCATATGCGGAATTCTCCTACAACAACAGTTATCAGTCCAGCCTCAAGATGTCACCATTTGAAGCATTATATGGGCGTAAGTGTCATACCCCTCTGAATTGGTCACAGACAGGAGACAGTTGTATCTTTGGTACATACTTGATCCTTGAGGCCGAAAAGAAGGTCAAAGAGATTCAGGACCGTCTGATAGCAGCCAAGTCTCCACAAAAGAGCTACTATGACCCGAAACATTGAGAAGTGAACTTTGAGCCCGGAGAATATGCTTACCTTCGAGTAACACCGATGAAAGGAGTGAGGAGATTCCACACTCGAGGGAAGCTTGCACCATGATACAGCGGGCCGTTCCCAGTAATGGCTAAAAGAGGAAGAGTGGCATACCAATTGGAACTACCCCCAGAACTGTCTGATGTTCATGATGTTTTCCACATATCGCAGTTATGCAAATGCATTGCACCGCCATTCAAGCAAGTGGATATGAAGGAATTAGAGCTGACACAGGATCCGACCTATGAGGAGAAGCCAGTCAGAATTTTAGAGGAGATGGAAAGGACCACCCGCAGCAAGGTAATACGGTTTTACAAGGTACTGTGGGAGAACCATAGCGAGGAGGAAGCTACTTGGGAAAGGGAAGAGTTTCTTAGGACGCCTATCCATATCTGTTCCCTGAACAACAAAATCTCGAGGACGATATTTACCCTAAGGGGGGTAGGTTTGTGACACCCTTGTTTTTGGCCCCTTTTTTTGTTTGCAAACTCTTTTGCAGATTTCTAGAATTTCATTTGTTTGCCTGGTGTTTTGCAACTCTTTTGGCCTTGATCACTTGGGCCTATTCCTTTTCCCTAGGCCAAGTGACCTCAAATACATCTCCCTCATACCAAGACCAAGCTCTGATCCCCTATTCCCTTGCCATATTTTTATTCCCAAAAATATTCCTTTTTCATTAAAGGAATAAGCCTTTTTCTCCAATGTTTGTGAAGCAATCATCTCTTCTGTTGCTTCAAAAGCCTTGAACTTTTTTGTGCTAGACTATATGATCATGCCTCATGTTTCTATGGAAAAAGATCATCAAGTCCAGTGCAAATTTTCTCCCCTAGAAATTATTTTCTAATTCTGGACAGAGGAGCACTTTGTGAAGGAAGAACCCTGTACACTTGTCAAATGGCTCTGGGATTTTTACCACATGAGCACCTTCCTAGATAATGAGTGCACACCAAAATTCATCCCAACACTCCCAACCGTTTCCCCTCCAGAAATTCCCAAAGTTTCCTGGCAGAAACTCTTTTTGAACCTAGCATCAACACCACCCCTCCTCCAAGCCATCCAAAGCCACAAGTGGGCTTCTGGACGATCACTACGTGCCAGGGACACGTTGGGCACGCCCTTGCTGCACTCGGCGCACGCGTGCACAGGGTGAGCAGGCGGGCTGCCTGCCATAGGCGTGCTCTAGCCATGGCCGAGCCGTCGCCATTGCGGGCAAGCCTCGCCCGAAGAGCCCGCGGCCGCACCCGTGTGTCTGTAGCCCCCGCAGCACACCCACACGCCACTTGTCCCTGCCCAAAGCCCCGCCTCTCGTTGGAGACCTCGCCGTCGCCGCCACTATTCGACCCGAGGGCACGCGTGACGGACACTATGGCCAGCATGACCCCGCGATGCCCGTGGCTGCTTCTGCGTGTCGCCAGCATTGCCGCACCCTCGCTCGCCACCTGTCCCCAGCCAAGTTGCGCCGCCCGCCGCATAGCTCGTCGTCGCAGAGCTGCTACAGCTCCATTGCCATGTGACCCCGTGCCCCGCCTCGATGCAGAATATTGGGAGCCGCACACACGCGTGCTGGACCTCCACTAGAACCCTCTCGGCCCGCCGGGAAGAGCTCGAGCCTATCCACGCCCCACACTTCTACAACATCGTCTGCCCGGCGGCACCCTTGTCGGAATCCAGCCGCGACCTATATAAACCCATGCCCTCTTCAGTTCTGGGCATCGCAAATACCCCAACCATACTCCAATCGAGCACCCAGCCAGAGGAACCAGGATGGGGAGGCCCCAGGCCTTGGATCTCACTGGAGCATTGCTGCAAGATCACCACTCCAGCCAGCCACCTCAAGTTGTCCTCTGACCTTACGGTTGCTTCCCCTAGACCCCTCTTGCTCTCGTGTTTCTAACGCAGTGCTCGCCGGTGGAATTCCTCACAGGAATCGCCGACTCCGACGAGCACCGCCGCTGGAGAAGACCCTAGCCTCGCCGTCCTCCGCCGTTCCCAGTGCTTCGAGTACATACTTGCTCCCCGTAGTCTCCTCCGTCCACTGGTACACTCGCTCGTCGCCGTCAGGGTCTCAACTCCGGTGAAATCCCTCGCCGGAGCCGTCGGGCCCTGTTCTCCCTCCCTCTCTATTGAACTGACTGGAAGGCCCCACTTGCCAGTGACCCATCTCCCCCCGAACCGTTTTCCAGTGGAGGCGTCGCCGCGAAATGCGCCTTCGACGTGGCCTCCCCTGGAAATCCCTGGAAAATTGATTTAAATCAATTTAAAAGTAAAATTTGACCAAACTTTGACCAACAATATCTTCTAATCTATAAGGCCAAATTAGTTGATTCTTTTTGTTAAATTTTTGTCTTGATCCCCTCTTTAAGTTGGCCAAGTTTGGTGGCTTTCCTCTCTGTCTAAGAGTACTATACAGAAGGGATGTTCATTTGACTTATTTTGCCTTTTCCATTTGAATTTCCTTTTAGAGGACAACAACTTGCTTGCTAAGAACCAGGAGTTCAGTGACACTCCACTTGACCAAGGGAAGCCACAACATTTACTTCATGAGGGTCTCGTGTTATGAATTGCTAAATATTGCCTTGCTCATTTGACTTGAGATTAGCTTGGATTGATTTGATATAATCATGTGAATTGCACCATACTTATGTGATATAACTATGCCATGCTCACTAGTCATTAACATTCTTGTCTAAATCCATATCATGTTCATGTTAATCCTCTCATGCTCATGCTAGTATTTCGTACATGTTGATCCTATTCATGCCTTGGTGACCATGCCTTGCTAAGTCCATGCTATATCATACTAGTTGCTTCACATGTTTGGTGGCAGTATCATGTTCATACCTTGTTATCATGCTAAGTTCATGATCACTTGATCTCATGTTGAAAGTAATCGTGGTTGAAACTTAATGAACATGAATTAACAGTTGACCGAGTGCCACCGAACCAAACTTTACTCGTGCATCCACATTTTCTTGTATGGGCAGGCCTTAGCTTGGGCTATCGTTGTTCCTTTTACGTGTACCACCAAAGAGGGGATATTATGCACGCACGCTACCCTGATCAGGTAGGTGGTGATAATCTCGAGATCCAGAGTTGATATGCTACCCGGGAGTCCCTGTTTGGGACAATGTTATGGACCATGCGATGGCCAGTTGCCATGCGATGGCAGTTGTCCGGAGGACACAGGGATACCCAAGACAGGATGTCGGTGGTACCGTAGAAAGGTTACGTGGCAAGCAGGTTTCGTTGGAGTAGTCCTAGTCCGTTGGGCAAGGAGCTCAATGATGTGGGTAAAGTTCACAACCTCTGCAGAGTGTTAAGAATCTATTCGAATAGCCGAGTCCACGGTATTGGACACGTTCGTACTAGGTCACACTATGGATCAACACAAAACCGGTATAATGGTGGTGCTCAGTTGTTCGTCATGCGATGACCGGAGTAGTTGGGTGGTCATGCGATGACTCCCAACCATTGAGCGGTCGTGCGACGACCCGTAAGAATTTTTGGTCATGCGATGACCAAAGTAGTTGGGTGATCATGCGATGACTCCCAACCGTTGAGTGGTCATGCGATGACCCGTATGAATTGTGGTCCATGCGATGACCCGGATGTTGAGTCGGTACTAACTCGGAGGTAAGCTGCATGATCATGTGATGATCATGTGCGATGGTGGATAATGCATTAGTCTTAACCTTGATATCATGCTATGCTCATCATGTTGTCATTGTTTGCATTGTTGTTATCATGCTATTGTTTACCCTGATGACTTGGTTGTTGTGAGCTTGCAAGTACATTCGATGTACTGACCTGGCGTGTCATGCCAGATGCAGGAGAAGCTGTACCTGGAGATTCCAATGTGTCGTACTTTGCGAACTAGGCCGTGTCCCAACAGTGTCCCCGTGGAGTGGAGCTCCATCACCCCGTTATTCCACTGCCGTAGAGTATCTCATTGCTCGTATTGAGGCCCCGAGATGTGACATAAATAATGTTGATATTGTTGCCGCGTGAGAGGTGCCTCCATGCCTCGTAGAAATTTGTATCCCGAACCTATGTACTTGTATAATTATCAATGAAGCGGTTATTTCTGTACCAATATGTTGTGCATTGCCAGAAGACATGATCTCCGGGCAGGCAATGTGAGGTAAACCCGTTGCTCTGAGCCGGGGTGCCACACTTAGGACGTATCACCATGGCATCAAGCTAGTTTATGTCTTCTCTCCAATCTTGTGCTTCATTGTCTAGACCTTGTGAGCTGCCTAACATGATCAAGGCATATATGTTATAATTTCCATGTTGTTATGTTGTGTGCTGGGATCCGACAGATTATGAGATTATGTTTAGTTTGTGGAAGTAATATATTTAGTTCTCTTTTATATTTTTGTTCTTGAGTAGTCATGCATGTCTCCGTTACAGTTTGTTGCTTTGTCCAAGTAGTAAGTTGTAACTCCAAGAGGGAGCGTTATGCTAGATAATGGGTTCATGCCTCCAGATGCCCGACTTGAGTGATAGAAACATGGGACTATGGAATGTGATTTTGCCATTAGGGGTAAACATCGGTGCTTTCAACTGTGTGTTGCAAGGATTGCTTACATTACGCATAGAATGTTAATACAATTATCTGTTGCTTTGGGTTCGCAACAATAGTTGTGGCTCGCAACTTAATACGAGCGAGTTGTTCTGGATAGATAACTCAAGGTGGATAATTACTAAGTAGATGCTGAGGAATAAACGATCTACTTGTTTTGGTGTAATGCCCAAACGATTGAGCCTTTTACTTTCTATAGCATAATTAGCATTGCAGTGCATTTATAATTCTGTCAATTGCCAGTTGTAATTTGTCAACTCAGCATACTTGTTTACCATATTTTTGGAGAGAGACATCACTAGTGAGTGCCATGACACCCTGGTTCATATTCTATTCATAAGGTCACACCACTACTATTTACTGCTTTATTTATTTTCTGTTGCATTACTATTTCCCCTTTGCGTTTAACCTTTGTAAACAACAAGTCCGAAGAGATTGACAACCTCTCTGTACTCGTTGGGAGCAAAGTTAGTTGTGTCTTGTGTGCAGGTCGACGACAACCGTCAATTTACGCGCCATAATTTCTTATAATGTTGCCACCTACTTGTTGACTTCGAAATCCTACTGGAGACATAAACCTTGGTATCTTCACTGAGGAAAACTTGTTGCTATCTACATCATAACCTTCCACTTGGGGTAAACAATAAGGAGGTGCTAATCTACACCCATCAAGCAAATTTCTGGCGCCGCTGCCAGGGATTCCAAGCTTCAAGATAGGGGAGTTGGACACCCCTTTTACCTTTTCTATTTAGTATTGTTAGTTTACCTATCAATTTTTATCTTTGCATGTCTGTCTTATATCCAAAAAAACAAATAATAATAATAATATTTTACCTTGTTCTAGTTTGTTGTTGTTATTATGGGTTCCATTGAAAATACCAAGCTTTGTGACTTCCCAAGTAACAACAATAATTATTTTATTTGCATTCCTATTGCCCCACCTGCCACCTCGGCAGTTTTGTATGAGATCAAACCTGCCTTGCTTAATCTAGTAATGAAAGAACAATTTTCTGGGATAGGAGAAGATGCTGCTTTGCACTTAAACAATTTTATGGAATTATGTGATACGAAATAGTACAAAGAAGTAGATGGTGACATTATTAAGCTCAAGCTTTTTTCCTTTTTATTTGAGAGGAAGAGCTAATGAGTGGTTACAGTTCTTGCCTAGAAATAGTATAGATTCTTGGGATAAATGTAAGGACGCTTTCATTATAAATATTATCGACCTTCTAACATAATGAATTTTAGACAACTTGATAATGAACATGTTGCTCAAGCTTGGGAACGTATGAAGTCTCTTGTTAAGAATTGTTCTACTCATGGATTGACTATTTAGATGGTCATCCAATCTTTTTATGTAGGATTAACCTTTGCCTCGTGTAATCTGTTAAACTCAGTCGCGGGAGGAACATTTATATCCATTACACTTGGTGCTGCTACAAAACTACTAGAGGATATGATGACAAACTACTCTCAATGGCACACCAAACGATCTCCAACAGGTAAAAAGGTGAACTTTGTTGAGGAAATATCCTCTTCAAATGAAAGGTTTATTTGACTATGTCCATGCTTACTAAGCAAGCTCCTATAGATCCTCGCGATGTTCCTTTAAATTCTTTGATTGCTCAAGAGAAAGAGAAAATTGATGTCAATTTTATTTCTAGGAACAACTTTACTAACAATGCCTATAGGAGTAACTTTGGCAACAACAATCCTAGACCATTCCCCTCCAACAACTCTTATGGGAACTCCTATAGTAATACCTATCCTAGTACCAAGAGCTCTACTTTTGAACTTGAGAACATGCGTAAAGATTTCATTACCTCTCAAAAGGATTTCAATAAAAATGTAGAAGAAAAGTTAGAGAACCTATATAGCCTCTCTTTGAAAGTTGATAATATTTCTCATGATGTAGAGATGCTTAAAATTAGAACCTCACCCTTAGAGGATGATAGATGGGTTAGAGAGAAGGAAGAGTAAGAGAGAGTTAAGAGCCTTCCTACACACACTACACTTGCTACCATTCATGTGAGCGAAGATTTATAAACTTTCAGCACCCGTCAAACCCCTAGTCCTAGCAATGGAGCTCTCAATGGGAAGGTTGAAACCTCAATTGTAGGACAAGAGGGTCCTACTAATTCGAAGAATGTCAAAAAATAAAATGAATTTGGATAATATAACTTCCACTTTAATTAATGGTAGTGAACTTAACTTTGATAATTGTAATCTCTCCGAAGTTATCCAATTTCTACAAAAGATGGCCACAGAGCACCACACTAGTTCACTCAATATGGCCTTTACCGAGCGTATCACTAATGCTCTTATCAAAGCTAGGGAAGGAAAACTTATACTAGAACTTTCTATCCCTAGAAAATTAGAATATGGTTGGAACCTATGGTTAAAATTAAAATTAATGATTTCATGTGCCATGCTTTATGTAATATTGGAGCTAGTGCCTCCGTTATGCCAAAGAGATTGTATGATTTTCTGGAATTATAATCTATTGATCCTTGCTCTTTGGGTGTTCGACTTGTTGCTTCTTCCGTTAGGAAACCTGTAGGAAGGATTGATGATGTGCTTATTTTGGTCAATGATAATTATGTTCCTGTTCATTTTCTTGTCATGGACATTGAATGTGATCACTTCATGTCCAATTATTTAGGGAAGACCTTTTCTTCGCATGTTTGGTGCAACCATTGATATGAAAGAAGGGATTATAAGATTCCAATTTACCCTCAAGAAGGGCATGGAATATTTCCCTAGAAAGAAGATGAAGTTTACTTTTGAGTCCGTTATACGGGCTAGCTATGCTTATGATATTGACAAAACTTGATCTTTTGCTTTGTGCCTAGCTAAAAGGCGTAAAAGAAAGCGCTTCTTGGGAGGCAACCCAAAATATTTTTACTTTGGGTTTTCGTGTGTCTTGGTGTTTTTTACTAATGTACCAACACCATTGTATATTTATTTTCAAGCTTTGTGCCAAATTTTAGCTTCTAATGAAAGGGAAAGCAAAAGTTGTGACATGTTGTCCAGAAAACAGATTATGTTTGCTTCATTGCAAAAATCTTCAAAAATCACCGTATCATCTTTTTGATCTGAATTTTTTACACATCATGCTCTATATAATTTCCAAAATTTTGTTTGTTTTGATATTTCTGATTTGAGCAACAAAAATGCCTTACATAGTAATGGCGCACTTTTATAAGGTGCACCATTAATATGTTGAGGTAGTAATGGCGCACCTTTAGAAAAGTGTGTCATTACTATGTTTGAGCAAGGTTTGACCCATTCCTCGACATAATAATGGCGCACTTTGTATAGGTGCGCCATAAGTAAGTTGGGTTACTAATGGCGCACCTATAAAAAGTGCGCCATTAGTAACTTTTTATATATATTTTTTGAATTTTGAATGCGGGAAAATAAGAAAAATCGAAAAAATAAAAAAAGGTAGTAATGGCGCACTTTGTATAGATGCGCCATTACTAACTTATTTAAAAAAAATGAATTTTAAAGGCGGGAAAATAAAAACATAAAAATTCAAAAAAATTAAAAAAAATTAGTAATGGCGCACTTTGTATGGGTGCGCCATTACTAATTTTTTCTTAATTTTAAAGGCGGGAAAATAATAAAAAATTTGAAAACATAAAAAAATTTAGTAATGGCGCACTTTGTTTAGGTGCGCCATTACTAACATTTTTTTAATTTTATTTTGAATTTTGAAGGTGGGAAAATGAGAAAAATAAAAAATTCAAAAAAATAGTTATGGCGCACCTTATGAATAGTGCGTCATTACTAACTTTTTTTGAATTTTGAAGGCGGGAAAATAAAAAAATAAAAATTCAAAAAAATAAAAAAATTTAGTAATGCGCATCTTGTGAATAGTGCGCCACTACTAACTTTTTTTTTCTAATTTTTTAGAATTTTGAAGGAGGGAAAATAAAAAATCCAAAAAAAAGTTAAATTTGAAGGCGTGAATTATTTTGAATTTTGAAGGCGCGATTTTCTTTGACATCTGTTAACTTTTTTAACTTTTAATTTTTTTCAAAAGTTTTTATTTTTTTTATTTTTTTGAAACTTTTCGAGGTTTTTGATATATTCTTTTTCAAATTTTTTGAAAATAATAATTTTTTTCATATTTTGGTCATCAACAAGGTTTAATAGGATTGATATGATACATATATCAACAAGTTCGTGTTAAGGGAGCTGGTGTTGGAATTGGATAGAAGTGAGAGGTTAAGCGTGCTGGGCTGGAGTAGTGTGAGGATGGGTGACCGTTTGGGAAGTTTGACCATGGAGCGCCATTTGACGTGGGATTAAGCATATGTGACCTGAGATTAAGCATATTGAACATTGATTCGGAAAAAATAAAAAAAATCAATTATTTAAAACAATAATTGAAAAAATATTCAAAAAAAAATTGAAAAAATTTGTTAGTAATGACGCACTTTTATAGGTGCGCCATTACTAAGTCAGATAGTAATGACGCACTTCTGGGCCTAGTAATGGCGCATCTATGGTGTGTCATTACTGTCTGGGATAGTAATGGCGCACCTAATATGCGCCATTAGTAGCCAAAATAGGTGCGCCATTAAAGGTCTTTTTTCCAGTAGTGACACCATTTGCATGCAACTTGGTATGTTTTGTATATACAAACATCTCAACTCAAATCTACATGGCAGTTATGGTAAATTGCCTATCTTGGTAAGTATAGTGCATGCAAACTTGGAAATTTAATCAGAATGTGACTTAAAAAGGAAATGTATACTTTGTAGTGAATCCACCTATGTTCTTGCCAGCTATTTTTTTTCATGACAGGTAGTAGTTTTACTTGGCACAATATGCTAGCTTCCGCATTGGGTCATGAGATGTCTCTCCTCTCTTGCGATGCCAAACTAGGCACATAATTTTTACCCTCTACTTTTTTCTCGGATGTTAATTTATCACACCCTCTAGATGGTAGAGTATGTTCATAGTACATGTCAACTTTTCATACATCACTGATGGTAGCATGTTTTCACACTTCAGTGATTTTGATGATTTTGGGTTTCTAGTTGAGAAATAGAGGGAACAATTAGAAACATGTGAAATGATTCTTGCATCTTATATCCACAAAGTTATGAAAGTGAGCAGGATAGGTAGGCGATGACTTTACACCAAGTTTAGGATCTGTAGATGTGAAAGATATATCACCTATCTAGACATGCTAAATTTTTCATATATAATGGCCTAGCTAAGTCATGACTCGGGCTGATGCTCGGCTCAGACGAAAGAGGATGTGTGGTCGTCCTGAACACGTCACACAAGTTACTCGTGCCATATGGTCTTGGTGCGCGTATGATACTTCACACTATTAAGATAACGAGAGTATGATTGTGTTGTACTATGGTACTTTGGCAAAGATTACAACTGAGAACCCAAAGTATGTATACCATTACGTGAAGGGAAATTAGGGGAACCAAGAGGGCTTTCATTTTTGGTAAACTTTTCTAATAGAGCGGCAGATCTGTTGCTCGCCGCCCATGCCGCCCGCCCAGCCACATGTTCTCACCCACATCGCACACACCTTATCTCCTTCTTTGGAATTTTCCCGTCCCCCTCCCTATTAAACTGATTGCTCCCCTCTCTTCATGCGACTCGTGACCGCCATTGACGAACAACCATCGATCCCCACTTTCTTCTTCAAGTCTCCTCCACGCCGTGCCTTTGGTGGTATGCCATCGCCCCTCTTTCAGGGCCACTACCACTGTTTGCAAGTGAATCGCCATCGTCTTCGTCTGCATACTCACCCCAAAATCAGGTTCCTCTACCACCCTCTCTCTCTCTCTCTCTCTCTCTCTCATCGCCGGTCGACACTGTCCTAGTTGCTACAAGCGAGGTTTTAAATAGCGAAGATAGTGATCCCTATTATATATTTCTAGGGCTATATGTTCTAGGTAGCGAGAGAAAAGTTCGGCCTAGTTTGGCAGCAAAGTATTTTTGAAGTATTTAGAGAATACTTCAGTTTCTCAAAATAATGAAGTATTAAATACTTTAAGGTGTTTGGGTTCAATAATTATTGTGGTTTTAAAACTGAAGTATTCTCTAAAACTGTGGTTTTTTTTAAGTATTTGAGAAAGAGGTTAGACCCTCTTTTTTCAAAAACTGTGAAAGGAAAAAACTATGGTATTTGTTAGCCAGATGGTGAAATACTTTGGTTTTAGAATACTTCAGTTTTAGAAAAACTGTGCTGCCAAACTAGGCCTTCGTGTTTATCATGATCCAGCCGCAATAGCGGTTGTTAGACCGCAATAGCGGAGATATCGCACCTTGTTTGTTCCAAAATTTATTTTTAGTGCTAAATGCCTATGGAATTATAGTTACTACTTTTTATACGCTTAAGTACCTATATGAATTAATGATGTTGAGTTATAGTTATATTCTTACATACTTTTTTGCCGGAACATGATGATAGTAATTACATGCTTATATACTTCAAAGAGCACTGCTACACATACGGCAGATTTTTTTTTCCTGCGTATGCACATGCGGTTCAAATCGTACGGTGCGGGAGAGTACTTTCGATCTGTCGACGCCTGGCGACTGGCGTCTTCCTTCTTCTCCAGAGAAAGTTGACTCGGCGTCAGTTTACTTCCAACCTGGTAGAATTAAGCCGGCGGCCCCACCGCTAGCTCCTGCCTCGATGATCCCGCCACCGTTCAACGCCACAGCCCGCGCGCGCATCGCCGGTCAGTGCACCGACGTCAGGCGGTTCGCTTTCCAGCTATCCGCGCAAACGTGCATGCCATCCCCGGCCAAAAAGGCTTCGAGGTATGTACGTCGCTCCAAACCCATTCATAATCACTTTGCTATCCGACAAACATTGTGGCTGGAGAGAGAGAGAGAGATAGAGAGACAGAGAGATAGACTTTTGTTTGCGTGAGAGAGAGAGAGAGAGAGACCGTAGAAGACTTTTTTTTAGGGTAGACCGTAGAAGACTAGTGAAACTGGCATCGTATGATGTCTTACTTTCCTTTTTACCGGAGAGAGTATATAGGACTCTGCTGTGTATCCGTTTTCCTTATATAGTTTTGAGATTAGGTTAGTAAAAGGTTCAGAGGGTAAACTAGGCCTATGAGCCTAATTTGGCAACATATTTCTCTCAAAACTATAGTAATCTAAATTCCTCGTGTTTAATTGCCTGGGCAATGAATACTTCAGTTTCAGTGTCTAGAAATCACACTATTTTTATTTTCAGTGTAGGAGAAAAATGATCAAAACCTTTTATCTTAAATTCCACACAAAAAATCATGGTATTAGGGATACTATGGTCTGTAAAACGATGGTATTTGATGAAGCCAAACACCTCAAAATTCTGAAAATTGTGAATTCTACACAAAAAACATACTACTATTTATCGCAAAAAGAAAACATACTAGTATTTTCTAACAATTAGGACCTAAGTATAATATACAACAACAAAAATATAACAGAAGCCTCAAACTGCTCCTGTATGATAAGTACCTTTTAACATGAAATCATAACCGTTTCTAGTGCTCGTCAGGTAGGCTAATAAACTAGTAGAGTACGTGATAAATTCATGAGAGGTAGAGGTGGTTCGCATCTACCTCGTATTTCCCTTTCATTCTCTCCTTTAGTCTGTCTGATGATGCGAGAAAATTTGTATTTCCGTTAATCTGATTAATGGAAAGGGGTATGTATCCGGGTCAAGAAAAAAACAATTTCTAGCAAATGCACATTTGATCTCTAAGCTTCAACTTGCATATATAGCTTGTATGAAACGCTAAAATATTTAACTTTAGCCTATTGCAGTTGCATCACAACCGTGGGGAAAAAACTCACAGTCAACTGCGTTTTCACCATATTGAATTACCGGTAGTATAAGTAATAAGGGCAACCAAATTAAGCAACGATAACTTTTTATTCAACGGGGGAAGCAACGACAACACTTCAACAGCAAGAGTACATGAATTACTAAAGAACAAGACCACAATAAGTAAAGCAGACAAGCAGCACACAAACTAGAACTGGACACGGCAAATTAATTAATGCAGTAAACGCACGAGGCGGAAGGGAACACCACCAACACGGCCGGCTAGCCAGATTGGTCGGGGTTGCCCTGCGATTCTTCTGCCACTGGCGGCCCCGTGCCCACCGCCGGCACCGGCTCGCCGTTCGACGAGCTTTCCTCATCGTCACAGGCTCTGCGTCCTCCGTGGTTGCTGCTAGTTTCGCCGTGCGCTCCTTCTCCGTACCCGTACCCGTAGTATTGCTGGGTCACGGCAGGCTGTCCGCCGAACGCGTGACCCTGATCGACGCGCGGCGGCGCAAACCTGGTCGGCACCGCCGCCATCGCGACGGTGTACCCCTGCACTGGACCCGAGGGCGCATACATGGCGCGCTGCATCTGAACCTGCGCCGGCACGCCGTGGAGCGCGGGCTGCGGCGCGCAGGGCGGAACCCTTCTCACTGCGCGGCTGTTGTCGCCCGCAGCAGCACCGCCTCCACCTGGCTGGCCCTCGCGCATGCGCTGCAGGAAGGCGTCCATGGGCACGACGTAGTCATCGAAGCCGAGGTGGTCCAAGGCCCAGACGATGTCCTCGGCGTTGACGGTCTTGCGGTGCTCGGCGTGGCACTTCTCGTTGGCCTCGCCGGTGACGAAGCTGATGAACTCAGACACGCACTCCTGGATCACCTCCTTGGCGTCGTCGGAGATCTTGGCGTGGGGAGGGAGCACGCGGCGCATGATGCGGACCACGTTCGCGATCGGCATCAGCCGGTCCTGCTCCCTCACCACCGGCGTCGCCGTCTGGGTAGGTGCCGCTGGTCCGTTGGGGATGCCGGCGTTCTCCATAGCACTTGGTGCCGCTGGTCCGTTGGGGATGCCGGCGCTCTCCATAGCACTTGGAGTTGGTGCCGCTGCTCCGTTGGGGATGCCGGCGTTATCGATAGCACTTGGTGCCGCTGCTCCGTTGGGGATGCCGGCGTTCTCCATAGGTAGGGCTAGGCAAGGTGCAGTTCAGGTAGTCGCACTTGGCTGTAGGGCTTTGCTAATTGAGTTCTAACTTGTAAGTGATGTGCTTCTCATCGAGTTGGCTCAGTGTGTTAAATAGGCAGAGATAGCTTAGGAGAGGTGTTAGGCGCTGGCTTAGCTGTCTTGTGTTTTTCATCAAACGAGACAAGTGTCCACTTAGTAGAGAGGTGGCAAAGATCATCATCCAACAGATAATGTACTTATGTATGAGATTATTAATCAGAGAGAAATGATAATTCATGTATAGCCGTTGGTGTTGAGTGCTGTAAATGCACGTAGTTTTTTTTTCTTCTCATAACGTCTACACAGGTCATTCTGAAACTGAAATGGTACCATTACACACAAGGCAACAAAGCTACACCATAATGACAACCAAATTAGTGGCGGCCAGGGATTTTGAAGATGGATATTCAGAAAAAAATCATACATCAAATATAGTGTTTACAATAGGTAGAAAAAAAATCAACAAAGAATTGCCATTTGGTACCATGCAGCAAGCCTCGTGTAAAACTCAGTTCTATAACTATTTCCCAGTAAGGTGAGGGGTTTGGGGCACATTAAAATGTGAAAATACATACAGTTTGATGGACATATGAAAAATACAAAATCTATATAGACGATGTCCAAAAAAATGCTTCAAGTGGAAGAGAATAAAAAAGATACAATACCTTGAGAAATGTAGAAGCAAAGGAAAAAAGGGAAATAAAGTGCGAGGAGGAGGTATCAATAATACCTTTTTTTAGCGTTAGCTAGGTATCTATAATACTAACCTATAATACCTAAATATTTCATCCCCAGTAAACTGTTTCTCTCAACATGCATTGTATCCACATCATTAAGTATGTCCATCATGTACTTTTTTTCTACTAACTCTTCATGCACGTGCTCCTATTAACTCCGCATGCGCATGCAACTTATCACAAATAAACAATAACTCTTTTATACTCATCTCATGATTTATAAGTGAATTTTCAATAGAAAATCAAATTATGAGTTACCTCACATTTTTTATAAATATTTTTTTAATGAATGCACATGTGTAGTTACTATCATTGTTTTAGGTTTAGGTAAGAGTGAAGATGTCTCCATTGTCTCTACTTGGCGTTGTTTTCGTCCCACATCGTGCCACCGATAGATTGTCAAGGTAATAAAATAAGAAAACAAAGAAACACACCCATTTCTAGATTTTTCATCAAATTTCTTAGATTTTTACTCTAAACAATATTTCTTTTAAAAAATAATTTATAATTAAATTATTGTGTTTCATATATTTTTCCTTATATTTTAAAACATCAAATTATTACTTAACAGTTCCTGCAGCAATGCGTGGTGTATCATCTAGTTGAATTAAATCAAGACCTCTTACTTCCAAGCATAATAAGCAACCAACTAATTTGTTATCAAATACCAATCACCCATGGTTTGTGCTTATAATATGAGAAGAGGCAATCTTATAGTATTAAAAAAATTACCAATATATTTTGATATACGAATTATCATGAGATTGCTCTTGGGTTAAATGGAAACGGCTACCAACAATCTCAAACTTGGAGCCTCAACAAAACAAGCGGAATTAACAGAGGCAATTGAACACGTTGCATGCGTAGGTGCACGCACAAATGATAAGGCATCCATTCTTGTATGGAAAAGATCATCAAATACCAATCGCCCATGGTAGGTGCAAAATGGTAATTGAAATATTTATTGTTCTTGCTATTTTCATATTTTATATCTGTTGTTTTAGTGAAGTAAAGAATGTAATATTGTTGAAATCTTGTTGTGAGGCATCGTCCACATTCATACTGAGGTTAGAGAATTATATATTGCTACATCCAATAGAAAATAGCTACTAAATAGAAAATACAAAAGAGAAAATAAGTTTATTAAATATATATTGCTACTCTTGTGAGATCTGACCGTTATGCAGGTGACGACAATGTTCATCCAAAATAGCACTTACTCACGCTTAAGGAATTATGTGGCCTATATAAGATTTCAGGTTTAACCACATGATGAAGTTAAGAAGAAATTACCCCATTTATCTTTGGTGCGCAATTCATTGGAGTGGTATTAGTCTCCGATGATCCATACGAAATTAGTAGGTTTGATCTCCACTCCAAGTTTTAATTTCTTCAACAAGTTGTTGTGGATAAGAATTATATTTATAATGTTTGCCCTCATATTGGAGAGAGTATATATGACTCAAGCTTGGGGGAACACTTAAAACATTAATAATCAAATGCACAAATAATGAGCTCTCTATAAGGTTTATTGTTGGTAATTTTTATGCAAGACTTCCTGAACGCGATAAATAAATGCTTGATAGTTCTTATGGATGTTGCTTCAATAATAAAAGTTTAAATGATGCTTGGGGACCTTATTGAGAATATATCTTCAGATGTTGAAAATCGAGATATTGTCAAAGGTAAAAAAACGAGTTACAAAGTTTGAGTATGATTGCATTAAGCCCTTTGTTGTGCTATATTCGATGAACTTAATTAGTGACAAGTTTGGAATGGATTCTAAAATTATTTTTGGAAAATATTTTGCTTCTCATATTAATCGACCCAAGGATTGATAGGCGAACCATTTAAAGATACTTATAAATAAAATAATTATGCTACTGAGGATTTGGTATACTAGCGGCTCCTGCGGTGACGGGAAGAGAGGACATGGCACCAGAGGCCAAGCATTTCTGGCATGCCGCCCGTGTGTGATGATGAGTAAATTAATCGTATTCTCTAGGCAATCGATGGGAATATCACTCAGAGATCATTGTGAACCACGATAATTTGTTACTGTACCGTTGTTGTCTGGTTATGAACTTATGAAGAGGATAATGGTTTTTAAATTCCTGGTCACCATCTCATGTTATTTTTTTGCACTCTAAACATTCCTTGCTCGTAATTATATACCAACTGTAGTAGTTTTGTTGTTCCGCAAATATAAGACTGGTCATTCGTTTACACACCATTATTATCTAGGTGAGAGCTCCGATCGTGAATAAATTTTGTCACCCATGTCCCTATAAATGACATAAAAAAGAGATTGTCATAGAACCCTTTCACAACGGACCCCCCCCCCAATGTAAGTGCAATTGTTCATGTTGCCCTTCTGACAAGCTCGATTTTACTCGCTCATTTTTTGGCCAGGTGTTTAAATACTTTGTCAATGCCACAGGAGCCAGGGAAAATTCACACCATTGACGTTTTGATCCTAATAATGTTGGCTTCAACCCTAATTATCCAACATAACTTGGGATCTCATGTCAACCTGCATTTGAAGACACCTCTCGAGTCAGGAGAGCGCAATCTGACTTCGTAGGCTTCTTGCTAGACATCCCACAAGGAAGTGCCTCCTCCACCTCCTTACCGAGTGAGAGTGTGGTACAACCCAGAGGAAAGTGGTTGAAATCATAAACATATTGGAGAGATAGATGAGGTCATGAGTTATCTGGCCTCAGAAGGTATTGGTAAGTGACTTTGGTAAAAAAAATAACTGCAGGTACTGAAAGATAACTTTTTAGGGGTTTTCCATATAAGCAACAAGAAGGTAAAAGCAAGCAAAGTAAAAGGCACTAAGGAATAATGAGTGGCCCAATCCTTTTTGAGCAAAGGATGGGCCTAGCAACTGAACTTATAAGGCTAAAAGTGTTCTTGAGGACACGCGGGAGAGATAATCACGTGCTTTAGCCATACTCCGTATTGATACTATGTGCTGTGTTGATAAGTGTTGAGTGGGTGGATCTATGCTAGCACACCTTCTATAGACTAAGATAAGTGCACTCTTATGATTAAACACCTTGCAAGCATCCGCAAATACAAGATAGTAATTAAGGCAAAAGCCTAACCATAGCAATACGATCGATGATCCATTGTTCCCTTGTGCAAAAGCGTGCAAACTGGGGTTCAGGTTTCTGTCACTCCGGCAACCCATCATAAGCATTCTTTATACACAATGCATTCCCCTAGGTCCTTAATAAGGCGAAGTGTTGAGTGTTCGACTCACACAACACCACTAGGAAAATAACAACACAACTTAAATATCAAACAACACATATTACTTCAACATCATATCACTACTAGAAACTAGACTTCTCCCATGCCCTCAAAACTAAAGTAACTACTCACAAGACATAAAAGAGATCATGATCAGTGGGGATAAATAGATGATAAAGAATCTGGACACAATGATATTTCTCCAACAAAAATCAAAAGCATTCATCACAAAGTAGTAATCAACATCGATAGAGTAGAGAGGATAGATAGTACGGATTACAACACAAGTTGCAACTGTGAGATGAGGTAGGATGGTGGTGGAGATGGTGCTGATGTTGGGGATGATGTTGATGATGATCTCGATGATGCTCGTGACGATGGTGATGACGACGGTGATGATCTCCCCTTCCGGGAGGTGTTCTCCCTGGCGGAATCTGCCCGCCGGAGATGTCTTTTCTTCTCTGTAGGTTTCCACCATGGAGCGGCGGCGGAACTCTTGAAACTCGTCCTCTTTTAGGGTTTTCGGACGACGAGGGATATATAGGCCAGAGGGGGGAGCATGGGGTGGCCCCAAGGGTCCGGGTGGCCACTCGGCGCGGCCAGGGGTGGGGCCGCACCAGGGGGGCACCTGGGCACCTGGTGGCCCCCCTCTGGTCTCCGTTTTGCGTGTCCCCATTATTCTTCTGGAAAATGACCTCCATCGATTTTTAGGTAATTTGGGGGTCTTCTGATTAAGCAACTCTGCATCTACTTTTCATCGCTGAATCTTGCGTCTGCTGCTTCGGCATCGGAAAGATGCAAACTATGTAAAAAAAGCCAAAACAACATAAGAATAGCATCATAACATGAAATATATCAATGAATAGGGATAAATTACTATATAAAATAGTGATGCATTTTGGATGTACCACTCCCCGTGCGAACCATGTCGCGCATATTGTTCCTCGTCACCCCAGCAGCACAACGCACTTTTCCGTGTTCATTTTGGCGCACCGTAGCCCCGTCCTCGTCACCACCATGCCACGGCCGCCGCCGTTGAGGTCGCCGTGGTGCTCCCCCGTGATGCGCGTGTCCACGGGCTGCATTCTGTTGGCGCTGGCGCCGCGTTTGGTGGCCGGGAACTCATTCCGGCGAACCACCGCCATGCGCTGTGGCCTCCGTCGTCATGTCGCCGGCGAGCCCGATTAGATTAGCAGTTAATCACCCCCTAAACCCCCCACAGCCATTGCCATGTGGGCCCAGGCCCCCTAATCCTCTCTGTCAATTTAATTTAAACCGGGGAATTACCCTGAACCACTGACATGTGGGACCCCCAAGTGAGTTGGACCAGTCACCCCTCCCCCCGATGTCATGCTGACGCAAGCATGACGTAGTAAATCAATTTTCCAGTATAAAAACAATCCACAAAATTGATTAAACTTTGAAAATCAATAACTTTTAAACCATAACTAAAAATTAAACATGTAATGTATGAAAAATTATCAGAAAAATGCAAGGTTTATGAATATGCAATATGTTTTCATGACAAAACACTTTAAAGTGGAGGACGAGAGGCAAATGCATATTTGGACCATTTGAAATTCATACATGGAGTTTGAATTTGCAACTCAATTGCAATACACATCATCTAAATTGAATCCTCAACACATCAGCAACATTTGGTCATGTGCTTGAGAATTGCATTCATATTTATTGTTCCTTTTCCGCTTTGCTTGCTATTGGCAGAGGTGGAACCAGAACCGGAGGTCATTCCTGTAGCATAAGACTGTTACGATCCCCGTCAACAAGGCAAGCAAACGCCATTGATCATTGATACGGGAGAGATGATAATTGCTTCTCGCCCTTCGTTGGTTACCCCAAGTGGAAGGTGAGATGCAGCGTAGCGGCAAGTTTTCCTTGGTGAAGATACCAATGTTGAGAGTGTCGACCTGTAGGACTCCGATAGTGATAAGTAGGTGGCAAGGAAACAATGGCACCGTTTTAGACAAAAGTTGCTTCCTTGACCTGGACCTGCACACAGACACAAATAACTTTTCTCCCAACGAAGTTCAGAGAGGTTGTCAATCTCTCCGGTCCCGTTGTTTACAAAGGATCAAAACACAAGGGATAATGATAATGATAGCAACTGAAAGTAAAAGCAGGATAGTAAATGAGCGTGTAAACAGTGATGAGAATATGGATCGGGGTCCCGTGATGTTCACTAGTGATGTCACTCTCCCAAAAGACGATAAATCTGCTATGCGAGGTGAACAAATTACAGCTGGGCAATTGATAGGATTATAAACGCACCGCAATGGTGACTATGCTACAGAGAAAGGAAGAGGCTCAAAAGCATGAGAAGTACACCAAAATAGGTAGACAGAAATCCAACTGCATCTACTACTAATCATCCACCTTGAGATATCTATCCAGAACATCTCGCTGGTATTAAGTTGCGACCCCCACCCAAAGTGTAAACCCAAAGCAACAGACAACTGCATTAAAAAGTACTTTGCGTAAAGTAAATAATCCTTGCAACCGCTGTTACAAGCACCGTTGTTTTCCCCCTTGTGGCAACAACACATCCCCTAGACTCATGTCTTTGTCACTCAAGCATGTCATCGGGGGACATGAACCCACAATCGAGCATAACGTTTCCTCTTGGAGTTACTACCTACTACTTGGCCAAAGCAATAAACAACAACGGAGAACATGCAAGAATTACTTAGGAACAAAAATATATAAGATAAGAACCAAATATATTACTCTATCACAATCTGAACATAATCTCATAATCCATCAGATCCCATCAAACTCAGCATAGCAACGACAGAAAGATTACATATGTGCCTCGATCATGTAGGGAAGCTCACGAGGTCTAAACCATGAAGAACAAAGATGGGAGGAGAATATCACATAGCTACTGATCACGGACTCATGTCCAAAGGAAAATACTCACGACACATCCGGGAAGCGTCCATGGTGGAGGGGAAGCTCCCGGAGGTCGATCCTCCTTCCGGAAGGGTGCCGGGAAGAGGTCTGCTGGCGCTCCGGATCTTGGAAGTGCGGAGGCAACGGAACAGAGGCGAGATTGTGGAAAAGGGTTCTCTCCCTGGAAGTTTCACGTCAAGGGAAAAAATAGGCGAAGGGGGGCAGCCAGGGGGGCCACCAGGGGTCCAGGCGCCCCCCTGGCGCGGTCAAGCCCTAGGTCGCACCAGGTGGCCGCCTAGGGCCCTAGTGGGTCCCACCTGGTCCTCCTTCGGAACTCCGGAAGGTTCCTTCACGCTGATTTTTTTCTCTGATTTTTCCCGAATTTTTGGAGCACTTTTAATATGGGGGAAAACTGAAATAGAAAAACAACAGAAATCAGAAACTGCCACTGGGGTGCACTGAGTTAGTAGGTTAGTCAAAATATTATCAATAGTGTATGAAAGTGTATCTAGATCATAGCAATATCACAAAAAACATGCATCGAGCAAGCAAAAAATTATAGATACGTTTGGGACGTATCAACATCCCCAAGCTTAATTCCTGCTCGTCCTCGAGTAGGTAAATGATAACAAGCATAATTTCTCTTGTGACATTCTAGCAACCATATAAGAACTTTGAAAAGTAAAGCAATAAAGGTATGTGATTCAATTCAACTCATAACATGCAAGATTCTATATTAGAATTGAAACAAGCAACGAAATAACATTAGGTGGAAGAGCTCTCGTTGTCCGTGACTCGAATGTCTCCAAATGGTGTTTGCGTGCAAGAAGGGGGATAGGGAATACGAGAAAAAATTATTTCTGTTGAGAACTCAATCTACTAAAGTTTTAAACTTGGTCTTCTTTGGAATCTTATCTTGACTCGTCCCCAGACCACTAGTCAGGTACAAGTCAATTTGATCCACTCCTTTTTGATATTTTGAGCACTCATGCAATGGATGAGCGTAGCACGAGAGTTGACACTTAGGATGGCACAGAGAGAAATATGGTGGAGGAGGAAGACAAAAAGGTAAGAAAGGCTCACATCAATGAGGACAATCATAGGCGAGAAAAGGCCAAATGATAGATATGATGTGAGGAGTAGGGATTGCCATGCAACGGATGCATATATGAGCTAAGAAAATCTCTCCAATGGAACTAGTGGGGGTGCATCCAACTTACTCGCTCATGAAGACCTAGAGCTCTTTTGAGGAGGCTCATCCTTCGAATATGCAAGCCAAGTTCTATAGTGTGAAGGTCCCCACATAGCTATATGCATAAATGATCATCTCTATGGAGTAAAATGATAAGAGGGGATACTAGTGTGGATCTTTCAAAAGGATACTAGTGTTTCCCCTTTCTCTCTTTTTATTTCTTTTTGTCTTTTTTCTATTTTTTTATTTTTTGGTGGCCTCAATGGCTCTTTCTATTTAACTCTCATTTGTCCTCTTTGGGATCTTTTATTTTGTCCACTTTGGGATCTTTTCCTCACTTAAGGGCAACACTCTAATTTACAAGAGTGTATAGACGATCTTTCATACTTTACAAGGTACTCAAAACATAAAGAAGATGTAGTTATCTTGATGTATGCAATGTATGCCTCTGCCAGTGTAGCGGGAACATGTATGACATGAAGATCAAGTCATGAAGAGGTGGATGTTGCATGGCTATATATCTCGGAAAGGCTATGGAAATTCCTTTATAGGTAGGTATGGTGGCTGTTTTGAGGAAAGATATGAGGAGATTTATGATGACAGAGCGTATCATGCCAAGGGTTTGGATGTACCGGCGAAGTGGACGCCAACTCTCGGAGTGAGAAGAGGGCAATGCATGGTACTGAAGATGCTAGCAAATATGAGGAGGTGGAAGTGTCAACTTTCAATACTTACATTAGTCGGAAGAACTCATGCACTTATTATCGGTAACTCTCAATCTAATAAGGACGTTCACAAAGAGACAAGTACCCCGAGGAGGAGCGTATGCGGGTTTGGTTATCCTTGCGCATCCTCGACTCATGGTACGTGAGTGTACTCTAATATCCTATCCCTCCAAAGATTAGTGATCCATCTAGTAGCTAGAGTTCTCAACTAGTTTTTGTAGGTTTTGAAAATAAACACGGATTGCCCAAAATACAACACCTATCACTAATAGGCTAGAGCTCTTGACACCAAAAGTTCAAACATTACTCACAACAATACCTCAAAACTATTGCAAGTTACTACTAAAATTAAATAGCAACCTAAATTACCTACTTTCAAGACAAGACACAACTCAGTGCAGCAACCAACTGTCTTAACAATATAAACATGAAATCTATAGAGATTTCCAACAACAAACTAAACAAAATCCAAGGCTCTTGATAAAGACAAACAAAAACTAAACCTAAACATGGCAGTAGCTACGGAAAGATAAAGAACACACAACAGTAAAAAGATAAGCAAGGAAAATCCTATGATGTGTTCTAGATGGGAGTGGAGCGTGTTTCTCTCCCACACAAAGTAAGCTGGGGTCTAACTTGTTATGAACAGCAAGCAAAGCTAAAGAAAACTAAAAAGTAAAACCTAAGAGCGGGACGCTCCAAGCATAGCACATAACGCATGAAGTGATAAAAATACAGTGAGACGAAGGACAAACTTATGATTGTTGATGGAGAAGGGGATGCACAGGGGCATCCCCAAGCTTAGACGCTTGAGTCTCCTTGAATATTTATTGGGGATTCATGGGGGAATCTCCAAGCTTGAGCGCTTGACACTCCCGGATCTTCTTTCATCATCTTCCATCGCACACTTGAAAACTCCCTTCATATATAACTCATCATAAGCTGATTAGAGAGGTTAGTACCCTTAATAAAAGAAAAATTTCCCCACTGGATATAAATATATTCTTGAAGTGCTACTTTTTCTCAAGATTGCCGAAAGGGGTTTCAAAAATCTATAGAGCATGTTGTGTAAAAATTTCAGCTCAAAAAGATGAACTGGTGATTTGTTCCGATTTTTTCCGTCAAAAAGACAGAATTTGTTTTCTGGACAGCATGTCACAACTTTTGCTTCCCTTATCATAAGAGGCTATAACTTGGCACAAAGCATGAAAATAAAGATACAATGATGTTGCTAAAGTAATAAATCATCAAGACCACTAAGAAAAGAAGTAAAAACATCTTGGGTTGCCTCCCAAGAAGCGCTTTATTTTACGCCTTTAAGCTAGGCATAAGGCAAAAGAAGAATCAAGTTTTATCTAGAGAAAGAGAATAGCTAGCCCGTGTAACGGACGACTCAAAAGGTAACTTGATTTTCTTTCTAGGGAAGTGTTCCATCCCCTTTTTGAGAGAGAATTGAAATTTTATATTCCCCTCTTTCATGTCAATAACGGCACCAACGGTGCGAGGAAAAGGATTGGACATAAAGGTTCACACTCTATATCCATAATAATAAAATCGACGGGAACATAGTTTTCATTGACAATGATAAGAACATCGTCGATCTTCCCCAAAGGTTTATTTACGGAAGAATCAACAAGACGAACACCAGAAGAACAAGAATCAAAAGGTTTCAATTCTAACATGTCATACATTCTTTTGGGCATGACGGAGGTACTAGCTCCAACGTCACATAAAGCATAGCAAGAGAAGTTATTTAATTTAATTTTAATCATAGGGTCCCAACCATCATCTAGCTTCCTAGGTATGGAGGATTCTATCCTAAGCTTCTCCTCCCTAGATTTGATGAGAGCATTTGTGATATGCTCCGTGAAGGCAAGATTAAGTGTGCTAGTGTGGGGGGTCTTTAGATATTTTGTCTAACAAGCTAATAACTTCTGAGAGGGTGCAACTATCAAAATCAATATCACTACTATCAAAGGTGGTAGTAGTGTCATATAAGCTCACTTGTTTGAAACCCTCTATGTTCATAGGGGTCTCTTCTTCTACCGTTGAGGTATTAGCATCACCATTCATGGGTCCAATGGGACTAGGAGTGCATTGGGTGCTAATAGTTTGAGTGTCCTCAACAATTTGGACAGTGGCAATAGGAGTGCAGATAAAGTCTTTGTTGTTGTGACTAGTGAAGTCACACAACTTGGTATTTTCAGTGGAACCCATAGTAGCAGCAAGTGTGGCAGATTTTTTGTAATTTTTGATATAAGACACAAAGATAAAAACTGAAAGGTAAACTAACAAGACTAAAAAGAAAGGGTAAAAGGTAGTGGGAAACTCCCCTATCTTACCACTTGGAGTCCCCGGCAACGGCGCCAGAAATTTTCTTGATACACGAGAGATGATAATTGCTTCTCGCCCTTCGTTGGTTACCCCAAGTGGAAGGTGAGATGCAACGTAGAGGCAAGTTTCCCTTGGTGAAGATACCAAGGTTGAGAATGTCGACCAGTAGGACTTCGATAGTGATAAGTAGGTGGCAAGGAAGCAATGGCACCGTTTTAGACAAAAGTTCCTTCCTTGACCTGGACCTGCACACAAACACAAATAACTTTGCTCCCAACGAAGTTCAGAGAGGTTGTCAATCTCTCTGGTCTTGTTGTTTACAAAGGATCAAAACACAAGGGATAATGATAATGATAGGAATTGAAAGTAAAAGCAGAAAAGTAAATGAGCGTGTAAACAATGATGAGAATATGGACCGGGGTCCCTTGATATTCACTAGTGATGTCTCTCTCCCAAAAGACGATAAATCTCCAATGCAAGGTGAACAAATTACAGCTAGGCAATTGACAGGATTAGAAATGCACCGTAATGCTAACTATGCTACAAAGAAAGGAAGAGGCTCAAAAGCATGGGTGATACGTCCCAAACGTATCTAGAATTTCTGATTGCTCCATGCATGTTTTGTGTGATATTGCTATGATCTAGATACACTTTCACACACTTTTGATCATATTTGGACTAACTTATTAACTCAGTACACCCTAGTGCCAGTTCCTATTTTCTGTTGTTTTTCTATTTCAGGTTTCCCCCATATTAAAAGTCCTCCAAAAATTCGGGAAAAATAAGATAAAAATCAGCGTTCCAGAAGCTTTCGGATTCACCTAAGAAGGGTCGGAGGGGCTGTTGGGGGGATGGATCAAGCCCATAGACCCGGCATTAGGAACCTCTGGGCCGGCTTATATATGAAGGCCCATAAAGAAGACCCGACCAGGAGTCTAACGTGCCAAGCGTGAAGATTGAATCCCTAGAAGGAATTCGACTTACCTTGTATAGCACGTAGAAAACTTGTAAAGTAGAATAGAACTCCACATCATGCAGGAGTCGGACTCTAGGAATCCCGGGACCCGGCACCTGTATAAGCCGAGGACCACGGGAGCCAGAGGGAGACTTAGATCAAGCCAGGTTTAGACAACTCGCTTCAGGGCCTAGATCTCCACGAGACTAAGCCGGCGAAACATCATCACTGTAATCGATACGATCGACTCTCCCTATTGAGGAGTCGATACCCATATAGTCATAAAGCAGGAGTATGTCTTTACCGCACCGTCGGGGCCAAACCTGGGTAACTCGCCGAGTCTTGTGTCTATGTCGACTCCCTCTTTGAATTCGCCTCGCAGCAAAGGTCCCACGATAAGTCTGACTCTACGGACATCTACCGTGACTTTCCCACGACAGTTGGCGCCCACCGTGGGGCCTGCGCTCGCAGGTGTTGAGATTCTAAGGGGAGCTCTGCAAGGCATGGAAGGATTCGTGACCGGGCGAATCACCAGAAGCCGGCGCGGAAGGCTCTGCATCGACGACTCAACTTGGGGGCCTGATGCTGATTCCGTCGAATCCGTTATCAGGTTCCGATCGGAGCTATTCACACCTTCATCGGGAGAACGGACGGATCTGAGCCAGAGCCGGATCCCAAAGTCCCCCTGTAAACCTCGAGTCGACGACATGCCGGCTCGAGGCACACCTTTGTTGGGTTCATCACTGGATCTCCGGAGCCGGCGTGCGCTATCGAGCCTCTGACACCCAATACCACGGGAGAAACATCTGACGCTGACTCACACCCTAGTGAAACGAGCTTCTCAGATAGTGGCTCCATCCGATCCGCCGGGAGAAACAGACTCGGCACAGGAACGACTGAGTACAACCCCGACTTTCCACAGTACGAGACTCCATATCGCGTGACAGTGTTCATGGCCGGTAGCGAAGAGCAGGGAAGCCAACCAGCTCAAGGTGCAGCGCAGAACCGGAACGTGGAGATGACTCACAACACGGCCCCTAACCCAGATAGGGAACAACCAGAAGTTCTTACGGGAGCAGAAGCCCTTTCAGATGCACTAAACGCCTTGGATGAAGCCTTAGCCGCGCCAATAACACCTGAAAACCAGCAATCTTGGAGGACCAAGGTCAATGGACTCAAAGCCCAGGTGATGAGCATCCGAAGGGAAATTAACTCCCAGAAGGCCCAGATGGTGGAGAGAGAAACGCAACTTGCCCAAGAAACCAGGCGCTTGCGACACGAGTCAGACCTGATTGAAGCACAGAGACTGAGTCTCGCCAACACACGACCCGCGGGATACACAAGCCGGATCCCTGCTGACCTTCTGGCTCGGAGGCTATTCCAGGACACGAATCAGTCGACTCCTCCAGGGTTCACGCCACCAAGGGAACACGTCCCCTTGCCGCGACAGGAACGGTTCCACACACCCCCAAATCACTACAATAACCCCATGGCCAATGTGGTGGCAGCGACACGGTACCTCACTAGCGTTCCTATACATGGAGACACCCAGGTAGACCAGGCCACTCGAGGGGCGATTGATCTTCTCAAAACCGCAATCACACAGCAAGCACAGTACTCACAGGGATTTCAGTACCTACACGAGACCCCATATTGCAGTGTGAGCTGGCAGGCGGACTCACCAGCACCGGCCGGCTCGAGCGGTCGTCGCCAGCGCCACGCCCCGCCACCAAACCCGCCAGGGGCAATAAGGATCCAAGATATACCATCTAACATCTACCCCGAACGCCGGATAGAGAAGATGGTTCAACTTCCACCCCAAGACCAAGACGCCGAGTTCATCAGCAGATCCGCGGGCAATCGATGCCTGGTGCCGGCTCTTCGTAATACACGCCTGCCATCAGACTTCAAAGGCCCACGAAAGATTGCAAACTATACAGCTGACATGGACCCAGCAACATGGATTGAAAGTTATGATCTAGCCATGGACATGCTGCAAGCCAGCGAAGGAGTGTGTGCCCGTTATCTCACAATGATGTTGGAAGGGCCGGCTTGCACATGGTTCAAAAATCACCAAGAAAATTCCGTCACCTCCTGGACGGATCTCAAGGAAAAATTCATCTAGAACTTCCAAGGCACTTGCCGGGGAGCCACCATGATCGTCGACTTGGAGCACTGTGTCCAAAAGGAAGGAGAGTCGACCTTGAGCTGGGCGCGACGGGTGGCAGAAATAATACACTCTTCGGACACTATCACAGCCCAAACAGCCGTCATCGTCTTGGAGAGGAACTGTAAGTTCGAGCCCCTGGTCCACAAACTTGGACGACTCAAGAGGATGGTCAAGGATATAGGAGAGCTCATGAACGCAGTCATAAAATACGCCGAGTCTGACAAAACCAAGGATGCTGAACCTCAGCAGGATAAAGCCAGCCAAAACAAGAACGGTAGCAAAACATCCCAAGATCAGAATCAACAAACCAAACGACGGCTTGAACAGACTACTTCTGACCTGGTAGCCAACACAAATGTTGGCTCCAAAAGACAGAAGCAGGGAAGCAACAACTACCGCAAGCCGGAAGGAAACTTTCGCCCAAACAACTATGAAGCAGCTATGAAGGGTCCTTGCCCAATCCATAGTAAACCCGGCCTACCAGCCAATCACAACTGGGAAGATTGCTTCTTCATGAAGGAATTTGCACGACGTGGAAACCAAGGACCTCCCGGGTCAGGTGGGGGAGCCGGCCAGGGCGGCAAGAACCAGAATCCTGGCTACCAAGGAGCCGACGCAATGCCTCAACACCAAGGACCCGGAGGAGGAGCCCAGCAAAATCAGTCCGTGCTTGCTGGATTCCAAGCAAACCCGAAACAACTCCACGACCGTGTAGCATATCACATTTTCACCACCAGCAGTTGCAGAAGGGATAGGAAGATGCAGCGGAGAGTCGCTATGGCTGTGACCACAGAGCCGGCTTGGCCTAGATGGCTCAATTGGTCAGAACAGCCAATCACGTGGACGAGAGACGACCACCCTCCAGTGGTAGAAAACCCGGGGGCCCTGGCTCTAGTAGTCTCTCCACAAATTGGAGGATACACACTTGACAAAGTGCTTATGGATGGAGGAAGCAGCATTAACATCCTCTATTACGAAACCTTTCGCAGGATGGGGTTGACCCAAAAGCAGCTACAACCCTCCAACACCATTTTCCATGGAATAGTCCCAGGCAAGTCGGCACGTCCGATAGGCAAAATCTACCTGGAGACAGCTTTTGAAACGCCGAGAATTTCCGCTCCGAGCTCATACCCTTTGAAGTGGTAAAACTCGAGAGCCCATATCACTCCACTTTGGGCAGACCGGCTTATGCCAAATTCATAGCTCGGCCATGTTACGTCTACCTGAAACTAAAAATGCCGGGTCCTAATGGCCCAATTACCGTCGATGGAAGTCGGTCCAGGGCAGTGGAATGTGACGAACAACATGTCAAGTTTGCCGAGTCGACGCGTGCCAAGGAGGACTTGTCAGCATACCAAGAAAAGGTAGACCCGGTCGATCCCACAATCCTTAAGAAACCGACTCCCGACAACAACCCCAAATTTCAACCGGCTCAGGATACGAAGAAAGTCGACTTTGTCCCCGATGACTCCTCTCAGCAGTTCACCATCGGGACAGAGCTATCTGATAAATAGGAAAGCGCGCTCATCGAGTTCCTCCGTGAGAATCGGGACGTCTTCTCCTGGAAACCCTCGGATATCCCAGGCGTCCCGAGGGAACTCGCTGAGCACCACCTAAATATAGATCCAAAACTAAGGCTGGTCAAGCAATTCCTTCGTCGCTTCAATGACGAGAGAAGAAACGCTATTGGGGAAGAGATAGCCCGACTCCTCGCCGCCGGGTTCATCATGGCGGTCTTTTATCCATAATGGTTCGCAAACCCAGTCCTTGTTTTGAAAAAGAACGGGACCTGGCGCATGTGCATTGACTATACAGATTTAAACAAGGCCCGCCCAAAGGATCCCTTCGCACTGCCTCGTATTGACCAGATCATAGACTCGACTGCGGGATGTGAGCTCCTATGTTTCCTTGACGCCTATTCTGGCTAACACCAGATCAAGATGGCTCTTGAGGACCAAGAGAAAACGGCTTTCATCACCCCTTTCGGGATCTACTGTTACACTTCCATGCCTTCGGCCTTAAGAATGCAGGAGCCACGTATCAGCGAACGGTGCAGAGTTGCCTCAAAGAGCAGATTGGGCGCAATGTGCACGCTTATGTCGATGATATAGTGATCAAATCCCAGTTGGCCGACTCGCTTATCAGTGACTTGGCAGAAACCTTCAAAAATCTGCGCAAATACCAGATGAAGATAAACCCGGCCAAATGCACCTTTGGAGTACCTGCAGGCAAACTCCTCGGATACATAGTATCAGAGAGAGGTATCGAGGCAAACCCAGAGAAAATCAAAGCTGTCATGACTCTTCAGAAGCCGACCTCAATAAAGGGAGTTCAACGACTCACAGGGTGTGTAGCCGCCCTGAGCCGGTTCATAAGCCGACTTCGCGAAAAGGCGATCCCCCTGCATCAACTCCTGAGGAAATCAGAAACGTTTGTCTGGGATGACGAAGCCGATCAGGCCCTAGAATCACTAAAGAAACAACTATCCCAGGCTCCAATACTGGAAGGACCCAAACCTAAAGAACATATGTTACTTTACATTGCAGCCAACAATCGAGCGGTCAGCGCTGTGGTTGTTGTCGAGCGTACGGAAGCCGGTAAGGAGCACCCTCTGCAAAGACCAGTTTATTATTTCAGTGAGGTTCGGACTTTATCAAAGCAACGCTATCCTCACTGGCAAAAATTGGTTCTTGGTGTATTCATGGCGAGCCGGAAACTTAAACACTACTTCCAGGAACACCCTATAATTGTGGCTAGCTCAGCAGCACTTGCAGATATCATCCAAAACCGGGAAGCAACGGGAAGGATTGCAAAATGGGCCATAGAGTTGGGGGCTTACCTAATGTCTACACACGCTTCTATTCTTGTAGACTATGTTGGGCCTCCAAGCGCACAGGTTTGTAGGACAGCAGCAATTTCCCTCAAGTGAATGACCTAAGGTTTATCGAACTCAGGGAAGTAGAGGTTGAAGATGGTCTCTCTCCAGCTATCCTGCAATTAAAATACAAGAAGTCTCTTGTGTCCCCAACACACCTAATACAACTAGGAGTTGTATACGTGCACTAGTTCTGCGAAGAGATGGTAAAATATAGGTGATAGGTTTGGCAAAACGAAGTAATATAAATTTTTAATAAAAAGTGCAGCAAAGAAACAAGTGGTAAACGTGAGCACAAACGGTATTGCAATAGTGGAAACAAGGCCTAGGCTTCATACTTTCACTAGTGGCAACTCTCAACAACATTAACATAGTCTAATCACATGATATTTTCCATAAAACATGCAATGGAGACGCACTCGGAGGTCATTCCTTTGTGGGCAAGAGAGGATGAGAATTATGTAGGGCTACAAAAGCACACCTCAAAGTTCGTAGTTCTCAATCTATGGATTTCCCAATGTCACCGCGGCCATCCAAAGAGAGTACCACAATCACCACAACATATCTCAAGGATAGTCAAAGACAAGCACCAATAGACTCTCAATCTTCAATCAACACACAACAGAGGAAATCACTCATGATAATATTCTTCTAACCCATATCCAATAGACCGCTGTCACCTTGGTCTCGAGGATTATACTAGATAAGATCAATTGAGTATATCAATCCAATACATAGAGGAATGGGAAATATGATGGGATCACCCTAGATTAACATAGCCTATGATCACAACGAAGATCACATCATGGGAGAGAGAGAAGAACACATAGCTACTGGTAGAAACCTCAGCCCCGAGGGAGAACCACTCCCGCATCATGGAGGGAGGAAGCAACGTCGATGGAGATGAATCTGGGGGCACTTCCCCGTCCCGGCAGGGTGCCGGCACAGGAATTCTATCCCCCCGAAACTAGATGGCGATGGAGGCGGAGATCGGAATTGCTTCTGGAGAAAAGGGGTCCGGAATCAGGGTTTCCTCCGCGGGGGTAAAAATAGGGCCAAAGGGGGGCACCAGGGGGGCCACAGGGCAGCCAGGAGGGCAGGTGGCGCGGCCTAGGGTGGACCCGCGCCGGGCACCCTCCTGGGCCCCTGGTCGTGGCCCTCCCCTCTTTCCTTGGTGATTCCGGAAGCTTCCGGGATGCTGATTTTTAATATAATTTTCCGGAATTTTTGGAGCACTTTTTATTGCTGGAAAACCTAAAATACAAAAACAACAGAAAACAGCAACTGGCAGCTGGGTGCACTGGGTTAATAGATTAGTCCAAATATGCTCAAAAGTGTATGAAAGTTCAAGCAAATCATGACAAAGTCACACAAAACATGCATGGAGCAAGCAGAAATTATAGATACGTTTGGGACGTATCAACATAATTGCTGCTTGTCCTCGAGTAGGTAAATGATAACCAGCATAATTTCTGTGGTGACATGCCACACAACCATATAAGGACTTTTAAGTAAAGCAATCAAAGCATGCAATTCAATTCAAGTCTTAACAAGCAAGAGTCTATATTAGCATTGACACAAGCAACAAAAGAACAAAAGGTGCAAGAGCTCTCGCTGTCCGTGACTCGAATGTCTCCAGATGGTGTTTGCGTGCAAGTAGGGGACTGGGAAAAAGAGAGAAAAAAGGTTGTTGAGAACAACTATCTACTAAAGTTTCACACTTGGTCTCCTTTGGATTCTTATCTTGACTCGTCCCCAGACCACTAGCCAGGTACAAGTCAAACTGATCCACTCCCTTTCGATATTTTGAGAACTCATGCAATGGATGAGCGTGAGCAAGAAAGTTGACACCTAAAAGGCGAAACAGAAAGAAGGTGGAGGAGGAAGACAAAAAGGTGTGAAAGGCTCACATCAATGAGGACAATCATAGGCGAGAGAAGGCCATATGATAGATATGATGTGAGGAGTAGGGATTTCTATGCAACGGATGCACATGTGAGCTAAAAGCTCTCCAAGGGAACTAGTGGGGGTGCATCTAACTTGCTTGCTCAAGAAGACCTAGAGCTCATTTGAGGAGGCTCATCATTGGAATATACAAGCCAAGTTCTATAGTGTGAAGGTCCCCACATATCTATATGCATGATGATGATCTCTATGGAGTACAAGGGATAGAGGATGAAGTACTAGTGTGGATCTCTCAAAAGGAATAGTAGTGTGCCCCCTTCTCTCTTTTTATTTTTATTTTTCTCTTTTTTCTATTTTTTGTATTTTTTTGGTGGCCTCAATGGCTCTTTCTATTTAACTCTCATTTTTCCTCTTTGGGATCTTTTGATTTTCTACTCTTTGGGATCTTTTCCTCACTTTAGGGGCAACACTCTATATTTTACAAGGACATAGGAGATCTTTCAGACTTTACAAAGGTACTCACATAAAGAAGATATAACTATCATGATGCAAATGTATGCCTCTGCCAGGATAGCAGGATATGCAATGATACTAGCGCGTCATGTAGCAATGATTAGGGCAAGGCCCAACTGGCATGCGGCTCATCGATCAAGAAAGTAGCATGTATGACATGAAGATCAAGTCATGAGAAGGTGGATGTTGCATGTCAATGTATCTCGGAAAGGCTATGGAAATGCCTTGTAGGTACGTATGGTGGCTGTTTTGAGGAAAGATATAAGGAGGCTTATGATGACAGAGCGTATCGTGCCAAGGGTTTGGATGCACCGGCGAAGTATGCGCCAACTCTCAAGGTGAGAAAGGGCAATGCACGGTACCGAAGAGGCTAGAAAAAGTATAGGTGGGTGGAAGTGTCAACTTTCGAATACTCACATTAGTCCGAAGAACTCATGCACTTATTATCGGTAACTCTCAATCTAATCAGGAGGTTCACAAAGAGAAAAGTACCCCGAGGAGGAGTGTATGGGGGTTTGGTTATCCTTGCGCATCCTCGACTCATGGTACGTGAGTGTACTCTAATATTCAAACCCTCCAGAGGTTAGTGATCCATCTAGTAGCTAGAGTTCTCAACAGGGGTTTTCGTTTTCGAAAATCACACAGATTGCCCAAAATACGACATCTATCACTAATTGGCTCGAGCTCTTGACACCGAAAGTTCAAACATTACTCTAGTCAATACCTCAAAACTATTGCAGGTTACTACTATAAAGAGAATAGCAACTTCAACTACCTACTTTCTAGTCAAGACACAAAACTCAGTGCAACCGGCAAACACTCTAACAAGATAAAACATGCAACCTATAGAATGTTCAACCTGAGACAAAAGAAAAGCTCTAGAATAATTCTAAAGCACTACAACTAAACAGGGAAGCAGCTAAGAAAATAAAAGGAACAACTCACAGCTAAGAAAATAATCATGCAAATCCTATGAGGAGTTCTAGTTCAAACGGAGCGTATTTCTCTCCCACAGAAAGTAATACGGGGTCTAACTTGTTATGAACAGCAAGAAAATCTAAAGAAAACTAAAAATAAAACCTAAGAGCGAGACGCTCCAAGCCTAGCACATAACGCATGAAGTGATAAAAATATAGTGAGACGAAGGACAAACTGATGATTGTTGATTGAGAAGAGGATGCATGGGGGCATCCCCAAGCTTAGACGCTTGAGTCTCCTTGAATATTTGTTGGGGATGCATGGGGGCATCCCCAAGCTTGAGCGCTTGACACTCCCGAATCTTCTTTCATCATCTTCCATCGCACACTTGAAAACTCCCTTCATACATAACTCATCATAAGCTGATTAGAGAGGTTAGTACCCTTAATAAATAAATAAAAATCCACTGGATATAAAGATATTCTTGAAGATATATTGTTTCTCAAGATTTCCAAACAGTTTTTGCAAAGAAAAAGCAAGCTTAAGGTTTGAAAAAGTTAGGAGAGACAAAACGTGGCAGAATCTGTGAAAAACAAAACAGCAGGTAGTAAAGAATTTTTTAGGGGTACTTCTGCAACTTGAATCAAAAAACTCAGGACAGACGCTCTAAAGTCAATTGTATGGAGCACGCTGTCAAAACAATTCAGATCAAAAAGCTGATCTGGTGATTTTAGGCTAATTTTTTCGTCCAAGGACAGAATCTGTTTTCTGGACAGCATGTCACAACTTTTGAACTTTCTTGCAATCGGAGGCTAGACTTGCCACAAAGATTGAAAATAAAGATACATTGATGTTGCTACAGTAGTAGCAATCATCAAGACCACTAAAAACTGAAGGTAAAAACTCAAACTAAAGATAACAAGGGTTGTCTCCCTAGAGCTCTTTCTTTATAGCCATAAAGATAGGCTTAACATTTTTATTATGATCTCATAGGAATAAGGAATAAGAGTTGAAGAACAAAAGAGAGCATCAAGAAGCAAATAACAAACACATTTAAGTTTAACATTCTTCCTATGCAAAGGGATCTTGTAGAGAAATAACTCATGGAAGCATAAAGATATTAGCATAGGAAGCCAAAATAAGTGCAACTTCAAAACCTTCAACATAAAGAGAGGGAACTTGATATTATTGAAATATCTATAAGAATATGTTCCCTTCTCATAATAATTTCCAGTAGAATCATGAATAAACTCAACGATATAAGCATCACATAAAGCATTGTTACCATGATCCACATGCAAAAGGGTACTCTTTTTCTCCACATAAGCATAATCTTTCTCATTGGTAATAGTGGGAGTAGGACTATCATAAACAACTTGAACACTATAGATTAATTGTGTATTAGGAAGATGGTGTTCAACAAGGGAGTAATTACCTCCATGATTATGACAAGTTTCATAAGGATAATTTCTCCTTATGTCATAGGTACCTTTATAATCACTAAAGATAGGAGTTATAACATCATCATAGTAGAGAAGAGCATTATCATTGCTAGCAAATATATTTGTAAACATGATGTCTTTATTCTTACTAGCAAAAGAATTATCAATTACCACATCACTAATGGTTAAAGGACTTGCAATCCTATCATCCCCAACTTGGAGCTTTCCATATCATCACTCTCAGAGTTGGTACCAAAAAGATTTTCAAGCTCATAAGTAGCATTATCAACATTTTCCCAATCACAAAAAGTAACATGCATATCATAATCAAAATCATCTTTAATAGTGCCTACGGACTTAACATCAGGATAATAATGAATGCAATCAAACTCACCGTCCTCCAAAAATTTCTGTCCGTTAGGATAAAAATTGATGCGAGGGATATGCTTAGGCCTGGTTGATACCCATTCTTCTTCCTTCTTGCGCCTCTTCCTCCTCCTCTTCTTTTTCTTCTTCTTCACCTTAGGAGGGAGTGGTTGGATATGATGTTTCTCCACATATCCTGGTTTATTAGAAACAATAGGGGAAACTTGGGAGAAGCTGTCCTTTTTATTAGTACAGATATGAGAGACATTTTTATACTTTAGTAAAGTTCCCTCCTTTTTAATATTACTTATGTAATCATTTTGATGGCAATTAACAACACAATAGAGATGGCAATTTTCCAAAGTGTTGCTAATTCCTAAGGCATTAACATCTAGCCAAGAAGTCTTTTCTGATAACTATTCACACATCAAAAATAACATAAGTTAATCATAAAGATCAGAAGTGATCATGTTATCACACAACTTATTAACAGTTATGCTTTGAAAGTTCATGCATTGAAAATTAAAGTGACCCTCTATGCAGCAAAGTTCACAAGTAAAAGGATAAAGGTCACACAATTCTCTAGCAATTTCATTTAAATCTTTGACCCAAGTGATTGTTCTTTCATGCTTATGTTTCTTACAATAGTTATTTTCTTCAATCATAGGACTTTCACAAGGTCTATCCACTCCACAAAAATTAACATGCTTATATAAAACTTCATTTTCAGGAATTTGATCATGCATGTTGCAATCATCATGAAAAATTTCATTTTCTTTGCAAATATCTTTAAAAGGTTCATGATGCTTGATCCAATTCTCCTTAGGCATATTAAGATGTGAAGCAAAAGATTTGAGGAAATCCACATGGAGTTGAGAATCAAGCCCAAACTTAGCACTAAACTTATTAAAACTTGCAGTTTCAACAAAGGACTTAATGCAATCATACTCATAATTTATACCTGACTCTTTACCTTTGTCGATCTCCCAATCTTCAGTATTGCGTTGATTTCTTTCAAGGAGTTCCCATTTAGCATCAATCTTTTCGTTTGTGAAAGAACCCATAGAGGAAGCATTGAGAAAGTCTTTATCCTATCGAGAAAGCCTCGCATAAAAATTAGTAATCATTATATCTTTGGCGAGACCATGGTTAGGACATTTTAGCATTAAAGTTTTCAGTCTCCCCCAAGCTTGAGCTATGCTCTCTCCGTCATGAGGATAGAAATTATAAACATAATTCCTATTCTCATGAACTTCATGAAGAGGATAAAACTTGGAGTAAAAGAGAGATTGGATCTCTTCCCAATCCCGTAGGTGAGAATCATCTAGTATCCTATACCATTCCAATGTTTTTCCTTTCAATGACAAGGCAAATAATTTCTTCATGACTTCACCTCTTGTCAAACCTGAAATCTTAAATAACTCACAATGTTCTGTAAGTTTCAACAAATGAATACTAGGATTGACTGTCCCATCATAACAATCATTAATAATTATTTCAACTATCCCAAGTGGTATTTTGAATGGGATACATTCAGTAGGTGGAGGAGACTTCTCTACTATGGGCGTGGTAAAGCGGCCTTCCCCAAACAGCGAACTAAGAGTGCATATTTCCATAAGCATAACTAGTGAAAATAAAAACAAGAAACAAAAATATTTAATTGCAAGATCTAAAGATATACCTTCAACGCTTACTTCCCCGGCAACGGCGCCTGAAATAGCTTGATGTCTACGCACGCTTCTATTCTTGTAGACTATGTTGGCCCTCCAAGCGCAGAGGTTTGTAGGACAGCAGCAATTTCCCTCAAGTGGATGACCTAAGGTTTATCGAACTCAGGGAAGTAGAGGTTGAAGATGGTCTCTCTCCAGCAACCCTGCAATTAAGATACAAGCAGTCTCTTGTGTCCCCAACACACCTAATACAACTAGCAGTTGTACATGTGCACTAGTTCGGCAAAGAGATGATAAAATATAGGTGATAGGTGTGGCAAAACGAAGTAATATAAATCTGTAATAAAAAGTTCAGCAAAGAAACAAGTGGTAAACGTGAGCACAAACGGTATTGCAATGGTGGAAACAAGGCCTAGGCTTCATACTTTCACTAGTGGCAACTCTCAACAACATTAACAAGGAAATCACTCATGATAATATTATTCTAACCCATATCCAATAGACCGCTGTCACCTTGGTCTCGGGGATTATACTAGATAAGATCAATTGAGTACATCAATCCAATACAGAGAGGAAGGGGAAATATCATGGGATCACCCTAGATTAACATAGCCTATGATCACAACGAAGATCACATCATGGGAGAGAGAGAAGAACACATAGGTACTGGTAGAAACCTCAGCCCCGAGGGAGAACTACTCCCGCATCATGGAGGGAGGAAGCAACGTCGATGGAGATGAATCCGGGGAATTTCCCCGTCCCGGCAGGGTGCTGGAACAGGAATTTGGTCCCCCCGAAACTTGATGGTGATGGCGGCGGAGATCGGAATTGCTTCTGGGGAAAAGGGGCCCGGAATCAGGGTTTCCTCCGCGGGGGTAAAAATAGGGCCAAAGGGGGGCACCAGGGGGGCCACAGGGCAGCCAGGAGGGCAGGTGGCGCGGCCTAGGGTGGACCCACGCCGGGCACCCTCCTGGGCCCCTGGTGGTGGCCCTCCCCTCCCTCCTTGGTGATTCCGGAATTTTCCGGGACGCTGATTTTTTATATAATTTTTCCGGAATTTTTGGAGCACTTTTAATTGCCGGAAAACCTAAAATACAAAAACAGCAGAAAACAGCAACTGGCAGCTGGGTGCACTGGGTTTATAATTTAGTCCAAATATGCTCAAAAGTGTATGAAAGTTCAAGAAAATCATGGAAAAGTCACACAAAACATGCATGGAGCAAGCAGAAATTATAGATACATTTGGGAGGTATCATTACCACATCAAATATAAACCGCGAACGGCCATTAAGTCCCAGGCGCTAGCCGACTTCATCAATGACTGGACAGAAATCCAAACGCCATCGGAGAAGCCGGGCACAAGTATTGGACGATGCACTTCGATGGAAGTCGGCGGCTCCAAGGGTCAGGAGCCGGCGTGGTTCTTACCTCACCTAAAGGCGAGAAATTCTGCTATGTTCTTCAGCTACAGTTCACCTGCACCAATAACGCAGCAGAATATGAAGCCTTGCTCCATGGACTTCGGTTGGCTCGAGAGATGAACATAAATTGGATCCAATGTTATGGCGACTCTGATCTCGTTTCTCAACAAGTGTCAGGAAAATGGGATTCTAAAATCCCATAATGGAAGCTTATCGACGAGAGGTACAAAGACAAGCCGGATTTATTGTTGGATGCCAGGTGGATCATGTGGACCGTAGGGAAAAAGAAGCAGCGGATGATCTATCCCGACTCGGCTCTCAGCGAAAGCCGGTCCCTCCAAACGTATTCCTGGATGTTCTAACAATGCGGTCTGTACAACCACCAATAGAGCAAGACATAGCAGAGCCAGATCCAGAGCCGGCTTTGGTTGCTGCAATTCATGCTACGCCCTCTTGGGTCGTACCTTACTTGGATTACAAGACTCGAGGAATACTTCCTCAAGATGAGATGTTGGCCAGACAAATAGTCAGAAGAATCCAATCCTTTGTACTCATCAATGGCGAGTTACACTGGCGTAGTGTTGCAGTTGTTTTTCAGAGATGTGTCTCACCAGAAGAAGGAAGAGCCATCCTCAATGAAATACACTCTGGAGATTGCGGACACCATGTCAGCTCTCGTTTGCTTGTAGCTAAAGCCTTTCGGCACGGTTTCTACTGGCTTACAGCTCATGCGGCGCAGAGGACATAGTCAAGAAATGTGATGGATGCCAGCGCTATGCAAAACAAGCTCACGTGTCGGCTCAAGAAATCAGGATGATACCTATCACTTGGCCCTTTGAAGTATGGGGACTTGATATGGTAGGGCCTTTCAAAAGGTCAGCCAACAAAAATACCCACATACTAGTGGCAGTAGACAAATTCACCAAATGGGTGGAAGCAGAGCCAGTCAGCAAATGTGATGCTGCAACAGCACTGAAATTCTTGAAAAATATCATATACAGATTCGGCTACCCCCACAGCATCATCACTGATAACGGTTCTAACCTATCAGAGGGGGTTATGCAGCGATTCTACCAAAACGAGCACATCCGGCTCGACCTTGCATCAGTGGCACATCCATAGTCCAACGGACAAGCCGAGAGAGCCAACCAAGAGTTGCTCCGAGGCATCAAACCCCGACTCGTTGTTCCTTTGAAAAGGACGCCGGGTTGCTGGGAAGAGGAGCTACCCTCAGTATTATGGAGCATCCAGACAACTCCCAACATGCCGACAGGCTATAAGCCCTTCTTCCTAGCTTATGGAGCAGAAGTCGTCCTCCCAAGTGACATACGTCACGACTCGGCTTGGGTCACTGCTTATGTGGAAGCCGAAAATGAGAAAGCAAGCCAAGACGCCTTAGATCTTCTCGATGAAAAACGAGATTTGGCTGCAGCTGAGTCGACTATCTACCAACAAGATCTTTGACGCTACCATAGCCTTCGCATTAAAAGTCGGACTTTCCAGGAAGGTGATTTGGTGCTCCGACTCATACGGAAAAGCGATGGAATGCACAAGTTATCCTCTCCATGGGAGGGACCGTTTCTGGTCACCAAGAACTTGTACAACGAATCCTACTACCTAGTGGATATACGAGAGAAAGCGGACACGCGCACAAGCATGGAGGAAACTCCCAGGCCGTGGAACATCGCACAACTCCGTCCATATTACACTTGAGCAGAAACAGGAACATTACTGTACAACTCACCAAGTCGACATATGTCGCACTGGCTTTCGCCATAATATACATATATATATGCCGACATTGGTTGTGCCGGCTTTCGCCATCCAAATATACATAAGTCGACTTTTGTCGCGCTGGCTCTCGCCACAAACAATTAAAGTCGACTTCCGTCGCAACGGCTATCGCCATATCATACTCTAATTTGCTTTTTATTTCATGGCATTTAAATTTTGCATACATTGCATTATTATATCTCAGAGACCTGGGGGCTTGATCTACCCCTCTATTGGTACTGAGCATGTATACTGCTTATTCAGGGGAATCGGGGAGTTCAATGACAAAATCATTGACTCTTTACCCGAGAACTCGTCATATATATGTAAAAATAATTATGTATAAGCCTATTCAGGGGCAATAGGGGGGCTTGATGTCACTTATCGACTCTTATCCGAAGAAAATGGCACTACATGCCCTATAATCGCCTGTATGTCCGATGCTCATACGATCCAAATATGCGAAAACTCGGCAAAAAAAACTCTCAAGAAGAAGTTTTAAAGAAAACGGAAAAACGCTGATCAATGTGAGACGGCATACAGAGGAGTTCCGACTCATGGATAACCCAAAATTCTTCTCAACAAAGAGAAGATAAGGAAAAGATGAATCCAGAGTTGAGTTCTATATGAGCCTTTATAACTTTCGCATACATCAGCATCATCACATACTACTTTTTTGCATCTTATTCACATATAAAGTCGACTTCGGTCGTGACGGCTTTTTGCCATAAGTATCCATATCAATATTTGTCAAAGTCGGCTATCGCCGACTTATTTACAGGGAATAAAACCCATCGTGTCATATCTATATGATTTGACAGAATCAAAGATAGACCTATGTGACTCGGCACTGCACATAAATGCACACACCGACTCATGGGGACTAGACTTCAAGGTTTCTTCTCAAAAAAGACTCGGTACATCACCCAGCTGAATATACTGACTCTTGGGGAGTAACACTTCAAAAAACATATGCAAGACATTGCAAGTTACAGGTTGTTGCAGGCAAGACAACCCGACACTTAGGGGATATATACTTCGAAAGCAAGTTTCATAAACACAAAAAAATTTGATGACCCGGTACGGCATATAAACATGACCATACCATCTCATGGGGGCTACAAGTCAATCTATCCTATGAGTCGATTAGCGGATACTGCATTATTCTGAATCGACTCTGGGGGCTACAGATACATACCCTATCATAAATGGTCGGCTCCCATATACTCCAAGATAACATTTCAAGTCAGGGATAAAACCGACTCGTAAATTCATGGACTCGGCAAAAGTTCATATATTTCATTCATTAAAACCAGCTGGATCTTACATCAAAGGAAGCAACCTTACAAGCAAAAGCCAAACTCGGCAAACTACTATTAAAAAAAAGAGAACCTACAGCTTCAAGCATCTTCTTCAGAGGCGGCTTCATCTTCTGTTGAAATATCTTCTTCACTAAGGAGCTCTTCATCGCTGGAGCTCTCCACACAACAGCAGGCTCGGTCTCCATCCGAGTCGAAGATCCTAGCTGACAAAGTATCTTCACCATCAAACTTGAAGATAATAGTGTCTCCTCGAGAAATATTCCTGGAGCGAAGAAAAGTTTTCCAACCTTTCTCAAAAAACATGGTGCCTTGGTTAGAAAAACTAACTTTCACCCAGACCGGACCATGAGGACATCCATCAGATCGGAGCCAAAGGCCCGAAGGCGATGAGTCAAACACAAGATTCGAAAAAGACTCAGGAAGTTTGATCCAGCGACGAATCGTCCGGATACGAACCAAGAATTCATTCCGCTCAGGAGAAGAAGGGGGAGACACAGAAGGAGAGGCAGCACGAGAACTTCTTCCCCTACCTCTGCCACGGCCACGGCCACGACCACGACCACGGCCACGACCACGACCCCGGCTGCGACCTCAGGTACTTGCGCGAGGATCAGACTCATTGGAGGCCAAAGGAGAGGAGGTCTCTAGCTTAGGGGCCATGGAGAAGGCAGGAAGGGGAAGAGAAGAATGGGATGTGCTTGAAAGATCAAGCTATCCAATGGCTATTTATAATAGATTCACGAAGAGGGTCCATTAGTACCACGATAAACGAGGGGTAACTACCCGTGGTGGATGGCATTTATTAAAGGACTCCTCGATTCCCACTACAAACATCAATGCTTTTAACCGGCGTTTTGGGCAGCGAGATCATAAAACAAAATCGAGTCTTTGACCAAAGGGTCAAAGGAGAAATCTTCAAGTAGAAGGAAAACAGGAAATTAAAAAGAGTTAGGCGTCGACTTATAGTAAAACATCAGATGATGATTGTTGCGACGAAGAATCGACTCCCTGAAGATCAAGGAATCAAATAAAGATTGAAGAGAAATGGCTCCGACTCCCATTTAATATTAAAGCATAAAAGTCGGTCATTGATCCATGGAGAGCCGGCGACGATGAAAAAGATAAAGAAGATTGTTGTGAAGACGAAAGCATCATGAACAATCCTGGGGGCTAATGTCGGGGGATAGATAAAGCCCATAGACCCGGCATTAGGAACCTCTGGGACGACTTACATATGAAGGCCCATAATGAAGACCCGACCAGGAGTCTAAACGTGCCAAGCGTGAAGATTGAAGCCCTAGAAGGAATTAGACTTACCTTGTATAGCACGTAGAAAACTTGTAAAGTAGAATAGAACTCCACATCGTGTAGGAGTCGGACTCTAGGAATCCCGGGACCCGGCACCTTTATATGACGAGGACCACGAGAGCCAGAGGGAGACTTAGATCAAGCCAGGTTTAGACAACTCGCTTCAGGGCCTAGATCTCCACGAGACTAAGCCGACAAAACATCATCACTATAATCGATACGATCGACTCTTCCTATTGAGGAGTCGATCCCCATATAGTCATAAAGTAGGAGTAGGTCTTTATCGCACCGTCGGGGCCGAACCTATGTCGACTCCCTCTTTGAATTTGCCTCGCAGCAAAGGTCCCACGATAAGTCCGACTCTACGGACATCTACCTTGACTTTCTCACGACAGGGGCCCCACCTGGTGCCCAAGCGGCCAGGTGGCGCGGCCTAGGGTGGGGCCGCGCCGGGAGGCCACCTGGACTCCTGGTGGCCCCCTCGGTGCCCCCCTTTGGCTCCTATTTATTCTCCCGTCGCAAAAACCCTGATTCCATACCCGTTTTCCGATCTCCGCCGCCATCGCCGACAAGCTTCGGGGGACCAGAATTCCTGTGCCGACACCCTGCCGGGACGGGGAAGTGCCCCCGGATTCATCTCCATTGTCGTTGCTTCCTCCCTCGATGATGCGGGAGTAGTCCCTCCTCGGGGCTGAGGTTTCTACCAGTAGCTATGTGGTAAATTCTCTCTCCCATGATGTGATATTCGTTGTTATCATAGGCTATGTTAATCTAGGGTGATCCCATGATGTTCCCCTTCTTCCATGTATTGGATTTGATGTACTCACTTGATCTTATCTAGTATAATCCCCGAGACCATGGTGACAGTGGTCTATTGGACATGGATTAGAAGAATATTTTCATGAGTGATTTCCTCTTTTGTGCGTTGATTGAAGATTGAGAGTCTCTTGGTGCTTGTCTTTGACTATCCATGAGATATGTTGTGGTGATTGTGGTACTCTATTTGGATGGCCGCGTTGACATTGGGAAATCCATAGATTGAGAACTATGAACTCTTAGGTGTGCTTTTGTAGCCCTACATAATTCTCGCCCTCTCTTGACCACAAAGGAATGACCCTCGAGTATGTCTCCATTGCATGTTTTATGGGAAATATCATGTGATTAGACTATGTTAATGCTGTTGGGAGTTGCCACTAGTGAAAGTATGAAGCCTAGGCCTTGTTTCCACCATTGTTACACCGTTTGTGATCACTTTTGTCACATGTTTTCTTGCTGCACTTTTTATTACAAATTTATATTACCTTGCTTTGCCACACCTATCACCCATATTTTACCATCTCTTCGCCGAACTAGTGCACCTATACAACTCCTTGTTGTATTAGGTGTGTTGGGGGACACAAGAGACTTCTTGTATCTTAATTGCAGGGTTGCTTGAGAGAGACCGTCTTCAACCTCTACTTCCCTAAGTTCGATAAACCTTAGGTCATCCACTTGAGGGAAAGTGCTGCTATCCTACAAACCTCTATGCTTGGAGGCCCAACATGGTCTACAAGAATAGAAGCATGCGTAGACATCAAGCTATTTCTGGTGCCGTTGCCGGGGAGGTAAGGTTTGAAGGTATATCTTTAGATCTTGCAATTAAATCTTTTTGTTTCTTGTTTTTATTTTCACTAGTTAGACTTATGGAAAAAAAACAAAATATTGAGAGAGCTTTATGAGATCTACCTTGAATTGGGTCATGAAGTGTTTGAAGAGAAAATCAAAAAACCTATGGAAATTTATTCGCATACTCTTCAAGATTGCAATGTTACTAGTATGTGTTCTTTGAATACATTATATGCTAATGATATGCAAAGTTATAATCTTGGGGATGCTACGTTTTATGATGATTTTCTTTTTAGCCCCCCAAGTTTTGATGAGAAAATTTATTTTGATGATACTTTGCCTCCTATCTATGATGATTATTGTGATGACACTTATTCTATAAAGAATAAATATTTGCAAGTGGATCCTGATAAGAATGCTTCACGTGATAGCTATTTTCTTGAGTTCGCTCCCACTATTACTAATGAGAAGGATTTTGCTTATGTGGGGAGTAATAAATTTTCTATGCTTGTGGATCATAATAAGAATTTTTTATGTGATACTTATATTGTTAATTTTATTCATGATCCCACTAAAAATAGTTATGAGAGGGGAACATATGCTCATAGATATTTCAATAATATCAAGTTCCCTCTCTTTATGTTGAAGGTTTTGAAGTTTCACTTGCTTTGCCTTCCTATGCTAATATCTTTATGCTTCAATGAGTTATTTCTCTACAAGATCCCTTTTAATAGGAAGCATGTTAGACTTAAATGTGTTTGGTATTTGCTTCTTGATGCCCTCTTTTGTTCTTCAACTCTTATTCCTATGAGAGCATCATTAAAATCTTAAGCATATCTTTATGGCTACAAACAAAGAGCTCTAGCTAGGGAGACAACCCTTCTTATCTTCACTTTGAGTTTTTACTTTCAGTTTTTAGTGGTCTTGATGATTGTTACTACTGTAGCAACATCATTGTATCTTTATTTTCAAGCTTTGTGCCAAGTTTAGCCTCCGATTGCAAGAAAGTTCAAAATTTGTGACATGTTGTCCAAAAAACGGATTCTGTCCTTGGACGGAAAAATTGGCCTAAAATCACCAGATCATCTTTTTATCTGATTTTTTGACAGCGTTCTCTATACAATTCACTTTCGAGCGTCTGTTCTGAGTTTTTTTTATTTGAGTTGCAGAAGTACCCCGAAAAAATTATTTACTACATGTTGTTCTGTTTTTCACAGATTCTTCCACATTTTGCCTTTCCTCACTTTTGCAAACCTTAAGCTTGCTTTTTCTTTGCAAAAAACTTTTGGCAATCTTGAGAAACAGTAGCTCTTCAAGAATTTCTTTATTTCCAGTGGGGAAAAATTATTTTATTAAGGGTACTAACCTCTCTAATGAGCTTATGATGAGTTATGTATGAAGGGAGTTTTCAATTGTGCGAGGGAAGATGATGAAAGAAGATCCGGGAGTGTCAAACGCTCAAGCTTGGGGATGCCCCATGCATCCCCAATAAATATTCAAGGAGACTCAAGCGTATAAGCTTGGGGATGCCCCCGTGCATCCCCTTCTCCATCAACAATCATCAGTTCGTCCTTCGTCTCACTATATTTTTATCACTTCATGCGTTATGTGCTATGCTTGCAGCGTCTCGCTCTTAGGTTTTATTTTTAGTTTTCTTTAGCTTTGCCTACTGTTCATAACAAGTTAGACCCCAGCTCACTTTGTGTGGGAGAGAAACACGCTCCACTCCAATCTAGAACACATCATAGGATTTTTCATGCCTATCTTTTTACTGTTGTGTGTTCTTTATCTTTTCGTAGCTACTGCCATGTTTAGTTTTAGTCTTAGTTTGTCTTTAGCAAGAGCCTTGGCTTTTGTTTAATTTGTTGCTGGAACTCTCTTTAGTTTTCATGTTTATCTTATTAAGAGAGTTGGTTGTTGCACTGAGTTGTGTCTTGTCTTGAAGTTGGTAATTGAGGTTGCTATTCAATTGTAGTAGTAACTTGCAATAGTTTTGAAGTATTGTGGTGAGTAATGTTTGAAATTTTGGTGTCAAGAGCTCTAGCCTATTAGTGATAGGTGTCGTATTTTGGGCAATCCGTGTCTATTTCAAAACCTACAAAAATAGTTGAGAACTCTAGCTACTAGATGGATCACTAATCTTTGGAGGGATCGGATATTAGAGTACACTCACGTACCATGAGTCGAGGATGTGCAAGGATAACCAAACCCCCATACACTCCTCCTCGGGGTACTTGTCTCTTTGTGAACCTCCTTATTAGATTGATAGTTACCGATAATAAGTGCATGAGTTCTTCGAACTAATGTAAGTACTGAAAGTTGACACTTCCACCTCCTCATATTTGCTAGCCTCTTCTATACCGTGCATTGCCTTCTTCTCACTCTGAGAGTTTGCGTCCACCTTTGCCGGTACATCCAAACCCTTGGCATGATACACTCTGTCATCATAAACCTCCCTATATCTTTCCTCAAAACGTCCATCATACCTACCTATCAAGGAATTTCCATAGCCTTTCCGAGATAGATTGCCATGCAACATCCACCTCTTCATGACTTGATCTTCATGTCATACATGTTCCTACTACACTGCAAGAGGCATACATTGCATACATCATGATAGCTACATCTTCTTTATGTTTGAGTACCTTGTAATGTGTGAAGATCTTCTATACCTTCTTGTAAAATAGAGTATTGCCCTTAAGTGAGGAAAATATCCCAAAGTGGAGAATTTAAAAGATCCCAAAGAGGACAAATGAGAGTTCAATATAAAGAGCCATTGAGGCCACCAAAAAATACAAAAAAAATAGAAAAAAGAGAAAAAGAAATACAAAGAGAGAAAGGGGCAACACTACTATTCCTTTTGAAATATCCACACTCGTACTCCCTCTTAACCTTGTACTCCATAGAGATGATCATTTATGCATATAGCTATGTGGGTACCTTCACACTATAGAACTTGGCTTGCATATTCCAAGGATGAGCCTCCTCAAACGATCCCTAGGTCTTCATGAGCGAGCAAGTTGGATGCACCCCCACTAGTTCCATTGGAGAGCTTTTCTTAGCTCATATGTGCATCCGTTGCATGCCAATCCCTACTCCTCACATCATATATATCATTTGGCTCTGTCGCCTATATAGTCCTCATTGATTTGAGCCTTTCTCACCCTTTTTGTCTTCCTCCTCCACCATATTTCTCTCTTTGCCATCCTAAGTGTCAACTCTCGTGCTTACGCTTATCCATTGCATGAGTGCTCAAAATATCGAAAAGGAGTGGATCAAATTGACTTGTACCTGGCTAGTGGTCTGGGGACGAGTCAAGATAAGATTCCAAATAAGACCAAGTGTGAAACTTTAGTAGATTGAGTTCTCAACAAATATATTTTTTCTCTCATATTCCCATATCCCACTTCTTGCATGCAAACACTATTTGGAGACATTCGAGTCACGGACAGCGAGAGCTCTTGCAACTAATGTTCTTTCGTTGCTTGTTTTAATGCTAATATAGACTCTTGCCTGTTTATGACTTGCATTGAATCACAGACCTTGATTGTTTTACTTTCAAAGTTCTTATATGGTTGCTAGCATGTCACCACATAAATTATGCTTGTTATCATTTACCTACTCGAGGACGAGCAAGAATTAAGCTTGGGGATGTTGATACGTCCCAAACGTATCTATAATTTATGCTTGCTCCATGCTTGTTTTGTGTGATATTGCTATGATCTAGATACACTTTCATACACTTTTGATCATATTTGGACTAACTTATTAACTCGGTGCACCCCAGTGCCAGTTCTTGTTTTCTGCTATTTTTCTATTTCAGGTTTCCCCCATATTAAAAGTGCTCCAAAATTTTTGGAAAAATCAGATAAAAAATTGGCGTTCCGGAAGCTTTCAGACTCACCTAAGAAGGCCCGGAGGGGCCCCACCTGGTGCCCAGGCGGCCAGGTGGCGCGGCCTAGGGTGGGGCCGCGCAAGGAGGCCGCCTGGACTCCTGGTGGCCCCCCGGTGCCCCCCTTTGGCTCCTATTTATTCTCCCGTCGCGAAAACTCTGATTTCAGACCCCTTTTCTCCAGAAGAATTTCCGATCTCCGCCACCATCGCCGACATGCTTCGGGGGACCAGAATTCTTGTGTCGGCACCCTGCCGGGACGGGTAAGTGCCCCCGGATTCATCTCCATCTTTGTTGCTTCCTCCCTCCATGATGCGGGAGTAGTCCCTCCTCGGGTGTGAGGTTTCTACCAGTAGCTATGTGGTCAATTCTCTCTCCCATGATGTGATCTTCGTTGTGATCATAGGATATGTTAATTCTATGTATTGGATTTTATGTACTCACTTGATCTTATCTAGTATAATCCCAGAGACCATGGTGACAGCGGTCTATTGGACATGGATCAGAAGAATATTTTCATGGGTGATTTCCTCTTTTGTGTGTTGATTGAAGATTGAGAATCTCTTGGTGCTTTTCTTTGACTATCCATGAGATATGTTGTGGTGATTGTGGTACTCTCTTTGGATGGCCGCGGTGACATTGGGAAATCCATAGATTGAGAACTACGAACTCTGAGGTTTGCTTTTGTAGCCCTACATAATTCTCGTCCTCTCTTGATCACAAAGGAATGACCTCCGACTATGTCTCCATTGCATGTTTTATGGGAAATATCATGTGATTAGACTATGTTAATGTTGTTGGGAGTTGCCACTAGAGAAAGTATGAAGCCTAGGCCTTGTTTCCACCATTGTTATACCGTTTGTGCTCACTTTTGTCACATGTTTGCTTGCTGCACTTTTTATTACAGATTTATATTACCTTGCTTTGCCACACCTATCACCCATATTTTACCATCTCTTCGCCGAACTAGTGTGTCGGGACCCGGGGTTAGTGTATGCAAGTACAGCTAAGACATAGTCATATGGAGAGCCGAGAACTGTACCCACTTGTCTAAGCAGACAAGGCCAAGCACAGAACGTTCTCAGAAAGCATCGTACGTGAGGGGCATCCCATCCAGGCCGGATGATCAACTGAGATGGGTTCTCATCGTCCGCACACAAGTCTAATGATATGGGTGGTGAACTCCCATATTCAAAGACAAGTCGCCTCAACCATACTATCAACTATATCAAAACTCTTACATAGACTTACTCCAGCCCGATCACTTAGTCGGGGTCTAGGGCGGGCTCGATCATACCACAAAGTGTGCACGAGACGGAGTCTCGAACAATCGCATCGCGATGCCCCAAGCTGCGCACATCTAAGGGCCACTTGGTGTATGAAAGACCGCCAGCCAGCACACAACTAAGGTCTCGAAAACCCATAGAAAGACATGCATGTTATAAACATACACGCAGCACACATGCCTTGTATGAACAGCAGGTACCATTGCAATTCTCTACAAAGTGTACAATTTCATTGATAACTCTTATAGAGTGCAAACAGAGATCACAAACATGTGATCCAACATTACAACACAAACGGAAGCAAATTATGTCTGAGTACAGACAAGTTTAACAAATGGCTTAAGAAGCCTTATTTAAACACAAGCCCTCCACGAGGGAACCAGTCGTCTGACTGGGACTAGACTAGTTGGTCTTCAGTCATCCAGCTCGATGAAGAAGCCACCTTCGGGGTCAGTGGCATCATCTAAAACATAGATTAAGCAGACGTGAGTACAAAGTCGTACTCAGCAAGACTTACATAGGAGCTATACTACTCATGCATATGTATCAAGGTAAAGGGAGGTGGGGTTCACTTGCAGAAGTGCCAGCTTTGACTTGGCTAATCCTGAACTACGAGTACCAGACTTTGAGGTAAGAAGCGTACACGAGTCCACTACATTCTCCAACCAATTACACCACTATGGTTCCTTCCTCAACTTCCCCACGAGAAAGCACGCCATAGCACTCACACTTATCTTGGTGTGTTTTAGAAGTATCCAGTTCAAGTTGTCTAAGAATCAAGCTAAGATTTCCAAGCAGTCCATAACCGCGGACGCGGCTATTCGAATAGTTTTGTTAACCCTGCAGGGGTGTACCGCTACACACACATGATCATCATTTACCGCCTTTGATCTCGACACCGTTCAAGAAGTGTCGGCAAGGATGCTCACCACAACTGTTACCTCATAGCCGATCTAGTCCGAGAAAGCCGCCTACTTGGGTTGGTTACCACAATCGTGAACCCGGCCGGTTTACCGAAGTGGACCCAAGTGATGTGTGCGTGGTGCATAAGCCGGTCTCGGATGAGCCGTTCTCTCACTTAGCAACCAGGCCACAGACCTACCAGAACTCCGAACTATTGCGACATCTGGACATCGAAAGGGATGAGTTAGTAAGTTGAGAGGGGTCAGTGAGCCCAATGTGTGGTTGTACTCTTCATCTTGGATAACCACACAAGAACTCGTACTAGGGCGGTGTTCAACGAGACAACCCACCGTGTACTCCTACACAGCCTCTCATCATTCACCTTGTATTAGGGTCGATTCACCAACACTTTTCTACCATCATCAACATGATCACTACCATCCCGACTCACATCACAGTAACAACATGGTATCATACTAAGCATGCAATAAGCAGTAAGATTGCAGGGGCCACATGATATCAATCAACTCCTACATTTGCTAGGATTGTGGTTTGCTTACTACTGTGACAAAATGATAGGTCATGCAAAGGAATGGGTTCATCTATGCGGTAGAAACGAATCATGGTGATCATCCTAAGCAATGCATAAGCGAGACATGAGAGGGAAGTGGGATTTTATCGACATGATCAATGGGGGTTTGCTTGCCTTGCTGACGAGGTTCGGGTTCTGGGTCTTCAACGAAGGGGGCAGCCTCCTGCTCCGGTTCCACCTCTACTCGACAAACAACAAGCAAAGTAGCAAAGTAAATACGATGCACAAACACATGATGGAAGTTTGAATCTTGATGTACATGCTTTGATGTGTGAAGCAATTCCATTTAAATGGAGTATATTGCAAATTGAATTGCAAATTCAAACTCCACATTTGAATTCAACTTAACCAAGTTGCCTGTAACATTGTTTGATCATTTTGAACCTTTTGGAAATGTGTATGATATGCCTCTGAAATGTGGTTGAATTGTATCATAATTCCATGGTTCAAGTTGCAAAATCATTTGAATTGAATTTGAATTAATTCCAAATAATTCAAATGACATATGCTACTGGTCCCATTTTAAAATCAACTCCAACATAGTTGAAAGTTGCATATTTGGAAAGATAATTTTCTCCTGATCATTTTTCATATATTATTTGTCCAATTTGGAGTTAATATGAATTTTCTATGAATTTCCAAAGTTTGGGGTATTTTCTGGAATTTCTGGAATTCTTTAATTCAAATAATCTCTGGAAATTCATCAAAATGATTTATTGCGTCAGTGCTGGCGTCAGGGGGGGCTGACATGTGGGGTCACTCTGTCAGTGACTAGGTTAATTAAACCGTGGGGTTAAATTAATCCAGTGGCTTAATTAAGCCACTGGGCCCACTGGTCAGTGACCCAGGGGTGGATTAGGAAGTGGATTAGTGAGGGGTTTAAACTAACCCACCGGCGGCTAAACGCCGGCAACCAAAGCCGCGGCGGCGCTGCACGGGGAGGGCGATTCCGGCCATCATTCGAAGCGCCGAGTCCTCCAGATCGAAGCCCCTGTCGATGCGCGTCAAAAGAGCCTGATCCCAAGTGCTGGGGTGCACGGTACGCTCGCCGGCGTCAAGTTCTGCGGCGACCTCGCTACGGCCGTGATCGGGATTTCGCTACAAGGCATGAATCGAGGCGGGGTTGGGCTGGTTCGAAGAGGTGGAGCACGGGGAACATGATGGACAACACGGCGGTTTCGATTTCGTAGCGGTTGGACGTCGCCATGGATCCCGGCGGTGAGGAGCTTCGGCTCTCATGGCGGCCAAGGCTAGAGGAAGAAATCGAAGGGGGAAAAATAGGGCTTTCGGCCGTGAGCTCACTAGGAACTCAGCAGAGGTGGTGGCGATGGCTGGGGTGGTCCAACGGCGACGGAATTGACGAAGTTCTTCATGGTGGCCGGCGTGAACTCGAGGAAGAATCCGGCGTCTACGCGGGCTCCGGGCTCGATTCCTTGCACTGCTCGATGAAGACGACGGCGGTGAAGACGATGGACAGGCTCCGGGGGCTTCTCGGCGTCGATGGCTACGCGGGGGCTCGACGGCGCTCCGGCGTTCTTCTCGGGCGGCGATGAATCGGGCGAGAGAGGAAAGGGAAGACGACGAGGAGGGGGGGAATGAACTGGGATGGAAGAGAGGCGTCTCCAGGCGCGAGAAGAGGGCACGGGGAGGCCTGGAAGGTGCTCGGCGGCGACGTGTCGTCCACGGCTGGCTCGGTGGCATTCCACCGAGCAGCTTGGAGGCGCGGGGCGGGGAAGAAGACCCTGCTGCCCCTCTGGGCCGGGTGGGCCGGATGGGCTGCTCTCGCCTGGGCGCCAGGTAAGCTTTTCTGTTCCCTTTTCTATTTTTCTTTTCTGACATTTTTTCTGTTTAGCTAAATAAAATAGCTAAACATTTTATTAAATGCTGAAAAATTTTATATGGCTTCATAATAAAATAGACTAGCCACTTATAAAGTTTCAACATTTTTAAAATTCAAATAATTTGAATCTTAAATCAAATAGGGGTATTTCTTTAATTCCAAGGCACTGTTTGAATATTTGAAAAATCTATGAGCATGGGATGGGTCCCACATCACTTGATATGTGATCACACTCATTTATAAGACTTTTCAAAAATCTAACATGAATTTTTGGAAAAGATTTTTATCTGGCCTTTTGAATTAATTCATCTCGGGGGGTTCCTTCTCCCATTTTGATTTTGAAGTTGATTTCAAAGATTTCTTTTGAAAATGCAAAGTGAAATTGATCCTAGCACTTTACCTAACAGAGGGTTCTGACAACTCGCACCCACTCAACAGAATCTCGTCCCGAGATTCAGAAGTCTGCAGGAGGAAGGTGGGGTACTCGGCACTGAGACGGTCTTCTCTTTCCACGTAGCTTCTCTTTCAGAGTGGTGTGACCACTGCACTTTCAGAAACCTAATCTTCTGACGACGAGTGACACGCTCTGCGGAATCAAGAATACGAACGGGGTATTCTCGATAAGAAAGGTCATCTTGGAGATCAAGCGTTTCATGGTCGACTTCGCGGATGGGGTCCTTGAAGCAACGCCTGAGTTGGGACACATGGAATACATCATGTACTCGGGAAAGGTGCGGGGGTAGTTCAAGTTGGTAGGCAACTTCTCCACGTTTAGCAATAATGCGGAAAGGTCCGATGTAACGTGGGGCCAACTTGCCTTTGATACCGAAACGTTGGGTTCCCTTCAGAGGAGTAACCCGAAGGTAAGCCTTCTCATCCAGATTGTAGCTCTCTTGCCTATGATGACGATCCTAGTAGCTTTTCTGACGAGACTGGGCTGCTTTCAATTGATCACGAACAATGCGAACTTGCTCTTCTGCTTCCTTGATCATATCCGGTCCAAAGAATAAGTCTTTCACCGGTTTCTGACCAGTTTAGTGGTGTTCGACATCTTCGTCCATAAAGGAGTTCAAAAGGAGCCATGTTCAGACTAGATTGAAAACTATTGTTATAAGCAAATTCGGCAAATGGAAGAGACTTCTCCCAATTCTTTCCGAATGAGATAACACAAGCTCTGAGCATGTCTTCAAGAATTTGGTTAACCCTTTCGACTTGACCGCTAGACTGAGGATGGAAAGCTGTACTAAAGGAGAGATGAGTTCCCATAGCATTCTGAAGGCTTCCCCAAAATCTAGAGGTGAAAAGGCTACCGCGATCAGAATTGATTTCCAAAGGAACACCATGAAGGGATACAATTCTAGAGACGTACAAGTCCGCTAACTGGCTAGCAGTTATCGACTCGCGAACCGGAAGGAAATGAGCAACTTTGGAAAGCCTATCTATGACAACGAAGATGGCATTGTTTCCTTTCTGGGTTCTTGGAAAGCCGGTGATGAAGTCCATACCGACTTTGTCCCATTTCCACTCGGGAAAAGACAAAGGTTGAAGTGTACCAGCAGGTCTTTGATGTTCTGCCTTAATGCGACGACAAACATCACATTCGGCAACAAATTGAGCAATGTCCCTCTTCATCCTAGTCCACCAAAATCTCTGGCGTAGATCTCGGTACATTTTTGTGCTACCGGGATGAATCGAGAGGGGTGTGTCATGGGCTTCCTTGAGGATGAGTTGCCTTAGTTCCCTATTCTTAGGTACTACCAAACGATTTTCAAAGAATACCGTTCCTTTGCTATCTGTGGAGAAACACTTAGCAACTCCGCTAGCAATGTTCTCCTTGATCCGGCGAACACCTCGTGCACGCCTTTGGGCAACTATGATTTGATCCTCAAGAGTTGGTTTCGCCACCAAGGTAGAAAGATAGCCATGAGGAACAATCTCAAGGTTGAGCTTGCGAAGGTCCTCATGAAGAAGTGGTTGATACTGTTGTAACATGAGGTTGTTACAATACGACTTACGACTTAGTGCATCAGCCATGACATTGGCTTTGCCTGGGGTGTAAGAAATTAATACGTCGTAATATTTTATCAACTCAATCCAGCGTCTTTGCCTGAGATTAAGATCTGGCTGGGTGAAAATATATTTGAGGCTTTGGTGGTCGGAATAGATCTCGCAACGGTTACCAAGTTGTTAGGGCATGAACTACGGCAGCGAGTTCAAGGTCATGGGTAGGATAGTTCTCTTCATGTGGCCGCAACTGGCGTGAAGCATAAGCTACCACATGTCGATCTTGCAGAAGTATGCATCCTAACCCTTGCCGTGATGCGTCACAATAGATCTCGAAATCCTTTTTGGTGTCTGGAGGTGCAAGTACAGGTGCAGAAGTCAATCTTCTTTTTAGCTCTTGAAAGCTTTCCTCGCACTTGGGAGTCCATAGGAATTTCTTATCTTTCTTGAGGTGTTCAGTAAGAGGCTTTGCAACTTTAGAAAAGTTCTCGACGAAGCGGCGGCAATAGCTGGCTAGACCAAGAAAACTCCTAACTTGCTTAACCGATTCAGGTGGAGTCCAGTCAAGGACGGCCTGAACTCTCTCGGGATTCACAGCAATGCCTTTTGCAGAAATTACGTGGCTTAAGTAGGTCACTTCTGGTAGCCAAAATTTACACTTGGAGAATTTAGCATACAGGCGATGCTCTCTAAGTTTCATCAATACCAGCCTTAGGTGTTCGGCATGTTCTTCTTCGTTCTTCGAGTATATAAGGATGTCATCGAGGTAAACCACGACGAACTGTTCCAAATACTCCATGAAGATCGAATTCATCATGCGTGAGAAAGTGGCGGGGGCATTGGTTAAACCAAAGGACATGACGATGTACTCGTAAAGACCATAACGAGTAGTAAAAGCCGTTTTGGGAATGTCCTCGTTTCGGATCTTGATTTGATGATAACCTAATCTCAAATCCATCTTTGATAAGACAGAGGATACTGCAAGTTGATCATAAAGATCATTGATCCTGGGCAATGGGTACTTGTTCTTTATCGTCGCTAAATTTAGCGGGCGATAATCTACGCGCATCCTTTCTGTTCCATCTTTCTTCGTTACGAACAGAACGGGGCAACCCCATGGCGATGAGCTAGGGCAGATGAAGCCTTTCTCCAACAAAGCCTCCAGTTGGGTTTTAAGCTCAGCTAACTCACGTGGGGCCATTTTGTATGGGCGTCTAGAAATTGGTGCGGTTCCTGGGGCAAGATCCACTATAAACTCTACACATCTGTCGGGTGGCATTTCCGGCAGCTCTTCAGGAAAGACATCCGGGAAGTCACGAACCATCGGAATATCTTCAAGTTCGGGAAGGGGAAGTACATTCAAAGAATGCACTTGGGTTCTTGTTCTGGGTGAGGTATAGTTGACTGTTTTGCCTGAAGGGTGGGTGAGTTTCACGGATTTGCCTTTGCAATCCAGGTAGGCATTCTGTCTTGATAGCCAATCCATGCCAAGGATGACATCAATGTCTGAAGACTTGAGGGCTATGAGTGAAGCAAGGAATACTAAACCCTCAATTGCAATTTGATTATCATGGCTTACTCTATTAGTTTGCCATCTTGACCCTGGAGTTTGAATAATCATTGGGGTGGACAATTCAACAAAAGATAACTCAGGACGAAGTGCATAACTTTCCGACATGAATGAATGAGATGCTCCTGGGTCGAAAAGAACGGAAGTAGGAACATAATTGACTGGAAGCGTACCAAAAATGACGTCAGTGGTGTCGTCAGTCTCTTTGGCGGCGATCTGGGCGGGAGGAGCGGGTTTGGCGGTGTAGACCTTCTGGGGTGGCTTGCCACGACCATTGTTGTTGTTGTTGCCTCCGGCACGGGGTGGAGCATTCTGATGTTGGATCTGGTTCTGGGGACACTCGCGAGAGTAGTGGCCCGCCTGACCACACTTGTAACAGGCTCCGAAAACAGTGCGTGGAGCTGGGTTGTTTGGTGGAGCTGGGTGGAACTGGGTTGGTGGATGAGGCGCCACATAGGATGGCCTCGGTGGGTTGTTCTGGCGGAACATGCTGTTTGGGATCCAGATATTGCGCTTCTGAGAGCCGGAACTGGATGAACTGTCATCTCTAGGGTGTTTGCGGAAATCGTTGGGGGTGTTCATGTCCTCGGCCTTGATGGCCTTGTTGACAAGGACCTGGAATGTGGAAAAGTCATGAAGATTGAGCTCACGACGGAGTCCAGTGTTGAGGCCACGACGGAACCTCTCTTGTTTCTTGGAGTCGGTGGAGACTTCTTCGGTAGCATAACGAGCAAGTCGGTTGAACTCACGACTGAACTCTTCAACAGTTCTTCTGCCTTGGGTGAGGTTGCAGAACTCCTCACGCTTGCGGTCCATGAGACCTTCGGGAATGTGGTGCTCGCGGAAGGACGTGCAGAATTCCTCCCAAGATGCAGGTGGTCCATCGGGACGCATATTTAGAAAGTTCTCCCACCAAGAGCTAGCTGCACCTTCGAGGTGATAGGTGGCATAGCTGACCTTGTCACCAATTGCAACACGGCCTGCTTGGAGCTTCCTCTCGATGCTGTGAAGCCAGTCATAGGCGTCAAGGGGCTCGGTGGAGTAACTGAAAACCGGGGGATGAAGTCGGAAGAAGTCGTTCAGGGACACCAACTCATTGCGCTGCTGAGTGGTGTTGCATGCAATGACTTCCAACAGATGGTGAGAGTCTCGGCGGTTCCTCTCGACTTCCATCAGAACCTGTGCCATCGTGGGTGGGGGTGGAAGATTGCCTTCCTCCTGGTCATTCCCACGACCTTGGTTCCGACCAACCTGGCCACGGGTTCCTTGAGACATCCTGAAGGAAAAACCAAATTCAAACAGAGTTGATTGGGAGAGTCTAAACAAGGTATTGAAGTACTGGAAGGATTACAGAGCAAAGGAAGTAATCATCTTGACAACATGGTGATAAAGCATACAAGCCATATATTCACAAGCTGTCATACAAACCATACATCGTTTTAGTACAAGCACCAAGCTAATACAAACGTGATGAAGATGATACATCCTTCAGAGGCACTCTGACTTCCTATACATTATTTATCTAAGCCTCTGGAATCTTAGACACCTTGCTTACAATATACTAAGATACTACTACATCATCACTAAGTAAGACCACAGGCGGTCTCACTCATCTCCATCTCCATAGTAGTCCTCGTAAAAGTTACCCGCGTATCCCGGTAGCTGGAGGTGACCATCGGAAAACATGGAGGCTTGTGGACCCTGATATCCATTTGGGCAAGGATGGGGCCTAGGTCCAGCGTAGGGTGGAAGCAAAGGACCACTGGGTGAAAAATGCCTCCAATCTCGGGCCAAGCAACTCGAGAAGGCATCTGAGTCCTCACTGGGTAGATAGCATCATGCTCAACTGATCCCACGCTCACAAAGGGTGCCAAAAGTGTCAGTGCTCGATACAGACGAACACGGGTGGCGTGGAGCTCGAAACGGAGAGCGCGTGTATCACGATCTCTGTCACTAGCACACCTAGCAGTCATCTGAAGTGCGGGATCCTCTGCAGAGTGATCTGAGTAGAGTCCAGTGTAATATCCCTCTTCTCCTGGAAGTGCAGCAGGAATATAGCGGAAAGAAGTCTCTCTCAGCAAAGTGTGCTCCTCTCTCAGCAGTGTCATACATGAGTATGCAGCATCCTGCACAGCCATGTTCTCGGTAACGCCAATGCCATGTCCAAAGTGGATAGGCTGAGTGACTCCAACGTGGTGCGGGTAGATCCGAACAATGCAGTGGAACTGCGTCTGGTTGAAGTCGTGGAACTGCTCCTCAACGGTGTACTCAGGGTACCATCGATGTCCCACATAGGACATCATCTCGATCAACGTGGCAGGATGGCCACGCACACCGAGGCACCTGGTCAAACGAACAATCTGTCGAGGGGGAAGATCTGCCATGTGAAACAGAAGGAGTTTGCAAATGCATCAGATTATGAGATAAACCTGGAATGACTCGGACATCATAACGGCTGTAATTGCAAGAAAAAGACAATTTCTTACAACATGGAAACAACACTTACATACGATGTAATAAAACAGGGAGCATAACCACTCTAACAAACCGATCACAACTTTCCTACGGCTATGAGGAAGCAAACAACGAGATGTTCCAATCAGACAGAGGAGAGCCTAGTCTTATCTTCCCGTAGAATAAGATGAGGGTGACTCAGAACTCAGAACGAAGGGGGTAAGGAGAAAAAAGAAGCCTTACGTTGTTCCCTTATATACCCAGAGTAACTATATAACTATAGAAGGCTAGACTCGACTTCGTCCAAGGCTACTAGTCCTACAGTCAGTCCTGCTCTGATACCAAGTCTGTCGGGACCCGTGGTTAGCGTATGCAAGTACAGCTAAGACATAGTCATATGGAGAGCCGAGAACCGTACCCACTTGTCTAAGCAGACAAGGCCAAGCACAGAACGTTCTCGGAAAGCATCGTACGTGAGGGGCATCCCATCCAGGCCGGATGATCAACTGAGATGGGTTCTCATCGTCCGCACACAAGTCTAATGATATGGGTGGTGAACTCCCATATTCAAAGACAAGTCGCCTCAACCATACTATCAACTATATCAAAACTCTTACATAGACTTACTCCAGCCCGATCACTTAGTCGGGGTCTAGGGCGGGCTCGATCATACCACAAAGTGTGCACGAGACGGAGTCTCGAACAATCGCATCGCGATGCCCCAAGCTGCGCACATCTAAGGGCCACTTGGTGTATGAAAGACCGCCAGCCAGAACACAACTAAGGTCTCGAAAACCCATACAAAGACATGCATGTTATAAACATACACGCAGCACACATGCCTTGTATGAACAGCAGGTACCATTGCAATTCTCTACACAAGTGTACAATTTCATTGATAACTCTTATAGAGTGCAAACAGAGATCACAAACATGTGATCCAACATTACAACACAAACGGAAGCAAATTATGTCTGAGTACAGACAAGTTTAACAAATGGCTTAAGAAGCCTTATTTAAACACAAGCCCTCCACGAGGGAACCAGTCGTCTGACTGGGACTAGACTAGTTGGTCTTCAGTCGTCCAGCTCGATGAAGAAGCCACCTTCGGGGTCAGTGGCATCATCTAAAACATAGATTAAGCAAACGTGAGTACAAAGTCGTACTCAGCAAGACTTACATAGGAGCTATACTACTCATGCATATGTATCAAGGTAAAGGGAGGTGGGGTTCACTTGCAGAAGTGCCAGCTTTGACTTGGCTAATCCTGAACTACGAGTACCAGACTTTGAGGTAAGAAGAGTACACGAGTCCACTACATTCTCCAACCAATTACACCACTATGGTGCCTTCCTCAACTTCCCCACGAGAAAGCACGCCATAGCACTCACACTTATCTTGGTGTGTTTTAGAAGTATCCAGTTCAAGTTGTCTAAGAATCAAGCTAAGCTTTCCAAGCAGTCCATAACCGCGGACGTGGCTATTCGAATAGTTTTGTTAACCCTGCAGGGGTGTACCGCTACACACACATGATCATCATTTACCGCCTTTGATCTCGACACCGTTCAAGAAGTATCGGCGAGGATGCTCACCACAACTGTTACCTCATAGCCGATCTAGTCCGAGAAAGCCGCCTACTTGGGTTGGTTACCACAATCTTGAACCCGGCCGGTTTACCGAAGTGGACCCAAGTGATGTGTGCGTGGTGCATAAGCCTGTCTCGGATGAGCCATTCTCTCACTTAGCAACCAGGCCACAGACCTACCAGAACTCCAAACTATTGCGACATCTGGACATCGAAAGGGATGAGTTAGTAAGTTGAGAGGGGTCAGTGAGCCCAATGTGTGGTTGTACACTTCATCTTGGATCACCACACAAGAACTCGTACTAGGGCGGTGTTCAACGAGACAACCCACCGTGTACTCCTACACAGCCTCTCATCGTTCACCTTGTATTAGGGTCGATTCACCAACACTTTTCTACCATCATCTACATGATCACTACCATCCCGACTCACATCACAGTAACAACATGGTATCATACTAAGCATGCAATAAGCAGTAACATTGCAGGGGCCACATGATATCAATCAACTCCTACATTTGCTAGGATTGTGGTTTGCTTACTACTGTGACAAAATGATAGGTCATGCAAAGGAATGGGTTCATCTATGCGGTAGAAACGAATCATGGTGATCATCCTAAACAATGCATAAGCGAGACATGAGAGGGAAGTGGGATTTTATCGACATGATCAATGGGGGTTTGCTTGCCTTGCTGACGAGGTTCGGGTTCTGGGTCTTCAACGAAGGGGGCAGCCTCCTGCTCCGGTTCCACCTCTACTCGACAAACAACAAGCAAAGTAGCAAAGTAAATACGATGCACAAACACATGATGGAAGTTTGAATCTTGATGTACATGCTTTGATGTGTGAAGCAATTCCATTTAAATGGAGTATATTGCAAATTGAATTGCAAATTCAAACTCCACATTTGAATTCAACTTAACCAAGTTGCATGTGACATTGTTTGATCATTTTGAACCTTTTGGAAATGTGTATGATATGCCTCTGAAATGTGGTTGAATTGTATCATAATTCCATGGTTCAAGTTGCAAAATCATTTGAATTGAATTTGAATTAATTCCAAATAATTCAAATGACATATGCTACTGGTCCCATTTTAAAATCAACTCCAACATAGTTTAAAGTTGCATATTTGGAAAGATAATTTTCTCCTGATCATTTTTCATATATTATTTGTCCAATTTGGAGTTAATATGAATTTTCTATGAATTTCCAAAGTTTGGGGTATTTTCTGGAATTTCTGGAATTCTTTAATTCGAATAATCTCTGGAAATTCATTAAAATGATTTATTGCGCCAGTGCTGGCGTCAGGGAGGGCTGACATGTGGGGTCACTCTGTCAGTGACTGGGTTAATTAAACCGTGGGGTTAAATTAATCCAGTGGCTTAATTAAGCCACTGGGCCCACTGGTCAGTGACCCAGGGGTGGATTAGGAAGTGGATTAGCGAGGGGTTTAAACTAACCCACCGGCGGCTAAACGCCGGCGACCAAAGCCGCGGCGGCGCTGCACGGGGAGGGCGATTCCGGCCATCATTCGAAGCGCCGAGTCCTCCAGATCAAAGCCCCTGTTGATGCGCGTCGAAAGAGCCTGATCCAAAGTGCTGGGGTGCACGGTACGCTCGCCGGCGTCAAGTTCTGCGGCGACCTCGCTACGGCCGTGATCGGGATTTCGCTACAAGGCATGAATCGAGGCGGGGTTGGGCTGGTTCGAAGAGGTGGAGCACGGGGAACATGATGGACAACACGGCGGTTTCGATTTCGTAGCGGTTGGACGTCGCCATGGATCCCGGCGGCGAGGAGCTTCGGCTCCCATGGCGGCCAAGGCTAGAGGAAGAAATCGAAGGGGGAAAAATAGGGGTTTCGGCCGTGAGCTCACTAGGAACTCAGCAGAGGTGGTGGCGATGGCTGGGGTGGTCCAACGGCGACGGAATTGACGAAGTTCTTCATGGTGGCCGGCGTGAACTCGAGGAAGAATCCGGCGTCTACGCGGGCTCCGGGCTCGATTCCTTGCACTGCTCGACGAAGACGACGGAGGTGAAGACGATGGACAGGCTCCGGGGGCTTCTCGGCGTCGATGGCTACGTGGGGGCTCGACGGCGCTCCGGCGTGCTTCTCGGGCGGCGATGAAACGGGCGAGAGAGGAAAGGGAAGACGACGAGGAGGGGGGGAATGAACTGGGATGGAAGAGAGGCGTCTCCAGGCGCGAGAAGAGGGCACGGGGAGGCCTGGAAGGTGCTCGGCGGCGACGTGTCGTCCACGGCTGGCTCGGTGGCATTCCACCGAGCAGCTTGGAGGCGCGGCGCGGGGAAGAAGACCCTGCTGCCCCTCTGGGCCGGGTGGGCCGGATGGGCTGCTCTCGCTTGGGCGCCAGGTAAGCTTTTCTGTTCCCTTTTCTATTTTTCTTTTCTGACATTTGTTCTGTTTAGCTAAATAAAATAGCTAAACATTTTATTAAATGCTAAAAAAATTTATATGGCTTCATAATAAAATAGACTAGCCACTTATAAAGTTTCAACATTTTTAAAATTCAAATAATTTGAATCTTAAATCAAATAGGGGTATTTCTTTAATTCCAAGGCACTGTTTGAATATTTGAAAAATCTGTGAGCATGGGATGGGTCCCACATCACTTGATATGTGATCACACTCATTTATAAGACTTTTCAAAAATCTAACATGAATTTTTGGAAAAGATTTTTATCTGGCCTTTTGAATTAATTCATCTGGGGGGGGTTCCTTCTCCCATTTTGATTTTGAAGTTGATTTCAAAGATTTATTTTGAAAATGCAAAGTGAAATTGATCCTAGCACTTTACCTAACAGAGGGTTCTGACATAGTGCACCTATACAACTCCTAGTTATATTAGGTGTGTTGGGGACACAAGAGACTTCTTGTATCTTAATTGCAGGGTTTCTTGAGAGAGACCATCTTCAACCTCTACTTCCCTGAGTTCGATAAACCTTAGATCGTCCACTTGAGGAAAATTGCTGCTGTCCTACAAACCTCTGCGCTTCGAGGCCCAACATAGTCTACAGGAATAGAAGCGTGCGCAGACATCAATGGGCAGTTCTCTAAAATAAGTAGACCGAAATCCAACTGCATCTACTACTAATCATCCACCTTGAGATATCTATCCAGAACATCTCGCTGGTATTAAGTTGCGACCCCCACCCAAAGTGTAAACCCAAATCAACAGACAACTGCATTAAAAAGTACTTTGCGTAAAGTAAACAATCCTTGCAACCGCGGTTACAAGCACTTTTGTTTTCCCCCTTGTGGCAACAATGCATCCCCTAGACTCATGTTTCTGTCACTCAAGCATGTCATCGGGGGGCATGAACCCACAATCGAGCATAACGTTCCCTCTTGGAGTTACTACCTAATACTTGGCCAAAGCAATAAACGTCAACGGAGAACATGCAAGAATTACTTAGGAACAAAAATATAAAAGATAAGAACCAAATATATTACTCTATCAAAATATGAACATAATCTTATAATCCATTAGATCGCATCGAACTCAGCATAGAAACAACAGAAAGATTACATATGTGCCTCGATCATGTAGGGAAGATCACGAGGTCTAAACCATGAAGAACAAAGAGGGGACGAGAACATCACATAGCTACTGATCACGGACCCATGGTCCAAAGGAAACTACTCACGGCACATCCGGCAAGCGTCCCTACGGTAGGGTGCCGGGAAGAGGTCTGCTGGCGCTCCCGATCTTGGAAATGCGGCGGCGGTGGAACAGAAGTGATATCACGTAAAAGGGATCTCTCCCCGGAATTTTCACGTCACGGGAAATAAATAGGCGAAGGGGGGCAACCAGGGGGACCACCAGCGGTCCTGGCGCCCCCTGGCGCGGCCAAGCCCTAGGTCGCGCCAGGTGACTGCCTGGGCCCCTGGTGGGTCTCACCTGGTCCTCCTTCGGGACTCCGGAAGGTTCCTTCACGCTGATTTTTTATTTGATTTTCCCGATTTTTTGGAGCACTTTTAATATGGGGGAAAACTGAAATAGAAAAACAGCAAAAAACAGAAACTGGCACTGGGGTGCACTGAGTTAGTAGGTTAGTCCAAATATGATCAAAAGAGTTTGAAAGTGTATCTAGATCATAGCAATATCACACAAAACACGCATTGAGCAAGCAGAAATTATAGATACATTTGGGAAGTATCAATCATGTCGATAAAAACCCATTTCCCTCTCTTTCTCGCTTATGCATGTTTAGGATGTCACCATGAGGCGTTTCTACCGCATAGTTGAACCATTCCGTTGCATGACCTATCATTTTGTCATAGTAGTTAGCAAACCACAATCCTAGCAGATGTAGGAGTTGATTGATATCATGTGGCCCCTGCAACTGTTACAGCTTATTGCATGCTTAGAGTTACAATGAGGTTACTCTTTTGTGAGTCGGGATGGTAGTGATCATGTTGATATGGTGGAAATGTGTTGGTGAATATGACCTAAACAAAGTGAACGATGAGAGGCTGTGTAGGAGTACATAGTGGGTTGTCTCGTTGAACACCGCCTTAAGCCTGAGTTCTTGTGTGGTGCCCCAAGAAAAAGAATAGTACCACATGTCGGGCAGATGGACCCCCGCTCAATGTAATAACTCACCCTTCTCGGTTCAATGAGTCACGGTAGTTCAGAGTTCTGGTAGGTCTGTGGCACGTGATACGTCCAAAACGTATCTATAATTTCTGCTTGCTCCATGCCTCTTTTGTGTGATATTGCTATGATTTTGATGAACTTCCATATACTTTTGATCATATTTGGACTAACCTATTAACTCAGTGCACCCCAGTGCCAGTTCCTGTTTTCTGCTGGTTTTCTATTTCAGGTTTCCCCCATATAAAAAGTGCTCCAAAATTCGGGAAAAATCCAATAAAAAATCAGCGACCAGGAAGCTTCCGGAATCACCGAGGGGGGCATAGGGGACACACCAGGGCCCCAGACGCCCTCCCGGCGCGCCCCAGGGTGGGGCCGCGCCAGGGGGGCTCATGGGCCCCTGGTGGCTCCCCTGGCTGCCCCCCTTCGCCTATTTAATCCTCGTGACGCAATACCCCCGAGACGGGAACCCTTTTTCGCGATCTCTCCTCTGTTCCACCGCCGCCGCGCTTCCAAGAGCGGGAGCACCAGAAGACCTCTTCCCGGCACCCTGCCGGAGGGAGGAACCACCTCCGGGAGCTTCTCCACCACCATGGACGCTTCCCGGATGAACTGTGAGTAGTCCACCTTGGACCATGGGTCTATGATTCGTAGCTATTTGATGTTCTCCTCCCCTCTTTATTCTTCATGGATTAGACCTCTTGAGCTGCCCTACATGATCGAGGCACATATGTAATATTTCTTCTGTTGCTATGCTGAGTTTGCTGGGATACGATGGATTATGAGATTATGTTCAGATTGTGATTGAGTTATATATTTGATTCTCCTCTTTTATATTTATGTTCTTGAGTAATTCTTGCATGTTCTCTGTTGTTGTTTATTGCTTTGGCCAAGTAGTAGGTAGTGACTCCAAGAGGGAGCGTTATGCATGATTGTGGGTTCATGCCCCTCGATGACTAGCTTGAGTGACAGAAACATGAGTCTAGGGGATGTGTTATTGCCACAAGGGGGGAAACAACGGTGCTTGTACTTGCGGGTGCAAGGATTGTTTACTTTACGCATTGTTCTTTAATGCAGTTGTCTCGTGCTTTGAGTTTACACTTTGGGTGGGATTCACAACTTAATACCAGCGAGATGTTCTGGATAGATATCTCAAGGTGGATGATTAGTAGGTAGATGCAGATGGATTTCGGTCTACTTGTCTTGGTGTACCGCCCATGCCTTTGAGCCTCTTCCTTTCTTTATAGCATAATTAGCATTGGTTTGCGCACATAATCCTGTCAATTGCCCAGCTGTAATTTGTTTACCTCGTATGGCTCTTTTATCGTATTTTGGGAGAGAGACATCACTAGTGAACATCATAGGACCCCGGTCCATATTTCCAACACTGTTACACCCACTATCAATTTACTTTCAGTATTTACTTTTACGCTGCTATCACTGTCATTACTATCCCGTGCGTTTTATCCTTTGTAAACAAAAAGGCCGGAGGGATTGACAACCCCTTTGTACTCGTTGGGAGCAGAGTTATATGTTGTGTGTGCAGGTCCACGACAACCGCTAGCGCCGTTGTGACCTTCATGTCGTTGTCGGAGTCCTGCTGGAGACAAACCTTGGTATCTTCACCGAGGGAAATGCTGCTATCTACATCACAACCTTCCACTTTGGGTAACCAACGAGGGGCGAGAAGCTATCGTGTTGTTGTCAGGACCATACCTGTCAACTCTCATCATCAAAAGAAATTTCTGGCGCCGTTGCCGGGGACTCCACTCTTTAGGATAGGGGAGTTGCACACTATCTTTTATCTTTGCTTTTTAGTCTTGTTTGTTTACCTTTCAGTTTTTGCTTTAGTGTCCTTTATCAAAAATCAAAAAATAGTTACCTTGCTATTGGTTATCATTATGTCTTGTCCTTTTGCCTTCGGTGAAGCAGAAGTGCTCACCTTTAAACAAAGGGGTGGTGAAAGTCTGAAAGATGCCTGGTATAGAATTAATGATTCTCAAAAAAGAGCCACCAAAAAGCAATCCACTACTATCCTGCTTAGAAACTTTTATGTTGGAATTACTTCTTGGAATAGGTTTATTCTAGACACTATTATCAATGGTAATTTCATAGAAGCCCTAGTTTGGGAAGCTCTATAGTGTTATGGAAAATCTTGTTGGAAATCTCCCTGTTGCTAGCATTCAAGAGGACATTACCCTAGCTCACATTATGAAAAAACTTGAAAAGATAGAGCTAGAGATGCCAAGCATTAATAAAATAAGTGAGTTGGGTCGTAAGGTTCAAGGGAATTTGAATAGACTAGATAGCTCCATGCATAAAATTTTCAAAACCTTGGAGACCATCAAATCCCATGAATTGGACCCTTCTAGGATTGATAAGATTGAGGAAATCATTGACACTCTACGAACTAATTTCTCCCCAATCAAAACCAAAAAGGTGGAAACTCCAGCAAAGAAGGAACCTAGGTTCGTTTACGTTCCAAAGGCTCGTCGCTCCAAAAATAATCTATCTATTGCCAAAGGGGTTGAAACTGTGAAGACTTTGGAAGAGATACCTTTCTTCAATAGAATAAATGAGACTCCAATTGATTTTCCGCCTTTTGCTTTTATTCCTAGAAGTATCTTTATTAGGCCTTTATTTGAAATACCTCTTAAGAGTTGTTGTATTATTGAAGAGCTTTTTGATGATCTTGATGATGGTTCAATTGATACAACTTGATCTATTTGCATTAAGCCTAGCTAATGGATTTAAAGAAGCGCTTTCGGGAGGCAGACCGCAACAAATTTAGGATTTCCTTTTTGTTTTTCTTCTATTTTTAGTGGTCTTGATGATTGTTACTACTTTAGCAATATCATTGTATCTTTACTTTTCAAGCTTTGTGCCTTTTATAGCCTCATATGACAAGGGAAGTGAAAGTTGTGACATGTTGTCCAGAAAACAGATTCTGTCCTCGTGACTAGAAAAGTCACAGAAAAATCCCGGTTCATCTTTTTAAGCTGAATGTTCTGAGTTTTTTTATTTGAGTTGCAGAAGTATCCCTAAAAAATTCTTTACTACCTGCTGGCCTGTCTTTCACAGATTCTGTCCTGTTTTGCCTTTTCTTCGTTTTGCGAACCTTAAGCTTTCTTTTTCTTTGCAAAAACTTTTTGGAAATCTTGAGAAACAGTAGCCCTTCAAGAATATCTTTATTTCCAGTAGAGAAAATGTTATCTTATTATGGGTACTAACCTCGCTAATCAGATTATGATGAGTTATGTATGAAGGGAGTTTTCAAGTGTGCGAGGGAAGATGATGAAAGAAGATTCAGGAGTGTCAAGCGCTCAAGATTGGGGATGCCCCCATGCACCCCCGAGAAATATTCAAGGAGACTCAAGCGTCTAAGCTTGGGGATGCCCCCGTGCATCCCCTTCTCCATCAACAATTATCAGTTCGTCCCTCGTTTCACTATATTTTTATCACTTCATGCATTATGTGCTATGCTTGGAGCGTATCGCTCTTAGGTTTTATTTTTAGTTTTGTTTAGCTTTTCTTGCTGTTCATAACAAGTTAGAACCCAGCTTTCTTTGTGTGGGAGAGAAACACAATCCACTTTCAAAATCTCAACATAAGACTTTTCATGCTTATCTTTGATGTGTGTGTTCTTTATCTTTTTCATAGCTACTGTCATGTTTAGCTCTTAGTTTTCATGTTTATCTTGTTTAGAGAGTTTGCTTGTTGCACTGAGTTTTGTGTCTTGACATGAAGTAGGTAATTGAGGTTTCTATTTAGTTGTAGTAGTAACTTGCAATAGTCTTGAGGTATTGTTTTGAGTAATGTTTGGACTTTTGGTGTCAAGAGCTTTAGCCTATTAGTGATAGATGTCGTATTTTGGGCAATCCGTGTTTATTTTCAAAACCTACAAAATTAGTTGAGAACTTTAGCTACTAGATGGATCACTACTCTTCTGAGGGGTCGAATATTAGTGTACACTCACGTACCATGAGTCGAGGATGCGCAAGGATAACCAAACCCCCATACACTCCTCCTCGGGGTACTTGTCTCTTTGTGAAACCTCCTTATTAGATTGAGAGTTATCGATAATAAGTGCATGAGTTCGTCGGACTAATGTGAGTATTCGAAAGTTGACACTTCCACCTTCCCATATTTTGCTAGCATCTCTTGTGTCGTGCATTGCTTTCTTCTCACTCCGAGAGTTGGCATACACCTTCGCCAGTACATCCAAACCCAACCAAATAAGATCCGTAAAAAACTTGAAGCATCAACGATCTCCGAGTAACAAGTTACTCGGAGATCAGAAACCACTTCCGAGTACGCAGCTACTCGGAAGTTCAACAAGGTCCGAGTAGATCGGCACTCGGAAGAGATCGGCGAGCCATTCCTTACTCGGATGACAGGAACGCAACGGACAGGAAGCATTCAAGACCGCGGGCGTTTCTCCTCCTTTATTAGTAGTAATGGGCAGATCGTTTTCTGTATTTAGTATACATTTAATCTTATAATTAAGACCCATTTAAGACCAAGGCATTAAGGGGAAGGGTCACACTCTATATAAGCCTCCCCCCTCCTTCGGTTGGGGCACGCGCAACTCTATCCTCAGATTTTTGAGCAAGAACACCCCAGTCAGCCTGGGACAGGACTAAGGTTTTTATCTCTAAGGTGAGGCCTAACCTGTATAATTTCCCCTGCGTCAACCACTCCACGTACAGATTCATTTAGCTCCTTTCATACCCCTATATCTATTGTCAGGATTATATCCACGACAGTTGGCGCCCACCGTGGGGCTGAGTTGATCGGCAATCGTAGAGATGGCGTTTTCCTCATCCTCTTCGTCGGTTCACGGCCCCGAGCTCATCGTCGGAGAGGTTTTCTGTTTCAGATCATTGGCTTTCGTAGCTGATGATTCCGCCTGGTTGGTGGATTCCCCGCTCCAGGCACAACTGTTGCCTTCAAGAGGCAGTGTTCACTTCCGAGCTGACGAGTCGGGGGCCCTGCGCCTCCAACTATTGGCCCATCATCAAGCACCTGCGCCGTTATCTGTCCGCCATAAGAAGAAGCGCTCGGGCCGCCCGCGTGCTCAACACCGTGGAAAATCGGTCAAGATACAGAAGGTGACAGTCATCGACTCGGTGGAGTCGGCCCAGAAGGACCTGGATGAACTGATCGCAAGAGAAGGCTCCACGGCATCTCTCTTGCCTCTGTTCGACTTGGTCGCAGAAGAAGGCATGGCGGCGTCTGACCCCGAATCGGGCACAGAGCAAGAAGGCAGCAGCGGCGCCCCAGTCGCTGTTGCGGAAGTGTGCATGGCCGAGACTCCGCCCTCTCAGCCATCGCCAGCTCGGGATAATCACGCCCGAGACGAAGCTAACAGTCCATCCAGGGCTGGCGCCCGCGAACCGGCCCAGCGTGTATCCTCTTTCCGAAGGTTAGAGCTCGGAGAAGAAAGTCGACAACCCCGCCCCCTTACTCGGGAGGAGCGGGAAGAAGCAGAAGCGGATGATGGCTGCTAAACACCCCCATCGACACAAGCACTCCAGAAGGGAGAGGCCTGGAGGCAACCAGATTGACTAACTTGGCTGAGCGAGAGCGCCTGGCCGAGCTAGAAAACACCTTGGAGCGCCAAGATCAGGAGGTAGCTCGGCTCAGGCAAAGCAGAACAAGTCGACAACTGCGGGGCCCAGGCCGGGAACCTTTCCGAGCTATGGGTACCCCAGTAGAAAATCTCATAGCGGCAACTCGGATTGCAAATTCTTTGCAGCCCAGTGGATTGGCAGCGGAAGAAATTCAGCACCTGGCGTTTTTGCTGCAAACTGCAGTGGATAAAAATGCTGCTGTCAGTCAATCACAGCAACGAATTCATTCCCAAGTTCCCCCTGCAAGAACGTCACTGTCGGTGCACACGCCCTATGGAGAAGCAAGGAGAAATAAGAACAATTCGCCTCGGCGCAGAGATGAACCCCGAGGAGACCACTACCAAGAACAGTATCGGCATGAAGAACACAGGAGGGAAGAAGCTCGCGGGACGGGCCGGCCCGCACCACGGAGAGAGGAGCTCCCTCGGCACCGGGACGACCGTCGTTTTGATGTCAAAGACGAAGCCCGAAGCCACCTCGTACAAAGCCGAGTTGACCGCGCTAGATCGCATCGCCAGGACCAAGCTCGGCCCTCAATGGCCAGCAGGCCAGTTTTCTTCAGTGAAAGGATTCGGTCTACCCCTATTCCTCCCCACTTCAGGATAGCTCAAGGGGTGGATAAATACCGAGGTGATGCTAAACCTCAAACATGGTTAGATGATTACAGAATAGTCGTGCAAATCGGAGGAGGAGGAGACGAGATAGCCATGATGCACCTGCCATTGATGCTAGAAGGCTCAGCTCGGGCATGGTTGAATCAACTCCCCCCTAGTAGCATCTGGGTTTGGGAAGACCTCGAGAAAGTGTTCGTCAAGAATTTTGAAGGGATCTACAAGAGACCCGGTGGTCTAACCGAGCTACAATTATGTGTCCAGAGCAACACTGAGTCTACTCAGGATTATATCAAGAGATGGATCACACTCCACAATTTGGTTGAAGGCGTCTCCGAGTTCCAGGCCATTCATGCCTGCAAACAAAGGGTCAAGTACAGGGAGTTAAGTCTCAAGTTGGCAAGATCACCTCATGTCACCTCACTTCGAAAAATGATGGAGATAACAAATAAGTATGCCAACGGTGAAGAGGAGATTCGGCAGAAGAACCAGCATCAAAGAGGAGGCAGCAACTCGGCGCCTAACCCGAATCAGAAGACTGGAGGCAACAACAAGCGAAAGGCGGAGGACGCCCCAACGGACGCAGAGTTAGTGGCCGCAGCAAACGCTTCAGGCATTCATGGCAAGGACCAGGCACGAAAGGAGTGGCAGCCGCGGCAGAAAAATCCGTCCAATGATGATGAAGTCCTGGATCAACCTTGTCCTCTTCACACCACCCGAGATGCCGAGGGAAAGTTAGTTATTCCAAAGCATACAGCTCGGCAATGTCGCCTGATCAAAAGAGCGGCCCAGAATGCAAGGACAGGTCCTCAGCAAGATAAGGATACCGGAAAAAAGGAAGCGCCCAGCCCAGATCTGGACAGCGAAGGCTTCCCAAGAGAAGACGGAGTGTTGGTCATCTTCGCCGGGCGGGAGTCGAAGAGGGTAGAAAAGATAAGGTTCAGAGAAGTTAACTCAGCAGCTCCGGCAGTTCCGAGTTATATGAAGTGGGCTGACATCCCAATCACCTTCGACCTATCGGATCACCCTCCTCACATCTCTCACCCAGGAAGGCATGCTCTGATTGTGGATACTTTGGTGGAAACAGGGAATGGGAACTTCAGGAACAGAAATGTTTTGATGGATGGTGGCAGTGGAATTAACATCTTATATGCAAGCACTCTGAAGAGCATGAACATTCCAATGTCCAAGCTCCATAAAAGCTATCTAGAATTTCATGGGATAATCCCGGGGAAAAAGGCATACTCACTCGGAATGATCTCCCTCAATGTGGTCTTTGGTACTCCGAGTAACTTCCGGAAATAAAAGATCACCTTTGAAGTGGTGGATTTTCCGAGTGCATACCATGCCTTACTCGGAAGACCGGCCTATGAAAAATTCATGGCCATCCCCTATTACGTCTACCTGAAACTAAAGATACCTGGCCCGCATGGCGTGATCACTGTCTCGGGAGATTACAAGCAAACCGAAGAACTGTTGCAGAAGGGGTCCCTGGTAGCTGACCAGCAGATGGCCGAGGTCGAGCTGGCCGAGTACAAAAAAGCCGCTGACTCATCCGACTTACTGCAGCCAAAGAAGACATCTTCATTCGAGTCAGCTGGAGAGACCAAGAGGGTACAAATACATCCCACAGATAAAGACAAATACACCAACATTGCAACCGATTTGGATCCCCAATAGGAACTCGAGCTCGTCAACTTCCTCCGTGAGAATTGGGATATCTTCGCATGGAAGCCTGCTGATATGCCTGGAGTCCCAAGGGAGTTAGCCGAGCACAAGTTACACGTTGATCCGAAAGCAAGACCGGTGAAAGAGTCCCTTCGGCGGTTTTCCTCCGGGAAAAGGAAAGCCATCGAGCAGGAGATAGCTTGACTATTAGCAGCCGGATTCATTAGGGAAATCTTCCACTCCGAGTGGTTGGAAAATCCTGTAATGGTTCCGAAGAAAGATAAATCTTGGAGAACTTGTGTTGATTTCCGTCATATCAATAAAGTTTGTCCAAAAGACCATTTCCCTCTTCCTCGCATTGACCAGATCGTGGATTCCACATCGGGTTGCGAGAGATTATGTTTCCTCGATGCGTACTCGGGTTACCATCAAATCCGACTACATGAACGAGATGAGCTTAAAACAGCATTCATAACCCCATTCGGATGTTTTTGTTATATAACGATGCCATTCGGACTCAGAAACGCAGGTGCCACGTATCAACGCATGATGCAGAACTGCCTGATCTGGAAAATCGGCAGAAATGTAGAGGTCTACGTGGATGACATCGTGATCAAGTCGGTTAAAGGAAGTAGTTTGCTAGCCGACTTAGCTGAAACTTTTCAGAGCCTCTGAGCCTACAGCATCAAGCTCAATCCTGAAAATGTGTTTTTGGTGTGCCAGCAGGGAAGCTACTCGGATTCATGGTCTCCGAACGGGGGATAGAAGCCAACCCGGAAAAGATCGCGGCAATTCAAAACATGAAGCCACCCAAGAAGCTCCGAGACGTCCAAAAATTGACAGGTTGCCTCGCAGCACTCAGTAGGTTCATCTCCAGACTGGGCGAGAAAGCCCTACCTCTCTACCAGCTGATGAAAAAATCACCAAATTTCGTTTGGACGGAAGAAGCTCAAATGGCGTTTGAAGAGATAAAAAAGCAATTGTCAACTCGGCCGGTCCTGGCAGCACCTCAAGAAAAAGAGCCGCTCCTGTTATACATTGCAGCCACAAGCCGAGTTGTCAGCGTAGCTATAGTGGTGGAAAGAGAAGAAGAAGGAAAGTCACAAAAGGTACAAAGACCAGTGTACTTCATCTCCAAAGTCCTGACACCATCCAAGCAGAGATATCCCCACTACCAGAAGTTGGCAATGGGAATTTACTTGGCATCACAGAAGCTCGCACATTATTTCCAAGATCATTCCATCACAGTGGTCTCTGAAGCTCCCCTGGCAGAAATCATGAACAACAGATACTCAACAGGCAGAATAGCAAAATGGAGGTTGGACCTACTACCCTTTGACCTCAATTACCAAGCCAAAAAAGCAATCAAGTCGCAAGCACTGGTGGATTTCCTGGCCGAGTGGATTGAGGTCCAGCATCCCCCACAGACAACACCAGAGCATTGGACAATGTTCTTTGATGGGTCCAAGATGCTGAATGGATCAGGGGCAGGGGTGGTACTGGTTTCACCAAGGAAAGACGAGATGAGATACGTCCTCCAAATCCATTTCCCCGCAACAAATAACGAAGCCGAGTACGAAGCTCTTCTGTACGGCATGCGAATGGACATTTCACTTGGAATGTGGAGGCTTATGATATTCGGAGATTCAGACCTAGTAATCAATCAAGTAATGAAGGAGTGGGACATCCGGAGTCCAGCAATGACAACCTACTGTGTAGCAGCGAGAAAATTGGAGAAAAAATTTGATGGGCTGGAGCTCCATCACATTCCAAGGGTTAAAAATCAGGCAGCAGATGACCTAGCCAAGTTGGGTTCTACCAGGGGTCAGATCCCGCCAGGGATTTATTTGGAGCACTTACACTCTCCAATAGTCAAGGAAGATCCTTTCCGAGAAGCCGATCCAGATATGCTGCGTGACAAGAACATCCCCAACAAAGAAGATATACTCGCAGTAGTTGACATGGTGTTTGATGTGGAGGTCATTCCCCCCGAGTGGACACTTCCAATCCTTGCTTACCTGCAAAAACAAGAGCTGCCTGATGATGAGATAGAAGCTAATCAAATCGTCCGCAAATCTAAGTCTTACTCAGTGATCAATGGGGAGTTATACAGAAATAGCATCACTCATGTCCCCCAACGATGCATCTCCGAGGAAGAAGGCCGCTGCATCTTACAGGACATCCATGCGGGAGATTGTGGCCACCATGCCTCAAGTCGGACATTGGTGGCAAAAGCTTTCTGAGCTGGTTTCTTCTGGCTTGAAGCCCTCAGCGATGCTCGGTACATCGTGGACCACTGTGAAGGTTGTCAGTTTTATGCCAACCAGCCCCGCAAACCAGCCTCCGAGCTGAAGACAATCCCCCTAGCCTAGCCATTTGCAGTATGGGGACTCGATATGATCGGACCGCTCCGAACGGGCAAGCATGGTTTCACCCACATTTTGGTCGCAGTAGACAAGTTTACAAAATGGATAGAAGCAAAACCTATCAAGACCCTAGACTCCGCCACAGCAGTCAGCTTCATGCAAGGCATCATACATCGGTTTGGTGTTCCACATGACATCATCACTGATATGTTGGATATGTGCCCTAGAGACAAATTAATAAAAGATATTTGTCACATATCCGTTTTTTTCATAATACGTTTTATACTGTGCTATAACTGTATTACTTGGAAATACTAATACAGGTGTAGTATAAAACATGGTCCGTAGTTTAACTCGGGTAAACTATCTCATTGAGCAATTGATTGATCAAGCTTTCCTGATCATGGCGACACTTAAGTCCATTCACAATGAGGTCATATCATTAAGGGGAATGATGTGATGGACGTACACCCACCTAAAGTATTGCAATGTGATGGAGTCACATAGTTCAGCGTTTCTATGACTTTGTAACGTATGGCTTAGTCCTTAGACCGTAATGATCATACGTAATTACCATCTATGAGGAGACTTTGATTTGTATCCCACCGCCTGACTGAAATATGCTGGCTATTACGGTGCACTTTGGGTATTCCGAATTAGATGGTTGATGAGTATGTTAATAGATCAGAGCGGGATTTGTCAGTCCTTGTGACAGGACAGGTACTCTGGGCCCACTCGGTGATATTGCATCAACACCTTGCAAGGACGTGACTAGGTCACAAGAGATGCAATGATCATGGACGAGAGAAGTTGTTTGTTGTGAACGAGATGTGAACACGGTATGTAGGATACCGACGTTCAAACCTCGGACAAACAAAGTACCGCAGCACAAAGGGATTACGTCGTATCGTTAACGGTTTCCAAAAGCGATCGAATTTCATTCGATGGAAGCGCAGTGGCTGTCAAGGATTGTAACCAGGTCCAACTGACTAGTCATTGGTCAATGAGAAGAGTCTTGACCATGTCTGCTGTTTCCCGGACCGTTAGGGTGTTACACTTAAGGGCAATCGATGCATAGGACAGTTACGGGATCAATCGGTGAAATAGGAGAAATCACCTGAATAGTTCCGGAGGTGGACGGAATGGTTTCCGGACATTTTGAATAGTTCAAAATAAAGTTTAATTGTTTTTAATAATGTTTTATTATTTAATTATCTGAATTAAATATTTAAAACATATTAAATAAATTAAAAAAATGGGAAAAAGGCTATATGGGCCCATGGGGCCCATTAGGGGAGGAGGGGATTTCCCCCCTTGGGCTTGGCGCCGAGGGTGGGGCCCATCCCCCCCTATGGCCGGCGCACTCCCCCCCCCTTGGGAATTTAGTCCCACATGGGGGAGGGGAGGAGGATCACACCCCCCCCTTGGCCTATATAAGGAGGTGTAGACCCCCCCTTTTCCAACACACCAATATCTCCTTCTTCCTCCTTCTCCTTCCCGGAAGTGGACTCCCCTTGTTTGGAGTCTGCACCTGGATTGGAGTTCTCCACCATAAGGCAGGCCGTCGCTCGGCTGGAGTCGGGATCCGTAGCCGTCTTTCTTCCGCTGCTCGCCTGGTTCGGGGCCCGGGAGGAACATCGATTGTACCGTACGTGTATAATCTCTTCGAGGCACTACACCTGTGGTGCTACTTCGTTGCTGGAGGTTTACCGGGAGTCATCCTCGCCGGTGGTGGTCTTCTACACGACAGGGAGGTCGTAGATCAGAGTCTACGCCAACCACGTTCGCAAGAACGTTTCCCTCTTTCGGTCTTCAAAGGTATGAACACCGATTCCCTCCGTTACTTTACATCGCCATAGCATAGATCTTGGGTTCGGGTACCGTAGGTATGAAAATTTTGTGTTTTCTGCCCCGTATCCCAACAGTGGTATCAGAGCTAGCTATGCGTAGATGTATTGTACGGGTAGAACACATCTAGGATGTGGGCATCGAATCTTCATTCGTTACCCTCCCACGTGTACTCATTTAGCGTTGCGGCAATGTTTGATGAAGCGGCCCCCGACTGACCTTACGCGTTTACGCGAGACTGGTTCCACGCTTGACATATGGCTTGTACCATATAAAGTGGCTGGGGGTGTCTGTCTCTCTGCATTAGCGATGCGAAGATGTTTGCAACGGAGGGCCCCGACAGGTGTGTAATAGAGACGGATGGGAGACGGTGTTGTGGCATGTTTTTCGCAGGATAGAAACGGTTCTCTCTCTCGAAACCCCTAGCAGCCACGTAAAACTTGCACAAGCTAAAGTAGAAAGGCGTTTAACTTTGCTTTGCATGAAGGGGGATCATAGGTTGTATGATTTACAGTTTTACTTCCTATTTTATGCTAGTATGCTAGATATATCGACGGTAGCACGAAACAGGACCATCTCTCAAAATACCAACATTGTGTTCTCCCTTGGTGGGCACCGCCTGGAAGGTTCTCCCATATGGATTGATGCTTCGTACATACCGGAGTTGTCCTACATATTAGACGGAGTTCGCATGAGGTTAGGTTCGGCAAGCCTGGCATATGCAGATATGGCATTGCTGAACAGCTAACATCAAGGTTCGATTGGCAGGCTTGACGTATGTAGATGCGGGCCTGGAACACAGGAGACCAAAAGGTCGAATACGAGTCACATGCCTGATGTGATTGGCTTAGAGGCCTACCTGGTTTGCATACTGATGGCCGTGACGATCGGGGGAAGTATGGGGGCTGGGATTGTGTAATCACTTAGTTAAATTGAGAGGTGTTTATCTAAGTGGGAGCTTTCTAGAATTTTGAGATTAAATTGAAACTCCACATTATGAACAAAAGTCTAAATATGTATCCTTGTGAATCAACCTTGTAGATGGCAGCACCTCGCCCCTCGTTCAACTTAGGATCATTCCTAGAGAAAGATAAGCTAAAAACAGATGGGACAAACTTCACCAACTGGTTCCGCACCCTGAGCATTCTCCTCGTTCCCTCAAGATGGCATACGTACTAGAGGACACGTTAGGTGACGCACCAGCAGATGATGCCAGTCAGGACGAGAAGAATGTCTATCTCTCCAGGACTGATGATTACAACCTTGTCCAGAGTGGCATGCTCTAGTCCATGGAGGCTGAGCTGTAGAAACGCTTTGAGAGGATGGGTGCATATGAGATTATCACCAACCTCAAGGCGGTCTTCGCACCTCAAGCCAGGGCTGAACGGTACGAGGCTTCTGAAGCCTTCTTCTCAGCAAAGATGGACGAGCACGGCAGCGTGAGTGAGCACGTAGTCAAAATGTCTGGCTACGTTCAGCGCTTGAATGCTCTGGAATGCCAGATTCCAGATGAACTTGCTTTTGATAGGGTGTTGCAGTCGCTTCCCCCTAGCTACAAAGGCTTTGTTCTGAACTACAACATGCAGGGGATGACCAAAACCCCTTTTGAGTTGTTCGCCATGCTGAAAAGCGCCGAGGTTGAGATCAAGAAGGAGCACGCCGTCTTCATGGTCAACAAGACCACTGACTTCAAGAAGTCAAGCAGGCGGGAGAAGGCCAAGAGAGGTGGCCCCAAGAGGGATGGCAAGTCAGCTGCCACTCCTCCCAAGGCACCCAAGCCTAAACCCGGAGTGGAGTGCTTCTACTGCAAGGGTGAAGGTCACTGGAAACGCAACTGTCCCAAGTACCTAAAGGACAAGAAGGCTGGCAAGGTCGCCAAGAGAGACGAAGGTATATTTGATATACATATTGTTGATCTTCTCTTGACAAGCGCCGGGAACACATCCTGGATATTTGATACAGGATTTGTCGCTCATATTTCTAATTCCATTCAAGGACTAAGGAATAGGAGACGCTTGCTCAAAGATGAAGTGACGATGCGCGTGGGGAATGGCTGTCAGATTGAGGTCTTGGCGGTCGGCACGAAGCATCTTAGTCTCCCTTCGGGATTGGTTTTAGTTCTGAATAATTGCTACTATGTACCCGCGTTGAGTGTGAACATCGTTAGTGGCTCTTGCTTGAAGCGAGACCACTATTCTTTTAAGTCTGATACAATTGGTTGTTCGATTTATAAGGATGAAATGTTTTATGTTCACGCACCGGAGTTGCATGGTTTATTCGTACTTGATCTCGATGGTGAAGTGTGTCACATTAACAATATTGAGGCCAAAAGATTGAAGAATGATGAAGATCACATGATGATGTGGCATTGCCGACTTGGTCATATTGGTATAAAACGCATGGAGAAGCTCCATAAGGATGGACTTCTTGAGTCATTGGATTTTGGATCCCTTGATACATGTGAACAATGCCTCATGGGCAAAATGACAAGGACTCCATTCAATGGTGTAATGGAGCGTGCGGATGTCGTATTGGGGATCATACACTCGGATGTATGTGCACCCATGAACGTCCCCACTCTCAATGGTCTTCGTTACTTCGTGACCTTTAATGATGACTTGAGTAGATATGGGTATATTTACTTGATGAAGCAAAAGTCTGAAACCTTTGAAAAGTTCAAGGAATTTCAGAATGAGGTCGAAAATCAAATCGGAAGAAAAATCAAGCACCTTCGATCAGATCGAGGTGGCGAGTATTTGAGTCACGAGTTTGGCAATCATCTGAAGTCTTGTGGCATAGTACCACAGCTTACGCCGGCAGGCACACCTCAGAGAAACGTTGTGGCTGAGTGACGTAATCGAACCCTATTGGATAGTGTACGATCGATGATGTCTCATAATGATTTGCCTGTGTCATTCTGGACGTATGCATTAGAAACTGCCGTTCATATTCTTAATAGGGCACCATCCAAATCCGTAAAGACAACACCATTTGAAGAATGGCATGGCACAAAACCTAAGTTGTCTCACCTGAAGATTTGGGGTTGTGAGGCTTATGTAAGGAAACTACAGCCTGACAAACTTGAATCCAAGGCGGATAAGTGCATCTTTGTGGGCTATCCCAAGGAAACTTGTGGATACACCTTCTACAACAAGTTTGACAGCAAAACATTTGTTGCCAAGACGGGAAACTTTCTTGAGAAGGAGTTTCTCGCGAAAGAGTTGAGTGGGAGGAAAATAGACCTCGATGAAGTGACTGACCAATCACTCCAATTGGAAGAAACGGCTACGGAAATTGTTCTGGAACCATCTTCCACAGTGGGAGCTGAAGAGAATGGCCAAAACGACATTCATAACGATCATGACATTAATGATGATCATGATGAGAATGAAGAGGAACCTTTTATGCCCCGTAGGTCATCAAGAGTCAGTCAACCTACTGAGTTTTACGGACAGCTTGTGAATGCAATCTCGGCTGATGAGTCGGATGAACCTACAAGTTACAAAGAAGCAATGGAGGGACCCGAGTCCGAGAAATGGCTTGAAGCCATGAAATCCGAAATAGACTCCATGTACACCAACAAAGTATGGACTTTGGTGGATATTCCCGAGGACCGCAAGGCCGTCGAGAATAAATGGATTTTCAAGAAAAAGACTAACGCAGACGGAAACGTATCTGTCTACAAAGCTCGACTTGTCGCGAAGGGTTTCCGACAAATTCAAGGAGTTGACTACGAGGAGACGTTCTCTCCTGTAGCGATGATAAAGTCTATTCGGATCCTACTAGCAATAGCTGCATATCATGATTACGAGATATGGCAGATGGATGTGAAAACTGCATTCCTAAATGGCAACATTGAGGAAGAGTTGTATATGATGCAACCAGAGGGGTTTATCGATCCAAGGAACGCTGGTAAGGTTTGCAAGGTTCAACGGTCCATCTATGGGTTGAAGCAAGCATCTCGGAGCTGGAATCTTCGATTTGATGAGGTCATTAAAGCTTTTGGATTTGTCCAAAACGTCGAAGAGTTCTGCGTCTATAAGAAACTGAGTGGGAGCTCTGTAGCATTCCTTGTGTTATATGTAGATGACATATTACTAATAGGGAACGATATAAAATTCTTAGAGGAAGTGAAGGAATATTTGAATGGACAATTTTCCATGAAGGACCTAGGTAAAGCTGCGTACATATTGGGGATTAAGATCTATAGAGATAGACCTAATCCACGGTTGGCCTTGAGTCAGAACACTTATATTGACAAGATATTGAAAAGGTTCAAAATGGATGACTCCAAGAGAGGTCTCTTTCCAAGAGAAGCTAAGAAAATCGTCTGCAAATCTAAGTCTTACTCAGTGATCAATGGGGAGTTATACAGAAATAGCATCACTCATGTCCCCAACGATGCATCTCCGAGGAAGAAGGCCGCTGCATCTTATAGGACATCCATGCGGGAGATTGTGGCAACCATGCCTCAAGTCGGACATTGGTGGAAAAAGCTTTCTGAGATGGTTTCTTCTGGCTTGAAGCCCTCAGCGATGCTCGCTACATCGTGGACCACTGTGAAGGCTGTCAATTTTATGCCAACCAGCCCCGCAAACCAGCCTCCGAGCTGAAGACAATCCCCCTAGTCTAGCCATTTGCAGTATGGGGACTGGATATGATCGGACCGCTCCGAACGGGCAAGCATGGTTTCACCCACATTTTGGTCGCAGTAGACAAGTTTACAAAATGGATAGAAGCAAAACCTATCAAGACCCTAGACTCCGCCACAGCAGTCAGCTTCATGCAAGGCATCATACATCGGTTTGGTGTTCCACATGACATCATCACTGATATGTTGGATATGTGCCCTGGAGACAAATTAATAAAAGATATTTGTCACATATCCGTTTTGTTCATAATATGTTTTATACTGTGCTATAACTGTATTACTTGGAAATACTAATACAGGTGTAGTATAAAACATGGTCCGTAGTTTAACTCGGGTAAACTATCTCATTGGACAATTGATTGATCAAGCTTTCCTGATCATGGCGACACTTAAGTCCATTGACAATGAGGTCATATCATTAAGGGAATGATGTGATGGACGTACACCCACCTAAAGTATTGCAATCTGATCGAGTCACATAGTTCAGCGTTGCTATGACTTTGTAACGTATGGCTTAATCCTTAGACCGTAATGATCATACGTAATTACCATCTATGAGGAGACTTTGATTTGTATCCCACCGCCTGACTGAAATATGCTGGCTATAACGGTGCACTTTGGGTATTCCGAAATAGATGGTTGATGAGTATATTAATAGATCAGAGCGGGATTTGTCAGTCCTTGTGACAAGACAGGTACTCTGGGCCCACTCGGTGATATTGCATCAACACCTTGCAAGGACGTGACTAGGTCACAAGAGATGCAATGATCATGGATGAGAGAAGTTGTTTGTTGTGAACGAGATGTGAACACGGTATGTAGGATACCGACGATCAAACCTCGGACAAACAAAGTACCGTAGCACAAAGGGATTACGTCGTATCGTTAACGGTTTCCAAAAGAGATCGAAGTTCATTCGATGGAAGCGCAGGGGCTGTCAAGGATTGTAACCAGGTCCAACTGACTAGTCATTGGTCAATGAGAAGAGTCTCGACCATGGCTGTTGTTTCCCGGACCGTTAGGGTGTTACACTTAAGGGCAATCGATGCATAGGACAGTTACGGGATCAATCGGTGAAATAGGAGAAATCACCGGAATAGTTCCGGAGGAGGACCGAATGGTTTCCGGACATTTTGAATAGTTCAAAATAAAGTTTAATTGTTTAATAATGTTTTATTATTTAATTATCTGAATTAACAATTTAAAACATATTAAATAAATTAAAAAAATGGGGAAAAGGCTATATGGGCCCATGGGGCCCATTTGGGGAGGAGGGGGTTTCCCCCCTTGGGCTTGGCACCAAGGGTTGGGCCCATCCCCCCCCTATGGACGGCGCACTCCCCCCCCCCCCTTGGGAGTTTAGTCCCACATGGGGGAGGGGAGGAGGATCACACCCCCCCTTGGCCTATATAAGGAGGGGTAGACCCCCCTTTTCCAACACACCAATATGTCCTTCTTCCTCCTTCTCCTTCCCGGAAGTGGACTCCCCTTGTTTGGAGTCTGCACCAGGATTGGAGTTCTCCACCATAAGGTAGGCCGTTGCTCTGCTGGAGTCGGGATCCGTAGCCGTCTTTCTTCCGCTGCTCGCCTGGTTCGGGGCCCGGGAGGAACATCGATTGTACCGTACGTGTATAATCTCTTCGAGGCACTACACCTGTGGTGCTACTTCGTTGCTGGAGGTTTACCGGGAGTCATCCTCGCCGATGGTGGTCTTCTACACGACAGGGAGGTCGTAGATCAGAGTCTACGCCAACCACGTTCGCAAGAACGTTTCCCTCTTTCGGTCTTCAAAGCTATGAACACCGATTCCCTCCGTTACTTTACATCGCCATAGCATAGATCTTGGGTTCGGGTACCATAGGTATGAAAAATTTGTGTTAAATGGTACTTCGCATCAAGCAAACTTCGGACCACAAGCTAGCTCCCCCAAGGGAAGGCACATATGTCATCTCTCGAGTACTGCACAATGGGGCCTATCACCTGTACGATGTAACTAATAAGATAGAAGAGCCTCATGCATGGAACGCCCAGTTATTGCGCCATTTCTATGCATGAGCACGCTTGTAAGATCTGAATAAAATATTATCTCGTATACACAGTGTGCCTTGCTAAATCTGTTTTCCATTACTATTCGGTTTTCTTTCGAGTTGTGCCCAACTCGGACGAAAATTCACAATCAAGTTTTCTATCCGAGCTGCGAGCAACTCGGACGAGAACTTAGAAAACTTATTCTAAGTGTTTCCCAAAACCCACGAGGCTTGGGGAAGCACAACATCATCTGCATTGAGGATCTTGTCTACAAGATCATCAATAGAAAGTTTTTTCTAAGTACTTTTCAAGTCTCAAGAGACATGGGGGCTGCTTAAAGTTATAAAATTAGGTTTTCTTCCGAGCGGTGCCCAGCTCAGACGAAAATTCACAATCAGATTTTCTATCCGAGTTGTGCGCAGATCGTCCGTGGATCTAGAAACTTATTCTAAGTGTTTCCCAAAACCCACGAGGCTTGGGGAATTACAACATCATCTGCATTGAGGATCTTGTCTACAAGATCATCAATAGAAAGTTTTTTCTAAGTACTTTTCAAGTCTCAAGAGACTTGGGGGCTGCTTAAAGTTATAAAATCAGGTTTTCTTCCGAGCTGTGCCCAGCTCGGACGAAAATTCACAATCAGATTTTCTATCCGAGCTGTGCGCAGATCGGACGAGGATCTAGAAAATTCATTCTAAGTGCTTCCCAAAACCCACGAGGCTTGGGGAAGCACAACATCATCTGCATTGAGGATCTTGTCTACAAGATCATCAATAGAAAAAATTTCTAAGCACTTTCAAGTCTCAGGAGACTTGGGGGTTGCTTAAAGTTATAAAACCAGGTTTTCTTCCGAGCTGTGCCCAGCTCGGACGAAAACTCAAAATCAGATTTTCTATCCGAGCTGTGCGCAGCTCGGCCGAGGATCTAGAAAATACATTCTAAGTCCTTCCCAAAACCCACGAGTCTTGGGGAAGCACAACATCATCTGCATTGAGGATCTTGTCTACAAGATCATCAATAGAAAAAATTTCTAAGCACTTTCAAGTCTCAGGAGACTTGGGGGCTGCTTAAAGTTATAAAACCAGGTTTTCTTCCGAGCTGTGCCCAGCTCGGACGAAAACTCAAAATCAGATTTTCTATCCGAGCTGTGCGCAGCTCGGCCGAGGATCTAGAAAATACATTCTAAGGGCTTCCCAAAACCCACGAGGATTGGGGAAGCACAACATCATCTGTATTGAGGATCTTGTCTGCAAGATCACCACTAGAAGTTTTTCTAAGTACTTTTCAAGTCTCAGCAGACGTGGGGGTCATAAAATCAGTTTTTTTGGAGCCGTGCGCAGATCAGATAAAACTAAGAAAACTCCAAGAAGGACAAAACCAAGCATCGGCAGATAAATACGTTTTCCACCGCCAAACAGAAACGGAATTCATAAAACGAAGGAGTGCCCAATACCTAGATCACGACATCGAGCAGTATAACTTATTACAGATTCACTTGGCGTTCCAAGGCAAATTTCACAACCAGTGTTTCTAGTGTTTTTTCCGACACGCCTATCTAATCAGGCCAACTCATTCCTCACCCGCCTGGTCGGACTCACTTGTTACGCCAGTCGACTCTACGAAGAAGTCTAGGTCCGGCATTAAGGCAACACGGCTGGCAGTTTCGGCATATCGTGGCAAGAAGGAGGTGCAACTCTGACCATCCTTTGGATCACCACCACCAACCCGCTCCAGATTAAGGACCCGCTCCAGAAAGTGCGCTTTGGTCAAGGCCAGCGCATAATTCGCACCACTCCGTGCCGCTGAGCGTTTCCAGCGTGCCAGTTGCTGCAGGGCCTCTCGGAGGACGGGAACAACAGTGTCCAGCTTCACCCTGCTTCCCTCATCAGGCGACAACTTGCTCTTCAAAGCCAGGGTAGCACCCATGACTTCTTCAGCAAATTTCTTCGCCTTAGCGCACCTCATGATCAGCAGACCCCAAGCTAGAGCAAATTCTGTCGTTACTGGCGTGTAATTATCCCTTTTCATCATCTCGGCAAACTCAGCCATGCGCGCTTGCTCGGCCTCCGGGTCCGTCCCATATGCTACATCAATAAAGAAGATGAGTACATAACAAAAGACTTGGGAACATTTTCCCATCACAAATCGGAGCACAAAACTCACCAAACAAAGTCTCACTGAAAACGGCAAACCGCCCAGCGCAATATTCTTCATCTGCCTTCAACGCCTTTCGAGTAGTTTCCAACTCGGCTTGATGTTTCTTTTCATCTTCGACACGCAACTCGGATAACTTCTCCAAATCCGACTCCAGTTTCGCGATGCAAGCTTCGTTTTCCTTCACCGCCTGTTTGTAATGGTACAAACTTGTTTCCAGAGCCTTCTTCTCCTTGGCCCGCCTCTCAACTTAGTCTATCTCCTTCTTCATCATTGCAACGAAATCATCATTCTCTTTAACCTTGGCGTCAAAAGCTTTCTTCGCCGCTTCTGCAAACAGAGTTCAAAAATGATGAACAGGACGATGAAATACACCAACACAGGAATGCAAGAATCCTTACCATTGTCCTCAGCATGCTGCTTCTTAAGTTTGTTGTGCTCTTCAAGCAGCGCCTCGTATGCACTCTTGGCAGCAGTGTTCTCCTCCTGCAACTTCATGAAGGCTGATCCAAGCTTGCATGCCTCCTATAAAGACGAAAGGAATACCATGCTAAAATAAAAACCTCCTATCAAAAGAATCTGAATAACTTCACCAAGTTACTCGGATCCTTGGGGGCTACACACAGTGGGTGCACTAAGAAGTGCTTCCACTGGAAGTTCAATGAAATAAAAACCTCCTATCAAAAGACTCCGAATAACTTCACCAAGTTACTCGGAGCCTTGGGGGCTACACCCAGTGGGTGCACTAAGAAGTGCTCCCACTGGAAGTTCAATGAAATAAAAACCTCCTATCAAAAGTCTCCGAATAACTTCACCAAGTTACTCGGATCCTTGGGGGCTACACCCAGTGGGTGCACTAAGAAGTGCTCCCACTGGAAGTTCAATGAAATAAAAATCTCCTACGAAAAGACTCTGAATAACTTCGCAAAGTTACTCGGAGCCTTGGGGGCTACACGCACTGGGTGCACTAAGAAGTGCCCCCAGCGGAGATCTCAAACCCGCAGAATAACAAAAATTTGCCCAAAGGTCATTCCGACACCCAGTGGGTAGGAAAACTTACATAAGTACTTACGTGCATGTTGGACTTCACCAAATTGTCCTCGGAAGCCAACTCACGCAGCCGCAGTTCAAATTGAGTCGCCTTTACCAAAGACTCCTTCAAACCTCCTGTCGGGACCCGGGGTTAGCGTATGTAATTCCAGTCACGATACAATCACATGGAGAGCCGAGAACCGTACCCACTTGTCTAAGCAGACAAGGCCAAGCACAGAACGTTCTCGGTAAGCATCGAACATGAGGGGCATCCCATTCAGGCCGGATGATCAACTGAGATGGGTCCTCAACGTCCGCTCACAAGTCTAAATTCTTATGGGTGGTGAATCCCATACTCATAGACAAGTCGCCTCAACCATGTTATCAATTGGATCCTAACTCTTACATAAACTTACTCCAGCCCGATCACTTAGTCGGGGTCTAGCGCGGGCTCGATCATACAACAAAGTGTGCACGTGACAGAGTCACGAGCAATCGCATCGCGATGCCCCAAGCTGCGCACATCTAAGGGCCACTTGGTGTATAAAAGACCGCCAGCCAGATCACAACTAAGGTCTCGAAAACCCATACTAAGACATGCATGTTATAAACATACACGCAGCACACATGCCTAGTATGAACAGAAGGTATCATCACATAACTCTACAAAGTACTCTTTATTGATATACACATAGAGCATACAAAGATCACATGTCTGTGATCAAAATTACATCATACAACGGAAGCAAATTAGGTCTGAGTACAGACAAGTTTAACAAATGGCTTAGAGAAGCCTTGTAAACAAACATGCCCTTCCACGAGGGACCAGACTGTTGTCTGGGACTATACTAACTTAGTCAACGTCGAGCTTCAGGTCGGTGACTCCATCGGGGTCCGGGTTCTCATCTAAAACATAGAATAAGCAAACGTGAGTACAAAGTCGTACTCAGCAAGACTTACATCAGATCTATACTACTCATGCTCAAGTATCAAGGTAAAGGGAGGTGGGGTTTCATCATGCAGAAGTGCCAGCTTTGACTTGGCTAGTCCTGAACTACGAGTACCAGACTTGAGATAAGAAACGTACACGAGTCCACTACATCTCCAACCAATACACCACTATGGTTACTTCCTCGAGTTCCCCACGAGGAGGCACACCATAGCACTCACGCTTATCTTGCGAGTTTTATAAGTATCCATTCAAGTTGTCTAATAATCAGGTACAGGTTCCAAGTAGTCCTTAACCGCGGACGCGGCTATTCAAATAGTTTTGTTAAACTTGCAAGGGTGTAAACTACACACACATGACCATCGGTTACCGCCAGGTCTCGCCACCGTTCAAGAGGTGACAGCGAGGATGTTCACCACGACACTTCGCTCACAACCGGTCTATTCCAGGAGTCGACTATCTGAGTTGCTACCGCTCGAGAGCCCGGCCGGATCAACGAAACAGACTCAGACAATGTAGGTGACCGAGACGCCACCTTTAGCAGATGGTTTTCCTGCCTCACAGGTGCACCCACATATCTATATGATGCAACCATTTCCTTCGTTCTTTTTCTATGCACATGTCAAATGGAAAGCCCGAACTAATGTGACTCCTGGACGTCGACACGGATCAAGGTACTAGGCCGAGAGGGGTCAGTGAGCCCAATGTGTGGTTGTACTCTTTGTCTTGGATTACCATACGACAACCGCTAGCGCCGTTGTCACCTTCCTGTCGTTGTCGGAGTCCTGCTGGAGACAAACTTTGGTATCTTCACCGAGGGAAATTGCTGCTATCTACATCTCAACCTTCCACTTTGGGTAACCAACGAGGGGCGAGAAGCTATCCTGTTGTTTTCAGGACCATAGCTGTCAACTCTCGTCATCAGCACGGTCTGCGAAGTGGGTGAACGGCTAATCAGACCGTCTTGGGACCCTGCATGCATCTTCTGGGACCGCATCGGTAAGCCGGACGGGTTCACGATGTTGAATCCAGCCCAGATAGGCGTCTCCATTGGACTTAGATTTGGCTGTGAGGTAAAAGTTATGGAAATTATCCTCGCCGACACCCGCTTGAAGGGTGACGAGATCTTGGCTGTAACTGATGGTTTCATGTGTGTAGGAGTACACCCCTGCAGGGTTAATAAACTATTCGAATAGTCGCGTTCGCGGTAATGGACTACTTGGCTATTTGTGCTTGATTATTAGACAACTTCAATGGTTACTCTAAAACTTGCCAAGATAAGTGTCAGTGTTATGGCTTGCTTTCTCGTGGGAAGTCAATGAAGGATCCATAGTTGTGTATTGTTTGGGAGACTTGGATAGTTGGACTCGAGTACACTCCTTACCTCATTCTGGTACTCGTAGTTCAGGTTAGCCAAGTCAAAGATGGCACTTCTCCATTGAAACCCCACCTTCCTTTACCTTGAAACTTGAGCATTAGTAGTATAGATCTGATCTAAGTCTTGCTGAGTATGACTTTTTACTCACGTTTGCTTATTTATGTTTTTAGATTAACCCACTGATCCCGATGGTGGCTTCTTCCTGGAGCTCGACGTGGACTAAGCTAGTATAGTCCCAGACAGCAGTCTGGTCGATCGTGGAAGGTCTATGTATTTTGAACAAGGCTTCTCTAAGCCATTTGTTAAACTTTCCTGTACTCATACCTATGTTTCTTCTGTTGCTTGTATGAATGTTGGATCACAGTCATGTGATCTCTTTGTGTACTCTATATGTAAGTCAATAAAGATGTACACTTTGAGAGTTCATGTGATGAGTACCTGCTGTTTACACTGGACATGTATGTTGCATGTATAATTATAACGTGCATGTATTAGTGTGGGGTTCGATAGCTTGGTTGTGCTCTCGCCGACGGTCTTTCTTACAGCCAGGTGGCCCTGAGTTGTGTGCAACTTCGAGCATCGCAATGCGATTGCACGTAACCCCATTACGTGGCACACTTCGTTGTACGATCAAGCCCGCCCAAGACCTCGACTAAGTTATCGGTCCGGAGTTGTTTATGTAAATGCTATGGTTCAATTTTCAATATGGTGGAAGCGACTTATCTATGAGTATGAGATTTCACCACATATAAGCATTTAGACTTGTGAGCGGACGATGAGGACCCATTTCACTTGAATATTCGGGCTTGGATGGGATGCCCCTCACGTTCGAGCTTTCTGAGAGTGTCTTGTACTTGGCCTTGTCTTCTTAGACAAGTGGGTATGGCTCTCGGCTCTCCATATGATTGAATTGTGGCTAGAATTACATATGCATATTCCGGGTCCCGACATAGAGTATGTTCACACTTCGGTGATTTTGATGAATTTGAGTTTCTAGTTGAGAAATAGAGGGGTGGGGAGGGAACAATTAGAAACATTTGAAATGATTCTTGCATCTTATCTCTATAAAGTTATGGAAATGAGCAGGACATGTCAGCGGTGACTTTATACAGAGTTTAGGGTCCATAGATGTACAAAATATGTCGCGTACCTAGACATGCTATATTTTTCATTTACCATGTCAGCGGTGACTATAAAGTTATGGAAATGAGAAGGACATGTCAGCGGTGACTTTATACAGAGTATATATACCATTACGTCAAGGGAACCAAGAGGGCTTTCATTTTTGGTAAAAAAATTATAATCGATAGGCTGATCTGGTGCTCGCCGCCCACGCCGCCCGCCCAGCCACGTGTTCTCACCCACATCACACACCTTATCTCCTTCTTTGGAAATTTCCCGTCTCCTTCCTAATAAATTGCTCTCTCCCCTCTCTTCATGCGGCTCGTGACCTCCATTGACGAACAACCATCGACACCCCCCTCTCTTCTTCAAGTCTCCTCTGCACCCTGTCTTCGATGGTACGCCAGCGCCCCTCTTTCAGGGCTGCTACCACCTTTTGCGAGTGAATCACCATCGTCTTCGTCAGCATACTCATCCCAAAATCAGGTTCCTCCCCCTCCTCCTCTCTCTCTCTCTCTCTCTCTCTCTCTAGTTGCTTCAAGCAATGTTTTAAATAGCGAAGCTAGTGAGCCCTATTTTATAATTATAAGGCTATATGTTCTAGGTACGATAAAAAATTTCATGTTTACCATGAACCAGCCGCAATAGCGGTTGTTAGACCGCAATATCGGAGATATCATACCAATGTTTGTTCCAAAATTTATTTTTAGTGCTAAATGCCTATGGAATTATAGTTACTTTTTATACGCTTAAATACTTATATAAATGATGTAGACTTATATAGTTATATGCTTATATACTCTTTTTTTGCGGGAAATATGCTTGTATACTTGAAAAAAAGCTACACATCCAAGCGCATAATTTCCAAAGTAAATACATGATGATGTTTTTTTCGAACTTAAGAAGATGGGGGATGGATTGACTCGATCTGTCGGGTAAGGTGTGCTTCAAGCGGTGAGGGGCTGAGCAAGGAGGGCTAGTGCGGGCGTTGCCGTTGAGGCGCCCCGTTGAGGCAGCTGCGAGGGATTTAATTTAGTTTCCTGTGTATGTATGCACGTGCGGTTTAAATCGTACGGTGCCGGAGAGTACCGACAGCGGCTTCCGATCTGTCGACGCCTGGCGACTGGCGTCTTCCTTCTTCTCCAGAGAAAGTTGACTCGGCAGTCAGTTTACTTCCAACCTGGTAGAATTAAGCCGGCGGCCCCACCGCTAGCTCCTGCCTCGATGATCCCGCCACCGTTCAACGCCACAGCCCGCGCGCGCATCGCCGGTCAGTGCACCGACGTCAGGCGGTTCGCTTTCCAGCTATCTGCGCAACGTGCATCTCATCCCCGGCCAAAAAGGCTTCGAGGTATGTACTTCGCTCCAAACTCATTCATGATCACTTTGCTATCCGACACACATTGTAGCTGGAGAGAGAGATAGAGAGATAGAGGCTATGACTTTTGTTTGAGTGGGTGAGAGAGAGAGAGAGACCGTAGAAGACTTTTTTTTAGGGTAGAAGACTTGTGAAACTGGCATCGTATGACGTCTTACTTTCCTTTTTACCGGAGACAGTATATATAGGACTCTGCTGTGTATTATTGTCCTTGTGTAATTTTTAGATTAGGTTAATACGTAATTCAGAGGGTAAACTAGGCCTATATATATATGAGCCTAATTTGGCAACATAGGTTTCTCAAAACCATAGTAGTAATCTAAATCCCTCGTGTTTAATTTCCTGGGTGGGCAAGAATACTTCAGTTTCAGTGTCTAGAAATTATACAGAGTACTATTTTTATATTCAGTGTAGGAGAAAAATGGTCAAAACATTTTTTTAAATACCACAAAAATATGATGGTATTAGGGATACTACGGTCTGTAAAACGATGGTATTCGATGAAGCCAAACACCTCAAAATTCTGAAAGGGAGTAGTATTTTTTAACAATTAGGACCTAAGTAATATACAACAACAAAAGTACGACACAAGCCTCAAACTGCCGGACTGAGATCCAGTGACTTTATGAAGTAAAGTCACATGGTGACTTTACTCAAAAATTCAATTTTAAATATTTCAAAAAAATCTGAAAAAAATTGTGGATATTCACATCATATGAGTGTACAATCTCTAAAATTTTCAGATCCAAATTCGAAATATACATTGAGAAACAAATAAGACAAATTCAGCATGAATAGTGTCAAAAAACAAATTCAAAACGTCACTATTCATGCTGAATTTGTCTTTTTTGTTTCTCAATGTATATTTTGAATTTGGACCTGAAATTTTTAGGGATTGTACATTCATGTGATGTGAATGTCCACAATTTTTTTCAGATTTTTTTGAAATGTTTAAAATTGTTTTTTTTTGTAAAGTCTCCATGTGACTTTACTTCATAAAGTCACTGGATCTCAGTCCCAAACTGCCATGTATTTTCCTTCTTGGCCTTTTAACCAGCCACTGAAGCTCCTCCCTGAATTTTCTTCGACAAGCATAAGCATCAGGGTATGAATCTATGATATGTACCTTTTAACATGAAATCATAACCGTTTTTAGTGCTAGTGAGATGGCCTAAGAAACTAGTAAGTACAATGGTAAATTCATGAGAGGAAGGTAGCCTTAGATGGTTAAGCGGCCCTTGAATATCACTCTGAGTTGGATTCCATGAGGGCCAGAGATATCTCCAACAATTTTTAGCAAATGCACATTTGATATCTAAGCTTCAACTTGCACTGTGCATCACAACTGTCAACAGTGGGGAAAAAACCCACAGTTAACTACGTTTTCACCATATTCAATTACCAGTAGACAGTAGTCTAAGTAAGGGCAACCAAATTAAGCAACGATAACTTTTTATTCAACGGGGGGAAGCAACGACAACTTCAACATCAGAGTACATGAACTACTAAAGAACAAGACCACAATAAGTAAAGCAGACAAGCAGTACGCACACAAACTAGAACTGGACACGGCAAATTAATTAATGCAGTAAACGCACGAGGCGGAAGCGAACACCACCAACACGGCCGGCTAGCCAGATTGGTCGGGGTTGCCCTGCGATTCTTCTGCCACTGGCGGCCCGGTGCCCGCCGCCGCCACCGGCTCGCCGTTGGACGAGCTTTCCTCATCGTCACAGGCTTTGCGTCCTCCATGGTTGCTGCTACCTTCTCCGTACGCTCCTTCCCCGTAGCCGTACCCGTAGTATTGCTGGCCCACGGCACGCTGTCCGCCCAACGCGTGACCCTGATCGACCCGCGGGCGCGCAAACCTGGTCGGCACCGCCGCCATCGCGACGGTGTACCCCTGCACTGGACCCGGGGGCGCATACATGGCGCGCTGCATCTGAACCTGCTCCGGCACGCCGTGGAGCGCGCGCTGCGTCGCGCAGGGCGGAGCCCTTCTCACGGCGCGGCTGTTGTCGCCCGCAGCAGCACCGCCTCCACCCGCCTGGCCCTCGCGCATGCGCTGCAGGAAGGCATCCATGGGCACGACGTAGTCGTCAAAGCCGAGGTGGTCCAAGGCCCAGATGATGTCCTCGGCGTTGACGGTCTTGCGGTGCTCGGCGTGGCACTTCTCGTTGGCCTCGCCGGTGACGAAGCTGATGAACTCAGACACGCACTCCTGGATCACCTCCTTGGCGTCGTCGGAGATCTTGGCGTGGGGAGGGAGCACGCGGCGCATGATGCGGACCACGTTCGCGATCGGCATCAGCCGGTCCTGCTCCCTCACCACCGGCGTCGCCGTCTGGGTCGGTGCCGCTGGTCCGTTGGGGATGCCGGCGTTCTCCGTAGCACTTGGTGCCGCTGGTCCGTTGGGGATGCCGGCGTTCTCCAAAGCACTTGGAGTTGGTGCCGCTGGTCCGTTGGGGATGCCGGCGTTCTCCATAGCACTTGGTGCCGCTGCTCCGTTGGGGATGCCGGCGTTCTCCATAGGTAGGGCTAGGCAAGGTGCAGTTCAGGTAGTCGCACTTGGCTTTAGGGCTTTGCTAATTGAGTTCTAACTTGTAAGTGATGTGCTTCTCATCGAGTTGGGTCAGTGTGTTATAAATAGGCAGAGATAGCTTAGGAGAGGTGTTAGGCGCTGGCTTAGCTGTCTTGTGTTTGTGATCAAACGAGACAAGTGTCAATTTAGTAGAGAGGTGGCAAAGATCATCCTCCTCCTCATCAACAGATAATGTAGTACTTATGTATGAGACTATTAATCAGAGGGAAATGATAATCATGTATAAATGTGATTATAGCCGTTGGTGTTGAGTGCTGTAAATGCACGTAGTTTTTTTTTTCTTTTCTCATGAAGTGTAGACGGGTCATTTTGAAACGGAAATGGGACATTACACAGAAGGAAACAAAGTACACCATAATGACAACCAAATTAGTGGTGACCAGAGGTTTTGAAGATGGATATTCAGAAAAATAATCCTAAATCAAATATAGTGTTTACAATAGGTAGCCAAAATCAACAAAGAACTGCCATTTGGTACCATGCAGCTCCAAGCCTCGTGTAAAATTCAGTTATATTTCCCAGTAAGGTGAGGGGTTTTGGACAATTTAAAACGTGAAATACATAAAGTTAATTTGATGGACATACAGAAATTACAAAATCTATATTGTAGCAATGTCAAAAAACCAATGCTGCAAGTGGAAGAAAAAAAAGATACAATACCTTGAGAAAAGTAGAAGAAAATTATTATTTTTGGAAAAAATGTTTTAGGAGGTATTGATTAAATCAAGCCTCTTACTTCCAAGCATAATAACTATCCAACTAATGAAGCTATTCCCTGTTCCGAATTTGGATTTCTAATAACATTGTGCATATAATATGAGACGAGGCAAACTTTTTTTTTTGGAAAAGGAGGTATACCCCGGCCTCTGCATCAATCGATGCAGACGGCCATTTTATTAAGCAAAGTATCAAGTTTAATATAAGTCATACACAGATCATATGCCTTCATTCTCGCGCAGGAGAAGAAAATCCGCTTCAACCAGCGATAAATAGGAAAAGATGAGTAAACACCTATTCTATTAACAGACCGCCATGCAAACCGGTTATAGGTATCCCGTGCAACCGTCTCTCATCGGTTGCACCCAGTATTTGAGTGCTGTAAATGCACGTAGTTTTTTTTTCTCATGAAGTGTAGACAGGTCATTTTGAAACGGAAATGGGACATTACACACAAGGAAACAAAGTACACCATAATGACAACCAAATTAGTGGTGACCAGAGGTTTTGAAGATGGATATTTAGAAAAATAATCCTAAATCAAATATAGTGTTTACAATAGGTAGCCAAAATCAACAAAGAACTTCCATTTGGTACCATGCAGCTCCAAGCCTCGTGTAAAATTCAGTTATATTTCCCAGTAAGGTGAGGGGTTTTGGACAATTTAAAACGTGAAATACATAAAGTTAATTTGATGGACATACGGAAATTACAAAATCTATATTGTAGCAATGTCAAAAAAACAATGCTGCAAGTGGAAGAAAAAAAAGATACAATACCTTGAGAAAAGTAGAAGAAATTATTATTTTTGGAAAAAATGTTTTAGGAGGTATTGATTAAATCAAGCCTCTTACTTCCAAGCATAATAACTATCCAACTAATGAAGCTATTCCCTGTTCTGAATTTGGCTTTCTAATTACATTGTGCATATAATATGAGACGAGGCAAACTTTTTTTTTTGGAAAAGGAGGTATAGCCCGGCCTTTGCATCAATCGATGCAGACGGCCATTTTATTAAACAAAGTATCAAGTTTAATATAAGTCATACACAGATCATATGCCTTCATTCTCGCGCAGGAGAAGAAAATCCGCTTCAACCAGCGATAAATAGGAAAAGATGAGTAAACACCTATTCTATTAACAGACCGCCATGCAAACCGGTCATAGGTATCCCGTGCAACCGTCTCTCATCGGTTGCACCCAGTATTTGAGTGTTGTAAATGCACGTAGTTTTTTTTTCTCATGAAGTGTAGACAGGTCATTTTGAAACGGAAATGGGACATTACACACAAGGAAACAAAGTACACCATAATGACAACCAAATTAGTGGTGACCAAAGGTTTTGAAGATGGATATTCAGAAAAATAATCCTAAATCAAATATAGTGTTTACAATAGGTAGCCAAAATCAACAAAGAACTGCCATTTGGTACCATGCAGCTCCAAGCCTCGTGTAAAATTCAGTTATATTTCCCAGTAAGGTGAGGGGTTTTGGACAATTTAAAACGTGAAATACATAAAGTTAATTTGATGGACATACGGAAATTACAAAATCTATATTGTAGCAATGTCAAAAAAACAATGCTGCAAGTGGAAGAAAAAAAAGATACAATACCTTGAGAAAAGTAGAAGAAAATTATTATTGTTGGAAAAAATGTTTTAGGAGGTATTGATTAAATCAAGCCTCTTACTTCCAAGCATAATAACTATCCAACTAATGAAGCTATTCCCTGTTCTGAATTTGGCTTTCTAATTACATTGTGCATATAATATGAGACGAGGCAAACTTTTTTTTTGGAAAAGGAGGTGTACCCCGGCCTCTGCATCAATCGATGCAGACGGCCATTTTATTAAGCAAAGTATCAAGTTTAATATAAGTCATACACAGATCATATGCCTTCATTCTCGCGCAGGAGAAGAAAATCCGCTACAACCAACGATAAATAGGAAAAGATGAGTAAACACCTATTCTTTTAACAGACCGCCATGCAAACCGGTTATAGGTATCCCGTGCAACCGTCTATCATCGGTTGCACCCAGTATTTGAGTGCTGTAAATGCACGTAGTTTTTTTTTCTCATGAAGTGTAGACATGTCATTTTGAAACGGAAATTATATGAGACGAGGCAAACTTTTTTTTTTGGAAAAGGAGGTATACCCTGGCCTCTGCATCAATCGATGCAGACGGCCATTTTATTAAGCAAAGTATCAAGTTTAATATAAGTCATACACAGATCATATGCCTTCATTCTCGCGCAGGAGAAGAAAATCCGCTACAACCAGCGATAAATAGGAAAAGATGAGTAAACACCTCTTCTTTTAACAGACCGCCATGCAAACCGGTTATAGGTATCCCGTGCAACCGTCTCTCATCGGTTGCACCCAGTATTTGAGTGCTGTAAATGCACGTAGTTTTTTTTTCTCATGAAGTGTAGACATGTCATTTTGAAACGGAAATGGGACATTACACACAAGGAAACAAAGTACACCATAATGACAACCAAATTAGTGGTGACCAGAGGTTTTGAAGATGGATATTCAGAAAAATAATCCTAAATCAAATATAGTGTTTACAATAGGTAGCCAAAATCAACAAAGAATTGTCATTTGGTACCATGCAGCTCCAAGCCTCGTGTAAAATTCAGTTATATTTCTCAGTAAGGTGAGGGGTTTTGGACAATTTAAAACGTGAAATACATAAAGTTAATTTGATTGACATACGGAAATTACAAAATCTATATTGTAGCAATGTCAAAAAAACAATGCTGCAAGTGGAAGAAAAAAAAGATACAATACCTTGAGAAAAGTAGAAGAAAATTATTATTTTTGGAAAAAATGTTTTAGGAGGTATTGATTAAATCAAGCCTCTTACTTCCAAGCATAATAACTATCCAACTAATGAAGCTATTCCCTGTTCTGAATTTGGCTTTCTAATTACATTGTGCATATACTATGAGATGAGGCAAACTTTTTTTTTGGAAAAGGAGGTATACCCCGGCCTCTGCATCAATCGATGCAGACGGCCATTTTATTAAGCAAAGTATCAAGTTTAATATAAGTCATACACAGATCATATGCCTTCATTCTCGCGCAGGAGAAGAAAATCCGCTAACAACCAGCGATAAATAGGAAAAGATGAGTAAACACCTATTCTATTAACAGACCGCCACGCAAACCGGTTATAGGTATCCCGTGCAACCGTCTCTCATCGGTTGCACCCAGTATCCAAATGCTCCTTGGTCTCCGTACTGCTCAGTAAGGACCACATACGGATCCAGGCAGACGCCCTGAAGATAACCTGCAAAAAAATGGTAATGTTCTTACGGTTAAATACAATATCATTCCGACAGTTGCAAATGGCCCAAAGTAGCGCACATACTCCGACGCAAATACGTGCGGCTGTCTTTGGCTCAATCCCATTCAACCAAGAGCTAAACAGGCTAGCTAAGTTAACATGAGGACTAATATTATACTCCCTCCGATCCATAATAAGTGTCGCACATTTTGTACTAAGCTAGTACAAACTTTGTATTAGATGAGCGACACTTATTATGGATCGGAGGGAGTAGTATTAAAAAATTTTACCAATATATTTTGACATATGAATTATGATGAGATTGCTCTTGGGTCAAATGGAAACGGCTACCAACAATCTCAAACATTATGGAGCCAAAAAATAAGTGGAATTAACAGAGGAAATTGAACATGTTGCATGCGTACGTGCACGCACAAAGAACCTAAGGTTCATGTCCGGCCTGCGGGGAGCCAGGGCAAGATGCCCCCGCCGGACCGTGGAGCACGAGTTGCAGATTCGGCCGTGGGGGAAAGAGGGGGGGTGGGGGTGGGGCTTCGACTGGGGTTGGAGAAGGGGCGAGAGGTTGTAGTTGATGGCGAGGAGAACCTGGCCACTCCGCAAGTATATATCAGTGGTGCGCTCAAGCCGGCAAGGAGCCTCGGAGTCAAGCTCCGCGTCGAGGCGTGGGGACGGCGCACCCGTCAGGTGGGCGCGACGGTGGTTGTAGGATATGCGTGGTGTGACTCGACGGCACGGGAAAGCCTCCTGCTCTCCCGCGCCGAGTTTGTCGGTGGCGGGCTTCTCTTGGGAGCCGGCGTGGACACCGGGCCTGGCGCGGCTTCCGACGTGATCGATGCATCCTCCGCAAGCTCGGGTGGCGTGTGTCGTGACCATGACGACATTGATGTCGTAAATACGAAGACGAAGCCCCACATACCTGACGCCAAATTTCGGAGAGATTTGTGTGAAGGAAATCCTCAAAACCTTAGTTCGAACACGGAGGGCTTAGCTTCACGATCTCGAAGACGACGATGGCGAAGATTGTCGGACCTGTGGATGAATCATACAACACAACAGAGACACAAGGAGCTATCCAGGTTCAGGCCACTGTCGTGGTGTAAAGACATACTTCCTGCGTGTCTGGGATTGCTCGCTCCAATGAAGATGAACATGGAGAGCTACAATGTAACAGCCCAGTTTTCGCAAAAATTAAAAAATTTGTTTTCGGTGTGAATTGTTTGATTGTCTGATTTGTTTGCGGTGTTTGCATCCCCGATTTATCGATTGGACGGAGACCGACCTTTGCCACCCTTACACTCTACCTTTGCGACACCTGGTTTCACCCGATCACCGTCGCAAAAACCGCACGAGACCAGCCGAAGCCAACGGAACAAAACCCCGTTTAATAATTAAACGGGATATTTTTATAGCGCACCGGAAAGTGTTCTCGGAACGGTTCCAGCGCGAGGTGAACGCCGCCGGCTCGACGCACCGATCGCGCATTTCGAAGTTTTACCCGAATCGGAGGTACTACGGACCCCCGGCGGTCAGAAACGTAAGCACCGCGCGCGCGAGAGAAAAACCGGGGATGTTTTTGCAAACTGCCAGCCACCGGGGCTATATAAAGACCACCACACTCCCACCCCTTTCCAGGGTTTCCCTAGCACAAAATTGCAGCCACCCCCTGAAAAATCCCAGATTTGCCCAATTTTTCCCATTTTCGCAGCAAACCTAGCCCTCTCAGATCTGGACCGTCAGATCTCACGATCCGACGGCCCAGATCAAGTCAACCTCCCACCTACCTCTCTCTCTCCTTCGCAGCCGCCTCCCGTGGTGGACGCCACGACCGCGCCGCCCGCGCTCCGGCGATCCACCGGCTCCCCTCCTCCCGCGCCTCTCCTCTCTCCCCTTCCCTTTCTCCTCCTCACCCGGTCTCCCTCTCTCGCGTGCAGGAGCCCACGTAGGACGCTGCCCCTCCATGGAAGGCCTTGGAGCTCCAAGGTCCATGTCCGCCAGCCCGAGCTTCGCCCCAAGACCCCTCCGGCCGGATCCGGCGAGCCCGAACGCCGATCTGCCTCCTCCGCCGCCTCCTGTCGCCCGGCTGCCCCGCCGCCCCTCGCCGGCAAGCCGACAGTCAGCTCGGCGCCGCCGCTGCAGCCAGGTCGGCTCCAGCCAGGCCAGGTGAGCCGGCCCATCAGGCCGCCAAGGCCCGGCCAGATCTGCCTAGCCAGCGCCCCAGGCCGCCAACCACCTCCTCTGCCTCATGGGCTCGGCCCAGTTGGGGTGAGCCAGTCCGGCCGCCCTCTTTTTTTTTCCTTAAGCGTTTTTCTTTTATTTTTTCTGTTAAGTGCTGAATAACTGCTGCTGATTCAATTTTGCGCCGTAGTTTGCGATTAAACCGTAGCTCCGATGAACGTGCCCCCAAAACGAAAGTTGCTTAGTTTTGCGTGCTCTAGCATTCGTATGTAGAAAGTTTTTTGCATTTGAGCTCATCTTGATTGTGTAATTGTGTGCTAAAGTGGGCATCAGGCCGTTAAACTGCTACAATTTCCTGTTAAGTGTTGTTGTTTATATTTTGTTGCTACTTTGCATGATGATTGTGACACATCCATGAGGCCTATTGCATTGATTCTTTTTCCTATGTGTTAAGCATCATGTGTACTTCATTCCATGCTTTAACTTGTCATGTTTGGGTGATTTAGCTATATTAAATCTTGCTCCAAAGTGGTGATCCTGATGTTAATGTGCTGCTGTGCTGAAAACTATTATTTTGTTGCAACTTCGGTCGACGAGTGTGTCGCGACCGTTTATTGGAATTGAGTGATTCCAATTGCATATTGTTAAGCATGATGTCTACTTTCATTACATGTATTGCATTGTCATGATATGCTTGCTGGTCATATAGTTATTGAGCTCCAAAGTTGATATGCTGCTGTTTTTGACAGCCACCTCTGTTTTTCTCTAAGTCTGTTACTTTGCGATGCCATGTTGTTTGCTTAATATATTTTGATCTATGATGCCTATTTGCATGATTCTTTTTGCCATGCCTTCCCTGTCATATCTACTTTAGTTCCATATCATTTGTGAGCATGTTTGCATTGATTGTCCTGTTTATGCATTGCTCTAAAGTGTGCTTCCTAATGTTGGCAGATTGTGCTCGTAACTTGTTTTGCTTGTATCTTTTTAACCGTAACTCCGTTTGGAGTGTTCTTTATATGTAACTTGATTAGTTTTTCGTGTACTTTGTGTTTATGCTATTTTTTTCTGCTGTTAACCAACCTAAAATATGGTGTAGGACAGAACAGTACCAAATGTTTTAATCATCGTGCGGCACTCAGTGTTATGCCATGTTTAGGTTGTGCCTCGCTTAAATTGACTAGCATAGATAGTTTTCTTTGTGCTTCACCTTTTGACATGTTTGTGTGCTATGCCATGCTTGCTTGAGTTGCCATGTTAATAACCGTTGGTTGATCACCTGTAGCTAAACAACTTGAACCACCGTAAACGTGTGGTATCGTCGTGTGTGACGAGTACTCCACTTAAATTGTTAGTAACCGTTCTCGACGATAGATCCGTATCGCGTTACCGTGTCATGTGATGTCTTCTTGATCTTGTGTTGCCCCGTAGTAATAGAGTGCTTGCTCGTTGATTGCTTTCCAGTGTTTATTCGTCTTGTGTGCTTCCGCGGGTACCTTCGGAGACGATGCGAGCTTGCGATCAACTGCACGTTCGGAACCCGACTTCTCAACAGGCAAGGACTATACATTACTTATGATCCATTCTATTTCAACCAGCGGTTTGCATGCTAGTATAGGTTAGGTTTGATGTTTGATCCTACCACATGTTTACAGCCTCTTTCAAACCGATACAGCCATGTCCCTTCCCAGCAAACCATGTACTGCTATGTTACTATTGCTCGTTGCTCATCCCCTTCTTAGTATGCATGCTTAGGATGCTACGATGTTACCCTGTTACTCCTTGGTTTGGGATATCACATTGTTATATTGTTGTTGATGATATGATTATTATAATGTTGACTATATTCAACGAAGGATGGAAGGTCTAGGCTATCCCGCCCCGACGCTTTATTCCATTCGAGTCACCTAGGACCCGAGTTCCGGGTATTGATTTTAAGACTGAGCGTGCCTAACCGCGTGTGGGATTTTATGGGGTCCCCTTTTCTTACCTACCTAGCTTCAAGCATTTCTAGTGGTGGCCCAAGCTGATTTACCATTTGAAACCGTGTGTGTGTTGGTCAGCTGCCAGTAGTTTTAAACCAACCCGGACCAGCGGAGACATGGTTTCCCTGTTGGTCCACCTTTGACCGGCGAGAGCCCGAGGCCTCACGTGAGGCGTCTCGGTAACCCAAACCCTGTTGAGACGGAAGAGTCCGATCCGAGAGCGTGGCCAGCTTTTGGATCTGGTGTCGACTCCCCGGGGGCCACCCGGATTTGTTCGTTGTTAGTTAGAGGGACCTGTCGTTTCGGATCTCTTGGAACTAAATCATAAAATGGTTGCATGTGATGGGTAGCAACTTAGAGAGATGGGCGTGCGTGCGGAGCCTTGTAATGGGCAGTTGGTACACCCCTGCAGGGTTAAATATTTTCAAGAAGCCGTGTCCACGGTTATGGACGACTTGAGACCTACTCCTTGTTCATAGACAACAACAACTGAGATAATCTTAATATAACTTGATCAACGTGTGTGTGCCTTGACTGCTTCTTCTTCGTCGGGATGCGAAGAGGAGGACAAGGATAGGATAGGTGTTATGTTTGCGTAGTAGGTGGATAGCAAGACTTGTTGGAGGCGATTCCTCATCGAATGCTTGGCTTCTTACCTTACTCTCTAGATCGTTAGCCACTTCATAAATGCTAGTGCGGCAGCAACCTCACCACTTACCCCATCCTTACCGTAAACTACTAGTTGTCCTAGAATGACAAGTGAAGAAGTCCTTGCTGGGTCAGATGACCACTACAGTTGGATGTTGAGTACTTATGTACTCATGATACTACCCCCAAACTCTTTTCAGGGTTCTTGATTGACAACAGGTATGGTGATCGACGTTTCACGTGGAGACTCGACGACGACTAGTTAGGCGGATCCCGGCGGAGGGCCTGGACCCGTGTGGTTATGGGGATCGATGTTTTTCTCTTTGCCACTAGGCATTTGCTTGTAGTCTGTACCCAGACATGTATCTTCCGCTGATGTATTGTATTAAGGAAGTTGTATGCCGATTATATGAGATGTTGTATCCTTGTATCTGTAATTTTGTGATATCATGTTGGAAATCCGGGGCATATGGCTTTGTCATATGTCACGGTGGGACCGATATGTGTTTCGTCCCTGGATCTGGATGGAAACATCTAGATCTGGAACAGTACCGCATATCGGGCCTTACATACAAGTTTTGAGATCTGGAGTGGACGACCTTCTCTATGGTGCCTAATTGCATTTACATAGGGGGCCTTGGTCCTCTTCATCCACAACTCGGAGGGAAGGGATACCACATGAGGCCAAGTTTTGTGGGGACAAACTTTGCTCCTTATCCTGACTAAAGCTACCTGCTTTGGCAAAGCGGAATAGGTGGGGTGGTTGTTGTTTTTGGGCTTGACTTCATCTTAAAGTGACGTGGCTCCCGAACAAGGGAGTTCTTCGGGAGGCATCAGATAGTCGGGGATCTTGACGCTCTTCATGGGGCTCTCGCTGAGTGCTCGTCATCTTGGAGCTTCATCTAGCCCTCTTGAGGTCTCGCCAGCTTTCTGGTGGCTGATGTCTTCTTGAACGCCCCGCAGTGTCGTGGATTTTGGGAGACCAAAGCTTCCCGAAGGAGAGAGCTCGTGAAGAGAGTACCTGACGGCGGACGCAAATCTTCGATGGTCGTGCTTCAGAAGAGCAGAGGGTCATACCTTGGCTAACGGCCTAGTGTACCCCCGTTCCCATTGGACCGACGGGTTGGGTTCCTACCATTAAATTTAGAACAATAAAATTATGAGTGTCATGCCTTGTGTGGTCTTGGAACTAGTGCTTCCATTATGCAAACGGGATTTTACGACATGCTTGAGTTGAAATCTATCGATTCTTGCTCTTTGGATGTTCGTCTTGTTGACTCTACTATAAAGTAACCTACTGGAAGAATAGATGTTTTTCTTATTGTTGTTAATGATAATTATTTTCCTATTGATTTTCTTGTTATAGACGTGAATGTGATCCATTATGTGCAATTATTTTGGGAAGACCTTTTGTTCGCACTGTTGGTGCTATCATTGACATGACAGAAGGGATTCTAAGATTCCAATTTCCCCTCAAGAAGGGCATGGAACATTTCCCAAGAAAAAAAAGATGAAGTTACCTTATATTCAAGTTATACGGGTTACCTATGCTTTTGATATTGATAATACTTGATATTTTGCATCATGCCTAGCTAAAAGGCATTAAATAAAGCGCTTATTGGTAGGCAACCAAAAATGTTTTTACTTTAAGTTTCCCCTTTGTTTTTGTTGAGTCTTGGAGTGTGTTACTACTATAACAACTCCATTATATCTTTATTTTCAAGTTTCGTGCCAAGTTTTAACCTCTAATTCTGGGGAAAGTAAAAGTTATGACTTGATATCCAGAAAACATATTTTGTACGCTCTAGTGCATAAATTATTAAACATCACTGGATCATATTTTTTACCTGGATTTTTTACACATCAAGCATTATTATTTTCTTCACCTTTCATTAGTTTTGAGTTTTGTGATTTGAGCTACAGAAGTCCTATGCCAGTTCGATCTTTACAGACTATTTTGTTTTCTCATATTTCTACATTGTAATTGCATTTACCTCTTTTGTGGGCTTTGTTCTCGGTTCTTTGGGGGAAGAGCCTAACATAGTAGGGGATCACTAGCTAATGTTTAATTTGAGTGCTTAAATGTGTTCCTGCAGTACCTATGTGAGATTTTATTTATTTGGCACCGCTCTAATCAATTTTATGAGAAGTTTTGTGTCAAGGAAGTTTTCAAGTGTGACGAGAGAAGATGAGGAAAGAAGATTAAGGAGTGCTAAAATCTGAAGCTTGGGGATGCCTCCGGCACCCCCAAGAAATATTCAAGGAGACTCAAGCTTCTACGCTTGGGAATGCCCCCTTCTTCATCGACAATTATCAATTCGTCTTTCTTAGCACAATATTGTTATTGCTTCACATGTTATGTGCTTTTCTTGGAGTGTCTTTCTCTTTATTTTTTTAGCTTATTTTAGTTTTGTTTTATGGTCATAACAAGTTGGACCCTAGCATTCTTGTTGTGGGAGAGATACACACTCCCTGTTGCCTAGAATACTCATGTGCTTCACTTTTATTTGTTGAGTGTTCAATTTTAGTTTTGAGTTGCTGCTTTAACCGTTTAGCTCTTGTTTTTTCCTTTTTTATCTTTTGTTTCGCTCTTATTTGTTTAGAGAGTTGGTTTATGTTATACTGGTTGTTGTATCTTACTTTAAGTAGGTAAACTAGATTGCTAATTTAAGCTTAGTAGTATCTTGCAATAGTTTTGACGTATTTTTTGACCGATGTTGAACTTCTAGGTGATTGAGCTCTGATGGTGTGGATCACACAATCTCGTTTGAAATCTAAGTGGAAGGTGGTGATGCAGGTAGTAGAACACTTCCCTCGTCAAAGATACCAAGGTTATCAAATCCAGAAGGACTCCGAATGCTAGAAGTAGGTGGTCACCCTCAATGGCACCAATTTTTTTGACTTAGACTTGCACAGAAAATAAAAAATACTCTCATACCCAATGAGTCAGAGGGGATTTCAATCTCCCTGTTTTTCTGTCTATGAACGGGTTACACATATAGGAAATATAAAAGGTAAAAGTAAACAAGGAAAGTAAAATAAACAAATAAATTATAGCGGGTGTAACCTTATGATGAGAATATGGACCGGGGTGTCATGCCATTCACTAGTGACGTCTCTCTCCCAAAAGATAATACAAACTTATGATGGGTGAACAAATTACAGCTAGGCAATTAATAGAATTATAAACGCATCGAAATGCTAAATATGCTATAGACAGTGTAAGGATCAATCATATACTCCCTTCCTCCAAGAATTCTTTCCACGAGAACTTTCCAACGGTAATTTTGTGAAAAACCCCTCGTAGTTTTAAAATCATCACAATCGATTCCCTGACTTCTTCCTCTTCCTCCGTCTGTCGTCCGCGCGTCGCCAGCGGCCGGCGCCATGGGATTCCGGAGCGCCCATAGCCCACCTGCTACCACACCGATGGGGACAGGGAACGGAGGCTCCGCTCGCCCCTCGCCAGCGGCCGGCGCCATGGGATTCCGGAGCGCCCATAGCCCACCTGCTACCACACCGATGGGGACAGGGAACGGAGGCTCCGCTCGCCCCTCGCCAGCGCACAAGCAGTGACACCTTGAGGAGAAGCATGTCGCGGCCGCCACTCTCCACGTCAGGAATCGGCCTCTCGCCAGGGGGGACCCTGGGTGGGTCCCACCTCCTCTGGTGCCCTACCTCGACTCCTATTTTTACCCGAGACAAAGAAACTCCAGAACATAAGTCATTTTGCCAATTCTCGTCGCGGAGCCGCCGCCACCCTCTATTCTTCTTCGGGAGAGCTAATCTGGAGGCTGCTTTGGCCTCCGGTGAGGGCAAATCGTCGCCATCATCATCACAATCGACACTCCATCGTCCTTCCATGACTTCCACTTTCATGTGTGAGTAATTCCATGTTGTATTCAAAGGAGATGGTAGGGATTGGATTAGTTAGATCATGTAATAGTTCATCTGATTGTTGGGGGCATGTTGCCTTGAAAGTGCAATATATCGACCAGAGGGGGGGTGAATGGGAGATTTTCAATTTTGCTACCAGATTTTGATTTTCTTCAGGACTGAAGCAATCATGAAGCTGAAGAAGTAACCAAAATCATGAAGAAATAAAACTTCACAGAATGTAATCATCAGGGCAGCTCATCATAATGCAACAGAAATAAATCAATTCAGATAAGAAGAAGTGCTTCAGATGCATAGTATGAAGACTAATAGCAGAGGAGAGAGCTGAAGCACAAGCAGTCAACATAGATACTGAAGACATAATACTGAGGCTTAAGAGATTGAAGAGATATCACCAGAAATTGAAGACAATGGTTTGGTAGACCAGTTCAAGTTGCTGTGACAACTCTACGTCTGGTTGGAGAGGCTGAGATTCAACTCAAAAGACATAGTCTTCACCTTGTTCTCCTTGAACTAAAGTCCTTAGACTCCGTCCAATAACTCAGGTGAGTCTTCAAGGCAGACTCCGGAAACCTTTACAGACTCAGTCACTCCGGGAAGTCACAATTGCATCTTGACTTCCTCAGACTGAAGACTTCTACACCGGCTGGAAGATCACAGTCTTCAAGAGAAAAGCTTCGGATCACTCAAACCAACTTCCTCAGAAATTCTCAACTACTCAGGCTGGTGGTTTTCCTCACATAGGTTCTTCAGTTTCCTCAGAGGTGGGTTGCTCTCAAATGACAAGTGTCAGTTTTTCTCTCGGAGCAGCCAACCCACAAATGGGGCTGGGGGTGGCTATTTATAGCCGCGGAGCAACCCGAGGCAAAAGGACATAAATGCCCATGCATGCAATTACTCTCATGCCCTCGGAAATGACCGTTGCTAGACAAGTTCTAGCCTCTCACCACGCAACACGTGGCACGGTCAAAGTATTCTCTCTCCAGACTCCTCAACCGAAGTTAGTTACCTCAGTGTCCTGAAGAACAACGTCTCAGACACATGAGGACTGAACTTCTACTGCAGGAGATTTGTCTCTCTTCAGGAGAACTGCACTCGCAGTCTCCAGACTCCTCAACCGAAGACAAATTCCTCAGTGTCCTGAAGAACAACGTCTCAGACACCCGAGGAACTGAACTTCTACTGCAGGAGATTTCCTCAGGGTTTTTCTTCAGGATTCCTAACTGAGCACTTCCTCAGACCTTCGGAACTCGTTTTCTTCAACCCCTCCAACAGTGCGGTGTTTTCCTATGACTCAAGAAGTATAAAAAGTCTTAGCGAAGACTACGCTTCAACTTCGTCTTCAGCGCGAACTTCCTCAGGATCGTCTTCAGCTTCAGCTTCAACCGAACGCTTCAGGATCCTGTTTCCTCAGGATTTCGCGCGACTTCATTCTTCAGGAAACGCACCGTTTTCTCTAATGTTCCTCAACATTTTGGGGGGTCGACATTGGTAGTTAAACACCTCATCAGGGACTGTTCTCCTGTGTATACTCACAAACACATCAGTCCCTTAACCGTTTTGTCATCAAACTCCAAAACCTCAAGGGGAGGGCACTTGATGCACTTACAATCTCCCCCTTTTTGGTGATTTGATGACAATCAGGTTAAGCTTCAACGGGGATAAAATTATGAGTTTGAAGAATAAAAACTTTGAAGAACATTTTTATCATTAAGCTGGATATAATGAAGCTCCCCCTGAGGATATGCATATAAGTTGAAGAATGTTTAATATCTAAAGCATTTTGAGGTATATGAGGAGCTCCCCCTATATCCAGGCATTTCTGAAGCAGTGCATGTTATGAAGTGTTTGAGGAAATTAAACAACGCATTGAGAGAGGTGTTTGCAGAGACAATCACATGCATATATGATAAACTTGAGGAAATAGCATGTGGTAGCTGAGGAATAGTATCAGGCAAACACCAAAATTACAGTTTACAACTCGTTACAAAAAAAACTGAAGAACGAGAGTTGTAACTGAAGAACCCCATAACTAAAGACCCGCTTGAAGACTAGCAGATTTCTCCCCCTTTGTCATAAAATGAACAAAAAGGGAAAAACTGAAGCTAACGCCCCTTTGAAGTTGCTTCAAGGCTGAGATGAGTCACGCCTGAGGCAATCCGTTGCAGTGTGAGGGCATCCAGCAGTGTCTTCAGCTTCTTCAGCAGTCAGCTCCTGGTTTGAAGAATAATAATCCATTGCCGGAGGAGGAGTTGTGCAGCGTCTGAATTGTCTTGGAGGTCTGATGGCAGGAATTGGAGGCTGTTGAAGCTCCAACTTGGCAAGGTCTTCCGGGGTGATTACTTCTCGCATCAGTGCATCAAGATGTTGATATGTATGATGAGCATACTGATGCACTTTCTTCACAGAAGAATGCGTGTGAGCCATATAGCTGAGAATCTCAGAAAACTGACGCTTTACCCAGTCATGATTTCTATCAACTTTCTGATGAAGACTAATCAGAAGCTCTCGATCAGTCATCACTCGAGCCTGAGTTGTATCCTCAGTTGAGGCATGAGTTCTTGTTTCATCAGTTGTGCGAGACTGAGGATGACGAATATTTCCACCGAGGGAATTGGTCGGGAGAACTTCTTCATAGAAGATGCCTTTGCCTTTTCATTTGAAGCAATAGTATGCTGAAGCACTTCGACAGGTGGCAGATAAGTCCTGTGATTCGGGTGATCAGGTTGGAAATCAATTCTAGTCACTGCACGAATTAGCTTCATGATCCAAGGCGCGTATGGCTTCAGGATATGCGGATTATGTGCAGCATCAACTAGAGTTCTGAAGAAGAAGTCAGGAACATTGATTGGCCCAGACATGCAGAGGTTGTGAAGTATGTTCTTCATGACACCAATGACTTCTTCAGCAGAGGATCCATAGCCTTTGATGGGGCAGAAGGTCTTCGCCAGAATCCGATACAGTGTGCTCGGCAGATACTGAAGCTCAGAGACTGGAAACTTTGTGCGAGCTGAGGCTTCAGGGGCCTGAGGCTTCATGAGCATGTTCATCAGGTCATCTCGAAGTATTTGAGACCCATAGGAGCAGGCAGCAGGGGAAGTGCACTGAGGCAACTCAAGAATGTCAATTGCTTCAGGAACAGTGATGGTGTAGTGATGATGCTCAGTCATCCACTCGAGGACCCAGGTGTTGATATCCAGGGGATTTCCTGAAACATACAACGTGGCATAAAACTGACGCACAAGCTCTTCATTCCAGTGTATGCATTCAGAGCAGAACTGAAGCAGCTTGGCATGATGCAGATCCTGAAGCACATTGTTGAAGCAAGGAAGGGCTTCCATATCCATCAGAGGGATGTGCTTGTGAGGAAACAGTTTGTTTTGCTTGTAGAGCACGGAAGCATAGTAGTTCTTCTGAGTGGCAGTCCAGAACCTCAGCAGCTTTCGAGGTGGAGCAGAGTGATATGGATTTTGAATCCCCTCTTGAAAGAAACTCATGGCGTTGAAGAAATCAGTAGCATCAAAGCTTGGAGTATCATCAGCTTCAAGGTCACGGAAGAATGGTTGCTTCTGTTTTGGACACAAGGACCAAGCTTGAATTGGGCCTTGAGGTGGTGAAGGCGCTTGAGGCACTTCAATCTGAAGTGAGGCTTGAGGCTGAGGTGGAGGTGCAGCAGATGCTTCAGGCTCCTTGGGGAGACGAGGTGATGTGGCCTGTTTGTCTTCAGAGCCATCCTTTGAGGCTTCAGCATTTGTACTGGTTTCTGCTTCAGGAGGGGCAGTTGTGCTTTGGTCGGCTTCAGCTTCAGTTTCAGCAGCAGGTGGGTCTGGCTGAGGATCAGCAGTTGTAGTGTCAGCTGCATCAGTATCAGTGGTGGTGTTTGCTGCAGCATCAGTATTAGCAGCAGAATTTGTTGGAGCACTAGAGGCTTCGGGGTCATCAGCATCAGACGCTGAGGACGATGCACCAACAGAGGCTTCAGACTGCAGAGAAGTGTCAGGAAGCACCTCGGTCACTGTGTTGGAGTGAGGTTCAGGTGAGAAGACAGTATGAGTGGGTGAGTTTGTCAGCCCATAGTCCTCATCATAAATGCGAGGAGTTCCATCATCCATAATATCAACGTCCATGTCTTCAACCTCAGTGATAACTGGTGGCGGTGGGGACGGTGGAGTTGGAACAATGGGTGTTGCAGCAGGGGGTGGAGTGAAGACTATTAAGCTGCGCTGAGGATTTTGAGGTGGAGTTGAGGCAGCAGTGATATGAGTGGTGGTATCAACGGGTTGTGTTGTAGGAGGAGCTGAGGAAAGGGGTGTAGCATCAATGGGATCCTCAACAGCAGGCTTCTTTGCAGCAGGTGGAGTTGAGGGTTGTGCTTCAGGCGTGCGCTTGAGGCTTTTGGCAGAGGCATCAGCAGGCTGTCGAAGCTTCATCAACTTGGTCATCTGTTGTGAGATCCGTTCCTTGGATTGACCAATATAAGCACGATTGGCAGCGAACTCAATGTTGAGACGTTGAACTTCGCATTGATGCTCAGTAAACTCCTGAGGAGTAACTTCAGTGATAGGTCTCTTCTTGAAGTCACTGTGGACTTTCTTCAGTTTGGCCTTCAACTGTTTCTGAAGATCACGTTGATGAATCTCATTTATGAGGAACTGTTGAACATAGAACTTGATGTCTTTCGGAATGTCCAAATCATCAAGTGGAGTGTCAGGCTTAACAGACCAAATTTCAATGTACTCCAAGATCTTCTTGGGATCAAGGAGAAGCGGGATTTCTGAACCCGTTGCTTCAGCTTTGCGTCTGGCCGCAGCACGCACGTATTCAATCTTATCAGCTTCAGTGGCGACGAAGCCGGCCAGATCCTCAAATTCATCTTCATCATCAGAAGATTGAGGAGTATGATGGATGGCGCCACGCATAGCAGTTTTCTTTGGTGAAGGACGAGGGCCGCGTTGAAGAACAGTTTTGGTCTTCAGGTGATGCTGAGGCATTGTGGTTGAGGCCTCAGGAGCACCAGATTCATCAGTGCGTATTCTTGAAGAGGGGGCAGCACCATCTGTTCGTTGACATGAGGAGCCAACAACTTGAGGCTTAGTTGAGGTCTTAGAGAAAGGTTTCATGCCCGGAGCCTTTTTGCGGTGCTGAGGCGGAGGTTGTTGTCTGGGTTGAGACTGATCTTGAGGCGGAATTTGTATTGAAGCAGTCATGTCACGGACAAGATTCTTGACCCGGCTGCGAGTGCGTTTGAGGTATAGCTCATATGCCGCTGGAAAGTCTTCAGGAGTGCGCAGTGTGGTTGGATCAGGAACGACTCCAGGAGCTGGTGGAGGTCGAGCCTTCATACCCAAGGTCTTCAGTGGCGGATTGACTGCAAACATTTCCTCATGTTGAGGATTCAGCCATTGGTAGGCCACCCAACGTTTGGCCCATTCTCTTGTGATCTTCTGGACCCTTTTCTTACGATCATCGGCAGTTTCACGTTCTGGAGTCTTCAGTTTCTCATAGAGCTCAGGAGGTAAGTCTTTAGCAGTATCAGTGTGCTTGCGCCGAGGAGGCATTTTCTTCAGCTGAGGAGACTGAGGAATTGTACGTTCGAGATGAGCTGCAAATGAAGTGAGACTATGAGAACCATACGATTCCTCAGCAGACATGTACCTGTGACAGAATTAAGTTGCGAGGGAAGTGGGGTACGGTTATATGCGTTCATGAGGAATAGGCTAAGGAAAACAAAGGAATGAGGCATAGGTACAGGTCTCAGAAGGCTAGTAGTACAGTTGAGGATGAACTGGCTTGAGGACACAACAGTACTGAGGAATAATATGCTGAGGAATAAGCCACTGAGGAATAAGCATACCAGACTGAGGTGAATGCTGAGGAACAATGAGTCTTCGTCCCCGGCGACGGCGAACTCCGGCGACGTTAGCGCTCGAGCTTGAGGAGCTCAAGGATGGCGGCACGAGAGTGAGAGAAGCGTTGGGGGGTAAATGACCGAAGGAGGGGGTAGAGGGCTATTTATAGAGGGGTAAAAACTGAGGGGTTGCGAAATTAGTGGACGAGATAGCCCCTGATTGTTGGGATCCTCAGTGGATATCGTGATGGTGGATAATTACGGCGTGCGGTAAAATCGCAAAAAATTGAAGACAGTTGTAACAGAAAATCCGTGATTTGAGGATCTTGAGGACAAAGGCTGAAGACGAAGACAAATGGTCTCAGGCGAATGATGATGACTTAAGGTCTCAGCCTGAGGAATATATAATTTCCGGATGAACGCATATGAGATAGACAGATTAGATAAGTGAGCACAGAGGGATGGGTCCGATCACGTTCACCTAGTTGAAGAAGCAAAAAGAAACTGAAGATCAATAACTATAGGTGAACGCTGTTGAGGACAAACACAATAATCATCAGTATTGAAGACTTAGAATCCTGAGGAAGATCAATAACATCAAATCCTGAGGAAGTTGAGGAATACCAAATCCTGAGGTGTTTGGGCGGTGGCGCTACCCACCTTATAGGGAATGAGACACCTGATACCATACAATTGTCGTATGGATCTTGAGTCAATTCCACGTTAATTTCTTCACACTTAGCAAGGTAGTTCCTCATGAGTTGAGGAGTACGACGCATCGTGTGTTGTGCATCAGGATTCTTCAATATTGTTTAAGCGTTAGGATGTGTGTCCATTCACAGGACGTTTGAGCAATCTAAGATATTTAGCTCACACCTCAGAGTGCTAAATCGCTTCTCATCCAAAGGCTTAGTGAATATATCAGCAAGTTGATCTTCAGTCTTCACGTGGCTGATGACGATATCTTCCTTCAAGACATGATCCCGAAGAAAGTGATACCGTATCTCAATATGCTTCGTCCTCGAGTGTTGTACCAGATTCTGAGAGATCTTGATGGCGCTCTCATTGTCACATAGTAGTGGTACTTTCTTCAGGTTGATGCCGTAGTCCTTCAGGGTTTGCTTCATCCAAAGAAGCTGTGAGCAGCTTGCACCAGCAGCAATGTATTCAGCTTCAGCGGTGGAGAGGGAGACGCAGTTCTGCTTCTTCGATGACCAGCACACAAGAGAACGTCCGAGGAAATGACATGTTCCTGAGGTAGACTTCCGATCCACTCGATCTCCAGCATAATCTGAGTCTGAGTACCCGACGAGATCCAACTGTGTGCCTTTTGGATACCATAAGCCTAGCGACGGGGTGTGAGTCAAATATCGAAGAATTCGTTTCACCGCTTGGTGATGCGATTCCTTTGGTGCCGCTTGGAATCGGGCACACATGCAAACGCTCAACATTATATCAGGCCTGGATGCACATAGATATAGCAGAGAACCTATCATGGAGCGGTATACCTTTTGATCGTAGTCCTTGCCATTTTCATCGGGGCCAAGTTGTCCGTTTGTAGGCATCGGTGTCTTGATGCCCTTGCAGTCTTGCATTCCGAATTTCCTCAGGCACTCCTTGAGATACTTCTCCTGAGAGATGAAGATGCCATTGCGTTGTTGACGAATTTGGAGTCCTAAGAAGAACTTCAGCTCGCCCATCATCGACATCTGATACTGTTCACTCATCAAGAATGCAAATTCTTCACTGTATTTCTTGTTAGTGCATCCAAATATTATGTCATCAACATAAATTTGACATATGAATAATGCATCATCATATCGTTTTGTGAAAAGAGTTGGGTCGAGGGAACCAGATTTGAAGCCCTTGCTGATGAGGAAGTCCCTTAGTGTGTCATACCAAGCCCGAGGGGCTTGCTTCAGTCCATAGAGGGCTTTCTTCAATCTGTACACCATATCAGGCTTCTTGGCGTCTTCAAAACCTGGAGGTTGAGCAACATATACTTCTTCCTCGATATTACCATTGAGGAAGGCACTTTTCACATCCATTTGATATAACTTGATATTATGATGATTAGCGAATGCAAGCATAATGCGAATGGACTCAAGTCTAGCTACAGGAGCGAAGGTTTCACCGAAGTCGATCCCCTCGACTTGAGTATATCCTTGAGCTACGAGACGAGCTTTGTTTCTGATGACTTGTCCATCTTCATCAAGTTTGTTGCGGTAGATCCACTTCGTGCCGATGACATTGTGAACTCTAGGATCAGGACATTTGACTAGTTCCCAAACATCATTCAGTTTAAACTGAAGAAGTTCGTCTTGCATTGCCTGAATCCATTCCGCTTCTCGGAATGCCTCGGTGACTTTGGTGGGCTCTGAAATTGATACAAACGAGAAATGCCCACAAAAGTTAGCTATGCGATTAGCTCTTGCACGAGTGAGAGGACCTGGTAGGTTGATGTCAGCGAGGATTTTGTCCACTTGAACTTCATTTGCCACACGAGGAAGTCGAGGAGGATGATCTTGAGGCGCATCTTCGTCACTGCTGTCAGATTCGTTAGCATCAGCTTCAGGTGCTTCAGGAGCTTCAGGCGTATCAGGTGCCTCAGGATCAGGATCGTCATCAGGATTATTCGCTTCAGGATTTGGGTGTTCTTCAGGAGCAGGAGCTATTGTGATTTCTTCAGAATGATCCACAGGAATGATGTCACCAGCACCCATCTTCTTGATCTGTTCTTCAGGTGGTGCTTCACCTAAATCATGTGGCAGGTGCTCTCTTTGGGAGCCATCAGACTCATCAAAACGCACGTCTACAGTTTCAACAATTTTGTAGTGACTAATGTTGAAGACTCTGTAGGTGTGCGAGTTGATACCATAACCGAGCATGAAACCCTCACATGCTTTGGGTGCAAATTTGGACTCGTGATGAGGATCACGTATCCAGCAAGGTGCACCGAATACTTTGAAGTAACTTACATTGGGTTTCTTACCGACCATTAACTCGTATGATGTTTTATTGAAGAACTTGTGAAGATACACTCGATTGAAGATGTGACAGGCAGTGTTGATTGCTTCAGCCCACCACTTGAGTGGAGTATTGTACTCAGCCAGCATCGTGCGAGCCATCTCGATGAGGGTTCGATTCTTCCTCTCAACAACGCCATTTTGCTGAGGAGTGTATGGCGCAGAGAATTCATGAGCAATTCCCAAGTCATCGAGGAATTCTTCCACACCGAAGTTCTTGAACTCAGTGCCGTTGTCGCTTCGAATGTGCTTGATCTTCAGGTTGTAGTTGTTCATGACTCGCAGGGCGAAGCGCTTGAGGATTGCTGGAGTTTCTGACTTATAGAGAAGAAAATGCACCCAAGTGTATCGTGAGAAGTCATCAACAATAACAAGACCATACATGTTACCTCCAAAGCTCGAATACTTTGGAGGACCAAATAGATCCATGTGAAGCAATTCCAGTGGTCTCGTAGTAGTCATGATGGTCTTCGCTGGGTGATTGGCCTTTTTCATCTTTCCAGCTTCGCAGGCACCACAGAGCCGGTCCTTTGAGAATCTGATTTCCTCAATCCCGAGGACATGTTTCTTCAGTACCAGCTTCTGAAGATTTCTCATTCCAGCGTGGCCGAGTCTTCGATGCCATAGCCAGCACTCTGAGGCTCGTGCCAAGAGGCATGTAGCAACCTGAGGACCTTCAGAGAAATCTACAATATACAGGTCACCTTTCCTAACCCCACTGAAGACAATGGATTTATCGCTAATCATGAAGACAATACAACCATGTTTTCCGAAGAGAACAGCGAGATCAAGATCACACAGCATAGATACAGACATCAAGTTGTATCCAAGAGATTCAACAAGCATGACTTTATCAATATGTTGGTCTCGAGAGATAGCCACTCTGCCGAGACCCAATACCTTACTTTTACCTTTATCAGCGAAGGTGATGGTTTTCTTTGAAGAAGGACTTAGTGATGATTCCATAAGTAGACTTCTGTCACCAGTCATGTGATTTGTGCATCCACTATCCATCACCCATTCAGTCTTTCCCTGCAAATGAATTAGTATCTCATACAGCAAGTTATGAGCCAGTCTCAGTTTGAGGAGTTTAAGATTCCTCAGAATTAATTCCTCAGGATGTTCCTCAGGATTGATTCTATGAAATCAAACAATATAATTATCCTTCAACTGACTCATTTATTGTTGTCCTGGGCATATGATCTGCAGAAATTGTAATTGCCTCAGGACATGTCCCTGCAAGAATGATTAGTTCTTAACCACCCACATCTTTATGGGTGGTCTTGAGGCACATGAGGATTGATGAGGATGGTGAGACCTAATGGGGTGTGAGATGGCAGCATCAGGATAAACAAATGAGTAAGCATTCTTATGAGGAGCTTCCCTGTGAACAAAATGGTTAGCAGATACATGATTATAATCATTTCCTTTTGAGGTATCGTCCTCAGATGATATCCTCAGCTCATTTGCATCTGCATTCACAGGAAGGTTAGTGATGAGGTCCTTTGGCACCCAGATCTGCTTGACTGGAGGACCGTTCCTGCAGTTAGTTTCGATGAATCTGGCAAATACCTCACCATTACCATTCTTAAACAGTTTATAGTTTGAGTCAAATGACTCAGTCATCACATCTGAAGAAACAGCATCATAACCAGATAAGGTATAGGGATCAGGAGGAGGCATCATTGCTCGAGCCCAAATGATCTCAGGATATTGTTCAGGTTTCCAGTAAGACCCATCACGGTTGAGTCTCCGAGTGAATGCGATGCCTTCTTTCCTCGGGTTTCTGTTGAGGATCTGTTTCTTGAGAATGTCACAGAGAGTCTGATGTCCTTTCAGACTCTTGAACATGCCTGTTTCCAGTAGACTCTTCAACCTAGCATTTTCTTCAGCAATGTCTATGGTATCCTCAGATGAGGGGTTAGATACCACAGAAGTAATAGAAATAACAGAGTCTGAAGACATTGAGGAACTAGACACAGATATAATTTGATCACATTCAATGCATCTTAAACAGGGAGGATTGAATCCTTCTTGTGGCATGATGATCTGTTGGGAGAGGAGTGAATCATTTTCTTTCTTCAGATCGTCATGAGACATCCTTACACGTTCATGTTCTTGTTTCCTCATGAGGAACTCATGAGACAGCTTTTCATGATCAGTAAGGAGTGCCTCATGCCGATTGAACAAGTCATCAAACTTTGACTGAAGAATTTTTGATTCATCAGTCAACTTTTGAGTCTTCGTCATTTCCTCAACCAACATATCATCACTTTTGTTTAATGAGAACTGAGTCTTTTCAAGTGCACGTTGTTGCTTAGATGCAAGTTTAGCAAGTTTAGCATAGTTTTCATCAGGTTCTTCATCAGAGGGTTGATCTGATGATGAGTAAGAAGATACCTTGGAGGACTTGGCCATGAAGAAGAAGGAAGGAGTTGTGTCTTCAGCTTCATCATCAGCATGTGATGGACCAAATTCTTCAGTGCTGAAGATTGACTTTGAGACAAGTGTCGTGGCAAGAGCCAAACCAGCCACACCCTCAGATTCTTCAGATTCTTCTTCCTCAACATCAGGGTTGGAACCAGATTCTTCCGAATCCAATTCTTTCCCGAGATAAGCGCGAGCCTTACGGGAACTGCTATTCCTGTATCCAGTAGACCTTGAGGATCTTGAGGATTTCTTCTTTGTCTTTTCATCAGAACTTTCATCTTTCCCTTTCTTCTTCTTCTTCAGTTTAGCTTCCTTTTCCCATAGGGGACAATCAGCGATGTAATGCCCTGGTTTCTTGCACTTGTGGCAAACTCTCTTTCTAGCTTCGACAGAATCATCATCTTTGCTTTTTCTTGAGGACGATCTTGAGGAATTTCCGAAGCGATTCTTCTTCGTGAACCTTTGAAACTTTCTGGTAAGGAGAGCAAGTTCACGGCTGAGAGTCTCAGGATTATCAGTATCAGCCTCAGATTCTTCATGAGAGGACACTCTTCGTGCTCTAGCTTTTAGCGCGCGGACCTTAGGCGTGGGGCTGTATAAGTCTCGTTTTTCAGAGAGCTTCAGTTCATGAGCATTGAGGCGCTCGAGAATGTCTGCTGGATCCAGAGTCTTGAAGTCCGGCCTTTCTTGAATCATCAATGATAGGAACTCAAATGAGTCATCCAGTGACCTCAGCAGTTTCTTCACAACTTCATGATCTGTGATATCAACAGCACCAAGAGCTTGAAGTTCATTGGATATGTCAGTGAGTCTGTCAAAGGTTTGTTGCACGTGCTCATTATCCAGCCTCTTGAACCGATTGAAGAGACTGCGGAGTGTGTCAACTCGTGAGTCTCGTTGAGCTGAGACTCCTTCATTAAATTTAGACAGTCTTGTCCATATCTTCTTTGCAGTATCCAGACCACTGATACGGTTGAACTGAGCCTTATTGAGATGACCACCAATGATGCTTCGAGCTTTTGCATCAAGCTGCCAGTTTTTCTTGACAACTTCGGGAGCAGTCATCAGATTTGCTTCAGGAATGCCTTGATCAACAATGTCCCACAGATCCTTGTCAATGGCTTCAAGATGCATCCTCATCTTGTTCTTCCAGTATGGATAGTCTGTTCCGTCGAAGATGGGGCAGTTTGAGGCAACGCTCATTGTACCTGAGGTCGACATAACTAAAACTCCAGGTGGTTAAACCGAATCACACAGAACAAGGGAGTACCTTGCTCTGATACCAATTGAAAGTGCAATATATCGACCAGAGGGGGGGTGAATGGGAGATTTTCAATTTTGCTACCAGATTTTGATTTTCTTCAGGACTGAAGCAATCATGAAGCTGAAGAAGTAACCAAAATCATGAAGAAATAAAACTTCACAGAATGTAATCATCAGGGCAGCTCATCATAATGCAACAGAAATAAATCAATTCAGATAAGAAGAAGTGCTTCAGATGCATAGTATGAAGACTAATAGCAGAGGAGAGAGCTGAAGCACAAGCAGTCAACATAGATACTGAAGACATAATACTGAGGCTTAAGAGATTGAAGAGATATCACCAGAAATTGAAGACAATGGTTTGGTAGACCAGTTCAAGTTGCTGTGACAACTCTACGTCTGGTTGGAGAGGCTGAGATTCAACTCAAAAGACATAGTCTTCACCTTGTTCTCCTTGAACTAAAGTCCTCAGACTCCGTCCAATAACTCAGGTGAGTCTTCAAGGCAGACTCCGGAAACCTTTACAGACTCAGTCACTCCGGGAAGTCACAATTGCATCTTGACTTCCTCAGACTGAAGACTTCTACACCGGCTGGAAGATCACAGTCTTCAAGAGAAAAGCTTCGGATCACTCAAACCAACTTCCTCAGAAATTCTCAACTACTCAGGCTGGTGGTTTTCCTCACATAGGTTCTTCAGTTTCCTCAGAGGTGGGTTGCTCTCAAATGACAAGTGTCAGTTTTTCTCTCGGAGCAGCCAACCCACAAATGGGGCTGGGGGTGGCTATTTATAGCCGCGGAGCAACCCGAGGCAAAAGGACATAAATGCCCATGCATGCAATTACTCTCATGCCCTCGGAAATGACCGTTGCTAGACAAGTTCTAGCCTCTCACCACGCAACACGTGGCACGGTCAAAGTATTCTCTCTCCAGACTCCTCAACCGAAGTTAGTTACCTCAGTGTCCTGAAGAACAACGTCTCAGACACATGAGGACTGAACTTCTACTGCAGGAGATTTGTCTCTCTTCAGGAGAACTGCACTCGCAGTCTCCAGACTCCTCAACCGAAGACAAATTCCTCAGTGTCCTGAAGAACAACGTCTCAGACACCCGAGGAACTGAACTTCTACTGCAGGAGATTTCCTCAGGGTTTTTCTTCAGGATTCCTAACTGAGCACTTCCTCAGACCTTCGGAACTCGTTTTCTTCAACCCCTCCAACAGTGCGGTGTTTTCCTATGACTCAAGAAGTATAAAAAGTCTTAGCGAAGACTACGCTTCAACTTCGTCTTCAGCGCGAACTTCCTCAGGATCGTCTTCAGCTTCAGCTTCAACCGAACGCTTCAGGATCCTGTTTCCTCAGGATTTCGCGCGACTTCATTCTTCAGGAAACGCACCGTTTTCTCTAATGTTCCTCAACATTTTGGGGGGTCGACATTGGTAGTTAAACACCTCATCAGGGACTGTTCTCCTGTGTATACTCACAAACACATCAGTCCCTTAACCGTTTTGTCATCAAACTCCAAAACCTCAAGGGGAGGGCACTTGATGCACTTACAATCTCCCCCTTTTTGGTGATTTGATGACAATCAGGTTAAGCTTCAACGGGGATAAAATTATGAGTTTGAAGAATAAAAACTTTGAAGAACATTTTTATCATTAAGCTGGATATAATGAAGCTCCCCCTGAGGATATGCATATAAGTTGAAGAATGTTTAATATCTAAAGCATTTTGAGGTATATGAGGAGCTCCCCCTATATCCAGGCATTTCTGAAGCAGTGCATGTTATGAAGTGTTTGAGGAAATTAAACAACGCATTGAGAGAGGTGTTTGCAGAGACAATCACATGCATATATGATAAACTTGAGGAAATAGCATGTGGTAGCTGAGGAATAGTATCAGGCAAACACCAAAATTACAGTTTACAACTCGTTACAAAAAAAACTGAAGAACGAGAGTTGTAACTGAAGAACCCCATAACTAAAGACCCGCTTGAAGACTAGCAGATTTCTCCCCCTTTGTCATAAAATGAACAAAAAGGGAAAAACTGAAGCTAACGCCCCTTTGAAGTTGCTTCAAGGCTGAGATGAGTCACGCCTGAGGCAATCCGTTGCAGTGTGAGGGCATCCAGCAGTGTCTTCAGCTTCTTCAGCAGTCAGCTCCTGGTTTGAAGAATAATAATCCATTGCCGGAGGAGGAGTTGTGCAGCGTCTGAATTGTCTTGGAGGTCTGATGGCAGGAATTGGAGGCTGTTGAAGCTCCAACTTGGCAAGGTCTTCCGGGGTGATTACTTCTCGCATCAGTGCATCAAGATGTTGATATGTATGATGAGCATACTGATGCACTTTCTTCACAGAAGAATGCGTGTGAGCCATATAGCTGAGAATCTCAGAAAACTGACGCTTTACCCAGTCATGATTTCTATCAACTTTCTGATGAAGACTAATCAGAAGCTCTCGATCAGTCATCACTCGAGCCTGATTTGTATCCTCAGTTGAGGCATGAGTTCTTGTTTCATCAGTTGTGCGAGACTGAGGATGACGAATATTTCCACCGAGGGAATTGGTCGGGAGAACTTCTTCATAGAAGATGCCTTTGCCTTTTCATTTGAAGCAATAGTATGCTGAAGCACTTCGACAGGTGGCAGATAAGTCCTGTGATTCGGGTGATCAGGTTGGAAATCAATTCTAGTCACTGCACGAATTAGCTTCATGATCCAAGGCGCGTATGGCTTCAGGATATGCGGATTATGTGCAGCATCAACTAGAGTTCTGAAGAAGAAGTCAGGAACATTGATTGGCCCAGACATGCAGAGGTTGTGAAGTATGTTCTTCATGACACCAATGACTTCTTCAGCAGAGGATCCATAGCCTTTGATGGGGCAGAAGGTCTTCGCCAGAATCCGATACAGTGTGCTCGGCAGATACTGAAGCTCAGAGACTGGAAACTTTGTGCGAGCTGAGGCTTCAGGGGCCTGAGGCTTCATGAGCATGTTCATCAGGTCATCTCGAAGTATTTGAGACCCATAGGAGCAGGCAGCAGGGGAAGTGCACTGAGGCAACTCAAGAATGTCAATTGCTTCAGGAACAGTGATGGTGTAGTGATGATGCTCAGTCATCCACTCGAGGACCCAGGTGTTGATATCCAGGGGATTTCCTGAAACATACAACGTGGCATAAAACTGACGCACAAGCTCTTCATTCCAGTGTATGCATTCAGAGCAGAACTGAAGCAGCTTGGCATGATGCAGATCCTGAAGCACATTGTTGAAGCAAGGAAGGGCTTCCATATCCATCAGAGGGATGTGCTTGTGAGGAAACAGTTTGTTTTGCTTGTAGAGCACGGAAGCATAGTAGTTCTTCTGAGTGGCAGTCCAGAACCTCAGCAGCTTTCGAGGTGGAGCAGAGTGATACGGATTTTGAATCCCCTCTTGAAAGAAACTCATGGCGTTGAAGAAATCAGTAGCATCAAAGCTTGGAGTATCATCAGCTTCAAGGTCACGGAAGAATGGTTGCTTCTGTTTTGGACACAAGGACCAAGCTTGAATTGGGCCTTGAGGTGGTGAAGGCGCTTGAGGCACTTCAATCTGAAGTGAGGCTTGAGGCTGAGGTGGAGGTGCAGCAGATGCTTCAGGCTCCTTGGGGAGACGAGGTGATGTGGCCTGTTTGTCTTCAGAGCCATCCTTTGAGGCTTCAGCATTTGTACTGGTTTCTGCTTCAGGAGGGGCAGTTGTGCTTTGGTCGGCTTCAGCTTCAGTTTCAGCAGCAGGTGGGTCTGGCTGAGGATCAGCAGTTGTAGTGTCAGCTGCATCAGTATCAGTGGTGGTGTTTGCTGCAGCATCAGTATTAGCAGCAGAATTTGTTGGAGCACTAGAGGCTTCGGGGTCATCAGCATCAGACGCTGAGGACGATGCACCAACAGAGGCTTCAGACTGCAGAGAAGTGTCAGGAAGCACCTCGGTCACTGTGTTGGAGTGAGGTTCAGGTGAGAAGACAGTATGAGTGGGTGAGTTTGTCATCCCATAGTCCTCATCATAAATGCGAGGAGTTCCATCATCCATAATATCAACGTCCATGTCTTCAACCTCAGTGATAACTGGTGGCGGTGGGGACGGTGGAGTTGGAACAATGGGTGTTGCAGCAGGGGGTGGAGTGAAGACTATTAAGCTGCGCTGAGGATTTTGAGGTGGAGTTGAGGCAGCAGTGATATGAGTGGTGGTATCAACGGGTTGTGTTGTAGGAGGAGCTGAGGAAAGGGGTGTAGCATCAATGGGATCCTCAACAGCAGGCTTCTTTGCAGCAGGTGGAGTTGAGGGTTGTGCTTCAGGCGTGCGCTTGAGGCTTTTGGCAGAGGCATCAGCAGGCTGTCGAAGCTTCATCAACTTGGTCATCTGTTGTGAGATCCGTTCCTTGGATTGACCAATATAAGCACGATTGGCAGCGAACTCAATGTTGAGACGTTGAACTTCGCATTGATGCTCAGTAAACTCCTGAGGAGTAACTTCAGTGATAGGTCTCTTCTTGAAGTCACTGTGGACTTTCTTCAGTTTGGCCTTCAACTGTTTCTGAAGATCACGTTGATGAATCTCATTTATGAGGAACTGTTGAACATAGAACTTGATGTCTTTCGGAATGTCCAAATCATCAAGCGGAGTGTCAGGCTTAACAGACCAAATTTCAATGTACTCCAAGATCTTCTTGGGATCAAGGAGAAGCGGGATTTCTGAACCCGTTGCTTCAGCTTTGCGTCTGGCCGCAGCACGCACGTATTCAATCTTATCAGCTTCAGTGGCGACGAAGCCGGCCAGATCCTCAAATTCATCTTCATCATCAGAAGATTGAGGAGTATGATGGATGGCGCCACGCATAGCAGTTTTCTTTGGTGAAGGACGAGGGCCGCGTTGAAGAACAGTTTTGGTCTTCAGGTGATGCTGAGGCATTGTGGTTGAGGCCTCAGGAGCACCAGATTCATCAGTGCGTATTCTTGAAGAGGGGGCAGCACCATCTGTTCGTTGACATGAGGAGCCAACAACTTGAGGCTTAGTTGAGGTCTTAGAGAAAGGTTTCATGCCCGGAGCCTTTTTGCGGTGCTGAGGCGGAGGTTGTTGTCTGGGTTGAGACTGATCTTGAGGCGGAATTTGTATTGAAGCAGTCATGTCACGGACAAGATTCTTGACCCGGCTGCGAGTGCGTTTGAGGTATAGCTCATATGCCGCTGGAAAGTCTTCAGGAGTGCGCAGTGTGGTTGGATCAGGAACGACTCCAGGAGCTGGTGGAGGTCGAGCCTTCATACCCAAGGTCTTCAGTGGCGGATTGACTGCAAACATTTCCTCATGTTGAGGATTCAGCCATTGGTAGGCCACCCAACGTTTGGCCCATTCTCTTGTGATCTTCTGGACCCTTTTCTTACGATCATCGGCAGTTTCACGTTCTGGAGTCTTCAGTTTCTCATAGAGCTCAGGAGGTAAGTCTTTAGCAGTATCAGTGTGCTTGCGCCGAGGAGGCATTTTCTTCAGCTGAGGAGACTGAGGAATTGTACGTTCGAGCTGAGCTGCAAATGAAGTGAGACTATGAGAACCATACGATTCCTCAGCAGACATGTACCTGTGACAGAATTAAGTTGCGAGGGAAGTGGGGTACGGTTATATGCGTTCATGAGGAATAGGCTGAGGAAAACAAAGGAATGAGGCATAGGTACAGGTCTCAGAAGGCTAGTAGTACAGTTGAGGATGAACTGGCTTGAGGACACAACAGTACTGAGGAATAATATGCTGAGGAATAAGCCACTGAGGAATAAGCATACCAGACTGAGGTGAATGCTGAGGAACAATGAGTCTTCGTCCCCGGCGACGGCGAACTCCGGCGACGTTAGCGCTCGAGCTTGAGGAGCTCAAGGATGGCGGCACGAGAGTGAGAGAAGCGTTGGGGGGTAAATGACCGAAGGAGGGGGTAGAGGGCTATTTATAGAGGGGTAAAAACTGAGGGGTTGCGAAATTAGTGGACGAGATAGCCCCTGATTGTTGGGATCCTCAGTGGATATCGTGATGGTGGATAATTACGGCGTGCGGTAAAATCGCAACAAATTGAAGACAGTTGTAACAGAAAATCCGTGATTTGAGGATCTTGAGGACAAAGGTTGAAGACGAAGACAAATGGTCTCAGGCGAATGATGATGACTTAAGGTCTCAGCCTGAGGAATATATAATTTCCGGATGAACGCATATGAGATAGACAGATTAGATAAGTGAGCACAGAGGGATGGGTCCGATCACGTTCACCTAGTTGAAGAAGCAAAAAGAAACTGAAGATCAATAACTATAGGTGAACGTTGTTGAGGACAAACACAATAATCATCAGTATTGAAGACTTAGAATCCTGAGGAAGATCAATAACATCAAATCCTGAGGAAGTTGAGGAATACCAAATCCTGAGGTGTTTGGGCGGTGGCGCTACCCACCTTATAGGGAATGAGACACCTGATACCATACAATTGTCGTATGGATCTTGAGTCAATTCCACGTTAATTTCTTCACACTTAGCAAGGTAGTTCCTCATGAGTTGAGGAGTACGACGCATCGTGTGTTGTGCATCAGGATTCTTCAATATTGTTTAAGCGTTAGGATGTGTGTCCATTCATAGGACGTTTGAGCAATCTAAGATATTTAGCTCACACCTCAGAGTGCTAAATTGCTTCTCATCCAAAGGCTTAGTGAATATATCAGCAAGTTGATCTTTAGTCTTCACGTGGCTGATGACGATATCTTCCTTCAAGACATGATCCCAAAGAAAGTGATACCGTATCTCAATATGCTTCGTCCTCGAGTGTTGTACCAGATTCTGAGAGATCTTGATGGCGCTCTCATTGTCACATAGTAGTGGTACTTTCTTCAGGTTGATGCCGTAGTCCTTCAGGGTTTGCTTCATCCAAAGAAGCTGTGAGCAGCTTGCACCAGCAGCAATGTATTCAGCTTCAGCGGTGGAGAGGGAGACGCAGTTCTGCTTCTTCGATGACCAGCACACAAGAGAACGTCCGAGGAAATGACATGTTCCTGAGGTAGACTTCCGATCCACTCGATCTCCAGCATAATCTGAGTCTGAGTACCCGACGAGATCCAACTGTGTGCCTTTTGGATACCATAAGCCTAGCGACGGGGTGTGAGCCAAATATCGAAGAATTCGTTTCACCGCTTGGTGATGCGATTCCTTTGGTGCCGCTTGGAATCGGGCACACATGCAAACGCTCAACATTATATCAGGCCTGGATGCACATAGATATAGCAGAGAACCTATCATGGAGCGGTATACCTTTTGATCGTAGTCCTTGCCATTTTCATCGGGGCCAAGTTGTCCGTTTGTAGGCATCGGTGTCTTGATGCCCTTGCAGTCTTGCATTCCGAATTTCCTCAGGCACTCCTTGAGATACTTCTCCTGAGAGATGAAGATGCCATTGCGTTGTTGACGAATTTGGAGTCCTAAGAAGAACTTCAGCTCACCCATCATCGACATCTGATACTGTTCACTCATCAAGAATGCAAATTCTTCACTGTATTTCTTGTTAGTGCATCCAAATATTATGTCATCAACATAAATTTGACATATGAATAATGCATCATCATATCGTTTTGTGAAAAGAGTTGGGTCGAGGGAACCAGATTTGAAGCCCTTGCTGATGAGGAAGTCCCTTAGTGTGTCATACCAAGCCCGAGGGGCTTGCTTCAGTCCATAGAGGGCTTTCTTCAATCTGTACACCATATCAGGCTTCTTGGCGTCTTCAAAACCTGGAGGTTGAGCAACATATACTTCTTCCTCGATATTACCATTGAGGAAGGCACTTTTCACATCCATTTGATATAACTTGATATTATGATGATTAGCGAATGCAAGCATAATGCGAATGGACTCAAGTCTAGCTACAGGAGCGAAGGTTTCACCGAAGTCGATCCCCTCAACTTGAGTATATCCTTGAGCTACGAGACGAGCTTTGTTTCTGATGACTTGTCCATCTTCATCAAGTTTGTTGTGGTAGATCCACTTCGTGCCGATGACATTGTGAACTCTAGGATCAGGACGTTTGACTAGTTCCCAAACATCATTCAGTTTAAACTGAAGAAGTTCGTCTTGCATTGCTTTGCCACCACTATTTCCGTTGCCACCATCACTTCCATATCACCGCTACTACTAATATCTCGTTGACAAGCAAGTATCTTTCAGGTGCGGTTGAATCGACAACTCAAATTTTAAAGCTTGTAAATATCCTTTGGCTCCCCTTGTGTCGAATCAATAAATTGAGTTATCTTACCCGTGAAGACTGTTACGATCCCCTACACTTGTGGGTTATCAAGACTATTTTCTGGCACCGTTGTCGGGGAGCATAGATTTATTTACAAGTCTACTTGGAGTTATTTTGCTTGCTGCTATTTATCCGCTATGGGTAAGAAAAGAGACCCCAAGGTTCCGATTTTACCATCCACTACAAGAAAAGGTACCGTTCTTAGCACTAGTGCTACGCTTGATTCACCTTCCATTATGAGTAAGTTTGTTTCACCACCACCACATGCTGATTCTACTGATTCCGTTACTATGTCTGATACTTTTGATTATTCTTCTACCACTTTTGATGAGATTGGTTCACTTAGTCGTTTCGTTGAATCTCAGATTGCTAAGGCTTCAAAACAGTCCGGGATTGAAATTCCTGTTACACGTTATCATATTTGCAGATCATCGGATTACCCAGACTTGAGTGGACTCAAGGAAAGAATTCTTCATGATCATTATATTGAGCTTGATGATGATTTATGCAGGGAATTTACGGAGTTTGTTGACCCTGACCCTCGTGCTATTAAGAAGCTAATTGAAAATCACTTGTCAGCTCCCCGAAGAAGAATAAGAAGAAACATAAGGAAGCTGACAACTCAAATGATCCTATAATGTATGAAGAACCTATTGTTTATCCTAATAGTATATCTCCTTCCGATGCTGAAAATGAAGATGGTGGTGAACCTGATAAAGGTAATGAGAAGAATGATCCTCCTGAAGTATGATAAGGAGAAGCACCCTATAAACGCAAGAGATATACTAGAGAAGACTTCATTGCAAGAAAGCATGGGAAGGAAAGAGAACCATGGGTACAAAAACCAATGCCCTTCCCAAGTAAGTCTCTCAAAACTAAAGAAGAAGAGCACTATAATAAATTTTGTGACTGGATGAAGCCTCTTTTTCTGCAAATTCCTTTGACTAATGCTATTAAGTTGCCTCCGTACTCGAGGTATATGAAATATATTGTGACTAATAAAATAAAAGTTCCTAATGAGGCGATATCTACTATGCTTGCTAACTACTCTTTCAGTGGCAAGATTCCTGAGAAGCTTGGTGATCCAGGTATACCCACCATTCCTTGCTCCATAAAGAATAATTGTGTTAGAACTGCTTTATGTGATCTTGGTGCAGGAGTGAGTGCTATGCCTTTATCTCTTTACAAAAGGCTTTGTTTAGATAAACTAATCCGCACAGATATCTCTCTTCAAATGGCTGATAAGTCGACAGCCGTTCCTATTGGTATTTGTGAGGATGTTCCTGTTGAAGTTGCTAATTGCTTGATTCTTACTGATTTTGTTGTGCTTGACATGCCCGAGGATGGGAGCATGTTTATTATTCTTGGTAGACCTTTTCTTAACACCACAGGTAGTATCATTGATTGCAATAAAGGAAAGGTCACTTTAAATGTTAATGATAACGAACACACGGTATATTTTCCAAAGAAGATCGATAAAAGGCATGGCCTTAACTCCATTGAGAATGTTGAGACAGTGAAGATTGGTGATTGGGGTTGTCCTCTACATGTGCCCTACAAATACAAAACAATTATGGTGGGGACAGTTTCCATTAAAATAAAGGTACCTTGAATGCTTTATAATAACTGAATCGTTTTGCTCGATATATCGCCTATTTGGTAGTAAGACTTGATCAACCTTGCTAACAAAAACAAGTTTTATATGAGTAAAAAGGGGAGTTTCTTTCCATTAGCTTTTATTCTCCTTGATGTACCAAAGTTTATGTTTTTAAACTTCATATGTTTAACCCTTGTTTCGAGCTTTCCAGAAGTTTTTGCAGCTTTCGCTACCTTGGAAATTTTTCAAAAATGAAGTTGTCAGAAAAATTCCAGAAAAAATATATTAAAAAAATTTATCAAAAAATAAGCACATGGGCAACTTTAGCTGACCAGGGGAGCCACCCCTGGTCCTGGCGGCCAGGTGGCGCGGCCTGGGCCCACCAGGGGCCCTTTCCAGGTATGTCTTCTTCCTACCTCTCTCTCTCACTCCAAAAATACTGAGTTTGTTCCTGGAGCTCGAGTTCTTTCTTATCTTGGTGGCGAATTTTAATCTCTCTCTACAACCCAGCATTTGCATTGAGATTTTGAGCATTTGCTCCCTGGTATGTGACTCCTCCACCCCTCCAATTAGAATTTTAATTGATGGTCTTATTTGTGAGTATTTAGGAGTTCTTGGTGCTGTTCATATGAGCTTGCATGCATGTTTAGAAATTTATTTTTGAAGTTGTGATGCAAATTTATGCCTTGGGGAAGTGAGTAGAGTAGTTTGCCTCAACTCATTTTGCTTAAATCGTTGTTTTCATAACTTGCCAAAAAATTTAGAAATGAGTTTATTTGGAAAAGCTAAGGAATGGCTTGGGAAGAAGATGCCCGAGCCGGCCAATAGAGTGAATAGAGCTGCAACCTCATCCTCTACTGCAAGGATGAGCTACAGTGACGATATTGTGCCACCAGAATTGATCCACGAGACGGACACGACGCGTGCCATGACATATCTGTTTTTGAATTTCCTTACTGCAGCAGGTATTAAGAATGAGTTTGATAACCTTTGTGCAGCTGCAGGTTTGACACACCGTGTACCACAACATCCAAAACTCACTTATTATTTTGTCAACTAGTTTAGATATAATGATAAAACTTCCATGATTGAATTTACATTATATGAGTAAGTTATCACCATGTCTTTGTCAGAATTTTGTGATATTATAGGTGTGCGGAATGTTGGGAAGACATGGATACCTGCTCAGCCCTACGAACCGAGGGCCCTTTTCTCTTCTCTTTGCAGCAAGGATCCGAAGGACGTTCACCGGGGGAAGATTTCCAGCATTTTGTTTCCCCACATGTGGTATTTCGCATATGATACGTCCCAAACGAATCTATAATTTATGATTGCTCCATGCATCTTTTGGGTGATATTGTTATGCTTTTGATACACTTTCATACACTTTTGATCATATTTGGACTAATCTATTAACTCAGTGCACCTCACTGGCAGTTTCTGTTTTCTGCTATTTTTGTATTTCAGGTTTTCCCATTGCTTAAAGTGCCAGAAAAGTTCCGGGAAAAATTAAAATAAATAGAAATGCGGAAGCTTCCAGACGCCTGAAGGGGGGCAAGAGGGTCCCCGCCTGGTGCCCAGGCGGCCAGGGGGCGCGGCCTAGGGTGGGGCCGCGCCGGGAGGCCGCCTGGACTTCTGGTGCTCCCTGGCTGCCCCCCCTTCGCCTATATATCTCTCTCGTCCAAAAACCCCCGAGGAGAGAACCCTTTTCCGTGATCTCGCCTCTGTTCTGCCGCCGTCGCGCTTCCAAGATCGGGAGCACCAGAAGACCTCTTCCCGGCATCCTGCCAGAGGGAGGATTGACCTCCGGGAGCTTCTCCACCACCATGGACGCTTCCCGGATGAGCCATGAGTAGTCCACCTTGCACCATTGATCCATGATCAGTAGTTATGTGATGTCCTCTCCCCCTCTTTGTTCTTCATGGTTTATACCATGTGAGCTGCCCTATATGATCAAGGCACAGATGTAATTCTTTTTGCTATTGCTATGTTGAGTTTGGTGGGATCTGATGGATTATGAGATTATATTCAGATTGTTATGAGTAATATATTTGGTTCTTCTCCTTTTATATTTGTGTTCTTGAGTAATTCTTGCATTTTCTCTGTTGTTGTTTATTGATTTGGACAAGTGGTAGATTGCAACTCCAAGAGGGAGCGTTATGGATGATTATGCGTTCATGCCCCCTGATGACTAGCTTGAGTGACAGAAAGATGAGTCTAGGGGATGTGTTGTTTCCACAAGGGGAAAACAACGGTGCTTATAACCGCGGTTGCAAGGATTGTTTACTTTACGCAAAGTTCTTTTAATGCAGTTGTCTGTTGCTTTGGGTTTAGACTTTGGGTGGCGCTCACAACTTAATACCAGCGAGATGTTCTGGATAGATATCTCAAGGTGGATGGTTAGTGAGTAGATGCAGATGGATTTTGGTCTATTTGTCTTGTCGTACTGCCCATGCTTTTGAGCCTCTTCCTTTTTTTGTAGCATAGTTAGCATTGCGGTGCATTTTTTATTCCGTCAATTGCCCAACTGTAATTTGTTTACCTCGCATAGTTGTTTATCGTCTTTTGGGAGAGAGACATCACTAGTGAACTTCATGGGATCCCCACCACTGGAATTCTCTTGTTTGTCGTCTGCCATGGCAGACGGCAAACACACATTTACCTGTCGGAAAAGAGCTTTGTCGTCTGTCCCCGGAAGTCATAGCTCTTGTCAGCTGTTTCTTCGGCAAATAGGTGCTTTGCCGTCTGCATATAATCGACGGACGACAAATACTTTTTCCGACCGTATAATGGCAAGTAGACGGCAACGAGAGCCTGACGGCAAAAAGATTACAAGCCCCTCCGTCAGGCCGTTAACGACAAGGTGTGCCGTCTACCGACACACGGCAAAGAAATGGTGAAGTCATCAAGATGTCACCTCTCGTCAGATGTTTGTCGTCTGCCAGATATATGCAGACGGCATACTGACCAAATGGCACCCAGTGTGTTGCTAGATTGCACAGCTGGGTGCCACGTGTCACTTTTGTTGACCACCAGCAGACGGCAAACACCTTTGCCGACTGGCTGCAGACGGCAACGAACCTACATTGCCTCTGTTTTTTCTTTTTTTCTTTTAATCCCTGCATTTGAAAAAAATATAGCAATATATATAGACATATACATGTTCTCAACAACAGTATAAGCACCCACACATTTTGATCAACAAAAAATATGCATATATATTTTCATCAATCCCATACTCATATATAGTCTCAAACACAACAAGTGATCTTCTCCAAACACAATATATACATAGTACATCATAGCACTCCATCATAGCACAATATCAAACAACCAAGTGACAAAAACAATTTATAAAACTAAGCTACAAGTCCAAATGCACCACTCCATCATAGCATGACTCCCTTCAAGCAAACCTTTTAATTTCATTTCCTATTATTTTCTTTTATTTCATTCTTCCTTTTTACTTCTTATTCCTTTCTTTTATATTTCTTCTACTTCTTCTTCTTTCCTTTTTTTCTTCTCCTCTTCTTATTTCTCCTCTTCTTTCCCCATTCTTCTGTCCTCCTCCCCCCTCCTTCTTCACCTCTAACTAAAACAAATCCTAACTAAATCTAATTGAATCTAAATCTAACCTACTAACTCAAATAGATCCTATAACTAATCTATCTAATTCAAACAGAGGACTAAATTAACAAATAGAAAATCTAACTTAACCTAACTAAACTAATTGAAAACTAACTAAACAAATAGAAAATCTAACAGAGAACTATATTCTAACTAAAAATAAATAAACTAACTACAACTAACTAACTAAACTAACTACAATTAACTATACAGAGAAAAAAAACAAAAAAAACAGAGAGGGGAGGAGGGGGGCTCGCCGGAGGAGGGCGGCGGCTGGTGGAGGAGGGCGGAGCCGGCGGCAGCGGTTGGAGGAGGGTGGTGGCGCGGGGTCGACGGCGACGTTGGGGCAGGGTGGCAGGCGGAGGAGGGTGGTGGCGCGTGGTAGGGCGGCGGGTGGAGGTGGTTGGTGGCGCGGGGCAGTGCGGCGGGTCGACGTCGGCATGGAGTACGGTGGTGGCGTGGGTCGACGGAGGAGTGGGGAAGGGCGACGGGTCGACGGCGGTGTGGGGCAGGGCGGAGGCGCGGGTCCGTGGGAGGAGAGGACGAGATAGAGGAGAGAGAAACAGAGAGGGTGGGGCACGACGAGCAAGTTAACGGGGAAACATGGGTTTGTCATCTGCTCGTATGTTATGGTTTTATACTCTGCATTTAGGGTAGAAGACGGCATACCACCTCTTTGTCGTCTGCCCCAATGAAATACAGACGGCAAAGAGCCTAGCACATGGCAAACTGGTGAATTCAAGTAGTGCCTGATCCATATTTCCACCAATGTTTACACCCTCAATTTACTCCCTATTTTACTTTCTAGTTGCAGTTATCATTATCTTTTATCTGTTGCATTTGACCCTTTGTAAACGGCAAGGCCGGAGATATTGACAACCTCTCTGAACTCGTTGGGAGCAAAGTTATTTGTTGTGTGTGCAGGTCCAGGCTAAGCAAGTGATTATCATAAACGACGCGTCACTTGCCGAACCACCTACTTGTAGTCGTTGGAGTCCAACGGGTTCGATCTTTAACCTTGGTATATTTGCCAAGGGAAATTACCTCTACTCTACATCTTAACCTTGCACTTGGGGTAGCCAACGAGGAGCACTACTTCAGTACCATCAAGAATAATTTCTGGCGCCGTTGGCGGGGACTCCACTCTTCAAGATATGGGAGTTGCACACTATCTTTGATCTTTGATTTTTAGTCTTGTTAGTTTACCTTTCAATTTCTGCCTTTGTGTCCTTTATCAAAAATCACAAAAAAAATTGATTTGCTGTTAGTAGTCCTTTCTATTAAGTCTAGCATGTTATGACTTGGTGCTTTGAGGGAATCAGACGTTCTAGATTTCCATCAAAGAGATGGAGAGAATATGAAGAAAGCATGGGACATAATTTTTTATGCACATAGGAGAATTATTCCTTGGATACCTATAAAAATTGTTCTTAGAAATTATTACCATGGCCTTTTTAACTAGTGTAAACACTCTCTTGATATTATAGTTGAAGGAGATTTCTTAGAGTATGATGAAGCTAGAGCTCTTGATATTATACATGGTCTATCTAGTTATTTTGTTTATGATTATAGTTTTGATATTGTTATATATAGACTTTCTACTATTGAGAAGAGAATGGATGCTCTAGATTTGGGAAAAGTAGAGAAACTCAAGCCAAATAAGAAAGATATTTTTGAAATTGATGGTGACTGGGAGCCTTTTGTTAGAATTGGCATCTCTAACCAAGACTTCCTTGCTTTTTGTGATATCGGATCCATGGTTTCTACAATGCCAAAAGTAGTTTATGGTTCTTTAAAATTAAACATGGAAAAAATTTCATCCTATCATGAACATGCAAATGGAGATATTTCTGAGATCCAGGGAAGGATAAGAGACGTACCAGTTACATTCCTTAAAGGGATTGCAATGGTTGATTTCTTCATCATGAAACCAAACCAAGGAAACATAGTGCTTGGAAGGGATTTCCTCCGAGCCATGAAGGGCTTCATTGCTATAGGTAAGGGACAAATACACTTACGCGGGAAGGCAAAAGGTACGTACCCCTTTCCTAAAATAAGCAAGGATGAACTTGTTGAGGAACCATTTGAAGGGTTTTATAACTCTGACAATTATGATGACTTTTGATTCCTCTCTTTGCTTCTTGCCTAGCTCAAAGGCGTAAAAGAAAGCTTTTGTTGGAAGGCAACCCAAGAAGTTTTTTCCTTATGTTTTTAGTGGTATTGATGATTTTTACTAATGTAGCAAGTTTAGCCTCTTTATTTTGTATCTTTATTTTCAAGATTTGTGCCAAGTTTGGCCTCTGATTGCAAGAAAGTTCAAAAGTTGTGACATGCTGTCCAGAAAACAGATTATGTCCTTGGACGGAAATTTTTTGCTAAAATCACCAGATCATCTTTTTGATCTGAATTTTTTATACAACGTGCTCTATACAATTAGCTTCCGAGCGTCTATTCTGAGTTTTTTATTTGAGTTGCAGAAGTACCCCAAAAAAATTATTTACTACCTACTGGTCAGTTTTTCATAGATTCTGCCACGTTTTCCATTTTCTCAGTTTTGCAAGTCTTTCGCTAGCTTTTTCTTTGCAAAAACATTTTGGAAATCTTGAGAAACAGTAGCCCTTCAATAATATATTTATTTGACTGGAGGCAAATTATTTTATTATGGGTACTAACCTCTCTAATCAGCTTATGATGAGTTGTGTATAAATGGGAGTTTTCAAGTGTGCGGAGGAAGATGATGAAAGAAGATCCGGGAGTTTCAAACGCTCAAGCTCACCCCAAGAAATATCCAAGGAGACTCAAGCATATAAGCTTGGGGATGGACCCGTGCATCCCCTTCTTCATCAACAATTATCAGTTTGTCCTTCGTTCCACCATATTTTTATCACTTCATACGTCAATGCCCCCATGCACCTCTTTGAAATCGTTGGGAGCAAAGTTATTTGTTTTGTGTGCAGGTCCAGGCTAAGCAAGTGATTATCATAAACAACGCATCATTTGCCGAACCACCTACTTGTAGTCGTTGGAGTCCTACGGGTTCGATCTCTAAACCTTGGTATCTTTGCCAAGATAAATTACCGATACGCTACATCTCAACCTTTAACTTGGGGTAGCCAACGAGGAGCACTACTTTAGTGCCATCAGCATACTTTATTTCTCGAGGGGTTTTGTCTCATGATAACACGAACAACATTTCAGGTCCAGATATTGCTATCTTTGCAGCCGCCCTCTTAGATGATAACAAGTATAATATTGGTGCTTTGATTGCTCGCCACCTCGTCGCTAACAGCTGCAAGGGGCCTCACATTGGTGGCATTTATTCCACGCTTATCCTTGCCCTACTCGAGCGCACTGTACGTGTTGATGATGCGCCTTTTCCTTTCTTAAGCTTTGATCTTACTACTATGAAGAGGCATGAGTTTTTTTACTAGGACTTCTGAGTTTGGTAACCTTGTTTATGTTATGAGGTTTGGCGAGATTACTACTCGCGAGATCCGTCTGCCTGCACCACTTTGGTTTTATTATACTAGCAGGAACGGATGGTCCTTCACCGCGATTGAGATGGACTAGTTCGTCATCCAGCAGCAGTTCCGTAACCCTATGGATCGGGGTGCTCTTGAGGAAGAGGATCCGGAGGAGATTCCGCCTTCTCAGGAGGAGCCTCTTGCCCAGTGGGGCGATGGATCTTCTTCTTGGGGCGGGGAGCCTTCTTCTTGGGAGGACAGTAGGATGTCAGTCAACGCGCTCAAGACTCCGTACAACCAGTGGACGTACCAGTACTACCCCGGTGTCGGAAGAAGCTCCTGGGCCCGCAGTAGCCGAGCCTGACTAGGGCCAAAAGCCTAATCTTGGGGGAGTATGTACCCATCTGCCCTTTCATTGTATCATCCATGGTTTTCGCTTTTATCTTTTCGAAGTTTTTGCCCGTTCTTCCTTGTTCTTTATTAATTTGCAAAAACAACAAAAATATTTCTCTTTTATTTTGCTTTCGATTAACCTTTGAAAAACCCAAAAAGATTTCCTTTCTCTCTTTAGTTTGCTTTGTTTTCAGAGTTCAACTCACGTCCATGGTTGCAATTGCACTTGATTATATCTTTCCACGTTCGATTGTGCAAGCGACGAGGAAATAATGACGAAGATCGACGGAAGGGATGCAACAAGGAAATTCGGTATGAACTCTTTTTGTTTCTACTTTTGTACATATGCCTGTAGTTATGATCTAGAGACTAGCTTGTAGAGACATAGTGCTATGTTTACAATGCTTTCCCAGTAGTTCATGCTTTCTTTGTGACTGGTCTCAAATAGTTGGAGTGCATAATGTGTTATTGAAATGATTTGCATGCATTGCATTATTCATGGTTTGGCATATTAAAGTGGTACTTTACCTTCGGGGAATTTTTGGATTGACTTGGCACATGCTTACACATGTTTATGACTCAAAAGTCTTCCATGCCTTGATGATCTTTCTATTTCAGAGTAGTTATATCACTTTCATGCCCGATTCATTATTGCTTTGTTGCTCTGCATGATTATGACCGTTATTGCTATCTAGTTGGTCGCTTCCCGTCTTTTTCTAGCATTCGCCTGTACTAAGCGGAATTATGCTTGTGCATCCAAAATCTTTGAAACCAGTTGCGTCATATGAGTCCACCATACCTTACTATATATGGTATTTATCGGCCATCCTAACGAAGACTTTCTTGTACCATATCAAAACTATTCAAATGCACTTCTCTTTTTGTATCCGTACAAGCTCATGGAGCGTTAGGGGCAATCAATATCTTCCATGCTAAAAATGTTTTACTCCTTGAAAAAGTTTTATCTAATGAAATTTATGAGGGAGAGGCCGATTTGGAGAATGACCAGTTCTCACTTGATTCAAAATTTATATAACTTAAACTCTCCCCCATACTTGAGACAAAATGAAAGGCACACCGCAACTCATTGCTAGCCAAATATTTTCCATGATTGGTGGAAGGGAAACATGAGTGTGGGCACTAAAAAAGCATGGGAACCACCATTAATATGGTTGGTATGGAAGATATTGAGAGCCTTTACCGTTACCGTTGACTGGAAAGTTACACTCCCAAAAGAATTTTACCTTTGTTTTCAAAACCACGAGCTCTGGTACTTGTTTAGTCTTTGCTTCCACCCATGGGTTTTCAACCTTGCCATCAAAAGACATGGTTCGAGAGTCTCCCTTTCTTTCTTCAAAGCACCAACTATTGAGAGCATAATTGTCATTCTGAGTGTAAAGTGAATTATCCAAAAGTACCACATTACCTTCTGCATAATTGTGATATTACTCATTCTGAAATATTTATTTCTAGTCTCCTCTAAAACTCCGAAGGAGCTTATGCATTTATGTTTTGCTTCCCTCATGGAAGCTAGCGAGATACCACTCTAGTATGTTCAAGTCATGTGGATTGTGATCCAGTTTTGATTTTCAGTAGCATATTATTCATTCTTGGTTGTTTGAAACATTTCACTTGAATGAAGGATTGATTCATGCATTTTCTTTGTAGCATTGTTCCAACACTTGCTGGAGTTGTTCGTAGTACATGCTTATATACATCTAATGAAGTAAAAGAGTTTGTCAAAGTTTTCCTTGTCGCGTCCAGTTCGTTGAACTGAATTGCTTGAGGACAAGCAATATGCTAAGCTTGGGGGAGTTGATACGTCTCAAACGTATCGAGTTTTCCAAACACTTTTGCTATTGTTTTGGCATCATTATTACATGATTTGAACGAAACTAACCCGGTCTGACATTGTTTTCAGCAGAGCTATTTGTATGGTTTTCTTATGTGCAGGAAAATAGAATTTTAGGTATCCCGGAAAATTCCAGTAAAAAATAGAGAAAATCCACGCACTGGGAGGAACCAGATGTCAGAAGAGGGGCCAGAGGGGGGCACCCCTGGCCTAGGCGACCAGGTGGCGCGGTGATACGTCCAAAACGTATCTATAATTTCTGCTTGCTCCATGCATGTTTTGTGTGATATTGCTATGATATAGATACACTTTCATACACTTTTGATCATATTTGGACTAACCTATTAACTCAGTGCACCACAGTGCCAGTTCCTGTTTTCTGCTGTTTTTCTATTTCAGTTTTCCCCCATATAAAAAGTGCTCCAAAAATTCGGGAAAAATCAGATAAAAAATCAGCACAGAAGAACCTTCCAGATGAACCTAGGTGGGGCCAGAGGGCCACCACCAGGGGCCCAGGCGCCCTGGTGGCGCGCCCCAGGGGCTGGCCGCGCCAGGGGGGCGCCTGGACCCCTGGTGGCCCCCCTGGCTGCCCCCCTTCGCCTATATATTCTCCGTGACGAGAAACCCTCGAAAAAAGAACCCTTTTTCGCGATCTCGCCTCTGTTCCGCCGCCGCCGCGCTTCCGAGATCGGGAGCACCAGCAGATCTCTTCCCGGCACACTGCCGGGGGGAGGGCCGACCTCCGGGAGTCTCCTCTCCACCATGGATGCTTCCCGGATGTGTCGTGAGTAGTTTTCTTTGGACCATGGGTCCGTGATCAATAGCTATGTGATGTTCTCCTCCCCTCTTTGTTCTTCATGGTTTAGAACTCGTGAGCTTCCCTACATGATCGAGGCACTTTTGTAATCTTTCTGTTGTTGCTATGCTGAGTTTGATGGGATCTGATGGATTATGAGATTATGTTCAGATTGTGATTGAGTAATATATTTGGTTCTTATCTCATATATTTTTGTTCTTAAGTAATTCTTGCATGTTCTCCGTTGCAGTTTATTGCTTTGGCCAAGTAGTAGGTAGTAACCCCAAGAGGGAACGTTATGCTCGATTGTGGGTTCATGCCCCCTGATGACACGCTTGAGTGACAGAAACATGAGTCTAGGGGATGTGTTGTTGCCACAAGGGGGAAAACAACGGTGCTTGTAACCGCGGTTGCAAGGATTGTTTACTTTACGCAAAGTTATTTTTAATGCAGTTGTCTGTTGCTTTGGGTTTACACTTTGGGTGGGGCTTGCAACTTAATACCAGCGAGATGTTATGGATAGATATCTCAAGGTGGATGATTAGTAGTAGATGCAGTTGGATTTCGGTCTACTTATTTTGGCGTTCTGCCCATGATTTTGAGCCTCTTCCTTTCTTTTGTAGCATAGTTAGCATTGCGGTGCGTTCATAATCCTTTCAATTGCCCTTCTGTAATTTGTTCACCTCGCATAGCAGTTTTATCGTCTTTTGGGAGAGAGACATCACTAGTGAACATCACGTATCCCGGTCCATATCCTCATCACTGTTTCCACGCTCATTTACTTTTATGCTTTTACTTTCATTTTCTATCATTATCCCTTGTGTTTGATCCTTTGTGAACAACAAGACCGGAGATATTGACAACCTCTCTGAACTTCGTTGGGAACAAAGTTATGTGTGTCTGTGTGCAGGTCCGCTTCAGTTGCGCCACTGACACCTACTTATCATCTCCGGAGTCCTACTGGAGACAAACCTTGGTATCTTTACTGAGGAAAATTTTCTGCTGTGCTACATCACACCTTCCACTTGGGGTTTACCAACGAAGGGCGAGAAATCACTATCATCACCTCGCACATCAAGCAAAATTTCTGGCTCCGTTGCCGGGGACTCCGAGTGCTAAGATAGGGGAGTTGCACACTATCTTTTACCTTTGCTTTTTAGTCTTGTTAGTTTACCTTTCAGTTTTTGTTTTTGCTTTTGTCTTATATGAAAAACCAAAAAACTAGTTGCTACCTTTTGCCTTTGTCTTGCTTTTCCTAGTTATGCTATCCTCACCATGGGTGCTGAACCACCCAAATATGGTAGGATGGACATATTTGACATGTTTTACTTGGATCGTCTTCGATCAATTTGTGCTCGCGCTAAAAACCCAACCGACTTGGTTGAGGGAAAATCATTGGATGAGCATGCTCATTATACGCGGCACCGCCTATCTCAGAAAGGGAAACACTTATGGGATCAAATACATGTTTCTTATTGCCATGCTAAACTTTTGTGTTACAATTATGATTTTACTTGTTGTTCTAATATAGATCATAAACACCTCCCTTTCCAATGTGAGTTCAATGAAAATGAGATCTTATCTTCTTATGCTAAAGGTGTTTATGATTACTTTGATGTTGAAAAGATTGAAGAGTTTGTTGCTTTTAAAGGTGCTTATGAGATTGCTTCTTTGATTGAAAGGTATCACAATACTATTCACCAGTCCGAAAACTTTGAAGTTCTTGCTTATTGCTTTGAGAATTACACTTCCAATTCTTATATTGAGGATTTTAAAAATAAAATGTTTGCTGCCCAAGAAGAGGCCAATGATTGCTTTGAGGAGGAATCCCATGATTCCGAGGACTCACTTGAAATATCCCTTTCTGAAAATTTTGATACTTGCTTTGTTGATGGCCAAGATGCCACTATAGATGATGCTAACAAAAATGAACTCTCTATAGTTCCTTATGTTAAGCATGAAATTGTTGATATTGCACCCACACTTGATTGTCCTATTATCCTTTTGAAATCTCCAACTCCGGAGAATTTTCCTCTTATCAAAGCTCAATGTGATGGGTTGCATTTATCTTATGATCCTAAAAACCTTTGTTGAAAACAATACACGTGTGCTTTTAGGTCATGAGCAATATGATTTATGTGATAGTTACACTCTTGATGTTGTTCATGATACTACTGAAAATTACTTTGAGAGAGGAAAGTATGATTGTAGAAACCTCCATGTTACAAAAACACCTCTCTTTTTGTTGAAAGTTTTTAAGTTGTTCTTGTTCCACCTTCCTATGCATGTCACTTTGTGCTTATTTGATTTATTTTCTTACAAGATGCCTATGCATAGGAAGTGGGTTAGGCTTAAATGTGTTTCATATTTGCTTCTTGATGCTCTCTTTTGCTTCAAATCCTTATTTTATGAGAGCAACTTTTATGATCTTCATGCCTAGCTAATGGCTCTAAAGAAGCGCTTTTGGGAGGAAGCCCACAACGAATTAGGTTTATTTTTGCTTTTGTTGTGTCTTGATGTTTGTTACTACTGTAGAAACATCATTGTATCTTTATTTTTCAGCTTTGTGCCAAGTTATAACCTCTTAGGAAGAAAAAGTTGTGACATGCTGTCCAGAAAACAGATTCTGTCCCTGGACAGAAAAATTCGAATAAAATCACCAGATAATCATTTTGACCTGAATGATTTTGACAGCATGCTCTATACAATTTTGAAACTTTTGTATGTTCTGAGTTTTTTGATTTGAGTTGCAGAAGTGCCCCGAAAAAATTCTCTACTACCTGTTGTTCTGTTTTTCGCAGATTCTGCCACGTTTTGCCTCTCTTCACTTTTGCAAACCTTAAGCTTGCTTTTTATTTGCAAAAACTTTTTGGCACTCTTGAGAAACAGTAGCTCTTCAATAATATCTTTATATCCAGTGGGGAAAAATTATTTTATTAAGGGTACTAACCTCTCTAATCAGCTTATGATGAGTTATGTATGAAGGGAGTTTTCAAGTGTGTGATGGAAGATGATGAAAGAAGATCCAGGAGTGTCAAGCACTCAAGCTTGGGGATGCCCCCATGCATCCCCAATAAATATTCAAGGAGACTCAATCGTCTAAGCTTGGGGATGCCCCCGTGCATCCCCTTCTCCATCAACAATCATCAGTTCGTCCTTCGTCTCACTATATTTTTATCACTTCATGCGTTATGTTCTATGCTTGGAGTGTCTCGCTCTTAGGTTTTATTTTTAGTTTTCTTTAGTTTTGCTTGCTGGTCATAACAAGTTAGACCCCATCTTACTTTGTGTGGGAGACAAACACGCTCCACTCCAATCTAGAACACATCATAGGATTTTTCCTGCTTATCTTTTTGTTGTTGTGTGTTCTTTATCTTTTCGTAGCTGCTGCCATGTTTAGTTTTAGTCTTAGTTTGTCTTTAGCAAGAGCCTTGGCTTTTGTTTAGTTTGTTGCTGGAACTCTCTTTAGTTTTCATGTTTATCTTGTTAAGAGAGTTGGTTGTTGCACTGAGTTGAGTTTTGTCTTGGAAGTAGGTAATTGAGGTTGCTATTTAATTCTAGTAGTAACTTGCAATAGTTTTGAGGTATTGATGTGAGTAATGTCTGAACTTTTGGTGTGAAGAGCTCTAGCCTATTAGTGATAGGTGTCATATTTTGGGCAATCTGTGTGCATTTTCAAAACCTACAAAACTAGTTGAGAACTCTAACTACTAGATGGATCACTAATCTTTGGAGGGATCGAATATTAGAGTACACTCACGTACCATGAGTCGAGGATGCGCAAGGATAACCAAACCCCCATACAATCCTCCTCGGGGTACTTGTCTCTTTGTGAACCTCCTTATTAGATTGAGAGTTATCGATAATAAGTGCATGAGTTCTTCGGACTAATGTAAGTATTGACAGTTGACACTTCCACCTTCCCATATTTTGTTAGCCTCTCTCGTGCCATGCATTGCCTTCTTCTCACTCCGAGAGTTGGTGTCCACCTTCGCCGGTACATCCAAACCCTTGGCATGATACGCTCTATCATCATAAGCCTCCTTATATCTTTCCTCAAAACAGCCACCATACCTACCTATCAAGGCATTTCCATAGCCTTTCCGAGATATATTTCCATGAAACATCTACCTCTTCATGACTTGATCTTCATGTCATACATGCTTTTGCTTGATCGATGAGCCTCATGCTAGTGGGTCCTTGCCCTAATCATTGCTACATTACGCGCTAGTATCATTGCATATTCTGCTACACTGGCAGACGCATACATTGCATACATCATGATAGTTACATCTTCTTTATGATTTTGAGTACCTTGTAAAGTGTGAAAGATTTCCTTTACCTTCTTGTAAAATAGAGTGTTTCCCTTAAGTGAGGAAAAGGTCCCAAAGTGGACACAATAAAAGATCCCAAAGAGGACAAATGAGAGTTAAATAGAAAGAGCCATTGAGGCCACCCAAAAAAAATAAAAAAATAGAAAAAAGATAAAAAAGAAATAAAAAGAGAGAAAGGGCAACACTACTATCCTATTGAGAGATCCACACTAGTACTCCCTTTATATCCTTGTACTCCATAGAGATGATCATTTATGCATATAGTATGTGCATCCGTTGCATGGCAATCCCTACTCCTCACATCATATCTATCATTTGGCATCTCTTGCCTATGATTGTCCTCATTGATGTGAGCCTTTCTCATTCTTTTTTGTCTTCCTCTTCCTCCTCCGTACTTCTCTCTTTGCCATCCTAAGTGTCAACTCTCGTGCTTACGCTCATCCATTGCATGAGTGCTCAAAATATTGAAAAAGGAGTGGATCAAATTGACTTGTACCTGGCTAGTGGTCTGGGGACGAGTCAAGATAAGATTCTAGAAAAAGACCAAGTGTGAAACTTTAGTAGATTGAGTTCTCAACAAATAAATATGTTTCTCGTATTCCCTATCCCCCTTCTTGCACGCAAACACCATTTGGAGACATTCGAGTCACGGATAGCGAGAGCTCTTGCACCTAATGTTCTTTTGTTACTTGTTTCAATGCTAATATAGACTCTTGCATGTTATGACTTGAATTGAATCTCTAAACTTGATTGCTTTACTTTTTAAAGTTCTTATATGGTTGCTAGCATGTCACCACAGAAATTATGTTGTTATCATTTACCTACTCGAGGACGAGCAGGAATTAAGCTTGGGGATGTTGATACATCCAAAACGTATCTATAATTTCTGCTTGCTCCATGCATGTTGTGTGTGATATTTCTATGATCTAGATACACTTTCATACACTTTTGATCATATTTGGACTAACCTATTAACTCAGTGCACCACAGTGTCAGTTCCTGTTTTCTGCTGTTTTTCTATTTCAGTTTTCCCCCATATAAAAAGTGCTCCAAAAATTCGGGAAAAATCAGATAAAAAACAGCGCAGAAGAACCTTCTAGATGAACCTAGGTGGGGCCAGAGGGCGACCACCAGGGGGCCCAGGCGCCCTGGTGGCGCGCCCCAGGGGCTGGCCGAGCCAGGGGGCACCTGGACACCTGGTGGCCCCCCTGGCTGCCCCCCTTCGCCTATATATTCTCCGTGACGAGAAACCCTCAAAAAAGAACCCTTTTTCGCGATCTCGCCTCTGTTCCTCCGCCGCCGCGCTTCCGAGATTGGGAGCACCAGCAGATCTCTTCCCGGCACCCTGCCGGAGGGAGGGCCGACCTCCGGGAGTCTCCTCTCCACCATGGATGTGTCGTGAGTAGTTTCCTTTGGACCATGGGTCCGTGATCAATAGCTATGTGTTGTTCTCCTCCCCTCTTTGTTCTTCATGGTTTAGACCTCGTGAGCTGCCCTACATGATCGAGGCACTTTTGTAATCTTTCTTCTGTTGCTATGCTGAGTTTGATGGGATCTGATGGATTATGAGATTATGTTCAGATTGTGATTGAGTAATATATTTGGTTCTTATCTCTTATATTTTTGTTCTTAAGTAATTCTTGCATGTTCTCCGTTGTTGTTTATTGCTTTGGCCAAGTAGTAGGTAGTAACCCCAAGAGGGAACGTTATGCTCGATTGTGGGATCATGCCCCCTGATGACACGCTTGAGTGACAGAAACATGAGTCTAGGGGATGTGTTGTTGCCACAAGGGGGAAAACAACGGTGCTTGTAACCGCGGTTGCAAGGATTGTTTACTTTACGCAACGTGCTTTTTAATGCAGTTGTCTGTTGCTTTGGGTTTACACTTTGGGTGGGGCTCGCAACTTAATACCAGCGAGATGTTCTGGATAGATATCTCAAGGTGGATGATTAGTAGTAGATGCAGTTGGATTTCGGTCTACTTGTTTTGGCGTTCTGCCCGTGCTTTTGAGCCTCTTCCTTTCTTTTGTAGCATAGTTAGCATTGCGGTGCGTTCATAATCCTGTCAATTGCCCTTCTGTAATTTGTTCACCTTGCATAGCAGTTTTATCGTCTTTTGGGAGAGAGACATCACTAGTGAACATCACGTATCCCGGTCCATATACTCATCACTGTTTCCACGCTCATTTACTTTCCTTCTTTTACTTTCAGTTGCTATCATTATCCCTTGTGTTTGATCCTTTGTGAACAACAAGACCGGAGAGATTGACAACCTCTATGAACTTCGTTGGGAACAAAGTTATTTGTGTCTGTGTGCAGGTCCGCGTCAGTTGCGCCGCTGACACCTACTTATCATCTCCGGAGTCCTACTAGATACAAACCTTGGTATCTTTACTGAGGGAAATTTTCTGCTGTGCTACATCACACCTTCCACTTGGGGTTTACCAACGAAGGGAGAGAAATCACTATCATCACCTCGCACATCACGCGGTCAGGCCCCTGCCCACGCCAGGGGGGCGCCTGGGTGGGTCCCACCTCCTCTGGTGCCCTACCTCGACTCCTATTTTTACCCGAGGTGGAGAAACCCCAGAACAGAAGTCTTTTTTCCAATTCTCGTCGTGGAGCCGCCGCCACCCTGTGTTCTTCTCTGGGGCAGCTAATGTGGAGGCTGTCTTGGCCTCAAGTGAGGGGAAATCATCGCCATCTTCTTCACCATCGCCACTCCATCGTCCTTCCATGATTTCTCCTTTCATGTGTGAGTAATTCCCTGTTGTAGGCAAAGGGGTGGTAGGGATTGGATGAGTTAGATCATGTAATAGCTCATCAGATTGTTGTGGGCATGTTGCCTATCATCTACTATGGTGTTTATCATCTTTTCTACAACTTGTTGCTTTCATGCTTGTCACTTTGGGACCGAGTGCCATGATTTTGGATCTGAACCCTATATGTTTTCATGAATCTATTTGTGTTCTTGATCCTATATATGAGTTGTATGCAGCTATTATAGTCCGGAACCGGCGATCCCAATGGTGAAAGCTTGGGACACCAAAGGGGATGGACTATAATTTGAGGATTTGATGTATCCATTGATTGTTAATGCTTTGTTCCGGTGCTCTTTGACAGGAGCACCTTAATCTCCATAAGTTCCTTTTGGCCCCGTTTGTAGCGGGATGGTAGGACAAAAGATATTGTGCAAAGTTCTTATTGCAAGAACGTACAACTACCTTGGGATACATGCCTAATGTTTGATATTTTCCTAGATGATCATTACTTTTCTGTGTGCCTTGCCCCAAGTAAATTACATGTTATCTCTCATCCATGCAGCGCCCAACCATCCATTCCTTAGCCTACAGTCTTTTAATTCTGCTGGTTACAAGTGACTTTACTTTTGTTATTTTACTTTCGTTGCTTTTCCACCATTATTTCTGTTGCCACCATCACTTCCATATCACCGTTACTACTAATATCTCATTGCCAAGCAAGTATCTTTCAGGTGCGGTTGAATTGACAACTCAACTGTTAAAGCTTATAAATATCCTTTGGCTCCCCTTGTGTCGAATAAATAAATTGGGTTATCTTACCTGCAAAGACTGTTACAATCCCCTACACTCGTGGGTTATCAGTGGCGGAACGTTCTCCTGTGTCTTGGAGCTATCGGCGGCTGCAGGGGAGCGGTGGAGCGGCGCAGCGTCGTCGTCGAGCGGCGTGAGTGGAGCGGTGCGAGGACTGCGGGTTGTGTCGGAATTTCTTCAAGGGTTTTTTTTGCAAAAAAAGCCAGTGCGGCATGAATTATTGGACGGAGAGAGTAGGTACACCAAAGCAAGTAGACCACCAGCTTACTGAATCTACTACTAAACATCAACCTTGAGAAGTCTAATCAGAACATCTCACGGGTATTAAGTTGCAAGCAACAACTATAAGCTAAAAACTCAAAGCAACATACAAATGCTTCAACACTCAATGCGTAATGTAAGGAGCACTTGTAACACGCAGTTACAAGTACCACTATTTTATCCTTATTAGCAATAGCACATTCCCTAGTCCCATGTTTCTGTCACTCAAGCTGGATGTCGGGAATCATGAACCTACTATCTAGCATAATGCTCCCTCTTGGAGTTACAATCTAATACTTGGTCAAAGCAATAAATTACAAAGGAGAACATGTAAGAACAATCAAGAACATAATATAGAAGAGAATCAAATATATAACTTCCACAATCTGACATCATCTCATAATCCATCGAATCCCAGCAAACACATTTATAACATAGGTAACCTGATCATGATAGGCATTCCAAAATGACTAAACATTGAAGATCAAATTTGGAGAGAGATGTGATGGCTTCTCGCCCCTCGTTGGTTACCCCAAGTGGAAGGTTTGAGATGCAGTGCAGCAGCAAGTTTCCCTCAGTGAAGATACCAAGGTTATCGAACCAGTAAGACTCAGGAGATACAAGTAGGTGGCAACGTCGCCAGAAATTGCTTCCTGACTAGGGTGTTGTCGTGGACCTGCACACAGCAACAAATAACTTTGCTCCCAACGAGTACAGAGGAGTTGTCAATTCCTCCGGCCTTGTCGTTTACAAAGGATCAACGCAAGAGATAAAAGGTGCAAAGGAAAGTAAAAGCTGAAAGTAAATTGAGGGTGTGAAAAATAATGTGAAGATGGACCAGGTTCCCGTGATTTTCACTAGTGATGTCTCTCTCCCAAAAGACGATAAAAGTGCCAGCGAGGTAAACAAATCACAGTTGGGCAATTGACAGGATTATGAAGGCACCGCAATGCTAACTATGATGCAAAGAAAGGAAGGGCTCAAAAGCAATGGGCAGTACGCCAAGGTAAGTAGACCGAAATCCATCTGCATCTACTACGAATCATCCACCTTGAGATATCTATCCAGAACATCTCGCTGGTATTAAGTTGTGAATCCCACCCAAAGTGTAAACTCAAAGCAACACACAACTGCATTAAAAGAACTTTGCGTAAAGTAAACAATCCTTGCACCCGCAGGTACAAGCATCGTTGTTTTATCCCTGGTGGAAACAGCACATCCCCTAGTCTCATGTTTCTGTCACTCAAGCTAGACATCAAGGGGCTGAACCCACAATCGAGCATAACGCTCTCTCTTGGAGTTGCAAATAAAATACTTGGACAAAGCAAATACCGCAACGGAGAACATGCAAGAATTTACTCAAGAACAAAATATAAAAGAGAAGAACCAAATATATTACTCATCACAATCTGAACATAGTCTCATAATCCATCAGATCCCAACAAACTCAGCATAGCAACAGCAGAAATTACATAGATGCCTCGATCATGTGAGGCAGCTCACGAGGACTCGAAAGTGGAAGCACAAAAGGGGGAGAGATTCATCACATAGCTACTGGTCACGGACCCATGGTCCAAGGGGGACTACTCACGGCACATCCGGGAGGCGTCCATGGCTATGGATGGTCTCCCGAAGGGGGTTCCTCCTTCCGGCAGGGTGCCGGGGCAGCTTCTCCAGGCAGCCCCGATCTTGAAACGGCGGCGGCGGCGGTACAGAGGGGAGTTCGCGAGAAAGAGATCGATATTAGGGGTTTCCACCCCGAGGGGTAAATATAGGAGAAGGGGGCATCGAGGGGACCCACGAGGCAGTCAGGAGGGTCCCTGGCGCGGCCCAGGGTGGGGCCGCACCACCTTCCCTCCTGGCTGCCTGGTGGTGGCCCCCCCTTCCCTCTCTTGCTGATTCCGGAAGCTTCTGTTGCGCTGATTTTTTATATATTTTTCCCGGAATTTTTGGAGCACTTTTAATGGCCGGAAAACCTGAAATACAAAAATAGCAGAAAACAGAAACTGGCAACTGGGTGCACTGAGTTAATAGGTTAGTCCAAATAGGTTCAAAAGTGTATGAAAGTTCAAGCAAAACATGGCAAAGTCAGACAAAACATGCATGGAGCAAGCAGAAATTATAGATACGTTTGGGACGTATCAACATCCCCAAGCTTAATTCCTGCTCGTCCTCGAGTAGGTAAATGATAACAAGCATAATTTATGTGGTGACATGCCACACAACCAAATAAGGACTTTTAAGTAAAGCAATCAAAGCATGCAATTCAATTCAAGTCTTAACAAGCAAGAGTCTATATTAGCATTGACACAAGCAACAAAAGAACAAAAGGTGCAAGAGCTCTCGTTGTCCGTGACTCGAATGTCTCCAAATGGTGTTTGCGTGCAAGCAAGGGACTGGGAAGAAAGAGAAAAAAGGTTGTTGAGAACAACTATCTACTAAAGTTTCACACTTGGTCTCCTTTGGATCCTTATCTGGACTCGTCCCCAGACTACTAGCCAGGTACAAGTCAAACTGATCCACTCCCTTTCGATATTTTGAGCACTCATGCAATGGATGAGCGTGAGCAAGAAAGTTGACACCTAAAAGGCGAAACAGAAAGAAGGTGGAGGAGGAAGACAAAAAGGTGTGAAAGGCTCACATCAATGAGGACAATCATAGGCGAGAGAAGGCCATATGATAGATATGATGTGAGGAGTAGGGATTGCCATACAACGGATGCACATGTGAGCTAAAAGCTCTCCAAGGGAACTAGTGGGGGTGCATCTAACTTGCTTGCTCAAGAAGACCTAGAGCTCGTTTTAGGAGGCTCATCATTGGAATATACAAGCCAAGTTCTATAATGTGAAGGGTCCCCACATAGCTATATGCATGATGATGATATCTATGGAGTACAAGGGATGGAAGATGAAGTACTAGTGTGGATCTCTCAAAAGGAATAGTAGTATGTGATACGTCCAAAACGTATCTATAATTTCAGCTTGCTCCATGCATGTTTTGTGTGATATTGCTATGATCTAGATACACTTTTGATCATATTTGGACTAACCTATTAACTCAGTGCACCCCAGTGCCAGTTCCTGTTTTCTGCTTTTTTTCTATTTCAGTTTTCCCCCATATAAAAAATGCCAGAAAAATTCCGAGAAAAATACAGAAAAAATCAGCGTACAAGAAGCTTCCAGAAGAGCCCGGGAGGGGCCAGAGGGGGGCTAAGGGGGGTGATACGTCCAAAACGTATCTATAATTTCTTCTTGTTCCATGCATGTTTTGTGTGATATTTCTATGATCTAGATACACTTTCATACATTTTTTACCATAATTGGACTAACCTACTAACTCAGTGCACCCCAGTGCCAGTTCCTGTTTTCTGTTGTTTTTCTATTTCAGTTTTCCCCCATATAAAAAGTGCCAGAAAAATTCAGGAAAATTCAAATAAAAAATCAGCGTGATGGAAGCTTCGAGAAAAGCCCGGGAGGGGCCAGAGGGGGGCTAAGGGGGGGCCAGGCGGCCACCCGGCGCAGCCCCACCCCTGGTCGCGCCAGGGGGGCGCCTGGGGCCCCTGGCCCACCTCTGGATGCCCCCTTTCGCCTATATATCCCCCGTCACGGGAAAACTCTAGAACAGGAACCCTATTCCGCGAACTCGCCTCTGTTCCGCCGCCGCCGCGCTTCCAAGATCGGGAGCACCAGAAGACCTCTTCCCGGCACCCTGCCGGAGGGAGGATTGACCTTCGGGAGTCTCCTCTCCACCATGGATGCTCCCCGGATGTCCCGTGAGTAGTTTGAAGGGTTCGTTGCACAGAAAACAAAATTTTTCCTACGCATAAACAACCAACATGCCAAGATCTAATCTAGGAGATGTAAGCAACGAGTAGGATGTCTTAGAAGAACTCACCCTCGAAGACCGAAAACGTTACAAGATCAAATCTCGCGGATGATGTAGTGGTTCACTTGCCGATATCAAGATCGTGATGATGTACGCTGAGCGTCTCCGTGATCGGTCACACGTACAGCTTGATGACGACCTTCGTTCCCTCGATCCAGCGGGGCAGCGGAAGTAGAGGATCCCCCGGAAATCCAGCAGCACAACGACATGGTGCTGTGAAGAATCCCACGGTCAGAGCTTCGCCAAGAGGAAGACCATGGAATGGAGCAGCGGGTGGAGAGGAAGGGAGGTGAGACAAGTGTATGGGAGGGGAAGCCCTCACCCTCCTTTTATAGGGGAGGAGTGGGCATCCCAAGAGGGGGGGCGGCCAACTCATGGTGCCTCCACCTCTTCCCCTCTTAATGTGAGTGGAAGCCACACTCACACCCACCCATGCTCCCTTAATTGTCCACTTGGAAAATCCAAAGGTTTTCTTTAATAAAAAAAATATTTCTATTTCTTTATTTAATATTTGTTAATCCTATTAACAAACATTTGCACATTGCACCTCGAATCATTTGTTAATTCTATTAACAACCATCCGACACAAACCCCTTGAACTATTTCAATTTTACCCGAAACAATTTCGGTGTTGTCCAAAACATTCTTCGATATTCCATATCCTCTCAAAATGCGTCATCAAACCTTAAGTGTGTCACCCTACGGTTCGCGAATAATACAGACATGATCGAGACACCTCTCCGATCAATAATCAACAGCGGGATCTGGAGATCCGTGATGACTCCTATATATTCAACGATGAATCTTGTGATCGTGTGAACCATCAACGTCGTAACTAATTCCCTTTGTCTCGCGATATTTTACTTGTCCGAGATCCGATCATCGGTATCAACCATACCTTGTTCGATCTCGTTTTCGACAAGTACTCTTTTACTCGTTCTGTGATATGACATTCTTGTGACCTAGTCACGTGCTTGCAAGCGGTGTTAATGTGATATCACCGAGAGGGCCCAGAGTATATCTCTCCGTCATTTTGGATGGACAAATCCCATTCTTGATCCATGAGCCTCAACTAATACTTTCTGAATACCTAACACCACCTTTATAGTCACCCTGTTACGGTGTGACGTTTGATGTCATTAAAGTATTCTTTCGGTATTAGTGATTGACATGATCTCATGGTCTAAGGAACAAGATTACTTCGAATGCAAGATATAACAATATAAACTAAATGACTTGATCATATTGTTATACTTAGTTTGGGTCTATGTTCATCACATCATTCTCCTAATGATATGATCCCGTTATTAACAACATCCAATGTTCATGATCAGGAAACCTTGATCATCCGTTAATCAACGAGCTAGTTAAAAGAGAGGCTTTACTAGGAACCATTGTTTGTTTATTAAACACACATGTATCAACGTTTCCGGTTAATACAATTCTAGCATGAGAAATAAACGTTTATCATAAACAAGGAATAATATAATAAACACTTTATTATTGCCTCACGGGCATATTCCCTTCAGTCTCCCACTTGCACTAGAGTCAATAATCTAGTCAATATGTAAGCACTTAACACCTATGGCATTCCAGTGTTATTACCATGCTTTGCATGTGGTAAACTCCATCAGAAGATCTGACATGTTCAGGTCCATTTGTATTTGCATGTCTTTGTGTCTTACACGCATCACTCATTCTCTAATGAGATGGCTTTGTATATATCTGGTCAACTGGTGAGACCTTAATTCCTTAGCTTAAACTAATGTTGCTAACATTGTAAAAATGTAGCTTCATAGTGTCAGCATTCTTGGAAATTCACCAAGTTCAATAAAGACTCCTTGACGCAAAATACTTCTTGTATTTTTTGTCAGCACAACGATATACTTATATCCTTTGTACTAGTATTCCTCATAATACTTCAATTTTGAAACTCATTCAAATCCAGCCTGGAACTTTCTTCCAGCCTATTTTCCACCTTTCAACACATATTCTAATTGAGATAAATTTATTTGGATAGATGACAAGACCATTAGTGTAACATATTACAGTTAATAGTTTGTCATTACTACATAGGAAGACACATCCTTAACTTTTTCTAAAAATACTTAAGGATCTTTTCCCACTATTGTCCAATCATCATATGATTATCCTGGTATAACACTTTATAGCATAGGACTCATCTGGTTGTGTACATATCATGGAACACATGACTTAGAAATCTCAATTTCAATTATGCTCATCATGCGTCAAAACACTTGAATATTTCTCAACTCTTTTCCATGCGGCAAGAACCCTTTCTTGTCGTTTCGATATTGACTTACTTCAATACTTCATCTATGTACTTTGGCTCAACAATATCAGGCCCTTCAATCCATCTCTATAGATATTGATGCTCAAAATATTGTTTAGCCTAAGCCTTTCATCAATATGAAATCTTATCCTTGTTTAAATTAAAATACATATTTTCTAATCAACTATATGTCATCTACACAGAGTATTAGAAATATGTCTTAGCGCTCCCACTTAATTTCTTGTAACTCTACAAGCATCTTCGCCGTGTATGATGGAATCAAAACTCTTTTGATAACTTCATTAAAGTAAAGATTCCAACTACGTTATGCTCATTTCAACCATTGAATTGTGCATACCTTTCTAGCAACCTTTTTGAATTTTACAAAACATTCAGACTGTGTCACATACACATCCTTGATCAACCTTCCTAGATAGGAATGGTGTTTTGTTATTCAACTTCCATATCAACATATGTAACTTTTTCTAGAACTATCCCTAAAGACTAAAGTATCACTACGAAAGATCAAAATCTTGGCGTAGTCAACTCTTTGAACTTTGTCGCAAATACCTTTTCGACAAGTCGAACTTTAAATGGATGTAAACATCCATGTCTTGTAGCTATATAGATCCGTTTGCGATTGTCCGGCTTCATGCCTTCAAAAAGACTACCAAGTCACATACTTGACATTCTTGCATGGATACTATCTCGGATATAATGGCTCATAGCCAGTTTACGAAGTCAGGGCCCATCATTTGCTTCCTTTATAAGTTGTAGGTCCGTTGTTGTCTAAAAACAACACTTAAACCACAAGTTGGTCTAAGTACAAAGTTTTACGACCTTCATGGTTCAGTTTGCAAACTCTTTCGAAGTTTCTGCAGCACATGCAGTGTCTTCCACTTAGTCAAAATAGGAAACCCTGGAACAACTTCCAGTGTTGCGCTACTCTTGACATGATAACGATGATTCTCTAATCCCGTTGAGCTGCACTGTCCTCCCACTCACTTACTTCGCAAGAACCACTTTCTTGTAAAATCTACCCTTTCCGACAAACAACATTTGTCTTTGGTTCAGTGATAGGAGAAATACCCAACTGTATAAACATATATTTATCCGATTTTGGTTGTAAAAATTTTACACATGCTTTGCATACCAAAATGTAAGAAAAGACAATTCGGGTCACTACCCAAGCCATAACCCATATGGTGTCACTTTCATCGGATCATGATGGCGCTCTTTTCAGTGTAAAAGCGGTAGTCTCTAATGCATAAACTACAAAAATATAATGGCATTTATTTATCTTACCATGTCTAACAAGGTTCGAATATGTATCTCGAACACTCCATACTTCTATGGGGTTTTCGGGAAAGATAAGTTGTAGAACAATTCTGCAACTCCTCAGATGTTCTGCTAAACTCGTAACTCAAATTTTTATTCTTTATGATCCAATCATAAATACTTGATTCTCTTGTTATGATGATTTTTCACATCATACTAACAATACTTTGAACTAATTCAAAATATCAAATTCCTTTCTTATTAAATAGATATACTCATGTATCTACTTAAAACATCAGGGAATTTTATGAATGAAAAAGTAATCCACCACACACGGCTACACATAATGGACCATATACATCAATATGTATAATCTCCACTAAATGAGTCGTCCATTCTATTTGGCTTATGGACGGAGTTTTAGTCATCCTTTTGGAAGTGGTCTTACAAGCGTCAATTTATTCAAAAAACAAAAATGACTTCGGAAGTCCATCAACATGGATTTCCTTCATGTTTTCCTTTCCAATATGAACTAAAATGGCAGTGTCACAATTTAAGTGAAATCCTTTAGTTTTACGTCTTGCGACATTTAGCATACAGTTTTATAGATGTTTATTTTACCAACACGACTTATATTAACTCATCCATCAAATATGGAACATGGTTATAGTTTGAACAACTTACTTGTTCTCACAAAAAACAGAACAAAATAACAACTTATTAAGTTCTTAAAATTGAAGGTTTTTGGTTCGATGCGACGATGAACACAATAACACTTTATTTTCGTTCTTGTCGTGATCGATTCCACATCTTTTACTAGTTCCTTTAGGCCATTGTATTTCTTGTATTGCATTGCTTTGTATGAAAATTCATACCAACCAATCAAGTATCGAAATACCCAAGAAATACTTTGTTAACTAGTAATATATCTATAACTTTGTATATCATGCATATACTCCTGAGCTGGACTTTTCATTTCTGCCATATACTTCTGCAATTCTATTTTCAGTATTCCCTTTCCTTTACTGAAGAATCATTCAAATCAAACAATGCCAGTCGAACTAGCACATTTTCCTTGGCGTGTTAGTCATATACTATCACCCATAGAGTCATACTTTGAAGTTGATTGTTTTTCTAATATCACCATATTATTAAACATTCTTCGAGATTCCACTCTTAGCATCTTCAAGCATAGTAAACGATTTTACCCATACTTTAATCCATCCCATCATAACAATTTTGTGATGGAGCTACTAAATCTCTAAGGAAGGAATTTAGAGGATAATATTAGTGCCCAACTTTTGGTAGATTCAAACGCCCAGCGTCTTCAATCCTTGCATATATTCAAATAATATAAGCACACATTGTCACACTAAATTATACTCAGTCACGTTGCAACAAACAGGGTTCTAGATATCAATATATCTTTCACTCCTCGCTTGTTTCTGAAAACAATTCTTTTCAGCTCCTAGATCACCTTGATTCTCAAAACATTCTTTTAAGATTAGGTATTTTGGAAGCAAGCACGACACTAGATACAAAGTCCGAATCATTTGCTCTTTCGATTAATCAATTATTAATCATGTGGAGCTAGGTAGGTATTACCAAAAAAAATATTACAATAGGACTCAATTTTAAATTTCACAAATACGGAACCAGTCTGTAAAGGTTTTTCCAGATCAAAACAGTTTTATCTCAATTAACAATCTAAGTGTAAGGTAATTCTTGGATGCCAATGACTACTACAAAATATGCAAATTCTCTTTGATTGGTTGTTCATGATAAAATAAGTTCAAGTTAATTCAAAATTACCACCTGAACTCCCACTCAAAAACAACATCCCTCTAGTCGTTTTAGTGATTACACAAACCAAATTCACTACACCAAAACCGATCATCACGTGAGATGATGTAGCTGCAAAGGCGAACATCGACATGTTCATCATATCATCCATATGACTTATGCTTTACCTTTCGGTTCGTGTTCCGAGGCCATGTCTGTACATGCTAGGCTCGCCAAGTAGAACCGTAGTATTTTGCGTGTGCTCCGAGGCCATGTCTGTACATGCTAGGCTCGTCAACACCCGTTGTATGTGAACGTAGATTCTATCACACCCGATCATCACGTGGTGTCTCGAAACGACGAACTTTCTTAACGGTGCATACTAAGGAAGAACACATTATTATCTTGATATTAACTAAGAGGGATCATCTTATAATGCTATCGGTGCGGTCTAAGCAAAATAAGATGCATAAAAGGATTAACATCACACGCATGGATAATGTGATATGATATGGTCCTTCTTGCACTTGATCTCCATCTTGTGCATCATGGTATGATCTTCATCATCCCACCGGCGTGGCACCAAGGTCCATGGCACCTCCATCTTGAATGTCCATCAAATTACAACATATCACATGGATATGATATATAGCATGCAGGCCATAAATAATAAGACAACCATATGGCTCCTGCCGGTATGTCAATAACTTACAAAATAGATCATCTCATACATCAAATTTGTAACATTGACCATATCACATCACATGCCCTGCAAAAAAAAGTTAGACGCCTCTAATTTATTTAAGCATGTTTTACGTGGCTTTGGGCTTTAAAAGATAGAACCGTTCATATCTACAAACAAGAAACCACAACGGTGATAAACAAATTATTAGCAACCCGTTGTAGATTAGACCCTAACTATAATGAGAGAGACAGACACCCGCCAGCCACTTATGCAATACAAGTTGCATGTCTGTCGTGGAACAAGTCTCATGTACGCGGACATGTAAGGTTAGTCCGGGCCGCTTCATCCCACTATGCCACTAGGATCCAAAAATACAAAAGGAGGCAATAACATGATCATCAACGCCCACATACGCATATGTGTTCTACTCGTACAAACCATCTACACATAGACGAGGCTCTGATACCACTGAAGGGTTCGTTGCACAGAAAACAAAAAATTTCCTACGTATAAACAACCAACATGCCAAGATCTAATCTAGGAGATGTAAGCAACGAGTAGGATGTCTTAGAAGAACTCACCCTCGAAGACCGAAAACATTACAAGATCAAATCTCGTGGATGATGTAGTGGTTCACTTGCCGATATCAAGATTGTGATGATGTACGCTGAGCGTCTCCGTGATCGGTCACACGTACAGCTTGATGACGACCTCCGTTCCCTCGATCCAGCGGGGCAGCGGAAGTAGAGGATCCCCCGGAAATCCAGCAGCACAACGACGTGGTGCTGTGAAGAATTCCACGGTCAGAGCTTCGCCAAGCGGAAGACCATGGAATGGAGCAGCGGGTGGAGAGGAAGGGAGGTGAGACAAGTGTATGGGAGGGGAAGCTCTCACCCTCCTTTTATAGGGGAGGAGTGGGCAGCCCAAGAGGGGGGGCGGCCAACTCATGGTGCCTCCACCTCTTCCCCTCTTAATGTGAGTGGAAGCCACACTCACACCCACCCATGCTCCCTTAATTGTCCACTTGGAAAATCCAAAGGTTTTCTTTAATAAATAAATAAAATATTTCTATTTCTTTATTTCGTATTTGTTAATCCTATTAACAAACATTTGCACATTGCACCTCGAATCATTTGTTAATTCTATTAACAACCATCCGACAAAAACCCCTTGAACTATTTCAATTTTACCCGAAACAATTTCGGTGTTGTCCAAAACATTCTTCGATATTCCATATCCTCTCAAAATGCGTCATCAAACCTTAAGTGTGTCACCCTACGGTTCGCGAATAATACAGACATGATCGAGACACCTCTCCGATCAATAATCAACAGCGGGATCTGGAGATCCGTGATGACTCCTATATATTCAACGATGAATCTTGTGATCGTGTGAACCATCAACGTCGTAACTAATTCCCTTTGTCTCGCGATATTTTACTTGTCCGAGATCCGATCATCGGTATCAACCATACCTTGTTCGATCTCGTTTCCGACAAGTACTCTTTTACTCGTTCTGTGATATGACATTCTTGTGACCTAGTCACGTGCTTGCAAGCGGTGTTAATGTGATATCATCGAGAGGGCCCAGAGTATATCTCTCCGTAATTTTGGATGGACAAATCCCATTCTTGATCCATGAGCCTCAACTAATACTTTCCGAATACCTAACACCACCTTTATAGTCACCCTGTTACGGTGTGACGTTTGATGTCATTAAAGTATTCTTTCGGTATTAGTGATTGACATGATCTCATGGTCTAAGGAACAAGATTACTTCGAATGCAAGATATAACAATATAAACTAAATGACTTGATAGTATTGTTATACTTAGTTTGGGTCTATGTTCATCACATCATTCTCCTAATGATATGATCCCGTTATTAACAACATCCAATGTTCATGATCAGGAAACCTTGATCATCCGTTAATCAACGAGCTAGTTAAAAGAGAGGCTTTACTAGGAACCATTGTTTGTTTATTAAACACACATGTATCAACGTTTCCGGTTAATACAATTCTAGCATGAGAAATAAACGTTTATCATAAACAAGGAATAATATAATAAACACTTTATTATTGCCTCTCGGGCATATTCCCTTCATAGTTCTTCTTGGACCATGGGTCCGTGACCAGTAGCTATGTGATGTTCTCCTCCCCTCTTTGATCTTCATTGTTTAGACCTCGTGAGCTGCCCTACATGATCGAGGCACCTTTGTAATATTTTTGCAATTGCTATGTTGAGTTTGATCGGATCTGATGGATTATGAGATTATGTTCAGATTGTGATAGAGTAATATATTTGGTTTTGATCTTTTATATTTCTGTTCCTAAGTAATTCTTGCATGTTCTCTGTTGCTATTTATTGCTATGGCCAAGTAGTAGGTAGTGACTCCAAGAGGGAGCGTTGTGCTAGATTGTGGGTTCATGCCTCCCTGATGACACACTTGAGTGACAGAAACATGAGTCTAGGGGATGTGCTGTTGCCACAAGGGGGAAAACAATGGTGCTTGTGACCGCGGTCACAAGGATTGTTTACTTTACGCAAAGTTCTTTTATTGCAGTTGTCTGTTGCTTTGGGTTTACACTTTGGGTGGGGCTCGCAACTTAATACCAGCGAGATGTTCTGGATAGATATCTCAAGGTGGATGATTAGTAGTAGATGCAGATGGATTTCGGTCTACTTACCTTGGCGTACTGCCCGTGCTTTTGAACCTCTTCCTTTCTTTTGTAGGATAGTTAGCATTGTGGTGCGTTCATAATCCTGTCAATTGCCTTTCTGTAATTTGTTTACCTCGCATAGCAGTTTTATCGTCTTTTGGGAGAGAGACATCACTAGCGAACATCACGTATCCCGGTCCATATCCTTATTACTGTTTCCAAGCTATATTTACTTTTCTGCTTTTACTTGCTATCATTATCACTTGTGTTTTACCCTTTGTGAACAACAAGACCGGAGAGATTGACAACCTCTCTGAACTTCGTTGGGAACAAAGTTATCTGTGTATGTGTGCAGGTCCACGTCAGTCGCGCCGCTGACACCTACTTATCATATCCGGAGTCCTACGGGAGACAAACCTTGGTATCCTCACCGAGGGAAACTCACTGCTAAACTGCATCACGCCTTCCACTTGGGGCTCACCAACGAAGGGTGGGAAGCCTCTAAGCAAGAGAACTTCTGGCGCCGTTGCCGGGGACTCCGAGTGCTAAGATAGGGGAGTTGCACACTACCCTTTACCATTGTTTTTTAGTCTTGTTAGTTTATCTTTCAGTTTTTATCTTTGTGTCTTTTATCAAAATTTACAAAAAAAATATTTATCTTTCTGTTAGTAGTCCTCCTTGTTTAGATGAACATGTTAGGACTAGGTTCTTTGCGGGAATCGGAAGTTCTCGATTTCCGTCAAAGGGATGGAGAAAATATGAAGAAGGCATGGGACAGAATTTCTGAAGCACATAAAAGAATTATGCCTTGGATATCTATAAAGATTGTGCTTAGAAATTTTTACCATGGTCTTTTTAAGTGGTGTAAACACTCTCTTGACATTATAGCTGAAGGAGATTTTCTAGAGTGTGATGAAGATAGGGCTCTTGATATTTTGCATAGTCTATCTAGTTATTTTGTTTATGATCGTAGTGTTGATACTGTCATAGATAGACTTGCCGCTATTGAAAAAAGACTGGATGCTCTAGACTTGAGTAAAGTAGAGGAACTTAAGTCCAACAAGAAAGAAATGTTGGAGATAGATGATGACTGGGAGCCCTTTGTTAGGATTAGCATCTCTAACCAAAGCTTCCTTGCTCTTTGTGATATTGGATCCACAGTTTCTACTATGCCAAAAATAGTTTATGATTCTTTGAAACTGGATATGGATATATTATCATCTTATCATGAACATTCTAATGGAGATATTTCAGAAATTAAAGGAAAGGTAAAAGAAGTCCAAGTTTTATTCCTTCATAGGACTGCACCAATGGATTTCTTCATCATGGAGCCAAACCAGAGTAACATTGTGTTCGGAAGAGACTTCCTCCGTGCTATGAAAGGCTTCATTGATATTGGTAATAGGCATATACGCTTACGCGGTATGGCGAAAGGTAAGTATATCTTTCCTAGTAAGAAGAAGAATGAGCTTATTGAAAATCAATTTGAGGGTTTTTATGATACTGATCTTGGATACCCTTGATTCTTCTTTTGCATTATGGCTAGCTAATGGCTTTAAAGAAGCGCTTTCGGGAGGCATCCCGCAACGAATTTAGGTTTTTTATTTTTGCTTTTGTTGTGTATTGATGATTGTTACTTCTGTAGCAACATCATTGTATCTTTGTTTTTCAACTTTGTGCCAAGTTATAGCCTCTTACGGCAAGGGAAATAAAAGTTGTGACATGCTGTCCAGAAAACAGATTCTGTCCTCGTGACCAGAAAAATTCCAGAAAAATCCCAGTTCATCTTTTTGAGCTGAATTTTTTACACAGTATGCTCTATACAATTACGAAACTTCCGTATGTTCTGAGTTTTTTTATTTGAGTTGCATAAGTGCCCCTAAAAAATTCTTTACTATCTGCTGTTCTGTTTTACACAGATTCTGCCATGTTTTGTCTCTCCTAACTTTTGCAAACCTTAAGCTTGATTTTTCTTTGCAAAAACTTTTTGGCACTCTTGAGAAACAGTAGATCTTCAATAATATCTTTATATCCAGTGGAGAAAAATTATTTATTAAGGGTACTAACCTCTCTAATCAGCTTATGATGAGTTATGTATGAAGGGAGTTTTCAAGTGTGCGATGGAAGATGATGAAAAGATGATCCAGGAGTGTCAAGCGCTCAAGATTGGGGATGCCCCCATGCATCCCCATTAAATATTCAAGGAGAATGAAGTGTCTAAGATTGGGGATGCCCCCGTGCATCCCCTTCTCCATCAACAATCATCAGTTTGTCCTTCGTCTCACTATATTTTTATCACTTCATGTGTTATGTGCTATGCTTGGAGCGTCTCGCTCTTAGGTTTTGTTTTTAGTTTTCTTTAGCTTTGCTTGCTGTTCATAACAAGTTAGATCCCTTCTTGCTTTGTGTGGGAGAGAAACACGCTCCACTTTCAAAATCTAGAACACATCATAGGATTCTTCATGCCTATCTTTTTGCTGTTGTGTGTTCTTTACCTTTTCATAGCTACTGCCATGTTTAGTCTTAGTCTTAGTTTGTCTTTAGCAAGAGCCTTGGCTTTTGTTTAGTTTGTTGCTGAAACTCTTTTTAGTTTTCATGTTTATCTTGTTAAAGAGAGTTGGTTGTTGCACTGAGTTGTGTCTTGTTTTGAGAAGTAGGTATTTAAGGTTGCTATTTAATTTTAGTAGTAGCTTGCAATAGTTTTGAGGTATTGTTATGAGTAATGTTTGGACTTTTGGTGTCAAGAGCTCTTGCCTATTAGTGATAGGTGTCGTATTTTGGGCAATCCGTGTTTATTTTCAAAACCTACAAAACTAGTTGAGAACTCTAGCTACTAGATGGATCACTACTCTTTTTAGGAGTCGAATATCAGAGAACACTCACGTACCATGAGTCGAGGATGCGCAAGGATAACCAAACCCCCATACACTCCTCCTCGGGGTACTTGTCTCTTTGTTAACCTCCTCATTAGATTGAGAGTTACCGATAATAAGTGCATGAGTTCTTCGGACTAATGTAAGTATTGAGAGTTGACACTTCCACCTTCCCATATTTTGCTAGCCTTTCACGTGCCGTGCATTGCCTTCTTCTCACTCCGAGAGTTGGTGTCCACTTTCGCCGGTACATCCAAACCCTTGGCATGATACGCTATGTCATCATAAGCCTCCTTATATCTTTCCTCAAAACAGCCACCATACCTACCTATCAAGGCATTTCCATAGCCTTTCCGAGTTACATTGCCATGCAACTTCCACCTCTTCATGACTTGATCTTCATGTCATACATGTTCCTGCTACACTGGCAGCGGCATACATTGCATTCATCTTGCTAGTTACATCTTCTTTATGTTTTGAGTACCTTGTAAAGTGTGAAAGATTTCCTCTACCTTCTTGTAAAATAGAGTGTTGCCCTTAAGTGAGGAAAAGATCCCAAAGAGGACACATTAAAAGTTCCCAAAGAGGACAAATGAGAGTTAAATAGAAAGAGCCATTGAGGCCACACAAAAATACAAAAAAATAGAAAAAAAGAGAAAAAGAAATAAAAAGAGAGAAAGGGGCAACACTACTATCCTTTTGAGAGATCCACACTAGTACTCCCTTTATATCCTTGTACTCCATAGAGATGATCTTTTTACATATAGTTTGGAGAGCTTCCTAGCTCGTATGTACACCCGTTGCATGGCAATCCCTACTCCTCACATCATATCTATCATGTGGCATCTCTTGCCTATCATTGTCCTCATTGATGTGAGCCTTTCTCATCCTTTTTGTCTTCCTCCTCCACCATATTTCTCTTTTTGCCATCCTAAGTGTCAACTTTCGTGCTTACGCTCATCCATTGCATGAGTGCTCAAAATATCGAAAAGGAGTGGATCAAATTGACTTGTACCTGGCTAGTGGTCTGGGGGCGAGTCAAGATAAGATTCCAAAGAAGACCAAGTGTGACACTTTAGTAGATTGAGTTCTCAACAAAAAAAACTTTTTTCTCGTATTCCCTATCCCCTTTCTTGCACGCAAACACTATTTGGAGACATTTGAGTCACGAACAGCGAGAGCTCTTGCACCTAATGTTCTTTTGTTACTTGTTTCAATGCTAATATAGACTCTTGCATGATGACTTGAATTGAATCTCTAACCTTGATTGCTTTACTTTTCAAAGTTCTTTTATGGTTGCTAGCATGTCACCACAGTAATTATGCTTGTTATCATTTACCTACTCGAGGACGAGCAGGAATTAAGCTTGGGGATGTTGATACGTCCAAAATGTATCTATAATTTCTGCTCGTTCCATGCATGTTTTGTGTGATATTGCTATGATCTAGATACACTTTCATACATTTTTTATCATAATTGGACTAACCTACTAACTCAGTGCACCCCAGTGCCAGTTCCTGTTTTCTGCTGTTTTCAATTTCAGTTTTCCCACATATAAAAAGTGCCAGAAAAATTCGGGAAAATTCAGATAAAAAATCAGCGTGACGGAAGCTTCGAGAAAAGCCCGGGAGGGGCCAGAGGGGGGCCAGACGTCCACCCGGCGCGGCCCCACCCCTGGCCGCGCCAGGGGGCGCCTGGGGCCCCTGGCCCACCTCTGGCTGCCCCCTTCCGCCTATATATCCCCCGTCACGGGAAAACTCCAGAACAGGAACCCTATTCCGCGAACTCGCCTCTGTTCCGCCGCCGCCGCGCTTCCAAGATTGGGAGCACCAGAAGACCTCTTCCCAGCACCCTGCCGGAGGGAGGATTGACCTCCGGGAGTCTCCTCTCCACCATGGATACTCCCCGGATGTCTCGTGAGTAGTTCTTCTTGGACCATGGGTCCGTGACCAGTAGCTATGTGATGTTCTCCTCCCCTCTTTGATCTTCATTGTTTAGACCTCGTGAGTTGCCCTACATGATCGAGGCACCTTTGTAATATTTCTGCAATTGCTATGTTGAGTTTGATCGGATCTGATGGATTATGAGATTATGTTCAGATTGTGATAGAGTAATATATTTGGTTTTGATCTTTTATATTTTTGTTCCTAAGTAATTCTTGCATGTTCTCCTTTGTTGTTTATTGCTTTGGCCAAGTAGTAGGTAGTGACTCCAAGAGGGAGCGTTGTGCTAGATTGTGGGTTCATGCCTCCCTGATGACACGCTTGAGTGAAAGAAACATGAGTCTAGGGGATGTGTTGTTGCCACAAGGGGGAAAACAACGGTGCTTGTGACCGCGGTCACAAGGATTGTTTACTTTACGCAAAGTTCTTTTATTGCAGTTGTCTGTTGCTTTGGGTTTACACTTTGGGTGGGGCTCGCAACTTAATACCAGCGAGATGTTCTGGATAGATATCTCAAGGTGGATGATTAGTAGTAGATGCAGATGGATTTCGGTCTACTTACCTTGGCGTACTGCCCGTGCTTTTGAACCTATTCCTTTCTTTTGTAGCATAGTTAGCATTGCGGTGCGTTCATAATCCTGTCAATTGCCTTTCTGTAATTTGTTTACCTCGCATAGCAGTTTTATCGTCTTTTGGGAGAGAGACATCACTAGCGAACATCACGTATCCCGGTCCATATCCTTATTACTGTTTCCAAGCTATCTTTACTTTTCTGCTTTTACTTGCTATCATTATCACTTGTGTTTTACCCTTTGTGAACAACAAGACCGGAGAGATTGACAACCTCTCTGAACTTCGTTGGGAACAAAGTTATCTGTGTCTATGTGCAGGTCCACGTCAGTCGCGCCGCTGACACCTACTTATCATATCCGGAGTCCTACGGGAGACAAACCTTGGTATCCTCACCGAGAGAAACTCACTGCTAAACTGCATCACGCCTTCCACTTGGGGCTCACCAACGAAGGGCGGGAAGCCGCTAAGCAGGGGGGCAGGCGGCCACCCGGCGCGGCCCCACCCCTGACCGCGCCAGGGGGGCCCCTGGGGCCCCTGGCCCACCTCTGGCTGCCCCCTTTCGCCTATTTATCCCCCGTCACGGGAAAACTCCAGAAGAAGAACCCTATTCTGCGAACTCGCCTCTGTTCCACCGCCGCCGCGCTTCCAAGATCGGGAGCACCAGAAGACCTCTTCCCGGCACCCTGCCGGAGGGAGGATTGACCTCCGGGAGTCTCCTCTCCACCATGGATGCTCCCCGGATGTCTTGTGAGTAGTTTTCCTTGGACCATGGGTCCGTGATCAGTAGCTATGTGATGTTCTCCTCCCCTCTTTGATCTTCATTGTTTAGACCTCGTGAGCTGCCCTACATGATCGAGGCACCTTTGTAATATTTCTGCTATTGCTATGTTGAGTTTGATCGGATCTGATGGATTATGAAATAATGTTCAGATTGTGATAGAGTAATATATTTGGTTTCTATCTTTTATATTTTTGTTCCTAAGTAATTCTTGCATGTTCTCCGTTGCTGTTTATTGCTTTGGCCAAGTAGTAGGTAGTGACTCCAAGAGGGAGCGTTGTGCTAGATTGTGGGTTCATGCCTCCCCGATGACATGCTTGAGTGACAGAAACATGAGTCTAGGGGATGCGCTGTTGCCACAAGGGGGAAAACACAGATGCTTGTAACCACGGTTACAAGGATTGTTTACTTTACGCAGAGTTCTTTTTAATGCAGTTGTCTGTTGCTTTGGGTTTACACTTTGGGTGGGGCTCGCAACTTAATACCAGCGAGATGTTCTGGATAGATATCTCAAGGTGGATGATTAGTTGTAGATGCAGATGGATTTCGGTCTACTTATTTTGGCGTACTGCTCGTGCTTTTGAACCTCTTCCTTTCTTTTGTAGCATAGTTAGCATTGCGGTGTGTTCATAATCCTGTCAATTGCCTTTCTGTAATTTCTTTACCTCTCATAGCAATTTTATCGTCTTTTGGGAGAGAGACATCACTAGCGAACATCACGTATCCCGGTCCATATCCTCCACGCTACATTTACTTTACCGCTTTTATTTGCTATCATTATCCCTTGCGTTTTATCCTTGTAAACAACAAGACCGGAGAGATTGACAACCTCTCTGAACTTCGTTGGGAACAAAGTTATCTGTGTCTGTGTGCAGGTCCGCGTCAGTTGCGCCGCTCACACCTACTTATCATCTCTGGAGTCCTGCTGGAGACAAATCTTTGTATCTTCACCGAGGGAAAACTGCTGCTGCACTACATCTCAACCTTACACTTGGGGAAACCAACGAAGGGGAGAGAAGCCATCAGTATGCCCCCTTCTCTCTTTTTATTTTATTTTTCTTTCTCTCTTTTTCTCTTTTTATTTTATTTTTTGGTGGCCTCAATGGCTCTTTCTATTTAACTCTCATTTGTCCTCTTTGGGATCTTTTGATTTTGTCCTCTTTGGGATCTTTTCCTCACTTTAGGGGCAATACTCTATATTTTACAAGAATATAGGAGATCTTTCACACTTTACAAAGGTACTCATATAAAGAAAATGTAACTATCATGATGCAAATGTATGCCTCTGCCAGGGTAGCAGGATATGCAATGATACTAGCGCGTCATGTAGCAATGATTAGGGCAAGGCCCAACTAGCATGCGGCTCATCGATCAAGCAAGTAGCATGTAGACATGAAGATCAAGTCATGAGAAGGTAGATGTTGCATGGCAATGTATCTCGGAAAGGCTATGGAAATGCCTTGTAGGTAGGTATGGTGTCTGTTTTGAGGAAAGATATAAGGAGGCTTATGATGACAGAGCGTATCATGCCAAGGGTTTGGATGCACCGGCGAAGTATGCGCCAACTCTCGAGGCGAGAAAGGGCAATGCACGGTACCGAAGAGGCTAGAAAAAGTATAGGTGGGTGGAAGTGTCAACTTTCGAATACTCACATTAGTCCGAAGAACTCATGCACTTATTATCGGTAACTCTCAATCTAATTAGGAGGTTCACAAAGAGACAGGTACCCCGAGGAGGAGTGTATGGGGGTTTGGTTATCCTTGCGCATCCTCGACTCATGGTACGTGAGTGTACTGTAATATTCGAACCCTCCAGATGTTAGTGATCCATCTAGTAGCTAGAGTTCTCAACAGGGGTTTTTTGATTTTCGAAAAACACACGGATTGCCCAAAATACGACATTTATCACTAATAGGCAAGAGCTCTTGACACCATAAGTTCAAACATTACTCTAGTCAATACCTCAAAACTATTGCAAGTTACTACTACAAAGAGAACAACAACTTTAACTACCTACTTTCAGTCAAGACACAGAACTCAGTGCAACAGGCAAACTCTCTAACAAGATAAAACATGCAACCTATAGAAATTTCAACCTAAGACAAAAGAAAAGCTCTAGAAAAACTAAAGCACTACAACTAAACAGAACAGCAACTAAGAAAAGAAAAAGAACAGCTCACATCTAAAAGAATAAGCATGCAAATCCTATGAGGAGTTCTAGTTCAAGCGGAGCGTGAATCTCTCCCACACAAAAGAGTAAGTTGGGGTCTAACTTGTTACTAAAGCAAAGAAAGCAAAACAAACCTAGAAAAGTAAAGAGCGAGACGCTCCAAGCAAAGCACATAACGCATGAAGTGATAAAAATATAGTGCAACGAGGGACAAACTGATGATTCTTGATGAAGAAGGGGATGCATCGGGGGCATCCCCAAGCTTAGACGCTTGAGTCTCCTTGAATATTTATTGGGGGTGCACATGGGCATCCCCAAGCTTGAGCGTTTGACACTCCTGAATCTTCTTTCATCACCTTCCATCGCGCACTTGAAAACTCCCTTCATACATAACTCATTGTAGGCTGATTAGAGAGGTTAGTGCCCTAATAAAATAATTTTCCTCTACTGCAAATAAAGATTCCCAGGAAGAGCTACTATTTCTCTTGCATGTCCAAAAAAGTTTGCAAAGAAAAAGCAAGCTTAAGGATTGCAAAACTGCGAAAAGAAAAACCGGGGAAGAAGCTGAGAAAAACAGAACAGCAGAGAAAGGAGAATTTTTTCGAGGTACTTCTGCAACTCAAATCAAAAAACTTTGAACAGACGCCTGAAAGGTAATTGTATGGAGAATGCTGTCAAAAAAATTCAGATCAAAAAGATGATCTGGTGATTTATTGAGAATGTTTTCCGTCAAGCAGACAGAATCTGTTTCTGGACAGCAAGCACCAACTTTTGACCTTTCTTGCAATCTGAGGCTAAACTTGGCACAAAGCTTGAAAAGTAAAGATACAATGATGTTTCTACAGTAGTAACCATCATCAAGACCACTAAGAACAGAACAAAAGCAAAAAGAAAAACCTAAATTCGTTGCGGGTTGCCTCCCGAAAGCGCTTCTTTAGAGCCATTAGCTAGGCTTAAAGCAGAAGATCAAATTGCATCTATTGAACCATCATCATGATCATCAAAAAGCTCTTCAATAGTACAACTAGTCTTAATGGGTTTCTCAAATAAAGGACGAATGAAAATGCTTCTTGGAATAAAATCAAAAGGAGGGAAATCAATTGGAGTTTCATTAAAGTTAAAGATAGGTGTCTCCTCCAAAGTTTTCACCGTTTCAACTCTCTTGGCACTGGGTGTGCTAGCTTTAGCTCGAGGAACCTTGGGTACGTAAACGGACTTAGGTTCCTTCTTTGCTGGAATTTCATCCTTTTTGGGTTTGATTGAGGAAAAGGTAGTTCCTAAAGTTTCAATAACTTCCTCAATCTTTTCTATCCTAGAAGACTTTTCATCAAGGTATTTGATAGTCTCCAAAGTTTTGACAATTTTCTGCATGCAATTATCTAGCCTATTCAAATTCCCTTGAATCTTACGATCCAACTCATTCACCCTATCGATACTTGGCATCTCTAGCTCTATTTTTTCAAGTTTTCTCGTAATGTGAGCTAAAGTAATGTCCTCCTTAATACTAACAATGGGGAGACTTCCAATAAGATTTTCAATAACATTAAGGGCTTCCCAAACTGGGGCCTCTATGAAGTTCCCATTGATAGCAGTGTCTAAAAGAAACCTATTCCAAGAAGTAATCCCAACATAAAAATTTCTAAGCAGGATAGTAGTGGATTGCTTCTTGGTGGCTCTTTTTGAGAATCATTAATTTTATACCAAGCATCTTTCAAACTTTCACCACCTCTTTGAGTAAAGGTAAGCACTTCTGCCTCACCAAAGGCAAAAAGACCAGCCATAGTGGTAACTACTGACAAGGTAACAGGTGTTTTTAGTATTTTTGATTAGGGACACAAAAGTTAAAAATGAAAGGTAAACTAACAAGACTAAAAAGCAAAGGTAAAAGATAGTGTGTAACTCCCCTATCTTGTAGACTTGAGTCCCCGGCAACGGCGCCAGAAATTTGCTTGATGGCTTCTCGCCCCTCGTTGGTTACCCCAAGTGGAAGGTTTGAGATGCAGTGCAGCAGCAAGTTTCCCTCGGTGAAGATACCAAGGTTATCGAACCAGTAGGACTCAGGAGATACAAGTAGGTGGCAACGTCGCCAGAAATTGCTTCCTGACTAGGGTGTTGTCGTGGACCTGCACACAGCAACAAATAACTTTGCTCCCAACGAGTATAGAGGAGTTGTCAATTCCTCCGGCCTTGTCGTTTACAAAGGATCAACGCAAGAGATAAAAGGTGCAAAGGAAAGTAAAAGCTGAAAGTAAATTGAGGGTGTGAACAATAATGTGAAGATGGACTGGGGTCCCGTGATTTTCACTAGTGATGTCTCTCTCCCAAAAGACGATAAAAGTGCTAGCGAGGTAAACAAATCACAGTTGGGCAATTGACAAGATTATGAAGGCACCGCAATGCTAACTATGTTGCGAAGAAAGGAAGGGCTCAAAAGCAATGGGCAGTACGCCAAGGTAAGTAGACCGAAATCCATCTGCATCTACTACGAATCATCCACCTTGAGATATCTATCCAGAACATCTCGCTGGTATTAAGTTGCGAATCCCACCCAAAGTGTAAACTCAAAGCAACAGACAACTGCATTAAAAGAACTTTGCATAAAGTAAACAATCCTTGCACCAGCAGGTACAAGCACCGTTGTTTTATCCCTGGTGGCAACAGCACATCCCCTAGTCTCATGTTTCTGTCACTCAAGATAGACATCAAGGGGCTGAACCCACAATCGAGCATAACGCTCTCTCTTGGAGTTGCAAATAAAATACTTGGCCAAAGCAAATACCGCAACGGAGAACATGCAAGAATTTACTCAAGAACAAAATATAAAAGAGAAGAACCAAATATGTTACTCATCACAATCTGAACATAGTCTCATAATCCATCAGATCCCAACAAACTCAGCATAGCAACAGCAGAAATTACATAGATGCCTCGATCATGTGAGGCAGCTCACGAGGACTCGAAAGTGGAAGCACAAAAGGGGGAGAGATTCATCACATAGCTACTGGTCACGGACCCATGGTCCAAGGGGGACTACTCACGGCACATCCGGGAGGCGTCCATGGCTATGGATAGTCTCCCGGAGGGGGTTCCTCCTTCCGGCAGGGTGCCGGGGCAGCTTCTCCAGGCAGCCCCGATCTTGCGGTACAGAGGGGAGTTCGCGAGAAATAGATCGATATTAGGGGTTTCCACCACGAGGGGTAAATATAGGCGAAGGGGGCATCGAGGGGACCCACGAGGCAGTCAGGAGGGTCCCTGGCGCGGCCCAGGGTGGGGCTGCGCCACCTACCCTCCTGGCTGCCTGGTGGTGGCCCCCCTTCCCTCTCTTGGTGATTCCGGAAGCTTCTGTTGCGCTGATTTTTTATATATTTTTCCCAGAATTTTTGGAGCACTTTTAATGGACGGAAAACCTGAAATACGAAAATAGCAGAAAACAGAAACTGGCAACTGGGTGCACTGAGTTAATAGGTTAGTCCAAATAGGTTCAAAAGTGTATGAAAGTTCAAGCAAAACATGGCAAAGTCACACAAAACATGCATGGAGCAAGCAGAAATTATAGATACGTTTGGGACGTATCAAGATATCATCTAGCAACTTCCATGAAACATAGGTCCAAGGTGGAACTACTCATAGCTCATTCGAGAGGAAGGCATGGTTGAAGAAAAAGCCTCCGGAGATGAATCCTCCCTCAGGTAGGGTGTCGGGACAGAATTTTTGGAGCACCCGATCTGAGAGTCGCGACGGCCGTGAAACAACAACAACTTGTGGAAAATAATATCCACCCCGAGGTTTTTTTTATGTTTTAGGGAATATATATATAGGTGAAAGAGGGACACCGGCGGAGGTCCCACCTAGCCAGGCGGCCAGGGGGCATGGACCCACTCCGGCCACGCTACAAGGGTGCCTAGCCAGGTGGTGGCCCCTTCCGGCTGTTATTTGAGATTCTGGAGTCTTACGGTAAGTTACAATTTTTTATCTTTTCTAGAATTTTCTGGCAATATTAAATTTTTCACCTTTTTCTACGATGCACAGACAATAACAGCCAGAAACTGGCACTGTGCACTTGATTAGTAGGTTAGTCCCAAATATGTAGTAAAATGATTGATTCGTCCCAAACGTATCTATTATTTCTGCTTGTTCCATGCTCTTTTATGTGACATTGCTATGTGTTTTGCTACACTTCCATATCTTTTTACACATATTTGTACTAACCTACTAACTCAGTGCACCCAGTGCTAGTTTATGTCTGCTGATATATGTGAATTGCAGGTTTTTACACATATTTATAGAGCACCAAAAATTCCAACAAAAATATATAAAAAATCAGCGCGATAGAAGCTTCCGGAAACACCGAAGGAGAGCTGGAGGGGAGCCAGGGCCCACCCAGGCGGCCACCTGGCGCGGTCCCCCTCCTGGACGTGCCACCAACAAGGCGCCTGGGGGGAGGGGCCACCCCCTGGTGCCCCCCCCCTTTTGCCTATATTTACGCCCCGTCACGGAAACCATCAGGAGGAACCCCGCAACACGATTTTCACATCTGTTCCGCAGCCGCCTCCCTTCCAAGATCGGGAGCACCAGAAGACCTCTTCCCAGCATCATGAGCTTCTCCACCGCCATGAGCGCTTCCTGGATGAGCCGAGAGTAGTCTCCCTTGGACCATGGGTCCATGACCACTAACTATGTGCTTCCTTCTCTCCAATCTTGTGCTTCAATTCTTAGCCCTTGTGAGCTGCCCTACATGATCAATGGATATATGTAATTATTTTTGTTGTTGCTATGTTGTGTTTGCTGGGATTCGATGGATTATGAGATTATGTTCAGATTGTGATGAGATATATATTTGGTTCTCCTTTTATATTTTGTTCTTGAGTAATTCGTGCATGTTCTCCGTTGCTTTTGTATTGCTTTCGCCAAGTAGTAGATAGTAACTCCAAGAGGGAGTGTTTATACTTGATTGTGCGTTTATGCCCCCCGATGTCTAGCTTGAGTGAAAGAAACATGAGACTAGGGGATGTGCTGTTGCCACCAGGGAGAAACAACGGTGCTTGTAACCGCGGTTGCAAGGATTGTGTACCTTACGCAAAGTTTGTTAATGCAGATGTCTGTTGCTTTGGTTAATACTAGCGAGATATTCTGGATAGATATCTCAAGGTGGATGATTAGTGAGTAGATGCAGTTGGATTTTGGTCTACTTGTCTTGGCGTACTTACCATACTTTTGAGCCTCTAACTTTCTTTGCAGCATAATTAGCATTGCGGTGCGTTTATAATTCTGTTAATTGCCCAGCTGTAATTTGTTCACCCAGCTTAGCTATTTTATAATCTTTTGGGAGAGAGACATCACTAGTGAACATCATGGGACCCCGGTCCATATTTCCACCATTTTTTACACCTCACTTTCTTTACTGCTTTTATTTCCTTTTTGTTGCAATCACCACTATTATTCCCCGCCTGTGTTTGATCCTTTGTAAACAAGAAGACCAGAGAGATTAACAACCTCTCTATACTCGTTGGGGGCAAGGTTATTCGTTGTGTGTGCAGGTCCACGTCAACTTATTATCTGGCGCCGTTGACACCTACTTGCAGAACTTGGAGTCCTACTGTAGACATAAACCTTGGTATCTTCACCGAAGGAAACTTGCTACTAGGTTACATCTCAACCTTCCACTTGGGGTAACCAACGAGGGGCGAGAATCCATCAAGCTAATTTCTGGCGCCATTGTCGGGGAAGCAAGCAAAACTATACCCGTCAACTCTCGCACCATCAAGTAATTTCTGGCGCCGTTGTCGGGGACTCCAATCTTCAAGATAGGGGAGTTGCACACTATGTTTTACCTTTGCTTTTTAGTCTTGTTAGTTTACTTTCTAGTTTTTTCTTTAGAGTCTTTTACCAAAAACCACAAGAAAATTAGTTACTTTGCTTTTAGTTGTCCTTTCAGTTTATTCGAGCATGTTAGAATTTGGTGCTTTGAGGTAATCTGAAGTTTTAGATTTCCATCAAAAGAATGGAGAACATATGAAGAAAGCTTGGGATAGAATTTCTGATGCACATAGAAGGATTATGCCTTGGATACCTATAAAAATTGTGCTTAGAAATTTTTACCATGGTCTTTTTAGATGGTGCAAACACTCTCTTGATATTATAGTTGAAGGAGATTTCTTATAGTGTGATGAAGCTAGAGGTCTTGATATTATACATGGTCTATCTAATTACGATGATCATGGTTTTCATACTGTTATAGATAGACTTGCTAATATTGAGAAAAGAATAGATGCTCTAGACTTGAGAGAAGGAGAGAAACCCAAGCCCGATAAGAAAGATATTTTGGAGATAGATGATGATTGGGAACCCTTTGTTAGAATTGGCATCTCTAACGAAGACTTCCTTGCTTATTGTGATATTGGATCCATGGTTTCTACTATGCCACAAGTTATTTATGATTCTCTAAACCTTTCAGACATGATCAATCTTTCATCTTATCATGAACATGCTAATGGAGATGTTTCTAAGATCCAGGTAAAGGTAAAAGGTGTTCAGGTCAGGTTCTTCAAAATTAGTGCAATGGTTGACTTATACATCATGGAGCCAAACCAAGGAAACATAGTTCTTGAAGGGAGTTCCTCCGAGCCATGAAAGGATTAATTGATATAGGTAAGGGATAAATACGCCTACGTAGGAAGGGTAAAGATACATACCCCTTCCCTCAGAGAAATCAGGATGAACTCCTTGAGGAACCATTTGAAGGTTTTTATAATTTTGATGACTATGATGATTTTTTATTCCTCTTTTTGCATCATGCCTAGCAAAAAGGCATAAAATAAAGCGCTTATTGGGAGGCAAACCAAAATGTTTTTACTTTCAGTTTTAGTGATCTTGATATTTGTTACTACTGTAGCAACATCATTGTATCTTTATTTTCAAGCTTTGTGCCAAGTTTTAGCCTCTGATTGCAAGAAAGTTCAAAATTTGTGACATGCTATCCAGAAACAGATTATGTCTGCTTGACGAAAAAAATCACGATAAATCACCATATCATATTTTTGATCTGAATATGTTTGACAGTATGCTCTATACAGTTAGCTTTCTGGAGTCTGTTCGGAGTTTTTTTTATTTGAGTTGCACAAGTACCCAAAAAAATTATTTACTACATATTGGTCTGTTTTTCATAGATTCTGCCACGTTTTGCGTTTTCATCGTTTTGAAAATCTTAAGCTTGCTTTTTCTTTGCAAAAACTTGTTGACAATCATTAGAAACAGTAACTCTTCTTGAAAATCTTTATTTTCAGTGGATAAAAATTATTTTATTATGGGTACTAACAACTCTAATCAGCTTATGATGAGTTTCGTATGAAGTGAATTTTCAAGTATGCGATGGAAGATGATGAAAGAAGATTCGGGTCTCATCCGAGGTTTGATCGTTGGAATCCTTATACCAGGTTCACATCTCGTTCTCAACAAACAAGTTTACTCGCCAATGCCTATTACATCTCTTGTGACCTAGTCACTTGCTTGCAAGCTATTGATGCAATATCACCGAGTGGGCCCAGAGTACCTGTCCTTCACATGGACTGACAAATTCCACTTCGATCTATTTGCATACTCATCAACATATCTATTTCGGTTGCCCAAAGTACACCTTTATAGACAACATATTTTAGTCAGGCGATGGATGCAAATCAAAGCCTCCTAGTATATAGCAATTACGTATGATCTAGATGGTCTAAGGACTAAGTCATATGTTACAAAGTCATCGCAATGCTGAACCATGTGACTTGATCACATCGCAATGCTTTATGTGGGTGTGTGTCCATCACATCATTCTCCTAATGATATGACCTTATTTTCAATAGGAGGTTCAGACCTCATGATCAGAAAACCATGATCATCAATTGCCCAATGAGCTAGTACACCTGATTATAGGACGGGTTTTATACCACAAGTGTATTAGTGTTTCTGAGTAATACAATTCTAGCTAGTATAAAACGTATTATGAACAAAACGAATATGTGACAAATATCTTTATTAATTTGTCTCTAGGGCACATATCCAACAGTTACTTCCTCCCATGATGATGCGGGAGTGGTTCCTCCTCAGTCGATCTAGTCTTTTTATCGCTAAGTCATTGTTGGTCTTGGCTAGTTTTAGTCTATTCAATTATGTTTTGTATTTCATTTATCTGTATTCTTTGAAGAATTTTCTTATGAGAAGAAAATTTTGAACCTCCCTTCTACAATAAGTAATAATATGCCATACTTTGAGAGCCACTTAACATTTAAGAGTAGATAACTACAAGTCTCAGCTTTAGAACAAAAGACGCAAGTTAAGTCAGACACATTTGCAAAAAAAAGTACATGTTTTACCTCTTGCTAATATTTTCTCTAATGAGGATCTTATTGCTGCCAACAACCAGAAAACAATATGTGTCCTAGGAGGAACAGCTACGTGCCAAACTTTTTTTTTAAATAGCTACGTGCCAAACTTTGAATTGTTTTACTAATTTGAGTAGGGGTGCGAACTAGCAAACCACCTCAAAAAGTAACACCAACATATAAAAAATAACTTTTGTTAGGGTGCCATCAGTTTTTATTCAATCACAACTGAAGTTTGGTGTTCTAAAAAAACTGAAGTTTGGTTACAAGCAAATTCGCGAGGAGGGGGAGGGGGTTAACAGGCACATGTGGCGACACAAATCTAGCTACACAACAACTTTTGGCAAGTTGTGTGCATCAAAGTTGGCTTCTCCTCCATCATGCTCCACGTGCACAGCTTCACATTATTCCATCTTCTGTTTGATATCTTTGATCACCATTGAACCATGACCTTTGTATTCACCCTTCAAATGGTTGATCGTCGACAAACAATCAATAACAGTGATTCTCCAAATATATAAGTAATATGTGAGCTAACTAAACATCAGAATGAAGGCTCATATATCTTTCAGAAAGTGATTCATTAGGGACATCAAGAATACCTTCAGTTTCGCTTCTTCGATCATCCGGTGATCCGGACACCCTTTTTTTCCAAAAAAAATATAATTGGCTTTGATAAACTTACACGCTAGCCAGACGCGCAACGGTATCTCTGAATCATATTGTTAGTGGCATCTGCTCCTTCCAATTTAGATTTAAGCATCAAATGACAATCATCCGTAAATAGGCGATTGAATATTATATTGAGAAATTTTCTGTGCGGAACTTTGAATTTTCGACTACTTTGAGCCTACCACAAGGTTCTGATGAAGCCCAACTGAAGTTACGGCCTTTGCACCGGGCTCCAACATCGTTCAACGCCATTCCCGCAGTCAGTCTCTCTACCAGTCAAACCCCTCCCCACGTCCCTCCCCCCGGCTCCTTGGACCGAACCGCCGCGCACACAGAGACCACTTTGACCAAGTCACGCACGCTCGCACACCGTCCAAATCACCACCTCCACCGCCATCAACGGCCCCCGAGCCCACCACGTCTCTTCGTCAAACCGCCGGTCCCCTCACCCATGCACGTACGACGCCCACTCCGCCAGCACCGGCGTCCGGCGCCACTTCCCTCCCCGAGACCCTATATAACCTCCTCCCCGGCCGCACACCACAGAGCTCACGGGAGACACCAATCCAATCGCTGCGAATCGCTAGCTGCACAATCCTATACTTGAAAGAAGAGGCAGAAGCGAGCGTCCAACCATCGAGCAAGCCATGGCCGGCGTTCTTCTCTCGGCCGCCGTCGCCTGCATCCTTCTCGCCGGCGCCGTGTCCGCGTCGTCGCCGCAGCCGCGGGTGTTCAACGTCGGCGGCGAGGAGAGGGGCTGGCGGCAGCCGGCGCCCGGCGAGGAGACCTACAACCACTGGGCCACCAAGAACCGCTTCCACGTCGGAGACTTTCTCTGTAAGCATCACGAATTCACGATCACATCAACCGAGCACGCACGCAGGTTTCACGTCGGAGACCTACATTCACATACGATGATGATGATGATGCATTGTACGCGTCGTTCGTTGGCTCGCAGATTTCAGGTACGACAAGAACGACTCGGTGCTGGTGGTGACGCGCGCCGACTACAAGCTCTGCAGCACCGACAAGCCGGTGCTCCGGCTGGAGGGCGGCGAGGCCAGGTTCCGGCTCGAGCGCTCCGGCTTCCTCTACTTCATCAGCGGCGCGCCGGGACGCTGCGACGCCGGCCAGAGGCTCACCGTGCGCGTCATGGCGCAGAGGGACAGCGCCGCCGGTGCCTCCCCCACGGAGGCCCCCGCCATGTCTCCCGGCGGCGGCGACGGTTCCTTCAACTCCACTCCGGGGTCGGGGTCAGGATCGGCGCGCGGGAAGGCCGGCGACTGGAAGACCAGCGGCGCCGCGCCGCCCACGCACGCTGGCTATCACGCCGTTGGCGCCGCTCTGGGAGTGGGTGCCGTCGCCATGCTGGTCTTGGCCTGAGACGGCCGTTGCCTCGCATGCATTGTGCGTGGTCTTCTGTTGTCGTAGACAGTCTAGAATCGTTCGCGTAACTCGTTTGTTCTGCCGAGTTAGTTCTGCTCTCTAAGTGGAATTACCTCCTAGTTTAACTCCATCAATGTGTTCTGTTTATTCGTTACTAGTAGGAGTATTTGGTACTTTGTTAAATTCTTGCAGATTGTGCACTTATCGGTTATTCGATTTAATAAAGTATATATGTACCTTAATCGTATACTTTGATTCAGTTATCAGTACAGTATTACTCCGACTTTGTTATCCCATTGCAAGATGTGGACTTCTCGGTCCCTTTGTTAAATTGTTATATTCTTCTTCTTAATTAAACTAAACTGTGGTTTCACCATCCTTCTCGATGGACTTTGAAACTGAATCTCATAAAACAGGTGAAGATTTGTAGTGAAAAAGCGGGATCATCCAACCATTTCAATGTAAAACGTAATTTGACCTGCAAAAACGGTTTACATTATGGGACAGAGGTGTAGTACTATCTTCTTAAAAGCAAACGCGTCATTTATTATTCAAATTCATTACCGAAACATTTTGGACTGCTTTCCGTGTCCATATGCCGTTTACGCCTTTCTCAATCCCGCCTTCTAATGGCGTCTCCTCGCTTCTGCTCGCCGCCTTACCCAAACTCTTCGTGCCACCGTCTCCGTCCACCGCCGTTTCGTTTCCCGCCGCTCACCGCCGCATTACCTATGGCTTCGCGACTCCGGCTCGGTCCGCCCGGCCCGAACCGCGGACCCGGCGACTCGAAGGGGGAAGAAGGAGAAGCGAGGATGCCGGAGCCGCGGCGAGAGGTGACGGACCTGGGCGGCGGGAGCGAGGTGGTCTACATCCCGCGGTTCATGGCGCGGGAGACGGCGTGGGAGATGTTCCAACACCTCGACAAGAGCATCCCGTGGACGCGCCCCACCCTCCGCATCTTCGGCCGTTCCGTCGTCCAGGTTTTCCCCTCCCTCCCTCTCATTAGTCATTACCCATTTCTTGCGCCTCGCAGTTTAGTTCCCTTCTTTTAACATGTTCTGTAATCTGTATGGCCTAAACTATTAAAAAAGAAAATAAAAGACTATTTCGATTCCTATATAACTCTTATGTATCAGAATATGATTTTTTTTTCTTAGCCGTGCTGTTATTTTGGAGTGAAACTAAAATCTAAGTTTGAAGAAAAAATTGGAATCTTCATATGGTAATTCACATCATCCTGCACTTATCCATGCTTTGGGTACTGAATGTGTGTTGAAACGGGAATTAGACCAACCTGGCTAAATTGGAACACCAATTCACCAAAGACAGCAGGGCTAAATGTCGGGAGCTGGCATCATGCCTCGTCCATTGTCAATCTTTTTCTTCGAACATACACCATAGCATTCTCTGTATTAATATTGAGAAAGCTTTAGATATGATGGCAACCATGAAACTGTAAGTAGGCAGTGGGAAAGGGTAGCCGCTAACCTTTGGAACTATCGGTCTCGAGATTGACCCCTTACTGGCGCTGCAGATGGTATCTGGAAGTCAGAAAAGTTTTTCGATGTGAGTATCTAAGAGGACAGTAGCTGGAACAAACGACAACACTATTTTCAATATCACGAGGCAGCAGTACAGATTTACAGTCAGTAAATATTACCATGATACTTTTGTTTTCCTCCAATATTTCACATGATTTGAAGCTGGATAAAGACATAGACAAATTGGTATTCATATCTCACTCACTCAATTCAGTATCCTAGGGCATAAGGTGTATATATAGGGCTCTTATACATCTTTTATGAAAACAAAGTGCACTACAAAATCATGTGATAGGTGTGAGCAAGTCATCCAGAAACAGTTATCACTTCATTTGTACCACATGACTACACTACAGAATCATGTGACTGTTTAACTTGCATGTTTAGCTATCGATCTCTTTCCTATGAAGTATAGCTATGAACAGAGTGAATAGAAACATCCACTGCATGCAACTTTCTTTGGAAGAAGGGAAACTGCTGGAAGTCTGGTGGTTGGCTAAGCAATCAACTTTAAATTTTAAAAAAAATCTCCTTCTATGTTCTGCATATACTACTGACCGAGGCCAAGTCAGTTCTATCTACATATCTCAAACAACAACATTCTAACAGAGATACGTGCCATTCTACAGCCCAGGGATACGTGCTATGTGGCAGATGAAGGGCTTACAGAGATGAAGTACAGCGGTCATCAGCCTCATGCGCATTCTTGGGATGAATTCCCAGTGCTTAAGGATATCTTGAAAGAGGTAAGAGCTCTGCCAAGGTGACTGCTTGCATTGCTACCTGTAATCAAATCAGTAATCAGAAGTATTAGGAGCCTTCATAGCGGTATGCTGACTCACATACATACATGTTCGTTAGGTCCATGAAGCCCTCCCAGGGAGCTATTTTAACAGCCTGCTCCTCAACAGATACAACGGAGGTTCAGACTACGTGTCGTGGCACACCGACGATGAGCCGCCCTACGGGCCTACCCCGGAGATTGCGTCGGTCACATTCGGGTGCGAGCGCGAGTTCCTGCTCAGGAAGAAGCCTCCCAAATCACAAGGTACGCGGCACATCTACTAATTTAAAGCTCTACGTTGGTAGCTCCAACTAAATTGATTCATGCTGATTTCCCTTTAAAAAAAAGTGTTCATGTTGACCATCTACCAGCTGCTGCTGGACCTGGAGAACCGGCTCGGAAGCGGCTCAAGACCAGCGCCCCTCAGCAGCACTCTTTCCTCCTGAAGCATGGCTCGCTGCTCGTGATGAGGGGCTACACCCAGCGTGACTGGCAGCACTCGGTGCCGAAGCGCGCGAGGGCGGCCTCGCCCCGGATCAACCTGACTTTCCGCCGTGTGCTGGCATAAACACGGCCGGTTTGCTTGGTCTCCTTCAGTTTTGTGGTCATGTAATGTACTATTATCACATTTTGTTTGGAGATCGCTAGATGTTTGTGCCATGTTCTACCAGTACTCTCTCTGTTCCAAAATATTTCTAGGTTTGTCGTAAGTCAAACTTCTTTAAGTTTGTCCAAGTTTGTAAAAAAAAAAATTGCTAATGTCTACAACGTCAAATATAGATAGTATGAAATGAATGAAAAGGTGAATCTGATGAAACTAATTTGGTGTTGTAGATGTTACTATATTTTTCTATAAACTTGATCAAACTTAAAGAGGGTTGACTTAGGACAAACCTAGAACTTCCAACATTTTGAAACGAATGTAGTATAAGCTGTAGCATTTTCACCACCCATAAAGATGTGCAACCTTCAGCATTTCTAAATCGAATGAATGTTACATATATGTGGCATACATATATTTGGCATATATATATAAAGATCTCAGGTGGAGTATGAGAGAATTGGAACTCAGGTCGTCTCATTTAAAATCATTGTTAATAGTAGCTTCAGGAGCAGTATTCTATATTTGAAAAATGCAATATACTAAAAATTGAATCGAGCTTCCGTCTAAACCGAGTCATAAAGTCTTCATAAGTTTGACCAAGCATATCTATATCATCATCATCACTCTACAGTGTACGAATAACTTTGAATGCAAGTTGTTGGATGAAGTCGAATCAACGGTTGAGAGGTGACAAATTCGAGCAGTATTGGCCGCTGGATATTCACTCCACTACACCGAGTTCTGCCATATGTACCATATAGAAGATTCTTAATATTTCCAAACCTCAAAAACAAAGACAATTTTTCTTTGTCCTACAATCTTCCATACAATCATTCTCAAAAAAAATCTCTGTTAAAAGACCGCTATTCGTTTACATTGCACAATAGTACAATACACACATAACACATTAATTTCTCATTTTCTCAAAGACTCTTCCATATTTTAATTTCTCCTAAAGTTTTTTTAAATAACATTTATTTATTTATTTGCTTTTTTTTGTTCAAAGCTAAGGTGTAATCTTTCTAAACTCTAATTTTCTTTGCGGATGGACTGGTCAGCTATTCTTATATTTCACATGAATTTTATTTAATATATACCACAGTCGTCAAATATTCAATACCACCTCCATTTTATATTTATTGTGAAACAGATGTATCAACACGTATTTAAGTATTACAAACATTCTTTTTAGCAATAATTAATATGGAATGGAGGGAGTAGCTATAACTTGATTTCCAAGGGGCTGAGCGATGAGACTAAAACCTATATAGTCAATTCCATTTGTATATGGTTTCAAATTTATATGTTTGCCTGTTATAACAATACCAAAAATATGAAGATTAAGATTGTGCATTTGGCTTAATATTTCATTCTGTTATAAGGATATCCGATCGCACTTACTTTCACACTGAATGCAAAGTATGAAATCAATATCAATATACCCATCATTAGATATATTTTCATAATATATTTTTTCAATATTCTTGTTGTTGACTTAACGCCATACATTTGGAGACGAATGAAATACTATCACACAGGCACTGTTCAAAAACCGGTCAACCGATCAGTTAACTGGCTGATTAATAGTTACTCAGAAGGCCACACTGAATAATCCGCTAGTTGACTGATAAATCAGCCGATTAGCCAGTCGATTCTACTTCCCAGCCAACAGAGCAGTAGTTCCCGATTTCCTGTACATTGCATACAATTTCATCAAACAAAATTGAATTCTAACAAGATCTCTTTCTAGAGCTTCAACACGATATTATAGAGTCGATACAAATGCCGCATCAAATTCTGTATGCAATAACTGTTTAAATTCTTCAGAATAGGGGCCCAGAAAGTGGCTCCCAAGCTAGTAATACAAATCCCAAGACACTGTTTTATTGTTGTACGTACAACATTTCTACATGAGTTTCGAAGACAAGGTTGCTATTTCCTGCAAAAGAATGGTAAACCAGATATGTTACATAACATCTGACCCTCGAGGTCGAGGATTACGTCCATCGAACTTCCAGCGGCAGGGGGTGCACAATGCCATGGCCAAGTTGGCAACAAGTTCTAGCATCTAAATGACATTACAAAGCAAATCCTATCCAACTGACTCTTCTATACTAACCTGTTGCTATTGCAAAGAACATTTTTCTACAGCACAACTGTCAACTGCAAGGGTCAAATTAATGAGATATCCACATTCCCCAAACGAAAGACTGCCTCTGATATCTGCATCCTAGGTTCAACATGTCAACTGAGAAAAAGCAAGCGAGCCTACGTCGCTTGCGTTGCGCGCTTTTTCCAGACACTCTGCACAGTTAAATCAACAGAAGAGAATCAAAAATTTGAAAATATGTCAGGGTCCAGTCCAGCATTGAAGAGAGGGTCGGTCGCGCTTACAAGAGTTTCCTCGTCAGAATCCTCCTTGCAGCTCAAACTATTGCCGTCAGGTTTTTCGTCTTTCATCTCCATATCTTCTGCAGACCCTTTCTCAGTTTTTTCTTTCTCAGCTGAGATAACTGCTACCCCTTTCTCAACTATAATGATAATAGAAGAGTCACAAGCAAGATCAACTATGATGATGAAACAGCATGCATATTTTCGATAAAAACAAACAAGCACATAAACGACCATACCTGATTTCACATCTTCGCCGGAATCTGAATGAGCGAGAGAACTGGGTGAAACTGAATCATCAATACCAGCTTCACTGGCAGCTTCGACAGACTTCTTACCTCCTGATGTCCTTCTACGTTTGTTTTCCGGCGGTGCTTTTGGTTTTCCTTTCCTCTTTAGAGGCGATGGCCTAAAAAAGATGGATCAATGAGAAAAATTGCAGCAGAGCACGGTTCAGAAGTCTAGAGAGATATATATGAACTTACGTCTTTATTGACTTATGTTGGTTAGTTGGAACTTTCGTGTTGCTGGTACTTCTCATCTCCTGTGCTCTGTAAGGTGTTACATTGGATCAGGTGGTAAGCAAAGTAAATTATTTTAGCTTGCAAAGCATCAACTAAATGAGAGGTACAGTAAGTTAATAGCATTTAAACTGACTAGAAAACCTTTACATCTAACATTTCAGAAAAACATTGAGAAATTATATTATTCAGATTGATAAGTGATACTTTGTTAGGGCTAACAGCAAAATATAGGCAGATAAAGTCTATGCTTAGTTCCTGAAGAAGAAATTCTGGCTTACCGTCCTTGATTTGTCCCTTGATGATCCTTCTTTTGCTGCTGTAGACAATCAGTTAAACTGTTATGAGTTGAACACAATTTTACAGCTAAGTAGACAGTGTCTAGGAAAGAGTCAGCAACACTCTACCTTTATTGGTGAACTATTACTTTCAAACATTTTCCACTTTTCTTTTGCCATGTTAAGCTGCTCCATATCTCCGTCATCGTATAAGACCTACACAAAGAAGCATGTCCATATTTAGTATATACCCAGCACAATCAACTATACAACTATTGCCTCGTGTGATACTGATCAAACAGATACACCATACTCATGGATATTTAATTAATGCACCGTTTTTCCATCTAAAATAAAAATATGAACCGTCTGAGAGAAACTTACTGTATGTAGCTTCTTTGCTGAATCATAAGATTTCACAACACCTGGATAAAATCTGATGACAAAATAATAATTTAAAATCAAAGCCCACCTTCAAAGATGAGATTATAACTAACGTTCAGAATTACATAAAACAGGAAACTTACTCCTTATCCAAAGGCCACCAAACTTTTATTCTGCATCCTACCAAGTCTTTACTGCTCGAGTCATGTGTTGAACACTGCAGACATTAATTCGTTCTTAGTACAGACACTAAAAGGATATACTCATAATTGCACTTGCACAAACTTGAATACCGCTAGCATATGCATACTTCCTTCTAGTGACTTCATTCACAATGCCTGCACAAACCTTGGAGATTACCTTAGCTAAACCAGAAACCAGTCTTGGCTTCTGTCTTTTGAAGGACCCGTTTTCAGCAGTTCTCATAGTACTGTCCTCATCAGCAGACTTCTGGGGAAAGTTCAACAGGAATTGGCAATTAAGAACCAGAACTTTATCAATAGGTCCCGCAAATACATATAAATACCATAGAACAAAAAGAATACCTTTGCACTGCTACGCGAGACTTCAGTATGGGACTTCACACCCTTTTTCACTATGGATGCAGGGGTTTTGGCACTGGTAGGTGATGCTACCAAGCGTCTATCATTTGAGTCGGCTCTTCTTTTCTCCTTCAACTTGTTTCCTAAGGAGTCATTGGTTTTTTCTGTGATGACAGAATGCACTAAAAGCTCACCACCGTCTTTATTGCCTTTTCCAGAGTGTGGTCTACTCTTAGAAACTGATCTTTTGCGTTTTGGTGTCGAAAAATCTACCGGTTTCTCGTTGCTCTCTTTCACATCGATCTGTGGCTTCTTTGGTTTGCTCTTTACAGACTCCCCCAAATTTTCCTGGTTATCTAAGTTTATTTCTCTTAACAATCCCAAGACATCATCATCGTTTCCAGTATTTACTGGAACAGGTGCCTCCTTCTGTTTCCTCCCTGTCTTTTTTGCTCCTCGGGATTTAAGAATTTGGACAATTTTCCCTAGAGGGATCTCATTACCAAATTCATCGGTCTCGTCTATGAGCATCTTATCTTCAGGAGATTCAACCTGAAGAACATAAGACCAAAGAGGAGTCAAGGTCCAGTAGATAATTGAAGTGGAATCATAATATGGACATGTGTTGTGTACCTCAGTAATATTTGCTGTCATAAGAGCCTCAAAATGGGCCAGTACAGTCTCACATCCCAACCACTTCTGCTCATCATTCTCCTACAAGATAACATACCAAATATTATAATCGGAAGCCTATAGAGAGAAGGCAAGAAACGTGCTCTCTTGGTAACCATCGACGAGTTGATGTCTTGGTAACCATTGACGATTCTTAACAGCATACTTAATGATGTGTTAGAACACATACCACAGGGTTTTCATTTTGGTCATTCTGAACTGTCGCATAAAGTTGTGCAGGCAATGGAACCATCTGATTGTCTGATACATTTACCTGGTCCGAACATAACCTCTTTGCAATAAGAATACCAAGATCACATATAGCATGTAGAGTCTGCAAACAACATATATCGACTTTAAGTCAACACCTATAGCAAGCAAACGCATTACAGTACAAGTACATGACAACAATGTTACGAATACTTGCTTACCTTAGTTTTATTTGCATCGACCATATCTTTCGAACATTTGATGCTTCTGAATATAGATAGTATTGTCATGAAGCTCTCCTTTTTCATACCAGGTACACCATACTGCAAACCTTCTTCTCCAAGGAGGGTTGAAAGAAGTAAATGCAATGGCCTGGAAAGAGCTCATTTATAAATATGCACATGCAAGAGTAATTTTAACAAGAGAAGCAAAAGAAAAATATAGATCATTCTTTCATTTCTTTTGTATCAGAACAGTGTGCATACAGAAAAAACTAGAGCCTGCCATAATAGCCATAGCTACACTGTTAGAAACTTAGAATCAAACCACAATAATTTTTATTACCACGCATTTCATACATATCTTTCACAACTCGGTTGACTATCAAATTTTCCAAGCATGTAGCTAGAATGTTATATTTTCTGAATGAAACATTACATTTTGTGCGCACAAAATAGTCAAGGTGTGCAAAGATCAAGATATTACAATTATAGGAAGTGCAAAAAATTGATATCTTAGGAACTTAATGAACAGTTATCATGTATCAGTGAATTGACCCAATGCATCCTCATATTGTTAGAGCAATTATAAAATACCAGTAACAATGAAAATATGCATGATGGAAATCCGTGATAGCAACTAGTACAATAATACTGTAAGAGCAATTATAAAATACCAGTAAATTGGACCAAATGCTTTGACATCCTCATATTTCTCAATGTTAGGGCATGAAGGATCACGAGCGAGGACATGAACCAAATATGGAATTATATATTCTGGATAAGCCGTGAGCAAATTCACATCTGCTTGGACAGATAGTTGACGCATCTTAACTTGTTGGCATATTTGTGACACTTCAATCAGGTTGTGCTTGAACTGTGGAACGAAAAGATATACCCATTAGATTCAGTGAATGCTAAACTCAATTGTTCACTGTGTTTAGAGTATGAACCTCTTCGTATTGTGGTGTACGATAATCGTCTATGCCTATCAAGAAGGCACAGGCATATTTTGCATCCAAAGCCCTCTCCTTGATGTATTGTTGTACTTTACTGAGAAACAATTTCCTCATTTGAGGAAAATCATCCTATAAATGAAAGAAGCTATAAATCTCCCAAGAGGATGTTACAGACAAGCAAACCAAATGAAAATATCAATGAAGATGTCAGCTAAGGTATCTATTCCCAAAACATACCTGTGAAATCCTCAGTGTCAAATAAAACACATCAACAGGCACTTTATGGTTCCATTGTCTTGATAAGCGGAGAACAGCTTTCGCTGCAGCCAGCCTCAAATGGGCCTTATCACTAGCACTGCAAGTAATGGAGTAATAAGAAATAACCCAAATATAGCACAGAATGTCTGCACCAAAACAAAAGGACACGACATTCATGGTACCTTGAGATCATGTTTGGGGAAATATCACCATGTGTAAGAAAGCTCTTAAGGATGTCCATTAATTTTTCTATTCCAGGATGCGCTTGAGCGTCTTTGCAAGGTTGACAACTCTTCACCAAAGTTTTAATGCCATAAATCTACAGAGAAAAATATCAGAAGAGAATAACAAGTAAAAAACCATCGACGATTGGAGTAAAGCAGACCATCAAAACCATAATCTCACTCACCTTTAGCAAACAACTATGTGAACTATCACCCCATTCAGATTTTTCAGCAGAAACTTTAGCAGTATCCTGGTGACACACTTAAGAGTTGCAATAAAATTTTGTAAAAAGAAAAGACAGAAATTTACAGATAGCAAGCCTTACATCACTGCAGTCAAGAATCCTTTTGGTTATGAAATTTATTATCTCTTCCCCCCTTGTTTCAAAAATTGGCATCGCTATCTGCGCTATACACCCCAAAGATTGCAAGATAGAAGGTAAATGAACTTTCTTCTCCTCCAACAAATCCACAAGCCTCTGCATAGTTTTAAATGCAAGGCACAATATATCAGAAATCTCAAATATGTACTAACAAGGGAATAACAGGGGCGAATTTAGACCTTGTAAAGAACAGATAGTGCCATCAGACCATCATCTTTAGCAATAGCAGATAAAGCATGAACAGAGTATTTAGCCTGCTTCCTTGTGCCCTCTAAACATAGCCGCTCTAACAGAAGAGCAACAGAGCTGAAATGGAATGTACAACAACTTAGTTCCATAATCATAGTAAGTAGTTCCATAACTGTTCCAAAAATGTGTATAGTGTACAACATGGAGAACTTTCAAGTAGCTGCACCTTGATGAGGCCAGTTGTTCACGAATGTTGCCACCAGCTTTGGACAAAACATGAGCAATACCCTCTTTAAGAACTTCATTATCCTCCTTAAGAAGTTCAACAATATCTTCTTCGAAGCCAGATAAAAGTGAAGGAAAGAAACTAGATATTGCCTGCAATTAGTAAATATCATGGGATGAGAACTGCATTTTAGAGTCTCAGGGCACAAAATGCATGCACAAAAGGTTGAAGATATGTGAAGAGCTGAGGTAGGATGGGATGTTGGTTAGATCTAGTATGAATCGTACACAATACTCAAACCAAGAGAAAACATATAAATATAAAATATATGGCACCGGAAGGTCCTGTGCCCGTTGAATCCATTACTGCAAATTCCATGCTATATACATCTGCCCAAGGTCCTTTGCATCAATAACTATGTTGCATCCTTAGTACTCCCTCTGATCCATAATAAGTGTCGCTCATTTTGTACTAAGCTAGTACAAACTTTATACTAGATGAGCGACACTTATTATGGATCGGAGAGAGTATTTTATAGAGTGCCACAACATGTTTGGAACAACAGAAGATACAAGAATATTGTAATATTACCCATATCTCTGATGTAACATTACATGCCTAGCCCTTCATCCTACTTTTAAGCTAGCAGGTACCCAGCAATTTACATAGCTGGCCTGCAGGTACCTTTAACTAAAAGAATAAAACCCATCAGATTACAACTACCGAATGGACCTCACAACTTTAAAATTGGAGAAAATCTGCTGAAAGGGAAAAACTGTTTACTCCTCTCCTTTTTAAATCAAGAATAGTTCGTCCTTGAGTAGCAATATAATAGTAGGTCCATGCAAGCAACTATTGAAGTTGTTTTTTACTTCCTTGATGGAACAAAAGGAGATGACCAAAATGTTGCATCAAGAACAGATTTAATTCTTCAGCAAAGTATACCGTCAGAAGATCCATGCATGATGAGATGAGTTTTGTATTCCCAGTAGATTTTTGCTCAGAAGCTTCAGATAGGATCTCTTTGACATATTCCTTATTCACAAGTAGATATGAACACCGTATTGATAGTGTGCTGACAAAATCATACAGTTCGTGTTTTTCACCTAGTGACTTGAGCAAATCAACCTGCAGATTACAAGTACAGAGTCAAATTGTTTAACTGTAGCATTTTCAGAAAACAAATCAACAAGACCTTATTCGAATAAGCGATTTTGTCTACTTGCAAAGTTTATATGGATCATGAAATAGGTCGTGAATATAATTACTTAACCAGTATGTGGCAACTGTCTCCAACTATATGCAGCAATGAACGACATAAATGGAACCAAAGAGGCAAGAACTCATGTTAAGAACGAGCTAGAAGTGTATTTTACTATAGTGGTTTTTATTTCTATTCTGTCTCAACTTAGAACGAAAATGACTACGTATATAGTGGGTACCCGAATAGACCAAGCTTTACTGAATGTTGTTGCACAATCAAGCAAACTTGTGAATATTTTCCAGATGTTGTCATCTTTTAGCTGATGAAGCATGTTCAAGTACTCCTCGGCCTTTACTGTATCACTGAACAAACGGGACATGCTCCGGAAACATCCTAGGATTCTTTTTTGCAGATCAGGAGCATCTTCCTGCAATACAAGAATAAATAAGACTATTTACCAAATGGCTGGGGTGCTTTCCAATCTCAAGAATCACAAACCTGGCTTGTCTGCCGAAGGGACATGTACTTCAGCATTTCTTGTTGTAGTCTGAAGTTGAACAAAATCGACAAATCAAAACATTTCAAATAAAGAAAGAAAAGAGAAGGGAGAGCAATTATCAAACAAAATGATTTATCGTTCAAACCTTTGCTTTTGCAGGAGAATCTGTTCAAGAGCTTTCATCTCGACTTTATCAAAATGTGTGACAGCAATCACCCAATGTTTCACTCTTTCCTTCGTCGGAAACTCTGGTGGAAATAACGAACCACATAGAATCGATTCAAGTGACTCAGGCCTGCACCAAATAAACAAAAACAACAAGGTGGCATTATCTCATAGGCTCACACTAGAACTTCGCCAATCACAGAGTCCAATATAGCACAATAGCCTAATACAGTATGTTTGCATGAACAAAAAAGAACTGATTTCCATGAGGGATGCCAGATGTTGACGCTAGTCAGGGTGCAAACAGATAGGACAAGGACAGACCCAGTGCACAGAAGCTCCCACACAAGGTGGGGTCTGGGGAGGGATTATAGGAACCTAGTCTTACCCCTGCTACAGGTGCAATGCAGAGAAGCTGGTTCGAACCCAGGACCTCTTGGCACAAGTGGGGAGGACTTCACAACTGCGCCAGGCCTGCCCTCTAGGGTGCAAACAGATACACAACAGAAATTCTCCCTACGATTCTAGATGCTCACAAAATACTGTCATAAGCATTTGTATCTAATGGTTATCTCATGTCAACCTCGAAGAACAATATAACTGTTAAGCTTCATGCACTGGCCAATGCAACCAAAAGTCCAAACTGATGGAAAGGGTCGGGCAATCCACATATACACTTCAATACTCCCTCTCACGTGTGACGCGGAAAGTCAACACGTAGATAGACTGAGGTATTGCTCAAGAGGCCTATACGTGGACAAAGGGGGCGCTACAACAATTTTCAGATAAATTGCGAAAGCCAGGACTTGAACTCAAGACCTTATGCTCTAATACCATGTTAAGCTTCATGCACTAGCCAACACAACCAAAAGTCTGAACTTATGGAAAGGACAAGGCAATCCACATAAACACTTCAACAATAACCAATACCATCAAGCAGATCTCAAGAGAAGTAAAAAACTACAAGAGGCAGAAAATATTGCCAAAGTTATCAAGAAAAGACCAGCAAGATATGCCAGACATGCAAAACATACATGGCAAGTCAGTGAGGGGGTATAACACCAGTAGAAGTGGTACATCTAATCAGTTGAATAAAATATATTTTTGTGTTGCATAGTCTCAAGAATATTTAGTGAGATTACCTAAAATCTTTGTCGTAAAGACATCTTAATATTTTTCCAGGTATCCACTCAAAATTATCAGAATTAGTCGAGCTATCAGAATTAGTCGAGCTATCAGAACCCTTCAGGCAATACAGCTTGTAGATATCAGCCAATCGCTCCACGGTGTAGCACTTCACTGGAAGCTGTGCTTTTCACAAATTCACCATACATTTCAGTAAATTATACAGAGAACAACATATGGGGAAAAACAAAAGACGATGGAAAGAGCAATGAAAATCTAACCGATTTATCACGGACACGCTCAGCTACTAGTTTGATAGTTTCAATTGGAACAGCACCAAATTCATGACAAGCTGCATCACAAACAGCAGCCACAACTTGTTTCCGTACATTTTCTTCGTAATCCAACAATCTGTCACAAAGTGCCTCTGCCATGGAGCCAACCATCAGAGAAAGAACGATGAGATGCTCCCTCAAATGATATTATTTGTTATTAGGGTAACGTAGCTACTTACTGATAATATCTGGAGCTTCAGGGCGGGAATGGTTTGAGATTAGACATTTCTTTAAATGCCCAATCACTGAAAGACGGATTTCTACTACTCTGTCAGTCAATCTCTTCAGGAACTCAACGAAAAGAGACTTAAAAGATTCCAATACAGGGACTCCAGGTAAAGAAAAAAGTTCCCCTAGCAACTCAACTGATTTAGACCGCATTTCTACTTCATCTGCCTATAGAAATAAGAAAAATAAACATCAATTAAACAGATAGAGCAAACTGAGAAAAGTAGTCACAAGATGCATGAAACAGTTAGGAGTATTAGCATAGGTGTAGGAGTCCTTATTAGACTATTGTCTATTTCCCTTATGCCCCAAGTCTTATGTAATATATATATGCCCCATGGGCTATTCAATAGACAAGTTGACATTCATTTTAGTTGATTTTATAAAAAAATATACTTTCTGATCCAAATATATCATTTTATACTGCAGTCAGACTGCATATAGGTACTTCAGGTTCATACTGATAATCAGAAAATAGATCGTACCAGTAGTTCCCCAGTTATATAAGGCACCACCACTTTAAGAACCTTTGGAGCACACTGATACACATCAAATATGACCTCGTGATGATCAATGTGGCCATTTGCAGAACTGTTGGCCCCGGACAAGGATGATGTGAGAAACTTCTTTATGTACGATTCGAGTTTTCCTGCAGATTGCTCTATAACACTCCGAGCCAGCTTACGTGCAGATAAAGAAATACCCTAGCAAACAAGAGTTGCAGAACTAAAAGTTTACAGAAGGGCGCAAATAATAATTTACCAATTAGTCAAAAAAATGCCATAAAACTTAAATACACTCACAGTTTTTTTACGGCCTAAAGCCGATAACAGTACACGTAGAAGGCTTTCATGGATAAACTCACTCTCATCTATAATAAGGGCCATAATTGTCTGCATTGATTTCACAACATTTGTTTCATGATTTTCACTGCATCAAACAAGTTCGATAGTCAAAATACAATGGGTAAACAAAAAGGATCATAGCACACTTAATTTGTTCTGACTGCCCACGTGTATATATGTAGCAAGTATACTACCACCCAAATTAACATAATTATATCGTAGCATGTAAACTACCACCGAAACTAATATAATGATGCCATAACATGTACTCTTCCATCATAAACCAATATGATTACGTCAAATAGCAGCAATAATAGTCACCAGGAAACAGATGTTCTGTCAAATGGCAGCAATAAGTCACCAGGAAACAGATGTTCTGTTCTAGGATAATAAAAGAACATGTTCCAGGCATCTAGCACCTTGCATAGAATTAAATGAATGCAGCTTTCTAAATTAAGGCCAACCGAGCCGTATATGAGCCCACTGAATTTCTAAAGACTTCGAAGCCCATTGCCTCATCTGCTCCACGTATCATGGGAACCATCCAACATATGAGTGACTATATCAAGGCTGTTAACATGCCTGAGAGCATAAGGTGAGTGACCACTCTTACTAGCGCTATTTAGAACACTGAGGTCTGACGTCTGAACAGCTGTGCCATGACTTACAAACGTCCATGCTGTTATAATTTTAAGTTTTTAACAGAACTCCATTATGCAATCCAATCAAATGTTCTGACAATTCATTCATACAACTTCCTGCCCTTGAGTTATCATTTGTCTTGGTTCATAAGAATTAATACTACAAAGAAATCACACAATGAAAAAAAAAATGTATCTCAGCCCAAAAACTAATGTAAACTTTCAAATACAATTTCTATCCTCAAAATATCATTAATCTTGGTCCTTGCAATTTAGAAGTACATAGAGGTCCTCCACAACGATCACACAGTGAAAAGTGTGTAAGTGCCTCTCAGCCCACAAACACATGTACCCTTATAAACTGTCAGAAACAACCTTAACCGAAATTAAAACAATTAATTTTTCAAACAGGAACTAAATTATTGTAGGAAGTCTTCTGTATGGCACTTCCATGTAAACCTAACGGTGTGAAACTGTGAGCCAACAGTTGTATTAGTTACTTCTTGAATGCTCATGCAAAAAACTGGGAAAACTAGTCCAGCTGCCGTAGCATTACATAACAGAAGGTATCTACCAGACCTGACTTAGATGGCATGGCAGAATTACCTGACAGTTTCTAAAAAAGTTCGGAACATGTCTGTGATGAGATCATTGCATTCAAGGTCTAACATCACAACACATGCCCGGTATCTTGCAACTGTTTCCAGAATAGCAACTCTCCTGGCAAAGGAATGGCTATTAACATCAGCGAGTCCACCAAATGTACCAACAATCAGATGGAATATGGTCTGCAGGAAAGAAAAAAGTTCTCAAATACTGAACAAACATTGTAAATTCAGCCAAAGCAATTCAATTCAGCACTTTTTGTGAGCACAATGTTACCCTTAAAAGATCATCACTATATGGAGCTTCAGGTGCAGTTATTCTTGTAATTTCACAGAAGCAGGTTGCCAAGAGAACTTTGACATCTTGATCCTGATGTTTCAGTAATTCTTTTCTGGTGACTGCCGTTAGACATGGTTGGATAGCTTCCATCACCGATGACCCTGGCGACTGCTCTATTCCATGTAGGCATTCCGCAGCTTGCTGCAGTAAGATTAGCATTAATAGCACACCCAGAAGTTACATAAGCAAAAAAGGAAGGATATTAAGCAAATATGTCATTATATCCAGACAATACTGCAATACTGTCACTGCTCCCTGTAACCCTGTGGTAGGAAGGAAAGTAAGACAATTAATTTCAGAACAATACTGCTCCCTGTGGCCCTGTGCTAGGATAGAAAGCAACCAGACATTAACTTCAGAACAACTGAATTTTTCCCATCATTGATGCCAAGCTACGTATTTCCTCTGAAAATATAGAAGGTCTATTTTCTAGTTTGAGATTTGAGCTAAGGACAGGAAATTAGTTTAGCACAAAAAAGTTCAAACCTTTGGAAATTCTTAGGCCAATCACACGAATGTTATTTGCTATCATAGAGTTTGGCATAAAAAAGGCACAAATATAGTACCGAATTACCGGGAAGAAATGTTTTTATATGCCTACTATCAACATCTTAAACCCTGACATAGAGATACCAATACCAGTACATATGGAGGGCAGAAATTTGCACTAAAGAGACAAGAATCACTGGCAAGTTTTCCTGACCAGGGCACTGATCAGCTCTAAGTAGGGAACAGCTAAAAAACAACCTAACTACCTATGATACTACGGTAAAGAAATTGATCTCATTCGATGCTACTCCAGTTAGGCAACAAGGGACAGATGTCAGGATTGAGAAAGGTACCAATTTTTGGATTTGGGAAAGTACTAAAGGGAGGGATTCACAACGGAGACATTAAATTTGTTCTAAAAATACTGTAAGCAAAAATTACAGTACAAGACAAAAACTACCAATTTAAGCAAAGCATTCAAGGTTACAGGTGTAGACAAAACTAGCATATAAATTCACCGGAGCACTATCATATAACATGCCCTAGGCGTTGAATCGTTTACGTGAACAACCAAATTGAAGTAAGTACTCCTAGCACAGGGTTACAGGGAGTAGTAATTAATTATGGAATAAAAAATTGTAGCTTTAGTGGTTTAATTCATTTGTCAAGTAGTATAACCGAAGTAACTGCTAAACCGCGCTAATCGGACAGAGAAGCCTGTCTGTGCCTGGACCACTAAAATGCAGCAAACCCTAATCTGCAGAGGTTCCTAGGGCGAAACAGCAGAAACTGAACCAATGGCAGCCGTACAATTCAGCAACATAACCGCCTCCCAGCAGAACTGATAAAAATTCCACCTGAAACAAGCAAGAGCACGCCGTGCATATCACCAATTAAAGCAGTGGCGCAGCCTCCCTACAAATCCCGCCAAAAAACTACTGGAGTAATGTATTAATTTCCTCCCTCATTACCAGCCCTAGCCGAAAAATTGCTCCTTTTGCACCCTCCTCGCCGCCCGGCACTACATAAACCATCCAAATCAAGCAGCGAAACTCCTAATTCGCAGGCGAGAGCCGAGCGCCTCCACATCACAGGCTCGTGCCTTCCCGCACTAAACCCTAAAACCTGCCGAATTGGCAGCACGAGCGCAGATCCACAAGAACACGACCCCCCTCTGTCACGAAGGCGAAGCTGCAAACCCGAGAGCAGAGAGGCTTGGGAGTTGGCCGGCCGTCTCACCTCGAGGAGCTTGGCGAGCGCTTCGTCAGAGGCCGGCAGCTCGGAGCCGAGCTTGGCCCCGAGCTCCCTGAGCTGGTCAGCGGCGGCAGCCATGCCCCGCCCACCTCGCCCTGCACCCGCAGCAGCGAATTGGCGCGCGTCGAGGTCGAGGCCGAAGCTTCCTCCTCCTCCGCCTGCTCCTCCTGCGTGTGAGCCTAGGCCCTAATCTGAGACGAGGGTTTCGCGTAGCCTTTTTGGCTCTCGCTGTTTCGAAATTGGGGGTGGGGAGAGAGGCGGAGAGCTCGTGAGCGAAATGCCCAGTTTGGGGGTCGGGTTTGGGTCTCCCTGCGGTATTCACTCCTACTACCACGCCCCCTTCCGGGTATCGTGTTTAGGTGGAAGACCATGACGCCGTCGGCGCGTGTGGCTGAGACGCGGGGCCTGCGCCGCGTGTGGCCGGCGTGTCAGCGTGGCGCGCTGCATCTGGCGACGGTGGGGGGCGGCTGTTCCGGGTGGTTTTACGACAGGGTTCGTTTTAGGTTCCGGAGAGTGTGACTGGGAGTGAGAGAGGCGTGCGATTGTGCTTGTACACTTGTGAGACAGGGTTCGTTTACAGAGTGCACCCGACGACGCATCGGATGGATGTTAACTTATCAAGTTTGCCGTGTATATCGCGCGCCGCCGGCCTGGTAACTTGCTCTGACATCTTGTAAAATCTGCAGTAGCTACCGGGTGCGAGAGATGCAGGATGTTCAGTGGATCTTGGTGCCCAGTGGATGTCCTTGAGCGCCCTGACAACAAAAGTTGATCTTAACAGTACGCTACATGCTTAAAGTTCACCCAAGATTTGCCGTGGATGCGATTACACAATGGCCAGTGTTACGCGTCCGCGGGTAAATGTTTTGAAAATATCAGCCGCACGCGTAACTGTACGATGGGTCACCAGATCACACGCATTTAAGGACAACGAGCTTTGTAATAGAGGTTCTGTTGCGATCAGACCATTGCAATAAAGCCTTATCCAAGCATTTTTTTCGATCGTGTGCATCTGGGACAATGAGCTTTGCAACAGAGGTTTTGTTGCGATCGAACCATTGCAACACAGTCTCCGTTGCAAAAGGATCGAAACATCCTTTTTGCCTATCGCGTGCATCTGAGACAAAGAGCTTTGCAACAGGGGATCTGTTGCAGTCAGACCATTGCAACAAAGCCTCCGTTGCAAAGAGATCTAAGCTTATCAGAGAAGAGGTTTGATGCAGGGAAGGTCGGGGACGGTGCGCGGCTGCCGGATCCGCTGTATCCAGGTGGTGGAGAGGAAAGTAGCGACATTCAGGTGACTCGGGCGAGCTCCAAGCTCGATCCATGGCATCCAGGGAAGGCCGCACTAGCGGCGGCCACCGAGGAGGGCGTCCGCTCAAGCTGGCCATGGCGACAGCCACCAACGAGGGTGTCTCGCGTGAGCTGGACACGGCCCAAGCCCTCCCTCCTCCCGTCGGCTGCTCTGGTGGCGCGATCGTTGCCGGACTCCGAATCGAGGCACGTAGTCGTCGAAAAGGGTGCGGGGTTGACGCCGTTCACAACCCCTATCGTTGATCCCCTTTTGCCTCATTATCTTTGCAATAGGTCGGTTGTTGCAAAGGGCCTTTGCAACTGACCCCTAGTTGCAAATGGATGTGTTGTTCGGTTGGTTTTATGGAAGCTGCTAAATCGTTTGATCAAAGGCTCATCCGACGGTTGTGAAGGCGATCGACGTGCGCGTTGAAATCAACCGGATGAACACGATCTTTTCCCTTACACAATACCCTACATTCCTTTTTTAGGTAAAAACATAACTATATAAAATTAATTGAGCCCAAGCATGTCGCTTGAGACACACACAGCCACACGGGCTCGAACGTCAACATCCCACTCCATATACTGGTCTAGGACGCCTGCACGCCCAATCTGGGCAAGCTCATGTGCCACAGAATTAGCACTACGCGGACACACACTTATTAAAGATTTAGAAAACCATGTCTTCAGTTAAAACTTGGAATCCTCAATGATCGCTGCCACATCTGATGAGTCTGCCTTACGTAAGTCCATAGCCTCCATGAGCAATTTTGATTCGGTCTCAAACGTCGCCCTGAAACCCCCAGGTCGGCAGCAAAGGAGATCGCTTGAGACATGGCAAATGCCTTCGCAACAAAAGCTCCTTGCACATTGCATTGTCTCCCAGCTCGTGCTCCTACTACCACCCCTTGTGAGTTTCTCGCCACCATGATGGCTTCTCGCCCCTCGTTGGTTACCCAAAGTGGAAGGTTGAGATGTAGACAACATCAAATTTCCCTCGGTGAAGATACCAAGGTTTGTCTCCAGTAGGACTCCGACAACGACAGGAAGGTGACAACGGCGCCAGCAATTAGGCGGTTGACGTGGACCTTCACACACAACAGATAACTTTGCTCCCAACGAGTACATAGAGGTTGTCAATCCCTCCGTCCTTGTTGTTTACAAAGGATCAAACGCACGGAATAATAATGATAGCGATAGCAATAGAAAAGGAAATAAAGCAGAAAATAAATAGCAGGTGTAAACAGTGGTGGAAATATGGATCGGGGTCCCATGATGTTCACTAGTGATGTCTCTCTCCCAAAAGACGATAAAATAGTCATGCAAGGTAAACAAATTACAGCTGGGTAATTGACAGAATTATGTGCGCAAACCAATGCTAACTATGCTACAAAGAAAGCAAGAGGCTCAAAAGCTTGGGCGGTACGCCAAGACAAGTAAACCGAAATCCATCTGCATCTACCTACTAATCATCCACCTTGAGATATCTATCCAGAACATCTCGCTGGTATTAAGTTGCGAATCCCACCCAAGGTGTAAACTCAAAGCAACAGACAACTGCATTAAAGAACTTTGCGTAAAGTAAACAATCCTTGCACCCGAAAGTACAAGCACCGTTGTTTTCTTCCTTGTGGCAACAACACATCCCCTATACTCATGTTTCTGTCACTCAAGCTAGTCATCAGAGGGCATGAACCCACAATCATGCATAACGCTCACTGTTGGAGTCACTACCTACTACTTGGCCAAAGCAATAAACAGCAACGGAGAACATGCAAGAATTACTCAAGAACATAAATATAAAAGAGGAGAATCAAATATATTACTCAAACACAATCTGAACATAGTCTCATAATCCATCAATCCCAGCAAACTCAGCATATGTAACACCCTCAGTTTCTGTAACAGTAATCATCATCACTGTTGACCATCATTGTTTGTTAATCACTGTTATCCCCTGTCCTTAATCAAACTTTGCTTCTGCTCTTTTCAAACCATGTTGGTTGGTAATCAAAACCCAAATTCCAATGCATCTTGCTCATCAAGAAACCAAACCCTAGTTGAAACTGCCTTGAATAAAAATTAAAACAAATGTGTTCAAATAAAGTTGTTCCATAAATCCTGAAACCATTTTTGTAAATTTCCTAAAATCATTACAATCATGTTGGACCAACTTTGGCAATTTTTGGAGTTATGAAAAATCCCAAACAATTATAACAGTAGCTTGTAAAGGCCTTTTAATCCTAAAATATTTAAAAGGAATATCCACTGAGTTTTAAAATGCACCAAACCTTTTTTGCCACCTAGATGTGACATACACCTAATTTACAAACCACCAACACATTTAAATAAAATGCAGAAGCATTTATTTTAATTGCTGCAGTAATCAAAGTAAATAGCAGAAATACAAAAAATAGGAAAACGCTAAAAACTCGCCGGGGGCGAGGCCCACCCCGGCCCATCTCTCCTTCCCCACCTGCCCCCGTCCCCTCCGTCACCTGCCCCGTCGCCGTGGCGAGCTCGCCGTGGATGGCGTCTCTGCCGGCCGCCCCCACCCCCCTTGGGCCTCTGACGCGATAAGGGCACCCCCAGCTACCCCCTGGACACGCCCCCCCTCCATTTCCTCTCCTCCTCTTCTCGCAGTCGTCGGGGAAGTTCCCACCCGAGCCGCCGTCACCATGGCCGTGAGCTCACGCGACCGGTGAGCCCGCGTCGCCACGCCGCCTTGTCCAGCGTGTTCCAAGTCGTCGTCTTCGTCTCCGAGCGCAAGGAATCAAGATCTGAGCCACTACGTCGAGCGCACGGTCAACTTCCCCAACTCCGGCCGCCGCGACGTCGCAGAGGGAATTCGCCGCCGTCGATACGCCATCGAGCCCACTGCCACCACTGCTGCACTCGCGGTGAGCTCCTCTACCTCCCCCAACTCCCCGCGAAGCCCCTCGTGCACTGAATCGGCCGACGCCATTGGAACCGTGGCTCCGTCGCCGCCGACGTGTTCTTCCCCGCGGCCTAGATCATGCCTTTGGCGCGTTGTTCGCGTCACCTTACTCGCCACGTCTCCGGGAACTCTCCCATGTAACGCATGCCCAACGAAACCCACTGAAACCTCGTCTTCGTCAACCTCCGTAGCCCAGCCGCCGCCTTCATCGTCGCCGGCGTCACTCCGGTGACCCCCCCGGCCAAGCCACCGCTACCAGACGCCTCCCCGTCGTCTCCCCGTTCGATTGGGACTAACCCCCCCCCCCCCCCCCCCGTGCCCTGTAGCGTCGCCACCGTCAACCTCGCCAACGACGGGCTCCGGTGAGCACTCCGGTGAGACTGACCGGTGGGCCCCCGTTGTCAGCTAGGTCATTAGCCCTAATGACTTTGGCCCCAGTCACTGACCAGTGGACCCCCTGGCCTTTTAACCTAATTAAACAGATTTAATTAGCTTATGTGTCACTGACCACTGGGCCCCAGCTGTAAGTCATTTAGAAATAAATAAAATTATAAAACTAGTCACTGACATGTGGGCCTAGAGGCTATTTCTGATTTAATAAAATGATTTATGTATAAACAGAGGCTGACATGTGGGTCCCACATGTCAGGCACTGTTTTGGATAATGTTTTGGATAATGTTCTGAATAATGTTGAATAAATAATAAAAGAAATTCAAAAAACATTTAAATGATTTAAAACTTTGAAATTCAATAACTTTTAAACCGTAACTCGGATTTAAAAACTTGATACATGAAAATTGATCAAAAAAATATAACGAATACGCATACGTTATCCGTATGTCTACCACCCCCCTCTAACATACCGAACATCGAACATCCCCCCCCGGACCGGCGGTCCGATAAATTGTCCGGTACTGTTAGAGTGCCCGGATGAATTTATTCCGAACACGAATGTTTCTCGGAATAGATCAACTAGCACAGATACACCCCCCTAATGTTTGTCCGGTACCCACGACACCTCCGGCTTGATCCTTCCCCCTCCGGTCACCCTGTCCGGTAATCATCCGGAGCCGGTAGTTCATCCTCAGATGAATTTCCGTTTCGAGCAATGTGCATTGCACTGCGTTAGAATACCGTTAACATTTCATCTGTCATGTCATGCATCTGTTTGTTTATGCTTGCTGTGTATTTACTGTTTTCTTCCCACCTTAATCTCCGGTAGACCCCGCTGCTGCCGTCGACTACACCGCTGCTGAGTACGACTACGTCGTCGACGACCGTACCCCTACCGTCGAGCTTCCAGGCAAGCAGAGCCATTCTCTTCCCCAGATATCGCATATCTTTCCGTACATTTCTTGCACTAGGCATTGTTACTGCTGCTGCTACGTTGCTTACCTATTCAATTGCATAACCTGTTCTTTGTCGCCCCTTGATGTGCCTTCCTTATCCTATGCTGCCTATTATTATTATTATGCATGATTCAGCAGTGAGCCCTGCGCATTGTTAGCTAGGATTAGATAGAGGGCCATGATCACTCAGGGGAGTGAACGCAGATACAATAATTATAAACTGCACAGGTACGGTACATGCATACACCGTCTAAGGCCCTATCTGGGTTATGCCTAGTCACCTCAAGTGTGAGCTATCAAGGAGTAACCCTTGTACTCCACTCGAGGCTGACTTTGTCTTGCCGCCATAGGGTCCTGAACGGCGATTGTCCTTCAGGTAAGAAGTCGGGCGACCCAACGGTGCCCGCGAGAGGTATTGCGATGGGATGACAGGGAGGGCACGACCAGTGTACCGGTGTGCTTGGCCCCGGATCATTGGCCGCGAGAGTTACCAAACTACGAAAGTCGAGCTCCCCCAGGAGCAAACGCGAGACAAGGTAAGGAGACGGTTCACCTTGTTGGTAACCGCAGTGACTTGGTGGGACGACGGGGCAGGCACCGATGTACTGGTGGTCCTGGCTGCTGTCGTTGTCCGCGGGTCAGTTAAGTCGAGGCAACGATAACGGTTGTCACGCAGGTTAATTAAAAATGCTAAATGGTTCAGTGAATGTCTTGAGTTGGCTATATGCCATGTACGCACTACCTACCCGTGGGAATTATGAGTTTATGGGCTCCTCTGCTTTGTAGTGTCGTCCGAGGACTCTTCAGGCGTCAGCAGTACCGCGGGCTGATTGCCGGGAAGTGCGGTGTCTTCTTTGACTCGAGCTGTGTTGTTTTTGTTACGGCTTCCCGGTCACCCACGCACCGTGCAGGAGTACGTCAGGGTTGGGGTCCAAGGCCCTGAGTACTTAGGATTTAGACCGGCGGATGGCCTCTCTGTTGAGTTTGAAAGATGGGCTATGAAGTGTCGGATAGCCTCGGTGGAGCATTCCCTAACAAGGTTCCCGCCACCCTGGAGATCCGTGCGTGTAGCGTAACACAAGTGCACCCCTGCAGGGAAGATTAATCTATTCGAATAGCCGTGTCCACGGTAACAGGACGCTTTATGGTGAAGCTGGATCTTACCACTAGAAACTATTATTATTAAACTGTATGGTTCCGGGTTTTCTTCCTCGCGGGGATGTCGAGAAGGTGAACTCGGAGGCATTGTTAATCATTACAACTTATTATTATACAATGCTGCAGCAACTTCTGCTGCATTGTTACTTACTTTACTGTTATATTAACTGTTGGCTGATTCTTACCTCATGCTGCAAGATATCGTCGGAAGATGCTAGTCTTCGTTAGGCCTAGCTTCTTACCCTTGCTCTGGATTTCTGTCTTTCAGTCCACTATATACAACCTCTTCTTTCCGTTGATACAATGCATATTGCTTAGTAGCGGACGTAAGAATCGCGGGTATACTAGATACTCACCTGCTTTATTTCCTTTACTGTTTTGCCTGATCGGCCGCTGCAGCCGACGTTGGAGCCCAGGAGCAGGAGTACCCCGGAGGCGCCTACTACGACGTCGAGTTCCCCGTTGACCAGGAGTAGTTCGGTGGATCCCAGGCAGGAGGCCTCGCTTTTTCGATCTGTATCTTTGATGTGATTTGTGCTAGCCTTCTTAAGGCAAAACTTGACTAACTATGTCTGTACTCAGATATTCTGGCTTGTATGACTTATGTATTCGGGTCCGCGTGACCCCCTCTATTGTAACATATTTGTTTATCCTTTTGTGTTTAGTGTTGTGCTGTGATATTATCACCGTGGCACCCTAATCTCAGTCGTGTACCCTGTGTGTATGATTACTGTACACGGTCTGATTTTGGGGGCGTCACAGCATAGCAACAGCAAAAAGATTACATATGTGCCTCGATCATGTAGGGCAGCTCACGAGGTCTAAACCATGAAGAATAAAGAGGGGAGGAGAACATCGCATAGCTACTGATCATGGACCCATGGTCCAAGGTGGACTACTCACGGTTCATCCGGGAATCATCCATGGTAGTGGAGAAGCTCGCGGAGGTGGTTCCTCCCTCCGGCAGGGTGCCGGGAAGAGGGTTCCTGGTGCTCTCGATCTTGGAAGCGCTGCGGCGGCGGAATAGAGGAGAGATCGCGAAAAAGGGTTCTGTCCTCGAGGGTTTCGGGACGAGAGAGAGATATAGGCGAAGGGGGGCAGCCAGAGGTGGACCATGGGCCCCAGGCGCCCCCTTAGCGCGGCCTAGGGGGTGGTTGCGCCAGGTGGCCGCCTGGGCCACCCCTGGCTCCCCTATGGCCCCAATTTGGCTCTTCCCGAAGATTCATGTACGCTGATTTTTCCTATATTTTTCCCGGAATTTTTCTGGCACTTTAAGTAATGGGAAAACCTGAAATACAAAAACATCAGAAAACAAGAACTGGGACTGGGGTGCACTGATTTGATAGGTTAGTCCAAATATGATCAAAAGTGTATGGAAGTGCATCAATATCATAGCAATATCACACAAAAGATGCATGGAGCAAGCAAAAATTATAGATACGTTTTGGACGTATCAACATCCCCAAGCTTAATTCCTGCTCGTCCTCGAGTAGGTAAATGATAACAACCATAATTTCTGTGGTGACATGCTACCAACCATATAAGAACTTTTAAGTAAAGCAATCAAGGCATGTAATTCAATTCAAGTCATAACAGGCAAGCGTCTATATTAGCATTGAAACAAGCAACATAAGAACATAAAGGTGCAAGAGCTCTCGCTGTCCGTGACTCGAATGTCTCCAAATGGTGTTTGCGTGCAAGAAAGGGATAGGGATATACGAGAGAGTAAAACATAGTTTTTATTGTTGAGAACTTAATCTACTAAAGTTTCACACTTGGTCTTCTTTGGAATCTTATCTTGACTCATCCCCAGACCACTAGACAGGTACAAGTCAAAATGATCCACTCCCTTTCGATATTTTGAGCACTCATGCAATGGATGAGCGTAAGCAAGAAAGTTGACACTTAGGATGGCAAAGAGAGAAAAAGGATGGGGGAGGAAGACAAAAAAGGTGTGAAAGGCTCACATAATGAGGACAATCGTAGGCGAGAGAAAGCCAAATGATAGATATGATGAGGGATTGCCATGCAACGGATGCACATATGAGCTAAGATAAGCTCTCCAATGGAACTAGTGGGGGTGCATCCAACTTTCTTGCTCAAGAAGACCTAGAGCTCATTTGAGGAGGCTCATCATTGGAATATACAAGCCAAGTTATATAGTGTGAAGGTCTCCACATATCTATATGCATGAATGATAATCTCTATGGAGTACAAGATATAAGATGGAGTACGAGTGTGGATCTCTCAAAAGGAATAGTAGTGTGCCCCCTTCTCTCCTTTTATTTCTTTTTCTCTTTTTCTATTTTTTTGTATTTTTTTGGTGGCCTCAATGGCTCTTTCTATTTAACTCTCATTTGTCCTCTTTGGGATCTTTTCCTCACTTTAGGGGCAACACTCTATATATTACAAGAAGTATAGAAGATCTTTCACACTTTACAAAAGTACTCAACATAAAGAAAATGAAACTATCATGAAGTATGCAAATGTATGCCTCTGCCAGTGTAGCAGGATATGCAATGATACTATCGCGTCATGTAGCAATGATTAGGCCGAGGCCCAACTAGCATGCGACTCATCGATCAAGCAAAAGCATGTACGACATGAAGATCAAGTCATGAGAAGGTGGATGTTGCATGGCAATGTATCTCGGAAAGGCTATGGAAATGCCTTGATAGGTAGGTATGGTGGCTATTTTGAGGAAGGATATAATGAGGCTTATGATGACAAAGCGTATCGTGCCAAGGATTTGGATGCACCGGCGAAGTATGCGCCAACTCTCGAGGTGAGAAAGGACAATGCACGATACCGAAGAGGCTAGAAAAATATGGCTAGGTGGAAGTGTCAACTTTCGAATACTCATATTAATACGAAGAACCCATGCACTTATTATCGGTAACTCTCAATCTAATTAGGAGGTTCACAAAGAGACAAGTACCCCGAGGAGGAGTGTATGGGGGTTTGGTTATCCTTGCGCATCCTCGACTCATGGTACGTGAGTGTACTCTAATATTCGATCCCTCCAAAGATTAGTGATCCATCTAGTAGCTAAAGTTCTCAACTAATTTTGTAGGTTTTTGGAAAATAAACACGGATTGCCCAAAATATTACATCTATCACTAATAGGCTAAAGCTCTTGACACCAAAAGTTCAAACATTACTCATGGCAATACCTCAAAACTATTGCAAGTTACTACTACAATTGAATAGCAACCTCAATTACCTACTTCAAGTCAAGACACGCAACTCAGTGCAACAGGCAAACTCTCTAAACAAGATAAACATGAAAACTCAAGAGAGTTCCAGAAACAAACTAAACAAAATATCTTAAAAAGATAAGCATGAAAATTAAGAGCTAAACATGACAGCAACTACGAAAAAGATAAAGAACACACACAACAAAGATAAGCATGAAAATCCTATGTTGTGTTCTAGGGTGAAGTGGATCGTGTTTCTCTCCCACACAAACAAAGCTGGGTTCTAACTTGTTATGAACAGCAAGCAAAGCTAAATAAACTAAAAAGTAAATAAAGAGCAAGACGCTCCAAGCATAGCACATAACGCATGAAGTGATAAAAATATAGTGGAACGAAAGACGAACTGATAATTGTTGATGGAGAAGGGGATGCATGGGGGCATCCCCAAGCTTAGATGCTCGAGTCTTCTTGAATATTTCTTGGGGATGCACGGGGGCATCCCCAAGCTTGAGCGTTTGACCCTCCTGAATCTTCTTTTATCATCTTCCCTCGCACACTTGAAAACTCCCTTCATACATAACTCATCATAATCTGATTAGCGAGGTTAGTACCCACAATAAAATATTTTTTCTCCACTGGAAATAAGGATATTCTTGAAGAGCTACTGTTTCTCAAGATTGCCAAAAAGTTTTTTGCAAAGAAAAAGCAAGCTTAAGGTTTGCAAAACGAAGAAAGGCAAAACAGGACAGAATCTGTGAAAAACAAACCAGCAGGTAGTAAATAATTTTTTTGGGGCACTTCTGCAACTCAAATCAAAAAACTCAGAACAGACGCTCGAAAGCCAATTATATAGAGCACGGTGTCAAAAAAACTCAGATCAAAAAGATGATCTGGTGATTTTATTCGAATTTTTTCTGTCCAAGGACAGAATATGTTTTCTGGACAACACGTCACAACTTTTGAACTTTCTTGTAATCGGAGGCTAAACTTGGCACAAAGCTGAAAAGTAAAGATACAATGATGTTGCTACTGTAGTAACAAACAAAAAGACACAACAAAAGCAAACTAAACCTAATTCGTTGTGGGTTGCCTCCCAAAAGCGCTTTCTTTTATGCCTTTTAGCTAGGCATGAAGATTATAAAAGATGCTCACATAAGAATAAGGATTTGAAACAAAAGAGAGCATCAAGAAGCAAACATGAAACACATTTAAGCCTAACCCACTTCCTATGCATAAACATCTTATAGCCAACTAAATCAATGAAGCACATAGTAACAAGCATAGGAAGGTGGAACAAGAGCAACTTCAAAACTTTCAACATAAAGAGAGGTGTTTTTGTAACATGAAATTTCTACAACCAAGCTTTCCTCTCTCAAAGCAATTTTCAGTAGCATCATGAACAACATCAAGAATATAACTATCACATAAATCATGTTGTTCATGACCTACAAGCACACATGTATTATTTTTAACACGGTTTTTAGGATCATAAGATAAATGCAACCCATCAGTATGAGCCTTAATAAGAGAAAGATTCTCCGGAATATGAGTTGAAGATTTCAAAAGGATAATAGGACAATCAAGTGTGGGTGCAATATCAACAATCTCATGCTTAACATGAGGAACTATAGCAAGTTCATCTCCGTAAGCATCATCCATAGTGGCATCTTTGCCAAAAACACAACTAGTATCGAGATCTTCAGAAAGGGATGTTTCAAGTGAGTCCTCGGAATCATAGGATTCCACATCAAAGCAATCATTAGCCTCTTCTTGGGCAGCAAACATTTTATTTTTTAAATCCTCAATATAAGCATTGGAAGTATAATTCTCGAAGCAATAAGCAAGGACTGCAAAGTTTCCAGACTTATGAATAGCATTGTAATACTTTTCAATCAAAGAAGCAATCTCATAAGCACCCTTAAAAGCAACAAACTCTTCAATCTTTTCAACATCAAAGTAGTCATAAACACCTTTAGCATAAGAAGATAGGATCTCATTGTCATTAAACTGACATTGGAAAGGAAGGTGTTTACGATCTATTTTAGAACAACAAGTGAAATCATAAATATGGTACAAAGATTCAGCATAGCAATAAGAAACATGTATTTGATCCCATAAGTGTTTCCCTTTCTGAGATAGGCGGTGCCGCGTATAATGAGAATGCTCATCCAGTGATTTCCCCTCAACCAAGTCGGTTGGGTTATTAGCGCGAGCACAAATAGATTAGAGATGATCCAAGTGAAACATGTCCATCCTACCATATTTGGGTGGTTCCACACCCATGGTGAGGATAGCATCAATAGGCAGAGAAAGACAAAGACAAAAGATAGCAACTATTGTTTTGGTTTTTCATATAAGACACATAAGGAAAAGCAAAAACTGGAAAGCAAACTAACAAGACTGAAAAGCAAAGGTAAAAGATAGTGTGCAACTCCCCTATCTTGAAGAGTGGAGTCCCCGGCAACGGCGCCATAAATTAGCTTTGATGGCTTCTCGCCCCTCGTTGGTTACCCAAAGTGGAAGGTTGAGATGTAGACAACAGCAAATTTCCCTCGGTGAAGATACCAAGGTTTGTCTCCAGTAGGACTCCGACAACGACAGGAAGGTGACAACGGCGCCAACAATTAGGCGATTGACGTGGACCTGCACACACAACAGATAAATTTGCTCCCAACGAGTACAGAGAGGTTGTCAATCCCTCCGTCCTTGTTGTTTACAAAGGATCAAACGCACGGGATAATAATGATAGCGATAGCAACAGAAAAGGAAATAAAGCAGAAAATAAATAGCGTGTGTAAAAAGTGGTGGAAATATGCACCGGGGTCCCATGATGTTCACTAGTGATGTCTCTCTCCCAAAAGACGATAAAATAGCCATGCAAGGTAAACAAATTACAGCTGGGCAATTGACAGGATTATGTGCGCAAACCAATGCTAACTATGCTACAAAGAAACGAAGAGGTTCAAAAGCTTGGCCGGTACGCCAAGACAAGTAGACTGAAATCCATCTGCATCTACCTACTAATCATCCACCTTGAGATATCTATCTAGAACATCTCGCTGGTATTAAGTTGCGAATCCCACCCAAAGTGTAAACTCAAAGCAACATACAACTGCATTAAAGAACTTTGCATAAAGTAAACAATCCTTGCACCCGCAAGTACAAGCACCGTTGTTTTCTTCCTTGTGGCAACAACACATCCCCTAGACTCATGTTTCTGTCACTCAAGCTAGTCATCAGGGGGCATGAACCCACAATCATGCATAACGCTCCCTCTTGGAGTCACTACCTAGTACTTGGCCAAAGTAATAAACAGCAACGGAGAACATGCAAGAATTACTCAAGAACATAAATATAAAAGAGGAGAATCAAATGTATTACTCAAACACAATCTGAACATAGTCTCATAATCCATCAGATCCCAGCAAACTCAGCATAGCAACAACAGAAAGATTACATATGTTCCTCGATCATGTAGGGCAGCTCACGAGGTCTAAACCATGAAGAACAAAGAGGGGAGGAGAACATCACATAGCTACTGATCATGGACCCATGGTCCAAGGTGGACTACTCATGGTTCATCCGGGAAGCATCCATGGTGGTGGAGAAGCTCCCGGAGGTGGTTCCTCCCTCCGGCAGGGTGCCGAGAAGAGGGCTCCTGGTGCTCCCGATCTTGGAAGCGCTGCGGCGGCGGAACAGAGGAGAGATCGCGAAAAAGGGTTCTGTCCTCGAGGGTTTCGGGACGAGAGAGAGATATATAGGTGAAGGGGGCAGCCAGAGGTGGACCAGGGGCCCCAGGCGCCCCCTTGGCGCGGCCTAGGGGGTGGCCGCGCCAGGTGGCCGCCTGGGCCACCCCTGGCTCCCCTCTGGCCCCACTTTGGCTCTTCGCGAAGCTTCCTGTACGCTGATTTTTCCTATATTTTTCCCGGAATTTTTTTGGCACTTTAAGTAATGGGAAAACCTGAAATACAAAACATCAGAAAACAGGAACTGGCACTGGGGTGTACTGAGTTAATAGGTTAGTCAAAATATGATCAAAAGTGTATGGAAGTGCATCAATACCATAGCAATATCACACAAAAGATGCATGGAGCAAGCAGAAATTATAGATACGTTTTGGACGTATCACGCCACTCTATAGCCTGAGAAGTCTTCACCTAGTTGGAATGATCCATCCACATTAAGTTTGATCATTTCCTCAGTTGGTGGATGTGGGCACCCCGGATTATATACCCGGAACGGCCAGCTGTGTATACTGCCATGCTCCCATGATCAGTGTCGCATGACACACAACTCGACATGGATATCATAGTCTCAATGTTCATACAATACCGAATACAAGTCTTACAAATAACATAGTTTTACATTGCCTCATCGGGCTCAAATGGCAGCGGAATAAGCAAAAGCATGATAGATAGTAGCGGCACAATCCACAGGGTAGTCCAGAGCATAGCACGTCCTAGTAAGTCAGTCCAATCATCGTCAAATACCTGCTCCTCCAAGCCTGGCCGATTGAATAACCAGGGACAAAGCCGCGAGTACATACAAAGTACTCGCAAACCACCTAAAAGAAATGAACAAGATTTTTGTATAGGAAAATAATGGGATAGCCATATGGTGGGGTTTAATACAGGGGAATCTAACTACTCAATATTAGTTAAGTTGGCAACATTTTATTCTTAGCAAATTTTAATCTCACAAATATACTTGATTTAATCATGTCCAACCCTTTTCATAATACCAACATCATCATCGTGAACCATAATCTCAGTACTAGAATTTCTCATCTATTCCCCACAAAGTGTGGCCTCACTAGCTGTCCATGACCGTGGACTCCGGCTACTCGAATAGTTTTCACTCTGCAGAGGTTGTACACTTTACCCACAACATTCGATACATCCACCGTGAGTCCACACGGTTCGTCATACCTCAGTATGCGGTTTTCGGATAATCGACCGTAGTCTTCCCCTTGCCTACCCTAGTACAGGTGATCTATCCGATGCCCACATCCTGAACTGTCCGCGTGCAAGGTCATGCTCCTCGTGGACACATGCCTTCACTGTAGTGGAGGTGCGGAAAAGTTCCGTACCGACACTGATATAATCCAGCGTATTACACCCCCGACGCATCGGCAGGATTCCGGCTTCTGGGTACCATCGTGTACCTCACTCATATAGTTATAAGATCCCCGTACTAAGGTAAGCAAGCTTCCAACTAGCCCTGTCCCATACCAAAGTATTGTGGTTGTACTGTAGGACTAGGTTTTGGCGACACTTATAGAGAGTCCCTCCAGACTTTAAATATGTTCAACGATGTTTCCAACAACCACAATCTTGGCCATCACATCTTCTTAGATGTATGCCATCACATTAGGGTGGAGCAAGATTAACCAAATTATTATGTTGTCATTAGTTCTTTTAGCATGGCTATGGATAGTACAACAAGATCATCGGTGTCTAATTTCTTTCTCCCAAATAAGTAGGCTTACAAGGTATGCGGTGGTTCACCTAATAAACTAATACAATTCCCAACCCCAAATGATATAACAATAGCATGATATATAATATGGTACAAAGAAAGTAAAAATGTAGGACAAGGGTTAAGTTTTTGAAGATGGCTTGCCTTCCTCGGCGGTGTCTTCCGGTACGGCTTCTTCGGCTTGGAAGGAGTCTTCACCTGCAACGTCAAGCGTCTCGTCTACACGTTGCGAAAAATAGCACACAATTACCATCACATCATCCAAGGCAAACATTCAACCAACATAACAATCACTTAGCACTCAATGAAAACAACACACGAGTCATACCAATAAGTATAATCAGATTAACACATGTGGGCAGAAGTTTTAATGGTGGTTTAACAAGTTCAAAGGGCTAAACAAAGATTTAGCAACACACTACATAAGAGTTTACACAAGTTATTTTTATTTCTTTATTGTCTTAGTTCATGTTTTTATTTAATAAATTTAATTCAAAAACAATACAATAATTAGCTACTGTCCAGAGACAACCATACTAAAATTTTAACATATTTAATTGGTTAACAGATAATAAACAAAAATTACCCTAAGCATGAAATACTAGCAATAATAATAATGTGACCCTTAAATTTATTTCTGTAAACAATAATTCCACCTATACCGAAAAATATTGCCTAATTTATGGATTACAAAATTTATTTCACAATTTTCTGATGTGCACACATTTTTCTAATAATATTTTAGTTCTGTGCAAAACTAATAAAAATAAGTTACTCAGCCACGGCCCAAGTTAATATTTTGCTCAGGGTGTAAATTTGCTACAGTGGGTTGGGCTAGTGTAATAAATCTGTTTACACACTTTTTTATATAAATAACTTGTTATTTAGTGCATAAAAATTATCTAATAAACATAATAAATAGCTACTGGTTACAAATATCATTATAGGAATTTACATCTAACTTATTTCATCATTAATGATTTAACTAAATGTATATTAAGCATTAATGTGTACACTATAGATAAAGTATTATTATTATTATTTTAACTTAATTTTATTTGTACTATTAAACTATGCAATAATTAGGTACTAAACAGAGATATTACTAATAAATTTATCTGAATTAAAACATTAACAGAAAGATTAACATTATTGTCTAAGCAACAACTAAAGCAACATTAATAATAATAAAATTATGATTATAATATTTTAAGTACTTATAAATGTACCTATACAAAAAAAAGAGCATAAATCTAGGAGCACCACAAAATTTGTTTCATATTTTTCTAAATTTTTTTTCTAGTCTGACGATTTAATAAAACAAATAATACCGCAGCAGGCCGGCCAGGGGTATTTCTCGCCCAGGGGCATTTTCCACTAGTGGGCCGAGCTCGTGCAACGCAATGCTATTTCGTGTTTTTTTGCTATATAAACGAAGGGGTACGGGGCCTTAGGGGCCGTTGGATTGCAGCCGATCGGACGACTCTGGGGCTTCTTCCCCGTGAGGCCGAGCCCGATCAGGCTGGGCAGCCATGGCGTGCAGGGGGCGAGTAGAGGCCTTATCGGCGGCGTTCCGGTGGCCGGAGAACGGCGGGGAAGGGCGGCGCAGGTGCGGGAGGGCCTCAGGGCTCCATTTTTGTGCTCGGGGGCGACTCCCAACGTCTGGAACGACGGCGGCTTGGGGTGGCTCGGGGTAGATGGGCACCTGGTGCTGGCCTGGGCGTGGCCTCGCCGAGCGGCGCCAGTGAGAGGCAGAGGGGCGGCGCGCCGACCTCTCTCTCCTCCTCCTCCTTGCTCCCTTCCCTTCTTCTCCTTCTCCTCCGCTTCCTTCCCTCCTCCTTCTCTTCTTCTTCTCCTCTCGGCTGGGGTGGAGAGGTGAGGCAATCTGGGAGTGATGCGAGGTTAGGAGGGGCTCGAGCTACCCCTTTTATAGGCGCGAGAGCGGGCACGTTGGGCGGGAAGAGCGAAGGGAGACCGTCCAGCAACGGGCCGGAAGCCACGCTGGCGATCCGCGAGGTCGACGTTTACAAGCCAAAAGAGGCGGTGGACGAGCAGGAGAGAGAGACAGAGGGTGCAGGTGGGTGAGCGACTGCCGCCGACCACGTCTCGAGCGGCGGTTGGGGGTGCGGGAGCGGGCTATGCCACGCCAACGATCCTCGGGATCGTGGCTGGTTGGGTGAGCGTGGAGGAGAGGCGATGATAGGTGGGGCTGGGTTGAGAGAGAAGGGAGGGCGTCCTGGGGAGGTTCATCTAGGGGAGAGATCATCTGAGGGAGAGAGACATGGGTGAGAGGAAGAGAGAATCGGGAGTGAGAGAGAAGACAAAGAAAGAAGATCAGAGAGAGAGAGAACCGTGGAGAGAGGGAGGTTAGACATCACGGGGTAGGCTAGTTCTTCCTTTTTTTAATCAACTTTTTTTACTTATGTTAATAATAATACTCCCTCCGTTCCTTGAAGTAAGGTGTATAGTTTTCTCGCACGAATATTAACGCAGGGGTTTGAAGAGCATATTTGGTTGTGGTTGGACTAAAAAGCCCCTAGAAGGATTCGTGGGAGTAGAGAGGAAAAAAAGGAAGGTGAGAAAATCCATCATTCCAGATCAGTTATTGAGCCTAACTAATCTCCTTCAAATAAAAAAACTTGCCAATTTCTCATGGTTTCCATTCATAGCCAGTGCATGCAGCGCTCCAAGTCATATGAATACAAGGCAATAAATCTGCGGGATTGAAGCTGTTAGACCATGATCATTCCTTTCCTTTTCTTCAGCTCACGTTTGGCAACTAACTAAAAGAATAAAACATATGGTGGAGGGGTAGTATTGGAAACAAACTCCCTCACACCCTATATTATAAAAGTTATTTTAAAAAACTATACACCTTACATCAAGGAATGGAGGGAGTATCTTTTATTATTATTATTATTATTATTATTATTATTATTATAAGATTAAGTATAATGGTCATGCATACATCTCCTTATGATTTTATGTAGTTAGGTACTTTTATTGATAATTGTTTTAGTTATTTCTAATCAACAAAAGTTTAATGCCTAAGGGTTTTGTGGTGGTTAAAATTATTAGTATTATTATTATACAAAAAATTTATTAGGTTTTAACACTAAGGGATTTTAGAATTTATCAAGTTGCCCTTATATGATCATCTCAAGATGAGTTGCATGCATGGTAGACATATATTGTTAACCATAGTCACTTGGTTATCTAAGCACATGCATCACAAATGATCATCATCACAAGTGCATCATCAAGCAACAACATGACTAACCCTAAGCACACAAGTTCAAGCATTAAAACAACAACCTAACATGCAAGGTTTTTGTTGGCTCCAATTTTTGGCTACCTAAATTAACAGGAGAGTAAAAGTTGGGATGTGACAGTGGCCTCCAGTGGTCTTGACTGGACACCTTGGGCGTTCGTGTCAACAGTTGTTGGTACTCTAAAATACAACAGCGAACCCGCCTGGCTATCTCCATAGCATGGGTTGGCAGCTCGCCCTCCCGCGGTCTGTTCCTATTGCTCCACCACATCCACTAGAAAGTCAAAAACTACATACGTTTCTCCTCATCTAGTCCCCACACATAGTCCACCATTATATGCATAGATTGTATCCTTTCCAATTCCATATTACTTTTTTAGAACAATCAAGGATCCCCAAGGATCCCAAATTTCATTCATTAAAACTCAGAGTACAATACGTCTTACAAAAGCATCCTAAAACAAGAAACACATACAACCAACTCCATAGACTTCTACAAGAAAGATCCCTGCATCAGAATAAGAAACGCTATCGGGTACACCATCTCCACGTCAGATTCACCTCGTCTTCGCTGGGGAACATGCAAGTTGGGGCAACGAGGGCGCCACAGAATGAATCCATGGTTGTCGGTGAGAAGAAGAAATGCCTTCCCTAAGGTGTCATGGCCGGGAGGAATCTGAAGGTTGTCTTTCAACCAGAGGATGTTGAGGCATGGTGATGTCGGTTGTCGCCTGAGAACCGCATGTACCGATGACAGCATCTCCACCATAAAAACCATTGTGTTGAGCTCCAACCCAATCTGCAAGATGAAAATTTGTACATATCCGGTGGTGAAGATCCACCACATCGGTGGCTTCTTCAACTAAGAAGATGCACCCTTCTTTGCAGCAGATCGGGGACAAGGAAGCTAGCACATCTGGTCTCCAACCCCTCTTCTCAACCACCAAGATGGCCACCAAGAGGAAGAGGACCAAGAATATTAAACCACCATAGCTTATTTTCGGGGTATCCATAGAATATCTCCTTCGCTACCATGGACTCCACGCTGCCACAAGGAAGAGGACGATGTCCAGCAGCCACCCAATGCGGCTCGGGTGCGTCGGCGACGAGATCCCCCACGGTTGACTTAAAACTATCGACATAAAGCCATTACATTGTACAAGCACGCTCCAAGCACCATCCCTGTCGCTTCCCCGATCGACGGTGTCGACGGCGAAGACCCGGGAGAGATTCGGGTGGCGGGATCTGGGGAGAGAGACTCTTAAGGTGGGGAGGGGGAGAGAGGGGAAAGAGGAGTTCTCGGTCGCCCATCTATATGAAAGTGCATTTACTCCTAAACGGTGTTTTGGTATTATGACAATGTGGTTAGTGGGACTAATGACGGGTGTTAAAAAATGTATCTCAGGTCATTGGTCTCGTGAAGGATTATTAATTTTGAAGGATGATTGGACCCACTACAAAAAATATAAAAGGCGTGGTTCTCCGGCGGCTCGAAGGATTTATTTCCGTTTGATTTGAATCGTAGGAAAACCGCACTATCAAGAGGGGTCAACGAGGTTTGAGTATGTGTGGGAACACATTTTTCTAAGCCATATTGCCATCCACCATATTACCTGGAAGAGGACTATTTATGTGTGTATGGGCATTACGGGGAATATCCCAAGGGGGGCGAGGTGTTAGTACCCCCATGCACACGCCCGTGCACACGACCTTTGGGGCCGTGCACACAGGGCCTCTGGCCCATGCACACGGGGTGATCAGCGCCCTGGCCTCCCCTGGGAAACCTGTGGTAATGCTCGTGCACACGGGGGCCAACGGGCAGATCTCACCTACCCCGACCCTTGGATTATAAATACCTCCTTCTTCTTCTTCCAACTCTAATCTTTCTCCCCTTGCTTGAGCTCCATTGCTAGAATACTATTTTGCTCAATAATCTCAAGTCCTCCACCCAAACTTGTTGATATTTTGGGATTTGAGAGAGCAAGGCCCGATCTACACTTCCACCAATCCGATTTCTGTTCCCCTCAAGATTTCTACTCCGTTGACTTTGTTACTCTTGGAGCTTTGGATCCTAGGCGGCTAGGTGTCCGCCCAGAAGCTTCCTTGCTTGTGGTGTGCTCCGGGAAGTCTGTAAAGGTGTGGTGGTCGCCTCCAAGACCAACCCCAAGTGAATCGAGGCTCATCCGTTGGGGGTGACTCAAAAAGGGAGAATACGGTGAGCTACGTTGTTGGTAGCGCTCTCAAGGATTGAGCACCGCTCCAACGGAGATTAGCACTCCCTCAAAAGAGTGTGAACTACTGTCAACCAAATCTCTGCGTCTCCTTGTCACTTGTGGTTTATCCTTTCCACACTTTTATTTGTACTAGCTTCTTATTCTTGTTGGCTTGCTATTGTAGTTGTTCCTAGCATTTGAGTTTAGCTTGCTTGCCACATAGGGTTATTCATGTAGAGCACATCTAGAGAATCTTATTTATCCACTTAACCCTAAAAGTTGGTAATTAAGTTTAAATTTGTTAGTCACCTATTCACGCCCCCCTCTAGTTGACCATATCGATCATTTCAATTGGTATCAGAGATAGGTCTCTTATCGAGGGCTTTACCGCCTAAGAGGATATGATTGACTTAGGGAATCAAGGTGAAAACCTTCCCGTGGTTGGGGAAGCACTTGGTGCACCCGTTGCTAACCCAACCATCCCACCAACACCACAAAATACCACTCCTCTCCAAGAGAGTGGAGGATCTAGCACTAGCGCCTCCAACTCACTTTGACCGATTTTGCTAAGTTCATGGAGTCCTTTAAAAGCTCTAGGGAAATTTCGATCAAAGACTTGGTAGCTAAAGAAGCTGACAAGAAATTTACTTCATTCTCGCAAACTCCTTCTACCTCATCAACATATTTTCCTAACGTCACATTAGATGTTGATGGAATAAAGGAGACGCGAGAGATGATTGCTTCTTGCCCTTCGTTGGTTACCCCAAGTGGAAGGTGAGATGCAGCGTAGCGGCAAGTTTCCCTCGGTGAAGATACCGAGGTTTGTCTCCAGTAGGACTCCGGAGATGATAAGTAGGTGGTGAAGTGAATGATGGCGCCGTTCACAACTCTCGGTTGCTTACTTCACCTGGATCTGCACACATACACAAATAACTTTGCTCCCAACGAAGTTCAGAGAGCTTGTCAATCTCTCCGGTCTTGTTGTCTAGAAAGGATCAAAACACAAGGGATAATGATAATGATAGCAACTGAAAGTAAAAGCAGAAAAGTAAATAAGAGTGTAAACAATGATGAGAATATGGACAGGGGTCCCATGATGTTCACTAGTGATGCCTCTCTCCCAAAATACGATAAAAGTGCTATGCGAGGTAAACAAATTATAGATGGGCAATTGACAGGATTATAAACGCACCGCAATGCTAACTATGCTACAAAGAAAGGAAGAGGCTCAAAAGCATGGGAAGTACGCCAAATAAGTAGACCGAAATCCAACTGCATCTACTACTAATCATCCACCTTGAGATATCTATCTAGAACATCTCGTTGGTATTAAGATGCGAGCCCCACCCAAAGTGTAAACCTAAAGCAACATACAACTGCATTAAAAAGCACTTTGCGTAAAGTAAACAATCCTTGCAACCGCGGTTACAAGCACCGTTGTTTTCCCCCTTGTGGCAACAACATATCCCCTAGACTCATGTTTCTGTCACTCAAGCGTGTCATCAGGGGGCATGAACCCACAATCGAGCATAACGTTCCCTCTTGGAGTTACTACCTACCACTTGACCAAAGCAATAAACAACAACAGAGGACATGCAAGAATTACTTAGGAATAAAAATATAAAAGGTAAGAACCAATTATATTACTCTATCACAATCTGAACATAATCTCATAATCCATCAGATCCCATCAAACTCAGCATAGCAAACGCAGAAAGATTACATATGTGCCTCGATCATGTAGGGCAGCTCACGAGGTCTAAACCATGAAGAACAAAGAGGGGACGAGAACATCACGTAGCTACTGATCACGGACCCATGGTCCAAAGGAAACTACTCACGGCACATCCGGGAAGCGTCCATGGTGAAGGGGAAGCCCCCGGAGGTCGATCCTCCCTCCGGCAGGGTGCCGGGAAGAAGTCAGCTGGCGCTCCCGATCTTGGAAGTGCGGCGGCGGCGGAACAGATGCGAGATCGCGAAAGAGGGTTTTGTCCTCGGGGGTTTTGCGTCACGGGGAATAAATAGGCGAAGGGGGCAGCCAGGGGGGCCACCAGGAGTCCAGGCGCCCCCTGGCGCGGCCAGACCCTAGGCCGCGCCAGGTGGCCGCCTGGGTCCCTGGTGGTGGCCCCCCGGCCCTCCTTCGGGGTTCCGGAAGCTTCCGTTGCGCTGATTTTTTATCCGATTTTCCCGAATTTTTGGAGCACTGTTAATATCGGGGAAACCTGGAATAGAAAAACAGCAGAAAATAGAAACTGACACTGGGGTGCACTGAGTTAATATGTTAGTCCAAATATGATCAAAAGTGTATGAAAGTGTATCTAGATCATAGCAATATCACACAAAACATGCATGGAGCAAGCAGAAATTATATATACGTTTGGGACGTATCAGGAGCCCATGCGACAAAACAGATGAACTCCAAATGAAATAGGCAAACCCTGAACTGCCCCAACTTCTGCAAATGAACTCCGATTAAGGCAAACTCAAGCTTGATGGAAAGCTAACGAAGAGAGCTGCCTAATCCGATTAAGGAAATATTTAAATGTGGCAAGGGAGAAATGCCAAACAAATAGAGGTGTGAAACCTCTAACCGAGAAGAACCGGCAAATCTCCCACATCAAAAACTACAAGAGAAGATTCATATGAAATCCATTTTCGATGAACACGAGCTTGTCATGAAGAAGACCACAAGTTCCAAAACTCACAAAGAGAAAAGCCAAACAAGAACCAATAAAGATGATGCCAATGATGCAAAAGTTTGAGCTCTCCACAAATGATTCGGCCTAGCCTATAACAAGAACCACTAGTGATGTTTCTCTCCCAAAAGACGATAAAACTTCTATGCGAGGTAAACAAATCACAGCTGGGCAATTGACAGGATTACGTGCGCAAACCAATGCTAACTCTGCTACAAAGAAAGTGTAACGACCCAATTCACACAGAATTGAAGTCTCTGTGCTCAAGTGCCAGTCACTGGATCGAACTCGCTGGCACACACAATATTATAGATGTATATCAAAGTACAAGTGCATCATTATTACAACGTATGATCCAGAGTAAAATAAATAACAAGTTGCATAGCTCAAGGCTAGCTTATTCAATACAAATATAGCGGAAGCAATAACAAATAACGTGGAGTCCCATCAACAGCCACATGCAAACATGCTGAGTGTAGACTCGCAACCCCTAAACGCACCTTACTGGTCATCTGAAAAACGTGCAACACCGAAGGTTACATCCCGACAACGGGTCAGTACATCTGATTTGTACGGCAAGTGACACGGAAAAGTTTATATAAAGGACCTACTACTACATGCAAGGTAAGTCAAAGGAAAGGCTTATGGTTTAGTTTTGCTGAAAGCCAATTTTCTCTTGAACTAAACTAGTCAAAGTTTTAAGTTGAATTCTACCTGAAACACACAGCAACCCATGCTACTCTTGTCCCAACCAAAATTATTATTAAGTGTTCATTTGTCAAGATCATTCATCAACAATACTGACTAGTTGCTCAAAATTCGTCCGTAACCGTGGACACGGCTAATCATGATCAGTTTATACACTCTGCAGAGGTTGTACACGTTCCCCACTGGACTCAACCCGAAGATTGAGACAAAGACTTTCTGAATAGGTTGCCTCCACCCTTTGGTAGCCGGTACACCTAACAACACATCTACATCAGCTAGCTACCAGGGCCAGGTTCCCCACAACGTACTCGTGCTAAGCCAGAGCCCATATAGCCAGTGGATGTACACGGAAGCTACTAGTAATAATGCATGTCTGATCTTTTTGAGCCTGGACGGCGCCCACTGCGTCAGAGGGTAGACACCATGTCGCACCCGGTTCACCACCAAAACAACCATTGGGTGCATTTAACCCCGGCACTGTCCTTAGACAAGGCACAACTACCGGGATGCAACCCGCCCATCCAGAAGTGATTTCTATTATTATAAAGTTGCTACACAGTTTATTAAATAGCTCACATGCACTCCATGAATTCTCACAACCCAACCACGTCTACAAAGCATAGCAATAAAGTAACAACACGGCTAGGTTGATCTACGATAGACAAGTCAAGACATGTGGCTATCCTAACTGGTTTTGCAGCAACAGTAAAGTAAACTACCTATCATGCAATAGGGTGGTATTTCTTAACATAATGCATATAGAAAATATAGGTATGAGTATGGTCAAAGCATCACTTGCCTTCTTGCTGCTCCTGACGGTCACAATCCTCACAATACGAGGCGGCACACTCCGGACAATCTATACAAGCAAACATAGCACCAATCAATCATATGTTCAATACAAATATGCTCAAACAGTAATAAACATTCAAAGAACATTAGCCAAACTTTCCTAACAGTAGCTAAACTTAAATTACTTGTCAAAATAAAACCAACGCAAAAAGAAACGGCGCAAACGGGCGCACCGGAAAAAGTTACGGCTGTTGGAAGTTCAAATTTGGATCAGATTGGGATTCAAATTTGAAAACTTCAAACTTCTGTAACACTTGGTCTGATGGCTAGGAAATTTCACCACGGTCGCAACGCAACTGGAATCACTCGATTCCAAGTTACGGTTAAGAAGTACTCGCGAAAACGGTACCGCGGAAATTCGGGGTCTAATCTGCAAACAGGGGCATATCTGCAAATAAAATAACATAAAAACGCGATCGGGTCCCCGGCGGTTTTGGATCCAGATCTGGACTCTCTTTTTTTTAAACCGCATCTAACTTTTTTTTCAGCTTCCTCTCCACGCACAGGGACGGACCCGAAGCCATGGCCATGGAGCACGACTCGGGGTGGCTTGGCACTCCGGCCGGCGGGGGCGGCCAGGGGCGGCGGCCGAGCGCGGGGCGGCGGCCAAGCGGCGGCGGCGCGGCGGCGCTAGGGCAGGGGGACGGCGGCTACGGTGGCGGGCGGCGCGGCCAGAACGGCGGGGTCGGGCGCAGGCGGCGGCTCCGGAAAAATACCTCGAAAAAAACTGCGAAAACGCGACTCCGGCGAACTTTCCGGCGAAACTCCGGCGAGATTCCGGCGATGACGTCGTCGATGATGTCGGCGACGGCGGGTCCCGCGGATTTTAGGGCTAACCTAAAACGCTAAAAGAAAATAATCAACCCTAAACGGGGCTATTTATAGACAGCCTCTAATCCCCTTTTTTTTTTAAAACCCGAGATAAATACAAAATCGGTCTGCGAAAAAAAAACAGAACAGGCCCATTTGGCCCAAAACAATTATAGAAAAATCACGGAAATTTATTTTTAAATTCCGTCTTCGCCAGTATTTTTAAAATAATGAAAATGAATTTTTGGCTTTACCAAAATATTAAATAAAAATAAAAACTTTGCAACTTATTTTTAAATACTTTTCTGGCATTTTAAAAATACCGAAAACTCCGAAAATCGACTTAATTTTTTTTCAGAAGCATAAATAAATTCCCAAAATATTTTTAGAAAATATTTATAACTCCAAAGTAAATTTAAAAAGTCTCCCAAAAATATTTTAAACTATTTTTCAACAAATTAAAAATGGGGAAAAGGCTTTTTATATCCTCTCCAACGAACTGCCATGTGTTGAAAAAATGTTTAAAAATATTTTAAAACTCCAGAAAAATGCGGAAGCAACATGAGATGCATATGATGATCTATTAACATCCGAATTTAGAAAATTGGGATGTTACAAACCTACCCCCCTTAAGATGAATCTCGTCCTCGAGATTCGGGCTGGCTAGCAAAGAGATGCGGGTGGTCTTGCTTCAGATCTTCTTCACGCTCCCAAGTTGCCTCCTCTTCGGTATGATGATCCCACTGAACCTTGCATAGTCTGATCGTCTTGGTGCGGGTAACTCTTTCTGCAGTCTCCAGAACCTTCACAGGTTTCTCCTCATAAGTCAGGTCACTCTCTAACTGAATTGCCTCAAGTGGCACTGTATCTCTCAAAGGAATATCTGCCATCTCTGCATGACACTTCTTCAGCTGGGATACGTGAAACACATAATGAACTCCTGAAAAAGCTTCTGGCAACTCCAACTGATAAGCTACCTCTCCTCTGCGCTCCAAGATCTTGTAAGGCCCCACAAAACGTGGTGCTAACTTGCCTTTGATCCCAAACCTTTTGATTCCGCGAATTGGTGACACTCTGAGATACGCACGGTCTCCAACCTCATAGGTTACATCCTTGCGCTTAGCATCTGTATAAATCTTCTGCCTGGACTGTGCTATCTTCAGTCTATCACGGATCAACTTGACTTTCTCCTCGGCCTCTCTGATCAGGTCAGGTCCAAACAACTGACGTTCTCCTACCTCATCCCACATCAACGGAGTTCTGCACTTCCTGCCATACAGTAACTCGAATGGTGCCATCTGAAGACTAGCCTGGTAAATGTTGTTATACGAGAACTCAACATACGGTAAGTTGTCATCCCAACTCGAACCATAATCCAACGCACAAGCCCTCAACATATCCTCAAAGATCTGATTGACTCTCTCGGTCTGCCCATCTGTCTGAGGATGGAACGCCGTACTGAACTCCAGCCTAGTGCCCAAGGTCTCATGCAACTGACGCCAAAACTTCAAAGTAAACTGAGTACCTCTATCAGACAGAACCTTGCTTGGAACTACATGCAAACACACGATCCTGGACATATAAATCTTGGCTAGCTTGGCACTGTTATAAGTTGTCTTCACTGGAATGAAGTGAGCAACCTTGGTCAAACGATCAACAATCACCCAAATAGAATCATATCCTGACCGAGTCCTGGGTAAACAAGTAATAAAGTCCATACCTATCTGATCCCACTTCCAATCTGGTATAGGCAAAGGCTGCAACAATCCTGCTGGCTTTTGATGCCCAGCCTTGACTCTCTGGCAAACATCACACAAAGCAATATACTGGGCTATCTCTCGCTTCAGGCTAGGCCACCAAAATCTCTCTCTCAAGTCCAAATACATCTTGGTATTCCCGGGATGAATAGAATAAGGTGAATCATGTGCCTCCTGAAGAATCAACTTCCTGATCTCTGCATCCTGCGGTACACAAATGCGCTTCTCAAACCAAATGGCTCCATGCTCATCCTCACAGAAACCCTTTGCTTTCCCTCTGGTCATATTCACCTTTATCTCATCAATTTCTTCATCACCCTTCTGAGCCTCTCTGATCCTTTCCAACAGATTTGGCTTCACTTCCAATGTTGCCACATATCCCTTAGGAACTATCTCCATTCTGAGATTCTTGAACTGTTCACATAACTCACGTGGCATATCCTCAACATTAGCAACATTGATATGACTCTTACGGCTCAATGCATCAGCAACCACATTCTCCTTACCAGGATGATACTGCACATTGAAATCATAATCCTTAATAAGCTCCAACCATCTACTCTGCCTGAGATTCAAATCCTTCTGAGTAAAGATATACTTCAAACTCTTATGATCAGTAAAAACATCACAATGATTACCAACAAGATATTGCCTCCATGTTTTCAATGCATGAACAACTGCAGCTAACTCCAAATCATGTGTAGGATAGTTCTGCTCATGGTTCTTAAGCTGACGTGAAGCATAAGCAACAACTCTACCCCCTTGCATCAAAACACAACCAAGTCCTCGACGAGATGCATCACAATATACTTGGAAATCCTTATGTATATCAGGCAAACATAAAACAGGTGCAGTTACTAACCGCTTCTTCAACTCCTGAAAGCTGGTTTCACATGCCTCACTCCAAACAAACTTATTCTCTTTCTTCAACAGCTCGGTCATTGGTTTTGCAAGCTTGGAGAAATTCTCAATGAACCTCCTATAATATCCTGCAAGACCCAAGAAACTGCGAATGTCTCCAACTGTCGCGGGTGTCTCCCATTCCGTAACTGTTGAAACCTTGGATTGGTCCACAGCTACTCCTTCTCCTGACACAACATGTCCAAGGAATCCGACCTCCTTCAACCAAAACTCACACTTGCTGAACTTGGCATACAACTTGTGCTCCCTGAGCTTCTCCAATACCAAACGCAAATGTGCCTCATGCTCTTGCTCATTCTTGGAATACACCAATATATCATCAATGAACACCACAACGAATTTATCCAAGAACTCCATAAACACCTTGTTCATCATATTCATGAAGTATGCAGGAGCATTAGTCAATCCAAATGACATAACAGTATACTCATACAACCCATACCTTGTAGTAAAAGCAGTCTTTGGAATATCCTTCTCCCGAATCTTCACTTGATGATAACTAGAACGAAGATCAATCTTAGAGAATACACAAGCTCCCTCCAACTGGTCAAATAGATCATTAACCATAGGTAAAGGATACTTGTTCTTGATAGTAACATCATTCAGAGAACGGTAGTCAACACACATCCTCTGGGTCCCATCCTTCTTCTCAACAAACAACACTGGAGATCCCCAAGGTGACGAGCTTGGGCGAATGAACCCCTTTGCCTGCAACTCTCTGATCTGTTCCTTCAACTCTGCAAGTTCATTAGCGGGCATCCTATACGGTCTCTTAGCAATAGGCCCAGTGCCTGGTATTAAATCAATAAGGAACTCAATCTCCCTATCCGGTGGCATACCTGGCAACTCCTCCGGAAACACATACGGATAATCCCTCACAACACGCACATCATCCAGGCTACCCCCCTTAAGGGAATTCACCTGAGCGTGCTGATGCTTATACTTGGACACATATCTGATCTTCTGTCCACTTGGTGCACAAAGAGTGATAGACCGACTGACACAATCAATAACACCTTGATACTTGGCTAACCAATCCATGCCCAATATGATATCCAAACCTTGTGACTCCAACACAATAAAATTTGTAGGAAAAACATGCTTTCCTATGGCTAGGATCAACTGACAGCATCCCAAACTAGCTGAAATCTCTGCTCCCGGTGAACTTACAAGCATAGAAGACTTAAGAACTACGGTAGGCAACTTATGCTTATCCACAAATGCCCTCGATATGAAAGAATGCGATGCACCAGAATCAAAAAGAACAAGTGCGGGTACTGAATTGATAAAGAACTTACCAATCACAGCATCAGGCTCATCATAGATCTGCTCCACATTGACATGGTTCACATGCCCCTTGAAAGGATTGGGCTTGGCGACTCCATTCCCGTTGGACTCTGGGCAGTCTGTGGCATAGTGCCCCATGTTCTTGCACCTGAAACACTGGATGTGACTCAAGTCCTTTGGTGCCTGGCCATTCTGACGGTTGTTTCCATTGCCTCCATTGGCTCCATTGCTTCTCCCATTCCCATTGTTCCTTCCATTGCCATTGCCATTGCCATTGCCATTCTTGTTACCGTTGTGGTGGTTGTGGCCATTCCCACCATGATGGTTGTGTCCTCCACTGTGAACATGGCCATTACCACCATTGTGGTTATGTCCATTGTTATGTCCTCCATTGCCAGCATAAGAATTGCGTGGCTTCTGATGCGGTCCAGAGTTATACTTGCCACCATTGTTGTTGTTGTACTTCCTCTTGCGGTTCTCAATGGATTGATGCTTGCCTTCCAACACAATAGCTTTGTCTATGAGCGCCTGGCAGTTAGCAAAAGTAGCCACTGTCAACTGGACTCCCAACTCATCATTCAGCCCCTCCAAGAACTTCTCCTGCCTTGCAGCATCATTCTTGACATCATCTGGAGCATATCTGGCAAGCTTGTTGAATACCTCAACATACTCGGCCACTGAACGGCCTCCCTGACGCAAACTGCGGAACTCCTTCTTCAAGCTCATGGCGCCTGCTGAAACATGTGCGGCGCGAAAAGCAGAGTGGAACTGCGCCCAAGTGATGGTGTCGATGGGGTAAGTCAGCAAGTAGTTGTCCCACCAAGCAGTGATACGTCCCAAACGTATCTATAATTTCTACTTGCTCCATGCATGTTTTGTGTGACTTTGCCATGTTTTGGTTGAACTTTATTACACTTTTAAACCAATTTGGACTAACCTACTAACTCAGTGCACCCAGTTGCCAGCTTCTGGTTTTCTGCTGTTTTTGTTTTTCAGGTTTTCCGGCTGATTAAAGTGCCCAAAAAATTCCGCAAAAATTATATTAAAAATCAGCGGGCAGGAAGCTTCCGGAATAACCAAGGGAGAGAGCCGGGACCACCACCAGGGAGCCAGAAGGGTCCCTGGCGCGGCCCCAACCCTAGGGCGCGCCAGGCACCCTCTTGGCTGCCCTGGGTGGCCCCTCGACGCCCCCCTTCGCCTATATAACCCCCTCGGGGTAGAAACCCCTAAAGAAGAACTCTTTTTCGCGGAAACCTCTCTTTTCCTCCGTCGCCGCCGTTTTCAGATCGGGGCTGCCTGGAGAAGCTGCCCCGGCAACCTGCCGGAAGGAGATCACCCCTCCGGGAGACCATCCATAGCCATGGACGCCTCCCGTATGTGCCGTGAGTAGTCCCCCTTGGACCATGGGTCCGTGATCAGTAGCTATGTGATGTCCTCTCCCTCTTTTGTGCTTTCACTTTCGAGACCTCGTGAGCTGCCTCACATGATCGAGCCACCTATGTAATTTTCTGCTGTTGATATGCTGAGTTTGTTGGGATCTGATGGATTATGAGACTATGTTCAGATTGTGATGAGTAATATATTTGGTTTGCCCTTTTATATTTTGTTCTTGAGTAAATTCTTGCATGTTCTCCGTTGCAGTATTTGCTTTGGCCAAGTTATTTGCTTGCAACTCCAAGAAAGAGCATTATGCTCGATTGTGGGTTCAGCCCCCTGATGTCTAGCTTGAGTGACAGAAACATGAGACTAGGGGATGTGTTGTTGCCACCAGGGATAAAACAACGGTGATTGTGCCTATTGGTGCAAGAATTGTTTACTTTACGCAAAGTTCTTTTAATGCAGTTGTCTGTTGCTTTGAGTTTACACTTTGGGTGGGATTCACAACTTAATACCAGCGAGATGTTCTGGATAGATATCTCAAGGTGGATGATTCGTAGTAGATGCAGATGGATTTCAGTCTACTTACCTTGGCGTACTGCCCATTGCTTTTGAGCCCTTCCTTTCTTTGCAGCATAGTTAGCATTGCGGTGCCTTCATAATCCTGTCAATTTCCCAACTGTGATTTGTTTACCTCGCTAGCATTTTTATCGTCTTTTGGGAGACAGACACCACTAGTGAAAATCACGGGACTCCGGTCCATCTTCATACCATTGTTCACACCCACTATTTACCTTTCTGTTTTTACTTTTACTAGTACCTTTTTATCTCTTGCGTTTGATCCTTTGTAAACGACAAGGCCGGAGGAATTGACAACTCCTCTGAACTCGTTGGGAGCAAAGTTATTTGTTTTGTGCAGGTCCACGACAACTCCACGCATCAGAATAATTTCTGGCGCCGTTGCCACCTATCGTACTTATCGTTGAGTCCTACTGGAGACAAACCTTGGTGTCTTTACTGAGGGAAATTGCCGCTACGCTGCATGTCAACCTTCCACTTGGGGTAACCAACGAGGGGCGAGAAGCCATCAAGCTAATTTCTGGCGCCGTTGCCGGGGACTCAAAGGAAGTACAAATACGCGAGTCCTGATAACCGCCAATTTCTAGAGCCGTTGTCGGACTCCTGTATGAAAAATAGGGGAGTTACACGCTATCTTTTACCTTTGCTTTTTAGTCTTGTTAGTTTACCTTTCAGTTTTTACTTTTGTGTCCCTAATCAAAAATACCAAAAATACCTGCTGCTACTATGGGTTCCAATGAAAACACTAAGTTGTGTGACTTCACCAGTCACAACAACAGTGACTTTATCTGCACTCCTATTGCTCCACCTACCACTTCAGCACCTTCTTATGAGATTAAACCTGCTCTGCTTAACCTTGTCATGAAAGATCAATTTTCAGGAGCAGGAGAAGATGCTGCTTTGCACCTAAACAACTTTATCGAGCTCTGCGACATGCAGAAATACAAGGAGGTGGACGGAAACATCGTCAAGCTGAAGCTTTTCCCTTTCTCCTTGAGAGGGAGAGACAAGGAGTGGCTACAGTCTCTACCTAAGAATAGTATTGATTCTTGGAGTAAATGCAAGGATGCTTTTATAGGGAAGTATTATCCCCCTGCTAAAATTATTCAATTGCGGAGTAACATTATGAATTTCAGGCAATTGGATAACGAACACGTTGCCCAGGCTTGGGAACGTATGAAGACACTCGTCAAGAACTGCCCTACACATGGACTGACTACCTGGATGGTTATCCAAACTTTTTATGCAGGCTTGAACTTCACCTCGCGGAACCTGTTGGATTCGGCTGGTGGAGGTACCTTTATGTCAACCACACTTGGTGCTGCTACAAAAGTACTAGATGAGATGATGCTAAATTATTCACAATGGCACACCGAGAGAGCTCCAACTGGTAAGAAGGTAAACTCTGTCGAGGAGATTTCCTCTTTAAATGAAAAGGTTGACCTTATCATGTCTCTACTTACCAAGCAACCCTCTATTGATCCTCAAGATGTTCCTTTAAATTCTTTGGTTGCTCAGGAGCAAGTAGATGTTAATTTTGTCTCTAGAAACAACTACAACAATAATGCTTATAGGAGTAACTTTGGTAGCAACAATCCTAGGCCTTTCCCATCCAGCAACTATGGGAACAACACTTATCCTACCACTAGAAACTCCACTTCAGAACTAGAGACTATGCTCAAAGACTTTATCACTACCCAGAAGGCCTTCAACAAGAGTGTGGAAGAAAAATTAGATAAACTAGATATCCTCTCTTCGAAGGTAGACAATATAGCCCACGACGTAGAGATACTGAAGATTAGAACCTCTCCCCCTGAGGAGAGGCAGGTCACTCCTATGAATGCCATCCAGGTCCAAATTAATGAAAAAATTAGGATGCTGGGAAAACTTAAAGAGAGATGGGCTAGAGAGAAGGAGGAAGAAGATAGAATTAAGAGCCTTCCTACCTACCACACAGTAGCCACTATCCAAGTAGTTGAGGAGATCCAAACTGCTAGCACCTATCACACCCCTAGTCCCACTGGACCTATCAATAGTGATGCTACACCCTCAACCATAGAAGAGGAAACCTCTATGAACATAGAGGCTTTCAAACAAGTGAGCTTAAATGATATCACTACTTCCCTTATAGATAGTAGTGAACTAGACTTTGATAACTGCACCTTACCAGAAGTTATTGGTTTCCTACACAAGATGTCTAGAGACCCCCACACTAGCACACTAAATCTTGCCTTCACGGAGCATATCACCAATGCTCTAATTAAAGTTAGGGAGGAGAAGCTTAGACTAGAAGCCTCCATACCTAGGAAGCTAGAAGATGGTTGGGATCCTATGATTAAAATTAAATTGAATAACTTCTCTTGTTTTGCTCTTTGTGATGTTGGAGCAAGTACCTCTGTTATGCCCAAAAGAATGTATGATATGCTTGATTTGAAACCTTTTGATCCCTGTTCTTTTGGTGTTCGTCTTGTTGATTCTTCCGTAAAAAAGCCTTTGGGGAAGATCGACGATGTTCTTATCATTGTCAATGACAATTATGTTCCCGTTGATTTCACTATTATGGACATTGAGTGTGAGCCCTCTTGTCCAACTATTTTGGGACGTCCTTTTCTTCGCACAGTTGGTGCTATCATTGACATGAAAGAGGGAACTATCAAGTTCCAATTCCCTCTCAGGAAAGGGATGGAACATTTCCCTAGGAAAAAGATTAAGTTACCTTTTGAGTCCGTCACACGGGCTAGTTATTCTCTGGAAAAAACTTGATCTTCTGCTTTAAGCCTAGCTAATGGCTCTAAAGAAGCGCTTTCGGGAGGCAGCCCGCAACGAATTTAGGTTTTTCTTTTTGTTTTTGTTCTGTTCTTAGTGGTCTTGATGATCGTTACTACTGTAGCAACATCATTGTATCTTTATTTTTCAAGCTTTGTGCCAAGTTTAGCCTCAGAGTGCTTGAAAGTTCAAAAGTTGGAGCTTGCTGTCCAGAAACAGATTCTGTCTTCTTGACGGGAAAATTCGCGATAAATCACCAGATCATCTTTTTGATCTGAATTTTTTTGACAGAATGCTCCATACAATTGGCTTGCTAGCCCCTGTTCAAAGTTTTTTGATTTGAGTTGCAGAAGTACCTCAAACAAATTCCCCTTTCTTTGCTGTTCTGTTTTTCTCAGCTTCTGCCCCAGTTTTTCGTTTCGCAGTTTTGCAATCCTTAAGCTTGCTTTTTATTTGCAAACTTTTTTGGGCAGGCAAGAGAAATAGAAGCTCTTCCTGGAAATCTTTATTTGCAGTAGAGGAAAATTATTTTATTAGGGTACTAACCTCTCTAATCAGCCTACAATGAGTTATGTATGAAGGGAGTTTTCAAGTGCGCGATGGAAGGTGATGAAAGAAGATCCAGGAGTGTCAAGCGCTCAAGCTTGGGGATGCCCAAGTGCACCCCCAATAAATATTCAAGGAGACTCAAGCGTCTAAGCTTGGGGATGCCCCCGGTGCATCCCCTTCTTCATCAACAATCATCGGTCTGTCTTTCGTTGCACTATATTTTTATCACTTCATGCGTTATGTGCTTTGCTTGGAGCGTCTCGCTCTTTACTTTTCCAGGTTTGTTTTGCTTTCTTTGCTGTAGTAACAAGTTAGACCCCAACTTACTCTTTTGTGTGGGAGAGAAACACGCTCCACTTGAACTAGAACTCCTCATAGGATTTGCATGCTTATTTCTTTTAGCTGTGAGTTGTTCTTTTTCTTTTCTTAGCTGCTGGTCTGTTTAGCTGTAGTGCTTTAGTTTTTCTAGAGCTTTTCTTTTCAGGTTGAACTTTCTATAGGTTGCATGTTTTATCTCGTTAGAGAGTTTGCCTGTTGCACTGAGTTCTGTGTCTTGACTAGAAAGTAGGTAGTTAAAGTTGCTTTTCTTTTTGAAGTAGTAACTTGCAATAGTTTTGAGGTATTGACTAGAGTAATGTGTGAACTTTTGGTGTCAAGAGCTCTTGCCTATTAGTGATAGATGTCGTATTTTGGGCAATCCGTGTGTTTTTCGAAAACCAAAAACCCCTGTTGAGAACTCTAGCTACTAGATGGATCACTAACCTCTGGAGGGTTCGAATATTAGAGTACACTCACGTACCATGAGTCGAGGATGCGCAAGGATAACCAAACCCCCATACACTCCTCCTCGGGGTACCTATCTCTTTGTGAACCTCCTATTAGATTGAGAGTTACCGATAATAAGTGCATGAGTTCTTCGGACTAATGTGAGTATTCGAAAGTTGACACTTCCACCTACCCATACTTTTTCTAGCCTCTTCGGTACCGTGCATTGCCCTTTTCTCACCTCGAGAGTTGGCGCATACTTCGCCGGTGCATCCAAACCCTTGGCATGATACGCTGTGTCATCATAAGCCTCATTATATCTTTCCTCAAAACAACCACCATACCTACCTACAAGGCATTTCCATAGCCTTTCCGAGATACATTGCCATGCAACATCCATCCTCTCATGACTTGATCCTCATGTCATACATGCTACTTGCTTGATCGATGAGCCGCATGCTAGTTGGGCCTTGCCCTAATCATTGCTACATGACGCGCTAGTATCATTGCATATCCTGCTATCCTGGCAGAGGCATACATTTGCATCATGATTAGTTACATTTTCTTTTTGTGAGTACCTTTGTAAAGTGTGAAAGATCTCCTATATTCTTGTAAAATATAGAGTATTGCCCCTAAAGTGAGGAAAAGATCCCAAAGAGGACAAAATCAAAAGATCCCAAAGAGGACAAATGAGAGTTAAATAGAAAGAGTCATTGAGGCCGCAAAAAAAGAGAAAAAGAGAAAAATAAAAATAAAAAGAGAGAAGGGGGCATACTACTATTCCTTTTGAGAGATCCACACTAGTACTTCATCTTCTATCCCTTGTACTCCATAGAGATTATCATCATACATATAGCTATGTGGGGAACTTTTACACTATAGAACTTGGCTTGTATATTCCAATGATGAGCCTCCTCAAATGAGCTCTAGGTCTTCTTGAGCAAGCAAGTTAAATGCACCCCCACTAGTTCCATTGAAGAGATTTTTAGCTCACATGTGCATCCGTTGTATGGAAATCCCTACTCCTCACATCATATCTATCATATGGCCTTCTCTCGCCTATGATTGTCCTCATTGATGTGAGCCTTTCACACACCTTTTTGTCTTCCTCCTCCACCTATTCTTTCTGTTTCGCCTTTTAGGTGTCAACTTTCTTGCTCACGCTCATCCATTGCATGAGTGCTCAAAATATCGAAAGGGAGTGGATCAGTTTGACTTGTACCTGGCTAGTGGTCTGGGGACGAGTCCAGATAAGAATCCAAAGGAGACTAAGTGTGAAACTTTAGTAGATAGTTGTTCTCAACAACCTTTTTTCTCTTCCTTCCCAGTCCCTTGCTTTTACGCAAACACCATCTGGAGACATTCGAGTCACGGACAGCAAGAGCTCTTGCACCTTTTGTTCTTTTGTTGCTTGTGTTAATGCCAATATAGACTCTTGCCTGTTAAGACTTGAATTGAATTGCATGCTTTGATTTCTTTACTTAACAGTCCTTATTTGGTTGTGTGGCATGTCACCACAGAAATTATGCTAGTTATCATTTACCTACTCGAGGACGAGCAGGAATTAAGCTTGGGGATGTTGATACGTCCCAAACGTATCTATAATTTCTACTTGCTCCATGCATGTTTTGTGTGACTTTGCCATGTTTTGGTTGAACTTTATTACACTTTTAAACCAATTTGGACTAACCTACTAACTCACTGCATCCAGTTGCCAGCTTCTGGTTTTCTGCTGTTTTTGTTTTTCAGGTTTTCCGGCTGATTAAAGTGCCCAAAAAATTCCGCAAAAATTATATTAAAAATCAGCGGGCAGGAAGCTTCCGGAATAACCAAGGGAGAGAGGCGGGACCACCACCAGGGAGCCAGAAGGGTCCCTAGCGCGGCCCCAACCCTAGGGCGCGCCAGGCACCCTCCTGGCTGCCCTGGGTGGCCCCTCGACGCCCCCTTCGCCTATATAACCCCCTCGGGGTAGAATCCCCTAAAGAAGAACTCTTTTTCGCGGAAACCTCTCTGTTCCGCCGCCGCCGCTTTCAGATCGGGGCTGCCTGGAGAAGCTGCCCCGGCACCCTGCCGGAAGGAGATCACCCCTCCGGGAGACCATCCATAGCCATGGACGCCTCCCGTATGTGCCGTGAGTAGTACCCCTTGGACCATGGGTCCGTGATCAGTAGCTATGTGATGTCCTGTCCCTCTTTTGTGCTTTCACTTTTGAGACCTCGTGAGCTGCCTCACATGATCGAGGCACCTATGTAATTTTCTGCTGTTGCTATGCTGAGTTTGTTGGGATCTGATGGATTATGAGACTATGTTCAGATTGTGATGAGTAATATATTTGGTTTGCCCTTTTATATTTTGTTCTTGAGTAAATTCTTGCATGTTCTCTATTGTAGTATTTGCTTTGGCCAAGTTATTTGCTTGCAACTCCAAGAGAGAGCGTTATGCTCGATTGTGGGTTCAGCCCCCTGATGTCTAGCTTGAGTGACAGAAACATGAGACTAGGGGATGTGCTGTTGCCACCAGGGATAAAACAACGGTGATTGTGCCTGTTGGTGCAAGAATTGTTTACTTTACGCAAAGTTCTTTTAATGCAGTTGTCTGTTGCTTTGAGTTTACACTTTGGGTGGGATTCGCAACTTAATACCAGCGAGATGTTCTGGATAGATATCTCAAGGGGGATGATTCGTAGTAGATGCAGATGGATTTCAGTCTACTTACCTTGGCCTACTGCCCATTGCTTTTGAGCCCTTCCTTTCTTTGCAGCATAGTTAGCATTGCAGTGCCTTCATAATCCTGTCAATTGCCCAACTGTGATTTGTTTACCTCACTAGCATTTTTATCGTCTTTTGGGAGAGATACATCACTAGTGAAAATCACGGGACTCCGGTCCATCTTCATACCATTGTTCACACCCACTATTTACCTTTCTGTTTTTACTTTTACTAGTACCTTTTTATCTCTTGCGTTTGATCCTTTGTAAACGACAAGGCCGGAGGAATTGACAACTCCTCTGAACTCGTTGGGAGCAAAGTTATTTGTTTTGTGCAGGTCCACGACAACTCCACGCATCAGAATAATTTCTGGCGCCGTTGCCACCTATCGTACTTATCGTTGAGTCCTACTGGAGACAAACCTTGGTATCTTTACTGAGGGAAATTACCGCTACGCTGCATCTCAACCTTCCACTTGGGGTAACCAACAAGGGGCGAGAAGCCATCAAGCAGCGGCAGGACCCTCCAGCAAATGTGAGGAAAACCTCACTCTCTCTGCCTCAGTGCAGCCAACTGTCTCCATATTCCGGCCCACTGAACGAAGCCAGTCATCCGCCACTATGGGCTCAGGAGTGCTAGAGAACCTCTGAGGATTCAACCTCAGGAACCTTGCAAGCGTGTCCATAGGTGGTGGTGGTGGCGCATTGTTGTTGTTGCCCATGTTCTGAGTGAGCAACTGGATCAGCTGAGCTTGTCCTTGAAGCAACTGCTGCATATAAGCTGGCACTCCATTGTTGTTGTTCTAATTCCCCGTGGGATCACGTCTCGGCGGCATCTGTTGGGCAAGAATAGGTAAGTTTTAGACAGAAAGTAGCTAGGGAAATATACTCCTACCCATATGCATATTATGATCATGGCAAGCATTATATATACAATACAATACATATATCACCAATCAACTTCACCAACCAATATCACCATAGCATCAAACATATAACAATCATCAACCAATGCACTCATACGGAAAACCATCACATATCACACCATATAGTTTAAAATATATTTTATAACTCATATAAGATCCTCATAACAACCTCGGGTAATATAAGATCCTCAACACAATCACGAATAACATAAGAGTATATCAAGCAACCTAGTATTGCCACACCGAATAAGTCGACATGGTCAAATACGCTAACACGATAACGGTAGTGCACTAATTTTCGACGAAGTAATTCTTAATGCTGTCTTTGCTAAACATCATGCGGTAATCGCGCCCGCTAATGCGGTTGCGCCTTTTGGGAGTCGGCTCCCTTTCTTCTGCCGAGGTCTCTATTTCTGGCTCCTCTTCTGGTTCTTCAATTCCATTGGCCTTCATCTTCTCCTTCAGCCTTGTCATCTCTGCTTGCATCTCCAACTTTTCCTTCTTCAGCTTTTTGTTGTCCCTCTTGAGCCTGGCGTTCCTCTGCTGCAACTCAGTAATGGTGTAGAGGTCTGACTGAGTGCACTTCTCCAGGCAATGGATGTGCTTCTCCAGGCTTTGGATGATGTAGCTGGTTGTACCTGGCCAAATGGCCCCAAGCACATACCTGAACCTCTTTGGCAATATGTTCCCCGACGGGAGAACCTTGGCCATCTCCCCGTACACCGTACCCTTTAGCTGGGCGGCATACTTATGCACAATGCGTCCAAGAGCTATGTGAGCGGCCATGCGCACACACCACTCCTTCTCCTGGACATGCATCTCGAAGGACTCCGTGATCACCCTTTCTTCATTCTCCATGCTTCCAAGGATGAAAGTCTCCACTTGCCAGTAGTCATCAGCTCCCCTTGTCTCCATGATGTCCGGCTGAAAGACTGGCGCGTAGATGTTCAGGTAGTGGCAAATCCCCCTGAGCTCAGGTCCAAACGCCATAGAGCGGTATGATATAGTGGTCATCTAAAATCAAAGAGGGGTAAGGCTAGATTAGAACAAGTATGAATACGAGATAGAGAAGGTAAGTAAGTACAAGACAGAGTGACGTAAAGTAATATTTTGATTCCTATGGCTTTTCTACTCCATTTTCTAGGGTCACGTCCTACAGTCAACACACTACTCTGATACCATCTGTAACGACCCAATTCACACAAAATTGAAGTCTCTGTGCTCAAGTGCCAGTCCCTGGATCGAACTCGCTGGCACACACAGTATTATAGATGTATATCAAAGTACAAGTGCATCATTATTACAACGTATGATCCAGAGTAAAATAAATAACAAGTTGCATAGCTCAAGGCTAGCTTATTCAATATAAATATAGCGGAAGCAATAACAAATAACGTGGAGTCCCATCAACAGCCACATGCAAACATGCTGAGTGTAGACTCGCAACCCCTAAACGCACCTTACTGGTCGTCTGAAAAACCTGCAACACCGAAGGTTACAGCCCGACAACGGGTCAGTACATCTGATTTGTACGGCAAGTGAAACGGAAAATTTTATATAAAGGACCTACGACTACATGCAAGGTAAGTCAAAGGAAAGGCTTATGGTTTAGTTTTGCTGAAAGCCAATTTTCTCCTGAACTAAACTAGTCAAAGTTTTAAGTTGAATTCTACCTGAAACACACAGCAACCCATGCTACTCTTGTCCCAACCAAAATTATTATTAAGTGTTCACCTGTCAAGATCATTCATCAACAGTACTGACTAGTTGCTCAAAATTCGTCCGTAACCGTGGACACGGATAATCATGATCAGTTTATACACTCTGCAGAGGTTGTACACGTTCCCCACTGGACTCAACCCGAATATTGAGACAAAGACTTTCTAAAGAGGTTGCCTCCACCCTTTGGTAGCCGGTACACCTAACAACACATCTACATCAGCTAGCTACCAGGGCCAGGTTCCCCACAACGTACTCGTGCTAAGCCAGAGCCCATATAGCCAGTGGCTGTACACGGAAGCTACTAGTAATAATGCATGTCTAATCTTTTTGAGCCTGGACGGCGCCCACTGCGTCAGAGGGTAGACACCATGTCGCACCCGGTTCACCACCAAAACAACCATTGGGTGCATTTAACCCCGGCACTGTCCTTAGACAAGGCACAACTACCGGGATGCAACCCGCCCATCCAGAAGTAATTTCTATTATTATAAAGTTGCTACACAGTTTATTAAATAGCTCACATGCACTCCATGAATTCTCACAAACCAACCACGTCTACAAAGCATAGCAATAAAGTAACAACACGGCTAGGTTGATCTACGGTAGACAAGTCAAGACATGTGGCTATCCTAACTGGTTTTGCAGCAACAGTAAAGTAAACTACCTATCATGCAATAGGGTGGTATTTCTTAACATAATCCATATAGAAAATATAGGTATGAGTATGGTCAAAGCATCACTTGCCTTCTTGCTGCTCCTGACGGTCACAATCCTCACAATACGAGGCGGCACACTCCGGACAATCTATACGAGCAAACATAGCACCAATCAATCATATTTTCAATACAAATATGCTCAAAAAGTAATAAACATTCAAAGAACAGTAACAAAACTTGCCTAACAGTAGCTTAACTTAAAGTACTTGTCAAAATAAAACCAACGCAAAAAGAAACGGCGCAAACGGGCGCACCGGTAAAAAGTTACGGCTGCCGGAAGTTCAAATTTGGATCAGATTGGGATTCAAATTTGAAAACTTCAAACTTCTGTAACACTTGGTCTAGTGGCTAGGAAATTTCACCACGGTCGCAACGCAACTGGAATCACTCGATTTCGAGTTACGGTTAAGAAGTACTCGCGAAAACGGTACCGCACAAATTTGGGGTCTAATCTGCAAACAGGGGCACATCCGCAAATAAAATAACATAAAAAACGCGATCGTGTCCCCGGGGGTTTTGGATCCAGATCTGGACTCTTTTTTTTAAACCGCATCTAACTTTTTTTTCCAGCTTCCTCTCCACGCACGGGGACGCACCCGAAGCCATGGCCATGGAGCACGGCTCGGGGTGGCTTGACACTCCGGCGGGCGGGGGCGGCCAGGGGCGGCGGCGGCGGGGCACGCGTCGGGGGCGGCGGCCCGTGGCGCGCGGGGAGGCGGCGAGCTCGCCGGCGGCGGAGGCGCGACGACGCTAATGCACGGGGGATGGAGGCTACGGTGGCGGGCGGCGCGGCCAGGACGGCGGGGTCGGGCGCAGGCGGCTGCTCCAGAAAAATACCTCGAAAAAACTGTGAAAACGCGACTCCGGCGAACTTTCCGGCGAAACTCCGGCGAGATTCCGGCGATGACGTCGTCGATGATGTCGGCGGCGGCGGGTCCCGCGGATTAGTTTAGGGCTAACCTAAAACGCTAAAAGAAAATAATCAACCCTAAACGGGGCTATTTATAGACAGCCTCTAATCCCTTTTTAAAAAACCCCCGAGATAAATACAAAATCGGTCTGCGAAAAAAACCCAGAAAAGGCCCATTAGGCCCAAAACAATTATAGAAAAATCACGGAAATTTATTTTTAAATTTCGTCTTTGCCAATATTTTTAAAATAATGAAAATGAAATTTTGGCTTTACCAAAATATTAAAGAAAAATAAAAACTTTGCAACTTATTTTTAAATATTTTTAAATACTTTTCTAGCATTTTAAAAATACCGAAAACTCCGAAAATTGACTTAAAAACTTTCAGAAGCATAAATAAATTCCCAAAATATTTTTAGAAAATATTTATAACTCCAAAGTAAATTAAAAAAGTCTCCCAAAAATATTTTAAACTATTTTTCAACAAATTAAAAATGGGGACAAGTCCTTTTATATCCTCTCCAGCGAACTGCCATGTGTTGAAAAAATCTTTAAAAATATTTTAAAACTCCAGAAAAATGCGGAAGCAGCATGAGATGCATATGATGATCTATTAACACCCGAATTTAGAAAATTGGGATGTTACAGAAAGGAAGAGGCTCAAAATCATGGCTAGTACGCCAAAATAAGTAGACCGAAATCCATCTGCATCTACTTCTAATCATCCATCTTGAGATATCTATCCAAAACATCTCGCTGGTATTAACTTGCGAGCCCCACCCAAAGTGTAAACCCAAAGCAACAAACAACATCTTTAAAATAACTTTGCATAAAGTAAACAATCCTCGCAACCGCGGTTACAAGCATCGTTGTTTTCCCCCTTGTGGCAACACCACATCCCATAGACTCATGTTTCTGTCACTGAAGCTAGTCATCAGGGGGCATGAACCCACAATCAAGCATAACACTCCCTCTTGGAGTCACTACCTACTACTTGGCCAAAGCAATAAACAGCAACGGAGAACATGCAAGAATATTCAAGAAGAAAAATATAAAAGAGAAGAACCAAATATATTACTCAATCACAATCTAAACATAGCCTCATAATCCACCAGATCTCAGCAAACTCAGCATAGGAACAGTAGAAAGAATTGCATATGTGCCTTGATCATGTAGGGCAGCTCACAAGGTCTAATCCATGAAGAACAAAGAGGGGAGCAGAACATCATATAGCTACTGATCATGGACCCGTGGTCCAAGGTGGACTGCTCATGGATCATCCGGGAAGCGTCCGTGGTGGTGGAGAATCTCCCGGAGGTCAATCCTCCCTCCGACAGGGTGCCGGGAAGAGGTCTTCTAGTGCTCCCGATCTTGGAAGAGCGGCAGCGGTGGAACAGAGGCGAGATCGCGAAAAAGGGTTCTGTCTTTGGGGGTTTCGGGTCGAGAGGTAAATATAGGTGAAGGGGGGGGGGAAGCCAGGGGTACGAGGGTCCAGGCGGCCCCCTGGCGCGACCCCACCCTAGGGCGCGCCGGGAGGGCGCCTGGGGCCCTGGTGGGTCCCCTACGGCCCCCTCCAGGACTCTGGAAGGTTCCCGTACGATGATTTTTTATTGAATTTTTCTGGAATTTTTGGAGCATTTTTAATACGGGGGGAACCTGAAATAAAAAGACAACATAAAACAGGAACTGGCACTGCGGTGCACTGAGTTAATAGGTTAGTCCAAATATGATCAAAAGTGTATGAAAGTGTAGCAAAAGCATAGTAATATCACACAAAACATGCATGGAGCAAACAGAAATTATAGATACGTTTGGGACGTATCAACATCCCCAAGCTTAATTCCTGCTCGTCCTCGAGTAGGTAAATGATAACAAGCATAATTTCTGTGGTGACATGCTACCAACCATATAAGAACTTTGTAAGTAAAGCAATCAAGGAATGTAATTCAATTCAAGTCAGAACAAGCAAGAGTCTATATTGGCATTGAAACAAGCAACATAATAACATAAAGGTGCAAGAGCTCTCGCTATCCGTGACTCGAATGTCTCTAGATGGTGTTTGCGTGCAAGAAGTGGGGGTGTTTCACAATCTACTAAAGTTTCACACTTAGTCTTCTTTGGAATCTTATCTTGACTCGTGCCCGGACCACTAGCCAGGTACAAGTCAATTTGATCCACTCCCTTTCGATATTTTGAGCACTCATGCAATGGATGAGCGTAAGCACGAGAGTTGACACTTAGGATGGCAAAGAGAGAGATATGGTGGAGGAGGAAGAAAAAAAAGGTGTGAAAGGATCACATCAATGAGGAAAATCATAGGCGAGAGAAAGCCAAATGATAGATATGATGTGAGGAGTAGGGATTGCCATGCAACGGATGCATATATGAGCTAAGAAAATCTCTCCAATGGAATTAGTGGGGGTGCATCCAACTTGCTCGCTCACTAAGACCTAGAGCTCATTTGTGGAGGCTCATCATTGGAATATACAAGCCAAGTTCTAAAGTGTGAAGGTCCCCACATAGCTATATGCATATATGATCATCTCTATGGAGCACAAGGTATAAGAGGGAGTACGAGTGTGGATCTTTCAAAAGGATTAATAGTGTTGCCCCCTTCTCTCTTTTTATTTTATTTTTCTCTTTTTTCTATTCTTTTATTTTTCGGTGGCCTCCATGGCTATTTCTATTTAACTCTCATTTGTCCTCTTTGGGATCTTTTAAGTTTGTCCTCTTTGGGATCTTTTCCTCACTTAGGGGAAACACTCTATTTTACAAGGAGTATAGGGGATCTTTCACACATAAGAAAAGTACTCAACATAAAGATGTAGCTATCATAATCTATGAAAATGTATGCCTCTTATAGTGTAGCAGGAACATGTATGACATGAAGATCAAGGCATGAGAAGGTGGATGTTGCATGGCAATATATCTTGGAAAGGCTATGGAAATGCCTTGATAGGTAGGTATGGTGGCTGTTTTGAGGAAAGATATAAGGAGGTTTATGATGACAGAGCGTATCATGCCAAGGGTTTGGATGCACCGGCGAGGTCGACGCCAACTCTCGGAGTGAGAAGAGGGCAATGCACGGTACCGAAGAGGCTAGCAAATATGAGGAGGTGGAAGTGTTAACTTTCAATACTTACATTAGTCTAAAGAACTCATGCACTTATTATCGGTAACTCTCAATCTTACTAGGAGGTTCACAAAGAGACAAGTACCCCGAGGAGGAGTGTATGGGGGTTTGGTTATCCTTGCGCATCCTCGACTCATGGTACGTGAGTGTACTCTAATATCTGATCCCTCCAAATATTAGTGATCCATCTAGTAGCTAGATTTCTCAACTAGTTTTTGTAGTTTTTGAAAATAAAAACGGATTGCCCAAAATATGACACCTATCACTAATAGGATAGAGCTCTTGACACAAAAAGTTCAAACATTACTCACCACAATACCTCAAAACTATTTCAAGTTAATACTACAATTTATTAGCAACCTCAATTATCTACTTAAAGTCAAGACACAACTCAGTGCAATAACCAACTCTCTTAAAAACATAAACATGATAATTAAAGAGAGTTTCAGCAATAAACTAAACAAAAGCTCTTGAAAAAGATAGACATGAAAACTAAGAGCTAAACATGACAACAGCTACGAAAATATAAAGAACACACAACAAAAGAAAGATAAGCATGAAAATCCTATGATGTGTTCTAGTTTAAATGGAGCGTGTTTTTCTCCCACACAAAGAAGCTGGGTTCTAACTTGTTATGAACAGAAAACAAAGCAAAAGAAAACTAAAAAGTAAACTAAAGAGCGAGACGCTCCAAGCACAACACATAACGCATGAAGTGATAAAAATATAGTGAGACGAAGGACGAACCGATAATTGTTGATGAAGAAGGGGATGCACGGGGGCATCCCCAAGATTAGACGCTAGAGTCTCCTTGAATATTTCTTGGGGTGTATGGGGGCATCCCCAAGCTTGAGCGTTGGACACTCCCGGATCTTCTTTCATCATCTTCCCTCGCACACTTGAAAACTCCCTTCATACATAACTCATTATAAGCTGATTAGAGAGGTTAGTATCCTTAATAAAATAATTTTCCTCTACTAGAAATAAAGATATTCTTGAAGGGCTACTGTTTCTCAAGATTGCCAAAAGGTTTTTGCAAAGAAAAAGCTAGCGCAAGACTTGCAAAATTAAGGAAAGGCAAAACGTGGCAGAATCTGTGAAAACCAGACCAACAGGTAGTAAATAATTTTTTCTGGGTACTTCTGCAACTCAAATAAGAAAACTTGGAACATACGCTCGAAAGCCAATTGTATAGGCACGCTGTCAAAACAATTCAGATAAAAAAGATGATCTGGTGATTTATCGTGAATTTTTCTGTCCAAGGACAGAATCTGTTTTCTGGACAACATGTCGCAACTTTTGAACTTTCTTGCAATCGGCGGCTAAACTTGGCACAAAGCTTGAAAATAAAGATACAATGATGTTGCTACAGTAGTAACAATCATCAAGACTACTATAAACAGAAGTAAAAACATCTTGGGTTTCCTCCCAACAAGCGATTTCTTTTACGCCTTTAAGCTAGGCAAAAAGCAGAAAGAAGAGTCAAAGGTCTCCGAGATCATCGGAGTCATAAAAACCTTCAAATTGATTTTCAACAAGTTCATTCTTCTTTTTCCTAGGTAAGAGGTACTTACCTTTCGCTTTACCACGTAAGCGTATGTGCCCCTTACCAATATCAATGAAGCCTTTCATAGCTCGGAGGAAGTCCCTTCCAAGCACGATGTTACTTTGGTTTGGCTCCATGATGAAGAAGTCCACCACTGCAACCCGTTTACGGAATGTAACTTGGACTTCTTTTACCTTTCCCTGGATCTCAGAAATATCTCCATTAGTATGTTCATGATAAGATGACCAATTATCCATGTTTTGTTTCAAAAAATCATAAACTATTTTTGGCATTGTAGAAACCATGAATCCAATATCACAAAAAGCGAGGAAGTCTTGGTTAGAGATGCTAATTCTAAAAAAAGGCTCCCAATCATCATCTATCTCCAACATATCCTTATTGTTGGGCTTAAGTTCCTGTCGTCGATATGTGACGGCAGATGCCATGGGGATGGCTAAAGAGGGGGACAGACCGAGGTTGATGTCGCTGGTGCCGGAGGCGAGATTAGGAACACTGCGATGTACCCAGGTTCAGGGCTCTCCGTAGAGATAAAACCCCTACTCCTGCATGTCTGCACTATAAGGTGGAATATATGTACAAGGTTGCTCCTTGAGCTGTATCTGCTAACTTCTGCTCCTGGCCGAGCTGATCTGCTACTTTTTTCTAAGCTACTGCTAACCTGCTATCGCTACTCTTCTACTCTTCTACTCCTAGCCGTGAGAGGAGAAGAGAGCTCTTGCTCTCTCTACTCGTGAGAGGAGGGGGGAAATGAAGAAGGAGCCCCTTCCACCGTGGGCACCCTTGCCCCTTATATAGTGGTGGCAAGGTGCTCATGAGGGTGGAGACAAGGGGAAGGAGACAAAAGAGAGTACATGTGAGGTGATGGGGTGATGTGATGTAATGTGACACCTCCCCTTTACACTATTCACGATGTCATGACGTGACTAAAGGCATCATGGCTTGTCTTGTCCGCTCGTCTTATCGGTTGATGTAGATGTCTCGGTTGACCTCTTGGGCAGCCGAGTGCGCGGACAGTCGGCGCGGAGCAGTCGACGGGCGCGCAGTCGGCCGGCGGCTATTGCGTTGAATCGGGGACTTTGGTATACCCGGGGGTAATTCTCCCGACAGTAGCCTCCGAGCCTCCGGGTTACTCGGTGAGTCATCCGGAGGGTTTCTTCTTTGTCGGTGTAGACGAACGTCGATTGCACTTGGTGCAGCTTCTTTCCAGTGGGGGCGCGCAAGCGCACCCACTAGGTGTAGCCTCCGAGCCTCCGGGTGACTCGCAGAGTCATCCGGAGGGTTCCTTGATTTTGATGAACATGCTTGAAGCAGTCGACCGAGGGCAGCCAACTTGACACACTCAACTGGATGAGCTCTCTTAGAACAATGAATCGGGAGCTGCCGACACGGCGCACTCAACCGAGATGATCTCTCATGGAGCAATCAATCGGGAGATGCCGACACGGCGCACTCAACCGATATGACCTGTTTGGAGCAATCAATCGGGAGCTGCCGTTACGGCGCACTCAACCGAGATGAGCTATTTGGAGCGATCAATCGGGAGCTGCCGTCGCGGCGCACTCAACCGAGATGAGCTCTCTTGGAGCAATCATTCGAAAGCTGCCGACACGGCGCACTCAACCGAGATGAGCTATTTGGAGCAATCAATCGGGAGCTGCCGTCGCGGCGCACTCAACCGAGATGAGCTATTTGGAGCAATCAATCGGGAGCTGCCGTCGCGGCGCACTCAACCGAGATGAGCTGTCTTAGAGCAATCAATCGGGAGCTGCCGATACGGCGCACTCAACCGAGATGAGCTGTCTTAGAGCAATCAATCGGGAGCTGCCGATACGGCGCACTCAACCGAGATGAGTTGTCTTGGAGCAATCAATCAGGAGCTGCCGATACGGCGCACTCAACCGAGATGAGCTATTTGGAGCGATCAATCGGGAGCTGCTGTCGCGGCGCACTCAACCGAGATGAGCTGTCTTAGAGCAATCAATCGGGAGCTGCCGATACGGCGCACTCAACCGAGATGAGCTGTCTTGGAGCAATCAATCGGGAGATGTCGACACGGCGCACTCAACCGAGATGAGCTCTCTTGGAGCAATCAATCGGGAGCTGCCGTCACGACGCACTCAACCGAGATGAATTTGCAGGCTTGACTTCTTGGCGTAGCCGGAACACCCACTGGGTGAAAGTGTAGCCTCCGGGTGACTTGGTGAATCATTCGGAGGGTCTTCTGTTGATGTAGCAGACGGGGCACTCGGCAGGCTCGTCCTCCGAGCCTACGAGTGACTCGTCGAGTCATCCGGGCAAATGATCCCTTGTGATTGCTCCGGCGGATGGCCTGCCATCCGGGTCACAACCATACTCCTTTTTCGCAATCAGCTGACCGGTCAGCGCAATCGGATTGACACCGGCCGACCTAACTTTTTTTTTTAGTTTTCCAGCCGATCTGGCGCAAACGGATGCCACTGCAGACTGACGGGCGCAATCGGCCTGGCACCAGCCGAACTACTGAGCAATCGGCTCATACTTTTTTTTGTGGCAGCTGGTTAACAGACCACAGCTGGCTTGCTCTTCTTCTCTCTTCTCTCTTTTTTTTTGCTGGCCGAGATGGGCAATCGGACTATGAAAATGTGCACTCGGCTCACACTTAACTATTCTCTCAAGCAGCAATCGGCAACATCAAAGCAGCGGACCAATCTCTCATCACTTTTTTTTTCCAGGCCGAACTGACCTTTCTCTTCTCTGCTTTAAATCTCTATCTCTCTCTGCTTCTTCTCTTCAGCAAACAGGGGCCGGCCCCGGCCGGATGGGGAGCCGAGCTGGCTGGGGAGGCCGTCAGGGGCCGAGGTGGGCGGAGGCCGTCAGGGGCCGAGGTGGGCGGAGGCCGAGCTGGGGCCCAGGCCAGCGGGGGCCGAGCTTCCGCCGAGGCCGAGCTGGGCAGAGGTTGAGCTGGAATAGCTCGGCGACGGCGACCTCGGCGCGGATGAAGCCGGATGGAATGCATCTCTTCTTTCTCTGAAACTGTTTTTCTGAAAACATTGCTTCCTCCTCTAAATTTTCTCTTTTCTGAACTTGCTTGCTGAATCTTTTCTTGCAGCCACACCCGGACGCAACCGACTTGGAAGGGCGCGGGCCGGCGGACTTGACGCAGCCGGATGGAGCGGAGCCGAGCTGCGGGGGCGGGGCATTCCGGATGAGGTGCAACCGACCTGTCAGGGTGGCTCGGCGGAGAAGGGTGCCGTCGTCCGGATGGGAGCGGCGGCAGCTCGGCGGCGGCTCGGACAACCCCAACCAGAGGAGGCGGAGACGCAGCAGAGGTTCACAGCTTGGAGAGGCCGCAACGACGGTTCGCAGTCGGAGGAGAGCGGAGCCGAGGTGGCTGGTCGAGCTGGAGAGGTGCTTGGGCGCAGTCGGCGGCGTGTCGACCGGCTGGAGCAATCGGCTTGGGTCGGGCGCAATCGGTGTGCTGCGTTTCCGAGTGCTGAAGTTGAGCCGCTGGATGGATTCAGCTTGGTGTACCGAACTAGTACACGAGCTGAACAAAAATCCTCTTGGTTATATTCAGCTTGATGAACTCGGCGGACACGCAGCCGAATGCGAGGGCACACAGCCGAGCTAGTAAAAGGAGTCGGCTCGGATCTGCCGAGCAAACGACGGCGTCTGGATGCGGCGCAGCCGAACTGAAGGACTCGGCGGCCGACTGCCTCCCGCAGCCGGACGCAGAGCAGCAGCGAGCGTCCGAGCTGCGACGCAACCGCAGACGAATGCAACTGAAGAACCCGCAAACAAAAATACGCAGCCCCCGGGCCTGCGCAGCCTCTGGGCATCTAGCTTGCTTGACCGCGATGGAGATCCAGAAAAGTTGGCGTTGACGAAAATTGCTGATGAAGAAAAAACCGTCGATGAAGAGGATGGTCCCGTCCGGATCAGAACTTCAGTCGACGCCTCGGCATGCCCCACGGTGTGCCCCAACTGTCGTCGATATGTGACGGCAAATGCCATGGGATGGCTAAAGAGGGGGACAGACCGAGGTTGATGTCGCTGGTGCCGGAGGCAAGATTAGGAACACTGCGATGTACCCAGGTTCAGGGCTCTCCGTAGAGATAAAACCCTTACTCCTGCATGTCTGCGCTATATGGTGGAATATATGTACAAGGTTGCTCCTTGAGCTGTATCTGCTAACTCCTGCTCCTGGCCGAGCTGATCTGCTACTTTTGGCTAAGCTACTGCTAACCTGCTATCGCTACTCTTCTACTCTTCTACTCCTAGCCGTAAGAGGAGAAGAGAGCTCTTGCTCTCTCTACTCGTGAGAGGAGGGGGGAAATGAAGAAGGAGCCCCTTCCACCGTGGGCACCCTTGCCCCTTTTATAGTGGTGGCAAGGTGCTCATGAGGGTGGAGACAAGGGGAAGGAGACAAAAGAGAGTACATGTGAGGTGATGGGGTGATGTGATGTAATGTGACACCTCCCCTTTACACTATGTCATGACGTGACTAAAGGCATCATGGCTTGTCATGTCAGCTCGTCTTATCGGTTGATGTAGATGTCTCGGTTGACCTCTTGGGCAGCCGAGTGCGCGAACAGTCGGCCGAGCTGGGCCACAGTCGGCGCGGAGCAGTCGGCGGGCGCGCAGTCGGCCGCCGGCTATTGCGTTGAATCGGGGACTTTGGTATACCCGGGGGTAATTCTCCCGACAGTTCCTCTACCTTCCTCAAGTCTAGAGCATCCATCCTCTTTTCAGTAGTAGCAAGTCTATCTATAACAGTATCAAAACTATAGTCATAAACAAAATAACTGGATAGACCATGTAAAATATCAAGAGATCTAGCTTCATCACACTCTAAGAAGTCTCCTTCAGCTATAATATCAAGAGAGTGTTTACACCACTTAAAAAAACAATGGTAGAAATTTCTAAGCACAATATTTATAGGTATCCAAGGCATAATTCTTCTATGTGCTTCAGAAATTTTGTCCCATGCCTCCTTCATATTCTCTCCATCCCTTTGATGGAAATATAGAACTTACGATTCCCTCAAAGCGCCAAGTCCTAACATGCTTAACTAAACAAAAAGGACTACAAAAAGCAAGGTAAATATTTTTTTTGTGATTTTTAATAAAGGACACTAAGATATAAACTTAAAGGTAAACTAACAAGACTAAAAAGCAAAGGTAAAAGATAGTGTGCAACTCCCCTATCTTGAAGATTGAAGTCCCCGGCAATGGCGCCAGAAATTTGGTTGATGTGCGAGAGATGACAATGGTTTCTCGCCCTTCATTGGTTACCCCCAAGTGGAAGGTGAGATGTAGGATAACAAATTTTTTCCCTTGGTGAAGATACCAAGGTTTATCGAACCAGTAGCACTCCAAGGTCGACAAGTAGGTGGTAAAGTGAACAATGGCACCGAGGTTGATTACTTCACCTGGACCTGCACACAAAGCAAGTAACTTTGCTCCCAACAAAGTTCAGAGAGGTTGTCAATCTCTCCGGCCTTGTTGTTTACAAAGGATCAAACACAAGAGATAATAGTAGTGATAATTGCGACAGGAAAGTAAAAGCAATAAGTAAATTGAGGATGTAAACAATGATGGAAATATGGACCGGGGTCCCATGATGTTCACTAGTGATGTCTCTCTCCCAAAAGACGATAAAACTGCTATGCGAGGTAAATAAATCACAGTTGGGCAATTGACAGGATTACGGGCGCAAACCAATGCTAACTATGCTACAAAGAAAGGAAGATGCTCAAAAGCATGGGCAGTACGCCAAAATAAGTAGACCAAAATCCATCCGCTGTTGGAAATATGCCCTAGAGGCAATAATAAAATGTTATTATATATATATTTCCATGTTCGTAATTAATGTTTATATTTCTGTGTTATAATTGCAATGACCCTGACTATGAGATTCCGAAGAAAAGTCATTTGCATGTGTGGAAATGTAAACACCAAGAGTTCCTGGTTTAGCCTCTAAGACCAGCTCATGTGCTAACTGATGATTACGTTTTCTTAATCATGGACATTGTTCTTGTAACAAGGATGTTAGTAGAAATGAGAACATATTGTTAGCAGAACAATGATGTTGAACCGACCTCAGTATTGAATGATATACTTAGAGATAAAATCATAACAACGTTATAAGTCATATCATGAAATGTTATCATATACGTAATTCCTTAGACCATGAGAGTATTGAGTTGCTTCACACATGAAGATGTACTTTGGTTCTTAGATGAATCTTCCCGTTACTGGGAAGTAGTAAAATAAGTTATGGGTACATTGGATAGTGTGTCTAGTAATTGTTATAGTTAAAGACCGGGATTTGCTCCTTCACGATGAAGAAGATATTCACTTCGAGCCCACTCGGTATGTCGGTATCCATTATAGTCTGGCCAGACGCATTGTGATTTAGTCACGGGGATACCGGAATATGATAACGAGAAAAAGAGACAAACGAGAAAAGAGGATAACGGGTGTCTTGTGTTCAAGAAGTTGTTACACATGGGCGCCAAACTTCTCTCCTCTGACTTTGTCATATATCGCGAAGCAAAGGGAATGGTACACGGATAAACATAATGGTTCACTCGAAGTTTCTTCGTGTATGTGCGGGAGTCAACATGGGTGTCCATGGCTCCGCTGTTGATTATTGTCTATTGACAAAAGGCCGTTGCCTATGTCCGGAAGATGTTCTGAGTCATGTCTGCATTATACCGAACCTATTGGGTCACACACTTAACGAGCAGTAGTCTGTTAGAATACTGGAATGGTAGAAGGTTTAGTGGAAGCAAAACATAATAGTTCATACGGGCACCGGAAGTAGTTCCTGGTATTTATGGAATTATTCATAAGGGCACCAGAAGAAGTTTTGGGTATTTAGGATATGTACGGATCACTTTGGAATAGTCCCAGGTTGTTCCGGAACATATGAGACTGGTACTAGGGAAGTCCTGGATCGACCGGAATAGTTTCCGATTAATCGGTGGACGTCCTGACAAACTTACGCGGTCATCGGATTTCTTAGACTATAACTCGGATGGTCTCGGAACCTATCCAGATAGTTCTGGAACATCCGAAAACGGTCTCGGAAGGTCTTGGAAGTGTTCCAGAAGGTTCCGGAATGTCCCTAAGCCACACCGAAAGGTCCCGAAATGGCCGAGAATGGTCCCGGAGGGTCCTGGAAGGGTCCGGAAGCTTCTGGAAGGTTCCACAAGTTCCGGACAGTACCATATGCGCCCCACCACCTTAGCATTGGGGGGCAAGGCACCCCAAGGGGCTGGCCGAAATAAGGTGGTGGGGGCGCCACATGTGGGGAGGAGTCCTCCTTGGACTCAGACTCCCCGGTGGGAAGGACTCCCTTTGGGAGTAGGAGTCCCAGGGGGACTCCACACCCCTTAGGTCGGCCAGGAGCCCTCCTGGCCACCTATATAAGGAGGGGTAGGGGTGGGGGGTGTTGGGAATGTGCCCTAGAGGCAAATAAAATATGTTTATTGGCGTATTCCATTAGTTCATAATAAGTTTTATACTCTGCTATAACTGTATTAAGCGGAAACATTAATACACGTGTGGTATACAAACAACCAGGTCCCTAGTTAACTCTAGTAAACTAGTCCATTGGGCAATTGATGATCAAGGTTTCCTGATCATGAGATGTGAACAGTCTATTGACAATGGGGTCATGTCATTGGGAGAATGACATGATGGACACCCACCCACCAGAAGTGTTGCAATGTGATCCAGTCACATAGTTTAACATTGCGATAACTATAAACGTAGTGACCCGATCCTTAAGACCGTGATGATCATACATAATTGCTATCTACCAGGATGCTTTGAGTGCATTAACCGTTACACTGAAACATGGTAACCATAAAGGTGTATCTTGGGTATTCCGAAGTAGATATGTTGATGAGTATGCAAATAGATCAAAATGGGATTTGTCCATCCGAGTGACGGATAGGTACTCTGGGCCCACTCGGTGATATTACATCATAAAGATTGCGCAATCATGTGACTAGGTCATGGGGTTGTAATATCACGGGAACGAGTAAACATGTTTGTCGGTAACGAGAATGAACTAGGTATATTGGATACTGACGATCAAACCTCGGACAAACAAAGTATCGTATGACAAAGGGACCAGGACTCAACGTTAACGGTTCAAACGATGAAGTTAATTCGATGGAAGCGCAGGGGATCATCAAGGATCGTAACCAGATCCCACATGATGGTCATTGGTCAGAGAGTGTCTGATCATGTCTGCTGTTTCCCGAACCGTAGGGTGTCACGCTTAAGGGTATTCGACGCAATAAGGATTGATTCGGGATCATCGGTGAAATAAGAGAGAACCCTGGAATTGTTCCGGGAGGTGCCGGAAGTTGTTCTAGATATTTTGAAAGGTTCAAAATAATGTTTAAATATTTTTTATTATTTAATTAACAGAATTAAATATGAAAATATGATTAAATATAATTAAAAATGAATTAAAAGGCATATGGGCCTAAAGAGGCCCATTAGGGGAAGGAGGGAGCTCCCCCTTGGGCCAAGGCGCCAAGGGATGGAGCCCACCTCCCCTAGCCGCACCAAACCCCCCCTCCCTAGGGTTTAGTCCCACATGGGAAGGGGAGGGAGGGTGGCACCCTTCCTTGGCCTATATAAGGAGGGGTGGGGGTGCCTTTTTTCTACACACAATTTGATTTGAGACAAGTTTCTCAGATCTCTCTTCTCTCTCTTTCTCCCTCCTCGAGTGGAATCCCCTTGTTTGGAGTCTACACTTGGTTGGGGTTTCTCCACCATACGCACGCCGTCGTGCTGCTGGAATCGGGATCCGAATCCATCTTCTTTCCGCTGCTCTTCTGGTTCGGAGCCCGGAGGGAACTTCGGGTACATCGTATGCGTGTAATCCCGCGGGGCGCTACACTTGTGGTGCTCTTTCATCGTTGAGGCCGTGTCGCGACGTCTTCACCGGCAACGTTCCAACGGGGACGTAATCCCGTCATCGGTCTTCAAGGACCGGGTGGCCTCAGGAGTCATCGTGGATCCGCGCAGCATCGGGGATTGCCGGTACGACTACATCAAACACGTTCACGCGGGAAAGTTTCCCGCTTAACGGACTACATACTGGTATGTGACCAATTCCCTCCGTTACTTGCATCGCCATAGCATAGGTCTTGGGTTCGGGACGCGTAGGTCATGAAAAATTATTGTTTTCTGCCCCGTTCCCCAACAGTGGTATCATGAGCAAGGCTATGCGTAGATGTATTGTACGGATAGAAAACATCTAGTATGTGGGCATCAATTCTCCAATTGTTACCCTCTCACGTGTACTCGTTTAGCATTGCGGCAATGTCCTGATGAAGCGGCCCCGACCGACCTTACGCGTTTACGCGAGACTGGTTCCACGCTTGACATATGGCTTGTACCATATTAGTGGCTGGGGGGTGTCTGTCTCTCTAACATTAGCGACGCGAAGATGTTTGCAACGGAGGGCCCCGACAGGGGTGTAATAGAGACAATTGCAGGATTGGTGTTGTGGTTGTATGTTCGTAGGCATAGAAACGGTTCTATCTCGAAAGCCCTATCAACCACGTAAAACTTGCAAAAGATAAAGTAGAGGCGTCTAAACTTTAATTTGCAGGGGGGCATCATAGTTAGTATGATTTATACTATAGCATCCTGTTTTGCTTGTATTAGATATACGACGGTAGAATTATAGGTTGATCCCTCACTAATCCAACAAAGTGTCCTTCCTTAGTGAAGCACCATCTGGAAAGATCTCCATTATGGAGGCATCGCGTGTCACACAGGTGTCAAACATATTAGCGTTCAAATGAGATGGGTGGAGCAAGCCTAGCATGTCCATAAACATGGCCTTGCATACGTGGCATATAATCACTAAGGTTATTGTGGCGAGCCTGGCATATGCAGATATGGCCTCGGGACACAGTGATCGAAATATCAAGCATGAGTCACATGGATGATGTGATTGGCATGATGGCCTACCTTGAGAATATACTGATGATCGTGTCACACGGGGGAGGTATAGTTCTCAAGGATTGTGTAATCACTTAGAATAAACTATGAGGGATGTTTGTCTGAGTGGGAGTTCTAGAATTGTTTAAAACATGAACTCCTATTATGAACTTAATCTTCATGTCTTAGCAAATATCATTGTAGATAATGTCATAACCAATGTTTATAACCATGGCTCTTTAGTGTGATGTAGAACTTAAGGAAAATGGGTCTTACTTCATTGATGTGTACCAACACCGTTAGAGACATACTCATTACTAATGACTTGTTAAAACATAATACGAGAATTGCTAGGAGATACACCAGATAACTCCGTAATTGAGGAAGATGATGATGAGTATCGTATTCATTGTCTCTTATTCAATGACTGTTTGATACACCATACTTCATTCTATGGAATCTGAATTGTGAATGCATGATTAAGACACCAACACGTATGACGTGCTAGGTGATCTTAAAAGCACTAAGTCACAAATCAGAGTAATGGAATATGAGTATATGGACGGGGTTTCTTTCAACCATGGTGGAAGGAACAACCTGCTGAGAAAGTCACTTGGAAAATGTATAAGATACATGAACACCTTATGTACAACTTGGACTACAGAACGACTGGTTACTTTGCAATAACTGGGGAGTTGCATCCGCTTCCTCCCAGCTACAAAGACCGCGTCTAGACTATGTCATGAAGCAGAATCGTTCACCTGTCATGATGTCATGGTTAAAGTTGTGAACTTTAAAGGTAGAACCAATGTAGGAATAGTCATTGACGGAGAAAGTATATTTGATACACGGGTTATAAATGTCTTTCCCCACAAAACACTGATTGTGGTTGATTAGGTATTCGATGCTTGAACTCACTGCTTAAAGAGTGGCTTGGAAGGGATGAGGTGACAATGTGTGCTGATGGTAATCAAGATAGTTGATGGTCGACAACACTCTCCCTCTACATCTATCATTTGATTAGTATATGAATAAATTTATGATCGTTTGAGTGTGAACCTTATTAGTGTGTCTTGCATCTCGCGAAGACAATTATTCATATTAGTGAGAAACAAGTGAGTTGTTCTCCTTTTATGAATGATATCTTTTATGGTCACATTACGGTTATGAATGAGTTATTCTTATATTGATGGTAGTAGTTTGATCATTTATAAGAAATATTGTAATGCCAAGAATTATCCAAACTTAGTAATGACACTACCGTTTAAGTCATGATTGGTTTCATGAAGTCTTGAGATACTTGATCTCTTGACACATGCAAACCATGCCTCTTTAGGTGAGATGACTGAAACCTCGCATTCTGGTAAAACAGAGTTTGCGATGACTGTTGCATATCATACATAGTGATGTATCATATTTCAGCATGTAGTGAATTTCATTATTTCGTAAACTTCAGATGTTGACTTAGATGAATATGTGTATTCACTAATGAAACATGAGTCTGGGATAGTTTGCTATGATCAAAGGGATTTCAGAATGAAGATGGGTACCAAATTAATGAGAAAAACAAGTCTCTACGATTTGATCAAAGAGACAAATGTTTCGAGTTAGCCTTCGGCATACAGACTTGTGTGAAAGTTCTTCCACAAATTACAATGCTTGGAACACTTCAATATTGTTGATGTGCCTGAACATTATAATCATACTCTATTGGATAGTGTATGGTATAAGTTATCTCTTACCTAGTTACGTTTTGTTTAGAGTTATTAATTTAATAAGCAAACACTCACTTCAGTATAGGGAACCATCTGAGTTCGTGGAAACCAACACTATATAAGTTATGGTGTGTCATGGTTTCTAGGAAAATAATTTATGTGGTAAATTATCTTTGTAGTGTATCCTTAGTCAACTATGGATGCATCTTCCGCAACTAGGACCAAAGAGCAAAACTTGTGTTGCTAAGTTTGGTGTTTGTCAAGAAGTGTTCTTCATGAATGTGTTAATGGAAGAAAGTGAAAGTTCAAACAAGGTAATTGACCTTGCCTCCAGATGTCAGAGTAGCGCAACGGAATGTGTTCCGAAACCAAAGCTCTACAATTAGAGGAGAAAATGATGATAATGATCAAGGTGTTTCGGTTGAAACTTTTACTGAACAAAGTAGGATTCAAGAATACATATTTGCCCTTATGCAAAGTAATATTCATGATTCACTTGTCAAGTTAATGGAACAAGACATACCTATGAACTACGAAGAAGCGATGGTGGACCTAAGTACGAGAAATGACTATGAGTCATGGAATCCTATATTGAGTTACATTTAAGATTGCATGAATCTTATCGAGTAAAGAGGTTACTTGATATTCTCAATAACTTCAAGGTTATAAGGAATAAATGTGAACATCAAAGGAAGACATCAAGATCGATTTGTCATGAAGGATGTTTCTGAAAAATTGAAAAGGTTGACTACAATAGTAGCGATGCTTGAGTCAATAGGATTATCACTACGATTGATCCAAATTGTTATCAATGCCGTGATTTCTTCAAATCCTGCATTTGAAGAAGGGCTGTAATTGGTACAACGAGAAGGTTTTGGAAAACATATGGATGCTAGTGTCTCGTAACCGGAATTCTCGATTTGATGGATGATAAAAGGATTTTGGACTGAGACAAAATATCGAGGAAACATGCATTTGCATGAAACTGAGTGGGAGATGAATAGTATCCTAAACCTAATATGTGGACGACATATTTTGAGTGGGATCTATGGGAGTATTATCCTGAACTTAATATGTGGGTGACATATTTGAGTGGGAGCTATGTGGTTGTTATCCTAGTCTTATATGTGGCTGACATATTTGAGTGGGAGCGTGACGACATTCTCATATATAACATATGGTGAATGATGTAGTTGGTATTAATGATTATTGAAAATCTTTCATGAATGAAGTTAAGCATTGAAAATCTATTAAGATAGATTAATGCGTTTAACATATTGAGTCGGAATACTTTCCTGGATAAGATTCTGAAGAAGTTCAGAATGGGACAAGTCAAGAAGGTAGTTCTTACTTGTATATCCAAGAGAAGTATCGAGTTAATCTCAGTACAAGAACAATGGTTAAATGATGGTTAAATGAAAGAAATGGATGTGCTACATCCTCTATGCCTCTGTCATAGGTTCTTTCATATAAAAACCAAAGTTTTGTACTCGACGTAATGTGACCCAAGTTCTTAGTAAGAAGAACATGTTGTGATATGATTTATGAGTAAATCATTGAACAACGAGTTAAGTTTATCCTTAAGTATCTGGGGAGAACTGAGGATACATCTCTAATTTTTAAAGGATAGTGGACTTGACCATAAATGTTATGCTGGTTCAAGTTCTGACACTAACCTGGAAAATTGAGATATCATACTAATAAATGCCTAAGTTGAAAGAAACATGGTTAGACATCAAAGTTGCATACAATGCACTAAGGATTAAATCTACAATGATGTGGCTACTTTAGAAGTGTCAAGAGTTATATTCTGGCTTACGAAGTTCGACTTCTGACTGAGTGAGTTTCAGATTGCATGACTATGGGAAAGTCCGCGTGACCCACCGGATGTCATTGCTGAAACACAAACAAACGAAGTCTCACTCTACCGCCAAATATATATATATACCTCATCATTATAATGGATAATGAAGTAATGTCAAATTAGGTGACATTAATGATTTGCAAAAGACATACGAATCTAAATGGTACCCAGACCGTTGATACAACCTTTTCCACAAGCAAGCATGATCTATAACCATATACATGATATGGAGTTATCATCCACAGAAAAATGCAACTAGATTATTTGTACTCTAGTGCAAGTGGGAGACTGTTGGGAATGTGCCCTAGAGGCAAATAAAATATGTTTATTGGCGTATTCCATTAGTTCATAATAAGTTTTATACTGTGCTATAACTGTATTAAGAGGAAATATTAATACACGTGTGGTATACAAACAACCAGGTCCCTAGTTAACTCTAGTAAACTAGTCCATTGGGCAATTGATGATCAAGGTTTCCTGATCATGAGATGTGAACAGTATATTGACAATGGGGTCATTTCATTGGGAGAATGACATGATGGACACACACCCACCAGAAGTGTTGCAATGTGATCCAGTCACATAGTTCAACATTGCGATAACTATAAACGTAGTGACCCGATCCTTAAGACCGTGATGATCATACATAATTGCTATCTACCAGGATGCTTTGAGTGCATTAACCGTTACACTGAAACATGGTAACCATAAAGGTGTATCTTGGGTATTCCGAAGTAGATATATTGATGAGTATGCAAATAGATCGAAATGGGATTTGTCCATCTGAGTGACGGATAGGTACTCTGGGCCCACTCGGTGATATTACATCATAAAGATTGCGCAATCATGTGACTAGGTCACGGGGTTGTAATATCACGGGAATGAGTAAACATGTTTGTCGGTAACGAGAATGAACTAGGTATATTGGATACCGACGATCAAACATCGGACAAACAAAGTACCGTATGACAAAGGGATCAGGACTCAACGTTAACGGTTCAAACGATGAAGTTAATTCGATGAAAGCGCAGGGGCTCATCAAGGATTGTAACCAGATCCCACATGATGGTCATTGGTCAGAGAGTGTCTGATCATGTCTGCTGTTTCCCGAACCGTAGGGTGTCATGCTTAAGGGTATTCGACGCAATAAGGATTGATTCGGGATCATCGGTGAAATAAGAGAGAACACCAGAATTGTTCCGGGAGGTGCCGGAAGTTGTTCTGGATATTTTGAAAGGCTCAAAATAATATTTAATAATGTTTAAATATGTTTTATTATTTAATTAACAGAATTAAATATGAAAATATGATTAAATATAATTAAAAATGAATTAAAAGGCATATGGGCCTAAAGAGGCCCATTAGGGGAAGGGGGGAGCCCCCCCTTGGGCCAAGGCGCCAAGGGAGGGAGCCCACCTACCCTAGCCGCACCAAACCCCCCTCCCTACGGTTTAGTCCCACATGGGAAGGGGAGGGAGGGTGGCACCCCTCCTTGGCCTATATAAGGAGGGGTGGGGGTGCCTTTTTTTTCTACACACAATTTGATTTGAGACAAGTTTCTCAGATCTCTCTTCTCTCTCTTTCTCCCTCCTCGAGTGGACTCCCCTTGTTTGGAGTCTACACTTGGTTGGGGTTTCTCCACCATACGCACGCTGTCGTGCTGCTGGAATCGGGATCCGAATCCATCTTCTTTCCACTGCTCTTCTGGTTCGGAGCCCGGAGGGAACGTCGGGTACACCGTATGCGTGTAATCCCGCGAGGCGCTACACTTGTGGTGCTCTTTCATCGTTGAGGCCGTGTCGCGACGTCTTCACCGACAAAGTTCCGACGGGGATGTAATCCCGTCATTGGTCTTCAAGGACCGGGTGGCCTCAGGAGTCATCGTGGATCTGCGCAGCATCGGGGATTGCCGGTACGACTACATCAACCACGTTTACGCGGGAACGTTTCCCGCTTAACGGACTACATACTGGTATGTGACAATTTCCCTCCGTTACTTGCATCGCCATAGCATAGGTCTTGGGTTCGGGAGGCGTAGGTCATGAAAAATTATTGTTTTCTGCCCCGTTCCCCAACAGGGGGCGCAATACAACTCAACCCTATCCCCCCTACGCCACCGTCCCTCCCTCTAAATCCCGTTGCTCCACTTTTAGACCCCGGTTTAGACGCCGTTCTAGATCGGAATCCGTTAGGGTTTTCGTCCTCTAGTTTTCTCGGTGGCGTTCATCTCTGGACGGCGGAGCGCTGCTGGATTGCTGCTACGGGATGTGTGGATACTAATGGAGGGGTCGTTCCTTCGACCCTTCTTGGAGGAGCTTGTTCGTGGGACTTGTCTGTGGGACTAGATCGCGGGACGGTTTGAGGGATCGATATCCTCGCGGTTGGGAGGTCATTGAAATTCCTAGCTGCGGGGATCTACACCGACGGTCTTCACCAAATCTACTTCCGCTACATCAGTTGGTGAGCCATGACCTAAAACCTTGTATGCAATCTTCATAGATGATCTTGGGTGATTGCTACGTAGGCCGATTTTTTTGTTTTCTACTGCGTTTCCCAACAGTGGTATCATGAGCGATCTATGATTAGATGCATGTTTAGGTGTAGATCATATGTGTGATACGAGACATTGATTTTCTTGTTGCTTCCCTGTCATGTGATTTTTTCTGTGCTTGATGGCAAGTTGAGGTTTTGTTACAAGGATTGAGTTTTCCATCGACCCCTCTATGCTGCTTTCAGTATGCTGGTTGCCTTGATCATGGTCTACATAAAATTCCTTGGATCTCATCTTAATCTCGCAATAGAAGATTTAACATGGAGGGGCTTGTGGATTTTATGAACTCAAATCCACACGGGGTCACGCATTGAACGAAGTTTGGCTTGTGGAATTAGTTAATACACGCACCCCGAACGTTAAACTAGCAACATTGAAGTATCGTGTTGGGTTTGTATAGGGAACAACGCTTGCATGTAACCTGCTAGTCAACCACGATAAAATTTGCAACAACCCGTGTAGATGGCGATCTAACTTGTTTTTGCAGAGTATGCATGTGATGTGGTATAGCCTTCAAGATTTGCAATGTGTTTGTATGAGATGCTATATGATGTAATATTTATTCGCGACCTGCGTGTCGTGGTACGGCATGATGACTGGAGTTATATGATTGTCATTTAATTATGGCCTGCATGCCAGAACTGTTTATTAGCTCGAGGCAAAGCAATAGATAGATGCAAGGTGATGATCTACGATGCAGAGGTGGACCCCGACGCACATGCCGAAAGCCGTGGTGATGGTCCCGGCGCCAAGGACATAGTTGGTGGAAACGGTGACTTCTACCACGACGACGTGAAGACAACGAAGACTTCACGAAGCAAAGGGTTATACTATATCACATAATTTTATGAACTGCCTGTGATGTTTATCCCTTTGATGCACCTTTGTTTGATGCGCGGTAGTCGTATTTTATTAGGGTGATCTCTCGCAAAACAATATCAAGTTGATAGTGTTCTTCCAACTATAGCACCGTGTATACTATGTTTCACACCGGAGCAGGTCATGTCACATGGGTGCACACGGTGTGACGCATAAAAGGCGGGTGTGTTAAGAACACACTGCAATTACACTTGGTTGTCTTGACGGTTTGGATAAAAGTTTGCTACCGGAGCACGCCCATCGAAAGATGAACAAGAATCACCTTTGGCGTGATGGAAAGTTGCCCTACCGGTCGAGTCTAAGTCATCAGTGATGTCACATCAGTGGCGGACGATTGGGTTGGATCTTGAATCACTCCAGCATCAATTACGAGAGATATTGATCTGAGTGGGAGCACACTTAGTAATTAAATTGATTAATCACAAGTGCAACTTAATTATGAACAAAGTCTAAGTATTTGCATTATCGTTATAGAATAATGGCGCGCGTTACCACCTTCCCGATTATTTTTTGATTAACTGTATTATCTGGTAAAAACTTTACGATTGGTACCGTATTGTGAGGACTATCCTCAATAGTACCAAGAAGGACCATGTCCTATCGCAAAATTTTGATGCTCTCCCGCTGATGCTATGAATGATGTGACTTACGTCCATCAATCCAAAATGCTATGATTCCACCACAGCTAAATGCATTGTCTTCACCACCATGAAACCCAAACTTCAAAAAGTCTGGGATAGTTATGTGTTGTTGATACGTCCAAAACGTATCTATAATTTCTGCTTGCTCCATGCCTCTTTTGTGTGATATTGCTATGATATTGATGAACTTCCATACACTTTTGATCATATTTGGACTAACCTATTAAACCAGTGCACCCTAGTGCCAGTTCCTGTTTTCTGCTGTTTTTCTATTTCAGGTTCCCCCCTTATTAAAAGTACCAGAAAAATTCCGGGAAAAATATAGGAAAAATCAGCGTACCGGAAGCTTCGCGAAGACCCCGAGAGGGGCCAGGGGGGCCCAAGCCCCTGGCCGCGCCAGGGGGGCGCCTGGAGCCCCTGGCCCACCTCTGGCTGCCCCCTTTCGCCTATTTATTCCCCGTGACGAGAAACCCTCGGGGACGGAATCCTTTTTTCGCGATCTCTCCTCTGTTCCTCCGCCTCCGCGCTTTCAAGATCGGGAGCACCGGAAGACCTCTTAGACTTTGTTCCGGCAGGGTGCCGGGAAGAGGTCTTCTGGTGCTCCCGATCTTGGAAGCGCGGCAGAGGCGGAACAGAGGCGAGATCGCGAAAAAGGGTTTTGTCTTCGGGGGTTTCGGGTGGAGAGGTAAATATAGGCGAAGGGGGCAGCCAGGGGGGCACCAGGGGTCCAGGTGGCCCTCTGGGGCGGCCCCACCCTAGGGCGCGCCGGGAGGGTGCCTGGGCCCCTGGTGGGTCCCCTCCGTCCCCCCTTCGGGACTCTGGAAGGTTCCCGTATGCTGATTTTTATTGGATTTTTCTGGAATTTTTGGATCATTTTTAATACGGGGAAACCTGAAATAAAAATACAGCACAAAACAGGAACTGGCGTTGGGGTGCACTGAGTTAATAGGTTAGTACAAATATGATCAAAAGTGTATGAAAGTGTAGGAAAAGCATAGAAATATCACACAAAACATGCATGGAGCAAGCAAAAATTATAGATACGTTTGAGACGTATCACCTCGTCGCTTGCACAATCAAACATGGAAAGATATAATCAAGTGCAAATGCAACCATAGACGTGAGCTGAACTCTGCAAACAAAGCGAACTAAAGAGAGAAAGGAAATCTTTTTGTATTTTTCAGAGGTTAATTGAAAGCAAAAGAAAAGGAGAAATCTTTTTGTTGTTTTTGAAAATTAAAATAGAACGAAGAAGAATGGGCAAAAACTTTGAAAAGATAAAAACAAACACAAATGGATAATACAATGGAAGGGGAGAAGGCGCGTACTCCCCCAAGCTTAGGATTTTGGCCTAAGTCGGACTCGGCTACTGCGGTCCCCAGGAGCTTCCTCCAGCTCCTTGGTGGTAACGGTACGTCCATCCGTCATATGAAGTCTCGGGGTGCGTAGACGGACGTCCTGCTGTCCTCCCAAGCAAAAGGCTCCCCACTCCAAGAAGAAGGTCCTTCGCCCCACTGGGCGACAGGCTCCTCCAGGGGGTATGGGATATCCTGCTCCTCCTCCTCAAGAGCAACCCCCTCCATGGGGTTATGGAACTGCTACTGAACAACGAACTTGTCCAGCTCGATCGCGGTGAAAGACCATCCGTTCCTGCTAGTATAATCAAACCAATGTGGTGCATGTAGACGGATCTCGCGAGTGGCGGTCTCGCCAAATCTCATAATATAAACAAGGTCACCAAACTCGGAAGTCCTAGTAACTAACTCATGCCTCTTCATATCAGTAAGATCAAAGCGTAAGAACGGAAAAGGCACATCATCGACACGTACAGTGTGATTGAGCCGCTCAAGAATAAGCGTGGCGTAAACGCCACCAAAGTGAGGTACTTTGCCGCTATTAGCGACAAGGCGGCGAGCAATCAAAGCACCAATATTATACTGGCTATCTCCTGAGAGGGCGGCTGCCAAGATAGCAATATCTGGCCCCGAAATGTTGCTCGTGTTGTCACGAGCTAACACCCCTCGAGAAATATAATACGTGAAATACCTTATGTGAGCAAACAAAATGATGGATATCTTCCCCCGGTGCACGTCCTTCGGGTCCTTGCTGCAAAGACAGGTGAAAAGGGCCTGCAACTCGGTGGGGTGAGAAGGTATCTTGGTCTTCCCAGCATTCCTCACACCTAAAATTTCACAAAACTCTGCGAACCGCATGATAATAACTTTTTCATAAATTCTAAATTCAACCATGACATATTTCTCATTATACTTAAACCAATTGACAAAATAATACGTGAGTTTAGGATATTGTGGCACCTAATTTGTCACAAAGCGTGTCAAACCTGCAGCTGCACAAAGGTTATCAAGCTCATTCTTAATACCAGTAGCCCAAGAAAATCCGCACATGGGTATGTCATAGGACGTGCCGTGTCCGACTCGTAGAGCAACTCCGGTGGCACAATATCATCAATGTTACTCATCCTCGTAGAAGAGGATGAAGTTGCAGCTCTAGTTACTCTATCCATAGGCTCGGTCCTCTTCTTCCCAAGCCATCCCTTAGCTTTTCCAAACAAACTCATTTCTAAATTTTTGACAAGTTACAAAAACGAATATTTAAGCGAAATGAGTTGAGGCAAACTACTCTACTCACTTCCCCAAGGCAAAAACTTGCATCAAAACTTCAAAAATGAATTTCTAAACATGCATGCCAGCTCAAATGAACAACACCATAAACTTTTAAATACTCAAAAATGTTACTACCATCCAAAATTCAAATTGGAGGGGTGGAGGAGTCACATACTGATACACGAGAGAGGATAATGGCTTCTCCCCCTTTGTTGGTTACCCCAAGTGGAAGGTGAGATGCAACGTAGCGGCAAGTTTCCATTAGTGAAGATACCAAGGTTGAGAGTATCGACCAGTAGGACTCCGACAATGATAAGTAGATGGTGAAGTGAACAATGGCGCCGTTCAAAACCGAGGTTGCTTACTTCACCCGGACCTGCACACAGACACAAATAACTTTGCTCCCAACGAAGTTCAGAGAGGTTGTCAATCTCTCCGGTCTTGTTGTTTACAAAGGATAAAAAACACAGGATAATGATAATGATAATAGCAACTGAAAGTAAATACTGAAAAGGAAATAAGCGTGTAAACAATAATGAGAATATGGACCGGGGTCCCGTGATGTTCACTAGTGATGCCTCTCTCCCAAAAGACGATGAAACTGATATGCCAGGTAAACAAATTACAGATGGGCAATTGACAGGATTATAAACGCACCGCAATGCTAACTGTGCTACAAAAGAAAGGAAGAGGCTCATAAGCATGGGCAGTACGCCAAAATAAGTAGACCAAAATCCATCTGCATCTACTACTAATCATCCACCTTGAGATATCTATCCAGAATATCTCGTTGGTATTAAGTTGCGAGCCCCACCCAAAGTGTAAACCCAAAGCAACAAACAACTGCATTAAAAAGAACTTTGCATAAAGTAAACAATCCTTGCAACCACGGTTACAAGCATCGCTGTTTTCCCCCTTGTGGCCACAGCACATCCCCTAGACTCATGTTTCTGTCACTCAAGCGTGTCCTCAGGGGGCATGTACCCAGAATCAAGCATAACGTTCCCTCTTGGAGTAACTACCTACTACTTGGCCAAAGCAATAAACAGCAACAGAGAACATGCAAGAATTACTTAGGAACAAAAATATAAGAGATAAAAACCAAATATATTACTCTATCACAATCTGAACATAATCTCATAATCCATCAGATCCCATCAAACTCAGCATAGCAAAAGCAGAAAGATTACATATGTGCATCGATCATGTAGGGCAACCCACGAGGTCTAAACCATGAAGAACAAAGAGGAGCGGAGAACATCACATAGCTACTGATCACGGACCCATGGTCCAAAGGAAACTACTCACGACACATCCGGGAAGCGTCCATGGTGGAGGGGAAGCTCCCGGAGGTCGATCCTCCCTCCGACAGGGTGCCGGGAACGGTCATGACGGTGCTCCCGATGTTGGAAGCGTGGTGGCGGCGGAACAGAGGAGAGATTGCGAAATAAGGTTCTATCTTCGGAAGTTTCTCGTGGCGGAGTATAAATAGGCGAAGGGGGCAGCCAGGGGGGCCACCAGAGGTCCAGGCGCCCCCCCTAGCGCGGCCAGGCCCTTGGCCGCGCCAGGTGGCTGCCTGGGCACCTGGTGGTGGCCACCCTGGCCCTCCTTCGGGGCTCTGGAAGCTTCCTTCACGCTGATTTTTTATCTGATTCTCCCGGATTTTTGGAGCACTTTTTATATGGGGGAAAACTGAAATAGAAAAACAACAGAAAACAGAAACTGGCACTGTGGTGCACCGAGTTAATAGGTTAGTCCAAATATGATCAAAAGTGTATGAAAGTGTATCTAGATCATAGCAATATCACACAAAACATGCATGGAACGAGAAGAAATTATCGATACGTTGGGACGTATCACATACCAAGGAGAAAATGCTCAAAATCTCAATGCAAATGATGGGCTGTAGAGAGAGATCGAAAATCGCCACCAAGAACAGCAAGAACTCGAGCTCCAGGAACAAAATCGAGATTTTTGGGACAAGAGAGAGAGAGAGAGGGGAAGAAGAAGTACCTGGAAAGGGGGCCTGGTGGGCCCAGGCGCCCTGGTGGCGCGGCCAGGGGCCAGCCCGCGCCACCTGGCCGCTGATACGCGAGAGATGATACTTGCTTCTCGCCCTTCGTTGGTTACCCCAAGTGGAAGGTGAGATGCAGCGTAGCTGCAGGTTTCCCTCGGTGAAGATACCGAGGTTTTAAGATTGTCTCCCGTAGTACTCCGACAATGACAAGTAGGTGATTCGGCAAGTGATGCCCCGTTTGAAGATAATCACTTGCTTCTCCTGGACCTGCACACAGACACAAATAATTTGCTCCCAACGAAGTTCAGAGAGGTTGTCAATCTCTCCGGTCTTGTTGTTTACAAAGGATCAAAACACAAGGGATAATGATAATGATATCAACGGAAAGTAAAAGTAGAAGAGTAAATAAGCGTGTAAACAATGATGAGAATATGGGCCGGGGTCCCGTGATGTTCACTAGTGATGTAAAGACGATAAAACTGCTATGCGAGGTAAACAAATTACAGATGGGCAATTGACAGGATTATAAACGCACCGCAATGCTAACTATGCTACAAATAAAGGAAGAGGCTCAAAAGCATGGGCAGTACGCAAAAATAAGTAGACCGAAATCCAACTGCATCTACTACTAATCATCCACCTTGAGATATCTATCCAGCACATCTCGCTGGTATTAAGTTGCGAGCCCCACCCAAAGTGTAAACCCAAAGCAATAGACAACTACATTAAAAAGCACTTTGCATAAAGTAAACAATCCATACAACCGTGGTAACAAGCACCGTTGTTTTCCCCCTTGTGGCAACAACACATCCCCTAGACTCATGTTTCTGTCACTCAAGCGTGTCATCAAGGGGCATGAACCCACAATCGAGCATAACGTTCCCTCTTGCAGTTACTACCTACTACTTGGCCAAAGCAATAAACAACAACGGAGAACATGCAAGAATTACTTAGGAACAAAAATATAAAAGATAAGAACCAAATATATTACTCTATCACAATCTGAACATAATCTCATAATCCATCAGATCCCATCAAACTCAGCATAGCAACAGCAGAAAGATTACATATGTGCCTCGATCATGTAGGGAAGCTCACGAGGTCTAAACCATGAAGAACAAAGAGGGAAGGAGAATATATCATAGATACTTATCACGGACCCATGGTCCAAAGGAAACTGCTGACGGCACATCCGGGAAGCGTCCATGGTGAAGGGGAAGCTCCCGGAGGTCGATCCTCCCTCCGGCAGGGTGCCGGGAAGAAGTCTGCTGGCGCTCCCGATCTTGGAAGCGCGGCGGCGGTGGAACAGAGGCAAGATCGCGAAATGGGGTTCTCTATTCGGGGGTTTCGCGTCATGGGGAATAAATAGGCGAAGGGGGCAGCCTGGGGGGCCACCAGGGGTGCAGGCGCCCCCTGGCGCGGCCAGACCCTAGGCCGCGCCAGGTGGCCGCCTGGGTCCCTGGTGGTGGCCCTTTGGCCCCACTTTGGTAATTCTGGAAGGTTCCGTTGCGCTGATATTTTATCCGATTTTCCCGAATTTTCGGAGCATTTTAATATGGGGGAAACCTGGAATAAAAAAATAGCAGAAAACAGGAACTGGAAAAGTGGTGCACTGAGTTAATAAGTTAGTACAAATATGATCAAAAGTGTATTTATATCATAGCAATATCACACAAAACATGCATGGAGCAAGAAGAAATTATAGATACGTTTGGGACGTATCAACATCCCCAAGCTTAATTCCTGCTCGTCCTCAAGTAGGTAACTGATAACAAGCATAATTTCTGTGGTGACATGCTAGCAACCATATAAGAAATTTGAAAAGTAAAGCAATCAAGGTATGTGATTCAATTCAAGTCATAACATGCAAGAGTCTATATTAGCATTGAAACAAACAACGAAAGAACATTAGGTGCAAGATCTCTCGCTGTCCGTGACTCGAATGTCTCCAAATGGTGTTTGCGTGCAAGAAAGGGGATAGGGAATACGAGAGAAAACGTATTTTTGTTGAGAACTCAATCTACTAAAGTATCACACTTGGTCTTCTTTGGAATCTTATCTTGACTCGTCCCCAGACCACTGATATGGTGAGGATGATAGTTCTCTCACTTCTCGTTGGTTATCCCAAGTGGAAGGTGAGATGTAGCGTAGCAGCAAATTTCCCTCGGTGAAGATACCAAGGTTATCGAACTAGTAGGACTCCAAGAGATACAAGAAGGTGTCACCGCGCTTGACGTGGACCTGCACACACAACAAGTAACTTTGCTCCCAACGAGTACAGAGGAGTTGTCAATTCCTCCGGCCTTGCTATTTACAAAGGATCAACGCAAGAGATAATAATAGTGGCAATGGGAAGTAAGAATTGAAAGTAAATTGAAGGTGTAAACAATGGTGGAAATATGGACCGGGGTCCCATGACGTTCACTAGTGATGTCTCTCTCCCAAAAGACAATAAAAGTGCTAGCGAGGTAAACAAATCACAGCTGGGCAATTGACAGGATTATAAACGCACCGCAATGCTAATTATGCTATAAAAGAAAGGGAGAAGCTCAAAAGCAATGGGCAGTACGCCAAGGTAAGTAGACCGAAATCCATCTGCATCTACTACAAATCATCCACCTTGAGATATCTATCCAGAGCATCTCGCTGGTATTAAGTTGCGAATCCCACCCAAAGTGTAAACTCAAAGCAATAGACAACTGCATTAAAAAGAACTATGTGTAAAGTAAACAATCCTTGCACCCGCAAGTACAAGGACCGTTGGTTTATCCTTGGTGGCAACAACACATCCCCTAGTCTCATGTTTCTGTCACTCAAGCTAGACATCAGGGTGCTGAACCCACAATCAAGCATAACGCTCCCTCTTGGAGTTGCAACAAATCACTTGGCAAAGCAAAATACGGCAACAGAGAACATGCAAGAATTAACTAAAGAACATAAATATAAAAGAGAACCAAATATATTACTCATCACAATCTGAATATAATTTCATAATCCATCAGATCCCAGCAAACTCAGCATAGCAACATAGAAAATTACAAAGGTGCCTCGATCATGTGAGGCAGCTCACGAGATCTCGAAAGTGGAAGCACAAAGAGGGGAGAAGAACATCACATAGCTACTGGTCATGGACCCATGGCCCAAGGGGAACTACTCACAAGACATCCGGGAGGCGTCCATGGCGATGGATGGTCTCCCGGAGGGGATTCCTCCTTCCGTCATGGTGCCGGGGCAGCTTCTCCTGGCAGGAACATGTATGAAATGAAGATCAAGTGATGAAGAGGTGGATGTTTCATGGCAATGTATCTCGGAAAGGCTATGGAAATGCCTTGATAGGTAGGTATGGTGGCTGTTTTGAGGAAGGATATAAGGATGTTTATGATGACAGAGCGTGTCATGCCAAGGGTTTGGATGTACCGGCGAAGGTGGACGCCAACTCTCGGAGTGAGAAGAAGGCAATGCACGGCACAGGAAAGGCTAGAAAAATATATGGGAGGTGGAAGTGTCAACTTTCAAATACTCACACTAGTCCGAAGAACTCATGCACTTATTATCGGTAACTCTCAATCTAATAAGGAGGTTCACAAAGAGACAAGTACCCCGAGGAGGAGTGTATGGGTTTTTTGTTATCCTTGCGCATCCTCGACTCATGTCACAACTTTCACTTCCCTTTTCATATGAGGCTATAAATGGCACAAAGCTTGAAAAGTAAAGATACAACGATGTTGCTGCAGTAGTAACAATCATCAAGACCACTAAAAACAGAAGAAAAACAAAAAGGAAAACCTAAATTCGTTGCGGCCTGCCTCCCGAAAGCGCTTCTTTAAAGGAATTAGCTAGGCTTTATGCAAAAAGATCAAGTCTTACCAAGAAAATAACTATCCCGTGTAACGGACTCAATAGGTAACTTAATCTTCTTTCTAGGGAAGTGTTCCATCCCTTTCTTGAGAGGGAATTGTAATTTGATAATCCCTTCTTTCATATCAATAATAGCACCCACGGTGCGAAGAAAAGGACGTCCCAAAATAATGGGACAAGAAGGTTCACATTCAATGTCCATAATAGTAAAATCAACGGGAACATAATTGTCATTAACAATGATAAGAACATCATCGATCTTCCCCAAAGGTTTCTTTACGGAAGAATTGACAAGACGAACACCAAAAGAACAAGGATCAAAAGGTTTCAATTCAAATATATCATACATTATTTTGGGCATAACAGAGGTACTAGCTCCGACATCACATAAATCATAGCAAGATAATTTATTCAACTTAATTTCAATCATAGGATCCCAACCATCTTCTACTTTCTAGGTATGGAGGCTTCTACCCTAAGCTTCTCCTCCCTAGCTTTAATGAGAGCATTAGTGATATGCTCCGTGAAGGCAAGATTAAGTGTGCTAGTGTGGGGGTCTCTAGACATCTTTTGAAGGAAACGAATAACTTCAGAAAGGGTGCAATTATCAAAATCAAGGTCACTACTATCAAGTAAGGTGGTAGTGGTGTCCTTTAGGCTCACTTGTTCGGTAGCTTCTATAGTCATAGGAGTTTCCTTTTCTACGGTTGAGGTCATAACATCACCATTAATAGGTCCTATGGGACTAGGGGTGCATTGGGTGCTAAGAGTTTGGATATCCTCAACGACTTGGATAGTAGCAACAATATGGTGTGTAGAAAGTCTCCTAATTCTATATTCTTCCTCCTTTTCTCTAGCCCATCTCTCTATAAGTTTAGCCATCATCCTAATGTTTTCATTAATTTGCACTTGAATAGCGTTCATAGGAGTGACCTTCCTCTCCTCAAGAGGAGAAGTTCTAATTTTAAGCAATTCTACTTCATGGGCTAAATTATCTACCTTCGACGAGAGATTATCTAATTTGTCTAGTTTTTCCTCTACACTCTTGTTGAAGGCTTTTTGGGTAGTGATGAAGTCTTTAAGCATGCTCTCTAATTCAGAAGTGGAGTTCTTGGTGCTAGGATAAGTGTTTTGTTCCCATAGTTGTTGGAGGGGAACGGTCTAGGATTGCTACCAAAATTACTCCTATAAGCATTGTTGTTGAAGTTGTTTCTAGAGATAAAGTTCACATCTACTTGATCTTGAGCAATCAAAGAATTTAAAGGAACATCATGAGGATCAATAGGAGATTGCTTAGTTGGTAGAGACATAATCAAGTCAACTTTTTCATTTAGGGAGGAGAACTCCTCGACAGAGTTTACCTTCCTACCTGTTGGAGCTCTTTCGGTGTGCCATTGCGAATAGTTGGTCATCATCTCATCGAGTAGTTTTGTGGCAGCACCAAGCGTTGTTGACATAAATATTCCTCCCGCGGCCGAATCTAGCAAGTTCCGCGAGGTAAAGTTCAAGCCTGCATAAAAAGTTTGGATAACCTTCCAAGTAGTCAAACCATGCGTAGGGCAATTCTTAACAAGAGATTTCAAGCGTTCCCAAGCTTGGGCAACGTGTTCATTATCCAATTGCTTAAAATTCATAATATTACTCCTCGATTGGATAATCTTAGCTGGGGGGGGGGGTAGTACTTCCCTATAAAAGCATCCTTGCACTTATCCCAAGAATCTATGCTATTCCTAGGCAAGGATTGAAACCAGATTTTAGCTCCTCCTCTCAAGGAGAAAGGAAAAAGCCTAAGGTTAACAATATCACCATCTACTTCTTTGTACGTTTGCATATCACAGAGCTCAACAAAATTATTTAAGTGCAAAGCAGCATCATCTCCAGCACCGGAGAATTGATCTTTCATAACAAGGTTCAAAAAAGCATGTTTAATCTCATAAGAAGGTGCTGAAGTGGCAGGTGGAGCAATAGGAGTGCAGATAAAGTGTGACGCCCCCAAAATCAAATCGTGTACAGTAATCATACACGCAAGGTACACGATCGAGATCAGGGACTCACGGTGAGATATCACAACACAACTCTACAATTAAAAATAAAACAAGCTGTTTAATACAAGCCAGAGGCCACGAGGGCTCGAATACAACAGCTCGAGAGCACAAAGTCAGCGGAAGCAATATTATCTGAGTACAGACACCAGGATACACGGTTGCCTTAAGAAGGCTAGCACAAAATCAACACGATCGAAAAGGCGAGGCCTCCTGCCTGGGAACCTCCAAACTACTCCTAGTCAAAAGGGAACTCGACGTCGTAGAAGGCATCGGGGATCTTCATGTTGCGGTGGTCGACATCGGGGATCTCCTGCTCCTGGACTCCAAGGCTCCAACGTCGACTGCAGCGGCCGATCAGGCAAAACAGTAAAGGAAATAAAGCAGGTGAGTATCTAGTATACCCGCGAGTCTTACGTCCGCTACTAAGCATTTATGAATTTGTATCAAATGGAAAGGGGAGGCTGTATATAGTGGACTGCAAGGTAGAAAGTCAGAGCAAGGAAGAGAAGCTGGGCCTATCGAAGACTAGCATCTTCCGACGAGTCTTGCAGCATGAGGTAAGAATCAACCAACAGTTTAATATAACAGTAATGAAAGTAACAATGCAGACGAAGTTGCTGCAGCATTGTATAATAATAAGTTGTAATCATAATTAACAATGCCTTCGAGTTCCATCTCTCGACATCCCCGCGAGGGAGAAAACCCGGAACCAACAGTTTAATAGTAGTAGTTTGTAGTGGTAGGATCTGGCTTCAGCATAAAGCGTCCTGTTACCGTGGACACGGCTATCGATAGATTAATCTTCCCTGTAGGGGTGCACTAGTGTGACACTACACGCTCGGATCTCCAGGGTGGCGTACACCTGGTTAGGGAGCACCCCACCGAGGCTATCCGACACAACACAGTCCATCCTACGACTCATTAGAGAGATCCCCGCCGGTCTACAACCCTAAGTGCAAGGGGGTCATGGGCCTATCACCCCTCGCTCTCCGGGTCGTTGCGAGGAGGGTGAATTCCAACACCGCAGCGCGATTTGTACCTGCCGCAATGCTGAACTGGACGTCTTTCAGAGCTTTCGAACGAGGCTACATTGCGGAGGCGCCCAAACGCGTAATCCCACGCATAGGTAGTGCGTACAAGCCAAAAGGCTACTCAAGTCATCCGCCGAACCCGTTAAGCATTTTATTAATTTTCTGACGAGACAACCGTTATCGTTGCCCCTTACTGAATGAGTCGCGGACAACGACAGCAGTCAGGACCACCAGTAACGTCGGTGCTTGCCCTGTCGTCCCACCAACTCGTGCGGTTACCAACAAGGTGAACCGTCTCCTTACCTTGTCTCGCGTTTGCTCCGAAGAGCTCGACTTTCGTACAACAGGAAATCCTTCGGCCATGAACAGTACTAGGCCCGCCGCACACCGGTGGAATACACCTGACCTGTCGTTCCGCTAAGATACCCTGCGCGGGCACCGTTGGGTCACCCGACTCCTTACCTGTAAGGACACCAGTTGATTCGAGTGCCTACCATCAAGTGAAACCAGGAGGAATCACCCTCGATGGTACACTTGAAGAGGTCTGACAGAGACATCAGCGGAATGAACTAAAGAGGAATATTCTCGTATCACCCCGGTGGTTCCGAGACACCAGCGGAATAAACTAAAGAGGAATACTCTCGTATCATCCCAGTGATGCTACGCTACTGAGCCGACGAGGGTGAAATACGAGTCCGTCTACTCATAAGTCAAACTCGAAGCGACTCGACAGGGTCTCGCCGTTGTAGGTTCCCTAGGGCGTCTGCATTGATCCGTACCTGTTGCAGTTATAATATTTTGTAATCCGCTTTCACTCACCAGAGTGATCACGACCCGCTATTCTAAACCTAGCTAACAATGCGCAGGGTTTACTGCTGAATATTATATATATATTTATAAGGCAGCATAGGACAAAGGAAAGGTACATCAAGGGGCGACAAAAACATGCTATGCAATTGAATAGGATTGTAACGTAGCAGCAGCAGTAACAATGCCTAGTGCAAGAAATGTACGGAAAGATAGGCGATATCTGGGGAAGAGAATGGCTCTGCTTGCCTGTAATCTCGGTAGTAGGGGTACGTTCGTCGACGATGTAGTCGTACCCGACAGCAGTGTAGTCGGCGGTAGGAGCAGGGTCTACCGAAGATTAAAGGGGGGGGGGAGGAAACAGTAAATACACAGCAATAATATACAAACATATGCATGACATGACAGATGAAATGTCAACGGTGTTCTAACGCAGTGCAATGCACGATGCTCGGAGCGGGAATTCATCCGGGGACGACTCATCAGTACCGGTTGATTACCGGACCGATGATCCGGAGGGGGAAGGTTCCATGTCTGCAGTGTTAGAGACATATGACAGACATGTGGGTAGTGTATCCGTGCTAGTTGATCCATTCTGAACAACTTTCATGTTCAGAACAATTTCATCCGGAAAGTTTTACCGGCTCCGGTCGTCTGACAGACAGATGAACCGGAGGAGAAATGTTCCACGTTCGGTAAGTTAGAGGGGGTGGTAGACGAACGGATACCGTATTCGTAATCTACGCAATTTTCTGAGCAATATTGATATATAAATTATTTTCATCGGAGTTACGATTATTTTGTTATGATTTTCTGAAGTTTAAATCATTTTATACAATTTTAGAATTTATTTTATTAATCAAATAAACATTATCTAGAATATTATTGTTGACTGGTCAATCCTGACGAAGGGGACCCACCTGTCATTGAATCGTTTGGGTTTCGCCGAAATTTTACTAAGTCTGGGATTTTGCGGTGCGAATTATCCATCGGCCGCCTTCGGGGGCCTACGGTTTGGGGTTACACACCTCCGGTGAGTTCGTGCCTTACACCAACATTCATCATCTGTCTGCGATCTCGAATCCGGTACGGGTGGCATCTACGATAAAGTTTGTCTTCTTAATTAAAATCTCGCCGGAAAAATACTGCCCGACGTTAATTCTCGGAGATCGTTAATAAGTGCAAAGTTTGCCCGATAACTGCCGTTGATCTATAGCTCGAATGCGGACACTTCCAATGGATGATTTGTACTAAAACACTAGTACAATCATGCCATGCCCTCAGATGGCATGACGGATACCTGCAGCAAGTTCAACCACAGCATAAAGGGGCTATCTGGTTAACGTTACCTGCTGTTTATTAGAAATCCGCCCTTTGCTATTTTCGTAGAATTAAATCTAGTCATTATCTGGAATTGTTCCAATGGAACCAAGTGAAGCGGGTTATGTCTAATATGTGCCCAATGTATTGCTGTTGTCCAAAGGAGGTTTAGCAGTAGCATTTTACACCTAGGTGCTTTCTTCAGGTTCAATATTTTTCAGGTTTAGATAACATAAATCTGCCTTTCTCAATTTTATAGCACTTAACCTATGCATCGTATAGAGTTGGTCCAATGGGGTAAATCGAAGGTTGTTAGATGTACAAACAACCCATATTATTCTCATCCATGTTAAACTACAATTGCAAGCTTTTTTTTGTTGTTGTCCAAAGTGGTGTCCAGTAGTTGTTTTCATACATAGCCATTTTGTTTTTCTTCAGGTTCAGTAGGTAGCAGCACCAGCAGCAATATTGTTGTGCTCGTGGGCGGCCTGGGGCGCATGGCTAGAGCGTGGGGGTGTGCGGGCTACCGGCAAGATGACCACGACGACAGCAGCATGTGCGGACGGCCAAAACCGTGCAACAACGAGGGCGGCGGAGGCTCACGGTGAGGGGGGGGGGGGGCGTCGCGGCTGGGGAGGAGGTGGCCGGTGGCGTGTCCTTGCGGGGCGAGCACGAACGACGTCGGGGAAGCGGTCAGGGACGCGGCGGCCTCCACGGCGGCGCCGTGCACCGACAGCCATGGCGGCTAGGGTTGGTTGCGGCGCCCGAGGTGGAGGGGAGCGGCGAGGCAGGTGGTGGTGCGCAGCGGCGGCACGGTGCCGTGGGCTCTAGGGGGTGGCCGAGGTCGGGGGCGGCGCGGCAAGGCAGCACCTCGCCGGGAGGGCCGGCGGCGTCCAGGAGGAGAGGGGGCGGGATCGGGATCGGGAAAGAGAGGGAGGGGATCGGGATCGAGAGAGATGGGGGGGGGGGCTCGGTCGTGCGCTTAGGTCTAGGACAGAGGTGGGCTGGGGCGGCCTGGCAGGCCGGCCTGGGCTGGCTGGGCACTAGGCCCAGTTGGCTTGGGCCGCTTTTTTTATTTATTTATTTATCACTTACTTTTAGTTAATTCTTTTAGCTAGCATTATAATTTTGTAAAATATAGGACTGGCTCCAATATTAGTGTTAGGTAATATACAGTGGCTACTTAAAGTTTGAACTGTAAATAAAATCATTCATCATTTTATTTAAATAATTATTATTTAATTTGGACTTTTTAATCTACTGTTTTATTTGTTAGCATTATTTTATAGCACAATAAATAACAACAACAATACCAACATGGTCCAGAGATTATTAGCGAATTTATAAAAGTGGTTGGGCAATTTTTGGTCAAACTTTAATTGTCACCTAGGTTTTAATATTGCACCCAATGCATTTCAAGATTTGATTTGAATTCAAATGAAAAGGGTTGGACTTTTTATTGATTCATGATGAGCAAGCTCCATGATCACATTGCTTTTGAATATCACCCAACATGATTATTGAAAGGATCAATGCAAAGGTGATCAAAGTGAAATTAGCAACAATGATTTGACTGTAGCAAAAGGATTACTGTTCCAACAACAGTGATTACTGTTGGATTACTGTAGCGTGACACCCGGGGTGTTACATAAAGTAACTATTGTTATGACTAGTGAAGTCACACAACTTGGTGTTCTCAGAGGAACCCATAGTAGCAGAAAGCAAGGTAACTTTTTTTTGATTTTTGATAAAGGACACTAAAGCAAAAACTAAAAGGTAAACTAACAAGACTAAAAAGCAAAGATCAAAGATAGCGTGCAACTCCCCTATCTTGAAGAGCGGAGTCCCCGGCAACGGCACCAGAAATTAGCTTTGATGGATTCTCGCCCCTCGTTGGTTACCGAAAGTGGAAGGTTGAGATGTAGACAGCAAGAAATTTCCCTCGGTGAAGATACCAAGGTTTGTCTCCAGTAGGACTCCGACAACGACAGGAAGGTGACAACGACGCCAGCAATTAGGCGGTTGACGTGGACCTGCACACACAACAGGTAACTTTGATCCCAACGAGTACAGAGAGGTTGTCAATCCCTCCGGCATTGTTGTTTACAAAGGATCAAACACACGGGATAATAATGTTAGTGATAGCAACAGAAAAGGAAATAAAGCAGGAAATAAATAGGGTGTAAAAAGTATTGGAAATATGGACCGGGATCCCATGATGTTCACTAGTGATGTCTCTCACCCAAAAGACGATAAAACAGCCATGCGAGGTAAATCAATCATAGCTGGGCAATTGACAGGATTATGTGCGCAAACCAATGCTAACTATGCTATAAAGAAAGGAAGAGGCTCAAAAGCTTGGGCGGTACGCCAAGACAAGTAGACCGAAATCCATCTGCATCTACCTACTAATCATCCACCTTGAGATATCTATCTAGAACATCTCGCTGGTATTAAGTTGCGAATCCCACCCAAAGTGTAAACTCAAAGCAACATACACAACTGGAATTCGCCTGTTTGCCGTCTGCCATGGCGGACGGCAAACACCTGTATGGCCGACGGCAAAACCCTTTGCCGTCTGCCCCCGCACGGTAAAGCACCCGTCAGCCATTTCATCGGAAAAGAGGTGCGTTGCCGTCTGTTGTATATCGACGGACGGCAAAGCTCTTTGCCGTCCGCTGGAATAAGAAACGGACGGCAGAGAAGCTTGACGGCGAAGCTGTGCCAGCCGGCTCCGTCAGGCCGTTAACAGCGGGGTTGCCGTCTACGGACAGACGACAAAGAACGGTGACGTCATCGGATAAGGTAATGACGTCACCCCCCCCCCCCCCCGTCATATGTTTGCCGTCCAGCAGCAGACGGCAAAGTCCTATGCTTTGCCGTCTGCCTTGCCGGAGGCAGACGGCATAATGACCAAATGGTCACCCAGCTGTTGCCAGATTGCACAGCTGGGCGCCACGTGTCCTCTTTGCCAACTGCAAGCAGACGGTAAAGGCCTTTGCCGTCTTCTTGCTGACGGCAAAGAGGCTATATAGCCTCTGTTTTTTCTGTTTTTCTATTAATCCCTGCATTTGACAAAAAAAACAATATATATATATATACCAGCAGAATCAGAAGCACATTTTAACACCACATCACATCATGTCAAACAACATATGAATCTCCAACAAGGATAACACATTGTTTCCAAACAAGGATAACAACAATATATACATAGTTCATTACACAAAGTCTCCAAACAGTTCATAACAACAATAAAATGTTTCTAAGCTATATTGAAAGTGAAAATACAGCAACTCTATCGATGCACGACCCTCATAAAGCAAATCTGCAAAATCAAAATAAGAAAGTTAGCGGAAGAAGGAGGACAAGAAGAATAAGTAATAAGAGAAGGAGAAGGACAAGAAGAAGAAGAAAAGAGAAGAAGAACAAGGAGGAGAGAAGAAGAACAGAGAAGAGTTCTTTTCTATCTTCTCCTTGTTTTTCTTCTCTCCTCTCCTTGTTCTTCTTCTTCTTCTTCTGTTTTCTTTAGCATTTGTGAGCAATTAAGCTAACCTTGAGCATTTGTGAGCATATTTTGAGAAATTAAGCTAACCTTTAGCATTTGTGAGCAATTAAGCAAACATTACCATATTTTGAGCCAATGAAACTAACTTTAGCATATTGTGAGCAATTTAAGAAACTTTAGCGTGTTTTGAGGAATTAAGCTGACTTTAGCATATTGTGAGCCAATTAAGCTAGCTTTAGCATTTTGTGAGCCACTTTAGCTAACTTTACAATTTTTTAAGTGAATCAAGCTAACTTTAGCATTTTGTGAGCGATTCAAGCTAACTTTAGCATCTTGTGAGAAAATCAAGCTAAATTTACCATTTTGTGAGCAAATTAAGCTAACTTTGGCAACTTTGAACAAATGAAGCTAACTTAAGCATTTTTTGAGCCAATTAAGGTAACTTTAGCATTTTGTGAGCAAATTAGGCTAACTTCATCATATTGTGAGAAAATCTGGCTAATCATGCTATTATTAGGCTAACTTAGCTATATTTAAGAATTTCATAATATTTCAGAAGCTAAATATGCATTTTCAAACTAACTAAGCATTAATAAAGCAAAATATACAACACAACTTACCGGAGTGTAGCCCTCAAGGCTGAGGTGGCTGAGAAGCATCCGTCGGGTTGCCCGATGTTGACGGTGGAGAAGGGTCATGGGACGCAGGCCGAGAGTTATGCTGCACAAAAAGATCAACTAGAGGTTAGCACGACGCCACTCAATATGGTATTGATGATCATCGAAAGATACTCACCGTCCCCACAGGAGAAATGATCGGCATCGGTGGAGCGGCCTGACCAGTCTTCTCGCACATAGTCTGCACATTTGTTTTTCATGAGTCAATCATATTAGTTAGTAATATAAACAAAAATTATAACATGCATTCTTTGGGTGAATATGAACAAGTGACTTACCACGAAGAGCTCATACAAGGCCCGGTTCGATGCATCGTGTCGTGCCGCGGCCTCCTCGAGAGCCTTCGCCGTCCTCTCCTCCGCCAGCCGCTCTCTCTCCGCTGCCTTCTCCTCTGCCAACCGCTCCTTCTCCTCCAGTAGCCGCTGGGTGTTCTATCGCTCTTTCTCAAGAGCTTCCTGCAACCCCACTCCTCTAGTTAGCATTGTAATATTCGATGAGAGAAAACAAGAATGCAAGAGTCCTTATGGATAACCTGGATAGCGAGGCCGACTGGCCGCGGACGAGTCCTTATAGCAGGAGAAGAGCTCGTTTGGCGTGCCTTGATCTCAGGAAGAGTCTTATCGCACCTGATCAACTTATCTCCAATGGCCATGGCGCCATGGCGCCTTCCGCCACCAGAGATCATCACCAGCTCCGGCTCAATAGGCTTCCCAAGCGGGTTATAATCCTCCCCGTGCTTCTCCTTCGCCACCTCAGTATAAGCCTTGAGCTTACTGTAGGCGGCAATGTTGGTGAAAGTCGAAGGACTGGAGAGATCAGACTCTGAGAGCGCCTTTGCCTTCTTGTACGACGCTGTATGGGCCATGCCATACATGTCGAACACCTAAGGCACCTCCGTTTTATTATGCTCCGCCTAGAAGACAAAGCAAAGCACGATATTAGTAAGTTGTGGGTGCCAAAAAGACAAAGAAAAGTAACATTTGCATGAAAATTGAAGCAAAGCACATACCCATTTATTCCCGTAACCAGCTAAGTTGCGGCTTCCTTGATGGTGTGGCACACCAACCATTTGGGCGCGGCGCTCCTTGGCATTGTTGTGGATGGCCAACCAGGCATTTGAGCACTAGTGGTCCACAATGGCCTCCCAACAATCCATCTTGTCCGCACACCATCTCGGTGGCGCCTAAGTTAGTAAACAAGGAAACTAATAAGTAGCCTAGATAGGAACCAAATCAAGCAAACTATTCAAGACTTAAGAAGGGTTACCGTCATGTACTGGGCCCTGGTCAGAAACTTCTTGCGGCAGTCCTTCTTGCTACGCTTGCGCCCTTGCTTGGCGTAGTAGTCACGGACCGCCTGCACTCGCATCTCGTGCCTTGTGTTCTGCAAGAGGCGCGTGGCCTCTGCAACTAACACGTCCTCCGCCTCCTGCTCCTTGGACTCATCGACCTTGTAGTAGACCTGCAATAGCACGAGACAACACTGATGAGTGCACTGATGAGACAACACTGATGACAACACTGATGAGTGCACGAGACAACACTGCAATAGCATGATTTTATTGTGTGAAACAGAAATTACCCAAAAGCCGTTGATCACCATGTCGGCTCTGGTGTGGCATTCGACCCCGTTGATGGTCGTATCCGGCGGGGCCGGGGCAGCACAATAGTGCTCCCACTTGAGTCCAGGCTGCGGAACCTCATCAGGTCCGGGCAATTGAACCAGCCCCGGGAAGTTCTCCCTGACGAGCACACCAAGGATGGAGTTGGGATTGCGGACACCATTGCCGTATATCCAACCCCTGCAGTATAAAAAGACAAAGCTATCAGATAGACATAAGTATAGAAGGTACCGGAAGAGAGTATAAGTGCACTTACGTCTCTCCATCAGGCGTAATCAACCACTTATGGGCGGGAGTCACCGGCACGGACGGGAGCCGTGTACCCCCACGCTGGTACACGGTGGTACCCTCAGCTACCTCCTCCTCATCCGTAGTGTCCAACTCGGCACCAGCCTCCCCCTCAGGCGTGTGCTGCTCCGGCTGGTCCGGCCAGGGACTCCAGGTCGTGTGGGTGGACGTAGCCTCCTCCTCCACCTTAGGATGGTCCACCCTGCAGTGCTCTGGTGAATCAGCCGGAGGTGGCGGCGAGGAAGCAGCAGCAGGTGTTCGTCTCCCTTTCCCGCGACCACCACCTGCTTTTCCTCTCCCGGTCTTCTTCCGACCTCCTCTCCCCCTGGGTGGCTCATCAGTAGAAGGAGGAGGCGAGGAAATACTCTCGAGCAAAGACCTCCGTAGAGCCAGAGGTGGGAGCGCATGACCCTGACCCCTCCCTCGCGAGCCTGAGGTCTCGCCCTCCATATCTGTCACGAACCTGCCAAGAATTAAAATAAAATAATTAGTACAATGAGAAAAAGAATTAATAATACAACAGTAATTACTGCAATAATGAGAATATATATATGTAATTAAAGTTGAGATGCATACAACTAACAATAGTCGGGATCATCGGTCTCTTCTCCGCGATCAATTGAAGGATCGTCATCGCTATCACGTGTGTCGTCGATAATGATGGCCTCATCAGGTTCAACAACACCAACATTTGGAAGGCCTTTATGTAAACGGTCAAGCATTGACAGGTCATCTGGAGCAGTAACCTCTTCTTCAGGCTCTTCAACATCGTCGTTAGCGGGTTCACTCTCATCATCGTTATCGGGTTCACTCTCATTGTCTTCTTCCATGTTCTGGGGTTGCGTAGAGCGGTTTCGGAAACTTTTTTTTATCACTCGTGTTTCTTGGAAGAATTCTCCTTCATATGTCTCTGGGTCAATGTGGGGTACATAATCGTCTTCATTGGGGGGAGGTGGTCTAATATGTGGTGGCACATCATAAACGACATCCCAACCTTTCAGGTTTTCAACCGTTTGGCAGGGGTAGGATAGATAGAAAACCTGGGTGGCCCGTTGAGCCGTAATATAGACATCAGGGACATTTAAATGGGTGTCTTGTCGAATTTCAACTAGACCTACATGTTCATGAGTCCGTCTAGTCCTCGACGGGAGAAACCAATGACATTTGAAGACAACGACGTTGGGAGGATTCTCACCATAGAATAGAAGTTCGTATATTGCTTCAACTCTTCCATAATACTCAATACCTCCGTCGCCGACAGCAGAGACACCTGAATTTGTACTTTTTCGATCGGCCATTTTTCGCTCTTTATCAACGGTACGAAAGCGATACCCGTTGATGTCGTATTTCTCAAATACACGGACCTTATTGTCAAAACCATTAGCGACTTGTCTCAATTCGGCGTCCATAGGCTCCTCATTTGACTATAAGTTTTATATTGTTATATTAGTGAAAAATAGGTCGAACCAACAAATGAAACCCTATATATGAATGATAGTTACCGTTCGTTTGAACCAAGAGATGAAAACCAGGATTGCCGTCTACTTGATTGGCAAGAAGCTCATACTCTGCGATGGAATCACTTTCAATAACCACTCCATTCGAGAATTTGGCGACGTATCGAATGTATGAATTCAGGGGAATTAATAAGAAACAAGAATTTTTAGAAGTTGCGAAACAATGTACGTACCGAGCACTTACTCGATGTACGGTCGCACTTCTGTTAGGTTGGTGAAGATATACAGTGTAAGAGTCTGCCATTCTTTGATATCCAAAATCTTATTTCTCGAAGCACCAACAGGTCCAAGCTTCCCTTTGAATAGGCTGAGGTTGGATTGACGCCGTTGGGGGTCGCCAGTATTGTACCGAGGCTTTGGATTATGCAAATGGCGATTTTTGGCTTCATAATGTGCTGTCACGAAGTTTGCCGCCTCCTCGGTAATGAAAGCCTCGGCCATCGATGCTTCAATTCTACGTTTATTTTTACATTTTGCTCGAAGCGTCTTCTGCATTCTCTCCGTTGAATAGCACCAACGATTTTGCACAGGGCCCCCTAATCTTGCCTCGGTCGGGAGATGCAATATCAAATGCTGCATCGGATTAAAAAAACCCGGTGGAAAGATCTTCTCTAACTTGCAGAGCAACTCCGGCGCCATATCTTCCATGTCTTCTAGCACGCCATCGGATAGTTCTTTAGCACAAAGAACACGAAAGAAATAGCTCAGTTCTGCCAGTACTAGCCACTCTTCCTCGGGGATATAGCCGCGCAACATCACCGGCATTACCCGCTCAAGCCATATGTGCCAATCATGACTCTTCAGCCCTAATATTTTATGTTTTTCAGGACTCGCTCCCCTCCTCAGATTCGCTGCATACCCATCGGGGAACATCAAACTGTTTTGCACCCACAAGAGAATTTCCCTGATATGCCCCCTTTCAAGATTGAACCAGGCCCTTGGCTTGGACCAATTCTTCTTTCCTTTCGGCTGTCGCATGTTCTGTGAGGGTCTATCACATAGAGTCTCCTGGTCAACTCTAGCTTTAGGATTATCCTTTGACTTCCCATCTATGCCGAAAAATGTACCAAACAGGGCCTCGCCGATATTTTTTTCAGTGTGCATCACGTCAATATTGTGTGGAAGTTCGAGGTCTTGGAAGTAGGGGAGATCCCAGAAGCATGTCTTGTGAGTCCAGGCGTGTTCCGAATTATATCCCTTGAAATACCCGGGACGTTCTGGATCAGGCTCGAGAGAGTTCAACTGTGCCAAGACATGTTCGCCCGTCATCGTAGGTGCTGCCAGGTTTTTGACAACTTTGCCTTTGATGAAGTTCTTCTTGTCTTTTCTAAAAGGATGCTTAGGAGGCAGAAACTGTCTATGCAAGTCGAAGCAGGAATACTTGCCACCCGCCTTCAGCCAATGAAACTGAAGAGCAGCCTTGCATGTTGGGCACCCGAACTTTCCATGAACACAGAAGCCAGCGAAAAGCGCATACGCCGGCAAGTCATGCATCGAGTACTGGTACCAAACATGCATTTTGAAGGTCTTTTTGCTAGCTTCATCGTATGTCTTGAACCCTTCATCCCAAGCTTGTTGCAATTCCTCCTTAAGCGGTTGCATGTACACATCCATATTCTTCCCCGGATATTTGGGCCCTGGTATTATCAACGTCAGGAAAATATTCTTCCTTTTCATAATCTCTGAGGGGGGGAGATTGAGTGGCATGACAAATACAGGCCAACAACTGTATGGGGCTACCATCAGACCGAAAGGATTGAACCCATCTGTGCCGACGGCGATTCGGCAATGCCTTGGCTCCTTAGCTTTTTCCGAATGTTTTTCATGAAAGTGCTTCCATGCTGAACCATCCGATGGGTGAGTCAACATCGGCTTCCCATCTGCATCAAATTCTGTTCTCTTCCCATGTTTGTGCCATGTCATCTGTCTGGCTGTCTCTTCCATCATGTAAAGGCGTTGAATTCTTGGTATCACTGGAAGATACCTAAGAACATTTACGGGTATTTTGGTCTGCGTCTTCTCACCTTGACCATTGTCTACCACAACATACCTGGATGACTTGCATTTGGGAAAATAGTCTTCGTCCGCATACTCTTTCCTAAATAAAGCACATCCATTTTCACAAGCATGTATCTGCTCATAGGGCATCTTAAGTACCTTGAGGATTTTATCCGATTGGTACAGGTTTGCAGGCATAACATGATCTTTTGGTAGAAACCGCCCAATTAGGGTCGTGATCGCATTGTAACAATCTGTGCCCAAGTTGAATTGTGCCTTCAAAGCCATCAACTGTGCGATGGCATCGAGCTGACAAAGCTCAGTGTGAGCGTGCAGCGGACGTTTCGAAGACTCCAACATATCATAGAAGGCCTTTGCAGATTCCTCCATCTCATCGTCCTCATCCCGCGCATCGTCAAAGTCCTGCACCATGTCTTCGATCCCGGTTCCGTACTCATCCGTGCGCTGACGGACCACCTCCTCTCTCCGTCGTCCGCCAGACTCGCCATGGAAGGTCCACACCGTATAACCAGGCTTATAACCCCACTTCTGCAAGTGTTTACCCATATCCACCTCTGTCGCCTGTTTATAATTGTCGCACCTAACGCAGGGGCACCAGGTTTTTCTCTGCCCATTTGCAAACGCCGCTCTCAGAAACTCCTTGGTTTTCATTGCCCATTCATTGGTGATCTCTTTCTGATTAGGGCGACCAGTGTACATCCACGCACGATCATCGCTCATCTTGTTGCTACAGCTAGCTACTAAACAACAAATATACCATTTTATTACGTCCATTTTTTATTGCTTTTATCATACATAGCTACGGCATATGCAATTAACCTACACACTAATAGGTAAAGATAGGTCCTAATCCCACCCGAGTATGTGTAGATTGGGTCAGTTTCCCATGCTTTGGTCCCGATCCGACGCGGTATTTCGGCAGCACCTCCCCGCTGTTCTCCTAATACACGTCTCGACAACAAGCCGAGAGGTTGTGTATCCGGAGAACAACAGGGAGGCGCTGACGAAATTCCGCGTCGGATCAGGACCAGAGCATGGAAAAACGACCCAATCTACACATACGCGGGCTGTCCATGGATAACGTTGGACAATTCGAAAGAATTACTATTATAAATATTCAAATGAATGCATATCTATACTGTAATCCTTTCGAATGGGAGACGCATACTGGTTACGCAACTTTACATACTGCTAGAGCTACCGTTATCAGCATGAAGGCCAGAATTGAGCAAAGGAAAAAGGGGGAGAGGACAAGAATTTTTTTTGCTCACCCTCGAACTCAGGGAGGTCGCCGAATGGACGGGGCGGAGGTCGTCGACCACCAGACCATCACACCAGGAAAATTCCTGCACATTAAAATGCACCGAATCAACACACACACTTGATCCCGGTAATTACATCTTTTTTATTTTTTTCCCTATTATTTTCATTTATTTCATTTCATTTTCTCTTCTTTTTTCCTCCTCCTCCTCCTTCTTCTTCTTCACCTCCAACTTCTTCTTCACCCCTAACTTATTCTTCTTATTCTTCTCCACCTCCAACTTCTACTTATTCATCTCCACCTCCAACTTCTTCTTATTATTCTTCTCCACCTCCAACTTCTACTTATTCATCTCCACCTCCAACTTCTTCTTCTTATTCTTATTTTACCCCAAGCTCCCCTCCTCCTCCTTGTTCTTTTTATTAACCTTCAACTTCTTTTTTCTCTTCTTCTTTTACTATTTTCATTTTACCCCTAATTTGTTTCCCTCTTCTTCTTTTATTTCCTTTCTTTTCTTTCTTTCTCTTCTTCTTTTCCTATTCAACTTTTACTCCTAAGGGATTTTTTGGATTCCTAAGGATTTTTCTTATGGATTGCCTTTGGATCATAGGATTGACACCATCAAATTCCTAAGGAATCTTAACATGAGCTCTAAGCTCTTTTTATTTTTCCTGTGAGAAGTCCAATACACTCACACTCTATCTCTCTCTACTCTATCTCCTCATTCCTACAAAAAACTTACACTACCTAAACTAAACAGAGAAGAAAACATATCTAATTAACCCTAAAAAAATCTAACACAATCTAAACTAACTAAAACAGAGAAGTCTAACTAATTATAACATAAAACTAACTAAAACAGAGAAATATAAATAACTAAAACCTAAAAGCAACTAAAACTAACTAACTAATTAACATGAAAATCCTAAAAAAATAGCATGGAGGGGAGGAGGGGAGGGGCTTACCTTTGGTGGGTGGCTGCGGGTGGGGGTGGAGGTGGCGTCGGCGAGGTGGGCAGCGGCTTGCTCAAAGGAGGCCGACGATGGCTTGCTCGGGGCCGGCGGCAGCCGAGATGAGGGGAGGCGGCGTTGGAGGAGGGAGGCGGGCTGTGGCCGGGGAGAGGGCTTAGCTGAGAGGAGGCAGGGCGGTGGCCGGCTGTGGCGAAGGGAGCCGGGGAGGCGTGGGCGGCGGCGGCGAAGGTGTCGGCGGCGGCGGCGTCGCAGGACAGAGAGGCGTGGGCGGAGGAGAGTGAGAGTGGTGGAGAGAGTGGGTCGACGTGTGCGGGGTTAACGGCAGCCCGTTATGCCGTCCGTAAGCAGACGACAAAGACGGGGTTTGCCGTCCGCTGGAAGACGGCATAGCACGGGTCCGTTAAGCCAGAGGAGACGCAGCCCGGGTGGGCCCGCTGGGTTGTTTGCCGTCTGCCTATGGACGGCATAGGGACCTTTGCCGTCTGCATAGGCCAGCACAGACGGTAAAGTAGTTGTTTACCGTATGTCCGGGGTTTGCCTTCTGTATCTAGGGAAGCAGACGGCATACACATACTTTGCCGTCTGCCCCGACGAAAAACAGACGGCAAAGACCCTGGCACATGGCAAACTTGTGAATTCCAGTAGTGATACAACTGCATTAAAGAACTTTGCGTAAAGTAAACAATCCTTGCACCCGCAAGTACAAGCACCGTTGTTTTCTCCCTTGTGGCAACAGCACATTCCCTAGACTCATGTTTCTGTCACTCAAGCTAGTCATCAGGGGGCATGAACCCACAATCATGCATAACACTCCCTCTTGGAGTCACTACCTACTACTTGGCCAAAGCAATAAACAGCAACGGAGAACATGCAAGAATTACTCAAGAACATAAATATAAAACAGGAGAATCAAATATATTACTCAAACACAATCTGAACATAGTCTCATAATCCATCAGATCCTAGCAAACTCAGCATAGTAACAACAGAAAGATTACATATGTGCCTCGATCATGTAGGGCAGCTCACGAGGTCTAAACCATGAAGAACAAAGAGGGGAGGAGAACATCACATAGCTATTGATGATGGACCCGTGGTCCAAGGTGGACTACTCAGGGTTCATCCAGGAAGCATCCATGGTGGTGGAGAAGCTCCCGGAGGTGGTTCCTCCCTCCGGCAGGGTGCCGGGAAGAGGGCTCCTGGTGCTCCCGATCTTGGAAGCGCGGCGGCGGAGGAACAGAGAAGAGATCGCGAAAAAGGGTTCTGTCTCCGAGGGTTTCTCGTCATGGGGAATAAATAGGCGAAGGGGGGCAGCCAGAGGTGGACCAGGGGCCCAAGGTGCCCCCCTGGCGCGACCTAGGGGGTGGCCGTGCCAGGTGGTCGCCTGGGCCACCCTTGGCCCCCCTCTGGCCCCACTCGGGCTCTTCTTGAAGCTTCCTGTACGCTGATGTTTCCTATATTTTTCCCGGATTTTTTCTGACACTTTAAATAATGGGAAAACCTGAAATACAAAAATAGAAGAAAACAGGAACTGGCACTGGGGTGCACTGAGTTAATAGGTTAGTCCAAATATGATCAAAAGTGTATGGAAGTGCATCAATATCATAGCAATATCACACAAAAGATGCATGGAGCAAGCATAAATTATAGATACGTTTTGGACGTATCAACATCCCCAAGCTTACTTCGTGCTCGTCCTCGAGTAGGTAAATGAACAAACATAATTTCTGTGGTGACATGCTACCAACCATATAAGAACTTTTAAGTAAAGCAATCAAGGCATGTAATCCAATTGAAGTCATAACAGTCAAGAGTCCATATTAGCATTGAAACAAGCAACATAAGAACATAAAGGTGCAAGAGCTCTCGATGTCCGTGACTCGAATGTCTCCAAATGGTGTTTGCGTGCAAGAAAGGGGATAGGATATACGACAGAGTAAAACATAATTTTTATTGTTGAGAACTCAATCTGCTAAAGTTTCACACTTGGTCTTCTTTGGAATTTTATCTTGACTCATCCCCAGACCATTAGCCAGGTACAAGTCAAAATGATCCACTCCTTTTCGATATTTTGAGCACTCATGCAATGGATGAGCGTATGCAAGAAAGTTGACACTTGGCAAAGAGACAAAACTGTTGGAGGAGGATGATAAAAAAGGTGTGAAAGGCTCACATCAATGAGGACAATCATAGGCGAGAGAAAGCCAATTGATAGATATGATGTGAGGAGTAGGGATTGCCATGCAACGGATGCACATATGAGCTAAGGTAAGCTCTTCAATGGAACTAGTGGGTGATGGCAGTAGAGTGTTATACTCTTCAAGCCCTCGTTGATTACCCCAAGTGCAGAGTGAGATATAGTAGAGTAGCGGCAAGTTTTCCCTTGGCAAAGATACCAAGGTTTGTCTCCCGTGGGACTACGAAGGATACAAGAAGGTGGTAAAGTGAACAATGGCGCCGAGGTTGCTACTTCACCTGGACCTGCACACAGATACAAATAACTTTGCTCCCAACGAGTACAGAGGAGTTGTCAATTCCTCCGGCCTTGCCGTTTACAAAGGATCAACACAAGAGATAATGATAGTGGCTACTGAAAGTAAAGACTGAAAATAAATTGAGGGTGTAAACAATGGTATGAATATGGACCGAGGTCGCATGATTTTCACTAGTGATGTCTCTCTCCCAAAAGACGATAAAAGTGCTAGCAAGGTAAACAAATCACAGTTGGGAAAATGACAGGATTATGAAGGCACCGCAATGCTAACTATGCTGCAAAGAAAGGAAGGGCTCAAAAGCAATGGGCAGTACGCCAAGGTAAGTTGACCGAAATCCATCTGCATCTACTACGAATCATCCACCTAGAGATATCTATCCAGAACATCTCGCTGGTATTAAGTTGCGAATCCCACCCAAAGTGTAAACTCAAAGCAACAGACAATTGCATTAAAAGAACTTTGCGTAAAGTAAACAATCCTTGCACTCGCAAGTACAAGCACCGTTGTTGTATCCCTGGTGGAAACAGCACATCCCCTAGTCTCATGTTTCTGTCACTCAAGCTAGACATCAAGGGCTGTACCCACAATCAAGCATAACACTCCCTCTTGGAGTTGCAAATAAAATACTTGGCCAAAGAAAATACCGCAACGGAGAACATGCAAGAATTTACTAAATAACAAAATATAAAAGAGAAGAACCAAATATATTACTCATCACAATCTGAACATAGTCTCATAATCCATCAGATCCCAACAAACTCAGCATAGCAACAGCAGAAATTACATAGATGCCACGATCATGTGAGGCAGCTCACGAGGACTCGAAAGTGGAAGCACAAAGAAGGGAGAGATAGATCACATAGCTACTGGTCACGGACCCATGGTCCAAGGGAAACTACTCACGGTACATACGGGAGGCGTCCATGGCCATGGATGGTCTCCCGGAGGGGGTAGCTTCTTCCGGCAGGGTGCCAGAGCAGCTTCTCCAGGCAGACCCGATCTTGAAACGGCGGCGGCGGAACAGAGGCGAGATCGCGAAAGAGGAGTCCGTATTAGGGGTTTCCACCCCGAGGGGTAAATATAGGCGAAGGGGGGGGGTGTCGAGGGGACCCACCAGGCAGCCAGGAGGCCTCCTGGCGCGACCTAGGGTGGGGCCGCACCAGGGACCCTCCTGGCTCCTTGGTGGTGGCCCCCCTTTGCTGCTTTGGTGTTTCCAGAAGCTTCCGCGACGCTGAATTTTTATCTGATCTTCCTGGATTTTTTGGAGCACCTTTAATGGCCGGAAAACCAGAAATACAAAAACAGCAGAAAACAACAACTGGCAGCTGGGTGCACTGGGTTAATAGATTAGTCCAAATATGCTCAAAAGTGTATGAAAGTTCAAGCAAAACATGGCAAAGTCACACAAAACATGCATGGAGCAAGTAGAAATTATAGATACGTTTGGGACGTATCAACATCCCCAAGCTTAATTCCTGCTCGTCCTCGAGTAGGTAAATGATAACAAGCATAATTTCTGTGGTGACATGCCACACAACCATAAAAGGACTTTTAAGTAAAGCAATCAAAGCATGCAATTCAATTCAAGTCTTAACAAGCAAGAGTCTATATTAGCATTGACACAAGTAACAAAAGAACAAAAGGTACAAGAGCTCTTTCAGTCCGTGACTCGAATGTCTCCAAACGGTGTTTGTGTGCAAGCAAGGGATAGGGAAATACGAGAGAAAAAGTAAGGTTGTTGAGAACAACTATCTACTAAAGTTTCACACTTAGTCTCCTTTGGATTCTTATCTGGACTCGTCCCCAGACCACTAGTCAGGTACAAGTCAAACTGATCCACTCCCTTTCGATATTTTGAGCACTCGTGCAATGGATGAGCGTGAGAAAGAAAGTTGACACCTAAAAGGCGAAACAGAAAGAAGGTGGAGGAGGAAGACAAAAAGGTGTGAAAGGCTCACATCAATGAGGACAATCATAGGCGAGAGAAATCCAAATGATAGATATGATGTGAGGAGTAGGGATGGCCATGCAACAGATGCACATGTGAGCAAAAAGCTCTCCAAGGGAACTACTGGGGGTGCATCTAACTTGCTTGCTCAAGAAGACCTATAGCTCGTTTGAGGAGACTCATCATTGGAATATACAAGCCAAGTTCTATAGTGTGAAGGGTCCCCACATAGCTATATGCATGATGATGATCTCTATGGAGTACAAGGGATATAAGATGAAGTACTAGTGTGGATCTCTCAAAAGGAATGATAGTATGCCCCCTTCTCTCTTTTTATTTTTCTTTTCTCGTTTTTCTCTTTTTATTTATTTTTTGGTGGCCTCAATGGCTCTTTCTATTTAACTCTCATTTGTCCTCTTTGGGATCTTTTGATTTTTTTTCCTCTTTGGGATCTTTTCCCACTTTAGGGGTAATACTCTATATTTTACAAGAATATAGGAGATCTTTCACACTTTACAAAGGTACTCACATAAAGAAAATGTAACTATCATGATGCAAATGTATGCCTCTGCCAGGATAGTAGGATATGCAATGATACTAGCGCGTCATGTAGCAATGATTAGGGCAAGGCCCAACTATCATGCGGCTCATCGATCAAGCAAGTAGCATGTATGACATGAAGATCAAGTCATGAGAAGGTGGATGTTGCATGGCAATGTATCTCGGAAAGGCTATGGAAATGCCTTGTAGGTATATATGGTGGCTGTTTTGAGGAAAGATATAAGGAGGTTTATGATGACAAAGCGTATCATGCCAAGGGTTTGGATGTACCGGCGAAGGTGGACGCTAACTTTCGGAGTGAGAAGAAAGCAATGCACGACACAGGATAGGCTAGAAAAAGTATATGTGGGTGGAAGTGTCAACTTTCGAATACTCACATTAGTCCGAAGAACTCATGCACTTATTATCGGTAACTCTCAATCTAATCAGGAGGTTCACAAAGATACAGGTACCCCGAGGATGAGTGTATGGGGGTTTGGTTATCCTTGCTCATCCTCGACTCATGGTACGTGAGTGTACTCTAATATTCGAACCCTCCAGAGGTTAGTGATCCATCTAGTAGCTAGAGTTCTCAACTAGTTTTGTAGGTTTTGAAAACCACATGGATTGCCCAAAATACGACATCTATCACTAATAGGCAAGAGCTCTTGACACAAAAGTTCAAACATTACTCCAATAGATACCTCAAAACTATTGCAAGTTACTACTACAAAGAGAATAGCAACTTTAACTACCTACTTTCAGTCAAGACACAGAACTCAGTGCAACAGGCAAAATCTCTAACAAGATAAAACATGAAACCTATAGAAAGTTCAACCTAAGACAAAAGAAAAGCTCTAGAAAAACTAAAGCACTACAACTAAACAGAACAGCAGCTAAGAAAAGAAAAAGAACAGCTCACAGCTAAAAGAATAAGCATGCAAATCCTATGAGGAGTTCTAATTCAAGCGGAGCGTGTATCTCTCCCACACAAAATAGTAAGTAAGCTGGGGTCTAACTTGCTACTACAGCAAAGAAAGCAAAACAAACCTAGAAAAGTAAAGAGCGAGACGCTCCAAGTAAAGCACATAACGCATGAAGTGATTAAAATATAGTGCAACGAGAGACGAACTGATGATTTTTGATGAAGAAGGGGATGCTCGGGGGCATCCCCAAGGTTAGACTCTTGAGTCTCCTTGAATATTTATTGGGGATGCATGGGGGCATCCCCAAGCTTGAGCGTTTGACACTCCTGAATCTTCTTTCATCATCCTCCATCGCGCACTTGAAAACTCCCTTCATACATAACTCATTGTAGGCTGATTAGAGAGGTTAGTATACTAATGAAATAAATTTTCCCTTACTGGAAATAAAGATAAATTTGAAGAGCTACTGTTTCCCAAGATTGCCAAAAAGTTTTTGCAAATAAAAAGCAAGCTTAAGTTTGCAAAAGTAAAGAGAGACAAAATGTGGCAGAATCTGTGAAAAAAAGAACAGCAGGTAAAAACGAATTTTTTAGGGATACTTCTGCAACTCAAATAAAAAAACTCAAAACATACGCAAGTTTCGTAATTGTATATAGCACGCTGTGTAAAAGTTTCAGCTCAAAAATATGAACTGGGATTTATCTCTGATTTTTCTAGTCACGAGGACAAAATCTGTTTTCTGGACAGCATGTCACAACTTTTACTCCCCTTGTCGTATGAGGCTAAACTTGGCACAAAGCTTGAAAAGTAAAGATACAATGATGTTGCTACAGTAGTAGAAATCATCAAGACCACTAAGAACATAACAAAAGAAAAAAGAAAAACCTAAATTCGTTGCGGGCTGCCTCCCGAAAGCGCTTCTTTAGAGCCATTAGCTAGGCTTAAAGCAGAAGATCAAGTCTTTTCAAGAGAATAACTAGCCCGTGTGACGGACTCAAAAGGTAACTTAATCTTTTTCCTAGGGAAATGTTCCTTTCCTTTCTTGAGAGGGAATTGGAATTTGATAGTTCCCTCTTTCATGTCAATGATAGCACCCACTGTGTGAAGAAAAGGACATCCCAAAATAATTGGACAAGAGGGCTCACACTCAATGTCCATAATAGTAAAATCAATGGGAACATAATTTTCATCGACAATGATAAGAACTTCGTCGATCTTCCCCAAAGGTTTCTTTACGGAAGAATCAACAAGACGAACACCAAAAGAACAAGGATCAAAAGGTTTCAATTCAAGCATATCATACATTCTTTTGGGCATAACAGAGGTACTTGCTCCAACATCACAAAGAGCATAACAAGAGAAGTTATTCAATTTAATTTTTATCATAGGATCCCAACAATATTCTAGCTTCCTAGGTATGGAGGCTTCTAGTCTAAGCTTCTCCTCCCTAACTTTTATTAGAGCATTGGTGATATGCTCTGTGAAGGCAAGATTGAGTGTGCTAGTGTGGGGTTCTCTAGACATCTTGTGTAGGAAACCAATAACTTCTGGTAAAGTGCAGTTGTCAAAGTCTAAGTCACTACTATCTATCTATCAAGGAGGTAGTGATATCATTTAAGCTCACTTGGTTGAAAGCCTCTATGTTCATAGAGGTTTCCTCATCTACGGTTGAGGTGGTAGCATCACCATTGATAGGTCCAGCGGGACTAGGGGTGTGATGGGTGCTAATAGTTTGGACATCCTGAACTACTTGGATAGTGGCTACGGTGTGGTAGGTAGGAAGGCTCTTAATTCTATCCTCTTCCTCTTTTTCTCTAGCCCATCTTTCTTTGAGTTTAGCCATCATCCTAATATTTTCATTGATTTGTAATTGGACAACATTAATAGGAGTGACCTTACTCTCCTCAAGGGGAGAGGTTATGATTTTCAACATCTCAACATCAAGGGCTAAGTTGTCTACCTTCAAACAAAGATTATCTTATTTAGCTAGTTTTTCTTCCACATTTTTGTTGAAGGCTTTTTGGGTAGTGATAAAGTCTCTAAGCATACTCTCTAGTTCTGAAGTGGAGTTTCTGGTGGTAGGATAAGTGTTGTTCCCATAGTTGTTGGATGGGAAAGGCCTAGGATTGTTGCTACCAAAGTTACTCCTATAAGAATTATTGTTGAAGTTGTTTCTAGAGATAAAATTAACATCTACTTGCTCCTGAGCAACCAAAGAATTTAAAGGAACAACTTGAGGATCAATAGAGGGTTTCTTGGTAAGTAGAGACATGATAAGGTCAACCTTTTCATTTAAAGATGAGATCTCCTCGACAGAGTTTACCTTCTTACCAGTTGCAGATCTCTCGGTGTGCCATTGCGAGTAGTTCAGCATCATCTCATCAAGTAGCTTTGTGGCAGCACCAAGCGTGGTTGACATAAAAGTTCCTCCTGCGGCCGAATCTAACAGGTTCCGCGAGGTAAAGTTCAAGCCTGCATAAAAAGTCTGGATAACCATCCAGGTAGTCAGTCCATGTGTGGGGCTGTTCTTAACAAGCGTCTTCATACGTTCCCAAGCCTGGGCAACGTGTTCATTATCCAATTGCCTGAAATTCATAATGTTACTTCTCAATTGAATAATTTTAGCAGGGGGATAGTACTTCCCTATAAAAGCATCTTTGCATTTACTCCAAGAATCGATACTGTTCTTGGGCAAAGATTGTAGCCACTCCTTGGCTCTTCCTCTCAAAGAGAAAGGAAAAAGCTTCAGCTTGACGATGTCTCCATCCACTTCCTTGTACTTATGCATGTCGCAGAGCTCGAAGTTGTTTAGGTGCAAGGCAACATCTTCTCCTGCTCCTGAGAATTGATCTTTCAGGACAAGATTAAGCAGAGCAGGTTTAATCTCATAAGAAGGTGCTGAAGTGGCAGGTGGAGCAATAGGAGTGCAGATAAAGTCACTATTGTTGTGACTAGTGAAGTCACACAACTTAGTGTTTTCATTGGAACCCATAGTAGCAGCAGGTATTTTTGATATTTTTGATAATGGACACAAAGGTAAAAACTGAAAGGTAAACTAACAAGACTAAAAAGCAAATATAAAAGATAGTGTGAAACTCCCCTATCTTGTAGGCCGGAGTCCCTGGCAACGGCGCCAGAAAACTTGCTGATGGCAAGAGAGTCTTATACTCTTCAAGCCCTCGTTGATTACCCCAAGTGCAGAGTGAGATATAGTAGAGTAGCGGCAAGTTTTCCCTTGGCAAAGATACCAAGGTTTGTCTCCCGTAGGACTCCGAAGGATACAAGAAGGTGGTAAAGTGAACAATGGCGCCGAGGTTGCTACTTCACTTGGACCTGCACACAGATACAGATAACTTTGCTCCCAATGAGTACAGAGGAGTTGTCAATTCCTCCGGCCTTGCCGTTTACAAAGGATCAACACAAGAGATAATGATAGTGGCTACTGAAAGTAAAGACTGAAAATAAATTGAGGGTGTAAACAATGATATGAAGATGGACCGAGGTCGCGTGATTTTCACTAGTGATGTCTCTCTCCCAAAAGACGATAAAAGTGCTAGCGAGGTAAACAAATCACAGTTGGGCAATTGACATGATTATGAAGGCACCACAATGCTAACTATGCTGCAAAGAAAGGAAGGGCTCAAAAGCAATGGGCAGTACGCCAAGGTAAGTAGACCGAAATCCATCTTCATCTACTACGAATCATCCACCTTGAGATATCTATCCAGAACATCTCGCTGGTATTAAGTTGCAAATCCCACCCAAAGTGTAAACTCAAAGCAACATACAACTGCATTAAAAGAACTTTGCGGAAAGTAAACAATCCTTGCACCCGCAAGTATAAGCACCGTTGTTTTATCCCTGGTGGAAACAGCACATCCCCTAGTCTCATGTTTCTGTCACTCAAGCTAGACATAAGGGGCTGCACCCACAATCAAGCATAACGCTCCCTCTTGGAGTTGCAAATAAAATACTTGGCCAAAGCAAATACTGCAACGGAGAACATGCAAGAATTTACTAAAGAACAAAATATAAAAGAGAAGAACCAAATATATTACTCACCACAATCTGAACATAGTCTCATAATCCATCAGATCCCAACAAACTCAGCATAGCAGCAACAGAAATTACATAGATGCCTCGATCATGTGAGGCAGCTCACGAGGACTCGAAAGTGGAAGCACAAAGAAGGGAGAGATAGATCACATAGCTACTGGTCACAGACCCATGGTCCAAGGGAAACTACTCACGGTACATACGGGAGGCTTCCATGGCCATGGATGGTCTCCCGGAGGGGGTAGCTTCTTCCGGCAGGGTGCCGGAGCAGCTTCTCCAGGCAGCCCCGATCTTGAAACGGCGGCGGCGGCGGAACAGAGGCGAGATCGCGAAAGAGGAGTCCGTATTAGGGGTTTCCACCCCGAGGGGTAAATATAGGCGAAGGGGGGTGTCGATGGGACCCACCAGGCAGCCAGGAGGCCTCCTGGCGCGGCCTAGGGTGGGGCCCCGCCAGGGACCCTCCTGGCTCCTTGGTGGTGGCCCCCCTTCGCTGCTTTGGTGTTTCAGGAAGCTTCCGCGACGCTGATTTTTTATCTGATTTTCCTGGATTTTTTGGAGCACCTTTAGTGGCCGGAAAACCTGAAATACAAAAATAGCAGAAAACAACAACTGGCAGCTGGGTGCACTGGGTTAATAGAGTAGTCCAAATATGCTCAAAAGTGTATGAAAGTTCAAGCAAAACATGGCAAAGTCACACAAAACATGCATGGAGCAAGCAGAAATTATAGATACGTTTGGGACGTATCAGTGGGGGTGCATCGAACTTGCTCGCTCAAGAAGACCGAGATCTCATTTGAGGAGGCTCATCATTGGAATATACAAGCCAAGTTCTATAGTGTGAATGTCCCCACATAACTCTATGCATTAATGATAATCTCTATGGAGTACAAGATATAAGATGGAGTACGAGTGTGTATCTCTCAAAAGGTATAGTAGTGTGCCCCCTTCTCTCTTTTTATTTCCTTTTCTCCTTTTTCTATTTTTTGTATCTTTTTGGTGGCCTCAATGGATCTTTCTATTTATCTCATTTGTCCTCTTTGCGATCTTTTGATTTTGTCCTCTTTGGGATCTTTTTCTCACTTTAGGGGCAACACTCAATATATTACAAGAAGTATAGAAGATCTTTCACACTTTACAAAAGTACTCAACATAAAGAAAATGAAACTATCATGAAGTATGCAATTGTATGCCTCTGCCAGTGTAGCAGGATACGCAATGATACTAGCGCGTCATGTAGCAATTATTAGGGCAAGGCCCAACTAGCATGCGGCTCATCGATCAAGCAAGTAGCATGTATGACATGAAGATCAAGTCATGAGAAGGTGGATGCTGCATGGCAATGTATATCGGAAAGGCTATGGAAATGCCTTGATAGGTAGGTATGGTGGCTGTTTTGAGGAAGGATATAATGAGGCTAATGATGACAGAGCGTATCGTGCCAAGGATTTGGATGTACCGGCGAAGGTGGACGCCAACTCTCGGAGTGAGAAGGAGGCAATGCACGGCACAAGAGAGGCTAGAAAAATATGGGTAGGTGGAAGTGTCAACTTTCGAATACTCACATTAGTCCGAAGAACTCATGCACTTATTATCGGTAACTATCAATCTAATTAGGAGGTTCACAAAGAGACAAGTACCCCGAGGAGGAGTGTATGGGTTTTTGGTTATCCTTGCGCATCATCGACTCATGGTATGTGAGTGTACTCTAATATTCGATCCCTCCAAAGATTAGTGATCCATCTAGTAGATAAAGTTCTGAACTAATTTTGTAGGTTTTTCGAAAATAAACACAGATTGCCCAAAATACGACATCTATCACTAATAGGCTAAAGCTCTTGACACCAAAAGTTCAAACATTACTCAAGTAAATACCTCAAAACTATTGCAAATTACTACTACAATTGAATAGCAACCTCAATTACCTACTTCAAGTCAAGACACACAACTCAGTGCAACAGGCAAACTCTCTAAACAAGATAAACATGAAAACTCAAGAGATTTCTAGCAACAAACTAAACAAAAGCTCTTAAAAAGATAAGCATGAAAACTAATAGCTAAACATGACAACAGCTACGAAAAAGATAAAGAACACACACATCAAAGATAAGCATGAAAATCCTATGTTGCGTTCTAGGTTGAAGTGGAGAGTGTTTCTCTCCCACACAAACAAAGATGGGTTCTAACTTGTTATGAACAACAAGCAAAGCTAAAGAAAACTAAAAAGGAAATAAAGAGCATGACGCTCCAAACATAGCACATAACGCATGAAGTGATAAAAATATAGTGGAACGAAAGACAAACTGATAATTGTTGATGGAGAAGGGGATGCATGGGGGAATCCCCAAGCTTAGACGCTTGAGTCTCCTTGAATATTTCTTGGGGGTGCACGGGGCATCCCCAAGCTTGAGCGTTTTACACTCCTGAATCTTCTTTTATCATCTTCCCTCGCACACTTGAAAACTCCCTTCATACATAAGTCATCATAATCTGATTAGCGAGGTTAGTACCCATAATCAAATTTTTTTTTCTCTACTGGAAATAAGGATATTCTTGAAGAGCTACTGTTTCTCAAGATTGCCAAAAAAGTTTTTTCAAGGAAAAAACAAGCTTAAGGTTTGCAAAACGGAGAAAATGCAAAACATGATAGAATCTGTGAAAAACATACCAGTAGGTAGTAAAGAATTTTTTAGGGATACTTCTGCAACTCAAATAAAAAAACTCTGAACATTCGAAAGTTCCGTGATTGTATAGAGAACGCTGTGTAAAAATTTCAGCTCAAAAAGATCAACTGGGATTTTTCTATGATTTTCCCGTCACGACGACAGAATCTGTTCTGTGGACAGCATGTCACAACTTTCACTTCCGTTCTCATATGAGGCTATAAATGGCACAAAGCTTGAAAATTAAAGATACAATGATGTTGCTACAGTAGTAACAATCATTAAGACCACTAAAAAAACAAAAACAAAAAGGAAAACCTAAATTCGTTGCGGGCTGCCTCCCGAAAGCGCCTCTTTAAAGCCATTAGCTAGGCTTTATGCAAAAAGATCAAGTCTTATCAAGAAAATAACTAGCCCGTGTAACGGACTCAAAAGGTAACTTAATCTTCTTTCTAGGGAAGTTTTCCATCCCTTTCTTGAGAGGGAACTGGAATTTGATAATCCCTACTTTCATATCAATAATAGCACCCACGGTGCAAAGAAAAGGACGTCCCAAAATAATTGGACAAGAAGGTTCACATTCAATGTCCATAATAGTAAAATCAACGGGAACATAATTGTCATTGACAATGATAAGAACATCATCGATCTTCCCCAAAGGTCTCTTTACGGAAGAATTGAAAAGACGAACACCAAAAGAACAAGGATCAAAAGGTTTCAATTCAAATATATCATACATTCTTTTGGGCATAACGGAGGTACTAGCTCCAACATCACATAAATCATAGCAAGAGAATTTATTCAACTTAATTTTAATCATAGGATCCCAACCATCTTCTAGCTTTCTTGGTATGGAGGCTTCTACCCTAAGCTTCTCCTCCCTAGCTTTAATGAGAGCATTAGTGATATGCTCGGTGAAGGCAAGATTAAGTGTGCTAGTGTGGGGTTCTCTAGACATCTTGTGAAGGAAACGAATAACTTCAGAAAGGGTGCAATTATCAAAATCAAGGTCACTACTATCAAGTAAGGTGGTAGTGGTGTCCTTTAGGTTCACTTGTTCGGTAGCTTCTATAGTCATAGGAGTTTCCTCTTCTACGGTTGAGGTCATAGCATCACCATTAATAGGTCCTATGGGACTAGGGGTGCATTGGGTGCTAAGAGTTTGGATATCCTCAACGACTTGGATAGTAGCAACGGTATGGTGTGTAGAAAGGCTCTTAATTCTATATTCTTCCTCATTTTCTCTAGCCCATCTCTCTTTAATTTTAGCCATCATCCTAATGTTTTCATTAATTTGCACTTGAATAGCGTTCATAGGAGTGACCTTCCTCTCCTCAAGAGATTTCATGCGTTCCCAAGCTTGGGCAACATGTTCATTATCCAATTGCTTAAAATTCATAATATTACTCCTCAATTGGATAATCTTAGCTGGGGGGTAGTACTTCCCTATAAAAGCATCCTTGCACTTATCCCAAGAATCTATGCTATTCCTAGGCAAGGATTGAAACCAGATTTTACCTCCTCCTCTGAAGGAGAAAGGAAAAAGCTTAAGATTAACAATATCACCATCTACTTCTTTGTACTTTTTCATATCACAGAGCTCAACAAAATTATTTAAGTGCAAAGAAGCATCATCTCTAGCACCGGAGAATTGATCTTTCATAACAAGGTTCAACAAAGCATGTTTAATCTCATAAGAAGGTGCTGAAGTGGCAGGTGGAGCAATAGGAGTGCAGATAAAGTCACTGTTGTTATGACTAGTGAAGTCACACAACTTGGTGTTCTCGGAGGAACCTATAGTAGCAGCAAGCAAGGTAACTATTTTTTTGATTTTTGATAAAGGACACTAAAGCAAAAACTGAAAGGTAAACTAACAAGACTAAAAAGCAAAGATAAAATATAGCGTGCAACTCCACTATCTTGAAGAGCGGAGTCCCCGTCAACGGCGCCAGAAATTAGCTTTGATGTCTTCTCGCCCCTCGTTGGTTACCCAAAGTGGAAGGTTGAGATGTAGACAACAAAATTTTTTCCTCGGTGAAGATACCAAGGTTTGTCTCCAGTAGGACTCCGACAACGACATGAAGGTGACAACGGCGCCAACAATTAGGCGGTTGACGTGGACCTGCACACACAACAGATAACTTTGCTCCCAACGAGTACAGAGAGGTTGTCAATCCCTCCGACCTTGTTGTTTAAAAAGAATTAAACGCACGGGATAATAATGATAGTGATAGCAACAAAAAAGTAAATAAAGCAGGAAATAAATAGCGGGTGTAAACAGTATTGGAAATATGTACCGGGATCCCATGATGTTCACTGGTGATGTCTCTCTCCCAAAAGACGATAAAACAACCATGCGAGGTAAACAAATCACAGGTGGGCAATTGACAGGATTATGTGCGCAAACCAATGCTAACTATGCTATAAAGAAAGGAAGAGGCTCAAAAGCTTGGGCGGTACGCCAAGACAAGTAGACCGAAATCCATCTGCATCTACCTACTAATCATCCACCTTGAGATATCTATCCAGAAAATCTCGCTGGTATTAAGTTGCGAATCCCACCCAAAGTGTAAACTCAAAGCAACATACAACCGCATTAAAGAACTTTGCGTAAAGTAAACAATCCTTGCACCCGCAAGTACAAGCACCGTTGTTTTCTCCCTTGTGGCAACAACACATCCCCTAGACTCATGTTTCTGTCACTCAAGCTAGTCATCAGGGGGCATGAACCCACAATCATGCATAACGCTCCCTCTTGGAGTCACTACCTACTACTTGGCCAAAGCAATAAACAGCAACGGAGAACATGCAATAATGACTCAAGAACATAAATATAAAAGAGGAGAATCAAATATATTACTCAAACACAATCTGAACATAGTCTCATAATCCATCAGATCCCAGCAAACTCAGCATAGCAACAGCAGAAATATTACATATGTGCCTCGATCATGTAGGGCAACTCACGAGGTCTAAACCATGAAGAACAAAGAGGGGAGGAGAACATCACATAGCTACTGATCATGGACCCATTGTCCAAGGTGGACTACTCACGGTTCATCCGGGAAGCACCCATGGTGGTGGAGAAGCTCCCGGAGGTGGTTCCTCCCTCCGGCAGGGTGCCAGGAAGAGGGCTCCTGGTGCTCCCGATCTTGGAAGCGCGGTCGCGGCGAAACAGAGGAGAGATCGCGAAAAAGGGTTCTGTCTCCGAGGGTTTCTCATCACGGGGAATAAATAGGCGAAGGGGAGCAGCCAGAGGTGGACCAGGGGCCCCATGCGCCCCCTGGAGCGACCTAGGGGGTGGCCGCGCCAGCTGGCCGCCTGGGCCAGCCCTGGCCCCACTCTGGCCCCACTCGGGCTCGTTTTTCCTATATTTTTCCTGGAGTTTTTTCTGGCACTTTAAATAATGAGAAAACCTGAAATACAAAAACAGCAGAAAACAGGAACTGGCACTGGGGTGCACTTAGTTAATAGGTTAGTCCAAATATGATCAAAAGTGTATGGAAGTGCATCAATATCATAGCAATATCACACAAAAGATGCTAGGAGCAAGCAGAAATTATAGATACTTTTGGACGTATCAATGGCAAAGTTAATTTCTATGCTCATTTTAAGAAACATGACTTGGACATCTTTTAATCTTCCCTGGATCTCAGAAATATCACCATTAGAATGTTCATGGAAAGATGGAAATTTGTCCATGCTTGCAAGGTACAAAGAATCATAAATAAAGCTTGGCATTATAGAAGCTGTAGATCCAATGTCACAAAAAGCAAGGAAGTTTTGGTTAGACATAACAATCCAAACAAAAGGCTCCCAATCATTTTCTATTTCCAAAATCTCCTCTTTAGGAGGGTTTCACTTTTCTACTCCTTTTAAGTCTAGAGCATCAAGTTTCTTCTCGATAGTAGCAATTCTGTCTACAACAGTATCAAGACCATCATAAACAAAATAACTAGATAAACCATGTATAATTTCAAGAGCTCTAGCTTCATCACACTCTAAAAAGTCTCCTTCAACTATAAGATCAAGAGAGTGCTTACACCACTTAAAAATGCCAAAGTAAAAATTTCTAAGCACAATTCTTATAGGTAACCAAGGCATATTTGCCTTATGTGCTTCAGAAATTCTGTCCCATGCCTTCTTTCCCCGTTACTTTGATGGAAATCCAAGACCTCAGATTCCCTCATAGTACCAACTCCTAACATACTTGACCACACAAGAAAGGTAACATGTTTTTTTGGTATTTTTGATAAGGGACACAAAAGTAAAAACTAAAAGATAAAATAACAAGACTAAAAAGCAAAGATAAAAGATAGTGTGCAAGTGATACGTCTCAAACGTATCTACTTTTCCAAACACTTTTGCTATTGTTTTGCCCTCATTCTTGCTTGATTTGAACGAAACTAACCCGGACTAACGCTGTTTTCAGCAGAGCTGCCTGTATGGTTTATTTGTGCGCGGGAAAATGGATTTTTAGACGTCCCAGAAAATTCCCAGAAAAATACCAGAAAATCCACGCACTCGGAGGAGCCAAATGCCAGAAGTGGGACCAGAGTGGAGCCCTGGGGGCCCCAGGCGCCCCCTGGCGCGGCCAAGGGTGGGGCCGCGCCCTCAGGCCGCCTGGGCTGCTCCCCCTCCTCTGGTGCCCTAACGATGCTCCTATTTATCCCCGTGATGAGAAAACCCCAGAACAAAAGTCGTTTTCCTAGTTTCCGTCGCGGAGCCGCCGCCACCCTCTGTTCTTCTCCGGGAGGGCTAATCTGGAGGCTGATTTGGCCTCCGGAGAGGGGAAATCGTCGTCATCGTCATCACCATCGCCACTCCATCCATCCTCCATGACTTCTCTTCACATGTGTGAGTAATTCCCTGCTGTAGGCAAAGGGGATGGTAGAGATTGGATGAGTTTAGTCATGTAATAGTTCGTCAGATTGTTGGGGGCATGTTGCCTATCATCTAGATTGGTGTTTATCTTCTTTGCTACAACTTGTTGTTCTTAATTCTTGTCACTTTGGGCCCGAGTGCCATGTTTTCAGATCTGAACCGTTTGTGTTTTCATGAATATATTTGTGTTCTAGATCCTATCTATGAGTTGTATGCACCTATTATGGTCCGGAACCGGCGATCCCAAAGGTGACAGCTTGGGACACCAAAGGGGATGGTCCATAATTTGAGGATTCCATGTATCCATTGAGTTTATTGCTTTGTTCCGGTGCTCTTTGACAGGAGCACCTTAATCTCCATAAGTTCCTTTTGGCCCCGTTCGTAGCGGGATGGTAGGACAAAAGATGTTGTGCAAGTTCTTATTGCAAGCACGCACAACTACCTACGGGACACATGCCTGTTGTTTGATATTTGCCTAGATGATCATTGCTTTTCTGTGTGCCTTGCCCTGTGTTAGAATGTATTATATGTTCACTCTCGTCCATGCAGCGCCCAACCATCCATCTCCCTAGCCTACAGTGTTTTCAATCCTGCTGGTCATTAGTTGTTACTTTTTGCTATCTACTTTTACTGTTGCTATCATCACTATCATATTACCATTACCATTTATCTATTGTTGCAAGTATATTTCAGGTGCGGTTGAATTGACAACTCAACTGTCAAAGCTTATAAATACTCTTTGGCTCCCCTTGTGTCGAATCAATAAAGTGGGTTAACCTACCCGCGAAGACTACCTCGATCCCTTACGTTTGTGGGGCATCAAACAACGTTTTCTGGCGCCGTTGCCGGGGAGCATAGCAATATTTACAAGTCTACTTGAAGTATCCTGCCTGCTGCATATCATCCGCTTTGGGTAAGAAAGGAGACCCCAAGGTCCCGATCTTACCATCCCGTACAAGAAAAGGTATTGTTCTGAACACTAGTGCTACCCTTGATTCACCTTCTGTTATGAGTAAGTTTACTTCACCAGCACTACATGATGCTTCTATTGAGTCTGTTACTATATCCGATACTTTTGATGATGCTTCCACTACTCTTGATGATGCTACTTTTCTTGGTCACCATATTGAAACTCAGACTGCTAAGGCTGCAGCAAAATTCAAGACCGAGATCCCTGCTACCTATATTCCTACCTGCAAAACCTTTGGTTACCCGTGCTTAGATGAACTCAAGGAGAGAATCCTTGACGATGATTATGTTACTCTTGATGATGATTTTTGCAGGGAACTCAGAGAGTGTGTCGACTCTGACCCTGGTGCTGTTAAAGAGTTGCTCAAAAGGCACGCCATGAAGAACAAAGTTACTCCTGATCCTCAATTTGCTACATCTCCTATATGCATCACTGATCCTGATTATGATTTCTCTGTTGATCTTTCACTTATATCTACAGTCGAGGCTGACCCCTTTTATGGCAGAGAAAATGATGATGCTATAGCACATTTGACCAAACTCGCCGAGTTAAGCGACCTATTCACTACTGATGAGAAGATACGAAACTTCTATGTGGCCAAGCTTTTCCTTTTTCTTTGAAGGAAGACGCTAAATCATGGTACGATGCATTACCTTATGGTTCCGTTAAAAGTCCTCAGGACTTAGTCCAATTCTTTGTTGATAAATACTTCCCAGCTCATCTGCAACATGCTGCTTTGCAAAGAATCTATAACTTTAAACAATTGCAGGATGAGCAACTCCCTAAAGCTTGGGGGAGGTTTTGTGATTTACTTAAGGTTATGCCGGGACATGGAATCCCCAAGAATGAACTGCTTGATATATTATATGCTGGTTTAACCGATGAGTCCAGAACCTATCTGGATAGTTGTGCTAGTTGTGTTTTCAGGGAAAGAACACCGGACGATGCAGAAGAATTAATGTGCAAAATTGCCAAGAACTATGAAGACTGGACCGTTCCTGAACTACTTCTACCACCGAAAAAGAGGGGCATGCTTGTTCTGAACCCCGAAGATATGCAAGAAGCAAAGAAGTCTATAAAGGAGAAAGGTATTAAAGCCGAAGACGTGAAGAACCTACCACCTATTGAGAAGTTGTGTGAGCCTACTACTCACCCTCCCTTGGTAGAGGTACACTCTCTTTTAGAATTTACTGAAAGTGACATCCCTAAAGGTAAGCCTCCTGACCAATGCTTAGATGAGCTTGATAATTTTATTGTTAAGCAAGACCATTTTAATAGGAAGTTACAAAGTCAGTTGCATGATAATTCTCTTGCTATCAAAAGTTTATGTGATGTTCTAGAGAGAACAGTTAACAATGTTAAATGTCTTGTTAACCATTTTCATATGGTTCAAACTCTGCTTGAACAAATTTCTAATGTGCAAAAAGATTTGCTTGCTAATAATGCCAAACAGGACATACAAGCTTATGGAATTAAAACTAGGGGTGGAACACACACCCAGGACCCACTCTATCCTGAGGGGCATCCAAAGAGGATCGAACAAGATTCTCAAGTACAAGAAGAAGACGAGATTGTTAGCTCTCCGAAGAAGAAAAAGAAGAAGAAACACAAGGAGGCTGACAATCCCGATGATCCTATTACAAGTGAAAAGCCAACTGTTGATCCTAACAGCATATCTACCTCTGATGCTGGAACAGAAGACGATGCCGAGCCTGAAGAAAAGGGCAAGGAGAAGGGTGATTCTCCCGAGGTAAGAGAAGAAGAAGCACCCGATAAACGCAAAAGGTACTCTAAAGAAGACTTCATCGCAAGGATACATGGGAAGGAAAGAGAACCATGGATACAGAAACCCATGCCCTTTCCAGGTAAGTCCCTCAAATCCAAAGAAGAAGAGCATTATAATAAATTTTGTGAATGGATGAAGCCTCTTTTTCTTCAAATTCCTTTGACTGATGCTATTAAGTTACCTCCTTATTCCAAATATATGAAAGATATTGTTACTAATAAAAGAAAAGTTCCTAATGAGGCAATATCTACTATGCTTGCTAACTACTCTTTCAGTGGCAAGATTCCCAAGAAGCTCGGTGATCCAGGTATACCCACCATTCCTTGCTCCATAAAGAATAATTATGTCAGAACTGCTTTATGTGATCTTGGAGCAGGAGTGAGTGTTATTCCTTTCTCTCTTTACAAAAGGCTTTGTTTAGAGAAACTAATCCCTACAGATATCTCCCTTCAGATGGCTGACAAATCAACAGCTGTCCCAATAGGTATTTGCGAGGATGTACCCGTTGAAGTTGCTAATTGTTTAATCCTTACAGATATTGTTGTGCTTGACATGCCCGAAGATGGGAGCATGTCCATTATTCTTGGTAGACCTTTTCTTAAAACCGCAGGTGCTATCATTGATTGCAATAAAGGAAAGGTCACTTTCAACGTTGATGATAAAGAACACACGGTGTATTTTCCAAAGAAGATCGACAAGAGGCATGGCCTCAACTCTATAGAGAATATCGAGACCGTGAAGATTGGAGAATGGGACTGGCCACTACATGTGCACCAAAAATACAAAACCATTATGGTGGGGACAATTTCCATCAAAGTAAAGGTGCAATGATCACTTCATAAGAGGGGAGACTTCTTGTTCTATATATCGCCGGTTTGTTGGTAAGACTTGATCAACCTTACTAGTGAGCTTGTTTTATATAGGTAAAAAGTTAAGCTTGTTATGTTTTCATTTTCCTTAGCTTTCATTCTCTTTGCTGTACCAAGTTTTTATGTTTTTGAAGCTTCACAATACTAATTACCACTTTAAGTTTTCAGAAAGTTTGCAGCTTTTTGAACTCCGAGAAATTTTCAACAATGAAGTTTTCAGAAAAATTCCAGAAAAATTAAAATAAAAATTTCCATGCCGAGAGTGACCCAGAGGCACCTGGGGCTGACCAGGGGGGGCCACCAGTGGCCCAGGCGGCCAGCTGGCGCGGCCTGCCCCCTGGCCGCGCCCACAGGGCGCCTGGGGCCCACAGGGCCCACTTCCAGGTATGTCTTCTTCCTCCTCCTTCCTCTCTCTCCAAAAACACGAGTTCTGCATTTGGTTCTTGCGTTCTTGCTGTTCTTGGAGGCGATTTTCGATCTCTCTCTACAGCCCACCATTCGAGCTGAAATTTTGATCAAATACTCCCTGGTATGTAACTCCTTCACCCCTCCAATTAGATTTTTGATTGGTGGCTTCATTTGTGAGTATTTAATAGCTCTTGGTGCTGTTTTTGTGAGCTTGCATGCTTGTGTAGAATTTTATTTTCCAAGTTTTGATGCAAGTTTATGCCTTAGGTAAGTGAGTTGAGTAGTTTGCCTTAACTCACTTTGTTTAAATCCTTGTTTTTGTAATTTGTCAAAATTTTCAGAAATGAGTTTGCTAGGGTGAGCTACAACGAAGATCATGTGCCCTTGGAGTTGTTGGAGGACACAAATCAAGCACGTGCAATGACTTTCCCGTGCGATGCATTCCTTGAAGCTGCATGCATTAGGGAGGAGTTCTATAATCTTTGTGCTAATGCAGGTCTGACGCGGCTCGCTATGTGTCGTGTTGCCCAGTATCAAAAACTCACCTCCTATTTTATCAATAGTTTTAGATATAACCTTGATGCTGGTTCTGTTGAGTTTAAAATTTATAATGATCTTTTGACCATGCCTTTGGAAAGGTTTTGTGAAATAATAGGTGTGCCGAACGTGGGACAGACGGCGAAGATGAGCTCTCAGCCCTCCCAGCTGATAACCGTCTTCAACTCGCTCTATAGCATGGATACGAGGGATATTCATCGGTCAAAGATCTCCAGCATCTTATTCCCACACCTCAGGTATTTTGCGTATTTTATTGCTAGAGGGGTGTTAGCTCGTGACAACACGAGCAACATATCTGCGTCGGATATTGCTATCCTGGCAACCGCCCTTTCAGGGAGGTTTGATTATAATGTGGGTGCCTTAATTGCTCGACGCCTTGCTATGAACGGTAACAAGGGAGACTTATTTGGTGGTGTTTACGCCACACTTATCCTAGAGTCTATTAATGGCACCCCACACCCCGATGATAAGCCTTTCACTTATTTAAGTTTTGATCTTGCTGCTATGAAAAGGCATAAGTTTGTTACCATGACTTACATGTTTGGTAACCTTGATTATATCTTGCTTTTCGGAGCCACCACGGAACGCAAGATCCGTCTACCTGCACCTCTTTTGTTTGATTTTTCTTGCAGGAACGGATGGTCCTTTGATGTTGTCCAGTTCGATGAGTTCGTGGTCCAGCATCAGTTTCATAACCCCATGGAGGGGGTTGTGCCCGATGAGGAGGAGCATGGTGAGTTCCCACCTTTCCAGGGAGAGACCGTCACCCAGTTTGGTGAAGGGTCTTCCTCTGCTTGGAGCGCGGATCCTTCTTCGTGGGAGGATCCGAGGACTTCGGTGTACGCACCGGAAGCCTCATACGACCCTTGGACTCACCCGTACTACCCTGGAGCAGGAGCCTCCTGGGGGCATTAGCTACTACCAACTTAGGCCAAAAGCCTAAGCTTGGGGGAGTACGTGCCCTTCTCACTTTTCCATTGTATTATCCATTTTATTCGCTTTGATCTTTTCGAAGCTTTTGCCCGTTTTTCTTTCTTTCTTTCTTTGAAAAAACAACAAAAAGATTTTCTCGTTTCGTTTGCTTTCTTTTAACCTTCGAAAAACCCAAAAAGATTTCCTTTCTCTCTTTAGTTTGCTTTGTTTTCAGAGATCAGCTTGAGTCCGTGATGGCATTTGATTATATTTCCTACGTTCGATCGTGCAAGTGACCAGGCAGTAATGACGAAGATCGACGGAAGGGAAGCAACAAGGAAAACCGGTATGAACTCTCCTTGTTTCTACTTTTGTACATATGCCTGTACTTATGATCTAGAGACCAGCCTGTAGCGACATAGTGCTATGTTTACAATGCTTTCCCAATGTTCATGCTTTCCTTGTGGCTAGTCTCAAATAGCTAGAGTACATAATGTGTTGTTGAAATGATTTACATGCATTGCATTGTTCATGGTTTGGCATACTGAAGTGGTATTTCCCTTCGGAGATTTTTTGGATTGACTTGGCACATGTTCACACATGCTTATGACTAAAAAGTCTATTATGCCTTGATGATCTTTTTGTTTCAGAATAGTTATATCACTTTCATGCCCGATTCAATGTTGCTTTGTCGCTCTGCATGATTATGACAGTTATTGCTCTCTAGTTGGTCGCTTCCCAGTCTTTTGCTAGCCTTCGCTCGCACTAAGCGGAATTCTGCTTGTGCTTCCAAACTCCTTTTCAAACCCAGTTGTTCCATTTGAGTCCACCTTACCTACCTATATGTGGTATTTACCGGCCACTCCTAACTTAGACTTTCTTGTGCCATCTCGAAATTTATTTAAAAGTTTCCCTTTTGTAACCGTACAAGCTCATGGTGCGGTGAGGGGAAATCAGTATCTTTCATGCCAAAAATATTTTGACGGAAGTTTTAACTCGTCAAAACAGAAAAAGAAAAAATATATATATGAGAGTTACACCTCCCCCATACTTGATGATGGAGTGAAATGGACCAAATGCTTCTTATGATAGGTGGAACGATTCCCTCCTTCCATCCTTGAGGCAAAATAAAAGGTTCCATAGACCATCGAAGGATTTATGGATAAGGGATTATGTGTAAGGAAAAGGCATTATATATGGTTGGCATGGGAGATATTGAGAGACCTTTACCGTTCACCATTGATTGGAAAGTTGCACTTCTCAAAAATGTTTTATCTCTGTTTTCAAAACCAAGAGCTCTGGCACATGTTTAGTCTTTGCTTCCTTTCACGGGTTTTCAACCTTGCCATCAAAATCCACGGTTCGAGAGTCTCCCCTTCTTTCTTCAAAGAACCAACTATTGAGCGCATAATTGTCATTCTTAGTGTAACATGCATTGTCCCAAAGTATTACATTGTCTTCTTCATGCTTGTGTTATTGCTAGTCTGAAATACTGAGTTCTTGTCACCTTTAAAACTCCGGAGGAGTTTCTGCATTTATGTTTTGCTTCACTCATGGAGGCTAGCGAAATGCCACTCAAGTATGTTCAAGCTATGTGCATTGTGATCCTGTTTTGATTTTCAGTAGCCTATTATTTACTTTTAGTTGTTTGTGACTGATCACATGAAAGGGAATTTCTTCGTGCATTGTCTTTATAGCATTGTTTCAATACCTGCTAAACTCTTTTCGTAGTACATGCTTATATACATCTAATGAAGCAAACGAGTTTGTCAAAGTTTTCTTTGTCGCGTCCAGTTCGTTGAACTGAATTGCTTTAGGACAAGCAATATGCTAAGCTTGGGGGAGTTGATACGTCTCAAACGTATCTACTTTTCCAACCACTTTTGCTATTGTTTTGCCCTCATTCTTGCATGATTTGAACGAAACTAACCCGGACTAACGCTGTTTTCAGCAGAGCTGCCTGTATGGTTTATTTGTGCGCAGGAAAATGGATTTTTAGACGTCCCAGAAAATTCCCAGAAAAATATCAGAAAATCCACGCACCCGGAGGAACCAAATGCCATAAGTGGGACCAGAGGGGAGCCCTGGGGGCCCCAGGCGCCCCCCTGGCGCGGCCAGGGGTGGGGCCGCGCCCTCAGGCCGCCTGCGCTGCTCCCCCCTCCTCTGGTGCCCTACCGATGCTCCTATTTATCCCCGTGAAGAGAAAACCCCAGAACAGAAGTCGTTTTCCTAGTTTCCGTCGCGGAGCCGCCGCCACCCTCTGTTCTTCTCCGGGAGGGCTAATCTGGAGGCTGATTTGGCCTCCGGAGAGGGGAGATCGTCGCCATCGTCATCACCATCGCCACTCCATCCATCCTCCATGACTTTTCTTCACATGTGTGAGTAATTCCCTGCTGTAGGCAAAGGGGATGGTAGGGATTGGATGAGTTTAATCATGTAATAGTTCGTCAGATTGTTGGGGGCATGTTGCCTATCATCTAGATTGGTGTTTATCTTCTTTGCTACAACTTGTTGTTCTTAATGCTTGTCACTTTGGGCCCGAGTGCCATGTTTTCAGATCGGAACCCTTTGTGTTTTCATGAATATATTTGTGTTCTAGATCCTATCTATGAGTTGTATGCACCTATTATGGTCCGGAACCGGCGATCCCAAAGGTGACAGCTTGGGACACCAAAGGGGATGGTCCATAATTTGAGGATTCCATGTATCCATTGAGTTTACTGCTTTGTTCCGGTGCTCTTTGACAGGAGCACCTTAATCTGCATAAGTTCCTTTTGGCCCCGTTCGTAGCGGGATGGTAGGACAAAAGATGTTGTGCAAGTTCTTATTGCAAGCACGCACAACTACCTACGGGATACATGCCTGTTGTTTGATATTTGCCTAGATGATCATTGCTTTTCTGTGTTCCTTGCCCCGTGTTAGAATCTATTATATGTTCACTCTCATCCATGCAGCGCCCAACCATCCATCTCCCTAGCCTACAGTGTTTTCAATCCTGCTGGTAATTACTTGTTACTTTTTGCTATCTACTTTTACTGTTGCTATCATCACTATCATATTACCATTACCATTTATCTATTGTTGCAAGCAAGTATATTTAAGGTGCGGTTGAATTGACAACTCAACTGTCAAAGCTTATAAATACTCTTTGGCTCCCCTTGTGTCGAATCAATAAATTGGGTTAACCTTACGTTTGTGGGGAATTAGCAAGTCCCCTATCTTGTAGACTGGAGTCCCCGGCAACGGCGCCAGAAATTAGCTTGGTACGGTGAGGATGATAATTCTGTCACTTCTCGTTGGTTACCCCAAGTGGAAGGTGAGATGTAGCGTAGCAGAAAATTTCCCTCGGTGAAGATACCAAGGTTATCGAACCAGTAGGACTCCAAGAGATACAAGAAGGTGTCACGACGCTTGACGTGGACCTGCACACACAACAAGTAACTTTGCTCCCAACGAGTACAAAGGAGTTGTCAATTCCTCCCGCCTTGCTGTTTACAAAGGATCAACGCAAGAGATAATAATAGTTTCAATGGAAAGTAAGAACTGAAAGTAAATTCAAGGTGTAAACAATGGTGGAAATATGGACCAGGGTCCCATGACGTTCACTAGTGATGTCTCTCTCCCAAAAGACGATAAAGTGCTAGCGAGGTAAACAAATCACAGCTGAGCAATTGACAGGATTATAAACGCACACCAATGCTAACTATGATATAAAAGAAAGGAAGAGGCTTAAAAGAAATGGGCAGTACGCCAAGGTAAGTAGACCGAAATCCATCTGCATCTACTACGAATCATCCACCTTGAGATATCTATCCAGAACATCTCGCTGGTATTAAGTTGCGAATCCCACCCAAAGTGTAAATTTAAAGCAACAGACAACTGCATTAAAAATAACTATGCGTAAAGTAAACAATCCTTGCACCCGCAAGTACAAGCACCATTGTTTTATCCCTGGGTGGCAACAACACATCCCCTAGTCTCATGTTTCTGTCACTCAAGCTAGACATTAGGGGGCTGAACCCATAATCAAGCATAACACTCCCTCTTGGAGTTGCAACAAATCACTTGGACAAAGCAAAATACGGCAAAGGAGAACATGCAAGAATTAACTAAAGAACATAAATATAAAAGAGAAAAAAATATATTACTCATCACAATCTGAACATAATCTCATAATCCATCAGATCCCAGCAAACTCAGCATAGCAACATAGAAAATTACAAAGGTACCTCGATCATGTGAGGCATCTCACGAGGTCTCGAAAGTGGAATCACAAAGAGGGGAGGAGAACATCACATAACTAATAGTCATGGACCCATGGTCCAAGGGGAACTACTCGCAAGACATCCGGGAGGCGTCCATGGCGATGGATGGTCTCCCGGAGGGGATTCCTCCTTCCGGCAGGGTGCCGGGGCAGCTTCTCCTGGCAGCCCGGATCTTGAAACGGCGAAGACGGTGGTACAGAGAGGAGAATGGGAATAGCAGATCGATTTTTGGGGTTTTCTCCGCGGGGGCTAAATATAGGCCGGAGGGGGCACCGAGAGGGGTCACAGGGCAGCCAGGAGGCCTCCTGGCGCGCCCTAGGGTGGGGCCACGCAAGGGACCCTCCTAGGCCCCTGGTGGGTCCACCCCCTTCCAGCTTTGGTTCTTCGGGAAGCTTCCGGGTCGCTGATTTTTTATATAATTTTTCCGGGATTTATTTGACACTTTTAATGGCCGGAAAACTTGAAATACAAAAAAAAGCAGAAAACAGGAATTGGCAACTAGGTGCACTGAGTTAATAGGTTAGTCCAAATATGATAAAAAGTGTATGAAAGTTCAAGCAAAACATGGCAAAGTCACACAAATCATGCATGGAGCAAGCCGAAATTATAAATACGTTCAGGACGTATCAACCACTAGCCAGGTACAAGTCAATTTGATCCACTCCTTTTCGATATTTTGAGCACTCATGCAATGGATGAGCGTAAGCACGGGAGTTGACACTTAGGATGGCAAAGAGAGAAATATGGTGGAGTAGGAAGACAAAAAGGGTGAGAAAGGCTCACATCAATGAGGACAATCATAGGCGAGAATGCCAAATGATAGATAATATGTGAGGAGTAGGGATTGCCATGCAACGGATGCCCATACGAGCTAAGAAAAGCTCTCCAATGAAACTAGCGGGGGTGCATCTAACTTGCTCGCTTATGAAGACCTAGAGCTCTTTTGAGGAAGCTCATCCTTGGAATATGCAAGCCAAGTTCTATAGTGTGAAGGTTTCCACATTTCTATATGCATGAATGATCATCTCTATGGAGTACAAGGATAAGAGGGAGTGCTAGTGTGGATCTTTCAAAAGGATAGTAGTGTTGCCCCTTTCTCTCTTTTTATTTTTTTTCTCTTTTTATTTATTTTTGTATTTTTTGGTGGCCTCAATGCCTTTTTCTATTTAACTCTCATTTTTCCTCTTTGGGATCTTTTATATTGTACACTTTGGGATCTTTTCCTCACTTAAGGGCAGCACTCTAATTTACAAGAGGGTATAGAAGATCTTTCACACTTTACAAGGTATTCAAAACATAAAGAAGATGTAGCTATCATGATATATGCAATGCATGCCTCTGCCAGTGTAGCAGGAACATCTATGACATGAAGATCAAGTCATGAAGAGGTGGATGTTGCATGGCAGTATATCTCGAAAAGGCTATGGAAATGCCTTGATAGGTAGGTATGGTGGCTGTTTTGAGGAAATATATAAGGAGGTTTATGATGACATAGCGTATCATGCCAAGGGTTTGGATGTACCGGCGAAGGTGGACGCTAACTCACGAAGTGAGAAGAAGGCAATGCAGAACTGATGTCTACACACGCTTCTATTCTTGTAGACTATGTTGGGCCTCCAAGCGCAGAGGTTTGTAGGACAACAACAATTTCCCTCAAGTGGACGACCTAAGGTTTATCGAACTCAGGGAAGTAGAGGTTGAAGATGGTCTCTCTCAAGCAAACCTGCAATTAGGATACAAGAAGTCTTTGTGTCCCCAACACACCTAATACAATGGCAAATTGTATAGGTGCACTAGTTCGGCGAAGAGATGGTAAAATATGGGTGATAGGGGTGGCAAAGCAAGGTAATATAAATCTGAATAAATAAAAACAACAAGGTAGCAAGCGACAAAAGTGAGCACAAACGGTATTGCAATGGTGGAAACAAGGCCTAGGCTTCATACTTTCACTAGTGGCAACTCCAAACAACATTAACATAGTCTAATCACATGATATTTCCCATAAAACATGCAATGAATACGTACTCGGAGGTCATTCCTTTGTGGTCAAGAGAGGACGAGAATTATGTAGGGCTACAAAAGCACACCTCAGAGTTCGTAGTTCTCATCTATGGATTTCCCCCAATGTCACCGCGGCCATCTAAAGAGAGTACCACAATCACCACAATATATCTCAAGGATAGTCAAAGACAAGCACCAAGAGACTCTTCAATCTTCAATCAACACACAAAAGAGGAAATCACTCATGAAAATATTCTTCTAACCCATGTCCAATAGACCGGTGTCATCATGGTCTCGGGGATTATACTAGATAAGATCAATTGAGTACATCAATCCAATACATAGAGGAAGGGGAAACATCATGGGATCATACTAGATTAACATAGCCTATGATCACAACGAAGATCACATCATGGGAGAGAGAGAAGAACACATAGCTACTGGTAGAAACCTTAGCCCCGAGGGGAACTACTCACACATGGACATGGTGAGAGAGAGAGTTGTTGATGGAGAGGTGCAGCCCGGAGGAGATTAAGGAGGCGGCGGCGACGGCGACGCCCACGGCCACGACAGTGTCCACGGCCCTTGGCCCCTTCTTCTTACTTAGAGATGGTGCTGATTTGTAGATGGATCTCCCCCTCAAGACGTCTGCCAAGGGGTAGGAATTTTCGTGGTGTCCTTTGACCTAGGTTTCCTCTCTTTATATAGACTCTCGGATTTCCTTCATCCAGATTACGTCTTTGGTATTTCGGGGCTCCAGGGAGTATCCGAACTCCGATTGGGCCTAATTTTATGTCTAGATCCACCGAATTTTTTTTACCTACAACTTTGTAGTTTTAAGTTTTTCTGCTTGATGCCGTCTTCTAGTGTTTACGAGGCGATCTTTAAAACCTGTCTAGTGGGGACAGATTTCGGGAAAGTTAGAGTCCAACTCTTACAAGGCTTCTTTTTGTGATCTTTCCTTTATCCAAGTAATTCCTACACATAAAGTAGAAAAACAAGAACGTGTGCAATCTTGCAACCATTAATAGGTTAGTTCCAAAATATGTTATAAAAACATATGAAAGTGTATCAAAAGCATAGCAATATCACACAAAACATGCATGGAGCAAGCAGAAATTATAGATACGTTTGTGACGTATCAACATCCCCAAGCTTAATTCCTGCTCATCCTCGAGTAGGTAAATGATAACAAGCATAATTTCTGTGGTGACATGCTAGGAACCATATAAGAACATTGAATGTAAAGCAATCAAAGCATGCAATTCAATTCAAGTCTTAACAAGCAAGAGTCTATATTAGCATTGACACAAGCAACAAAAGAGTAAAGGGTGCAAGAGCTCTTGCTGTCCGTGACTCGAATGTCTCCAAATGATGTTTGCGTGCAAGAAGGGGGATATGGGAGTACGAGAGAAAAATATACTTGTTGAGAACTCAATCTACTAAAGTTTCACACTTGGTCTTCTTTGGAATCTTATCTTGACTCGTCCCCAGACCACTAGCCAGGTACAAGTCAATTTGATCTACTCCTTTTCGATATTTTGAGCACTCATGCAATGGATGAGCGTAAACACGAAAGTTGACACTTAGGATGACAAAGAGAGAAATATGGTGGAGGAGGAAGAAAAAAAGGATGAGAAAGGCTCACATCAATGAGGACAATCATAGGCGAGAGATCCAAATGATAGATATGATGTGAGGAGTAGGGATTGCCATGCAACGGATGCAGATGTGAGCTAAAAGCTCTCCAAGGGAACTAGTGGGGGTGCATCCAACTTGCTTGCTCAAGAAGACCTAGAGCTCGTTTGAGGAGGCTCATCATTGGAATATACAAGCCAAGTTCTATCGTGTGAAGGGTCCCCACGTAGCTATATGCATGCATGATGATTTCTATGGAGTACAAGGGATAGAGGATGAAGTACTAGTGTGGATCTCTCAAAAGGAATAGTAGTGTGCCCCCTCCTTTCCTTTTATTTCTTTTTTATATTTTTCTATTTTTTTGGTGGCCTCAATGGCTCTTTCTATTTCCCTCATTTGTCCTCTTTGGGATCTTTTGATTTTTTCCTCTTTGGGATCTTTTCCCCACTTTAGGGGCAACACTCTATATTACAAGAGGGTATAGAAGATCTTTCACACTTTACAAGGTACTCAAACCATAAAGAAGACGTATCTATCATGATGTATGCAATGTATGCCGCTGCCAGTGTAGCAGGAACATGTATGACATGAAGATCAAGTCATGAAGAGGTGGAAGTTGCATGGCAATATATCTCGGAAAGGCTATGGAAATGCCTTGATAGGTAGGTATGATGGCTGTTTTGAGGAAAGATATAAGGAGGTTTATGATGACAAAGTGTATCATGCCAAGGGTTTGGAAGTACCGGCGAAGGTGGATGTCAACTCTCGGAGTGAGAAGAAAGCAATGCACGGCACGGGAGAGGCTAGCAAATATGAGGAGGTGGAAGTGTAAACTTTCAATACTTACATTAGTCCGAAGAACTCATGCACTTATTATCGGTAACTCTCAATATAATAAGGAGGTTCACAAAGGGACAAGTACGTCGAGGAGGAGTGTATGGGGGTTTGGTTATCCTTGCGCATCCTCGAGTCATGGTACGTGAGTGTACTCTAATATCCGACCCCTCAGAAGAGTAGTGATCCATCTAGTAGCTAGAGTTCTCAACTAGTTTTGTAGGTTTTGAAAATAAACACGGATTGCCCAAAATACGACACCTACCACTAATAGGCTAGAGCTCTTGACACCAAAAGTTCAAACATTACTCACATCAATGCCTCAAAACTATTGCAAGTTACTACTGAAATTAAATAGCAACCTCCATTACCTACTTTCAAGACAATATACAACTAAGTGCAACAACCAACTCTCTTAACAAGATAAACATGAAAACTAAAGAGAGTTCCAGAAATAAACTAAACAAAAGCCAAGGCTCTTGCTAAAGACAAACTAAAACTAAAACTAAACATGGCAGTAGCTATGAAAAGATAAAGAACACACAACAACAAAAAGATAGGCATGAAAAATCCTATGATGTGTTCTAGATTTTGAAAGTGGAGCATTTTTCTCTCCCCCACCAAGTAAGACGGGATCTAACTTGTTATTAACAGCAATCAAAGCTAAAGAAAACTAAAAATAAAACCTAAGAGCGAGACGCTCCAAGCATAGCACATAACGCATGTAGTGATAAAAATATAGTGAGACGAAGGACGAACTGATGATTGTTGATGGAGAAGGGGATGCACGGGGGCATCCCCAAGCTTAGACGCTTGAGTCTCCTTGAATATTTATTGGGGATGCGTGGGTGCATCCCCAAGCTTGAGCGCTTGACACTCCGGAATCTTCTTTCATCATCTTCCATCGCACACTTGAAAACTCCCTTCATACATAACTCATCATAAGCTGATTAGAGAGGTTAGTACCCTTAAAAAATAATTCCCCCCCACTGGATATAAAGATATTCTTGAGGAGATACTGTTTCTCAAGATTGCCAAATGGTTTTTGCAAAGAAAAAGCAAGCTTAAGGTTTGCAAAAGTTAGGAGAGACAAAACGCTGCAGAATCTGTGAAAAACAGATCAGCAGGTAGTAAAGAATTTTTTAGGGGTACTTCTGCAACTCAAACAAAAAAAACTCAGAACATACGAAAGTTTCGTGATTGTATAGATCACTCTGTGTAAAAAATTCAGCTCAAAATGATGAACTGGTGATTTGATCTGATTTTCCCGTCACGAGGACAGAATCAGTTTTCTGGACAGCATGTCACAACTTTCACTTACCTTGTCATATGAGGCTATAACTTGGCACAAAGCTTGAAAATAAAGATACAATGATGTTGCTACAGTAGTAACAATCATCAAGACCACTAAAAACAGAAAGTGAAAACTCAAAGTAAAGATAACAAGGGTTGTCTCCCTAGAGCTCTTTCTTTATAGACATAAAGATAGGCTTAAGATTTTAGTGATGCTCTCATAGGAATAAGAGTTGAAGCACAAAAGAGAGCATAAAGAAGCAAATACCAAACACATTTAAGTCTAACATGCTTCCTATGCAAAGGGATCTTGTAGAGAAATAACTCATTGAAGCATAAAGATATTAGCATAGGAAGGCAAAAAATGTGCAACTTCAAAACCTTCAACATAAAGAGAGGGAACTTGATATTATTGAAATATCTATAAGCATATGTTCCCCTCTCATAGTAATTTCCAGTGGGATCATGAATAAACTCAACAATATAAGTATCACATAAAAAATTCTCATCATGATCCACAAGCATAGAAAATTTGTTACTCTCCACATAAGCAAAATCCTTCTCATTAGTAATAGTGGGAGCAAACTCAACAAAATAGCTATCACATGAATCATTCTTATCATGGTGCACTTGTAAAAATTTATTTTTTATAGCATAAGTGTCATCACAATAATCATCATAGATAGGAGGCAAAGTATCATCAAAATAAATATCCTCATCAAAACTTGGGGGGGCTAAAACGATCATCTTCATAAAACGTAGCATCCCCAAGCTTATGGTTTTGCATATAATTAGTATCAAAAGTATTCAAAGAAGACATGCTAATAACATTCTACTATCATGAGTGTTGTTAAAATAATACAACTCCATAGGCTTTTTGATCTCCTCCTTAAAAACTTCATGTCCTAACTCAAGATAGAGCTCATAAAGCTCTCTCATAATTTTGTTGTTGTTTTCCATAAAGCCTAACTAGTGAAAATAAAAACAAGAAACAAAAATAATTAATTGAAGATCTAAAGATATACCTTCAACGCTTACCTCCCCGGCAACGGCGCCAAAATAGCTTGATGTCTACGGACGCTTCTACTCTTGTAGACTATGTTGGACCTCCAAGCGCAGAGGTTTGTAGGACATCAACAATTTCCCTCAAGTGGATGACCTAAGGTTTATCGAACTCAGGGAAGTAGAGGTTGAAGATGGTCTATCTCAAGCAACCCTGCAATTAAGATACAAGAAGTGTCTTGTGTCCCTAACACACCTAATACAATGGCAAATTGTATAGGTGCACTAGTTCGGCGAAGAGATGGTAAAATATGGGTGATAGGGGTGGCAAAGCAAGGTAATATAAATCTGAAAAAAATAAAAACAGCAAGGTATCAAGTGACAAAAGTGAGCACAAACGGTATTGCAATGGTGGAAACAATGCCTAGGCTTCATACTTTCACTAGTGGCAACTCCCAACAACATTAACATAGTCTAATCACATGATATTTCCCATAAAACATGCAATGGAGACGTACTCGGAGGTCATTACTTTGTGGTCAAGAGAGGACAAGAATTATGTAGGACTACAAAAGCACACCTCAGAGTTCGTAGTTCTCATCTATGGATTTCCCAATGTCACCGCGGCCATCCAAAGAGAGTACTACAATCACCACAATATATCTCAAGGATAGTCAAATACAAGCACCAAGAGACTCTTCAATCTTCAATCAACACTCAAAAGAGGAAATCACTCATGAAAATATTCTTCTAACCCATGTCCAATAGACCGCTGTCACCATGGTCTCGGGGATTATAATAGATAAGATCAAGTGAGTACATCAATCCAATACATAGAGGAAGGGGAAACATCATGGGATCATACTAGATTAACATAGCCTATGATCACAACGAAGATCACATCATGGGAAAGAGAGAAGAACACATAGCTACTGGTAGAAACCTTATTCCCGAGGGGAACTACTCACACATGGACATGGTGAGAGAGAGAGAGAGAGTTGTTGATGGAGAGGTGCAGCCCGGAGGAGATGAAGGAGACGGCGGAGGCGGCGGCGACGCCCACGGCCACGGCGGTGGCCACGGCCCTTGGCCCCTTCTTCTTCCTTGGAAATGGTGCTGATTTGTAGATGAATCTCCCCCTCAAGACGGCTGCCAAGGGGGAGGAATTTTTGTGGTATCTTTTGACCTAGGTTTCCTCTCTTTATATAGACCCTCGGATTTCCGTCATCCAGATTACGTCTTCGGTATTTTGGGGCTCCAGGGAGCATCCGAAATACGATTGGGCCGAATTTTATATCTAGATCCACCGGAAAAATATTCCCTACAACTTTAAAGTTTTAAGTGTTTCTGTTTGAGGCCGTATTCTAGCGCTTACGAGGCGATATTTGAAATCTGTCTGGTGGGGACAGATTTTGGGAAAGTTAGAGTCCAACTCTTACAAGGCTTCTTTTTGTGATCTTTCCTTTATCCAAGTAATTCCTACACATAAAGTAGAAAAACAAGAACTTGTGCACTCTTACAACCATTAATAGGTTATTTCCAAAATATGTTATAAAAAGATGAAAGTGTATCAAAAGCATAGCAATATCACACAAAACATGCATGAAGCAAGCATAAATTATAGATACGTTTGTGACGTATCAACAACACGGGAGAGGCTAGAAAATATGAGGAGGTGGAAGTGTCAACTTTCAATACTGACATTAGTCCAAAGAACTCATGCACTTATTATTGGTAACTCTCAATCTAATAAGGAGGTTCACAAAGAGACATGTACCCCGAGGAGTGTATGGGGGTTTGGTTATCCTTGCGCATCCTGGACTCATGGTACGTGAGTGTACTCTAATATCCGATCCCTCCAAAGATTAGTGATCCATATAGTAGCTAGAGTTCTCAACTAGTTTTTGTAGGTTTTTAAAATAAACACGGATTTCCCAAAATACGACATCTATCACTAATAGGTTAGAGCTCTTGACACCAAAAGTTCAAACATTACTCACATTAATACCTCAAAACTATTGCAAGTTACTACTAAAATTAAATAGCAACCTCAATTACCTAATTGCAAGACAAGACACAACTCAGTGCAACAAAATCAAATGCTGTTGCTAAAGACAAACTAAGACTAAAACTAAACATGGCAGTAGCTACGAAAAGATAAAGAACACACAACAGAAAAAAGATAAGCATGAAAAATCCTATGATGTGTCTGATAACCCACAACTGCAGGGGATCGAGATAGTCTTCGCGGGTAAGAATAACCCAATTTATAGATTCGACTCAAGGGAGCCAAGTAATATCCACAAGCTTTAACAGTGGAGTTGTCAGTTCCACCGCACCTGAGATACACTTACTTTCAACAAGATATTAGTAGTAACTGCGATATGGAAGTGATGATAGCAACGGAAATGGTGGTGGTGAAATAGCAACAGTAAATCAGCAAAAGTAAACAACTGGTAGCCAGAAGAATTAAAAACAATGTAGGCTAGGGAGATGGATGGTTGGGCGCTGCATGGATAAGATATATCATGTATTTAACTTGGGGCAAGGCACACAGAAAAGCAATGATCATCTAGGCATAAATCAAACACCAGGCATGTACCCCATAGGTAGTTGTATGTGCTTGCAATAAGAACTTGCACAACATCTTTTGTCCTACCATTCTGCTACGAACGGGGCCAAAAGGAACTTATGGAGATTAAGGTGCTCCTGTCAAAGAGCACCGGAACAAAGCACTAACAATCAATGGATACAAGGAATCCTCAAACTATAGTCCATCCCCTTTGGTGTCCCAAGCTGTCACCTTTGGGATCGCCGGTTCCGGACTATAACAGGTGCATAGAACTCATAGATAGGATCAAGAACACAAATATATTCAAGCAAACACATAGGGTTCAGATCTCAAATCATGGCACTCGGGCCCAAAGTGACAATCATTAAGAGCAACAAGTTGAAGCAAAGATGATAAACAACAATCTAGATGATAGGCAACATGCCCCCAACAATCTGATAAACTATTACATGATCTAACTCATCCAATCCCTACCATCCCCTTTGCCTACAGCAGGGAATTACTCACACATGGATGGAGAAGTCATGGAGGGAGGATGGAGTGGTGATGATGATGACGATGGCGATGATCTCCCCTCACCGGAGGCCAAAACAACCTCCAGATTAGCCCTCCCGGAGAAGAACAGAGGGTGGCGGCGGCTCCGCGACGCGAATTGGGAAAACGACTTTTGTTTCGGGATTTCTCCGTCACGGGAATAAATAGGAGCCTCAGTAGGGCACCAGAGGAGGGGGGAGGCCCCCAAGCGGCCAGAGGGCGCGACCCCACCCCTGGCCACGCCAGGGGGGCGCCTGGGGCCCCCTTGGCTGCCGTCTGGCCCCATTTCTGGCACAGTGGCCCTTCGGGTGCGTGGATTTTCTGTGATTTTTCCTGGAATTTTCTGAGACACCTAAAAATCCATTTTCCTGCGCACAATAAAACCATACAGGTAGCTCTGCTGAAAACATCGTTAGTCCGGGTTAGTTTCGTCCAAATCATGCAAGAATGAGGGCAAAACAATAGAAAAATTGTTTGGAAAAGTAGATACGTTTCAGACGTATCAACTCCCCCAAGCTTAGCATATTGCTTATCCTCAAGCAATTCAGTACAACGAACTGAACGCGACAAAGAAAACTTTGGCAAACTCTTTTGCTTCAATGAATGTATATAAGCATGTACTACGAAAATAATTTAGCAAGTATCAAAACAATGCTATGAGGACAATGCATGAAGCAATCCTTCTTTCAAGTGATCAATCACAAACAACTAGAAGTAAATAATATGCTACTGAAAATCAAGACAGGATTACAATGCACAAAGCTTGAACATACTAGAGTGGTATTTCGCTAGCCTCCATGAGTGAAGCAAAACATAAATGCATAAACTCCTCCGGAGTTTTAAAGGAGACTAGAACTAAGAACTTCAGAATAAGTAATACCACAATCATGCAAAAGACAATGTAGTACTTTGGGACAATGCACATTACACTCAGAATGATAATTATGCTCTCCTAGTTGGTGCTTTGAAGAAAGAAGGTGGAGACTATCGAACCGTGGAGTTTGATGGAAAGGTTGAAAACCCGTGGTTGGAAGCAAAAAACTAAACTTGTACCAGAGCTCTTGGTTTTTAAAACAGAAATAAAAAAGTGTTTTGGGAGGTGCATGGTTTGTCAACGAATGCTAGTAGACAACTCAATCACCTCTTACAATAGACATATTTCGAGGAACGGCTCCCAAGATGGAGGCGATCACATCCCCTTAATCTCCTTTATTTATCGCTGCCAAAGTTTTCTGATTTCTCATAGACAAAGCGTGAAGGAGGGTTTGTTGGTTGTGATTATCTTTTGTGAGCTGGGCACACTCATGCCAGTCCCTCCTCGTATTAGGGGTTTGCAGATTAGACATGCAATCCGAGAATAAAACATGTCTAACATAAGACGGTCATGAATCACCTACTACTTCCTCATGAGCTGAAGCAGAGGCACAACACAAGAGTGATTTTGAATAGTTTCGAGATGGTACAAGAAAGTATTCGTTAGGATGGCCGGTATACCACATAGGAAGGTATGGTGGCTCATATGGAAAAACTGGTTTCAAGGATTTTGGATGCACAAGCAGAAATCCGCTTAGTGCGAGCGAAGGCTAGCAACAGACTGGGGAGTGACCAACTAGAGAGAAATAACAGTCATAATCATGCAGAGTGACAAAGTAACATTGAATTGGGCATGAAGATGATACAACTATTCTGAAATTCAAAGATCATCAAGGCAAAGTAGACTTTTCAGTCATAAAGATGTGTAAGCATGTGCCAAGTCAATCCAAGAATTCTCCAAAGGGAAATACCACTTCAGTATGCCAAACCATGAACAATGCAATGCATGTAAATCATTTCAACAACACATTATGTACTCTAGCTATTTGAGATTAGCCACAAGGAAAGCATGAACACTGGGAAAGCACTGTAAACATAGCACTATGTCGCTACAAGCTGGTCTCTAAATCATAAGTACAAGCATATGTACAAAAGTAGAAACAAGAAGAGTTCATACCGGTTTTCCTTGTTGCATCCCTTTCGTCGATCTTCATCATTACTTCCATGTCACTTGCACGGTTGAACGTAGGAAATATAATCAAGCGCAAATGCCATCACGGACTCGAGCTGAAATCTGCAACAAAGCAAACTAAAGAGAGTAAAGAAATTTTTTTTGGATTTTTCAAAGATTTAGCGAAAGAAAAAGAAAAGAGAAATATTTTTGTCGTTTTTGCAAAATAAAAGAACAAAGAGAAACGGGCAAAAACTTCGAAAAGATCAAAGCGAACAAAATGAAAACGGATAATACAATGGAAAGGTGAGAAGGGAACGTACTCCCCCCAAGCTTAGGCTTTTGTCCTAAGTTGGTAGCAGCTACTGAGCCTCCAGCTCCGGGGTAATGGTGAGTCCAGGAATCGTATGAGCCCTCCGGTGCGTACACCGAGGTACTCGGGTCCTCCCATGAGGAAGGCCCTGCGCTCCAAGCGGAAGAAGACCCCTTGCCCTGCTCGGTGAAGGTCTCTCCCTGGAAAGGTGGGAACTCACCATGCTCCTCCTCATCGGGCATAACCCCATCCATGGGGTTATGCGGCTGGTAATGAGCCATGAACTCATCGAACTGAATCTCGTTGAAGGACCATCCGTTCCTGCGAGTGCTATCAAACAAAAATGGTGCAGGTAGACGGATCTCACGAGTAATGGTCCTTTCAAACCTCAAAATATAATCAAGGTTACCAAACTTGGAAGTCATGGTAACAAATTTATGCCTCTTGATAGCCGAAAGATCGAGACTCGTGTATGAAAAGGGAACATCATCAGGATGTGGGGTGCGCTCAAGAGACTCAAGGATAAGTGTGGCGTAAACGCCACCATATAAATCGCCTTTGTTACTGTTTGTAACAAGGCGCCGAGCAATTAAGGCACCCAAATTATACTCATTCTTATCAGAGAGGCGTTCGCATAAATAGCGAAATCTGGTACAGAGCCATTACTCGTGTTGTCACGAGCTAACACCCCTCTATCAACAAAATACGTGAAATACCTGAGGTGTGGAAACTGAATGCTGGAAATTTTCGTACGCCGAATGTCGGTCTCCTCCTGGCAACAAAGGGAGTTGAAGAGAGTCCTCAACCTGGAAGGCTGCATGGTCATCTTCGCTGTCTGACCAACGTTCGGCACACCTATTATATCACAAAACTGTGCCAAAGACATGGTTATGAGATCATTATAAAGTTTGAAATCGACGGTTCCAGCATCATGGTTATAACAAAAACTGTTGACAAAGCAGGAGGTAAGCTTTTTGTATTGTACCACACGACATAATGCTAACTGTGTCAAACCTGCATTGGCACAAAGGCCATAAAATTCCTCCTTAATTCCTGCAGCTGTAAGAAAATCATCGCATGGATACATCATTGCGCATGCTGGACTTGTATCTTCCAACAACTCCAGGGGCACGTGATCTTCATTGTAGCTCACCCTAACTGCTGAGGGTGAAGCTGCAGCTCTAGTAACTCGATCGGAGCGCTCAGGCTTCTTCTTCCCAAGCCACCCTTTTTCTTTTCCAAAGAAACTCATTTCTGAATTTTTTTACAATTCACAAAAACAAGGATTTAAACAAAGTGAGTTGAGGCAAACTACTCTACTCACTTACCTAAGGCATAAACTTGCATCAAAACTTGGAAAATAAATTTCTACACATGCATGCAAGCTCATATGAACAACACCAAGAGCTACTAAATACTCACTAATGAAGCCACCAATCAAAAATCTAATTTGGGGGGGGGGGGTGAAGGAGTTACATACCAGGGAGTATTTTCTCAAAATCTCAGCTCGAATGATGGGTTGTAGAGAGAGATCGAAAATCGCCTCCAAGAACAGCAATAACGCAAGAACTGGAGCAGATCTCGTGTTTTTGGATAGAGAGGAAGAAGGGGGGGAAGAAGACATACCTGGAGGTGGGGCCTATGGGCGCGGCTAGGGGGCAGGCCGCGCCAGCTGGCCTCCTGGGCCACTGGTGGACCCCCTGGCCAGTCCCAGGTGCCTCTGGGTCACTCCTGGCATATAAATTTTTATTTTAATTTTTCTGGAATTTTTCTGACAACTTCACTGTTGAAATTTTTTCGAAGTTCAAAAAGCTGCGGAACTTTCTGAAAGCTTGAAGTAGTGATTAGAATTGTGAAGCTTCAAAAACATATAAACTTGGTACAGCAAGAAAGATAAATCTAAAAGAAATGCAAACATAACAACCTCTACTCTTTACTTATATAAAACTCATCTAATAGCAAGGTTGATCAAGTCCTACTACCAAACTAGCAATACGTAGAGCAAAAAGTTTTCACTTACAATGAAGCATTCATGGTACCTTTACTTTAATGGATATTGTCCCCACCATAATGGTTTTGTATTTGGGGTGCACATCTAGAGGACAATCCCACTCACCAATCTTCACGGTCTTGATATTCTCTATAGAGTTGAGGCCATGCCTTTTTTCAATCTTCTTCGGAAAATACACTGTGTGTTCTTTATCATTCACATTAAAAGTAACATTTCCTTTATTGCAATCAATAATAGCACCTGCGGTGTTAAGAAAAGGTCTACCAAGAATAATAGACATGCTCCCATCCTCGGGCATGTCAAGCACAACAAAATCAGTAAGGATTAAACAATTAGCAACTTCAACGGGAACATCCTCACAAATACCAATGGGAACGGCTGTTGACTTGTCAGCCATCTGAAGATAGATATCTGTAGGGATTAGTTTTTCTAAATAAAGCCTCTTGTAAAGAGAGAAAGGCATAACACTCACTCCTGCTCCCAGATCACATAGAGCAGTCCTGACATAGTTATTCTTTATGGAGCAAGGAATGGTGGGTATACCTGGATCACCAAGTTTCTCAGGAATCTTGCCACTAAAAGAGTAGTTAGCAAGCATAGTAGATATTGCTTCATTAGGAACTTTTCTTTTATTAGTAACAATATCTTTCATATATCTCGACTAAGGTGGTAACTTAATAGCATCAGTCAAAGGAATTTGAAGAAAAAGAGGTTTCATCCACTCACAAAACTTATTGTAATGCTCTTCTTCTTTAGTTTTGAGAGACTTACCTGGAAAGGGCATGGGTTTCTGTACCCATGGTTCTCTTTCCTTCCCATGTCTTCTTGCGATGAAGTCTTCTCTAGTGTATTTCTTGCGTTTATCGGGTGCTTCTTCTTCTCGGACTTCGGGTGGATCATTCTTTTCAATACCCTTTTCCGGTTCAGCATCGTCTTCAGTCTCAGCATCTGAGGTAGATATACTATTTGGATCATTGGAATTGTCAGCTTCTTTGTGCTTCTTCTTCTGCTTTGTTGAGCTAACAATTTCTTCTTCCTGCATTTGAGAATCTTGCTCGATCCTCTTCGGATGCCCCTCCGGATAGAGAGGATCTTGAGTGCTAGTTCCACCTCGGGTTTTAATCCTGAAGGCCTGTATATCATGTTTGGCATTGTTAGCAAGCAAATATTTTTGCACATTAGAAATTTGATCAAGATGAGTTTGAACCATATGAAAATGCTTCACAAGACATTTAACATCATTAACTGTTCTACCTAGAACATCAAGCAAGCTTTTGATAGCAAGGGAATTATCATGCAACTGACTTTGTATCCTCTCATTAAAGTGATTTTGCTTCATAATGAAATTATCAAGCTCATTTAAACATTGATCAGGAGGCTTACCATGAGGAATGTCACTTGCATTGAAATCTAAAAGAGAGTGTACCTCTACCATAGGAGGGTGAGTGGTAGGCTCACACAATTTCTCAATAGGGGGTAGATTCTTTACGTCTTCAGTTTTAATCCCCTTCTCTTTAATAGACTTCTTTGGTTCTTGCATATCTTCGGGGCTTAGGACAAGCATGCCCCTTTTTTTGGGTGGTGGAGGTGGTTCAGGGACGGACCAATCTTCGTGGTTCTTGGCAATCTTGCCCATTAATTCTTCTGCATCGTCTGGTGTTCTTTTCCTGAAAACACAACCAGCACAACTGTCCAAATAGGATCTAGATTCATCAGTTAGACCAGCATAAAATATATCAATTAATTCATTCTTAGGGACTCCATGTCCCGGTTTAGCCTGGATCAGACTGCAATACCTCCCCCAAGATTTAGGGAGGTTCTCATCCTACAGCTGTTTAATGTTATAAATTCTTTGTAAAGCAGCATGTTGCATATGAGTAGGAAAGTACTTATCAAAAAAAGAGTGAGCTAAGTCTTGAGGACTCCTAATGGAACCACATGGTAGTGCATCATACCAAGCTTTAGCACCTTCCTTTAAAGAGAAAGGAAGTAGCTTAGTAACATAGAAGTTTCGTATCTTTTCATTTGTAGTAAACAAGCCACCTAACTCAGTGAGTTTGGGCAGGTGTGAAATAGCATCGTCATGTTCTCTTCCATAAAAGGGGTCAGCTTCAATCATAGATATAAGTGAAAGATCAACAGAGAAATTATAATTAGGATCATTGATGCATATAGGAGATGTAGCAAATTTAGGATCAGAAACAGTCTTGTTCCTCAGGGAGTGTTTTTCGAGAAGCTTCTTAATAGCATCAGGGCCAGAGTCGACAAACTCTGTTATCTCCCTGCATAAATCATCATCAAGTATAATATAATCATCATCAAGGAGTCTCTCCTTGAGTTTACTCAAATCAGGATAATTGTAAGTTCCATCAAAAGGGTAGCAAGTATCGGGAATTTCAATTCCAGATTTTTTTGCAGCAGCGATCTGTTTCTCAAAACCGTGACTAAGTGAACCAATATCATCAAGAGTAGTGGAAGCATCATCAAAAGTATCGGACATAGTAACAGATTCAGTGGAAGCATCATGTGATGGAGGTGAAGCAAACTTACTCATAACTGAAGGTGAATCAAGTGTAGCACTAGTGTTCAGAACAGTACCTTTTCTCGTACGAGATGGTAAGATCGAGACCTTGGGGTCTTCTTTCTTACCCATAGCGGATAAATTGCAGCAGGTAAAATACTTCAAGTAGACTTGTGAATAAAGCTATGCTCCCCGGCAACGACGCCAGAAAACAGGCTTGATAACCCACAACTGCAGGGGATCGAGATAGTCTTCGCGGGTAAGAATAACCCAATTTATAGATTCGACTCAAGGGGAGCCAAAGAATATCCACAAGATTTAACAGTGGAGTTGTCAGTTCCACCGCACCTGAGATACACTTACTAGCAACAAGATATTAGTAGTAACTGCGATATGGAAGTGATGATAGCAACGAAAATGGTGTTGGTGAAATAGCGACAGTAAAACAGAAAAAGTAAACAACTAGTAACTAGCAGAATTAAAAACACTGTAGGCTAGGGAGATGGATGGTTGGGCGCTGCATGGATAAGTTATATCATGTATTTAACTTGGGTTAAGGCACACAGAAAAGCAATGATCATCTTGGAATAAATCAAACATCAGGCATGTACCCCATCGGTAGTTGTACGTGTTTGCAACAAGAACTTGCACAACATCTTTTGTCCTACCATCCCGCTACGAACGGGGCCAAAAAGAACTTATGGAGATTAAGGTGCTCCTGTCAAAGAGCACCGGAACAAAGCACTAACAATCAATGGATACAAGGAATCCTCAAACTATAGTCCATCCCCTTTGGTGTCCCAAGCTGTCACCTTTGGGATCGCCGGTTCCGGACTATAACAGGTGCATAGAACTCATAGATAGGATCAAGAACACAAATATATTCAAGCAAACACATAGGGTTCAGATCTCAAATCATGGCACTCGGGCCCAAAGTGACAATCATTAAGAGCAACAAGTTGAAGCAAAGATGATAAACAACAATCTAGATGATAGGCAACATGCCCCCAACAATCTGATAAACTATTACATGATCTAACTCATCCAATCCCTACCATCCCCTTTGCCTACAGCAGGGAATTACTCACACATGGATGGAGAAGTCATGGAGGGAGGATGGAGTGGTGATGATGATGACGATGGCGATGATCTCCCCTCACCGAAGGACAAAATAGCCTCCAGATTAGCCCTCCCGGAGAAGAACAGAGGGTGGCGGCGGCTCCACGACGCGAATTGGGAAAACGACTTCTGTTTCGGGATTTCTCCGTCACGGGAATAAATAGGAGCCTCGGTAGGTCACCAGAGGAGGGGGGAGGCCCCTAAGCGGCCAGAGGGCGTGGCCCCACCCCTGTCCACGCCAGGGGGGTGCCTGGGGCCCCCTTGGCTGCCCTCTGGCCCCACTTCTGGCACAGTGGCCCTTCAGGTGCGTGGATTTTCTGTGATTTTTCCTGCATTTTTTGAGACACCTAAAAATCCATTTTCCTGCGCACAATAAAACCATAGAGGAAGCTCTGCTGAAAGCAACGTTAGTCCGGGTTAGTTTCGTCCAAATCATGCAAGAATGAGGGCAAAACAATAGCAAAAGTGTTTGGAAAAGTAGATACGTTTGAGACATATCAGTGTTCTAGATTGGAGTGGAGCGTGTTTCTCTCCCACACAAAGTAAGATGAGGTCTAACTTGTTATGAACAGCAAGAAAAGCTAAAGAAAACTAAAAACAAAACCTAAGAGCGAGATGCTCCAAGCATAGCACATAACGCATGAAGTGATAAAAATATAGTGAGACGAGGGACGAACTGATGATTGTTGATGGAGAAGGGGATGCACGGGGGCATCCCCAAGCTTAGACGCTTGAGTCTCCTTGAATATTTATTGGGGATGCATGGGGACATCCCCAAGCTTGAGCGTTTGACACTCCCGGATCTTCTTTCATCATCTTCCATCGCACACTTGAAAATTCCCTTCATACACAACTCATCATATGCTAATTAGAGAGGTTAGTACCCTTAATAAAATAATTTTTCCCCACTGGATATAAAGATATTCTTGAAGAGCTAATGTTTCTCAAGATTTCCAGAAGGTTTTTGCAAAGAAAAAAACAAGCTTAAGGTTTGCAAAAGTAAAGAGAGACAAAATGTGGCAGAATCTGTGAAAAATAGAACAACAGGTAGTAGAGAATTTTTTTTCGGGGCACTTCTGCAACTCAAATCTAAAAACTCAGAACATACGATAGTTTCACAATTTTATAGAGCATCCTGTGTAAAAAAATCTGCTAAAAAAGATGAACTGGTGATTTGATCCGTTTTCCTCGTCAAGAAGACGGAATCTGTTTTCTGGACAACATTTCACAAGTTTTGCTTCCCTTATCATAAGAGGCTATAACTTGGCACAAAGCTTGAAAATAAAGATACAATGACGTTTCTACATTATTAACAATCATCAAGACCACTAAGAACAGAAGTAAAAACATCTTGGGTTGCCTCCCAACAAGCGCTTTCTTTTACGCCTTTAAGCTAGGCATGAAGATTATAAAAGATGCTCTCACAAGAATAAGGATTTGAAGCAAAAGAGAGCATCAAAAAGCAAATATGAAACACATTTAAGCCTAACCCACTTCCTATGCATAGGCATCTTATAATAAAATAAATCAAATAAGCACAAAGAAACCAACATAGGAAGGTGGAACAAGAATAACTTCGAAACTTTCAACATAAAGAGAGGAGTCTTAGTAATATGGAAGTTCCTACAACCGAACTTCCCTCTCTCAATTTTTTTTCCAGTAGTATCATGAACAACATCAAGAATATAAATATCACATAAATCATGTTGTTCATTTCCTACAAGCACACGTGTGTAGTTTTCAACATGGTCCTTATATTCATAAGATAAATGCAACCCATCACATTGAGCCTCAATAAGAGCACAGTTCTTCGGATGAGTTAGAAATTTCAAAAGGATAATAGGGCAATCAAGTGTGGGTGCAATAGCAAAAATTTCATGCTTAACATAAGGCACTATAGCAAGTTCATCTTCGTAAGCATAATCCATATTGGCATCATGGCCATCAACAAAGCAAGTATTAAGTTCATCAGAAAGGCAAGTATCAAGTGAGTCCTCGGAATGATGGGATTCCTCATCAAAGCAATCATTAGCCTCTTCTTGGGAAACAAACATTTTATTTTTAAAATCCTCAATATAAGTATTGGAAGTATAATTCTCGAAGCAATAAGCAAGAACTGCAAAGTTTTTGGACTTGTGAATAGTATCGTGATACTTTTCAATCAAAGAAGCAATCTCATAAGCACCTTTAGAAGCAACAAACTCTTCAATCTTTTCAACATCAAAGTAATCATACACACCTTTAGCATAAGAAGATAATATCTCATTTTCATTAAATTCACATTGGAAAGGGAGGTGTTTATGATCTATACTAGATGATACCCCGCGCGTTGCTGCGGGAACTATTAACAAATACTTTGATGTTTTAAAACATGAGAAAAATTATGAAACATATTATAATTTGATTTTAAATTATTTTTCGAAAAAATAATGTTTAGAGTACAAATCTAAGATAATTTGATTAAAATCCAAAAATACGTGTGATTTTTTGATTTGTTAATTTATTACGATGACAATATATCGGTGAGATGATAAGAGACGAAAAGAAGTTGAGTAGAGACAGTGAAACATCTTCACCCTTGACTAAACCTAAAACAATGATAGCAACTATAGATGTGCATTCATAGAAAATTTATCGCATAGAAAAATAACATGTGAGATAACTTATAATTTTATTTTCTATAAAAAATTGTTTATAAATCATGGAGCTAAGTGCATAATTTTTCTAAAATATTTTGTTGTGATGCATAGAGCAATAAATGGGAGCATGTGCATGAAGAGTTGGACATTGATAACAACTACATATGTTTATTCATAGAAAATTTGTCGAATAGAAAAATAACATGGGAGGTGTAGCGACCAGATCCGAAGGGACCAAGTCTCTGTGCTTAACGTGCTAGTCCCTGGATCAGTTTGCTAGCACACACAGTACTCGATGAAATAACAGAAGTAAAACATGTCTTTATTACATCGAATGAAGTAAATATTACAATAATAACATGGCTTAAGGCCATCTAATCAAATACTTGCGGAAGCTATAATAGTAGTAGTAGCGAGTCCATCCGACCCCACGGAAAAAGTTGAGTATAAGACAGCGACCTATTCGCACCTTACTCCTCGTCAGAACAATCTGCAACATGAATAAGTTACAGCCCCAAAAGGGGTCAGTACTTTGATCGTACGGCAAGCCATATCACAGAAAGAAGTAAAAGCCCTGTAATACATGCAATTTGGCTGGTGTAGCTTCTACATTTATTTTTGCAAAAAGCTAATTTTCCCTATAGAGTAATAATAGCTAAGTTCTACAATAGCATACGATTGAGATGGGAAACCCCACTCAATCTATCCCAAAGTGATTACCCCAATAAATTAATTAAAGATGATGAGACGAATCAATATTTCCACAACTAGTTGCTCAAATTGTCCATAACCGGGGACACGGCTAATCGATTAGTTTTACACTCTGCAGAGGTTTGTGCACTTTTCCCCACAAGACTCGATCGCCTCCTTTGTAGTTCGTCACACTGCATGGTGTATGACAACTGGAAGATCGAGACATGGTCTTTCAGAAGAGTTTCCCTTACTCCGGTAGCACCCATCCCACCTACTCACAACTACTTTCGTAGCGCTACCTAGTAAGAGTCCCTACAACTGATCAACCAAGCCAGAGCCCATAGTAGCTTGTGGCTGCACACGTAAGCTTCTAGGTATGTCAATACAAACAGTCCCTTTGAGCCTCGGTGGCTTTCCGCAGTCATCACTGGCCACCTCCAGGATGCTCGCAACCATCCCACCCAGGTAGTTCATTAACTCTATCTTGGTCCTAATTACTACTTTATCACTCATACCTCATAATGATTCACTTCCCAATCCACGTCTACTTAGCATAGCAATATCCTATTATACGATGGTGACAAAGATGTAAGGATCAGACCTACCTCAATGAACTACTGGGTGTAATAGCATAGCATAACCTATCATGCAATCTAAAGAAGAAGAACTAATGCATTGAAAACATAGGTAATAGGGAGTATGGTCAAAGATATGACTTGCCTTGCTGTTGATTGCAGAACTCTAAAGATTGGTGGTACTCTGCTTCGCACTCCGGACAATCTATCGTGAGCAAACCAAGATACACACAATCAATACACAACCAAAAGCAAAACAATGTTCAAGAACTCCAAAATAAAATCCGAATAAAAGATTTTGTAAAACAGATCAAGATTGATTTTAAAAGTGGGTCGCAAAGTGTCTAAAATAAAGGGTTTAGCTAGGGTTTTAGTTTGCAAAAAGAATTAATCAAATCCGAGTTGTAAAACAAAAGTTACGATCAACTAAAGTTGAAAATAGAATCTGATCAGATCTGAATATTTTCGAAAATATCAAAACAAACTTTATGGTTGAACTGCAAAGAGGGCTTCGAAAGAAAACCGTGGGCTTTGGAATCACGCAAAACGGATCTACGAGTAAAAAGATATTACTAGAACAGTTTTGCATAGGATCTAGGAATTTTTTTTGATCGAACGGAAAAATAATTTCCTCAAAACTTGGATCCACAGTACACAATAATTAGAGGGTTTCAAAACAACGATTTGGCCGCTTGTTTCATCTAAAACGGAGCAACGGATAAAAAGTTACGGGGTTTTTACTAACCGCGACGTGTAGAATAGACGCGACGAAGACGACAACTCCGGCGATCTTCGGCGTCAACGAGGACGTCTAGTAAGTAGGGCTTGATTAGAAGATCACAATGGTGGTGGTGATGATCTCCAACGTCGTCCGTACGGGCGTGGCAACGCGGTGAACCGAGCGCGCTCCGCTGAACTCCCGCGGTACGCGTACAATTTGGGGATCAATCTTGCGCAAGAAAAGAAGAGGGAAAAAGATGTCAACTAGAAGCACAACGAAGAGAAGAGTCGGTCTGTAGAATTTGGGGTCAAGGGGAGGCTCACCGTGACGAAATTCGTCCAACAATAGAGCTCCGTTGGACCTAGATCTACCCCGAAATTAGCTCGATTTGGAACGGTTTGCTGCGAAATTTTGTGGGGAATCGGTGGAGGGGGTCATGGGGTATTTAAGGGACAAGATTTCGTGGGCAAAGAGCAATCGAATCGGAGTCCATAGGTAGCACGAACGCCGCCGTGCGTGCTGCTGAGTCCGTTGCGGACTCAACCTTGTGTTCCTGTTGAACAAGGAGAGAGACGAGCCGCAGGTGCCTCCTGGCGGGCTGCTGCGTCCGTAGCGCGCGCCTGGCCACTTCGGCCGCTCGCTGGCGGCCTGGCTGGCTGGCTGGCTCGGCCGGCCGGCCGGCCCGTTTAGTTTTTTTGTTTTTTTTTGCGAATTTCTTTTTAAAAAAAAAAAAAGAAAAAAAGAGGTATTTTTAATATAATAAAAATAGCCCCGAAAAAATAACATCTTATTTTTTTAAAATAATAAAAATACGTAAAACGTAAGTACGTTTATATAAATATATACGTACTTTTTTTTTAGCTTCAAAGAGTTTTATAAAATAAAATACAAGTCGGAAAAATACGAAATAAATTTCTAAAATCTTAGAAAAACATAAATAATATTTTCAATAAGTTATTTATACAAAATAAAATACTAAAGAAAAACTTTATTCAATAAATTTAAATAAGCTTCTCAAATAAGATCCAAAATGCACACAAAAAAATGATATGCATATGCTCTCTAGTAACTCATCCAAAAAAATAAATTTGGGATGTTACAAAACCTACCCCCCTTCAGGTGAATCTCGCCCTCGAGATTCGGGTTGGTCAGCAAAAAGGTGTGGGTGATCCTGCTTGAGATCCTCTTCTCGCTCCCAAGTAGCTTCTTCCTCGGTGTGGTGACTCCACTAAACTTTGCAAAATTTAATAACCTTGGTACGAGTGACTCTGTCTGCTGTATCGAGAATCTTCACAGGCTTCTCCTCATATGTCAAATCATCCTCCAGCTGAATTGCCTCCAATGGCACGGTGTCTCTCAGCGGAATATTTGCCATCTCTGCATAACACTTCTTCAACTGGGACACATGGAACACATCGTGAACTCCAGACAAACCTTCGGGCAATTCTAACTTGTAAGCAACCTCTCCTTTGCGTTCCAAGACTTTATATGGCCCCACAAATCGTGGTGCTAACTTTCCTTTAACTCCAAATCTCTTAATGCCACGAAGCGGAGACACTCGAAGGTATGCTCTATCTCCCACTTCATACGTTACTTCCTTTCGTTTAGCATCGGCATAACTTTTCTGTCTTGACTGAGCTATCTTCAGCCTATCACGGATTAACTTGACCTTCTCTTCTGAATCCTTGATCAAATCTGGTCCGAATAGCTTGCGGTCTCCAACTTCATCCCACATTAACGGTGTTCTACACCTTCTTCCATACAACGCTTCAAACGGGGCCATCTTTAAACTGGCTTGATAACTGTTGTTGTACGAGAACTCCGCATAAGGCAAATTATCATCCCAACTGGATCCATAATCCAATGCACAAGCTCTCAACATATCCTCCAGAATTTGATTCACTCTCTCAGTCTGACCATCTGTCTGGGGATGAAAAGCTGTGCTAAACTCCAGCCTAGTTCCCAAGGTTTCATGTAACTGATGCCAAAACTTTGAGGTAAACTGTGTGCCTCTATCTGATACAATCTTCTTCGGAACTCCATGCAGACATACGATCCTGGTCATGTATATCTTAGCCAACTTAGCACTAGTATAGGTGGTTTTCACCGGGATGAAGTGAGCCACTTTGGTCAAACGGTCAACCACTACCCAAATAGAGTCATAGCCTGACCGTGTCCTGGGTAATCCTGTGATAAAATCCATACCAAGTTTGTCCCATTTCCAATCAGGTATCGGCAAGGGTTGAAGTAATCCGGCCGGTTTCTGATGCTCCGCCTTCACTCTCTGACATACATCACATATAGCCACATACTCAGCAATATCCTTTTTCAACCCTGTCCACCAAAAACTTTCCTTCAAGTCCAAATACATCTTGGTGTTTCCCGGGTGTATTGAGTAAGGAGAATCATGAGCTTCCTGGAGAATCAACTTCCTGATCTCCGGGTCATTGGGCACGTAAATACGCTTCTCAAACCATAATGTTCCGTACTCATCTTCATGAAATCCTTCTTCTTTTCCTTTCTCCATTCTCTCCTTGATATCTGCAATACCCTTGTCCAACTTCTGAGCTTCTCGGATCTTTCCCAATAACGTGGACTGAATTTCTAGTGTGGCGACATATCCTCGTGGAACAATCTCCATGCAAAGATCTCTGAGATCGTCACACAACTCCTGAGGTAAACCTCCTTCTATAAGGGTATTGACATAACTTTTCCGACTTAGGGCATCTGCCACTACATTGGCCTTTCCTGGGTGGTAATGCAATCTCATATCATAATCCTTGATAAGCTCCAGCCACCTCCTCTGCCTGAGGTTCAACTCCTTTTGCGTAAAAATATACTTTAAACTCTTATGATCCGTGTATACGTCACACTTGTTCCCAATAAGAAAATGCCTCCAAGTCTTGAGTGCGTGTACTACGGCTGCTAATTCCAAATCATGTGTGGCATAGTTCAACTCATGAGGTCGAAGTTGACGCGAGGTGTAACACACAACCTTTCCATCCTGCATGAGAACGCCTCCGAGTCCTTGCCGCGAGGCATCACAATACACTTGAAAATCCTTGCGCACATCGGGCAAAATCAGCACTGGGGCTGTAACCAAACGCTTCTTCAATTCCTGAAAACTGGCTTCACATTCCTCCGTCCAGACGAACTTGGTGTCCTTCTTCAACAATTCTGTCATAGGTTTGGCAATCTTGGAAAAACTCTCGATGAATCTCCTGTAATAACTCGCAAGTCCAAGAAAACTACGGGTTTCACCAACGGATGTGGGCGCCTGCCATTCTGTGACTGCTTCAACCTTGGATGGGTCCACTGCGATTCCTTCGCCTGACACAACATGTCCAAGAAATCCCACTTCCTTCAACCAAAACTCACACTTACTAAACTTGGCATAAAGTTGATGTTCCCTAAGTTTCTCCAAGACTAAGCGTAGGTGTTCTTCATGCTCCTCTTCATTCTTGGAATAAATCAAAATATCATCAATGAACACCACAACAAATTTGTCCAAAAACTCCATGAAGACCTTGTTCATCATGTTCATAAAGTATGCAGGGGCATTGGTTAGACCGAAAGACATGGCTGTGTACTCATAGAGTCCATATCTCGTGGTGAAGGCGGTCTTGGGTATATCCTTCTCACGGATCTTCAACTGGTTATATCCCGATCGGAGATCGATCTTGGAAAACACACTAGCTCCTTCCAACTGGTCAAACAAATCATTGATCATCGGTAGTGGATACTTGTTCTTGATAGTCACCTCGTTCAACGAGCGATAATCCACGACCATCCTTAGAGATCCATCCTTCTTCTCCACTAAAAGCACTGGGGCTCCCCAAGGTGATGAACTCGGGCGAATATACCCTTTCTCCAATAACTCTTTAATTTGCTTCTTAATTTCCTCTAAGTCATTTGCGGGCATTCTATACGGCCTTTTGGATATAGGTCCGGTGCCTGGCAATAACTCGATCAAAAACTCGATATCCCGGTCCGGTGGCATTCCGGGCAACTCCTCCGGGAATACGTCAGGGTACTCCTTGACTATCGGCACTTCCTCCAGGCTAACCCCCTTAAGAGAATATACCTGGGTCCTTCTAAACTTGTGCTTGGTCGCATACTTGATCCTCTTCCCCTCGGGTGTGGTGAGAGAGATTGATCTTCCCTCGCAGGCAATGTTGCCTTTATACTTCGACATCCAATCCATACCTAGGATTACATCCAAACCTTGGGACTTCAAAATTATCAGGTCTGTGGGGAAATCATGATTGCCAATGGCGAGGCTCAACTGGGGACAACCTAAACCTGCCATCATCTCGGCTCCCGGGGAACTTACTAAAATTGGCACACTAAGGGTCTTGGTAGAAAATCCATACTTATCCACAACTACCCTTGATATGAATGAATGTGATGCACCAGTGTCAAAAAGAACTAGTACTGGTTGAGAGTTTAGAAAAAACTTACCAAACACTGCATCGGGTTGTTCATAGGCTTCCTCCACGTTGACATGGTTCACTTGTCCCTTAGCAAAAGGGTTAGGCTTCTTATTTCCAGAACTCCCATTGCCATTCTTCAGCTCAGGACATTCATTGGAGTAATGCCCTTTGTTGTTGCATTTGAAACAGGTGATGTGACTTAGGTCCTTCTTCATGGGCGTAGATGGGTTGGACCGCTGTGGATTCCCATTTCCTCCATTGCCATTCCTCTGGTTTCCATGGTTGTGTCCATTGCCTCCATGCTGAGAATGACCTCCATGATTATGATGGTTGTGCCCTCCAAATTTATTGGGTCCTGTTCCACCATATCCTGAGAATGGTGCGGAACGGGGCTTCTGTTGAGTGCCAGATTGATACTTGCCCTGTCCGTACTTCCTCTTGCGATTCTCCATTATCTGATGCTTGCCTTCAAGAATGATAGCCTTATCCACCATCTCCTGGTAGTTAGCAAAGGTTGCCACCGTCAACTGAACTCCAAGCTCATCATTTAGTACCTCCAGAAATTTCTCCTGCTTGGCAGCATCTGTGGCCACATCTCCTGGAGCATAACGGGACAGCTTGTTGAATTCCTCCACATACTCTGCCACTGAACGGCCTCCCTGGCGTAAGTTGCGAAACTCCCTCTTCTTGAGACTCATAGCTCCAGCTGAAACATGAGCAGTGCGGAACGCCTGCTGGAACTGGTCCCAAGTCACATTCGCCATGGGTTATGTGGTGGTGTAATTATCCCACCATGCAGCTGCAGGTCCATCTAGCTGGTGCGAGGCAAATCTCACTTTCTCCTCATCAGTGCATCCAGCGGTTGCTAGCTTCCTTACCATATTGCGGAGCCAGTCATCTGCAACAATCGGCTCCGGGCTGCTAGAGAACAAAGGTGGGTTCAACCTTAGGAAACGGGTGAGGCTGTCTCCCAAAGGTGGTGGCGGTGGTGGGGCATTGTTGTTGTTGTTGTTGTTGTTCATGTTCTGCATCAAAAGCTGCATCATCTGATTCTGGGTCTGAAGCAACTGCTCTAAGCCGGGTGGAATTCCATTCCCTGATCCACTAGCAGAAGGGGCACGTCTTGGTGGCATCTGTCGGGTTAGAATAGATGAGGTTATAGAGAGAAAATAGGCCTAAGGGGGATAACACTACCCATATGCAACATGATAGAAAGAAATTTCAATCAATCACTCATTCAAATCAAGGTTCACACAATTAACTAAGATAGGCCAAGTCACAAGAGTCGACATGGTAACTCTAAGAAAACTCTCAGATCGAAACTCTAAAAGTTTAACTAAAAGAAAAAAATCTATAGTGGTGGTCTATGACTAGTTTGAGTCGGAAGAAGAATCGATCATCAAGACATCATTTGCATTTTCCTCTTCCTCTGACTGGTAATCCTCATCTTGGCTAACGAGGCATCCATCGGAGTGATCCTCCTGAATGTTTTCTCCTTGGTCAAGTTGTTCTTCTGCTTCCTCCAGCATGAGCTTCAACTCTTCATTCCTTTCTTGTAGTGTGTCGATTTTCTCCTCATACACTTCACGAACTCTCTTAGCTTCCTCCTCCAAACCCTCAATAACGTCCATGAAATGAAGCATTTCTTCCTCCACACGTTGAACATATTCCCCCAAGTCTTGAATGTGGGATGCCATTGATGTATCCTCAACAGTGCGTACTAATTCTCCAGTATGATCTTGGCGTCCATACATCTCGAAGCGGGTTCCTTGAAGATCTGCGTGGTACTCCTGTCGAATGCGTCCTAAGGTCATCAATGCGGCACGACTTCTTCCCACGCTCCAGTTTGGTGCTTTCACCGAGAAGTTAATTGGCTTGATTTTCCTTCCAAAGGTACGTCCTGGAATGTGAACTTGGACCTTCCAGCTCTTTGCTCCTGGTCCTGTAGTCATGAGTGTCCCGGTGAAACTAGGCAAGGCGATCTTCAAAAACTTCACGATCTCCATCAGGCTTTGTCCAAAAGGTGTGGTCTCATCAGGCTGAGCGAACTTGGTGATCGGCATCTATATTTGTAAGGAGAGAAGAGATTAGAAGTGAATAGGAAAGAGTATGAGAATCATTAGAACTGTAGAGGGTTTTTAAAATAAAGTTTTCATCCTATGGCTTTTCCATTCCTAAGGTCACGTCCTACAGTCAACATGTGCTCTGATACCATCTTGTAGCGACCAGATCCGAAGGGACCAAGTCTCTGTGCTTAACGTGCTAGTCCCTGGATCAGTTTGCTAGCACACACAGTACTCGATGAAATAACAGAACTAAAACATGTCTTTATTACATCGAATGAAGTAAATATTACAATAATAACATGGCTTAAGGCCATCTAATCAAATACTTGCGGAAGCTATAATAGTAGTAGTAGCGAGTCCATCCGACCCCACGGCAAAAGTTGAGTATAAGACAGCGACCTATTCGCAACTTACTCCTCGTCAGAACAATCTGCAACATGAATAAGTTACAGCCCCAAAAGGGGTCAGTACTTTGATCGTACGACAAGCCATATCACAGAAAGAAGTAAAAGCCCTGTAATGCATGCAATTTGGCTGGTGTAGCTTCTACATTTATTTTTGCAAAAAGCTACTTTTCCCTATAGAGTAATAATAGCTAAGTTCTACAATAACATACGATTGAGATGGGAAACCCCACTCAATCTATCCCAAAGTGATTACCCCAATAAATTAATTAAAGATGATGAGACAAATCAATATTTCCACAACTAGTTGCTCAAATTGTCCATAACCGGGGACACGGCTAATCGATTAGTTTTACACTCTGCAGAGGTTTGTGCACTTTTCCCCACAAGACTCGATCGCCTCCTTTGTAGTTCGTCACACTGCATGGTGTATGACAACTGGAAGATCGAGACATGGTCTTTCAGAAGAGTTTCCCTTACTCCGGTAGCACCCATCCCACCTACTCACAACTACTTTCGTAGCGCTACCTAGTAAGAGTCCCTACAACTGATCAACCAAGCCAGAGCCCATAGTAGCTTGTGGCTGCACACGTAAGCTTCTAGGTATGTCAATACAAACAGTCCCTTTGAGCCTGGGTGGCTTTCCGCAGTCATCACTGGCCACCTCCAGGATGCTCGCAACCATCCCACCCAGGTAGTTCATTAACTTTATCTTGGTCCTAATTACTACTTTATCACTCATACCTCATAATGATTCACTTCCCAATCCACGTCTACTTAGCATAGCAATATCCTATTATACGATGGTGACAAAGATGTAAGGATCAGACCTACCTCAATGAACTACTGGGTGTAATAGCATAGCATAACCTATCATGCAATCTAAAGAAGAAGAACTAATGCATTGAAAACATAGGTAATAGGGAGTATGGTCAAAGATATGACTTGCCTTGCTGTTGATTGCAGAACTCTAAAGATTGGTGGTACTCTGCTTCGCACTCCGGACAATCTATCGTGAGCAAACCAAGATACACACAATCAATACACAACCAAAAGCAAAACAATGTTCAAGAACTCCAAAATAAAATCCGAATAAAAGATTTTGTAAAACAGATCAAGATTGATTTTAAAAGTGGGTCGCAAAGTGTCTAAAATAAAGGGTTTAGCTAGGGTTTTAATTTGCAAAAAGAATTATTCAAATCCGAGTTGTAAAACAAAAGTTACGATCAACTAAAGTTGAAAATAGAATCTGATCAGATCTGAATATTTTCGAAAATACCAAAACAAACTTTATGGTTGAACTGCAAAGAGGGCTTCGAAAGAAAACCGTGGGCTTTGGAATCACGCAAAACGGATCTACGAGTAAAAAGATATTACTAGAACAGTTTTGCATAGGATCTAGGAATTTTTTTTGATCGAACGGAAAAATAATTTCCTCAAAACTTGGATCCACAGTACACAATAATTAGAGGGTTTCAAAACAACGATTTGGCCGCTTGTTTCATCTAAAACGGAGCAACGGATAAAAAGTTACGGGGTTTTTACTAACCGCGACGTGTAGAATAGACGCGACGAAGACGACAACTCCGGCGATCTTCGGCGTCAACGAGGACGTCTAGTAAGTAGGGCTTGATTAGAAGATCACAATGGTGGTGGTGATGATCTCCAACGTCGTCCGTACGGGCGTGGCAACGCGGTGAACCGAGCGCGCTCCGCTGAACTCCCGCGGTACGCGTACAATTTGGGGATCAATCTTGCGCAAGAAAAGAAGAGGGAAAAAGATGTCAACTAGAAGCACAACGAAGAGAAGAGTCGGTCTGCAGAATTTGGGGTCAAGGGGAGGCTCACCGTGACGAAATTCGTCCAACAATAGAGCTCCGTTGGACCTAGATCTACCCCGAAATTAGCTCGATTTGGAACGGTTTGCTGCGAAATTTTGTGGGGAATCGGTGGAGGGGGTCATGGGGTATTTAAGGGACAAGATTTCGTGGGCAAAGAGCAATCGAATCGGAGTCCATAGGTAGCACGAACGCCGCCGTGCGTGCTGCTGAGTCCGTTGCGGACTCAACCTTGTGTTCCTGTTGAACAAGGAGAGAGACGAGCCGCAGGTGCCTCCTGGCGGGCTGCTGCGTCCGTAGCGCGCGCCTGGCCACTTCGGCCGCTCGCTGGCGGCCTGGCTGGCTGGCTCGGCCGGCCGGCCGGCCCGTTCAGTTTTTTTGTTTTTTTTTTTGCGAATTTCTTTTTAAAAAAAAAAAAGAAAAAAAGAGGTATTTTTAATATAATAAAAATAGCCCCGAAAAAATAACATCTTATTTTTTTAAAATAATAAAAATACGTAAAACGTAAGTACGTTTATATAAATATATACGTACTTTTTTTTTAGCTTCAAAGAGTTTTATAAAATAAAATACAAGTCAGAAAAATACGAAATAAATTTCTAAAATCTTAGAAAAACATAAATAATATTTTCAATAAGTTATTTATACAAAATAAAATACTAAAGAAAAACTTTATTCAATAAATTCAAATAAGCTTCTCAAATAAGATCCAAAATGCACACAAAAAAATGATATGCATATGCTCTGTAGTAACTCATCCAAAAAAATAAATTTGGGATGTTACAGGAGGTAACTTATAATTTAATTTTCTATAAAGAAATCGTTTATAAATCGTGGAGCTAAGTGCATAATTTTTTAAAATATTTATTTGTGATGCATGGATATTTAATGGGAGCATGTGCATGAAGAGTTGGTGAAAATTAGTTTTTGCATGGTGGACCTACTTGATGATGTGGATAGCTTGCATGTCAAGATATATAGGTTAGTGGGGATGAACTATTTAGGTATTATAGATTAGAACAACAAGTAAAATCATAAATGTGGCACAAAAGTTTAGCATGGCAATAAGAAACATGTATTCGATCCCATAAGTGTTTCCCTTTCTGAGATAGGCGGTGCCGCGTATAATGAGCATGCTCATCCAATGATTTTCCCTCAACCAAGTCGGTTGGGTTTTTAGCGCGAGCACAAATTCATTGAATACGATGCAAGTGAAACATGTCCATTCTACCATATTTGGGTGGTTCAGCACCCATGGTGAGGATAGCATCACTAGGCAAAGCAAGACAAAGGCAAAAGGTAGCAACTATTTTTTTGGTTTTTCATATAAGACACAAAAGCAAAGACAAAGATTGAAAAGCAAACTAACAAGACTAAAAAGCAAAGGTAAAAGGTAGTGGGAAACTCCCCTATATTAGCACTTGGAGTCCCCGACAACGGTGCCAGAAATTTGCTTGATCCGCGAGAGATGATAATTGCTTCTCGCCCTTCGTTGGTTACCCCAAGTGGAAGATGAGATGCGGCATAGCGGCAAGTTTCCCTCGGTGAAGATACCGAGGTTTTAAGATTGTCTCCCATAGGACTCCGATAATGATAAGTAGGTGGTTCGGCAAGTGATGTGCCATTTGAAGATAATCAGTTGCTTCTCCTGGACCTGCACACAGACACAAATAACTTTTCTCCCAACGAAGTTCAGAGAGGTTGTCAATCTCTCCGGTCTTGTTGTTTACAAAGGATCAAAACACAAGGGATAATGATAACGATAGCAACTGAAAGTAAAAGCAGAAAAGTAAATAAGCATGTAAACAGTGATGAGAATATGGACCTGGGTCCCGTGATGTTCACTAGTGATGTCTTTCTCCCAAAAGACGATAAAACCGCTATGCGAGGTAAACAAATTATAGATGGGCAATTGACAGGATTATAAATGCACCGCAATGCTAACTATGCTACAAAGAAAGGAAGAGGCTCAAAAGCATGGGCAGTACGCCAAAATAAGTAGACCGAAATCCAACTGCATCTACTACTAATCATCCACCTTGAGATATCTATCCAGAACATCTCGCTGGTATTAAGTTGCGAGCCCCACCCAAAGTGTAAACCCAAAGCAACAAAAAACTGCATTAAAAAACACTTTGTGTAAAGTAAACAATCCTTGCAACCGTGGTTACAAGCACCGTTGTTTTCCCCCTTGTGGCAACACCACATCCCCTAGACTCATGTTTCTGTCACTCAAGTGTGTTATCAGGGGGCATGAACCCACAATCGAGCATAATTTTCACTCTTGGAGTTACTACCTACTACTTGGCCAAAGCAATAAACAGCAACGGAGAACATGCAAGAATTACTTAGGAACAAAAATATAAAAGATAAGAACCAAATATATTACTCTATCACAATCTGAACATAATCTCATAATCCATCAGATCCCATCAAACTCAGCATAGCAACAACAGAAAGATTACATATGTGCCTCGATCATGTAGGGCAGCTCACGAGGTCTAAACCATGAAGAACAAAGAGGGGAGGAGAACATCACATAGCTACTGATCACGGACCCATGAACCAAAGGAAACTACTCACGGCACATCCGGGAAGCGTCCATGGTCAAGGGGAAGCTCCCAGAGGTCGATCCTCCCTCCGGCAGGGTGCCGGGAAGAAGTCTGCTGGCGTTCCTGATCCTGGAAGCGCGGCGGCGGAGGAACAGAGGCGAGATCGCGAAAAGGGGTTCTCTCTTCGGGGGTTTCGCGTCACGGGGAATAAATAGGCGAAGGGGGCCAGCCAGGGGGGCCACCAGGGGTCCAGGCACCCCCTGGCGCGGCCAGACCCTAGGCCGCGCCAGGTGGCCACCTGGGTCCCTGGTGGTGGACCTTTGGCCCCACTTTGGTGATTCTGGAAGGTTCCGTTGCGCTGATTTTTTATCCGTTTTCCCGAATTTTTGGAGCATTTTCAATATGGGGAAACCTGGAATAAAAAAATAGCAGAAAACAGGAACTAGCACCGTGGTGCACTGAGTTAATAAGTTATTCCAAATATGATCAAAAGCGTATGAAAGTGTATCTACATCATAGCAATATCACACAAAACATGCATGGAGCAAGCAGAAATTATAGATACATTTGGGACATATCAGCCGCCTGGACCACGGGTGGCCCCCCTGGTCAGCCCCAGGTGCCCCTATGCTTCTTATTTTGTGAAATTTTTTACAATAAATTTTCTGGATTTTTTCTGGCAACTTCATTTTTCAGAATTTCCCGAGGTAGCAAAAGATGCAAAAACTCACGGAGGGCTCGAAATAGTGGTTGAACATATGAAGTTTCAAAGATAAAAACTTTGGTACAACAAGATAGATGAAAGCTAAAATAAATGCAAATATAATAAGCTCCCCTTTTTACTTATATAAAACTTTCTTATTAGCAAGGTTGATCAAGTCTTACTACTAAACAAGTGATATATCAAGCAAAAAGTTTCACTTCCTATAATGCATTCATGATAACTTTACTTGGAGGGAGACTGTCCCTACCATGATTGTTTTATATTTGTGATGCACTTGTAGAGGACAATCCCAATCACTAATCTTCACGGTCTCAATATTCTCAATGGAGTTAAGGCCATGCCTTTTATCGATCTTCTTCGGAAAATATACAGTGTGTTCTTTATCATTAACACTGAAAGTGAACTTTCCTTTATTGCAATCAGTACTAGCACCTACGGTGTTAATAAAAGTTCTACAAAGAATAATAGACATGATCCCATCTTCGGGCATGTCAAGCACGAAAAAATCAGTAAGAATCAAGCAATTAGCAACTTCAACAGGAACATCCTCACAAATACCAATAGGAACGGCTGTTGACTTGTCAGCCATTTGAAGAGAGATATCTGTGGGAACTAGTTTATCTAAACAAAGTCTTTTGTAAAGAGATAAAGGCATAACACTCACTCCTGCACCCAAATCACATAAAGCAGTTCTAACATAATTATTCTTTATGGAGCAAGGAATGGTGGGTATACCTGGATCACCGAGCTTCTCAAGAATCTTGCCACTAAAAGAGTAGTTAGCAAGCATAGTAGATATTGCCTCATTAGGAACTTTTCGTTTATTAGTCACAATATCTTTCATATACCTCGAGTACGGAGGCAACTTAATAGCATCAGTTAAAGGAATTTACCGAAAAAGAGGCTTCGTCCATTCACAAAATTTGTTGTAATGCTCTTCTTCTTTAGTTTTGAGAGACTTAGCTGGGAAGGTCATTGGTTTTTTTACCCATGGTTCTCATTCCTTCCCGTGTTTCCTTGCGATGAAGTCTCTAGTATATCTCTTGCGTTTATCGGATGCTTCTTCTTCTCGCACTTCACGAGGATCATTCTTCTCTTTATCTTTTACTGGTTCAACACTGTCTTCGGTTTAAGCATCGGAAGTAGATATGCGATTAGATCAACAATGGGCTCTTCATCAATTATGGGATCATTTGAATTGTCAGCTTCTTTGTGTTTCTTATTCTTCTTCTTCTTCTTCTTCTTCTTCTTCTTCTTCTTCTTCTTCTTCTTAGGAGAGCTGACAATGTCTTCATCCTGCATTTGAGAATCTTGCTCGATCCTCTTAGGATGTCCCTCTGGATATAGAGGATCTTGAGTATCGGTTCCACCTCGAGTTTTAATACCGAAGGTTTGTATGTCCTGTTTGGAATTGTTAGCAAGCGAATATTTTTGCACATTAGAAATTTGTTCAAGCTGAGTTTGAACCATATGAAAATGCTTAACAAGGCCTTTAACATCATTAACAGTTCTACCAAAAACATCAAGAAAATTTTTGATAGCAAGGGTATTATCATGCAACTGAGTTTGAATCCGCTCATTAAAATGATTTTGCTTCATAATAAAATTATCAAGCTCATCTAAAAATTGATCAGGAAGCTTACCATGAGGGATGTCACTTGTACCAAAATCGAGAAGAGAGTGTACCTCTACCGTAGGAGGGTGAGTATTAGGGTCACAAAGATTTTCCATAGGAGGTAGATTCTTAACATCTTCAGCTCTAATACCTCTCTCTTTGATAGACTTCTTAGATTCTTGCATATCTTATGGGCTTAAGACGAGCATTCACCACTTCTTTGGTGGTGGAGGTGGTTCAGGGACGGACCAATCTTCGTGATTTTTGCCTATCTTGCCCATTAGTTCTTCAACATCGTCTGGTGTTCTTTCCCTGAAAACACAACCAACGCAACTATCTAGATAGGTTCTAGATTCATCGGTTAGACCAGCATAAAATATATCAAGCAATTCATTCTTAGGGACTCCATGTCCCGGCCTAGCCATGAGCAAAGTGCAATACCTCCCCAAGCTTTAGGGAGGTGCTCATCCTGCAACTGTTTAAAATTATAAATTCTTTGCAAAGCAGCATGTTGCGTATGAACAGGAAAATATTTAGCAACAAAATATTGAGCTACTTCTTGAGGACTTTTAATAGAGCCATAAAGTAGTGCGTCATACCATGCTCTATCACCTTCCTTCAAAGAAAAAGGAAGAAGCTTAGTAACATAATAATTTCTTTTCTTGTCCTCTGTAGAAAATAAACCACATAGATCTGTGAGTTTTGTAAGGTGTTCTATAGCATCATCATTTTCTCTACCATAAAATGGGTTAGCTTCAAATGTAGATATAAGTGAAAGATCAACAGAAAAATCAAAATCAGCATCTTCAATGCAAATAAGAGATGAAGCAAATTTAGGATCAGGAATAATCTTGTTCTTCATGGAGTGTTTTTCAAGCAGCTTCTTAACAACACCAGGGTCAGAGTCGGCACACTCTGTAATAAAGTTTTGCAGAGATAAGAGGATACAAATTTTGTTCTAAACTAGGAAAAGTGCCACTTCATGGTTAACGAAGGAATCGTTCTTGGTCACAAGATTTCTGAGAGGGGAATTGAAGTGGACAAGGCAAAGATTGAAGCTATTGAAAGGATGCCCTATCCAAGGGACATCAAAGATATTCGTAGTTTTCTCGTTCATGCTGGTTTCTATAGAAGATTTATTAAAGACTTTTCTAATACTTCGAGACCCCTCACTAATCTTCTCCAGAAGGATGTTCCTTTTGTATTTGATGAAGATTGTAAGGAAGCATTCGAAGTTCTTAAGAAAGCTTTAATAACCGCTCCTATAGTGCAACCACCTGATTGGAAATTTCCCGTTGAAATTATGTGTGATGCTAGTGATTTTGCTGTTGGAGTTGTTTTAGGACAAAGGGTTGATAAGAAATAGAATGTTATACATTATGCTAGTAAAACCCTTGATAGTGCTCAAAAGAATTATGCTATTACTGAGGAGGAATTCTTAGCAGTGGTGTTTGCTTGTGATAAGTTTAGACCTTATATTGTTGATTCTAAAGTTATCATTCATACTGACCATTCTGCCCTTAAGTATATTATGGAGAAGAAGGATGCCAAACCAAGGCTCATGAGGTGAGTACTCCTTCTTCAAGAATTTTATTTGCAAATTGTTGATAGGAAAGGAGCAGACAATCCGGTGGCGGATAATCTTTCCAGGATGGAAGATATACCGCATGATCCGATTCTAGTCAACGACAGCTTTCCAAACGAACAACTAGCCATTGTAAAATTACAATCTCGCTCCGATCCTTGGTTTGCAGATTATGCTAATTTTATCGTGTCAAAGTATTTGCCTCCAGGTTTAAAATTTCAGCAAATGAAGAAGTTCTTCCACGATTTGAGGCATTACTTTTGGGATGACCCTCATCTTTTCAAAGAAGGTCCAGACGGGACCGTGAGAAGATACATGCTGGAACACGAACAAAAGGACATTCTCAGACAATGCCACGATAGTCCTTATGGAGGACATCACGCCGGTGAGAGGACCGCATATAAGGTTCTCCAATCAGGTTTTTATTGGCCTACTCTCTTTACGGATGCTAGAAATTATGTTTTATCTTGTGATAAGTGTCAGAGAGTTGGTAATATTAGTAGGAGGAATGAGATGCCTATGAATTACTCCCTAGTGATTGAGCCTTTTGATTGCTGGGGTTTTGATTTTATGGGTCCTTTTCCTCCTTCACACAAGTATACTCACATTTTAGTAGCTGTTGATTATGTAACCTAGTGGGTTGAAGCAATCCCCACTGAGAGCGTTGATCACAAGACGTCTTTGAAAATGCTCAAAGATGTAATTTTCCCTAAGTTTGGTGTACCAAGGTACCTCATGAATGATGCAGGTACACACTTCACGCATGGAGCTTTTAGAAAAGCTTTAGCCAAGTACGATGTCAATCATAGAATTGCTTCACCGTACCAATGTCAAACTAGTGGGCAAGTTGAGCTCAACAATAGAGAGATCAAGTTGATCTTGCAAAAGACAATTAACAGTTCTAGGAAGGACTGGTCAAAGAAGTTAGGAGATGTTTTGTGGGCGTATAGAACTGCTTACAAAAACCCCATGGGCATGTCTCCCTTTAATATGGTATATGGAAAGGCTTATCATTTTCCATTAGATTTAGAACACAAAGCTTTCTGGGCTGTTAGAGAGCTTAATGTTGACCCAAAGTTAGCTGGTGAAAAGCATCTCATGAACTTGACTTCCCTAGATGAGTGGAGAAGTGAAGCTTACGAGAGTGCTAAAATGTTTAAGTAGAAGGTAAATAAAGTTGATGATAAGGATTCTGAAATGTGAATTTAATGTTGGTGATAAAGTTTTGTTGTTTAGGTCTCGTTTCAGGTTTTCTCCAGGTCAACTACTTTCCAGATGGGAAGGGCCATTTCATATCGAAGAAGCCTACCGATCCGACGCAATCAAGATTAACAATTTTGACGGCAGAAAACCTCAAGTTGTGAATGGGCAAAGATTCAAGCATTACATGGCGGGATATCCTGTCAATGTTTTGCAGCCCTGTTTCAGACACCAGCAAGAACAGAATAAGAAAAAGTATGTATTACGGTAAGGAAACATCGCGAACCGCAATAAAAGTTCCATATTATGGTTTTTTTGCAAAATTAGAAAAATTCGAAGCCTAGGCGGAGCCAGATAGGAGCTCCAGGGGGCCCATGCACCCCCTCGCGCGGCCTACCTCCTGGCCGCGCCGGGAGGCCGCCTGGGCACCCCGAAGCCCGTATCCGACCCCACTTTGGCTGGTTACTTTCCTTCTGTTGCAGAAATTTTTGCTATAAATTTGCCCGGATCGTCCCGACACAGTATCTCGCAATTTCGTGTGTTTTCTTTTCGAGCTGTTTCCCCAGGAGTTCTTTCAACTAGACCTAGGTGCCATGTGATACGTCCAAAATGTATCTATAATTTCTGCTTCCTCCATGCATCTTTTGTGTGATATTGCTATGATATTGATGCACTTCCATACACTTTTGATCATATTTGGACTAACCTATTAACTCAATGCACCCCAGTGCCAGTTCCTGTTTTCTGCTATTTTTGTATTTCGAGTTTTCCCATTATCTAAAGTACCAGAAAAATCCCGGAAAAAATATAGGAAAAATCAGCGTACAAGAAGCTTCGATAAGAGCCCGAGTGGGGCCAGAAGGGGCCAGGGGTGGCCCAGGCGGCCACCTGGCGAGGACACCCCTAGGCCGCGCCAGGGGGGGGCGCGTGGGGCCCCTGGTCCACCTCTGGCTGCCCCCTTCGCCTATTTATTCCCCGTGATGAGAAACCCTCGGAGATAGAACCCTTTTTTGCGATCTCTCCTCTTTTCCGCCGGCCCCGCGCTTCCAAGATCGGGAGCACAAGGATCGCTCTTCCCAGCATCCTGCCGGAGGGAGGAACCACCTCAGGGAGCTTCTCCACCACCATGGATGCTTCCCGGATGAACCGTGAGTAGTCCACCTTGGACCATGGGTCCATGATCAATAGCTATGTGATGTTCTCCTCCCCTCTTTGTTCTTCATGGTTTATACCTCGTGAGCTGCCCTACATGATCGAGGCACATATGTAATATTTCTGCTGTTGCTATGCTGAGTTTGCTGGGATATGATGGATTATGGGACTATGTTCAGATTGTGTTTGAGTAATATATTTGATTCTCCTCTTTTATATTTATGTTCTTGATTAATTCTGGCATGTTCTCCGTTGCTGTTTATTGCTTTGGCCAAGTAGTAGGTAGTGACTACAAGAGGGAGCGTTATGCATGATTGTGGGTTCATGCCCCCTGATGACTAGCTTGAGTGAAAGAAACATGAGTCTAGGGGATGTTCTGTTGCCACAAGGGAGAAAACAACGGTGCTTGTACTTCCCGGTGCAAGGATTGTTTACTTTACGCAAAGTTCTTTAATGCAGTTGTCTGTTTCTTTGAGTTTACACTTTGGGTGGGATTGACAACTTAATACCAGCGAAATGTTCTGGATAGATATCTCAAGGTGGATGATTAGTAGGTAGATGCATTTGGATTTCGGTCTACTTGTCTTGGCGTACCGCCCAAGCTTTTGAGCCTCTTCCTTTCTTTATAGCATAGTTAGCATTGGTCTGCGCACATAATCCTGTCAATTGCCCAGCTATAATTTGTGTACCTCGAATGGCTATTTTATCGTCTTTTGGGAGAGAGACATCACTAGTGAACATCATGGGACCCCGGTCCATATTTCCAATACTGTTTACGCCCACTATTTATTTTCTTCTTTATTTACCTTTCCGTTGCTATTACTATCATTATTATCCCGTGCGTTTGATCCTTTATAAACAACAAGGACGGAGGGATTGATAACCTCTCTGTACTCGTTGGGAGCAAAGTTATCTGTTGTGTGTCTGCAGGTCCACGTCAACTGCCTAATTGCTGGCGTCGTTGTCACCTTCCTGTCGTTGTCAGAGTCCTACTGGAGACCAACCATGGTATCTTCACCGAGGGAAATTTGCTGTTGTCTACATCTCAACCTTCCACTTTGGGTATCCAACGAGGGGCGAGAAGCCATCAAAGCTAATTTCTGGCGCCGTTGCCGGGGATTCCGCTCTTCAAGATAGGGGAGTTGCACGCTATCTTTTATCTTTGATTTTTAGTCTTGTTAGTTTACCTTTCAGTTTTTCTTTAGTGTCCTTTATCAAAAATCAAAAAAATAGTTACCTTGATTGCTGCTACTATGGGTTCCTCTGAGAACACCAAGTGGTGTGACTTCACTAGTCATAACAACAGTGACTTTATCTGCACTCCTATTTCTCCACCTACCACTTCAGCACCTTCTTATGAGATTAAACCTGCTTTGCTGAACCTTGTTATGAAAGATCAATTCTCCGGTGCTGGAGATGATGCTGCTTTGCACTTAAATAATTTTGTTGAGCTTTGTGATATGCAAAAATACAAAGAAGTAGATGGTGATATTGTTAAGCTTAAGCTTTTTCCTTTCTCCTTGAGAGGAGGAGCTAAAATCTGGTTTCAATCCTTGCTAGGAATAGCATAGATTCTTGGGATAAGTGCAAGGATGCTTTTATAGGGAAGTACTACCCCCTTGCTAAGATTATCCAATTGAGGAGTAATATTATGAATTTTAAGCAATTGGATAATGAACACATTGCCCAAGCTTGGGAACGCATGAAATCTCTAGTTAAGAATTGCCCTACGCATGGTTTGACTACTTGGATGGTTATCCAAACTTTTTATGCAGGCTTGAACTTTACCTCGTGGAACTTGCTAGATTCGGCCGCGGGAGGAACCTTTATTTCAACAACGCTTGGTGGTGCCACAAAACTACTCGATGAGATGATGACCAACTATTCCCAATGGCACACCGAAAGAGCTCCAATAGGTAGGAAGGTAAACCATGTCGAGGAGATCTCCTCCCTAAATGAAAAAGTTGACTTGATTATGTCTCTACTTACTAAGAAATCTCCTATTGATCCTCATGATGTTCCTTTAAATTGTTTGATTTCTCAAGATCAAGTAGATGTGAACTTTATCTCTAGAAACAACTTCAACAACAATGCTTATAGGAGTAATTTTGGTAGCAATCCTAGACCGTTACCCTCCAACAACTATGAGAACAACAACACTTATTCTAGCACCAAGAACTCCACTTCTGAATTAGAGAGTATGGTTAAAGACTTCATCACTACCCAAAAAGCCTTCAACAAGAGTGTAGAGGAAAAACTAGACAAATTAGATAATCTCTCGTCGAAGGTAGATAATTTAGCCCATGAAGTAGAATTGCTTAAAATTAGAACTTCTCCTCTTGAGGAGAGGAAGGTCACTCCTATGAATTCTATTCAAGTGCAAATTAATGAAAACATTAGGATGATGGCTAAACTTAAAGAGAGATGGGCTAGAGAAAAGGAGGAAGAAGATAGAATTAAGAGCCTTCCTACAAACCATACCGTTGCTACCATCCAAGTCGTTGAGGATATCAAAACTCTTAGCACCCAATGCACCCTAGTCCCATAGGACCTATTAATGGTGATGCTATGACCTCAACCGTAGAAGAAGAAACTCCTATGACTATAGAAGCTACCAAACAAGTAAGCCTAAAGGACACCACTACCACCTTACTTGATAGTAGTGACCTTGATTTTGATAATTGCACCCTTTATGAAGTTATTCGTTTCCTTCACAAGATGTCTAGAGACCCCCACACTAGCACACTTAATCTTGCCTTCACGGAGCATATCACTAATGCTCTCATTAAAGATAGGGAGGAGAAGCTTAGGGTAGAAGCCTCCATACCTAGAAATCTAGAAGATGATTGGGAACCTATGATTAAAATTAAGTTTAATAACTTCTCTTGCTATGCTTTATGTGATGTTGGAGCTAGTACCTCCGTTATGCCCAAAAGAATGTATGATATATTTGAATTGAAACCTTTTGATCCTTGTTCTTTTGGTGTTCGTCTTGTCGATTCTTCCGTAAAGAAACCTTTGGGGAAGATCGATGATGTTCTTATCATTGTCAATGACAATTATGTTCCCGTTGATTTTACTATTATGGACATTGAATGTGAACATTCTTGTCCAATTATTTTGTGACGTCCTTTTCTTCGCACCGTGGGTGCTATTATTGATATGAAAGAAGGTATTATCAAATTCCAATTCCCTCTCAAGAAAGGGATGGAGAACTTCCCTAGAAATAAGATTAAGTTACCTTTTGAGTCCGTTGCACGGGCTAGTTATTTTCTTGATAAGACAAGATCTTTTTTGCATAAAGCCTAGCTAATGGCTTTAAAGAAGCGCTTTCGGGAGGCAGCCCACAACAAATTTAGGTTTTCCTTTTTTTTCTGTTTTTAGTTGTCTTGATGATTGTTACTACTGAAGAAACATCATTGTATCTTTACTTTTCATGCTTTGTGCCATTTATAACCTCATATGAGAAGGGAAGTGGAAGTTGTGACATGTTGTCCAGAAAACAGATTCTGTCCTCGTGACGGGAAAAATCATAGAAAAATCCCAGTTCATCTTTTTGAGCTGAAATTTTCACTCAGCGTTCTCTATACAATCACGGAAATTTCGTATGTTCTGAGTTTTTTGATTTGAGTTGCAGAAGTATCCCTAAAAAATTCTTTACTACCCGCTGGTCTGTTTTTCACAGATTCTGTCCTGTTTTACCTTTTCTCCGTTTTGCAAACCTTAAGCTTGCTTTTTCTTTGCAAAAACTTTTTGGAAATATTGAGAAACAGTAGATATATTTTATTATGGGTACTAACCTCGCTAATCAGATTATGATGAGTTATGTATGAAGGGAGTTTTCAAGTGTGTGAGGGAAGATGATAAAAGAAGATTCAGGAGTGTCAAACGCTCAAGCTTGGGGATGCCCCGTGCACCCCCAAGAAATATTCAAGGAGACTCAAGCGTCTAAGCTTGGGGATGCCCCCATGCATCCCCTTCTCCATCAACAATTATCAGTTTGTCTTTCGTTCCACTATATTTTTATCACTTCATGCGTTATGTGCTATGTTTGGAGCGTCATGCTCTTTATTTCCTTTTTAGTTTTCTTTATCTTTTCTTGTTGTTCATAACAAGTTAGAACCCATCTTTATTTGTGTGGGAGAGAAACACGCTCCACTTCAACCTAGAACGCAACATAGGATTTTCATGCTTATCTTTGTTGTGTGTGTTCTTTATCTTTTTCGTTGCTGCTGTCATGTTTAGCTCTTAGTTTTCATGCTTATCTTTTTAAGAGCTTTTGTTTAGTTTGTTTCTAGAACTCTCTTGAGTTTTCATTTTTATCTTGTTTAGAGAGTGTGCCTGTTGCACTGAGTTGTGTGTCTTGACTTGAATTAGGTAATTGAGGTTTCTATTCAATTGTAGTAGTAATTTCCAATAGTTTTGAGGTATTGCCTTGAGTAATGTTTGAACTTTTGGTGTCAAGAGCTTTAGCCTATTAGTGATAGATGTCGTATTTTGGGAAATTCGTGTTTATTTTCGAAAAACCTACAAAATTAGTTGAGAACTTTAGCTACTAGATGGATCACTAATCTTTGGAGGGCTCGAATATTAGAGTACACTCACGTACCATGAGTCGAGGATGTGCAAGGATAACCGAACCCCCATACACTCCTCCTCGGGGTACTTGTCTCTTTGTGAAACTCCTAATTAGATTGAGAGTTACCGATAATAAGTGCATGAGTTCTTCAGACTAATGTGAGTATTCAAAAGTTGACACTTCCACCCACCTATACTTTTTCTAGCCTCTTCGGTACCGTGCATTGCCCTTTCTCACCTCGAGAGTTGCTGCATACTTCGCCGGTGCATCCAAACCCTTGGCACGATAACCTCTGTCATCATAAGCCTCATTATATCCTTCCTCAAAACAGCCACCATACCTACCTATCAAGACATTTCCATAGCCTTTCCGAGATACATTGCCATGCAACATCCACCTTCTCATGACTTGATCTTCATGTCATACATGCTACTTGCTTGATCGATGAGCCGCATGCTAGTTGGGCCTTGCCCTAATCATTGCTACATGACGCTCTAGTATCATTGCATATCCTGCTACACTGGCAGAGGCATACATTTGCATACTTCATGATAGTTTCGTTTTATTTATGTTGAGTACTTTTGTAAAGTGTGAAAGATCTTCTATACTTCTTGTAATATATAGAGTGTTGCCCCTAAAGTGAGAAAAAGATCCCAAAGAGGACAAAATCAAAAGATCCCAAAGAGGACAAATGAGAGAAATAGAAAGAGCAATTGAGGCCACCAAAAAATACAAAAAATAGAAAAAAGAGAAAAAGAAATAAAAAGAGAGAAGGGGGCACACTACTATTCCTTTTGAGAGATCCACACTCGTACTCCATCTTATATCTTGTACTCCATAGATATTATCATTCATGCATATAGCTATGTGGGGACCTTCACACTAGAGAACTTGGCTTGTATATTCCAATGATGAGCCTCCTCAAATGAGCTCTAGGTCTTCTTGAGCGAGCAAGTTGGATGCACCCCCACTAGTTCCATTGGAGAGCTTACCTTAGCTCATATGTGCATCCGTTGCATGGCAATCCCTACTCCTCACATCATATCTATCATTTGGCTTTATCTCGCCTATGATTGTCCTCATTGATGTGAGCCTTTCACACCTTTTTTTTCTTCCTACTCCATCATTTTTCTCTCTTTGCCATCCTAAGTGTCAAATTTCTTGCTTACGCTCATCCATTGCATGAGTGCTCAAAATATCGAAAAGGAGTGGATCATTTTGACTTGTACCTGCCTAGTGGTCTGGGGATGAGTCAAGATAAGATTCCAAAAAGACCAAGTGTGAAACTTTAGTAGATTGAGTTCTCAACAATAAAAATTATGTTTTACTCTCTCGTATATCCCTATCCCCTTTCTTGCACGCAAACACCATTTGGAGACATTCGAGTAACGGACAGCGAGAGCTCTTGCATGATACGTCCCAAACGTATCTATAATTTCTGCTTGCTCTATGCATGTTTTGTGTGACTTTGCCATGATTTGCTTGAACTTTCATACACTTTTAGCATATTTGGACTAATCTATTAACCCAGTGCACCCAGCTGCCAGTTGTTGTTTTCCGCTATTTTTGTATTTCAGGTTTTCCGGCCATTTAAATTGCTCCAAAAAATCCTGGAAAATCAGATAAAAAATCAGCGCGACGGAAGCTTCCGGAAACACCAAAGGAGGGAATGAGGGTCACCACCAGGCAGCCAGGAGGGCAGGTGGCGCGGCCCCACCCTGGGTCGCGCCAGGGACCCTCCTGACTGCCTCGTGGCCCCTCTCGGTGCCCCCCTTCGCCTATATTAACCCCCGGGGTGGAAACCCCTAAGACGGAATCCCTCTTTCGCGATCTCGACTCTGTACCGCCGCTACCGCCATTTCTAGAACAGGGCTGCCTGGAGAAGCTGCTCCGGCACCCTACCGGGAGAAGCTACCCCCTCCGGGAGACCATCCATAGCCATGGACGCCTCCCATATGTACCGTGAGTAGTTCCCCTTGGACCATGGGTCCGTGACCAGTAGCTATGTGATCTATCTCTCCCTTCTTTGTGCCTCCACTTTCGAGACCTCGTGAGCTGCCTCACATGATCGAGGCACCTTTGTAATTTTTTGCCGTTGCTATGCTGAGTTTGTTGGGATCTGATGGATTATGAGACTATGTTCAGATTGTGATGAGTAATATATTTGGTTCTTCTCTTTTATATTTTGTTCTTGAGTAAATTCTTGCATGTTCTCCGTTGCCGTATTTTACTTTGGCCAAGTGATTTGTTGCAACTCCAAGAGGGAGCATTATGGTTGATTGTGGGTTCAGCCCCTTGATGTCTAGCTTGAGTCACCGAAACATGAGACTAGGAGATGTGCTGTTGCCACCAGGGATAAAACAACGGTGCTTGTATCCGCGGATGCAAGGATTGTTTACTTTACAAAAAGTTCTTTTAATGCAGTTGTCTGTTGCTTTGGATTTACACTTTGGGTGGGATTCGCAACTTAATACCAGCAAGATGTTCTGGATAGATATCTCAAGGTGGATGATTCGTAGTAGATGCAGATGGATTTCGGTCTACTTACCTTGGCGTACTGCCCATTGCTTTTGAGCCTTTCCTTTCTTTGCAGCATAGTTAGCATTGCGGTGCCTTCATAATCCTGTCAATTGCCCAACTGTGATTTGTTTACCTCGCTAGCACTTTTATCATATTTTGGGAGAGTGACATCACTAGTGAAAATCACGGGACCCCGGTCCATCTTCATATCATTGTTTACGCTTTCAATTTTCTTTTCAGTTGCTATCACTATCATTATCTTTTGCGTCAATCCTTTGTAAACAGCAAGGCCGGAGGAATTGACAACTCCTCTGTACTCGTTGGGAGCAAAGTTATCTGTATCTGTGTGCAGTTCCAGGTGAAGTAGCAACCTCGGCGCCATTGTTCACTTTACCACCTTCTTGTATCTCTGCGAGTCCTACAGGAGACAAACCCTATCCTCTACATAGGGGAAATTTTCTGCTACGTTACATCTCACCTTCCACTTGGGGTAACCAACGAGGAGTGAGAGATCCGCACCGTATCAAGCCAATTTCTGGCGCCGTTGCCGGGGACTCCAGTCTACAAGATAGGGGATTTGCACACTATCTTTTATCTTTTCTTTTTAGTCTTGTTAGTTTACCTTTCAGTTTTTACTTTTGTGTCCCTTATCAAAAGTACCAAACATACCTGTTACCCTTCTTGTGTGGTCAAGTATGCTAGGAGTTGGTACTATGAGGGAATCCGAGGTCTTGGATTTCCACCAAAGCAACGGGGAGAATATGAAGAAGGCATGGGACAGAATTTCTGAAGCACATAAGGCAAATATGCCTTGGTTACCTATAAGAATTGTGCTTAGAAATTTTTACTTTGGCCTTTTTAAATGGTGTAAGCACTCTCTTGATCTTATAGCTGAAGGATACTTTTTAGAGTGTGATGAAGCTAGATCTCTTGAAATTATACATGGTTTATCTAGTTATTTTGTTTATGATGGTCTTGATACTGTTATAGATAGAATTGCTACTATTGAGAAGAAACTTGATGCTCTAGACTTAAAAGTAGTAGAAAAACGAAATCCCCCTAGAGAGGAGATTTTGGAAATAGAAAATGACTGGGATCCTTTTGTTAGGATTGTTATGTCTAATCAAAACTTCCTTGCTTTTTGCGACATTGGATCTACAGTTCCTATAATTCCTAGCTTTATTTATGATTCTTTGTACCTTGCAAGCATGGGAAAATTTCCATCTTTCCATGAACATTCTAATGGTGATATTTCTGAGATCCAGGGAAGATTGAAAGATGTCCAGGTCATGTTTCTAAAAAGAAGTGTGGAGATTGACTTCTCCATCATGAAGGCCAATCAAGGAAATATAGTGCTTGGAAGGGACTTCCTCCGAGCCATGAAAGGCTTCATTGATATAGGTAAAGGACAAATACGTTTGCGTGGTAAAGCAACAGGTACGTACCTTTTCCCTCGGAAGAACAAGGATGAGCTTATTGAAAACCCTTTTGAGATCCTTGGTGAACCTTCCGATGATTTTGGAGAACTTTGATCTTCTGCTTTAAGCCCAGCTAATGGCTCTAAAGAAGCGCTTTCGGGAGGCAGCCCGCAATTAATTTAGGATTTCCTTTTTTGTTTTTCTTCTGTTTTTTGTGATCTTGATGATTGTTACTACTGTAGCAACATCATTGTATCTTTACTTTTCAAGCTTTGTGCCTTTTATAGCCTCATACGACAAGGGAAGTAAAAGTTGTGACATGCTGTCCAGAAAACAGATTCTGTCCTCGTGACTAGAAAAATCATGGCAAAATCCCAGTTCATCTTTTTGAGCTGAATTTTTTACATAGCATGCTCTATACAATTAAGAAAATTTCGTATGTTCTGAGTTTTTTTATTTGAGTTGCAGAAGTACCCCTACAAAATTCGTTTCTACCTACTGTTCTGTTTTTCACAGATTCTGCCACGTTTTGTCTCTCTTCACTTTTGCAAACCTTAAGCTTGCTTTTTCTTTGCAAAAACTTTTTGGCAATCTTGAGAAACAGTAGCTCTTCAATATTATCTTTATTTCCAGCAAAGGAAAAATTATTTTATTAGGGAACTAACCTCTCTAATCAGTCTACAATGAGTTATCTATGAAGGGAGTTTTCAAGTGTGCGATGGAAGATGATGAAAGAAGATCCTGGAGTGTCAAATGCTCAAGCTTGGGGATGCCCATGTGCACCCACAATAAATATTCAAGGAGACTCAAGCTTCTAAGCTTGGGGATGCCCCCGTGCATCCCCTTCTTCATCAGCAATTATCAGTTCGTCTCTTGTTGCACTATATTTTTATCACTTCATGCGTTATGTGCTATTCTTGGAGCGTCTCTCTCTTAGTTTTTTTAGTTGTATTTTTCTTTGTTTTCTGTAGTAACAAGTTAGATCCCAGCTTACTTTATTTTGTGTGGGAGAGTTACACGCTCCGCTTGAACTAGAACTCCTCATAGGATTTGCATGCTTATTCTTTTAGCTGTGAGTTGTTCTTTTTCTTTTCTTAGCTGCTGCTCTGTTTAGTTGTAGTGCTTTAGTTTTTTCTAGAGCTTTTCTTTTGTTTTAGGTTGAACTTTCTATAGTTTGCATGTTTTATCTTGTTAGAGAGTTTGCCTGTTGCATTGAGTTTGTGTCTTGACTAGAAGTAGGTAGTTGAAGTTGCTTTTCTCTTTGTACTAGTAACTTGCAATAGTTTTGAGGTATTGACTAGAGTAATGTTTGAACTTTTTGTGTCAAGAGCTCGAGCCTATTAGTGATAGATGTCGTATTTTGGGCAATCCGTGTGTTTTTAGAAAACCAAAAAACCCTGTTGAGAACTCTAGATACTAGATGGATCACTAAACTCTGGAGGGTTCGAATATTAGAGTACACTCACGTACCATGAGTCGAGGATGCGCAAGGATAACCAGACCCCCATACACTCCTCCTCGGGGTACTTGTCTCTTTGTGAACCTCCTGATTAGATTGAGAGTTACCGATAATAAGTGCATGAGTTCTTCGGACTAATGTGAGTATTCGAAAGTTGACACTTCCACCCACCAATACTTTTTCTAGCCTCTTCGGTACTGTGCATTGCCCTTTCTCACCTCGAGAGTTGGCGCATACTTCGCCGGTGCATCCAAACCCTTGGCACGATACACTCTATCATCATAAGCCTCCTTATATCTTTCCTCAAAACAGCCACCATACCTACCTACAAGGCATTTCCATAGCCTTTCCGAGATACATTGTCATGCAACATCCATCTTCTCATGACTTGATCCTCATGTCATACCTTTGCATCATGATAGTTATATCTTCTTTATGTGAGTACCTTTGTAAAGTCTGAAAGATCTCCTATATTCTTGTAAAATATAGAGTGTTGCCCTAAGTGAGGAAAAGATCCCAAAGAGGACAAAATAGAAAGATCCCAAATAGGACAAATGAGAGTTAAATAGAAAGAGCCATTGAGGCCACCAAACAAAATAAAAAAAATAGAAAAAAGAGAAAAAGAAATAAAAAGAGAGAAGGGGGAAAACTACTATTCCTTTTGAGAGATCCACACTAGTACTTCATCCTCTATCTCTTATACTCCATAGAGATCATCATCATGCATATAGCTATGTGGGGACCTTCACACTATAGAACTTGGCTTGTATATTCCAATGATGAGCCTCCTCAAACGAGCTCTAGGTCTTCTTGAGCAAGCAAGTTAGATGCACCCCACTAGTTCCCTTGGAGAGCTTTATCTCACATGTGCATCTGTTGCATGGCAATCCCTACTGCTCACATCATATCTATCATTTGGCTTTCTCTCGCCTATGATTGTCCTCATTGATGTGAGCCTTTCACACCTTTTTGTCTTCCTCCTCCACCTTCTTTCTGTTTCGCCTTTTAGGTGTCAATTTTCTTGCTCACGCTCATTCATTGCATGAGTGCTCAAAATATCGAAATGGAGTGGATCAGTTTGACTTGTACCTGGCTAGTGGTATGGGGACGAGTCAAGATAAGAATCCAAAGGAGACTAAGTGTGAAACTTTAGTAGATAGTTGTTCTCAACAATTCTTTTTTATCTCGTATTTCTCTATCCCCTTGTTGCACGCAAACACCATCTGGAGACATTCGAGTCACGGACAGCGATAGCTCTTGCACCTTTTGTTCTTTTGTTGCTTGTGTCAATGCTAATATAGACTCTTGCTTGTTAAGACTTGAATTGAATTGCATGCTTTGATTGCTTTACTTAAAAGTCCTTTTATGGTTGTGTGGCATGTCACCACAGAAATTATGTTTGTTATCATTTACCTACTCGAGGACGAGAAGTAATTAAGCTTGGGGATGTTGATATGTCCCAAACGTATCTATAATTTCTGCTTGCTCCATGCATGTTTTGTGTGACTTTGCCATGATTTGCTTGAACTTTCATACACTTTTGAGCATATTTGGACTAATCTATTAACCCAGTGCACCCAGCTGCCAGTTGTTGTTTTCTGTTGTTTTTGTATTTTAGGTTTCCCGGCCATTAAAGTGCTCCAAAAAATCCAGGAAAATCAGATAAAAAATCAGCAGACGGAAGCTTCCGGAAACACCAAAGGACGGAAGGAGGGCCACCACCAGGCAGCCAGGAGGGCAGGTGGCGCGGCCCCACCCTGGGCCGCGCCAGGGACCCTCTTGACTGCCTCGTGACCCCTCTCGGTGCCCCCTTCGCCTATATTTACCCCCCGGGGGTGGAAACCCGTAAGTCGGAATCCCTCTTTCGCGATCTCGCCTCTGTACCGCCGCCACCGCCGTTTCTAGATCGGGGCTGCCTGGAGAAGCTGCTCCGGCACCCTTCCGGGAGAGTCTACCCCCTTCGGGAGACCATCCATAGCCATGGACGCCTCCCGTATGTACCGTGAGTAGTTCCCCATGGACCATGGGTCCGTGACCAGTAGCTATGTGATCTATCTCTCCCTTCTTTGTGCCTCCACTTTCGGGAACTCGTGATCTGCCTCACATGATCGAGGCACCTTTGTAATTTTCTGCCGTTGCTATGCTGAGTTTGTTGGGATCTGATGGATTATGAGACTATGTTCAGATTGTGATGCGTAATATATTTGGTTCTTCTCTTTTATATTTTGTTCTTGAGTAAATTCTTGCATGTTCTCCGTTGCCGTATTTTACTTTGGCCAAGTGATTTGTTGCATCTCCAAGAGGGAGCGTTATGCTTGATTGTGGGTTCAGCCCCTTGATGTCTAGCTTGAGTGACAGAAACATGAGACTAGGGGATGTGTTGTTGCCACCAGGGATAAAACAATGGTGCTTGTATCCGTGGATGCAAGGATTGTTTACTTTACGCAAAGTTCTTTTAATGCAGTTGTCTGTTGCTTTGGATTTACACTTTGGGTGGGATTCGCAACTTAATACCAGTGAGATGTTATGGATAGATATATCAAGGTGGATGATTCATAGTAGATGCAGATGGATTTCGGTCTACTTACCTTGGCGTACTACCCATTGCTTTTGAGCCCTTCCTTTCTTTGCAGCATAGTTAGCATTGCGGTGCCTTCATAATCCTGTCAATTGCCCAACTTTGATTTGTTTACCTCGCTAGCACTTTTATCGTCTTTTGGGAGAGAGACATCACAAGTGAAAATCACGCGACCTCGGTACATCTTCATATCATTGTTTACACCCTCAATTTATTTCCAGTCTTTACTTTCAGTAGCCACTATCATTATCTCTTGCGTTGATCCTTTGTAAACGGCAAGGCCGGAGGAATTGACAACTCCTATGTACTCATTGGGAGCAAAGTTATTGGTATCTGTGTGCAGGTCCAGGTGAAGTAGCAAACTCGGCGCCATTTTTAACTTTACCACCTTCTTGTATCCTTCGGAGTCCTACGGGAGACAAACCTTGGTATCTTTGCCAAGGGAAAACTTTCCGCTACTCTACTATATCTCACTCTGCACTTGGGGTAATCAACGAGGGCTTGAAGAGTATAACACTCTCTTTCCATCAAGCATGTGTGGTCTCCTTCAAGTTCCATTGACATCACACTTCTATTTTTCTTCCATCTCAAAGGTAGTTAATCTCTGGATAATTCAGCAAGTACAAGGTCTCTGAAATCAGTTCTCTCTTTGATCATCAACACAATGTGAGAAAATGAGTCATCCAGAGAATGAAGCAAAGTTCTCACGACAATATGAATGGTGACATCAGTAGCGCCGAGGGAAACCAACTCATTATAAAGAGCAGTGAGGGCAACCTTTTCTCCCTCGTGTCGCTTGAACCGATGGAATTTGCTTCAGAGAGTGTCAATGCGAGCATCTTTCTGAGTAGAGACACCCTCACCAATCTTCTGAAGATAGTCCCGGACACCTTTTGCCGAAGGAATATTCTTCACTTCATGATACTTCTCAGGAACCAAGTGATTTGTGATGAAAACCTAGACCTGTGCATCAAGGGCCAGCAATTTCATCTCATCGGCAGTAAGATTTTCTTCGTCGACCACCGATACGTCCCAAACGTATCTATAATTTCTGCTTGCTCCATGCATGTTTTGTGTGATATTGCTATGATCTAGATACACTTTCATACACTTTTGATCATATTTGGACTAACTTATTAGTGCACCCCAGTGCTAGTTCCTGTTTTCTGTTGTTTTTGTATTTTAGGCTTCCCCATATTAAAAGTGCTCCAAAAATTCGGGATGTAGTTGTAGGTCCTTTATATAAACTTTTCCGTGTCACTTGCCGTACAAATCAGATGTACTGACCCGTTGTCGGGCTGTAACCTTCGGTGTTCCAGGTTTTTCAGACGATCAGTAAGGTGCGTTAGGGGTTGCGAGTCTACACTCAGCATGTTCGCATGTGACTGTTGATGGACTCCACGTTATTTTCTCTTGCTTCCGCTATATTTATATTGAATAAGCTAGCCTTGAGCTATGCAACTTGTTATTTATTTACTCTGGATCATACGTTGTAATAATGATGCACTTGTACTTTGATATACATCTATAATACTGTGTGTGCCAGCGAGTTCGATCCAGGGACTGGCACTTGAGCACAGAGACTTCAATTCTGTGTGAATTGGGTCGTTACAATCCACTATTAGTTTTTGTGCTGTTGCCACTAACATTGTCACAGCCAGGAACAAAAGCCCAATTTCAGGTACACCAGTTGTATCTGTCAAAATAGGAGATCATTATGACTATGGGCTATGTGATTTGGGATCTAGCGTCAACGCTATTCCCTTCACACACTTTATCAAGAGATCATGCACGAGATTCAGCCGTGTGAGATCGAGGACATAGATGTCACTATCCATCTTGCAAATAAACAAACAATCTCTCCAGTTGGGATTGTAAGAGATGTTGAAGTACTCTGCAGGAAGGTAAAATATCCTACAGACTTTCTTGTACTTGGTTCAGTGCAAGATAGTATTTGCCCTATTATCTTTGGTAGGCCCTTCCTCAGCACTTGCGGAGCTATAATAGATTTCAAGAAAGGTAAAGTGTCTGTTGAATTCAACGGTGAGCCGTATGAATTTAATTTTTCTAAGTTTTCTAAGCAGCCACGTGGTCCTGACCTGTCAAGTAATGACAAAATTATTGAAGAAATTGCTTCCATTGCTATTCCTCCTAATGACACTTTGCAACAATTTATGGAAGACCACGAGAATGATATACATATGCAGGAGAGGGATGAACTAGAAGACATATTTTTAAGACAAACTCCCATCCTGAAGCACAACCTCCCGGTTGAACATTTAGGAATCCTCTCGCAACCGAAAGAAGACCCGATGTTCGACCTAAAACCACTACCCGATACGCTCAAGTATGCTTATTTAGATAAAAAGAAAGTATATCATGTTATTATCAATTCTAACCTTTCGAGGTATGAAGAAGAGCGATTATTGGAGACACTCCGCAGACACCGAGGTGCTATTGGCTATACTCTTGATGATCTCAAGGGTATTAGTCCATCCATTTGCCAACATACTATCAATCTCGAGCCCGATGCTAAACCGGTTGTTGATCATCAACGACGGTTGAACCCAAAGATGAAGGACGTGGTTAGGACGGAGGTTCTCAAACTTCTAGCCGCAGGTATCATCTATCCTATAGCTAATAGTAAGTGGGTAAGTCCCATTCATTGTGTTCCTAAGAAGGGAGGTATGACTGTTGTTCCTAATGATAAAAATGAACTAATACCTTAGAGGACTATTATTGGATATAGAAAATGTATTGATTTCAGGAAGTTAAACAAGGCCACCCGGAAGGACCATGATACGTCCAAAACGTATCTATAATTTCTGCTTGCTCCATGCATGTTTTGTGTGATATTGCTATGATCTAGATACACTTTCATACACTTTGGATCATATTTGGACTAACCTATTAACTCAGTGCACCACAGTGCCAGTTCCTGTTTTCTGCTGTTTTTCTATTTCAGTTTTCCCCCATATAAAAAGTGCTCCAAAAATTCGGGAAAATTCAGATAAAAAATCAGCGCAGAGGAACCTTCCGAAAGAACCTGGGTGGGGCCAGAGGGCCACCACGAGGGTCCCAGGCGCCCTGGTGGCGCGCCCTAGGGCCTGGCCGCGCCAGGGGGCGCCTGGACCCCTGGTGGCCCCCCTGGCTGCCCCCTTCGCCTATATATATTCTCCATCATGGGAAACTTCCTAGAACAGAACCCTTTTTTGCGATCTCTCCTCTGTTTCCTTTGGACCATGGATCTGTGATCAGTAGCTATGTGATGTTCTCCTCCCCTCTTTGTTCTTCATGGTTTAGACCTCGTGAGCTGCCCTACATGATCGAGGCACTTTTTTAATCTTTCTGCTGTTGCTATGCTGAGTTTGATGGGATCTGATGAATTATGAGATTTTGTTCAGATTGTGATTGAGTAATATATTTGGTTCTTATCTCTTATATTTTTGTTCCTAAGTAATTCTTGCATGTTCTCCGTTGCTGTTTATTGCTTTGTCCAAGTAGTAGGTAGTAACCCCTAGAGGGAACATTTTGCTCGATTGTGGGTTCATGCCCCCCGATGACACGCTTGAGTGACAGAAACATGAGTCTAGGGGATGTGCTGTTGCCACAAGGGGGAAAACAACGGTGCTTGTAACCGCGGTTACAAGGATTGTTTACTTTACGCAAAGTGCTTTTTAATGCAGTTGTCTGTTGCTTTGAGTTTACACTTTGGGTGGGGCTCGCAACTTAATACCAGCGAGATGTTCTGGATAGATATCTCAAGGTGGATGATTAGTAGTAGATGAAGTTGGATTTCGGTCTACCTATTTTGGCGTACTGCCCATGCTTTTGAGCCTCTTCCTTTCTTTTGTAGCATAGTTAGCATTGCGGTGCGTTCATAATCCTGTCAATTTCCCTTCTGTAATTTGTTCACCTCGCATAGCATTTTTATCGTCTTTTGGGAGAGAGACATCACTAGTGAACATCACGTATACCGGTCCATATCCTCATTATTGTTTCCACGCTCATTTACGTTTCTGCTTTTACTTTCAGTTGCTATCATTATCCCTTGTGTTTGATCCTTTGTGAACAACAAGACCGGAGAGATTGACAACCTCTCTGAACTTCGTTGGGAACAAAGTTATTTGTGTCTGTGTGCAGGTCCACCTCAGTTGCGCCGCTGACACCTACTTATCATCTCCTGAGTCCTACTGGAGACAAACCTTGGTATCTTTACTGAGGAAAATTTGCTGCTGTGCTACATCACTCCTTCCACTTGGGGTTTACCAACGAAGGGCGAGAAATCACTATTATCACCTCGCACATCAGACCACTATCCTTTTCCCTTTATTGATCAGATGCTCGAGCGGTTGTCCAAAAGCACCCACTTCTGCTATCTTGATGGGTACTCTGGCTTCTCCCAGATTCACGTCAACACCGCGGATCAAGAGAAGACCACTTTCACGTGTCCTTACGGTACTTATGCTTATAGGCGTATGCCTTTCGGTTTGTGTAATGCACCTGCTACTTTTCAGAGGTGTATGTCTGCAATATTTCATGGTTTCTGTGAGGAGATTGTAGAAGTTTTCATGGACGGCTTTTCCGTCTATGGAAACTCCTTTGACCACTGTCTCCACAATCTTAATAAAGTTTTGCAGAGATGTGAAGAAACAAATTTGGTGCTCAATTTGGAGAAGTGCCATTTCATGGTTAACGAAGGGATAGTTCTTGGACACAAGATTTCCGAAAGGGGAATTGAAGTGGACAAGGCAAAAATTGAAGCTATTGAAAGGATGCCCTATCCAAGGGACATCAAAGGTATTCGTAGTTTTCTAGGTCATGCTGGTTTCTATAGAAGATTTATCAAGGACTTTTATAAGACCTCGAGACCCCTTACCAATCTTCTCCAAAAGGTTGCTCCTTTTGTATTTGATGAAGATTGTAAGGAAGATTTTGAAGTTCTTAAGAAAGCCTTGATAACTGCTCCTATAGTACAACCACCTGACTGGAATTTGCCCTTTGAAATTATGTGTGATGCTAGTGATTTTGCTGTTGGAGCTGTTTTAGGACAAAGGGTTGACAAGAAATTGAATGTCATCCACTATGCCAGCAAAACACTTGATAGTGCTCAAAATAATTATGCTACTACCGAGAAGGAATTCTTGGCAGTGGTGTTTGCTTGTGATAAGTTTAGGGAGTATATTGTTGATTCTAAAGTTATTATTCATACTGACCATGCTGCCATTAAGTATCTTATGCATAAAAAGGATGCCAAACCAAGACTCATTAGGTGGGTACTCCTTCTTCAAGAATTTGATTTGCAGATTGTCAATAGAAAAGGAGAAGACAATCCTGTGGCGGATAATCTTTCGAGGATGGAAGATATCCCGCACGATCCTATTCCAGTCAACGACAGTTTCCCAGACGAACAACTTGCTGTTGTAAAAGTACAATCTCATTCCGACCCTTGGTTTGCAGATTATGCTAATTTTATCGTTGCAAAGTTTTTGCCTCCAGGTTTCACATTTCAGCAGAGGAAGAAATTCTTCACGGATTTGAGGCACTACTTTTGGGATGATCCACATCTTTATAAAGAAGGTGTGGACGGGATCGTAAGAAGGTGTATACCGGAGCACAAGCAACATGACATTCTTCGACAATGTCACGATAGTCCCTATGGAGGACATCATGCCGGTGAAAGGACCGCACATAAAGTTTTACAATCAGGTTTTTATTGGCCTACTCTCTTTAAGGACGCCCGAAGGTACGTTCTATCTTGTGATAAGTGTCAAAGAGTTGGTAACATTAGCAGGAGAAATGAGATGCCTATGAATTACTCACTAGTGATCGAACCTTTCGATTGCTGGGGTTTTGATTTTATGGGTCCTTTTCCTCCTTCACACAAGTACAGACACATCTTAGTTGCTGTTGATTATGTAACCAAGTGGGTTGAAGCAATCCCCACTGAGAGTGCTGATCACAAGACATCTTTGAACATGCTCAAAGATGTAATTTTACCTAGGTTTGGAGTACCAAGGTACCTCATGACAGATGGAGGGTCACACTTCATGCATGGAGCTTTTAGGAAAGCTCTAGCCAAGTACGATGTCAATCATAGGATTGCATCACTGTACCACCCTCAAACTAGTGGGAAAGTTGAGCTCACCAATAGGGAGATCAAGTTGATCTTGCAGAAAATAGTAAACAGTTCTAGAAAGGACTGGTCAAAGAAGTTAGGAGATGCTTTGTGGGCGTATAGAACTGCTTACAAAAACCCCATGGGCATGTCTCCGTATAAGATGGTCTATGTCAAGGCTTGCCATTTACCATTAGAGTTAGAGCATAAAGCTTTCTGGGCTGTCAGAGAGCTGAATGCTGACCCAAAGTTAGCTGGTGAAAAGCGTCTCATGAACTTGACTTCTCTAGATGAGTGGAGAAGTGAAGCTTACGAGAGCGCTAAAATGTTCAAGGAAAAGGTAAAGAAGTGGAACGATAAAAGAATTATGAAACGTGAATTTAATGTTGGTGATAAAGTTTTGTTGTTTAGATCTCGTTTCAGGTTTTCTCCAGGTAAACTACTTTCCAGATGGCAAGGACCTTTTCATATTGAAGAAGTATATCGGTCGGGTGTAATCAAGATCAATAATTTCGAAGGCACCAAACCTCAAGTTGTGAATGGACAAAGACTCAAACATTATATGGCAGGTGATCCAATCAATGTGGATGCAAACATGATATATAAAAGTTCTCATGAAGAACATGTTGCAGCCCAGTTTTAGACTCCAGCAGGAGCAGAATTAGAAAAGGTATGAATTATGGTAAGAAAACACCGCGAACGTCAATAAAAGTTAACTTTTCAGAGTTTTTTGCAAAATTAGGAAAATTCCAAGCCCGAGTGGAGCCGGAGAGGAGCTCCAGGGAGGCCAGGAGGCCCCCTGGTGCGGACCCCCTCCTGGCCGCGCCGGGCACCCTCCTGGTTGCCCTGGACTCCGCCTTCGACTCCACCTAGGCTTGGAACTTTCCTTCTGTTGCGGAAATTTTTGCTATATATTTTCCCAGATAGTCCTGGCACCATATCTCTCGATTTCGTGTGTTTTCTTTCTCGGTCCGTTTCTTCCAGGAAAACTTTCAGTAGATCTAGGTGCCATGGCTTCCCCAAGTTCCCCCAAGGACAAGTACGTCGTCAACGTCATCAACCCTTACCTCGCTGAGGTGAGGAAGCACCCCCAGGTCCTTCGTGTGGAGGACGGTGTTCTCCACAAGGAAGATCTGAAGGGACCAGTCAAGGAAGGGAGCACAGAGGAGCGGCTGAAGGAGATGGAACATGAGGTCTTCAAGTTCAAGAAGATGGTGGAGTGTGGTGTTGAAGCTAACTTTGACATCATGAACGAGATCGAGTCTTCCCACAAGAAGGAGATGAAGGAGATGTGGTCAAGTTTGTCCCCACTAGAAGAACAAGTTTATGGGCTCCAAGCACAGATCTATGATCTGCACAACCAGAACTGTGAGTATGAACTAAAGTTTCTGCGCATGGGTTTAGGTGCTGAGTGCAGGATCTTGGAGATGGGAATGTCCTTCGGGACTGGAGAACAACTGCCATGGAAGCGCTTCGCCAAGGAGTACCTGACTGAGAAGAACAAGAATGAGGAGTAAATCTCCTCGGGTAATGGCACCCCCTTAGCTTGTTCCAAGCTTGGGGGAGTGCCCGGTATCTTTATCTTTATCTTTGTCTTTAGGAGTCAAGTAGAGTCATATCATGTCTAGGGAAGTCACTTTATGAAATAGTGTTGCTTTGAGGTATATCACTCCTTTTGTGGAGAGCTTTGTACCCGTGAGTGTGGAGTCGTCTATGAAGGAATATTAATGAGAAGTCTATTGGTTTCTTTGCTGCACTTGGTATTCTCTTCACGCAATCGACATTATGAGCCGATTCTTATGAGGATTATTGACCTTATATCAGGTATGGCTTTGAAAACCTTATTTAATCTTGGCAAGTATAGCTTTGGTCATAACAACAAGCATGTTTTTCTCAAAGTAGAGACATAGCCAAAACCTTTGTGTTATTATGCTTGAAGTGTTATGTTGACAAGGAAGACAACTTGATATTTCATGCTAGTTTTAATGTTTATGCTTTGTATTGCTTGCATCTAAGTTGTCATCAATTGTCTGCTCTCTCAAAGCCTTGCTAGCCAAAACTCTGTACTAAGCGGAATTCTGCTTGTACTTCCATACCTTGAAACCAACTTCTTCCACTTGAGTCCACCATACCTTCCTACTTGTGGTATTCCTCTACCACTCCTAAAGTTTATAATTTATGTGCTATCTTTAGATGTTTAAAATCTTCTGTTTTGTGCCGCTGATTCAGCTCATGAGGAAGTGGTGGGTGACCCATGATCTTCTTAATTTGGACAAGTTTTATCTTGGGATTGCATGTCTAATCTGCAAACCCCTAATACGAGAAGGGACTGGCATGAGTGCCCAGCTTGTAAAAGATAAATACTAACACACAAGTTCCTTCGCCCTTTTACGAGTGATAAACAAAGGAATCCAAGGGGATGTGATCGTCCCCACATGGGAGCCGTTCCTCGAAACTTGTCTATATCATGAAGTGAGTGAGTTATCTATCAGCAGTCGTTGACGGATCATGCACCTCCCAAAAGTTTGTTTTTATTCTGTTTGATCTAGAGATGGCACATAAGTTTTCCCTGCTTACCCTTTTGCACGGGGTTTATCTTTATTTTGTGCTGAGTCAGTCCTTCCTACTTCCTTCCTTTCTAGAGAGAGAACAAACACTTGATGTTGATAAAGATGCGTGCATATAAAGTTGCATTGAAATCTAGCATGTTACATCTTTGACATTATCTTTTGATAAGTGAGTTGTTTACAAAAGCTTATGCTTAGTAAACATCTTCCTTTGTGTTGATATGTGCACTTCTTGACTAATAGCATGTTCTTTCAAAAGTTTCAACTGTTCCATTATAAGTGAAAGAGCAAAAGTAAAAGTTATTAGTTGTTCCTTGACCAAGGCTATGTTTTTCATGATTTGATGAGTTTTCCAGGTCCTACTTTGTTATAATTGTTACTACTTTCTCATAAGGACCTTATGAGTTGAGGTTGTTGTTGAGGATGTTTAAGTTTGGTGTGGAATCTTGATGCTTCTTGTTCGTATTATTTTATCGACACTTCACTCTCTAAACTTGTGGACAGGTTTACTGAGCTCAGCAATCGCTTGAGGACAAGCGAGGTCTAAGCTTGGGGGAGTTGATACGTCCAAAAAGCATCACTATTTTATATTGTGATTTCACCCTATTCATTGATATATTCCACTTTAAAGTATTGTTCTTATGTTGTTTTGGCTTATTTTACACGGTTTACAACTTTCCGGTGCCGAAGCAGCAGAACCAGAATTCAGCGGTAAAAAGTGGATACCAAGTTGCTGAATCAGATCAAGTCCAAATGCGATGAAATTTTACGGGGAGCATTTTTATGAAGATTGACTTGGGATCACCGAAGGAGGAGGTGAGGGGACCCACCAGGCAGCCAGAAGGGTGCCTGGTGGCCCCCCTCGGTGCCCCCTTTCGCCTATATAAGCCCCCTGGGGTGGAAACCCCTAAAGGGGAGTCGTTTCCGTGTTTCGTCGCCGCCACGGGGCGGAAACCTACAGAGGAGAAAAGCCATCTCTGGCGGGAAGATTCCGCCGGGGAGATCACCTCCCGGAAGGGGAGATCGTCGCCATCATCATCATCATCATCGTCACGGGCATCATCGAGATCATCATCAACATCATCCCCAACATCAGCACCATCTCCATCTCCATCCCATCTCATCTCACAATTGTAACTTGTGTTGTAATCCGTACTATCTATCCTCTCTACTCTGTTGGTATTGATTACTATTTTTGTGGTGAATGCTATTGAGTTTTGTTGGAGAAATAGCATTGTGTCCAGATTGTTTACCACCCATCTATCACCTCTGATCATGATCTCTTTTATGTCTTGTGAGTAGTTACTTTAGTTCTTGAGAACATGGGAGAAGTCTAGTTGTTAGTAGTCATATGATGTTGAAGTATTATGTGTTGTTTGATACTTAAGTTGTGTTTTTATTTCTCTAGTGGTGTTATGTGAGTCGAACACATAACAATTCACCTTTCATGGGCCTAGAGGAATACATTGTGCACAAAGGATGCTTATGGTGGGTTGCCGAAGTGACAGAAACCTGAACCCCAGTTCGCAGACTTCCGCACAAGGGAGTTATGGATCCTTGATCGTAATGCTGTGGTTAGGCTTATGCCTTAATTACTACCTTGTATTTACGGATGCTTGCAAGGTGTGTAATCATAAGAGTACACTTATCTTAGTCTAGAAGGTGTACTAGAATTGATCCACCCACCGACACTTATCAACACGATACATATTACTTGGCGGAGTATGGTGAAAGTGACTTGACTATCTCTCCCATGTTTTCTTGAGAACGCTTTAGCTTTTATAAGTTCAGTTCCTAGGCTTATCCTTGTGAAAGGATTGGGCCACTTGCTACTCCTCAGTTACCCTGTTTACTTTGCTTGTCTTTTACTTTTCTGTTGCTTAAACCAAAAACCCCTAAATATTTACCTTTGAGTGTTTGCAGCCCTTTCCTTATCCAGTGTCACTTATCAACACCTTCTGCTCCTCGTGGGATCGATACTCTTATTTATCGAAAAGCTACAAGTGATCCCCTAGACTTGTGGGTTATCAAGAATCGTTTATTGGCGCGGTTAACAGGGAAGGCAACCCAACTAAACCTATTAACTTCTCCACCATCAAGGAGTAACATTATGAATTTTAAGCAATTGGATAATGAACACGTTGCCCAAGCTTGGGAACGAATGAAATCTCTTGTTAAGAAATTCCCTACACATGCTTTGACTACTTGGATGGTTATCCAGACTTTTTTATGCAGGCTTGAACTTTACCTCGTGGAACTTGCTAGATTCGGCCGCGGGAGGAACCTTTATGTCAACAACGCTTGGTGCTGACACAAAACTACTCGATGAGATGATGACCAACTATTCCCAATGCCACACAGAAAGAGATCCAACAGGTAGGAAGGTAAAATCTGTCGAGGAGATCTCCTCCCTAAATGAAAAAGTTGACTTGATTATGTCTCTACTTACTAAGCAATCTCCTATTGATCCTCATGATGTTCCTTTAAATTCTTTGATTGCTCAAGATCAAGTAGATGTGAACTTTATCTCTAGAAACAACTTCAACAACAATGCTTATGTCTCTACTTATCAAGCAACCCTCTATTGATCCTCCTGATGTCCCTTTAAATTCTTTGGTTGCTCAAGAACAAGTAGATGTGAACTTTATTGCTAGAAACAACTTCAACAATAATGCTTATAGGGGTAATTTTTCTAGCAATCCTAGACCATTTCCATCCAACTATGGGAACACCAACACTTATCCTAGCAACAAGAACCCCACTTCTGAATTAGAAAGCATGCTTAGAGACTTTATCACTACCCAAAAACCTTCAACAAGAGTGTAGAAGAGAAACTAGACAAATTAGATAATCTTCTTTGAAGGTAGACATCTTAGCCCTTGATGTTGAGATGCTTAAAATTAGAACCTCTCCCCTTGAGGAGAGGAAGGCCACTCCTATTAATGCTATCCAATTGCAAATTAATGAAAACATTAGGATGATGGCTAAAATTAAAGAAAGATGGGATAGAGAAAAAGGGGAAGAGGATAGAATTAAGAGCCTTCCTACACACCACACTGTTGCTACTATCCAAATTGTTGAGTGATACTCTCTCCTCGTTGGTTACACCAAGTGGAAGGTGAGATGTAGGATAGCGGCAAATTTCCCTCGGTGAATATATCAAGGTTTGTCTCCAGTAGGACTCCGGAGATGATAAGTAGGTGTCAACGGCGCAACTGGCGTGGACCTGCACACAACAAAAATAACTTTCCTTCCAACGAGTACAGAGAGGTTGTCAATCTGTCCAGCCTTGCTGTTCATAAAGGATCAACGCAACAGAAAATACTGATAATGGTGATAGCAACTAGAAAGAAAAAGCAATAAAAGAGCATGTAAACAGTGATGAGAATATGGACCGGGGTCCCGTGATGTTCACTAGTGATGTCTCTCTCCCAAAAGACGATAAAACTTCTATGCGAGGTAAACAAATTACAGCTAGGCAATTGACATGATTAAAAACGCACCGCAATGGTAACTATGCTACAAAGAAAGGACGAGGATCAAAATCATGGGCGGTACGCCAAAATAAGTAAACCGAAATCCAACTGCATCTACTACTAATCATCCACCTTGAGATATCTATCCAAAACATCTTGCTGGTATTAATTTGCGAGCCCCACCCAAAGTGTAAACCCAAAGCAACAGACAACTGCATTAAAAAGCACCTTGCGTAAAGTAGACAATCCTTGCAACCGCGGTTACAAGCACCGTTGTTTTTCCCCCTTGTGGCAACAACACATCCCCTAAACTCATGTTTCTGTCACTCAAGCGTATCATCGGGGGGCTGAACCCACAATCGAGCATAACGTTCCCACTTGGATTCACTACCTACTACTTGGCCAAAGCAATAAACAGCAACGGAGAACATGCAAGAATTACTTAGGAACAAAAATATAAAAGATAAGAACCAATTATATTACTCAATCACAAACTGAACATAGTCTCATAATCCATCAGATCCCAGCAAACTCAGCATAGCAACAACAGAGAATTACATATGTGCCTCGATCATGTAGGGCAGCTCATGAGGTCTAAACCATGAAGAACAAAGATGGGAGGAGAACATCACATAGCTACTAATCACGGACCCATGGTCCAAGGGAAACTACTCACGGCACATCCGGGAAGCGTCCATGGTGGAGGGGAAGCTCCCGGAGGTCAAGCCTCCCTCCAGCAGGGTGCCGGGAATAGGGCTGCTGGCGCTCTCGATCTTGGAAGCGCGGCGGCGGCGAAACAGAGGAGAGATCGCGAAAAGGGTTTCTGTCTTCGTGGGTTTCGCGACACAGAGAATAAATAGGCAAAGGGGGCAGCCAGGGGGGCCACCAGGGGTCCAGGCGCCCCCCCTGGCGCGGCCAAGCCCAAGGCCACACCAGGTGGCCGCCTGGGTCCCTATTGGTGGCCCTCTGGCCCCACTTTGGTGGTTCCGGAAGGTTCCGTTGTGCTGATTTTTTTATCGGATTTTTCCCGAATTTTTGGAGCAATTATGGGGGAAACCAGGAATAGAAAAACAGCAGAAAACAGGAACTGACACTGTGGTGCTGTGAGTTAATAAGTTAGTCCAAATATGATCAAAAGTGTATGAAAGTGTATCTAGAGCATAGCAATATCACACAGAATATGCATGCATGAAGCATAATTTATAGATACGTTTGGGACGTATCAACATCCCCAAGCTTAATTCCTGCTCGTCCTCGAGTAGGTAAATCATAACAAGCATAATTTCTGTGGTGACATGCTAGAAACCATATATGGACTTTGAAAGTAAAGAAATCAAGGTATGTGATTCAATTCAAGTCATAACATGCAAGAGTCTATATTAGCATTGAAACAAGAAATGAAAGAACATTAGGTGCAAGATCTCTCGCTGTCCGTGACTCGAATGTCTCCAAATGGTGTTTGCGTGCAAGAAAGGGGATATGGGAATACGGGAGAAAACGTATATTTATTGAGAACTCAATCTACTAAAGTTTCACACTTGGTCTTCTTTGGAATCTTATCTTGACTCGTCCCCAGACCACTAGCCAGGTACAAGTTAATTTGATCCACTCCTTTTCGATATTTTGAGCGCTCATGCAATGGACAAGCGTAAGCACGAGGGTTGACACTTAGGATGGGAAAGAGAGAAATATTGTGGAGGAGGAGGACAAAAACGGTGAGAAAGGCTCACATCAATGAGAACAATCATAGGCGAGAAGGCCAAATGATAGATATGATGTGAGGAGTAGGGATTGCCATGCAATGGATGCACATATGAGCTAAGAAAATCTCTCCAATGGAACTAGTGGGGGTGCATCCCACTTGCTCGCTCATGAAGACCTAGAGCTCGTTTGAGGAGGCTCATCCTTGGAATATGCAAGCCAAGTTCTATAGTGTGATGGTCCCCACATAGCTATATGCATAAATGATCATCTCTATGGAGTACAAGGATAAGAGGGAGTACTAGTGTAGATCTTTCAGAAGGAATAGTTGTGTTGCCCCTTTCTCTCTTTTTATTTTCTTTTTCTCTTTTTTCTATTTTTTGTATTTTTTGTGTGGCCTCAATGGCTCTTTCTATTTAACACTCATTTGTCCTCTTTGGGATATTTTCGGGTCAGTTATTTAACTCAAATAAAAAAACTCAGAACATATGAAAGTTTCACAATTGTATAGAGCATGATGTGTAAAAAATTCAGATCAAAAAGATGAACTGGTGATTTGTTCCGATTTTTTCCGTCAAGCAAACAGAATCTATTTTCCGGACAACATGTCACAACTTTTGCCTCCCTTATCATAAGTGGCTATAACTTGGCACAAAGCTTGAAAGTAAAGATACAATGATGTTGCTACAGTAGTGACAATCATCAAGACCACTAAAAACAAAAGTAAAAACATCTTGAATTGCCTCTCAACAAGCGCTTTCTTTTACGCCTTTAAGCTAGGCATAAAGCAAAAGAAGAATCAAGTTTTATCAAGAGAGAGAATAGCTGGCCCATGTAACGGACTCAGAAGGTAACTTGGTTTTATTTCTAGGGAAGTGTTCCATCCCCTTTTTGAGAGGGAATTGAAATTTTATATTCCCCTATTTCATGTCAATAATAGAACCAACGGTGCGAAGAAAAGGACGTCCCAAAATAATTGGACATAAAGGTTCACATTCTATATCCTATGCTCCGTGAAGGAAAGATTTAGTGTGCTAGTGTGGGGGTCTCTAGACATTTTGTGTAGCCATCTAATAACTTCTCAGAGGGTGCAACTATCAAAATAAATATCACTAGTATCAAAGGTTGTAGTAGTGTCATCTAGGATCACTTGTTTGAAACCCTCTATGTTCATAGGAGTTTCTTCTTCTATGGTTGAGGTAGTAGCATCACCATTAATAGGTCCATTAATAGGACACCCAAACTATTAGCACCCAACACACTCCTAGTCCCATTGGACCTATTAATGGTGATGCTACTACCTCAACCATAGTAGAGAAAAATCCTATGAACATAGAGGGTTTCAAACAAGTGAGCCTAGATGAAACCACTACCACCTTTGATAGTAGTGATATTGATTTTGATAGTTGTACCCTTTCAGAAGTTATTAGCTTGCTACACAAAATGTCTAGAGACCCCCACACCAGCACACTAAATATTGCCTTCACGGAGCATATCACTAATGCTCTCATCAAAGATAGGGAGGAGAAGCTTAGAATAGAAGCCTCCACACATAGGAAGCTAGATGATGGTTGGGACCCTATGATAAAAATTAAATTGAATAACTTCTCTTGCTATGCTTTATGTGATGTTGGAGCTAGTACCTCCGTTATGCCCAAAAGAATGTATGATATGTTTGAATTGAAGCCCTTTGAGCCTTCTTCTTTTGGTGTTCGTCTTGTTGATTCTTCCGTAAAGAAACCTTTGGGGAAGATCGATGATGTTCTTATCATTGTCAATGACAATTATGTTCCCGTTGATTTCACTATTATGGATATAGAGTGTGAACCTTTATGTCCAATTATTTCGGGACGTCCTTTTCTTCACACCGTGGGTGTTGTTATTGACATGAAAGAGGGGGATATAAAATTCAAGTCCCTCTCAAAAAGGGGATGGAATACTTCCCTAGTAATAAGATTACGTTACCTTTTGAGTCCGTTACACGGGCTAGCTATTCTCTCTCTCTTGATAAAAGTTGAACTTTTTGCTTTATGCCTAGCTTAAAGGCGTAAAAGAAAGTGCTTGTTGGGAGGCAACCAAAGATGTTTGTACTTCTGTTTTTAGTGGTCTTGATGATTGTTACTACTGTAGCAACATCATTGTATCTTAATTTTCAAGCTTTGTGCCAAGTTTAGCCTCCGATTGCAAGAAAGTTCAAAAGTTGTGACATGCTGTCCAGAAAACAGATTCTGTCCTTGGACGGAAAAATTAGCCTAAAATCACCAAATCATCTTTTTGATCTGAATTATTTTGACAGCGTGCTCCATACAATTGACTTTCAAGCGTCTGTTCTGAGTTTTTTGATTTGAGTTGCATAAGTACCCCGAAATAATTATTTACTACCTGTTGTTCTGTATTTCACAAATTCTGCCACATTTTGCCTTTCCCTTACTTTTGCAAACCTTAAGCAAGCTTTTTATTTGCAAAATATTTTTGGCAATCTTGAGAAACAGTAGCTCTTCAAGAATATATTTATTTCCAGTGGAGAAAATTTATTTTATTAAGGGTACTCACCTCTCTAATCAGCTTATGATGAATTATGTATGAGGGGAGTTTTCAAGTGTGCGAGGGAAGATGATTGACGGGGATCAGCCCCGACAAATCCCAGGGTCAGGGACCCTGGGTTAGTCATATAGAAGGCACAGGTTGGACCATACTCGTCGACTAACAGGAGAAGCACTTCCTGCTCGATTGCGTGAGGAGGCGATTACAGAGGAGGCCAGGAGAGTTCTCGCAAGACCAGGTGAGTAGATGTGTATTGGATTGATATGGACGTCTCCCCTCTCAGCCTTTATATACCAAGCTGGGTCTCGGGGAGTCCGTACTAGGTTACAAAGATAGTTTCCTAGTTCTAGTCTTGCCTTGTACGCCAAGTTGTGCCTTCCATATTAGTCGCGACTCCTACGTCGGTGCTTGGTCGGGCCAATCGTGGGCCTGTCGTGGCTTCCTAGCGGGCCTTCAGTCTCCATCCGCACCGGGTAGTCTCATACGCAGGAGTAGTGGGTTCACCCCCTCGTTAGTAGCCCCCGAGTGCCTGGGGGACTCGAAGAGTCACGCAGGGACTCGAATTCGTCCATGCTTTGTTGTTTGTAGGCGTAGTATCGCCGCGGGTCGCTGGCAGTTTTGAGCCATGACAATATCTGTTTCGCGGGATTGCTAAGCTGAAAGGGCCCAAGAAGTCGAATGGTCGAGCCTTGGTGAATTCCACTAGTTGAGAACAACTATCTACTAAAGTTTCACACTTATTCTCCTTTGGATTCTTATCTGGACTCGTCCCCAGACCACTAGTCAGGTACAAGTCAAACTGATCCACTCCCTTTCGATATTTTGAGCACTCATGCAATGGATGAGCGTGAGCAAGAAAGTTGACACCTAAAAGGCGAAACAGAAAGAAGGTGGAGGAGGAAGACAAAAAGGTGTGAAAGGCTCACATCAATGAGGAAAATCATAGGCGAGAGAAGTCCATATGATAGATATGATGTGAGGAGTAGGGATTGCCATGCAACGGATGCACATGTGAGCTAAAATCTTTCCAAGGGAACTAGTGGGGGTGCATCTAACTTGCTTGCTCAAGAAGACCTAGAGCTCGTTTGAGGAGGCTCATCATTGGAATATAAAAGTCAAGTTCTGCGGTGTGAAGGTCCCCACATAGCTATATGCATGATGATGATCTCTATGGAGTACAAGGGGTAGAGGATGAAGTACTGGTGTGGATCTCTCAAAAGGAATAGTAGTGTGCCCCCTTCTCTCTTTTTATTTTTAATTTTCTCATTTTCTATTTTTTTGTATTTTTTGGTGGCCTCAATGGCTCTTTCTATTTCGCTCATTTGTCCTCTTTGGGATCTTTTAATTTGTCCAATTTGGGATTTTTTTTCCTCACTTTAGGGTCGACACTCTATACATTAAAAAAAATATAGAAGATCTTTCACACTTTACAAAGTACTCGAATCATAAAGAAAATTAACTATCATGATGTATGAAAATGTATGCCTCTGCCAGTGTAGCAGGATATGCAATGATACTAGCGCGTCATGTAGCAATGATTAGGGCAAGGCCCAACTAGCATGCGGCTCATCGATCAAGCAAGTAGCATGTATGACATGAAAATCAAGTCATGAGAAGATGGATGTTGCATGGCAATGTATCTCGGAAAGGCTATGGAAATGCCTTGTAGGTAGGTATGGTGGCTGTTTTGAGGAAAGATATAAGGAGGCTTATGATGACAGAGCGTATCGTGCCAAGGGTTTGGATGCACTGGCGAAGTATGCGCCAACTCTCAAGGTGAGAAAGGGCAATACACGGTACCAAAGAGGCTAGAAAAAGTATAGGTGGGTGGAAGTGTCAACTTTCGAATACTCACATTAGTCCGAAGAACTCATGCATTTATTATCGGTAACTCTTAATCTAATAAGGAGGTTCACAAAGAGACAAGTACCCCGAGGAGGAGTGTATGGGGGTTTGGTTATCCTTGCGCATCCTCGACTCATGGTACGTGAGTGTACTCTAATATTCGAACCCTCCAGAGGTTAGTGATCCATCTAGTAGCTAGAGTTCTCAACAGGGTTTTTTTGGTTTTCGAAAAACACACGGATTGCCCAAAATACGACATCTATCACTAATAGGCAAGAGCTCTTGACACCATAAGTTCAAACATTACTCTAGTCAATACCTCAAAACTATTGCAAGTTACTACTTCAAAGAAAATAGCAACTTCAACTACCTACTTTCTAGTCAAGACACAAAACTCAGCGCAACAGGCAAAATCTCTAACAAGATAAAACATGCAACCTATAGAAAGTTTATCTAAGACAAAACAAAAGCTCTAGAAGAAAACTAAAGCACTACAACTAAACAGGGCATCAGCTAAGAAAAGAAAAAGAACAACTCACAGCTAAGAAAATAAGCATGAAAATTCTATGAGGAGTTCTAGTTCAAGCGGAGCGTGTTTCTCTCCCACACAAAGAAAGCTGGGCTCTGACTTGTTATGAACAGCAAGCAAAGCTAAAGAAAACTAAAAACAAAACCTAAGAGCGAGACGCTCCAAGAATAGCACATAACGCATGAAGTGATAAAAATATAGTGAAACGAGAGACGAACTGATAATTGTCGATGGAGAAGGGGATGCACGGGGGCATCCCCAAGCTTAGACGCTTGAGTCTCCTTGAATATTTCTTGCGGATGCATGGGGGCATTCCAAAGCTTGAACGCTTGACACTTCTTAATCTTCTTTCACCATCTTCCCTCGCACACTTGAAAACTCCCTTCATACATAACTCATCATAATCTGATTAGCGAGGTTAGTACCCATAATAAAAAATATTTTTATCTACTGGAAATAAAGATAATCTTGAAGATATACTGTTTCTAAAGAGTGCCAAAAGGTTTTTGCAAAGAAAAAGCAAGCTTAAGGTTTGCAAAACGAAGAAAAGGCAAAACAGGACAGAATCTGTGAAAAACATGCCAGCATGTAGTAAAGAATTTTTTAGGGGTACTTCTGCAACTCAAATCACAAAACTCAGAACATACGAAATTTTCGTAATTATATAGAGGACTCTGTGCAAAAAATTCAGCTCAAAAAGATGAACTGGGATTTTTTCTGATTTTTCTAGTCACGAGGACAAAATCTGTTTTCTGGACAGCATGTCACAACTTTCACTTCCCTTGTCGTGTGAGGCTATAAAAGGCACACAGCTTGAAAATTAAAGATACAATGATGTTTCTACAGTAGTAACAATCATCAAGACCACTAAAAACAGAAGAAAAACAAAAAGGAAAACCTAAATTCGTTGCGGGCTGCCTCCCTAAAGCGCTTCTTTAAAGCCATTAGCTAGGCTTAAGATTTTAATGATGCTCTCGTAGGAATAAGAGTTGAAGAACAAAAGAGAGCATCAAGAAGCAAATAGCAAACACATTTAAGTCTAACATGCTTCCTCTGCAAAGGGATCTTGTAGAGAAATAACTCATTGAACCATAAAGATATTAGCATAGGAAGGCAAATAAGTGCAACTTCAAAACCTTCAACATAAAGAGATGGAACTTGATATTATTGAAATATATATAAGCATATGTTCCCCTCTCATAATAATTTTCAGTGGGATCATGAATAAACTCAACAATATAAGTATCACATAAAAAATTCTTATCAAGATCCACGAGCATAGAAAATTTGTTACTCTCCACATAAGCAAAATCCTTCTCATTAGTAATAGTGGGAGCAAACTCAAGAATATAGCTATCACTTGAATCATTATTATCATGATACACTTCCAAACATTCATTCTTTATAGCATAAGTGTCATCACAATAATCATCATAGATAGGAGGCAAAGTATCATCAAAATAATTTTCCTCATCAAAACTTGGGGGGCTAAAAAGATCATCTTCATAAAACCTAGCATCCCCAAGCTTATAGCTTTGCATATCATTAGTATCAAAAGTATTCAAAGAAGACATGCTAATAACATTACTACTATCATGAGTGTTGTTGAAATAATAATGCTCCATAGGCTTTTTGATCTCCTCCTCAAACACTTCATGTCCTAACTCAAGATAGAGCTCATAAAGCTCTCTCATAATTTTTTGTTGTTTTCCATAAAGCCTAACTAGTGAAAAAAAACAAGAAACAAAAAGAATTAATTGCAAGATCTAAAGATATACCTTCAACACTTACCTCCCCGGCAAAGGCGCCAGAAATAGCTTGATGTCTACGCACGCTTCTATTCTTGTAGACTATGTTGGGCCTCCAAGCGCAGAGGTTTGTAGGACAACATCAATTTCCCTCAAGTGGATGACCTAAGGTTTATCGAACTCAGGGAAGTAGAGGTTGAAGATGGTCTCTCTCAAGCAACACTGCAATTAAGAAACAAGAAGTCTCTTGTGTCCCTAACACACCTAATACAATTGGGAGTTGTATAGGTGCACTAGTTCGGCGAAGAGATGGTAAAATATGGGTGATAGGTGTGGCAAAGCAAGGTAATATAAATCTGTAATAAAAAGTGCAGCAAGGTAGAAAGTGGTAAATGTGAGCACAAACGGTATTGCAAAGGTGGAAACAAGGCCTAGGCTTCATACTTTCACTAGTGGCAACTCCCAACAACATTAACATAGTCTAATCACATGATATTTCCCATAAAACATGCAATGGAGACGTACTCAGAGGTCATTCCTTTGTGGTCAAGAGAGGATGAGAATTGTGTAGGGCTACAATAGCACACCTCAGAATTCGTAGTTCTCAATCTATGGATTTCCCAATGTCACCGCGGCCATCCAAATAGAGTACCAAAATCACCACAACATATCTAAAGGATAATCAAAGACAAGCACCAATAGATTCTCAATCTTCAATCAACACACAAAAGAAGAAATCACTCATGATAATATTCTTCTAACCCATGTCCAATAGACCGTTGTCACCTTGGTCTCGGGGATTATACTAGATAAGATCAATTGAGTACATCAATCCAATACATAGAGGAAGGGGAAATATCATGGGATCACCCCAGATTACCATAGCCTATGATCACAACGAAGATCACATCATGGGAGAGAGAGAAGAACACATAGCTACTGGTAGAAACCTCAGCCCCGAGGAGGAACTACTCCCGCTTCATGGAAGAGGGAAGCAACGGTGATGGAGATGAATCCGGGGGCACTTCCCCGTCCCGGCAGGGTGCCGACACAGGAATTCTTTCCCCTTGAAACTTGATGGCGATGGCGGCGGAGATCAGAATTGCTTCTGGAGAAAAAGGGGTCGGCATCAGGGTTTCCTCCGCAGGGGGTAAAAATAGGGTCAAAGGGGGGCACCAGGGGGGCCACAGGGCAGCCAGGAGGGTGCCCGGCGCGGCCTAGGGTGGGATCGCACCAGGGACCCTTATGGAGTCCCTGTGGTGGCCCTCCCCTCCTTCCTTGGTGATTCCGGAAGCTTCCGGAACGCTGATTTTTTATATAATTTTTCCGGAATTTTTTGGAGCACTTTTAATGGCTTGAAAACCTGAAATACAAAAACAGCAGAAAACAGCAACTGGCAGCTGGGTGCACTGGGTTAATATATTAGTCTAAATATTCTCAAAAGTGTATGAAAGTTCAAGCAAATCATGGCAAAGTCACACAAAACCTGCATGGAGCAAGCAGAAATTATAGATACGTTTGGGACGTATCAGGTGTTTTCTCGTTGGTTGAATCTTCGCGACGGAGATAGCCTTTGCTGTCGTTTTGACGGCGAAGATACTGTTATTATCCGTGCATTTGATGCCGGTGGCAATCGTCTGGATCCATACTGGGAGGAAACAATCAGTGGTGATTCCGATGGCTCGAGTGGTGGTTCTCCTGCTTCTCCCGTGTCTTTGTATTCGGCTGATTCCTCGGCCGATGGTGTTTGCTCTTCTAGTTCTAAGGAAGAACTGGACGTCAAGATGGTCATCAAGCGGTTGCGTTAGTAGGCGAGGCACCTTGTAGAACTGGAGGACGGCGACCTTCTTCTTCACGGGCTGGGTTGCTACTATGTCTGTGGTGATGCCTGTCAGGTTGTGGCACGAAAGTGCCAATGATCTCAGCATCAGCACACATGTAGAAGTTGAATGTAGCCCATCATATAGTTACACGGGTCCTTCTGTAGCGGCAACGGTCATTTCGACTTCTTTGTAATGAAATGACTGTCTTCGACTCCTTTGTAATGACATTGTCTTCGACTCCTTTGTAATGAAATTGTCTTCGACTCCTTTGTAATGAAATTGTCTTCGACTCCTTTGTAATGAAATTGTCTTCTCGGGTGCGCCAGCGCTCCTGATGGGAGTAGCCCCCGAGGCTGCGTTTGATTTGCAGAATCAAGCGTAGGCTTTATGAATTTTTGTCTCGGTTGTTTTTGAATTTTTCCAAGTTTGGATCGGGTGCGCACCAGCGCTCCCGTTGGGAGTAGCCCCCGAGTCTTTAGATGATCGCTTGCGATCGGGTGAATACTAAAGAACCGTGCGCTTTTCGACGCAACTTTCTTTGCCGGAGCTTTTGTTTTTGGGAGGGAGTCTTGCGTTCTGGCGTTCTGGCCTCCCGATTGTTGTAGATGGTCGAGTTTTTTTAGCGAGGATAGCGTCTCTCGGGGGAAGTTTATGCTCGAGCCCCCGAGTGCTTTTAAGTAAAAGTCGCGTGAGCGAAGATAGCGTCTCTTGGGGGGAGTTTAGGCTCGATCCCCCGAGTGCTTTTAACTAAAGGTCGCGTGAGCAAGGATAGCGTCTCTCGGGGGGAGTTTAGGCTCGAGCCCCCGAGTGCTTTTAAGTAAAGGTCGCGTGAGCGCAGATAGCGTCTCTCGGGGGGAGTTTAGGCTCGAGCCCCCGAGTGCTTTTAAGTAAAGGTCGCGTGAGCGAAGATAGCGTCTCCCGGGGGGAGTTTAGGCTCGAGCCCCCGAGTGCTTTTAAGTAAAGGTCGCGTGAGCGAAGATAGCGTCTCTCGGGGGGAGTTTAGGCTCGAACCCCCGAGTGCTTTTAAGTAAAGGTCGCGTGAGCGAAGATAGCGTCTCTCGGGGGGAGTTTTATGCTCGGACCCCTGAGTTCTTTTGAGTAAGATGCTTTGGGCAACATTATTTTATTCCTTCGAATTTTACATGGGTTGTCGATCGGTGCTGCTGCCGATGTCTTGATAGTGCCTAGAGGACTATGGGTAGAACAGGCGTAAGTTCGCTACGTTCCATGGATTTCCCACGTCCTCATTGGTCTTCGGGTTCTTCAATCAGTATGCTCCTCCTCCTATGACTTCCGAGATGATGAACGGAACCTCCCATTGTGGGGCAAGCTTGTGCACTTTTTCCTGTATCAACCGTAACACGAGGTCTCCTTTGTTGAACGTTCTGGTCCGCAGACGACTGCTTTGATACGTTCGTAATTTGTCCTGGTATCCTTCAGATCTTGTGATGGCTGTGTCCCGTGCTTCGTCTGCTGTGTCTTTGTCATTCTGCATCGCTTCTTCGGCCTCTTCCTCTTCGTACCCTGAGATTCTGGGTGCTCCGAATTTTAGGTCATGCGGCAGTACTGCTTCTACCCCGTATACCAAGAAAAAGGGTGTATACTGGGTTGAGCTGTTTGGGGTGGTGCGCAGGCTCCATAGTGTTGCGGTAAGTTCCCCTATCCAGTTTCCTGCGACTTGTTCTAGTGGTGCTAGGAGTCTCTTTTCCGCGTACTAGACCGTTGGCTTTCTCCACTTGTCCGTTGGACTGCAGGTGTGCGACTGATGTATAGTTGATTTTGATGCCTAGCTCGTGGCAGAAGTTTAGGAATTCTGCTGCTGTGAAGTTTGTGCCATTGTCTGTGATGATGTTGTGTGGTACTCCGAATCTGAAGATGATTGATTTGATGAAGTTGAATGCCGTGAGGGCTGTTGAGCTTGTGATTGGTACTGCTTCGATCCATTTGGTGAACTTGTCGACTGCGACCAGTAGGTGTGTTCTTCCTCCTTTTGAGAATTTTTTGAGTGGGCCTACCATGTCGAGTCCCCATGTGGCGAATGGCCATGATAACGGTATGGTTTTTAGTTCCTATGTTGTGTGGCCTGCTAGCGAATTTTTGGCAGGCGATGCAATGCCGTACGATATCCTCTGCATTTCTCATGGCGGTCGGCCAGTAGAATCCTGCCCGAAAGGCTTTTTCCACGAGCGCTCGACTACTAGCATGATGCCTGCAGGTGCCTTCATGAATCTCGAGTAGTAGGGCTTTGCCGTCTTCTTCGTCTATACACTTTTGGAGGACCTGAGAAATGTTGCGCTTGTATACCTTTCTGTTGATTACTGTGAATGCTTTAGATCGCCAACTGATGCGTCGGGCTTCTGCAACGTCTTGTGGTAGAGTTCCTTCGACTAGGAATCGAAGGAAGGGTCTTGCCCAGGCGGGGTCTTTGAGTGCTGCTGGTTCTTCGACTTCGATTGATTGGTTGTTTGTGTCGTCAGCTGTGCTCGTTGCTGCCACCTGTGCTGGCTCATTTGTGTCGTCTTCCTCTGCGACTACCTTGGGTTCCGCTGGCTTTGCTTTTGTTGATCTCTGGTTGATGATCTCGAGGAAAACGCCTGGTGGTATTGGTCCTTGAGTCGATCCGATGTTCGCGAGTTCGTCGGCTTCTGTATTACTTGCTCTGGGGATGTAGTTGAGTTCACAACCGTCAAATCCTCCTTCTAGTGTGTTATAGAGCTTTTGGTAGGCTGCCATGTTGTCTGCGACTGCGTTATAGTCTCTCATCGCCTGCTGGACGACGAGGTTGGAGTCGCCATAGATCGAGAGGCGAGTGGCACCGCAAGTTTTTTCCATGCGCATGCCGTGAATTAGTTCCTCGTATTCTGCTTCGTTGTTGGAGGCGTTGCTGAAGTTGATGTGGAGGATGTATTTGAGCTTCGTTCATTTGGTGGAGACTAGGACGACGCCTGCACCGGCTCCTTGCTGTCTTTTAGATCCGTCTAAATACATCGTCCATGAGTTGGATATGTCTGGGGGACCTGGTGTTTGGACATCTGCCCACTCGACCAGGAAGTCTGGGAGTACTTGGGATTTGATTGTTGTCCAGTATTTGAACTGCAGGTCTTGTGGGCTGAGCTCCATGTTCCACTCAGCGACTCGACCGGTCGCTCCGGGATTGTTGAGGATGTCCGCGAGTGGTGCACTTCTCACGATTGTGATGGAGTGTTCGTCAAAGTAGTGCGATACTTTCCTGGAGGTCATGATAATGGCGAGCAGGAGCTTCTTGTAGTGTGGGTACCGCTGCTGTGGCTTCGTGATTAGCATGCTGAGGTAGTAGATTGGTCTTTGGATGCTCTGGATTTTGCCTTCTTCTGCGCGCTCGACGACAAGCACTGTGCTCACGACACTGCTGCGTGCAGCTATGTAGAGATATAACTTATCCCTTTCTTTAGGCACCGCCAAGATTGCTGGTGTCGAGAGGGTATTTTTTAAGTTTGCGAATGCATTGCTGGCTTCCTCGGTCCACTCGAAATTTTCTCCTTTTCTCAGCAGTTTGTAGAATGGTAAGGTCCTTTCGCCTAACCTGCTGATGAAGCGGCTCAATGCTGCGAGCTTTCCTATGAGCTGATGTACTCCTATGATTTTGGTTGGCCTTTGCATATTGGCGATTGCTTGAACCTTTTCGGGGTTTTCTTCGATTCCTCGGGCAGAGACCATGTACCCGAGTAATTTTCCGGCTGGGACGCCGAACACACATTTTTTGGGGTTGAGCTTGATCCTGTACTTGTTGAGGGATGCGAATGTCTCGCGGAGGTCGTCGAGTAGCGTGTTTGCACTGTAGGTTTTGATGAAAATGTCGTCTACATAGACCTGGACGTTCCTGCCAATCTGGTCTCTCAAGCATGCTTGTATCATCTGCTGGTACGTGGCTCCCGCATTTTTTAAGCCAAAGGGCATTGTTTGGTAGCAGAATACTCCATAGGGGGTGATGAACGAGGTGTGCTCTTCGTCTTCTTCCTTCATCCTGATCTGATTGTATCCTGAGTATGAGTCGAGGAAGGAGAGGAGGTCGCATCCTGCTGTGGAGTCGATTATTTGATCGATTCTTGGCAGGGGGAAGTGGTCTTTTGGGAAGTGCTTGTTGATAGGCCCATAGTCAACGCACATCCTCAGTACCTCGGTGTCCTTTTTAGGGACTAGGACTGGGTTTGCTATCCAGGTTGCTTTCTTTGTCTCTCGGATGAACTGTGCGTCGAGTAGTCGGTTGACTTCTTCTCCGATTGCTCTGCGCTTGGGTTCTGAGAATCGTCGCAGTGCCTGCTTTACTGGTTTGGTGTTTGGTTTGATGTGGAGCGCGTGTTCTGCAAATTCTCGTGGTATCCCGGGCATGTCGGCTGGGCACCAGGAAAAAAAATTCCACTCTTCGCGAAGGAAAGTTATGAGGGTGGTTGCTTGCTCTTCTGGAAGGTGGGCATATACGCGAACCGTCTTCTCTGGGTCTGTTGGGTGGACTTGGTGTGTGATTGTGTCGTTGTCGATGCTGAAATCGCGGCCAAATTCTTTTGTCTCGCTTCGGCTTGCCAGCGGAAATATGCTTTTGTCCGTCACCATGGCTATTTCTTTGAGCTGTTGTTGGGCTCCAAATGTGTCGGAGACTTTGTGGAAATCGCGGTTGCACTGGTCCGATTTGGTGAAGCTTCCCTTGACTGTGATGATTCCTGCAGGTCCCGGCATCTTGAGCTTGAGATATGTATAGTGTGGGACCGCCATGAATTGTGTGAACGCTGGTCGCCCGAGTATGGCGTGGTACTGCGACTTCCAGTTGAGCACTTCGAACTCGAGGACTTTCTTTGCGAAGTTGCGCTTGCTGTCGAAGATTACATCAAGCTCGATTGTTCTAATGGAGGCGGCTGCTTCACCCGGAACTACACCATGTATTGTTGTGCCTGACTTCTTCCAGACTGGTCGTGGGATTAACATCTTGCGTAGGGTGCTGGCGAATATTATGTTTAGACTTCTGCCTCCCTCCATGAAGACTCTGTCCATGTCGTATCCTCCGATCTGGGCTTCGAGGACCAGGGGTGCATGCCCAGGCCTTGGGACTGCGGGCTAGTGGTCGCTCTGTGAGAAGGTGGTGCTGGTCTCAGCCCCACTCAGTTGGTAGGTTTCAGTTATCTTTAGGCCTTCGGCTGCTTCGGTCTGCAAGGTGTAGGCATCTTGCTTCGCTTTCGAGGGTCTTCCTTCTTGGATCATGCAGATTCGTCCATGGGACGTGGGGTTGTAAGAGAAAAGTTTTGCCCCCGTGTGTTTTGGATATTGTTGGACAAGACAGTAGAGGAACTAACAATGTTTTGTAGTGTAAACAGTTGAATAGGTTCCTGAAGGACAAGCTAAGTGATAAAGCTTCAGGGAAGGTTTTCAAGTTATTGAAGCATTAACCCCTGAGCAAAGCTTAATCACGGAGGATGACCCCCAAAGATGAAGGTGTCCTGAAGCTTAACTCATTGAAGGAAATGAAGAAGACGGCGCAAGACTTAGATGTTTTTGTGTAGTTCTTTTTTCTGTTCTTTGAGTCATATAACAAACCGTACTATCAAGAGGGGTCTTTAGTTTGTGGACACCGAAGTCATTGAGAAAATTCTCAGATCAAATCCAAACCAAGAGAGAAGCCTGAGCGAAGAAATCTCATGTGCACTGAGTTAAGTTTCAGTAGCAAAGACTTCGTTCTTTGGCTTCTGAAGCAGAACTAAGTCCGTGAGTCAGCTTTACTTGTTCCTCAAGTAAAGTTGCGCAGTAATGACAAATCTGACCGTTGTGGACACGTGTCAAGCTGTCACCTCGGGAAATTTGGTCATTCCGCACCTCGGGATCGCCACATATAAATACGCCGCCCCCTCCTCCATTTGCGGGTGGCTGCTCTGAGAATATTCCTGAGAGAGATTGAAGAGAGCACCCCAAAAACGCCACCGAAGCAAAACCCAAAATCTAGAATACTGAAGCCTAAGTCCCATTGATTTGAGTAGATTCGAGATGACTTAGGTGAAAGCTTACTAGCCTTTTTATCTTGGAGAACTGCAATTCTCCTAGACGATTAGAGTGTTGTTCTTCAGAGAGCGAAGAGTAATTGTCGCCTCGAAGTCCAGTTTGTCAAAGGTTTCGGTGATTTCCTCAATAATCAACCACGAGTGAAGAACTGACCAAGCTCAAGGAGTTTGGTGCAGTGGAGCAACGGACGGAGATAGATTTTCTCCAGGTGTTCAATCACCAGGACCTCCAACCAGACGTAGCGCTTTGCAGAGCGTGAACTGGTCGAACAAACATCACCGAGTCCCAGTTCGTTTTACTTCAAGCATTTACCTTCAGTATTGCATTTGCTTCGCAGTTATGCTTCAATGTGTTTTGATTCACTGCATTTAGTTTCGCTTCCAGTTTTACTTCGCTGTTCCGCCTTGCTTATGCTTCACTTCAATAGTTTTAGTCGAAATTTTTGAAGTGATCATTCACCCCCTCCCCCTCTGATCACATACTTGGACTTTCAATTGGTATCAGAGCTATTCACTCTCTACACTCTGTGTGTTTTGGATTAACCTCCTGGAGTGTCTTCAAGTATGTCTTTTGCAGCTATTCGCTCCGGCGAACCTATTCCTGTTTTCAATGGGAAGTACTACCCGTACTGGAAGGACAAAATGAAAAGAAATATCATGGCTATCAACTCAACTGCCTGGCAAGTTGTCTTGTATGGAGTAATTGTTGTCGATGAGAAGGACATCACTCCTGAAAAAGAAAAACTGATTGATCTTGATTCTGAAGTTTGGGTTTTCATCACCAATCACTTGACACCAGAAAAGTATCATGAAGTGAAGAATATTCCATTTGCCAAAGGTGTCTAGGACTATCTTGAAAATATTGGTGAAGGTGTTTCTACCCAGAAGGATGCCAGAATTGACACACTCCGAAGCAAATTCTATCGCTTCAAGAGAAACGAGGGTGAAAAAGTCAGCTCCATTTAAAGCAGACTCACAGCTCTTGCTAATGAGTTGATTTTCCTCGGTGCTGATGACATTACTCCTCACTCAGTTGTAAGAACTTTGCTTCGCTCATTGGATGATTCGTTTGATCACATTGTGCTAATGATCAAGGAAAGGACTGATTTCAGACGTCTTGTTGTCGCTGATATTCTTGAGAGACTCTATACTTTTGAAATGGTAGAAGATGAGAAACGTGACATAAATGGCTCTCGAAGAAAATCACATGCCTTGAAAGCAAAAGCTTCGCGTCATTCTTCACCCGAAGTCAGTTCTGCGTCAGGTGTCGAATCAGATGATCCTGCAAGCATTGGAAAATATTTAGCAATGATCATGAGACGCTTCAACCGCTTCCAAAGAAAAGGTCTTTCTTCACCGAAAAAGAGTTATTCTTCAAGGATCTCAAATCACTCATCTCATCGCTCATCCTCAAGAAGCTCTCCATCGAAGGACAACTACTGCTACAAGTGCAAGAAACCAGGTCACTACATTGCTGATTGCCCTCTGTGGGAAGCTGAGAAAAAATCAAAGCATTCGCTCAGAGACTCCTCAACCAAGTCCCACAGATCTTCTAGAAGCTATGAGTCCAAGAGACATGATTCCAGTTCGAGAAGAGATAAGAAGAAAGATTCTGATGATGACAAGAGGAAGAAGTATCACAAGAAGCGTGAGGCTTCTTCATCGAAGACTCACTCGTCTCGGCGAAGCAGCTCTCACCGTGCCAAGGCCTATCTGGGAAAGGAGATGAACTCTGAAGACGAAGCCTCTGGGTCCGAAGCTGAATCAGGCTCAAGGTCTGGGTCTGGGTCCGAATCAGATGGTGTTGCTGGTTTGGCATTCGCTTCAGCAGATGCTTCAACCAAAGCTTCGAGCTCATTCTTCACCAACAACATTAGTGAAGATGAAACTCCTGCATATTGCTTCATGGCCAAAGCGAAGGTATCTTCGTCAAAATCCAACTATGATACTTCTGATTGTTCCTCATATGATAGTGATTCGAAAATAAGCTATGCTAAACTTTCTAAAATTGCTTCAATCCAACAAGATGAACTTGATTCGCTATGCAAAACCATTAAGAAATCAGAAACTCTGTTGATCGATGAGATAGAGAAAGTTCAAACTTTGACTAATGAGCATGCAGCTCTGAAGGAAAAGTTTGAAGAATTATCCTCTCGGCATGATCTTCTTTCACTTGATTATGAGAAGCTCACCTATGAATTTCTTCAGAGGAAAATGGCTCTCAAAAGACTGAAAGAGGCTCATGAAGAGTTGGAAAACGTCAATCTCTCTCTCATGGCTCAACAAGGTTCTGAAGCAAATCATAAATCTGATTCACCTTGCTTAACTTGTCCGGAACGAAGCAAAACTGATTCCAAAGGCAAAGCTCCTATTGTTATTGATGATACTAATGCCTCTGATGAGGAAAATCCTGCTGTTACCGAGGAAATCCTCAGGTTGAAAAACTTATTTGAAACAGGGATGTTCAAAAATGTGCAAGGTCACCAATATCTTTGTGACATCCTGAGGAAGGCTCTCCTTCACAGGAACCCCAGGAATGAGGGTGTTGGTTTCGAAATAAAGATAAACCCTGATGGCACCTATTGGGAACCTGAGCAGTATCCTAAGACTGTTTGGGTCCTAGAGAAGGAGAACCCCATTGACATTGCTAACCTTTCAGGTTTTGACTGCAAAATGAACAAAGATATTGTAGACGAAATTGATTCTGACTACAAGCTCATAAAAGACGAACAAGGAAAGGTTACAACTGAGTATGTTGGTACTCCTCCTAAGAATGGCTTCTATAAGAGGCAGATATGGGTGCAGAAAGCACTTGTGGAAAAACTGCCTGCTAACCATACCATGCAGGGAACGTCTTCGGTACCACCGAATCATTTCTATTCTCTAGAAACGAGAAATGATTCGCTGGTGCCCGAATCAAATGTTCCGCATAAGCAATACTATCGCACTGGTCGTCATACTTATCGTCCTCATAACAACCATACTAAGATTGCATATGCTCATTCTTATCGTAACCATTCACAGAGGACTTACATTTATGGTGTACTTGATGGTACACCGAAGCAATACACTCCTATTCGATTTAATATTTCTTCAACCAGTGCTTCAACATCTTCTCAGTCACCTGCTCGTTTGTGGGTGGTTAAGAAGAACTAATTCTTCTGCAGGGCTATGTCTCCGGTGGATCCGAATGGGTCATGGATAGTGGTTGCACAAATCATATGACCGGAGACAAGGAGTTATTCACCGAAGAAAAACTATCTCACTCTTCTCAGAAGTACATTACCTTCGGTGATAACAACAAGGGTAAAGTTTTAGGTTTGGGTAAGGTTGCCATATCAAGAGATAAGCACATTGACAAGGTTATGCTAGTCCAATCCCTTGGATATAATCTTATGTCTATTTCGAAGTTATGTGATATGGGTATGCTTGTTCTATTTTCTGCTTCGCGTTGTGTTGTCTTTTCATAGGATGACTATACGTTTGTCTTCGAGGGTTACCGAAAAGGAGATTTATACATTGTTGATTTTTCTTCGGGCCCTGCTGTATCCACGTGCTTAATGGCAAAAGCTTTATCTGTTTGGTTATGGCATCGACGACTTGGTCATGCAGGGATGAGAAATCTTCATAATCTAGTGAAGAAGAACCATGTTATTGGCCTTAGCGAAGTAAAATTCGATAAGGATCGTCTCTGTAGTGCCTGTGAAGCTGGTAAAATTACGAAGAAACATCATTCAGCGAAGACTATCATGACTACTACTCGTCCTCTTGAATTACTTCATATGGATCTGTTTGGTCCTCAAAATTATGCAAGCCTGGGAGGAAACAAGTATGGTCTTGTTATTGTTGATGATTTCTCTCGTTATACTTGGGTTTTCTTTTTGGATGACAAGAGCAAAGTTGTTGAAATCTTCAAGTCTTTCGCTAAGAGAGCTCAAACTGAATATGAATTATCTCTGAAGCATATCCGAAGTGATAATGGAACTGAATTAAAAAATACTCATATTGAAGATTTGATTGATGATCATGGTTTTACACATGAGTTCTCTGCTGCCTATACACCTCAACAGAATGGTGTTGTTGAAAGGAAGAATAGAACTCTTATTGAAATGGCCAGAACCATGCTTGCTGAATACAAGACTCCTATTAGGTTCTGGGCCGAAGCAATTAACACAGCTTGTCATATCATCAACAAGGTTTACCTTCACAAATTTATGAAGAAAACTTCACATGAGCTTATCACTGGTAACAAACCAAATGTTATATATCTTAGGGTATTTGGTGCTCCTTGCTTTATTAGAGATATGAATCATAGCTCCAAATTTTCCCCTAAGGCACATGAAGGTTTTCTTTTAGGTTATGGCTCAAACTCTCACACTTACAGAGTGTATAACTCTCACTTTGGGAAAGTTATGGAAACTGTAAATGTGAGGTTTGATGAAACTAATGGCTCTCAGAAAGAGCATTTGCCTCGTGATCTAGATGAACCACCTCTTGAAAAAGTGATCAGGTCCATGGCTATTGGAGAAATTCACCCTGTTGAAGCCAATGCTCGTCAAGCTAATAGGGATGATGATGGTCCAATGTTCCCACACATAGCCTGGGGCGCTGGAGATCAACATCCTGAAGCTAATGATGAACAGGACGAAGAAGAGCAAAGGAACAAAGGAAATGCTAATCCCGAAGGAAATGCTGAAGCTGAAGGTGAAGCAGATCCTGAAGCTGAAGCAGATCCTGAAGCAAAAGCTGAGCCTGAAGCAAATGATTCAACCTTATCACGAGTTTGAAGAAGAGTTGATGTTGATTCGATCCTTGAAGAAATTCATCAACCAGGTCGTCCCACAACTCACTCTCGTACTCGTTTGGCTAACTTCTATGGAAACTTTTCATTTGTCTCCATGCTAGAACCTTCAAAGTTTGATGAAGCCATGAAGGATCCAGATTGGTTGACTGCTATGCTCGAAGAACTTAACCAATTCGAGCGAAACAATGTATGGTCCTTAGTTGATAGACCTGATCCCACAAAGCACAACATCATTGGTACAAAGTGGATTTTTCGCAACAAGAAAGATGAAGACGGTATAGTGGTAAGAAATAAAGCACGACTGGTAGCACAAGGCTACACCCAAATCGAAGGTATCGATTTCGGCGAAACTTATGCTCCAGTTGCTCGTCTCGAATCCATTCGTGTTATGCTTGCTTTTGCAAATTCCAATGGTATTCTAGTTTATCAAATGGATGTGAAAAGTGATTTTCTTAATGGAGAAATCGAGGAAGAAGTGTATGTTATGCAGCCTCCAGGTTTTGAAGACCCAAAGAAACCCGACATGGTGTACAGGTTGCACAAGGCCCTCTATGGGTTGAAGCAAGCACCTCGTTCTTGGTACGACACATTGAAGGATTTCCTTCTGAAGAAAGGCTTCAAACCAGGAACAACTCACCCAACACTTCACTCGATCTTATAATGGTGATTTGTTTGTATGTCAAATATATGTAGATGATATTATTTTTGGCTGCACTAACATTGAAATCAGCGAAGAATTTGCCAAAATGATGTCAAAGAAATATGAGATGTCTATGATGGGTGAATTGAAGTTTTTCCTCGGACTTCAAATCCGTCAACAGAAGAATGGCACCTTTATTTCTCAAGAAAAATATCTCAAGGATTGCCTGAATAAGTTTGGTCTCACTGAATGCAAAACTATTAAGACTCCAATGCCTAACAATGGCTTCTTAGATGCAGATGAGAAGGGCAAAGCCTTCGCCCAGAAGAAATATCGGTCTATGATTGGATCTCTTTTATATCTTTGTGCATCTAGGCCTGACATTATGCTTTAAGTATGTATTTGTGCTCGTTTTCAGGCAAATCCAAAGGAATCACATCATACTGCTGTAAATCGAATTCTTCGGTATCTTGCTCACACACCAACCTTGGGCTTGTGGTATCCCAAGGGATATCAGTTTGATCTTATTGGCTATTCTGATTCAGACTGGGCTGGTGCTCGTGTGGATAGGAAATCAACATCAGGGAGTTGTCATTTCCTTGGAAGATCACATGTGTGTTGGGCTTCAAAGAAGCAAAATTGTGTTTCAATATCTACTGCTAAAGCCGAATACATTGCTGCTGGGTCATGCTGTACTCAGATTCTATGGCTGAAGCAAACACTGAAGGATTATGGTATTCATGTGAAGAAAATTCCCCTTCTATATGATAATGAGAGTGCAATCAAAATTGCTCACAATCCTGTGCAGCACTCTCGCATGAAGCATATTGACATTCGCCATCATTTTCTTCGTGATCATGTTCAGCGTGAAGATATTGTTATAAGTCATGTCAGAACTGAAGATCAACTGGCAGACATATTCACGAAACCATTGGATGAGAAAAGGTTCTGTGCGTTAAGGTGTGAGCTCAATATATTGGACTCACGCAATGTACTGTAAGACCGAACATTTTTACTCCTGTATATATTCATTTACTTCGTTGCCTAACTTTTGGTTTCGTTGTTTGATTTTGCTTCGTTTATTTCATTTTTTATTTCGCTTGGATCTAGTCCTCTATGCTTATCACCTTTTGCTTCGTTTGGTTTTTCTTCGAGGTGCTAAGTTTCGGACCCTACCCCTTCTGTTCTTCTTCTTTCTTATTCTGTCTGTCCAAAGTGGTTGAGCACAAATTGAAACGCAAAGTATTTTGCTTTGAACATCATTGAGTTCCGAATCAAATGCTTCCATTTTTTATCGAAGTTTTACTCAAGTCGAGGAAATTTTCTTCGGTCGTTGAGATCCCGTCAAATCCGGGTCATTGAGATTTTCTCGCGATTCGCCACGAAATCCTCGCAGTAGAATCCGGAGGGACGGTCGCTGGGAGCCGTCCGATCAGATCTGACAACTCCTGTCAGACCTTCCTATATAAGGCATCCCCCCGAGCGAATCCAACCTTCCAATTCATTCTCTTCTCTCCAGAACCCTTTCTCTCCCGAGCGCACCGCCGAGCTCTTCGTCCCCGTCGCCGTTCTCGCCGCTTCACTGCCGGAAGAGCGCCGCCGTGGACTTCTCGCCGTCGACGAGCACATCCTCTCCGCTCATCGCCGCCGTAGCTGCTCGACGCCACCGAGTTAGGGTACGCCGAGCCTCGATCCAATCTCTGTCTTCATCTATTCTTCTGTTTCCAGATTTGATCCGAGTTCTTAGGTTGTTTTTGGGATATTTCCTTAGGTTTCTTTGATCCGTTGGATCGTTGCTCCGTTGGGAACCTATTTCTGCTAGCAAAAGGTTCCCATCTCGATTCAGGTTAGAAGTTAGGGTTTGAGACTATATGTTCTGTGTTAGGGTTTCAGTTCATCTTGGATGAGGTTAAGTCTGACTCAGAACAGACAAGAATCATCACCCTTATTCATCAGTAAATCTCTTGTCAAAACCTTGTGTTTTTGATCGAAACTTTTGCTGGTGCTCATTCCATACTTGCCTTTTTCCCTGCTACCTTATGCTTTTCTCAGGATGTCTGAGGAGTTAGGCTTCGGGAATGAGTCCCCAAATCTTGACCACATCAACGAAGCAGAACAGTCTGCTCCGAAGAAGAAAGGTGGGAGGACGAAGGAAACCAATAATGCCAGCGGCATCCCCGAATCCATTCGCCGTGAACTGGGGTATCACACGCCTCCTGAAGAAACCAAGGATCAGCGAAAGATTCGCTTGCAAAACATTCGCCGGTACTGGGCTGTCAGATGGTACAAGTACAAAAGCATCCCTGACTGGAAGTGGGCTATGCAATTTGCCTTCAGTCCACCCTATCAATATACTTCGGCCATGTGCAGTCAGTACACCAAAGAAAATCATCATTTATACTACCCAGTTCCACCGAAGCTCCCTCACCCCAATACCCTTAAGACCCCAGATGATTATCCAGAGGAGCAAGAACGATTGAGAATCGCTGCTGAGAAGAAGAGACTAAAAGAAGCCAAGAAAGCCGCCAAGTTGGCTGAAGCTGAAGCCCAGGATGTTGGGCCTAGTTCGAAGAAGAAGAAACGGAAGAAGAAATCAGCTTCTCCTCCTCATGCTTTCACGGAAGATGAAGAGCAAGCCAGACAAGAACAAGCTGCTCTGGAGGATTCGATGTTGGACGAATCAAATGCTGTTGATAACGAATCTGAATCTGAAGCAGATGATGAATCAGATCCTGCTCCCCCAAGAGGCAAAGGCTTCAGATTCCATTGAAGAAAAAGCCAGGAGAAAAACCTGCTGCTAAGGGAATTAAGATTCAAGACCCCAAGGACAAGCCCTCTGCTCGCCCCACCATTGATCTATCAAACCTGGTGGTTGCGAAGCCCTTGGTCTCCAAGCCACCGGCTGATGCTCTCAATACTGAGAGGCGATCGAAGCAGATGCATGACCCTGCCAAGAAACAATCTGGAAAGGCTTCTGCATCAACAAAGCCCAAGCTATCTACCCCTAAACCCTTCAGCGAGGCGAAAGCTCACTGAAGAAGAATTGAGACAGAAAGACCTCGCTGAGGCCCTTGAGCGCATCATTCTTGCTAGAAGTTCTGCAGAAAATAAGAAAGCAGATGAGGATGCCGCGAGAAAGCAAAAGGAGTTGGACTCCGCCAGATTGGTTGCAGAGAAGGCTGAGACAAAGAGCAAGCTTGCCGAAGCCGAAAAGAATGAAGAGAAAGCTGCCGCTGAAGCTAAACAGTTGGCTGAACATGAAGCAAAACGCAAGGACTCTTTAGAAGGCCTCCGGAAAAAGAAAGATGAGAAAGCGGCTAGGGAAAGTCAGAAAAAGCCCGTTGTAGATATGACTCCCTCCACTGAAGCTATTCCATCGAAGCAGAAAGGCATCTCTCTTCCTGAAGCTCAAGCTGAAGCTGATCGCCATAGTGGACATCAGTTCCCTGACCCGCGTGAAGGCGAACTATGGGACCATTTGGGCATCACTGAAGCCCTTTGGAAGAAATGTGCTGCTGAAGAGCCTGAAGCTGTTGATCTTGGAGAGGTTTATATCTCAAGCACCATCGAAGCAATGATCTTCACAATGATCAGTCAGCTGAAGGATTTGCATTCTAGAGATAGAGCTGAAGTTTCAAAGATTCACAACTATCAGAAGCGCGCTGAATCTAAACCGGATGAAGAATTCAAATAGCACGCTCTGAAATTACTTCAGCAAGTGACAGACGTCAACACCACCACCAAGGATAACATCAAAATCTTCAGAGGCAAAATTAAGGTTGTTGTTGATGATATGGTGAAGACCCATAATGCATCCATTATGGAAAGAGATTCGCGGAAGCGCAAGGCTTCGCCCGAAGCTGAACCAGTTGTTGCACAACCATCTGCTGCCAAGCCTACTGCTTCAAAGGCTTCAGGACCTTCACCCAAGAAGAAAACCACAAAGAAGCGGAAGGTTACTTTGGCTTCAGCTGTTGACATGGACACTAGTGATGAGCAGCCGAAGGAAACCCCTGAAGCAGTTCCCACTCCTACTACGAAGCCAAAGCCATCCAAGCCCATACCACAACCTTCAGCTCCACCCACCAAAACTCCCACACCTCCTCCTACCAGAACCACCCCCAAACCCACTCCACCACAAAGAGCTCCTACCCCAACTCCAACACCTGCACGAACTCCCACACCCGTTCCACCCCGTGCACCCACACCCATTCGTTCTCCATCCCCCTCACCAAAAAGGATTCCCACACCACCAGTTGCTCCCGCACCACATCCATCACCACCTCATGAAGCTAATGCACCATCTCCAACCCACTCCAGAACACGTGTCACCCGAGATATTTCCCCTGCCAGAACCGCTCAAGACTCTGAGTAAAATGTGCCTCACACCGAAGCACATGACGACGAAGAAGAACAAGTTCAGATACTGAATCTGTCGCAGGAGCAAGCGCTTATAGTCGCTCAATCTGCTGGCCCGTCGAGAGCCAATCAAATTGCTCCTCTGCAAAGGTTTCGCGCACATTCGCGCCCCTGCCAAGACACCCAACTTGATTCAAATTACCCTCGTGAAACTTTTCCTATCTTCAAGGGTGCTGGTTATTCTTCTAGGCATGGTCCGGATTTCCACTTAGAACAACATTAGAAGCGCCATCGTTTCTTTGGTGTCGGTCTCTATGCTTCAGATCGCACTGTAGATGATCTTCGCTTTTGGACTGCAGAGCAATAAATCCTATACACCAAAGTCTTCTGTTAGCAAAGAGTTCTGTTTAGGAATAAATATCTGGATATGCGAAGTCTTTCGACTGCCACTTCCTTTCAGAACATCACCGAAACAATTGAGAATCCGAATCTGACTCGGCTGTTTGCTTTATGCACTCCATTCAATTATGAACTCATCAAGAAATTCTATGCCACTCTTTATGTTTCGGGTGATGCCAATAAACCCAGATCATCGACGCTGGAATGGATGATCCAAGGAAAAGTCTTTAGAATGTCCTCTGCCGAATTCATGCAGATAGTCAATATTCCAAGGCATTCTGGAGTACAAGAAAAGATTGACTTAGAACCTGATCTGGCTGAAGAAGAATTTGCTACTTTGTTGGATACTGAAGTCTCTGCAACCTATTTACCTGACCACATTCGCCCGAAGCATTTGAACTTCATCTCCAGGACTTTGTTCTACATCTTGTCCAACTCTTTGATCCCATTGAGTACTGCTTCGAAAGAATCGAACATTTATCCAGAGACAAGGCATGCAATTATGAAGATCACTCATGGTCTCATCTTTGACTTTGAAGACTGCTTCATTAAGAACTTGGTTCATGCAGCAGAGCTACCATTCACACTGAAACCTTATGCTAATTGGCTGCAAGTTGTCTGTGATTATGGCAGGAACGAAGACTTTCTGGCTCGCCATCATCCGAAGCTTTTCCTTCCACCAGTGCGTGACACTTTGGCATTGTTGCGGAAGCCCAATGATCCCTTTGCCACATATGTTGGTGTGCGCCATGAAGTCAATGAGTGAAACTTATCCAAGAAGTTCCAGAAAGACTGCACCACTTTGAAGTTAATCTTCAGTCGCAGCAAATGCTTGAAAATTACATTGAAGCCAATTAGCGCCAGATGCAATTTCTTGCTGATGAGATAAACAGAATTGGCAACATTCCACTCAATAACAATCAGTATTTGCGTGTTCTCAAACGTCATTCCTGGAAGGGGCTCCGGAAATTCAACTCTTTCAAAGGCCTTCGTAAAGATCGCATCTACAAAGAGTATGAGCACCTCCAGCTAAACTTTTCCCGTGATGATACAGTTGACCGCCAGAATCAGAAGATCCCTCCCCTTCACAAGATTGATGAAGTTTTCTTAATCAACGAACCCGAACCCATCAGGCCTGACACCGTCTCTGGCAATGACTCCATCACATCAAAAGACGATGACGGCCTCAACGACAGCGACCTCGACATCAACCTCATCACCCAGACGCGCCATGAAGCTATTCCTACGTCTTCTTCCGAAGAAGAATCCTCTAGCGATCAATCTTCGTCGGATGAGTCTTCGTCAAGCTCAGCTTCGTCGGGTTCCCAGGGTGCTGATGCAGCGCAATAGATCTCTCGAACCTTTTCTCAACCTTTTGCTTTTGCTTCGCTTGGTTAAGTTACAACAAACATTCCATTCACTTCGATTGGGTTGTAACTTAAGTTTAACTTCGGTCCTGCTACTCATGTGCTACGCTTAAGTTTTAATAACCCCTTTGCTTGCAAGTATTGCTTCGTATCTTCTATCTTGCAGGTGGTTATTATTTTCTAAGTCACAGGTCATTGGAAGCAATTGCATACATTCCTGGATATATATCTTCAAATGCAATTGTATTCGCTAAGATATTTGTTTTGCTCTCCACCGAAGAATATTCTCTCAAGCATTAACTTCGATTATATAAATCTTCGATGCTTGCATTCAGGGGGAGCCAAAAACTTCATATCTTAGAGTTTGTCCCATCACTTCACAAAAACTTCAATATCTTTTATCGATGCCTATTTTGTCAACAATAGTCCAAAAAGGGGGAGATTGTAAGAGCAAAGTTTTGCCCTCGTGTGTTTTGCATATTGTTGGATAAGACAGTAGAGGAACTAACACTGTTTTCTAGTGTAAACAGTTGAATAGGTTCCTGAAGGACAAGCTAAGTGATAAAGCTTCAGGGAAGGTTTTCAAGTTATCGAAGCATTAACCCCTGAGCGAAGCTTAATCACGGAGGATTACCCCCGAAAATGAAGGTGTCCTGAAGCTCAACTCGTTGAAGGAAATGAAGAAGACGGCGCAAGACTTAGATGTTTTTGTGTAGTTCTTTTTCTGTTCTTTGAGTCATATAAAAAACCGTACTATCAAGAGCGGTCTTTAGTTTGTGGACACCGAAGTCACTGAGAAAATGCTCAGATCAAATCCAAACCAAGTGAGAAGCCTGAGCGAATAAATCTCATGTGCACTGAGTTAAGTTTCGGTAGCAAAGACTTCGTTCTTTGGCTTCTGAAGCAGAACTAAGTCCGTGAGTCAGCTTTACTTGTTCCTCAAGTAAAGTTGCGCAGTAATGACAAATCCGACCGTTGTGGACATGTGTCAAGCTATCACCTCGGGTCAATTTGGTCATTCCGCAGCTCGGGATCGCCAACTGTAAATACGCCGCCCCCTCCTCCATTTGCGGGTGGCTGCTCTGAGAATATTCCTGAGAGAGATTGAAGAGAGCACCCCAAAAACGCCACCGAAGCAAAACCCAAAATCCAGAATACTGAAGCCTAAGTCCCATTGATTTGAGTAGATTCGAGATGACTTAGGTGAAAGCTTACTAGCCTTTTTATCTTGGAGAACTGCAATTCTCCTAGACAGTTAGAGTGTTGTTCTTCAGAGAGCGAAGAGTAATTGTCGCCTCGAAGTCCAGTTTGTCAAAGGTTTCGGTGATTTCCTCAATAATCAACCACGAGTGAAGAACTGACCAAGCTCAAGGAGTTTGGTGCAGTGGAGCAACGGACGGAGAGAGATTTTCTCCAGGTGTTCAATCACCAGTCCCTCCAACCAGACGTAGCGCTTTGCAGAGCGTGAACTGGTCGAACAAACATCGCCGAGTCCCAGTTCGTTTTACTTCAATCATTTACCTTCAGTATTGCATTTGCTTCGCAGTTATGCTTCAATGTGTTTTGATTCACTGCATTTAGTTTCGCTTCCAGCTTTACTTCGCTGTTCCGCCTTGCTTATGCTTCACTTCAATAGTTTCAGTCGAAAATTTTGAAGTGATCATTCACCCCCTCCCCCTCTGATCACATACTTGGACTTTCAGGGGTATTGCCCTTCTGTACTTGGTTCTGGTGACTGCGCGCTTCTTCGACTGCGCTTGGCTTCACGCTGCTTCTCCTCTTTGAGGCTGTTGGAGAGTTCGGTGAATAGGCGACAATCTCCTAGGGTATGGCTTGCTCTGAGATGTCCCCGTCTGTCTTCAAAATAGTGGATCGCGCAAGGTCCTTCCAATTTCTCTGTAGCTGTGAGTTTACTGGAGCCGGCGTGCCAACTTTTCCTTGATATTTGGAAGATCTGCGAGTGGTCTTCTGCTCGGCTGTGGAATCTTGGGTCGAGTTCTATCCCTTCGCTGAGTGATTGGCTCCGAATGAAGTTGGCGAATTAATCTGGCCTTCGATCTGGGTCGTAGTATTCTCCGGTCTAGCTTTCAGAGTCGCTGTCTTGGCGTGTGGTGGGAGTACGGGCGGCCGCGGGTCGTCGACTGGTGGGCGAGTCTTCTGTTACGCGCCGCGACTCTTTGAGTGGTGTCCCCGAGTAGAGTCCTCGCGCTTGCCTTCTGAGTCGTTGGGTTCTCTTCCGTCGGCGATGGATCTGATGGTCGTCGAGGTGTTGGACTTGATTCGGCTGCAGGCTAGGTGATCTTGACGAGATGATGGAGATGCTTGTGGTGATCTTGAATTCCTCGAGCGAGCTAGATATGGTTCTAGTCCTCGAGTCTTGATCTTCTGAGGGCGGGGCCGCCGAGATCGTGATTCCAACCTGTGTAGTTCCCACAGACGGTGCTAATTGACGGGGATCAGCCCCGGCAAATCCCATGGTCAGGGACCCTGGGTTAGTCATAGAGAAGGCACAGGTTGGACGATACTCGTGGGCTAACAGGAGAAGCACTTCCTGCTCGATATTATTGCGTGAGGAGGCGATTACAAAGGAGGCTAGGCGATTTCTCGCAAGACCAGGTGAGCAGATGTGTATTGGATTGATCTGGAGGTCTCCCCTCCCAGCCTTTATATACCAGGCTGGGTCTCGGGGAGTCCGTACTAGGTTACAAAGATAGTTTCCTAGTTCTAGTCTTGCCTTGTACGCCAAGTTGTGCCTTCCATATTAGTCGAGGACTCCTACGTCGGTGCTTGGTCGGGCCAATCGTGGGCCTGTCGTGGCTTCCTAACGGGGCTTCAGTCTCCATCCGCACTGGGAAGTCTCATACGCAGGAGTCGTGGGGTTACCCCCTCGTCAATGAAGAAAGAAGATCTGGGAGTGTCAAACGCTCAAGCTCGGGGATGCCCCCATGCATCCCCAATAAATATTCAACGAGACTCAAGCATCTAAGCTTGGGGATGACCCCCCCCCCCCCCCCCCCCGTGCATCCCCTTCTCCATCAACAATCATCAGTTCGTCCTCCGTCTCACTATATTTTTATCACTTCATGTGTTATGTGCTATGCTTGGAGCGTCTCGCTCTTAGGTTTCCTTTTTAGTTTTATTTAGTTTTGTTTGCTGTTCATAACAAGTTAGAACCCAGCTTACTTTGTGTGGGAGATAAACACGCTCCACTTCAATCTAGAACACATCATAGGATTTTTCATGCTTATCTTTCTTCTGTTGTGTGTTCTTTATCTTTTCATAGCTGCAGCCATGTTTAGTTTTAGTTTTCATGTTTGACCATAGCAAGAGCTTTAGATTTTGTTTAGTTTGTTTCTGGAACTCTCTTTAGTTTTCATGTTTATCTTGTTAAGAGAATTTGTTGTTGCACTGAGTTGTGTCTTGTCTTGAAGTAGGTAATTGAGGTTGCTATTCAATTGTAGTAGTAACTTGCAATAGTTTTGAGGTATTGTTGTGAGTAATGTTTGAACTTTTGGTGTCAAGAGATCTAGCCTATTAGTGATAGGTGTCGTATTTTGGGCAATCCGTGCTTATTTTCAAAACCTAAAAAAACTAGTTGAGAACTCTAGCTACTAGATGGATCACTAATGTTTCGTGACGCCCCAAAATCAATCCGTGTACAGTAATCATACACGCAGGGTACACGGCTGAGATTAGGGTGCCACGGTGAGAATATCACAGCACAACACTAAACACAAAAGGATAAAAAAATATGTTACAATAGAGGGGGGTCACGCGGACCCGAATACATAATTCATACAAGCCATAATATCTGAGTACAGACATAGTTAGTCAAGTTTTGCCTTAAGAAGGCTAGCACAAATCACATCAGAGATACAGATCGAAAAGGCGAGGCCTCCTGCCTGGGATCCACCGAACTACTCCTGGTCAACGAGGAACTCGACGTCGTAGTAGGCGCCTCCGGGGTACTCCTGCTCCTGGGCTCCAAAGTCGGCTGCAGCGGCCGATCAGGCAAAACAGTAAAGGAAATAAAGCAGGTGAGTCTCTAGTATACCAGCGAGTCTTACGTCCGCTACTAAGCATTATGCATTGTATCAACGGAAAGAAGAGGTTGTATATAGTGGACTGAAAGACAGAAATCCAGAACAAGGGTAAGAAGCTAGGCCTATCGAAGACTAGCATCTTCCGACGATGTCTTGCAGCATGAGGTAAGAATCAACCAACAGTTTATATAAAGCATAAAGTAACAATGCAGCAGAAGTTGCTGCAGCATTGTATAATAATAAGTTGTAATAATTAGAAATGCCTCCGAGTTCACCTCCTCGACATCCCCGAGGAAGAAAACCCGGAACCATACAGTTTAATAATAATAGTTTCTAGTGGTAAGATCCAGCTTCAACATAAAGCGTCCTGTTACCGTGGACACGGCTATTCGAATAGATTAATCTTCCCTGCAGGGGTGCACTTGTGTTACGCTACACGCACGGATCTCCAGGGTGGCGGGAACCTTATTAGGGAACGCTCCACCGAGGCTATACGACACTTCATAGCCCATCTTTCAAACTCAACAGAGAGGTCATCCGCCGGACTATATCCTATGTACGCGGGGCTTTGGACCCTAACCCCGACGTACTCCTGCACGGTGCGAGGCTGGCCGGTGAAGTTAAGTCAAAGCAAATACAAATCACACTGCCGCGGCAAATAAGACAACACCACTTCCCGGCGCAGGCCGCGGTACTGCTGACGTCTGAAGAGTCTTCGGACGACACTACGAAGCAGAGGAGCCCATAACTCGTAATTCCCACGGGTAGGTAGTGCGTACATGGCATGTAGCCAACTCAAGACATTCACTGAACCATTTAGCATTTTAATTAACCTGCGTGAAAACCGTTATCGTTGCCTCGACTTAACCGACCCGCGGACAACGACAGCAGCCAGGACCACCAGTACATCGGTGCCTGCCCCGTCGTCCCACCAAGTCACTACGGATACCAACAAGGTGAACCGTCTCCTTACCTTGTCTCGCGTGTGCTCCTGGAGGAGCTCGACTTTCGTAGTTTGGTAACTCTCGCGGACAACGATCAGGGGCCAAGCACACAGGTACACTGGTCGTACCCTCCCTGTCGTCCCGTCGCAATACCTCTCGCGGGCACCGTTGGGTCGCTCGAATTCTTACCTGAAGGATAACCGTTGTTCAGGACCCTAAGGCGGTAAGACAAAGTAAGCCTCGAGTGGAGTACAAGGATTACTCCTTGATAGCTCACACTTGAGGTGACTAGGCATAACCCAGATAGGGGCCTTTGGCGGTGTCTGCATGTACCGTACCTATGCAGTTTATAGTTATCGTATCCGCGTTCACTCCCCTGAGTGATTGCGGCCCTCTATCTAATGCTAGCTAACAATGCGCAGGGCTCACTGGTGAATAATGCATAATAATAATAGGCAGCATAGGATAAAGAAGGCACATCAAGGGGCGACAAAATCAGGCTATGCAATTGAATAGGATTGTAATCGTAGCAGCAGCAGTAACAATGCCTAGTGCAAGGAATGTACGGAAAGATAGGAGATATCTGGGGAAGAGAATGGCTCTGCTTGCCTGGAAGCTCGACTGTAGGGGTAGGGTCGTCGACGAAGTAGTCGTACTCAGCAGCGGTGTAGTCGACGGCAGCAGCGGGGTCTACCGAATATTAAGGGGGGGAAGAAACAGTAAATACACAGCAAGCATATACAAACAGATGCATGACATGACAGATGAAATGTTAACGGTGTTCTAACGCAGTGCAATGCACGTTGGTCAGAGCGGGAATTCATCCGGGGATGAACTATCAGCTCCGAGTGATTACCGGACTGGGTGTTTGGAGGGGGGAGATATCATGCCGGAGGTGTCGTGGACATCCGACACATGTGTGGGTGGTGTATCCGGGTTAGTTGAACTATTCCGAACAACTTTCGTGTTCGGAATAAATTCATCCGGGCACTCTAACAGTACCGGACAATTTATCGGACTACCGGTCCGGAGGGGGACGGTTCGATGTTCGTTGTGTTAGAGGGGTGTGATAGACATACGGATAGCGTATCCGTATTTGTTATATTTTTCTGATCAATTTTCATGTATAAAGTTTTTGAATCTGACTTAAGGTTTAAAAGTTATTGAATTTCAAAGTTTTAAGTCATTTAAATGATTTTCTGAATTTCTTTTATTATTTATTCAACATTATCCAGAACATTATCCAAAACAGTGCTGACATGTGGGATCCACATGTCAGCCACACATTTTAATAATTCAATTAATTAAATCTAAAATAATCAGTGGGACCTACATGTCATTGACACACAGGTTATAATTAATAGATTAATTAATCTATTGGTTATTTAAATGGACTGGGTCCACATGTAAGTCTCACTAGGGTTATTCCATTTGGGTTAAAACAAAAGCTTAATTAAAAGGGGGTCGGGCCCACTTGTCAGTGGTAGTGGAGGGGGTTATCTTTTATTTAATTAACAAGGGGTTAACCCCCTAATTAATCCTGGGCCGACCCCACCTGGCAGTGGATCCAGGCCACAACACGAGAGGCCATGGTCGTGGCCACGCCGGCTCACGGCGGCGCGGCAAGGCCGGCCGATGAGGGGGCGCGGCGGGGTGTGCGGCTGGGAGAGGCAACAGCGACCGACGTGCGGTGGGCGGCAGAGGCGCATCGGCGACGTACAGAAGGCGGGGGTGGTCGGTGCTCGCTGGGTCCGAGCTCGCGGCGGGGGCCGAAGCATGGGCGTGGCCAGAGCGCCCGGAGCACGCGGAAGGAGGCACGCGAGCGCGACTGTGGCCGCCGGAGCACGCGCGGGTGCGTCCACGCACAATAGGGTACACAGACGGGGAGCACGGGGCCTAGCCGAGCTTGAACTCGCGGCCATCGCGGCGACCCGTGTAGAGCAAAAGGGGAAAACGCCCACGGGCAAATCGGGAGGCGGGTGGGGGCTGGTGACGGATGGGGAGCTCACCGTGAGTGCAGCAAATTTGGCAGTGGGCTCGGGGAGGTCCTGGGGCGGCAGGAATCGAAGATGTACGCCGGCGGCTGTCGAGGGAAGACAAACTCAATTCACGCCACGTGCTGCACCTCGGCTCGAGCTGGTCCTCGGGATCGAAGGAGTCGACGAAGGTGGACCTCCCCGGCGTCTCGGAGCAGAGAACGGCGGCCCGTGGCCTAACCGGCAATGGAGCCATGCGGCCTGCGCGCGGGCAGAGGAGAGGGATGAGGGGAAGCGTGAGGGGAAGTGGCCAGGGGAGGGGGAGGAGGTGGCTTCGGCCTCCTCCTTATCCTCATGGAGGGGGAAGGGACCAGGTACGTGGGCAGGTGGGGGGGCCTGCGGCAGTGGCCTCGGCGTCCTGTCCACCCCGGCGACAGTGGAAACATGGGAGGGAGGGGACGGGGGCAGGTAGAAGAAGGGATGGGGAGGGGGATTTGGGCCGGGTGGGCCGTTGCTCAGGGCGATATTTAGTGATTTTCCAATTTTCTGTGTCTTTTCTTTTCTGTATTTCTCTTTTGGTAATTGTTTTCCTAGCTTAGGCATTTTTGTAAAATGTGTTAGGTGCCTCAAAATTAGTATATCACTATATAGCAGTGCCACAAAAGTTTTTGCAGCAAAAGAAAATCATTAGATATTTCTTGTAAATATTAAATGCCCAAAGTAAGGGTTTTAACCTACTGTTTGAATTGTTTGGAATTTTCTATAACTTAATAAATACCCAAACCCATTTGGATTTGGCCCACTGAATATTTGTGATTTTATAAAAGTAGTTTCACAATTTTTGGAGAAAGTTTATTTTGCACTTTGGTTTTATTATTTAATAATCCACCAAAGGCATTTTGAACTAGGTTGATTTGAATTCAATTCAAAGGGTATTTAATTTGAGCTTGGAATTGTTTGGATTCCAGTTGACCAAGGTCCATGATCACATGACTTTCAACAATATAAAAAAAGTTGAATTTGAACTGAACCAAGTTGATCAAACAAAAGTTTTGAACAGTAATGATCAACAGTAATGGTGATTACTGTTCACTGACAGTGAGAGTGTTACAAATCTCCCCCACTACAAGAATTCTCGTCCCGAGAATTTAAGTGGTAGCGAGGAAAAGATCGGGGTATTCATCGCGAAGGCGATCTTCGCGTTCCCAAGTGGCTTCATCTTCAGAATGATTCGACCACTGAACCTTGAGGAACTTGACGGTCTTGTTGCGGGTTCGACGCTCAGGCTGATCGAGAATGCGGCTCGGATGTTCTCGATAAGTCAAGTCTTGTTGCAGCTCGATCATATCATGCTCCACTTCGTGGATAGGGTCCTTGAAGCAGCGACGGAGTTGCGACACGTGGAATACATCGTGGACTTGGGAGAGGTTCGGCGGCAATTCCAACCGGTATGGCACGGGTCCACTCCTGGAAAGGATACGGAACGGGCCAATGTAGCGAGGAGCCAACTTGCCCTTGATACCGAAGCGATGAGTGCCCCTCATGGGAGTGACACGGAGGTAAGCGTATTCACCAGGTTGATACTCCATTTCCCGGTGTTTGCGGTCATAATTTCTCTTCTGACGAGACTGTGCGGCCTTGAGATTTTCTTGCACAATGCGAACCTGATCTTCAGCTTGTTGGACAAGATCTGGTCCGAAGTAGGGTCGTTCCCCAGTTCCCGACCAATTCAGGGGGGTTCGACATTTACGTCCGTATAGAACTTCGAAGGGGGCCATCTTCAAGCTAGCCTGATAGCTATTGGTGTACGAGAATTCCGCGTACGGGAGGCCATCCTCCCATTTCATGCCGAAAGAAAGGACACAAGCGCGAAGCATGTCTTCCAGCACTTGATTAACTCGTTCAACTTGGCCTTGAGACTGGGGGTGATAAGCGGAGCTGAGATTCAGACGAGTCCCGAAGGCTTCCATGAAAGTCGTCCAGTATCGTGAGGTGAAAATGCTGCCACGGTCTGAACTGGTCTCCAGCGGAATACCATGGAGTGACACAATTCGGGAGATATACAAGGCTGCTAGCTGACTAGCAGTGATCGTCTCCTTGACCGGAAGGAAGTGAGCAATCTTGGAGAATCGGTCGATGACGACAAAGATGGCATCGTTACCTTTTTGTGACTTAGGAAAACCGGTGACGAAGTCCATCTCGACTTTGTCCCACTTCCAATCAGGAGGAGGGAGTGGTTGCAACCAACCAGCAGGTTTTTGATGTCCGGCCTTGACGCGACTACAAACGTCACATTTGGAAACAAAGCGAGCGATATCTTGCTTCATGTAAGGCCACCAGTACCGTTGACGAAGGTCTTTATACATCTTGGTACTGCCAGGGTGGATTGACAAGGGAGAATCATGGGCTTCTTCCATGATATCCGGACCACAGTTAATGATGGCCGGGCTCACAGGAACTACTAAGCGACCCTTGAAGTACACAATATCACCATCATTAGCATCAATGGTAAAAGCGGAGGGCTTTCCTTCTGCGATGTCCTGCTTGATCTTCACAATGTCAGGGGCCAGATATTGTCTACTCTTGATGAGGGCGTCAAGCTTTGACTCGAGAACCAGGTTATTGACGTAACCTTGAGGAACAATCTCGAGGTTCAACTTGCGAAACTCTTCATACAGAAGTAGTTGCTGCACCTGAACCTCAAGTTCAGAACAGTAAGCTTTGCGGCTCAAGGCATCGGCCATCACATTAGCCTTGCCAGGGGTATACGAAATATCCATGTTGAAGTCGGCTATTGTCTCAAGCCATCGTTGTTGACGAAGATTCAGGTCTGGCTGAGTAAACAGGTACTTCAGACTTTGGTGGTCGGTGTAGACCTCGCAACGATTACCGACAAGGTAATGTCGCCACAGCTTCAATGCATAAATTACTGCTGCCAATTCGAGATCATGTGTTGGATATTTGTCTTCGTGAGCACGCAACTGACGAGAGCCATAAGCAATCACTTTGCGCTCTTGCATTAGGACACAACCTAATCCTTGACGAGACGCGTCGCAATATATCACGAAGTCCTTCTGAGTATCAGGGGGAGCGAGCACCGGGGGAGAAGTTAGCTTGTCCTTGAGCGCTTGGAAACTTTTTCTTGACATTTATCTGTCCACTCAAACTTGACGCCTTTGTGAAGGAGATTAGTCAGACGCCTGGCAATCTTGGAGAAATTCTCGACAAAACGGCGGCAATAGCTAGCGAGCCCGAGGAAACTGCGGACTTGCTTGACGGTCTTGGGAGGAGTCCAGTCAAGAATAGCCTGGATACGTTCTGGGGTGACGGCAATGCCATCCTTGGAAATCACATGCCCAAGGTAGGTTACTTCGGGAAGCCATAACTCACACTTAGAATACTTAGCGTAGAGTTTGTGTTCTCGAAGCTTCTCAAGTATAAGACGAAGATGTTCAGCATGTTCTTCATCATTCTTGGAATATATCAATATATCATCCAGATAAACCACGACGAACTGGTCGAGGTACTCCATGAAAATATAATTCATCAATCTGGAGAAGGTGGCTAGAGCATTGGTTAAGCCAAAGGACATGACAGTGTACTCGTATGAACCATAGCGAGTAATGAAGGCAGTCTTCGGAATGTCCTCATCACGGACTCGGATTTGGTGATGACCCAACCTCAAGTCGAGTTTAGAAAACACCTTGGATCCGGCAAGTTGATCATACAGGTCGTTCATCCGGGGAAGTGGGTATTTGTTATGGATGGTGGCTTGGTTAATGGGCCGATAATCTTGGACCAATCGGTTTGTCCCATCGCTCTTCTTGACAAAGAGCGAAGGTGCTCCCCAAGCTGAGGAACTGGGGCGAATGAATCCTTTCTGAAGTGCCTTGTCGATTTCCTCCTTAAGTTCAAGGAGTTCATGTGGCGGCATCTTGTAAGGACGCTTGGAAATAGGAACAGTGCCTGGCTTCAAGTCGATGACGAATTCAACTTCTCTGATCGGGGGTATTCCCGACAGTTCTTCAGGGAAGACGTCGGGAAAATCGCGGACGACCGGAACGTTCTCAATTCCTTCCAGAGGTGAGATATTCAAAGCATTCATCATAAAGATCTGTGTTTCTGCATTACGGGTAACTCGGGGGGTGTGGTTAACAATCTTGCCGGAGGGGTGAAAAAGTTGGACAGACTTGGTGCCACAATAGAGTGCGGCATCGTGAAATTTCAACCAATCCATTCCCAGGATGAGGTCTATGGTGGAAGACTTCAGGAGGATGGGCGAAGCAAACAATTCAACTCCTTCGATTTCAATGGTGGTGTTTGGCACTAGCATGGTGGTTCGGCATTGGACAATCGGGGTGCGAACAACCATCGGTGGTTTCATCGTTTCGTACTTGAAGTTATGCGAAAATGCAAATGCTTCCGACATGAATGAATGCGATGCTCCTGTATCAAATAAAACAGTAGCAGGTACAGAATTAACGAGAAGGGTACCCATCACGGTAGCGGGTTGTTGCTGAGCTTCTTCAACATTGACGTTGTTAGCATGTCCACGAGCATAAGCAGCAGACCCAGTATTATAGTTGGGGGTCCTGTTGTTGCCACGAGCATTTCCGCGGCCAGCGGGGTGAACTACCAGTTGCTTCTGTTTCTGGGGGCACTCTCTGGAAAAATGCCCAGGTTGGCGGCACGTGAAGCATAATCCATCCCGAGGACGAAGGGGTGTAGCATTGGGTGGTGCAGGCAGAGCTCTAGGCAACTGCGGTGGCGGAGGCAGACGGGGTGCAGCATAAGACGGCCTTGGAGCAGGGACAGCTGAATGGGTCACACTGGTAGGGAGCCAGATACGACGCTTCTGCGTTGCGCCCGAAGATGAGCCGACGTCACGATAACGCTTCAGAGAGCTCTTGTGCTCCATCTGGGCAGTCTCGACGGTGATAGCCTTGTTCACCATGGTGGCGAAGTTGGCAAAATCATGAACGGCAAGAGCGAGCCTGAGGTCTGGGTTGAGGCCACGACGGAACTTCTGCTGCCTGCGAGCATCAGTGGTGATCTCTCATTCCGCATAGCGCGAGAGGTTGAGGAACTCGCGCTGATAGGCTTCAACAGTCATGTCGCCCTGAGTGAGGTTACGTAATTCTTCCGCCTTACGATCCATGATCCCCTGAGGAATGTAGCGGGCGCGGAAGGCAGACTGAAATTCATCCCAAGTGATGACTTCTTCAACTGGCAGGGAACGCTTGTAGGTGCTCCACCACTGAGCAGCGGCGCCTTTCAAATGATAAGACGTAAAAGTTCACATAGTCGGCTGGATCGACATTAGCAGACTCCAGCTCGTGAGTGATGTCGCGAAGCCAGTCATCAGCATCCAACGGTTGAACAGTGTTGCGGAACATAGTGGGGTTGAGGCGGGTGAAGTCATGCAGAGTCACGGTGGCATGCTGATGGTGGTGCCCATTCTGATTCGGCTGGGGGAACTGAGCCATGATATTCTGCATGAACTGACGGTTCATCTCGAACTGCTGCATCATCGCGGCCATGTAATCCGGCGGCGGAGGTGGGTCGTTGGCACCACGACCACGACCACGACCACCACGACCAGCCATCCTGCTAGAATTTAACAGGGGTATTTCAGCGATGAAAATTTAATGAGATACCGGAATCAAGCCTGAAGTAAAACGACAACGAAAAGAGGCGCAGATATATATAGGAGTAGTCATATAAGACATACACATTCACACACAGAGTCAATCAAAAATCGGGCAGCGTAACATCGTAGAAATTAAGGAAAAAAGGACTCACTAGGCGGCGCGCAGACCGCGGTTAGGATTACACGACGCGACATAGATTCCACTATGTCAATCACGCCGCAAGAAAACTGTTGGCCACAGGAGTTAATGCCAGAGAACGCGCGGCCTGCCCAGAATGAGAATGGGATCCGCGGTCCAGGACCTGGGGTATGACTCCTGCGACACGACTCAATCAATGGGGGAAGCACCAAAAACGCCGGGTGGAATCAAGAGAATGTAATCCTAATGTCAGATTTTGTAAAACTTACCAGCAAGGATAAGAGAGCAGATTCCCAGAGCATAGGTAAGGAGAAAAGGATCCTAATACCATAGATATCACACGTAGTGACATCGATGTGGGCCCGTAAGCCAAATACTAAGTTAGCAAAATAGTTTTTCAAAGTCTAGACTCAACATCGACCAAGTAGTGGTGGGGTGGCTTCCTACAGGCAGTCGGCTCTGATACCAACTTGTGACGCCCCAAAATCAATCCGTGTACAGTAATCATACACGCAGGGTACACGGCTGAGATTAGGGTGCCACGGTGAGAATATCACAGCACAACACTAAACACAAAAGGATAAAAAAATATGTTACAATAGAGGGGGGTCACGCGGACCCGAATACATAATTCATATAAGCCATAATATCTGAGTACAGACATAGTTAGTCAAGTTTTGCCTTAAGAAGGCTAGCACAAATCACATCAGAGATACAGATCAAAAAGGCGAGGCCTCCTGCCTGGGATCCACCAAACTACTCCTGGTCAACGGGGAACTCGACGTCGTAGTAGGCGCCTCCGGGGTACTCCTGCTCCTGGGCTCCAACGTCGGCTGCAGCGGCCGATCAGGCAAAACAGTAAAGGAAATAAAGCAGGTGAGTATCTAGTATACCCGCGAGTCTTACGTCCGCTACTAAGCATTATGCATTGTATCAACGGAAAGAAGAGGCTGTATATAGTGGACTGAAATACAGAAATCCAGAACAAGGGTAAGAAGCTAGGCCTATCGAAGACTAGCATCTTCCGACGATGTCTTGCAGCATGAGGTAAGAATCAGCCAACAGTTTATATAAAGCATAAAGTAACAATGCAGCAGAAGTTGCTGCAGCATTGTATAATAATAAGTTGTAATAATTAGCAATGCCTCCGAGTTCACCTCCTTGACATCCCCGCGAGGAAGAAAACCCGGAACCATAAAGTTTAATAATAATAGTTTCTAGTGGTAAGATCCAGCTTCAGCATAAAGCGTCCTGTTACCGTGGACACGACTATTCGAATAGATTAATCTTCCCTACAGGGGTGCACTTGTGTTACGCTACACGCACGGATCTCCAGGGTGGCGGGAACCTTGTTAGGGAACGCTCCACCGAGGCTATCCGACACTTCATAGCCCATCTTTCAAACTCAACAGAGAGGTCATCCGCCGGACTATATCCTATGTACGCGGGGCTTTGGACCCTAACCCCGACGTACTCCTGCACGGTGCGAGGCTGGCCGGTGAAGTTAAGTCAAAGAAAATACAAATCACACTGCCGCGGCAAATAAGACAACACCACTTCCCGGTGCAGGCCGCGGTACTGCTGACGTCTGAAGAGTCCTCGGACGACACTACGAAGCAGAGGAGCCCATAACTCGTAATTCCCACGGGTAGGTAGTGCGTACATGGCATGTAGCCAACTCAAGACATTCACTGAACCATTTAGCATTTTAATTAACCTGCGTGACAACCGTTATCGTTGCCTCGACTTAACCGACCCGCGGACAACGACAGCAGCCAGGACCACCAGTACATTGGTGCCTGCCCCGTCGTCCCACCAAGTCACTGCGGTTACCAACAAGGTGAACTGTTTCCTTACCTTGTCTCGCGTGTTCTCCTGGAGGAGCTCGATTTTCGTAGTTTGGTAACTCTCGCGGCCAACGATCAGGGGCCAAGCACACCAGTACACTGGTCGTACCCTCCCTGTCGTCCCGTCGCAATACCTCTCGCGGGCACCGTTGGGTCGCCCGACTTCTTACCTGAAGGACAACCGTTGTTTAGGACCCTAAGGCGGTAAGACAAAGTCAGCCTCGAGTGGAGTAGAAGGACTACTCCTTGATAGCTCACACTTGAGGTGACTAGGCATAACCCAGATAGGGTCCCTTTGGCGGTGTCTGCATGTACCGTACCTGTGCAGTTTATAGTTATCGTATCCGCGTTCACTCCCCTGAGTGATTGCGGCCCTCTATCTAATCCTAGCTAACAATGCGCAGGGCTCACTGCTGAATAATGCATAATAATAATAGGCGGCATAGGATAAAGAAGGCACATCAAGGGGCGACAAAATCAGGCTATGCAATTGAATAGGATTGTAATCGTAGCAGCAGCAGTAAAAATGCCTAGTGCAAGTAATGTACGGAAAGATAGGCGATATCTGGGGAAGAGAATGGCTCTGCTTGCTTGGAAGCTCGACGGTAGGGGTAGGGTCGTCGACGAAGTAGTCGTACTCAGCAGCGGTGTAGTCGACGGCAGCAGCGGGGTCTACCGGAGATTAAGGGGGGGAAGAAACAGTAAATACACAGCAAGCATATACAAACAGATGCATGACATGACAGATGAAATGTTAACGGTGTTCTAACGCAGTGCAATGCACGTTGGTCAGAGCGGGAATTCATCCGGGGATGAACTATCAGCTCCGAGTGATTACCAGACTGGGTGTCTGGAGGGGGGAGATATCATGCCGGAGGTGTCGTGGACATCCGACACATGTGTGGGTGGTGTATCCGGGTTAGTTGAACTATTCCGAACAACTTTCATGTTCGGAATAAATTCATCCGGGCACTCTAACAGTACCGGACAATTTATCGGACTACCGGTCCGGAGGGGGACGGTTCGATGTTCTTTGTGTTAGAGGGGTGTGATAGTCATATGGATAACGTATCAGTATTCGTCATATTTTTCTGATCAATTTTCATGTATAAAGTTTTTGAATCTGAGTTACGGTTTAAAAGTTATTGAATTTCAAAGTTTTAAATCATTTAAATGATTTTCTGAATTTCTTTTATTATTTATTCAACATTATCCACAACATTATCCAAAACAGTGCTGACATGTGTCAGCCACACATTTTAATAATTCAATTAATTAAATCTAAAATAATCAGTTGGACGTACATATAATTGACACATAGGTTATAATTAACAGATTAATTAATCTATAGGTTATTTAAATGGACTGGGTCCACATGTAAGTCTCACTAGGGTTATTCCATTTGGGTTAAAACAAAAGCTTAATTAAAAGGGGGTCGGGCCCACTTGTCAGTGGTAGTGGAGGGGGTTATCTTTTATTTAATTAACAAGGGGTTAACCCCCTAATTAATCCTGGGCCGGCCCCACCTGGCAGTGGAACCAGGGCACAGCACGAGAGGCCATGGCCGTGGCCACGCCGTCTCACGGCGGCGCGGCGAGGCCGGTCGATGAGGGGGCGCGGCGGGGTGTGCGGCTGGGAGAGGCAACGGCGACCGACGTGCGGTGGGCGGCAGAGGCGCATCGGCGACGTACAGAAGGCGGGGGTGGTCGGTGCTCGCTGGGTCCGAGCTCGCGGTGGGGGCCGAAGCATGGGCGTGGCCAGAGCGCCCGGAGCACGCGGAAGGAGGCACGCGAGCGCGGTTGTGGCCGCCGGAGCACGCGCGGGTGCGTCCACGCACAATAGGGTACACAGACGGGGAGCACGGGGCCTAACCGAGCTTGAACTCACGGCCATGGCGGCGACCCGTGTAGAGCACAAGGGGAAAACGCCCACGGGCAAATCGGGAGGCGGCTGGGGGCTGGCGACGGACGGGGAGCTCACCGTGAGTGCAGCAAAGGTGGCAGTGGGCTCGGGGAGGTCCTGGGGCGGCCTGAATCGAAGATGTACGCCGGCGGCTGTCGAGGGAAAACGAACTCAATTCGCGCCACGTGCTGCACCTCGGCTCGAGCTGGTCCTCGGGATCGAAGGAGTCGACCAAGGTGGACCTCCCCGGCGTCTCGGAGCAGAGAACGGCGGCCCGTGGCCTCACCGGCAATGGAGCCGTGTGGCCTGCGCGCGGGCAGAGGAGAGGGATGAGGGGAGGCGCGAGGGGAAGTGGCCAGGGGAGGGGGAGGAGGTGGCTTCGGCCTCCTCCTTATCCTCATGGAGGGGGAAGGGAGCAGGTACGTGGATAGGTGGGGGGGCCGGCGGCAGTGGCCTCGGCGCCCTGTCCACCCCGGCGACAGTGGAAACAGGGGAGGGAGGGGACGGGGGCAGGTAGAAGATGGGATGGGGAGGGGGATTTGGGCCGGGTGGGCCGTTGCTCAGGGCGATATTTAGTGATTTTCCAATTTTCTGTGTCTTTTCTTTTCTGTATTTCTCTTTTGGTAATTGTTTTCCTAGCTTAGGCATTTTTGTAAAATGTTTTAGGTGCCTCAAAATTAGTATATCACTATATAGCAGTGCCACAAAAGTTTTTGCAGCAAAAGAAAATCATTAGATATTTCTTGTAAATATTAAATGCCCAAAGTAAGGGTTTTAACCTACTGTTTGAATTGTTTGGAATTTTCTATAACTTAATAAATACCCAAACCCATTTGGATTTGGCCCACTGAATATTTGTGATTTTATAAAAGTAGTTTCACAATTTTTGGAGAAAGTTTATTTTGCACTTTGGTTTTATTATTTAATAATCCACCAAAGGCATTTTGAACTAAATTGATTTGAATTCAATTCAGATGGTATTTAATTTGAGCTTGGAATTGTTTGGATTCCAGTTGACCAAGGTCCATGATCACATGACTTTCAAAAATATATAAAAAAAGAAGTTGAATTTGAACTGAACCAAGTTGATCAAACAAAAGTTTTGAACAATAATGATCAACAGTAATGGTGATTACTGTTCACTGACAGTGAGAGTGTTACATGTTTGGAGGGGTCGGATATTAGAGTACACTCACGTACCATGAGTCGAGGATGAGCAAGGATAACCAAACCCCCATACACTCCTCCTCGGGGTACTTGTCTCTTTGTGAACCTCCTTATTAGATTGAGAGTTACCGGTAATAAGTGCACGAGTTCTTCGGACTAATGTAAGTATTGAAAGTTGAAACTTGCACCTCGTCATATTTCCTAGCCTCTTCGGTACCGTGCATTGCCCTCTTCTCATTCCGAGAGTTGGCGACCACCTCCCCGATGTATCCAAACCCTTGGAGTGATACGCTCTGTCATCATAAACCTCCCTATATCTTTCCTCAAAACAGCCACCATACCTACCTATCAAGGCATTTCCGTAGCCTTTCCGAGATATATTTCCATGCAACATCCACCTTCTCATGACTTGATCTTCATGTCATACATGTTCCCGCTACACTGGCAGAGGCATACATTTTCATACATCATGATAGCTACATCTTATTTATGTTAAGTACCTTGTAAAGTGTGAAGATCTTCTTTACCTTCTTGTAAAATAGAGTGTTGCCCTTAAGTGATGAAAAGATACGAAAGATTTCAAATTTAAAGTATCCCAAAGAGGACAAATGAGAGTTAAATAGAAAGAGCCATTGAGACCCAAAAAAGAGAAAAAGAGAAAAAGAAATAAAAAGAGAGAAAGGGGCAACAATGTTGGATATGTGCCCTAGAGGCAAATTAATAAAGATATTTGTCACATATCTGTTTGTTCATAATACGTTATATATTGTGCTAGAACTGTATTAAGCGAAAACATTAATACACGTGTGATATATAACAACCTGGTCCCTAGTTAAACTCTGGCATACTAGCTTATTGGGCAATTGATGATCAACGTTTCCTGATCATGAGAACATAATAGTCTATTGACAATGAGGTCATATCATTAGGAGAATGATGTGATGGACACACACCCACCTTAAGCATTGCAGTGTGATCAAGTCACATAAGTTCAGCATTGCGATGACTTAATAACATAGTGATTGAATCCTTAGACCGTGATGATCATACATAATTTCTATCTATTAGGATGCTTTGAGTGCATTAACCGTTACACTGAAACATGGTAACTGAAAAGGTGTATCTTGGGTATTTCGAAGTAGATATGTTGAGGAGTATGAAATAGATTAGAGCGGGATTTGTCAATCCGAGTGACGGATAGATACTCTGGGCCCACTAGGTGGTGTTGCATCAATAGCTTGCAAGCAAGTGACTAGGTCACAAGAGATGTAATATTCACAGACGAGTAAACATGTTATGTCGGAGACGAGGAAGAACTAGGTATTGGATACCGACGATCATACCTCGGACAAACATAGTACCGAATCACAAAGGGATCAAGTCATATTGTTAACGGTTCAATAGCGATGAAGTTTATTCGATGGAAGCGTAGGGGCACATCAAGGATTGTAACCAGATCCCACATGATGGTCATTGGTCAGAGAGTGTCTCGATCATGTCTACTGTTTGCCGGACCGTAGGGTGTCATACTTAAGGGCAATAGATGCATTAAGGATTGATTCGGGATCATCGGTGAAGAGAGAGAAAACACCAGAAATGTACCGGGAGGTGCCGAAAGCTGTTCTAGATATTTTGAAAGGTTCAAAATAATATATATTAATGTTTAAATATGTTTAATTATTTAATTAACAGAATTAAATATTAAAAATGATTTAAATAATTAATTAAAAAGGTGAAAAGGTATTTGGGCCTTAAAAGGCCCATGAGGGGAAGGGGGAGCCTCCCCCCTTGGGCTTTGCGCCAATGGAGGGGGCCCATCCCCCCTCCTAGCCGCACCACTCCCCCCCTTGGGGGTTTAATCCCACATGGGGGAAGGAGAGGGGGTGGAGTCCCTCCTTGGCCTATATAAGGAGGGGTGGGGGTGCCTTTTTCAACATAACATTGAGTTTCTCTCTCTCTCTCTTTCTCCGACCTAGAGCGGACTCCCCTGGTTTGGAGTTTGCACCTGGTTGGGGGTTTCACCATCATCCGGACGCCGTCGCGCTGCCGGAATCGGGATCTGGATCAATCTTCTTTCCGCTGCTCTTCTGGTTCGGAGCCCGGAGGGACGTCGGTTGCACCGTACGTGTGTAATCCTGCGAGGCACTACACGTGTGGTGCAACGTCATCGTTGGAGGTTCTTCAACACGACAGGGAGGTCGTAGGATCAGAGTCTACTCCAACCACGTTCGACGAACGTTTCCCTCTTTCGGTCTTCAAAGGTATGAACACCGATTCCTTCCGTTACATACATCAGCATAGCATAGATCTTGGGTTCGGGACTCGTAGGTAGGACATTTTTTTGTTTTCTGCGCCGATCCCCAACAGTGGTATCATGAGCAAGGCTATGCGCAGATGTATTGTACGGGTAGAACACATCTAGGATGTGGGCATCAATTCTCCAATTGTTACCCTCCCATGTGTACTCGTTTAGCGTTGCGGCAATGTCCTGATGAAGCGGCCCCGACCGACCTTACGCGTTTACGCGAGACTGGTTCCGCTCTTGACATATGGCTTGTACCATATAAGTGGCTGGGGGGTGTCTATCTCTCTAACATTAGCCACGCGAAGACGTTTGCAACGGAGGGCCCCGACAGGGGTGTAATAGAGACGATTGCAGGATTGGTGTTGTGGCTTGTTTTCGCAGGATAGAAAGCGGTTCTCTCTCGAAATCCCTTAGCAGCCACGTAAAACTTGCAAAAGATAAAGTAGAAGGCGTTTTAACTTTAATTTGCATGTAAGGGGGATCATAACTTGTATGATTTACAGTTTTACTTCCTGTCTTGCTAATATGCTAGATATGCGACGGTAGCATGATAGGATAATCTCTCTCAATACCATGATTGTATTCTCCCTTAGTGGGCACCGCCTGGAAGGATCTCTTTATGATAGGCAGGCCATGACGATCGGGTGTCATACATACATTAGCGATCGCATGAGGTTGGGTTTGGCAAGCCTAGCATATGCAGATATGGCCTTGCTGAACAGCCATACACTAAGGTTCGACTGGCAGGCTTGACATATGTAGATATGAGCTTGGGATACGGATGACCGAAAGGTTAAGCATGAGTCATATAACGGATATGATTGGCATGATGGCCTACCTAGGGAGATGTGTCGTCAGCCGTGTGATATTCGAGGACAATCATTCAAACTAGGATTATGTTAATCACTTAGTAAATTTGGAGAGATGTTTAACTAAGTGGGAGTTTTAGAATTAATTAAAATTGAACTCCAATTATGAACAAAGTCTAAATATGTGTTTTGCAAATAACCATTGTAGATGGCTGCACCTCGCCCCTCATTCAACTTAGGTTCATTCCTAGACAAAGACAAACTAAAAACCGATGGGTCAAACTTCACCAACTGGTTCCGCACTCTAAGGATTCTCCTTGTTCCCCTCAAGATGGCATACGTACTAGAGGCCGCGTTAGGTGATGAACCACCAGCAGACGCTATTCAGGATGAGAAGAATGTCTACCTCTCCAAGACGGATGATTACAACCTTGTCCAGAGTGGAATGCTTTACTCCATGGAGGCTGAGCTGCATAAACGCTTTGAGAGGATGGGTGCATATGAGATAATCACCAACCTCAAGGCCGTCTTTGCACCCCAAGCCAGGGCTGAACGCTATGAGGATTCTGAAGCTTTCTTCTCAGCAAAGATGGATGAGCATAGAAGTGTTAGTGAGCACGTGGTCAAGATGTCTGGCTACGTTCAACACTTGAATGCTATGGAATGTCAGATTCCAGATGAACTTGTTGTTGATAGGGTGCTGCAGTCGCTGCCCCCTAGCTACAAAGGCTTTGTGTTGAACTACAACATGCAGGAGATGACTAAGACCCCTTCTGAGTTGTTCGCCATGCTAAAAACTGCTGAGGTTGAGATCAAGAAGGAGCATGCTGTATTCATGGTCAACAAGACCGTTGAATTCAAGAAGTATGGCAAGAAGGAGAAGGGAAAGAAGGGAAGCCCGAAGAAGGGTGACAAGCCAGTTGTCACTCCTCGTAAGGCACCCAAACCTGGACCCAAGCCCGGCGTTGAGTGCTTCTACTGCAAGGGTGATGGTCACTGGAAACGCAACTGACCCAAGTACCTAGAGGATAATAAGGCTGGCAAGATTGTCAGAAGAGACAAAGTTATATTTGATATACACGTTATTGATCTTTTCTTAACAAGCGCTGGGAACAAATCCTGGATATTTGATACAGGATCTGTTGCTCATATTTCTAACTCCTCTTAGGGTCTACGGAATAGGCGACACTTGATGAAAGATGAAGTGACGATGCGCGTGGGAAACGGTTGCCGGATTGAAGTGGTGGCGGTCGGCACGAAGCATCTTAGTCTCCCTTCGGGATTAGTTTTCATTTTGAATAAGTGCTACTATGTACCCGCATTGAGTGTGAACATCGTTAGTGGTTCTTGCTTGAAGCGATACCACTATTCTTTTAAGTCAGATACAATTGGTTGTGCGATTTATAAGGATGGTGTGTTTTATGTTCACGCAACGGAGAAAAATGGCTTATTCATTCTTAATCTCGATTGTGATATACTTCATATTGATAACGTAGAGGCCAAAAGATTAAAACCTAGTGGCGAAGAACACATGACGATGTGGCATTGTCGACTTGGTCATATTGGTGAAAAGCGCATGAAGAAGATTCATGATGATGGACTTTTGGAGTCATTGGATTTTGGATCCCTTGACACATGTGAACCATGCCTTATGGGCAAGATGACAAGGACTCCATTAAATGGAACAATGGAGCGTGTGGAAGACTTGTTAGGGATCATACATTCAAATGTATGTGGACCTATGAACGTCCGCACACTAAATGGTCTTCGTTACTTCATGACCTTCACAGATGACTTAAGAAGATATGGGTATATCTACTTAATGAAATATAAGTCTGAAACCTTTGAAAGGTTCAAGGAATTTCAGAGTGAGGTCGAGAATCAACTCGGGAAGAAAATCAAGCACCTTCGATCCGATCGAGGAGGCGAGTATTTAAGTCACGAGTTTGGCGATCATCTTAAGACTTGTGGCATCGTACCACAACTTACGCCGGCAGGAACACCTCAGCGTAACGGTGTTTCTGAGCGACGTAATCGAACTCTATTGGATAGCGTGTGATCGATGATGTCTCATACCGACTTACCTGTGTCATTCTGGGGGTATGCATTAGAAACTGCCGCTTACATTCTTAATAGGGCACCGTCCAAATCCGTAAAGACAACACCATTTGAGGAATGGCATGGAAAGAAACCAAAGTTGTCTCACTTGAAGATTTGGGGTTGTGAGTCTTATGTTAGGAAACTTCAGCCTGACAAACTTGAATCAAAAGCGGATAAGTGCATCTTTGTGGGATATCCAAGGGAAACTGTTGGATACACCTTCTACAACCAGTCTGAGGGAAAAACGTTTGTCGCCAAGACTGGATTCTTTCTTGAGAAAGAGTTTCTTTCGAAAGAATTGAGTGGGAGGAAAATAGACCTCAACGAGATGATTGCCCAATCACTCCAAGTGGAAGAAATGGCAATGGAAGTTGTTCCGGAACCATCTTCCGTAGTGGGAGCTGAAGAGAACGGTCATCATGATATTCATAACGATCGTGACATACATGATGATCATGATCAAGATGAAGAGGATTCTATTGACCCCGCAGGTCATCAAGAGCCCGAGTAAAAACTCAGTTTTATGGGCAACTTGTCAATGCAGTCATGTTAAATGAACCTAACGAACCTGCGAACTACAAAGAAGCAATGGAGGGACCCGAGTCCGAGAAATGGCTGGAAGCCATGAAATCCGAGATAGACTCCATGTATGCCAACAAAGTATGGACTTTGGTGGATATTCCCGAGGACCGAAAGGCCGTCGAGAATAAGTGGATATTCAAGAAAAAGACTGACGCAGACGGAAACGTATCTGTCTATAAAGCTCGACTTGTCGCAAAAGGTTTCCGACAAATTCAAGGAATTGACTACGAAGAGACTTTCTCTCCCGTAGTGATGCTAAAGTCTATCCGGATATTGCTAGCAATTGCTGCCTATTACGATTATGAAATATGGCATGTGGATGTGAAAACCGCGTTCCTAAATGGCAACATTGAGGAAGAGTTGTATATGGTACAACCGGAAGGTTTTATTGATCCTAAGGACGCTGGTAAGGTATGCAAACTTCAACGGTCCATTTATGGGTTGAAGAAAGCATCTCGGAGCTGGAATCTTCGTTTTGATGAGGTGATCAAAGCTTTTGGATTTGTCCAAAATGAAGAAGAATTCTGTGTTTATAAGAAAGCGAGTGGGAGCTCTGTGGCATTCCTAGTACTATATGTGGATGACATATTATTGATAGGGAATGATGTGAAATTTCTAGAGGGGGTAAAGGAATATTTGAATGGACAATTTTCCATGAAGGACCTAGGTGAAGCTGCGTACATATTAGGCATTAAAATCTATAGAGATAGATCAAGACGCCTATTAGCACTGAGTCAGAGAACTTACCTTGAGAAGATATTGAAGAGGTTCAATATGGATAACACCAAGAGAGGCCTCTTGCCCGTTATGAAAGGAAGTAAATCGAGTGTGACTCAATGCCCAGCAACAGCAAAAGAAAGGGAGGAAATGTCCTCAAAGCCCTATGCCTCAGCCATAGGTTCTATCATGTATGATATTCTGTGTACTCGACCAGATGTGGCCCTAGCGGTTAGTCTGACTAATCGTTTCCAAAGTAATCCTGGAATGGATCATTGGATTGCAGTGAAGAACGTCCTTAAGTACTTACGAAGAACTAAGGATCTGGTTCTTGTCTATGGAGGATGTGAAGAAGAGCTCGCCGTAACAGGTTACGTCGATGACAGTCTTTGTACTGATCCCGATGACTCAAAATCCCAGACGGGATACGTGTTTATGTTGAATGGTGGTGCGATTAGCTGGAGGAGCGGCAAGCAGTCAGTCGTCGCCCAATCTACGATGGATTCGGAGTATATTGCCGCTTGCGAAGCGTCAAACGAAGCGCATTGGCTGAAGAAGTTCGTCATCGAGCTTGGCGTATTCCCTAGTTGCACTGACCCTGTTAGCATTTATTGTGACAATACGGGTGCCATTGCTAACGCAAGGGAGCCGAGGACTCATTCTACAGCCAAGCATATTATCCGGCGTTTCCATGTGACGCGGTGATGGCTTCTCGCCCTTCGTTGGTTACCCCAAGTGGAAGGTTGAGATGTAGCGCAGCAGCAAGTTTCCCTCAGTGAAGATACCAAGGTTTGTCTCCAGTAGGACTCCAGATATGATAAGTAGGTGTCAGCGGCGCAACTGACAAGGACCTGCACACAGACACAGATAACGTTGTTCCCAACGAAGTTCAGAGAGGTTGTCAATCTCTCCGATCTTGTTGTTCACAAAGGGTAAAACACAAGGGATAATGGTAGCAATTGAAAGTAAATGCAGAAAAGTAAATAAAGCGTGGAAATAGTACTAATGATATGGACCGGGATACGTGATGTTCACTAGTGATGTCTCTCTCCCAAAAGACGATAAAACTGCTATGCGAGGTAAACAAATTACAGAAGGGCAATTGAAAGGATTATGAACGCACCGCAATGCTAACTATGCTACAAAATAAAGGAAGAGGCTCAAAAGCACGGGCAGTACGCCAAAATAAGTAGACCGTAATCCAACTGCATCTACTACTAATCATCCACCTTGAGATATCTATCCAAATCATCTCGCTGGTATTAAGTTGCGAGCCCCACCCAAAGTGTAAACCCAAAGCAACAAACAACTGCATTAAAAAGAACTTTGTGTAAAGTAAACAATCCTTGTAACCGCGGTTACAAGCACCGTTGTTTTCCCCCTTGTGGCAACAGCACATCCCCTAGACTCATGTTTCTGTCACTCAAGCGTGTCATCGGGGGGCATGAACCCACAATCGAGCATAGCGTTCCCTCTTGAAGTCACTACCTACTACTTGGCCAAAGCAATAAACAGCAACGGAGAACATGCAAGAATTACTTAGGAACAAAAATATAAGGATAAAAACCAAATATATTACTCTATCACAATCTGAACATAATCTCATAATCCATCAGATCCCATCAAACTAAGCATAGCAACAACAGAAATATTACAAAAGTGTCTCGATCATGTAGGGCAGCTCACGAGGTCTAAACCATGAAGAACAAAGAGGGGAGGAGAACATCACATAGCTACTGATCACGGACCCATGGTCCAAGGAAAACTACTCACGAGACATCCGGGGAGCATCCATGGTGGAGAGGAGACTCCTGGCGGTCGGCCCTCCCTCCGGCAGGGTGCCTGGAAGAGGTCTTCTAGTGCTCCCGATCTCGGAAGCGCGGCGGCGGCAGAACAGAGGTGAGTTTGCGAAATAGGGTTCTGTCCTCGGAGTTTCCCCGTGACGGAGAATAAATAGGCGAAGGAGGCAGCCAGAGGTGGACCAGGGGCCCCAGGCGCCCCCCTGGCGCGGCCAGGGGTGGGGCCGCCTGGGGCCCCCTGGCTCCCCTCTGGCCGCTCTCGGGCTCTTCGCGAAGCTTCCTGTACGCTGATTTTTCCTGTATTTTTCCCAGAATTTTTCTGGCACTTTTTATATGGGGGAAAACTGAGATAGAAAAACAGCAGAAAACAGGAACTAGCACTGGGGTGCACTGATTTAATAGGTTAGTCCAAATATGATCAAAACTGTATGAAAGTGTATCTAGATCATAGCAATATCACACAAAACATGCATGGGGCAAGCAGAAATTATAGATACGTTTTGGACGTATCAACATCCCCAAGCTTAATTCATGCTCGTCCTCGAGTAGGTAAATGATAACAACATAATTTCTGTGGTGACATGCTAGCAACCATAAAAGAACTTTGAAAAGTAAAGCAATCAAGGTTAGAGATTTAATTCAAGTCATAACATGCAAGAGTCTATATTAGCATTGAAACAAGTAACAAAAGAACATTAGGTGCAAGAGCTCTCGCTGTCCGTGACTCGAATGTCTCCAAATGGTGTTTGCGTGCAAGAAGGGGGATAGGGAATACGAGAAAAAAGTATTTTTGTGTTGAGAACTCAATCTACTAAAGTTTCACACTTGATCCTCTTTGGAATCTTATCTTGACTCGTCCCCAAACCACTATCCAGGTACAAGTCAATTTGATCCACTTCTTTTCGATATTTTGAGCACTCATGCAATGGATGAGCGTAAGCACGAGAGTTGACACTTAGGATGGCAAAGAGAGAAGTGCGGAGGAGGAAGACAAAAAGGATGAGAAAGGCTCACATCAATGAGCACAATCATAGGGAAGAGATGCCAAATGATAGATATGATGTGAGGAGTAGGGATTGCCATGCAACGGATGCACATACGAGCTAGGAAGCTCTCCAAAAGAACTAGTGGGGGTGCATCTAACTTGCTCGCTCATGAAGACCTAGAGCTTGTTTGAGGAGGATCATCCTTGGAATATGCATAATGATCCTCTCTATGGAGTACAAAGATATGAAGGGAGTATTAGTGTGGATCTCTCAAAAGTATAGTAGTGTTGCCCCTTTCTCTCTTTTTATTTCTTTTTCTCTTTTTTCTATTTTTTGTATTTTTTTGTGGCCTCAATGGCTCTTTCTATTTAACTCTCATTTGTCCTCTTTGGGATCTTTTAATGTGTCCACTTTGGGATCTTTTCCTCACTTAAGGGCAACACTCTATTTTACAAGAAGGTAAAGGAGATCTTTCACACTTTACAAAGTACTCAAAATCATAAAGAAGATGTAACTATCATGATGTATGCAATGTATGTCGCTGCCAGTGTAGCAGGAACATGTATGACATGAAGATCAAGTCATGAAGAGGTGGATGTTGCATGGCCATGTAACTTGGAAAGGCTATGGAAATGCCTTGATAGGTAGGTATGGTGGCTGTTTTGAGGAAAGATATAAGGAGGCTTATGATGACAGAGCGTATCATGCCAAGGGTTTGGATGTACCGGCGAAGGTGGACACCAACTCTCGGAGTGAGAAGAAGGCAATGCACGGCACGGGAGAGGCTAGACAAATATGGGAAGATGGAAGTGTCAACTTTCAATACTTACATTAGTCCAAAGAACTCATGCACTTATTTTCGGTAACTATCAATCTAATAAGGAGTTTCACAAAGAGACAAGTACCCCGAGGAGGAGTGTATGGGGGTTTGGTTATCTTTGGACATCCTCGACTCATGGTACGTGAGTGTTCTCTGATATTCGATCCCTCCAAAGATTAGTGATGCATCTAGTAGCTAGAGTTCTCAACTAGTTTTGTAGGTTTTGAAAATAAACGCGGATTGCCCAAAATACGACACCTATCACTAATATGCTAGAGCTCTTGACACCAAAAGTTTAAACATTACTCACATCAATACCTCAAAACTATTGCAAGTTACTACTAAAATTAAATAGCAACCTCAATTACCTACTTCTCAAAACAAGACACAACTCAGTGCAACAACCAACTCTCTTTAACAAGATAAACATGAAAACTAAAAAGAGTTCCAGCAATAAACTAAACAAAAGCCTAGGCTCTTGCTAAAGACAAACTAAGACTAAAACTAAACATGGCAGTAGCTATGAAAAGATAAAGAACACACAACAACAAAAAGGTAAGCAGGAAAAATCCTATGATGTGTTCTAAATTTTGAAAGTGGAGCGTGATTCTCTCCCACACAAAGTAAGAAGGGATCTAACTTGTTATGAAAAGCAAGCAAAGCTAAAGAAAACTAAAAATTAAACCTAAGAGCGAGAAGCTCCAAGCATAGCACATAACGCATGAAGTGATAAAAATATAGTGAGACGAAGGACGAGCTGATGATTGTTGATGGAGAAGGGGATGCACGGGGGAATCCCCAAGCTTAGACGCTTGAGTCTCCTTGAATATTTGTTGGGGATGTATGGGGGCATCCCCAAGCTTGAGCGCTTGACACTCCTGGATCTTCTTTCATCATCTTTCATCGCACACTTGAAAACTCCCTTCATACATAACTCATCATAAGCTGATTAGAGAGGTTAGTACCCTTAATAAATAATTTTTCCCCACTGGATAAAAATATATTCTTGAAGACCTACTGTTTCTAAAGATTGCCAAAAAAAATTTTGCAAATAAAAAGCGAGCTTAAGGTTTGCAAAAGTTAGGAGAGACAAAACGTGGCAGAATCTGTGAAAAACAGAACAGAAGATAGTAAAGAATTTTTAGGGGTACTTCTGCAACTTAAATAAAAAAACTCAGAACATACGGAAGTTTCGTAATTGTATAGAGCATACTGTGTAAAAATTTCAGCACAAAAAGATGAACTGGGATTTTTCTGGCATTTTTCTGGTCACGATGACAGAATCTGTTTTCTGGACAGCATGTCACAACTTTTACTTCCCTTGCCGTAAGAGGCTATAACTTAGCACAAAGCTGAAAAATAAAGATACAATGATTATGCTACAGTAGTAAAAATCATCGATACACAACAAAAGCAAAAAGAAACACCTAAATTCGTTGCGGGCTGCCTCCCGAAAGCGCTTTATTTTATGCCTTTAAGCTAGGCATGATGCAAAAAGAAGAATCAAGTTTTATCAAGAGAAAGAGAATAACTAGCCCGTGTAACGGACTCAAAAGGTAACTTTATTTTATTTCTAGGGAAGTGTTCCATCCCCTTTTTGAAAGGTAATTGGAATTTTATATTCCCCTCTTTCATGTCAATAACCGCACCAACGGTGCAAAGAAAAGGACGTCCCAAAATAATTGGACACAAAGGTTCAAACTCTATATCCATAACAATAAAATCAATGGGAACATAGTTGTCATTGACAATGATAAGAACATCATCGATCTTCCCCAAAGGTTTCTTTACGGAAGAATCAACAAGACGAACACCAAAAGAACAAGGCTCAAAGGGCTTCAATACAAACATATCAAATATTCTTTTGGGCATAACGGAGGTACTAGCTCCAACATCACATAAAGCATAGCAAGAGAAGTTATTTAATTTAATTTTGATCATAGGGTCCCAACCATCATCCTGCTTCCTAGGTATGGAGGCTTCTACTCTAAGCTTCTCCTACCTAGCTTTGATAAGAGCATTTGTGATATGCTCCGTGAAGGCAAGATTAAGTGTGCTAGTGTGGGGGTCTCTAGACATTTTGTGTAGCAAACTGATAACTTCTGAGAGGGTGCAACTATCAAAATCAATATCACTACTATCAAAGGTGGTAGTAGTGTCATCTAGGCTCACTTGTTTGAAACCCTCTATGTTCATAGGAGTTTCTTTATCTTCGGTTGAGGTATTAGCATCACCATTAATAGGTCCAACGGGACTAGGAGTGCATTGGGTGCTAATAGTTTGAGTGTCCTCAACAATTTGGATAGTGGCCACTGTGTGGTGTGTAGGAAGGCTCTTAATTCTTTCCTCTTCCTCTTTTTCTCTAGCCCACCTTTCTTTAAGTTTAGCCATCATCCTAATATTTTCATTAATTTGTAGTTGGATAGCATTAATAGGAGTGGCCTTATTCTCCTCAAGGGGAGAGGTTCTAATTTTAAGCATCTTAATATCAAGGGCTAAGCTTTCTACCTTCAAAGAGAGATTATCTATTTTAGCTAATTTCTCTTCTACATTTTTGTTGAAGGCTTTTTGGGTAGTGATAAAGTCTCTAAGCATGCTTTCCAATTCAAAAGAGGGGTTCTTGTTGCTAGGGTAGGTATTGTTGTTCCCATAGTTGGATGGAAACGGTCTAGGATTGCTAGCAAAATTTCCCCTATAAGAATTGTTGTTGAAGTTGTTTCTAGCAATAAAGTTCACATCTACTTGTTCTTGAGCAACCAAAGAATTTAAAGGGACATCGTGAGGATCAATAGAGGGTTGCTTGGTAAGTCGAGACATAATTGAATCAACTTTTTCATTGAGGGAGGTAATTTCCTCGACAGAATTTACCTTCCTACCTGTTGGAGCGCGTTCGGTGTGCCATTGGGAATAATTGGTCATCATCTCATCGAGAAGCTTTGTGGCAGCACCAAGTGTAGTTGACATAAAGGTTCCTCCCGCGGCCGAATCTAACAGGTTCCGCGAGGTAAAGTTCAAGCCTGCATAAAAAGTCTGGATAACCATCCAGGTAGTCAAACCATGTGTAGGGCATTTCTTAACAAGAGATTTCATTCATTCCCAAGCTTGGGCAACGTGTTCATTATCCAATTGCTTAAAATTCATAATGTTACTCCTCAATTGGATAATCTTAGCAGGTGGGTAATACTTCCCTATAAAAGCATCTTTCCACTTATCCCAAGAATCTATGCTATTCCTAGGCAAAGATTGAAACCAGATTTTAGCGTCTCCCCTTAAAGAGAAAGGAAAGAGCTTGAGCTTAACAACATCACCTTCTACTTCTTTATACTTTTGCATATCACATAATTCAACAAAATTGTTCAAGTGTAAAGTAGCATCATCTCCAGCACCAGAGAATTGATCTCTCATAACAAGGTTTAGCAAAGCAGGTTTAATTTCATAAGAGGTAGCTGAAGTGGCAGGTGTGGCAATGGGAGTGCAGATAAAGTCTTGGTTGTTGTGACTAGTGAAGTCACACAACTTGGTGTTTTCAGTGGAACCCAAAGTAGCAGCAAGTGTGGCATATTTTTTGTAATTTTTGATAAAAGACACAAAGATAAAAACTAAAAGGTAAACTAACAAGACTAAAAAACAAAGGTAAAGGGTAGTGTGCAACTCCCCTATCTTAGCACTCCGAGTCCCCGGCAACGGCGCCAGAAATTCGCTTGATGGCTTCTCGCCCTTCGTTGGTTCCCCCAAGTGGAAGGTTGAGATGTAGCACAGTAGCAAGTTTCCCTCGGTGAAGATACCAAGGTTTGTCTCTAGTAGGACTCCAGATATGATAAGTACGTGTCAGCGGCGCAACTGACGTGGACCTGCACACAGACACAGATAACTTTGTTCCCAACGAAGTTCAGAGAGCTTGTCAATCTCTCCGGTCTTGTGGTTCACAAAGGGTAAAACACAAGGGATAATGATAGCAATTGAAAGTAAATGCAGAAAAGTAAATAAAGCGTGGAAACAGTAATAAGGATATGGACCGGGATACATGATGTTCACTAGTGATGTCTCTCTCCCAAAAGACGATAAAACTGCTATGCGAGGTAAACAAATTACAGAAGGGCAATTGACAGGATTATGAACGCAACGCAATGCTAACTATGCTAAAAAAGAAAGGTAGAGGCTCAAAAGCACGGGCAGTATGCCAAAATAAGTAGACCGTAATCCAACTGCATCTACTACTAATCATCCACCTTGAGATATCTATCTAGAACACCTCGCTGGTATTAAGTTGCGAGCCCCACCCAAAGTGTAAACCCAAAGCAACAGACAACTGCATTAAAAAGAACTTTGCGTAAAGTAAACAAATCTTGTAACCACGGTTACAAGCACCGTTGTTTTCCCCCTTGTGGCAACAACACATCCCCTAGACTCATGTTTCTGTCACTCAAGCGTGTCATCGGGGGGCATGAACCCACAATCGAGCATAACGTTCCCTCTTGAAGTCACTACCTACTACTTGGACAAAGCAATAAACAGCAACGGAGAACATGCAAGAATTACTTAGGAACAAAAATATAAGAGATAAAAACCAAATATATTACTCTATCACAATCTGAACATAATCTCATAATCCATCAGATCCCATCAAACTAAGCATAGCAACAACAGAAATATTACAAAAGTGCCTCGATCATGTATGGCAGCTCAAGAGGTCTAAACCATGAAGAACAAAGAGGGGAGGAGAACATCACATAGCTACTGATCACGGACCCATGGTCCAAGGAAAACTACTCACGAGACATCCGGGGAGCATCCATGGTGGAGAGGAGACTCCCGGAGGTCGGCCCTCCCTCCGGCAGGGTGCCGGGAAGAGGTCTTCTGGTGCTCCCGACCTCGGAAGCGCGGCGGTGGCGGAACAAAGGTGAGTTTGCGAAATAGGGTTCTGCCCTCGGAGTTTCCCCGTGACGGAGAATAAATAGGCGAAGGGGGCAGCCAGAGGTGGACCAGGGGCCCTAGGCGCCCCCCTGGCGCGGCAAGGGGTGGGGCCACCTGGGCCCCCCTGGCTCCCCTCTGGACGCTCTCGGGCTCTTCGCGAAGCTTCCTGTACGCTGATTTTTCCTGTATTTTTCCCAGAATTTTTCTGGCACTTTTTATATGGGGGAAAACTGAAATAGAAAAATAGCAGAAAACAGGAACTGGCACTGGGGTGCACTGAGTTAATAGGTTAGTCCAAATATGGTCAAAAGTGTATGAAAGTGTATCTAGATCATAGCAATATCACACACAACATGCATGGAGCAAGAAGAAATTATAGATACGTTTTGGACATATCACGCGGGACTACGTCAAGGATGGTCATACTAGGATTTGCAAAATACATACGGATCTGAATCCATCATACCCAATGACTAAACCTCTTCCACAAGCCAAGTTTGAACAACACCGAGAGACTATTGGTGTTAGATACATACCTGATGTAAACTAGTGTAATTTGTACTCTAGTGCAAGTGGGAGACTGTTGGATATGTGCCCTAGAGGCAAATTAATAAAGATATTTGACACATATATGTTTGTTCATAATACGTTATATATTGTACTAGAATTGTATTAAGAGGAAACATTAATACACGTGTGATATATAACAACATGGTCCCTAGCTAAACTTAGGCATACTAGCTCATTGGGCAATTGATGATCAAGGTTTCCTGATCATGAGAACATAATAGTTTATTGACAATGAGGTCATATCATTAGGAGAATGATGTGATGGACACACACCCACCTTAAGCATTGCAGTGTGATCAAGTCACATAAGTTCAGCATTGCGATGACTTAATAACATAGTGACTGAATCCTTAGACCGTGATGATCATACATAATTGCTATCTATAATGATGCTTTCAGTGCATTAACCGTTACACTGAAACATGTTAACTGAAAATATGTATCTTGGGTATTCCGAAGTAGATATTTTGAGGATTATGAAATATATCAGAGCGGGATTTGTCAATCCGAGTGACGGATAGGTACTCTGGGCCCACTCGATGGTGTTGCATCAATAGCTTGCAAGCAAGTGACTAGGTCACAAGAGATGTAATATTCACAGACGAGTAAACATGTTATGTCGGAGACGAGGAAGAACTAGGTGTTGGATACCGACGATCATACCTCGGACAAACATAGTACCGAAGCACAAAGGGATCAAGTCATATTGTTAATGGTTCAGCATCGATGAAGTTTATTCGATGGAAGCGTAGGGGCACATCAAGGATTGTAACCAGATCCCACATGATAGTCATTGGTCAGAGAGTTTCTCGATCATGTCTACTATTTCCCGGACCGTAGGATTGTAACCAGATCCCACATGATGCATTAAGGATTGATTCGAGATCATCGGTGAAGAGAGAGAAAACACCGGAAATGTACCGGGAGGTGCCGAAAGTTGTTCCGGATATTTTGAAAGGTTCAAAATAATATATATATTAATGTTTAAATATGTTTTATTATTTAATTAACAGAACTAAATATTTAAAATGATTTAAATAATTAATTAAAATGGTGAAAAGGTATTTGGGCCTTAAAAGGTCCATGAGGGGAAGGGGGAGCCTCCCCCCTTGGGCTTGGCGCCAAGGGAGGGGCCCATCCCCCCTCCTAGCGGCACCACTCCCCCCTTGGGGGTTTAGTCCCACATGGGGGAAGGGGAGGGGGTGGAGCCCCTCCTTGGCCTATATAAGGAGGGGTGGGGGTTCCTTTTTCAACATAACATTGAGTTTCTCTCTCTCTCTCTTTATCCGACCTAGAGCGGACTCCTCTGGTTTGGAGTTTGCACCTGGTTGGGGGTTTCACCATCATACGGATGCCGTCGCGCTGCCGGAATCGGGATCCAGATCAATCTTCTTGCCGCTGCTCTTCTGGTTCGGAGCCCGGAGGGACGTCGGTTGCACCGTATGTGTGTAATCCCGCGAGGCACTACACGTGTGGTGCTACTTCATTGTCGGAGGTTCTTCAACACGACAGGGAGGTCGTAGGATCGGAGTCTACGCCAACCATGTTCGAGGAACGTTTCCTTCTTTCCGTCTTCAAAGGTATGAACACCGATTCCTTCCATTACATACATCAGCATAGCATAGATCTTGGGTTCGGGACTCGTAGGTAGGAATTTTTTTTGTTTTCTGGGCCGATCCCCAACAAACACTACTATTCTTTTGAAAGATCCACACTTGTACTCCCTCTTATCCTTGTACTCCATAGAGATGATCATTTATGCATATAGCTATGTGGGGACCTTCACACTATAGAACTTGACTTGCATATTCCAAGGATGAGCCTCCTCAAACGATCTCTAGGTCTTCATGAGAAAGTAAGTTGGATGCACCCCCACTAGTTCCATTAGAGAGATTTTCCTAGCTCATATGTGCATCTGTTGCATGGCAATCCCTTCTCCTCACATCATATCTATCATTTGGCCTTCTCGCCTATGATTGTCCTCATTGATGTGAGCCTTTCACACCCTTTTTGTCTTCCTCCTCGACCATATCTCTCTCTTTGCCATCCTAAGTGTCAACTCTCGTGCTTACGCTCATCCATTGCATGAGTGCTCAAAATATCGAAAAGGAGTGGATGAAATTGACTTGTACCTGGCTAGTGGTCTGGGGACGAGTCAAGATAAGATTCCAAAGAAGACCAAGTGTGAAACTTTATTAGATTGAGTTCTCAACAAATATATTTTTCTCTCGTATTCCCATCTGCACCTTCTTGCACGTAAACACCATATGGAGACATTCGAGTCACGGACAGCGAGAGCTCTTGCACATTTATGTTCTTATGTTGCTTGTTTCAATGCTAATATTAGACTCTTGCATGTTATGACTTGAATTGAATTACATACCTAGATTGCTTTACTTTCAAAGTTCTTATATGGTTGTTAGCATGTCACCACAGAAATCATGCTTGTTATCATTTACCAACTTGAGGACGAGCGGGAATTAAGATTGGGGATGTTGATACATCCCAAACGTATCTATAAATTATGCTTGCTCCATGCATGTTTTGTGTGATATTGCTATGATCTAGATACACTTTCAGCCACTTTCGATCATATTTGGACTAACTTATTAACTCAGTGCACCCCAGTGCCAATTCCTGTTTTTTGCTATTTTTCTATTTCAGGTTTCCCCCATATTAAAAGTGATCCAAAAATTTGGGAAAAATCAGATAAAAAATCATCGCAGAAGAACGTTCCGGAATCAACTGGGTGGGGCCAGAGGGCCACCACCAGGGGCCCAGGCGCCCTGGTGGCGCGCCCTAGGTCATGGTCGCGCCAGGGGGGCGCCTAGACCCCTGGTGCCCCCCCTGGCTGCCCCCCTTCGCTTATTTATTCTCCGTGACGTTATTCTTCCAAAGATAGAACCTTTTTTCGCGATCTCGCCTTTGTTCCGCCGCCGTTCCGCTTCCAAGATCGGGAGCGCCAGCAGACCTCTTCTCGGCACCCTGTTGGAGGGAGGATTGACCTTCGGGAGCTTCCCCTCCACCATGGACGCTTCCCAAATGACTCGTGAGTAGTCTACCTTGGACCATGGGTCTGTGATCAGTAGCTATGTGATGTTCTCCTCCCCTCTTTGTTCTTCATGGATTAGACCTTGTGAGTTGCCCTACATGATCAAGGCACATATGTAATTCTTTATTTTGTTGCTATGCTGAGTTTGCTGGGAACTGATGGATTATGAGACTATGTTCCGTTTGTGATAGAGTAATATATTTGGTTCTTATCTTTTATATTTTTGTTCCTAAGTAATTCTTTCATGTTCTTCGTTGCTGTTTATTGCTTTGGCCAAGTAGTAGGTAGTGACTCCAAGAGGGAACGTTATGCTCGATTGTGGGTTCATGCCCCCTGATGACACGCTTGAGTGACAGAGACATGAGTCTAGGGGATGTGATGTTGCCACAAGGGGGAAAACAACGGTGCTTGTAACCACGGTTGCAAGGATTATTTACTTTACGCAAAGTTCTTTTAATGCAGTTGTCTGTTGCTTTGGGTTTACAATTTGGGTGGGGCTTGCAACTTAATAGCAGCGAGATGGTCTGGATAGATATCTCAAGGTGGATGATTATTAGTAGATGCAGTTGGATTTCGGTCTACTTATTTTGGCATACCTCCCATGCTTTTGAGCCTCTTCCTTTTTTTTGTATCATAGTTAGCGTTGCGGTGCGTATTTAATCTTGTCAATTGCCTATCTGTGGTTTGTTTACCCCGCGTAGCCGTCTTATCATCTTTTGGGAGAGAGACATAACTAGTGAACATCACGGGACCCCGGTCCATATTCTCATCACTGTTTACATGCTCAATTTATTTCTTGCTTTTACTTTCAGCTGCTATCACCATTATAATTATCCCTTGTGTTTGATCCTCTGTAAACAACAAGACGAGAGAGATTGAAAACCTCTCTGAACTTCGTTGGGAGCAAAGTTATTTGTGTCTGTGTGCAGGTCCACATCAACCGCTAAATTCTAGCGTCGTTGTCACCTACTTAGTATCTTTCGGAGTCCACATAGGGGAAATTTTCTTCTATCCTACATCTCACCTTTCACTTGGGGTAACCAACGAAGGGCGAGAAGCCATTATCATCTCTCGCACATCAACCACATTGTAACACCCCGGGTGTCACGCTACAGTAACCCAACAGTAATCACTGTTGTTGGAACAGTAATCCTTTTGCTACAGTCAAATCACTGTTGCTAATTTCACTTTGATCACCTTTGCATTGATCCTTTCAATAATCATGTTGGGTGATATTCAAAAGCAATGTGATCTTGGACCTTGTTCATCATGAATCAATAAAAAGTCCAACCCTTTTCATTTGAATTCAAATCAAATCTTGAAATGTCTTGGGTGCAATATTAAAACCTAGGTGACAATTAAAGTTTGTCCAAAAATTGCCCAACCACTTTTATAAATTCACTAATAATCTCTGGACCAGGTTGGTATAGTTGTTGTTATTTATTGTGCTATAAAATAATGCAAACAAATAAAACAGTAGATTAAAAAGTCCAAATTAAATAATAATTATTTAAATAAAATGATGAATGATTTTATTTACAGTTCAAACTTTAAGTAGCCACTGTATATTACCTAACACTAATATTGGAGCAACTTTCAAGTTTTACAAAAATGCCTATGCATTTAATTTAATACCTAAAAAAACAAAAAAAACTACATAACTGAAAGGAAGAAATGAAAAAGGACTAAGATTTTTGCTCAGGGCGAAATTCCATTGGGCCCAGCCCCAGGCCCACCCCCACTTCCCCTGTCTGAACCCACCCCCCTGTTCCCCATCGGGCCCAGCCATCTCCCCCCTAGCCCACTCCCTCCTTCCCCCCACCTCTCACTGCTCACGCCCATACCGTGGCGGTCATCGCGCGGCGGAGGCCGGCAGCCGTCGCCGTGGCCTCCATCGGCCGGCCGACGACGCCCTATAAAGCTGCCGCGGCCGCCTCTAACCTAGCCCTTCCCACTTCCTCTCCATCCCGCCCCCGTGCGCTGCGCATCGCGCGGATGCCATGGCCTGTTGTCGTTCCCGTCGACGGCGGGCTCACCGCCGCCTCGGCCGTCGCCTCGCTCTACGACGCGTCGCCCTACCCTAACCCGAGGAAGCCTCTCTCCCCTCGTGCCGCATCTCCGTTCCCCATGCATCGCGGTCGCCCCCCCCCCTGGGTGGACGTTTTGGCCGCGACCACGTCGCCGCCCGCATCACCGGCGGCTCGCCCCTCCGGCCTGCCCCGCCGGACTACTCCGCCCTGCTCCGCAGCCTCAACCGCCGCCGTTCCCTCTACTGTGAGCCTCCCCTTGCTCTCCCTTCCCTACGCCCCTGTTGTGCCATGTCGCGCCGTGGTTGCCATGGCCGGGCACGCCTTCGCCGTGTCCAGCGCCGGCCGCGCCTAGCCTGGCCGCGCTCGGGCTCGCCCCGGACCTTGCCTGGCCACGCCCGGCCCACGCGTAGGCCGCGCCGTGCGCCTGCGTGTGCCCGTGGCCGCCCGAGGCCGTCGCGTACTGCTGCCGCTGAAACTGCTGGATGCCTTCTCTGAATCTATTACGTGTACTGAACCTTGCTGCTGTTGCTAGCTTGTAACCGTTTTGACAGCAACATATTAGCAAGGAAACAAATCAAAGATAGCTAAAAATGTTATGAATGGAAACTAGACATAACCAGCTTCAATTTGTTCCATTGGAGCAACTTCAGAAAATGCACGGATTAATTCCTACCAAATTTGCAAAATGCGGATTTATATTAAATCGCAAAACGAAGTTGACCCGATGGCCAATTTGGTGCTATGGATGAACTTGATATAGGTATCTGTCATGCCATCGAAGGACATGGCATGATTGTACAAATGTTATAGCGCAAAACACATGCTGGATGCATCTCCATCTGAGCTACGGATCAACGACAATCATCGGACAAACCTTACATCTCTTAACAATTCTGAGAATTAACGTCGGGCAACACTTTTTCGGCCAGGTTTTAATTAAGTAAATGTGCTCTACTAAAAATGCCATCGGTACCGGATTCTAGATCACTGACAACTGATGAAGATTGTTATAAGACACAAATTCATCGGTGGAGTGGAAACCTAAATCGCAGCCTTCCGAAAACTGCTAATTGATGTTTAAGACAAAAATTCCCATACTCAGCCAAATTCCAGAGAATCCAGAAATGAGGTAATGACACCTGGGCCCCACATTGACCCTGTTGACCGGTCAACCTTGACTAGTCAACTGTTGGCTGCGCCTCGACGGCCCCACATGTCATTGACTGTGGCTGGCTCAGTCTGAATATAAAAGTATTTACCGTTATTAATTTGAATTAAAATATTCCTGAAAATCAATTAAAGTTTACAAAATCATATAAAATAAACCGTAGGTCAGATCAAAATATTTTATACATCAAAGTTGATCAGAATAATACAACGAGTACGGATACGCTATCCATACCCCCACCGCACCTCTCTGGCATACCGAACGTGGAACATTTCCCCTCCGGTTCATCTGTTTGTCAGACGCCCGGTGCCGGTAAAACTATCCGGATGAATTTATTCTGAACATGAAAGTTGTTCAGAATAGTTCAACTAATGCGGATACACTATCCATATGTTTGTCAAATGTCCACGACACCTCAGACTTGGAACCTTCCCCCTTGGGATCATTTGTTCGGTAATCAACCGGTACTGATGCGTCATCCCCGGATAATTTCCCGCTCCGAGCAAAGCACCTTGCACTGCGATAGAATACCATTAACCATGCTTCTGCCATGTCTTGTATTTGTATTTCTATTATTGTTGTGTATTTATTGTTTCTCCCCCCCTCTTTTTTTGTCCGGTAGTCTCGACGTCCGCTGCTGATGCCCCTGTGATCGACTACTTCGTCGACGACCGTACCTCTACCGTCGAGATTACAGGCAAGCAGAGCCATTTTCCTTCCCCAGATATCACCTACCTTTCCGTACTTTTCTTGCACTAGGCATGGTTACTGCTGCTGCTACGTTACAATCCTATTCAATTGCATAGCATGTTTTTGTCGGCCCTTGATGTACCTTTCCTTTGTCCTATGCTGCCTTATAAATATATATATAATATTCAGCAGTAAACCCTGCGCATTGTTAGCTAGGTTTAGAATAGCGGGCCGTGACCACTCTGGTGAGTGAACGCGGATTACAAAATATTATAACTGCAACAGGTACGGATCAATGCAGACGCCCTAGGGAACCTACAACGGCGAGACTCTGCCGAGTCGCTTCGAGTATGACTTACGAGTGGATGGACTCGTATTTCACTCTCGTCGGCTCAGTAGCGTAGCATCACTGGGATGATACGAGGGTATTCCTCTTTAGTTCATTCCGCTGGTGTCTCGGCACCACCGGGGTGATACGAGAATATTCCTCTTTAGTTCATTCCGCTGATGTCTTTGTCGAACCTCTTCAAGTGTACCATCGAGGGTGATTCCTCCTGGTTCCACTTGATGATAGGAACTCGAATCAACTGGTGTCCTTACAGGTAAGGAGTTGGGTGACCCAACGGTGCCCGCGCAGGTTATCTTAGCGGAACAACAGGTCAGGTGTAATCCACCGGTGTGCGGCGGGCCTGGTACTGTTCGTGGCCGAAGGATTTCCTGTTGTACGAAAGTCGAGCTCTACCAAGAGCAAACGCGAGACAAGGTAAGGAGACGGTTCACCTTGTTGGTAACCGCACAAGTTGGTGGGACGACAGGGCAGGCACCGACGTTACTGGTGGTCCTGACTGCTGTCGTTGTCCGCGACTCATTCAATAAGGGGCAACGATAACGGTTGTCTCGGCAGAAAATTAATAAAAGGCTTAACGGGTTCGGCGGATGACTTGAGTAGCCTTTTGGCTTGTACGCACTACCTATGCGTGGGATTACGCGTTTGGGCGCCTCCGTAATGTAGCCTCGTTCGAAAGCTCTGAAAGACGTCCAGTTCAGCATTGCGGCAGGGACGGATCGCGCTGCGGCGTTGGAATTCACCCTCCTCGCAACAACCCGGAGAGCGAGGGGTGATAGGACCATGACCCCCTTGCACTTAGGGCTGTAGACCGGCGGGGACCTCTCTGATGAGTCGTAGGATGGACTGTGTTGTGTCGGATAGCCTCGGTGGGGCGCTCCCTAACCAGGTGTACGCCACCCTGGAGATCCGAGCGTGTAGTGTCACACTAGTGCACCCATGCAGGGAAGATTAATCTATCGATAGCCGTGTCCACGGTAACAGGACGCTTTATGCTGAAGCCAGATCCTACCACTACAAACTACTACTATTAAACTGTTGGTTCCGGGTTTTCTCCCTCGCGGGGATGTCGAGAGAGGGAACTCGGAGGCATTGTTAATTATGATTACAACTTATTATTATACAATGCTGCAGCTACTTCTGCTGCATTGTTACTTTCATTACTGTTATATTAAACTGTTGGCTGATTCTTACCTCATGCTGCAAGACTCGTCGGAAGATGCTAGTCTTCGATAGGCCTAGCTTCTCTTCCTTGCTCTGACTTTCTACCTTGCAGTCCACTATATACAGCCTCCCCTTTACATTTGATACAAATGCATAAATGCTTAGTAGCGGACGTAAGACTCGCGGGTATGCTAGATACTCACCTGCTTTATTTCTCCCCTTTTTTGTTTTGCCTGATCGGTCGCTGCAGTCGACGTTGGAGTCCAGGAGCAGGAGATCCCCGATGCCGAGCACCGCAACGTGAAGATCCCCGATGCCTTCTACGACGTCGAGTTCCCCTTTGACCAGGAGTAGTTTGGAGGTTCCCAGGCAGGAGGCCTCACCTTTTTGATCGAGTGTTGATTTTTGTGCTAGCCTTCTTAAGGCAACCTTGTACCCTTGTGTCTGTACTCAGATACTATTGCTTCTGCTGACTTTGTGCTCTCGAGCTGTTATATTCGAGCCCTCGTGGCCCCTGGCTTGTATTAAACAGCTTGTATTATTTTATTTGTAGAGTTGTGTTGTGATATCTCACCGTGAGTCCCTAATCTCGATCGTGTACCTTGCGTGTATGATTACTGTACACGGTCTGATTTTGGGGGCGTCACACACATCAAATCCATTTTGAACAACATCCCAGGCAGCCTTGTCAATGGATAAGATGTTTCTCATCATTTTGTCCTTCCAATATGGGTAGTCTTTTCCATTGTACACATGAATTGGTTCACCCAAGTGAATAGTTGCAAACGACATTCTTGACAACACTCTAATCGGTTAGACCAAAATACGCAGAGCGTAGAGAGTGCCTAGCTCTGATAACAATTGAAAGCTCAAGAATGATCAAAGGGGGAGGGGTGAATGATGACTTCTAAAAATTCTACAAAACTTAGAAGTGAAACAGAGAAACTACAAACAACTAAGTGTAACACGAAGGAATTGCACCATCGAAAGGCATGCTCATGCCGAAAGAAAATGAAACGAAAGGAAACATCGAAGGCAAACAGGCAGCAGAGTAAATACTGAATGTAAATAAAAGTAAGAAAATGAGCCTGACACGGCGATGTTTGGTGAACCAGTTCACACTCTAAAAAGTGCTACGTCTGGTTGGAGGGACATGTGATTGAATACCCGGAGCAAAACTCTCTCCGTCCTATTCTCCACTGCAACAAACTCCTCGAGCGTGTCCAGTTCTTACTCGGGGTAGATGATTCCGGACATCTCTGAAACCTTTACAAACTTCCTTCAGTAGTGATAATTTCTCTTTGACTGCTTGACAGACGACGCATAATTTTCTAGGAGACTTGCTAATATCCAAGATAACAAGGCTAGCTAATATCAACCTAAGTCTCTGTGAATTTCTCAACTCAGTTTGGGACTTGGGTTGGTTTTCTCTTGAGATATTCCTTGCGATGCTCACAACACTTCTGTCTCAGAATATTCAGTGGAGCAGCCAACCGAAAATAGCGGGTGGTCGCGGGGTATTTATAGGTGGCGATCCCAATGGAGAAATGACTGAAGTGACCCGATGCAACAGCTTGACGCGTGTCCATAACGGTCGGATTTTCAATCAAAGCGCAACTTTCCTTGTGGAGCAAGAAAGCTGATTCACCGAACGAGTTCTCTCTCAGAGGCACAAAGTGCGACGACTTTGCCTTCGAGCTATTACTCGACTCAGTGAGATTTCTCTCGGTAGTCTATCTTTGGGTTTTAAGTTGAGTAGAGAAAATTCACTTTGACTAAGATTTCAACTAGCAAACCCCCCTTGATAGTACGGTTTTTCTTACGACTCAAGAAAGTCAAAGAGAAACTGGCAAAAAGACTAAGTTTTCGTCCAGCTTCAGCTTTATCCTCGTTGTGATTCTTCTCGAGAACACCTTCATAATTGACGACATTTGTAGAGGTCATCATCCATCAAAGGCTTCGGTATTTGTGTGCAGCTTCGATGCAGTGAGTTGTCCTTCAACCTTCTACTTGAAAACTCCATTCTTTAGGAACCTAGATATCCGTTTATACTCGAAAACAATATTAGTTCCTCTACTTCTTTGTCCAACAATCTCAAAAACCTGTAACAGCCCAGAATCTCAATAGGAATGATAGACTACTCATATCAACAAGGTGCACCTTCTTTTCCTGAAGACCAGCTCCAAGGAACTACCAGGTTAAGCGTGCTTGGCTTGGAGTAGTCTTGGGATGGGTGACCAACCGGGAAGTTGATCCTGGGTGCGCACGAGTGAGGAAAAAGTGTGCAGAAAATACTAGTGTTGGTTTGTGAGGACAGTCTGGATCCCAGGCGCACCGACCATAGGAGATGATGAAATTTTGCCGGATATGTGATGATGCATATATGTGCTATTCTTATTGTGAAGGAAATGATGTCAATATTTTGTCGGAATGTTGATTCATTTCCGTTTCGGCAAATTTTGGCACTCTCTTAGTCCTATTTGTAGGAAGGTCATGCCAAAATTTTTAATGAAAAATGATTGTTTTACTTGTCTTGTGGTTCTATCACGTGCAGGCGATCGATATGGCGCCCGGCCATATGAGTGAATGTGTCGTGAACAAATATTTGAGATACGCTACAGACGACATGATACAAAATAATCGGAGGGAGATAAGATGTCCGTGTCGCAAATGCAAAAAAGTGGGCTTGCTGAACCCCTTTTCGGGAGAGTTGCTGGAGCATCTTCTCATACATGGTTGCATGGATGGCCACACTCAGTGGCTTGATGAAGATGATGATGATGAAGTCCATGATGGTGCGGTGGATCATGATCAGCATGACAATAATAACGATCACAGGCAAGAAGACGAAGAGCCGCCTGATGATCCTCCCGCACATGATGTTGGAGATCTAGAAGATGCTGAACAAAACATAACCGAAGACGATGACATGCAAACACTGCTAGCTTCAGCCGTGCGGGACCCTCATCTCAAAGAGCTGCTTCCAAAGAACACGACTAACTGCAGATTTTCTAGTATAGAGCAAGCTAAGCTGGCACAACTGGAGGTAGACTCGAATACTCCGTTGTATCCAGGTTGCGGATCGGAAGACTCTCGCTTGAAAGTAGCTCAATGTTCTCAAAATGAAGGCAAAACACAAATGGACTGACATAAGTGTCGACGCTAGCCTACAATACTGGCAGAGTAAGCTTCCGGAGGGCAACTCGTGTCCTAGAAGTTGTGATGACGCCAAGAAAGTCATGTGCCCCTTTGATTTACCGCATGAAAAATACCACGTGTGCATCTATGATTGCTACATTTATCGGAAAGAGGACGCAAACATGATCACATGTCCGGTGTGCAATGCAGCTCGATACAAGAAAGGGAAGAAAGAACCTCGGAAAGTTGTGTGGTATTTTCCGCTCATTCCCCGTTTGCAGCGGTATTTCATGGACTACAAGGAAGCCAAACTCATGAGGTGGCACGCGGACAGAAAAAATGTAGTATTGAAAGATCCAAAACGGTGTGAAAAGGCAGTTCTGACACACCCTTCGGACGCAAGCCAGTGGAGAGCATTAGATGACGTAGATGCAAGTTTCGCGGCAGATCCGAGGAACCTCAAGTTGGGTGTGAGCACCGATGGAGTGAATCCATACAGCAACCAGAGCAGCACACATAGCACTTGGCCCATGTTCGTATGGATATACAACCTCCCCCCCTGGTTATGCATGAAGAGTAAGTACATACACATGTGCATGATAATTCAAGGGCCAAAACAACCCGGCAACGACATCAATCTGTATCTAAAGCTACTGAAAGATGAGCTAGACACGTTATGGGAAGGGGTGAACACATGGGATGCCGTCGCAGAAGAATATTTCCCTATGAGAGCCGCCTTGCTTTGTACGGTGCACGACTATCTTGGCCACGGATATGTCGTAGGCCAGGTTTGCCACGGACATTGGGGATATATGAGGTGCATGGATGATCCAACGTTTATGCAACTTAAGAAAGATCCCGGGTCTTAAAAAACTGTCTACACGGGGCATCGAAGGTGGTTACACAAGGATGACCCGTGGAGAAGGCGTGGAGACCTTTTCAATGGTGAAGATGAGCTCCGGGGACCTCCACGTAAGAGGTGCGGTGAAGAAATATATGAGTTGTTGAATGATTGGGATCAGTGCCCTAAGCCAGGAAAGAAGCAAAAGGCACCAAAACCGCTCCTGGATGTATGGAAGACGAGGTCCGTGTTTTGGGACTTGAAGTATTGGTCTGTTCTCGATACGCCTCATTGCCTTGATCTAATGCATATCACGAAGAATGTGTTCGAGGGTTTGTTTGCCACTCTGCTCAACATGCCGGAAAAAACCAAAGATGGGTACATCTAGGTATCAGGGAAGAGCCTCTTGGGGGAATTGAGTCATCAGATGACGAGACAAACCGACACAAGGGAAAAAAGGTTAAGAAAAATGACTATCACTGCCCCCCATCCTGTTTCACTCTAAGTGAGAACGAGCTTCAACAATTAATCAAGTGAATTCTAGGAGTCAAAACCCCTTTCGGTTACTGTGGGCTGATAAGCAGATATCTAGACCAGCAGAAACAAAGGTTCAGCGGGATGAAGTCTCATGATTGTCATGTGATGATGATGCAGACATTTCCGGTTGCGATTCGAGCGATAATGGACAAGCACGTACGTGAAACCCTTTTTGATTTTTGTAACTTTTTCGACGTGATCTCTCGAAAGTCGATTACACGGAAGAAACTCTCAAGGTTGCAGGAAGAGATCGATGTGATATTATACGAACTTGAGATTTACTTTCCACCCGCATTCTTTGACATTTGTATGCATCTGTTGGTCCATATCGTGGAAGATATCATCCACCTCGGACCGGCGTTCCTGCACAACATGATGTCGTTCGAAAGGATGAATGGAGTCATCAAAGGATTCGTTCATAACAGGGCCCGTCCGGAAGGAAGCATCGTTCAGGGCTATCTTACCGAAGAGTGCATCTCTTTCTGCACGAATCTCTTGGGCGAAGTCGATGACCCTGTTGGCCTACCCAGAAATAGACACCTTGGCAGGCTCGATGGAGTAGGCCACAAGAATGGCCGGAGGGAATTGCATGTAGACTTTGAAAAACGACGCGTCGACTTTAACAGGGCAAACTTGGTAGCTCTACAACACCTTGAAATGGTCGATCCCTGGTGCAAAGAGCACGAAAACATCATTAGGAAGAAGTACACTGACCAGGGTAGGGAAAGGACAGATGGGGAAGTAATCAGAGAGCACAACTCCACTTTCTTGTGTTGGTTCAAAGAACAACTTATCGCTAATCCACCAATAGATTGTCCAGAAGGCAGAATCTTATGTGCTTTGTCACATGGTCCCTCACCCAACCTTGCGACGTTTCACGCATATGATATAAATGGGTTCACATTCTACACGGAAGAAAAGGATAAAAGTTTGGCTTATCAAAACTCAGGAGTAACGATGGTATCCTCAATCGGTAATGAAAAATTACGATACTACGCAAGGATTGAGGAGATATGGGAGCTTGACTACTTTGGAGAGAAGGTGCCGATGTTTCGTGTCAGATGGGCTAGGAGATCAACCGTCATGAAAGAAAACAAATACTTCACCACCATGGTTATACCCGAAGCCGGCAGCACTTCATCAAGCGTGAACATCACTGCGCAAAATGAGCCATGGGTATTGGCTAAGCACGTGTCCCAATGCTTCTTCATAACAGACCCCTGTAGGCCTAGCCGCGTGGTCGTGAGGAGAGGCAAAAGAAACATCATAGGAATGGCCGACGAAGAAGACTTCGACATGTTCGACGACCCAAATATCGAAGATGATGAAGATGACGACAATAAGGCAAAATACACCACAAGAAGGAGCAGAACGAAGCTACCTAGGTCAGGTCGTCCGTTCAAAAGAAGTAGTCACGATGTCGGGCTAAATTATGCAACTGCGACAAAAAAGGCAAGAAAATTACCAAACACTGAGAAAGAGGCGCAATGTGTGCGATGAAACTATGTATTGTTTTCTCTTTTGTATGAGACTACAAACTTGTATCGATGAACTAATATTATCGATGACACTCTTATTATATGTACCTCTTATTTGTATATAATATATATCTTTGACTTGCAATTATTTTATTAATTTATACATTTTTTGACTACTTTTATATGAAAACAACCCTTTTAATAAAATAGAGAGAAAATCAAATACAAGAATAGAAAAAAAAGAAGATACAAAAAAAGAAGCTCTGGCGGCCAGAATTGTTGTACGCCAGTGGTAGAGTCACCTCTAGCGGACGCTCCACTTTTGCACGCCAGGGAAAAAAGTATAGCGCTGGCGGACGTGGTTGTCTGTCCGCCAGCGGTAACTTGGGTACCATATGACTATGCTCCCCCGCCTATTTTCTGGATCACATCTCTTCTCCTCTTCTCTCTTCAACCGCTCCCAGCCACACCCCGTGCGCCTCCCATCGCCGATGACAGCCACCGTCCGCGCCAGAACGGACGCCCGCTGCTCGCAGGAACGGCCGCCACCGCCTCCTGACCTCTCCCGTCTGTAGTACGCCACCGCCCTCTCCCATCTCTCTCCCCTCCCCTCCCCATCCCCCTCCCTGACGAACCCTAACCCGCCGCTCGCCTGTCCGCAGGTAGAAGAAGGGGCACCAGGACGAGCACCGCCACCTGACGCCAAGAGGGGAGAAGGAGGCCACCTCGACCACAACCTGCACCAAGAGGAGAAGGAGACCACTTTTTATGGTTCTTGTCTAGTTCCTATCCAGTTTGGGTTTATGCATAATTAAATACTGTTTTTAAGTATGTATAGGATCTATTCCTTGTTTTATTCCTGCCATGTGTAGTTCATCTTATTATGTGTAGTTCATCAAATTATTTTGTAAATATACTATTTAGTAATTATATCTAGCCCATGCTAGTGGGTGCTGTGTATCTATATGCAGAAAATACCCAAGTGCAAGTCTGTGCTTGTGTTCTGCATGTAGCAGATCTTTTGATATATTTACTGATGGGTTCAACGTTGCTAAATTTTCCCGTGGAGATACATGTAATTGTTTCATCTCAAAAACAATGGTGCTCCTATGCTAGAACCAACATGGTCTTGTTTGGAGTGACACAAGACTGGATTTCTTGTTTTTCAGAGTATTAATTCAGAATCATTGTATCAGTTTGCATGCTTTGTTCTCAGGGTAAAATGGTTGTTATAAGAAATTAAGCATAGATGTTCTGGACTATCACTCTCTTCTTCTGTGACATTTTCTATGGTTATGGCTACATCCCTTTTCTATCCCTAAACTCCTTCTTCTCTAAAAACTGATAAAGAGCAGATGCTGCACTTGCTTTCTTGTTCAAAGTGGCTATTAAAAAATCCTCCTAAGCTAGTTAAGAGCTTGTATTTTAAACTCACATAGCCATTCTTGTAAGGCCTGTTTCAGTTCTCAGATAAATATAGGCTAGAAATAAATCCAGAAGAGAAAGAAACATATGTAGCCAGACACATACTTGTTGGGAATGATAATGCAGAAGAAGTAAATTCAGTTGTTTTTTGTTTTAGTTTTTTTAATGCTTTCTGCTGGCTGCTCTGTGCCCCAGCATATTTCCAGTTTGCCTGCTCTGTGCCCCAACATATTTCCAGTTTTCTTGCACACTTTTTATTTAAGATGACATCAGAATAAACTACTTCATACTCATATCTAGCTAGCTATCTAATCAGTACTATATTTTGTTGTTGTTTTGTTGGCACTAACTTATGTGTTCTTATAATGTAGAAAAGCAAGATGAGTTGCCACCGTACCAGCCCCCGTGTGCTATAGCATGTGAGGTGATCTCTTCATCTTCTCCTCCTCTAGTGATCTCCTCCTGTGAATGAGATAGGTTGTTGTTTTGCTGGTGTTGTGGTCTTTCTGTTTTGCTTATACAGGTGCTGCCACATTTGTGGTGTTGGTCCAGTTATAGCTTTATGCATGTGTGCTCCCACATTGCTGGTGTTGTTGTGTGCTGCTGGTCAGTTATATCTTATATATGCATGTACCCATGAGGTGCTGGTCCACATTGCAGGTACCCATGAGGCCTTGAGATTGCCGGAATGTTGATTAAATTCCATTCCAGCAAATTCGGGTACTCCATATGTCCTATATTCAGTAAAGGTCATGCCAAATTTTCCGTGAATTTTGGCATGACTTTTGCTAAAAATAGGACATGCTAAAAATACTGAAAATGAGAGCTTTAACTTCATGTTCTGCATAGGTAAATTTTTCTATAGTTAGTGAAGAATTTTAAACTTTGCTGAACTTAACTGAACATGCTACCCGGTGATAATAGATGACCTAGTATACACACATGCTACTTTTTTATAACTCATTTTGCACTAACCTATCCCACTTACTAGTAGTATTTTTAAATGGTGATAATAGATGTCAAACGAGGAAGCCGGTTGTTCTCGGGTACCTGTCGATCCCGAGGATCATCCTTATTTCTCAATGCTTGCGGCTCAACAGCTTGACGATCAACATGATGAAGGCGGGGATGCAGGCAACGATAGCACTACTAGTGGTGCCGGGGATGGCAACGAGAACACTACTAGTGGTGCCGGGGATGGCAACGCGACCACTACTAGTGGTGCCGGGGATGGCAACGCGACATCTGGTAGCGAAGCCAAGCGACAGCGTAAGGAAAGGGGCCTAAACAAGATCCGCACCATCCGGGAAGAATTTACGGAGGTGGAACCCGCTAGCGGTTTGCCTACACAGCCAACTCATGTTACAAAAGGGTACGGCATCAGCATTGGATGCATCCTTCGAGAACTCGTCAACATCAATGAAGAGGACATTAGGGCAAAAAGCAAGGAACATGTGGCCACCCTCCTCATTCAGAGGCTGCACGCGCGATACAAGTTCCCGGAACCCTATGATAACCTTGATATCAAGAAAAATCTGGTGAACACATTCGCCCTAGGCAGGTTCAGCAAAGCCTTGTCCAGTTGGAAAGGGTATGTGAGGCTGGAGCTTGATGCGGGTTACGATTTTGATAAGATCCAAAGCCACTGGCCGTCAATTTCGGAAGAGGACTTCAATGGTTTCAAGGCCAACTATGACCTACCTGCAACAAAGGCGCTTAGGAAGTGGGGGAAAGATATGCACGAGAAGAACGTAGCTCCCCACAATCTCGGAAGTCGTGGTTACCCCGGAAAGCAGCCAGTTTGGGATAAGGAGGACGCGGAAAGGAAAGGGCCGGACCCCTACCCGAAGTTTAAAAACCCGCTCGGAAATCGATTTGTGTGGGCCCGATACAAGGTAAATCCCAAAACCAAGGATCTATGCACGAACAAGAAGGTCAGGGGGCTTGAGAGAAAAATTCGGGAGGAAGAAGAATTAGCTCAATCTCAAGGATCCTCAACCCAGCTGTCGTATGACGCCTCTTTTGAAAGGGCGCTAAACAAGGTAATGAAATTGTCGGTGTCAGCGCCACCGCATCGTGGCCGTGTGGTCGGCGCCGGACTCAATCACAAACATTCATTTTACTACCCTGAGACCAAGGAGGCACGAAAGGAGAGGAAGAGGACCGAGGAGAAGAATGTGAGGGAAGAATTGGAGACCGTGAAAGCTGACATGCCCAACATAATCAATGCGCAAGTGACACAGACTGTCAACAACCTCCTTTCTACCATGATGAAGTCGATCGCGGATTGGATCGACGGAGGCCGACAAGGGCATCTCCCCACAATCACCTTAGGTGCCAGCAACTCGAATAATGAGCCGCCTATTGTGGAGATCAATACGACGGCGGCCGACAACACACCACAAGGTGTGAGGGATGAATCGCCGGCCGGCACCGCGCCTCGTAGCAGCCCTTCCATCTCTTACACGCCAGTGGTCGTCCGCGGTCCCTCGTCATTAGACGAGCTCAACGCCCTGACGGTAAATAAGCGCCGCAAAAGTCTCGACTAGTTTAATTGGCGCTTTCTTGCCCTCTCTAACGCCTTACATGTTTTCGCAGGCCGACAAGGTGGGATGCACATTGCTATTACAAGTCAACAATGAGTTGAAGGACGTGGCAAAGGCACGTATCGTGACACCACTTAACTGTGTGTTCCACACAGTTCCTATGTCCGATACCATGTTTAGGGTTACATTGGACCGGGTGTTCCCGGGTTGCGCAAATTAGGATCCTCCGACTCAACCCCCCGAAGCCGATTGTGAGTTGAACCTTGAACAATGCTTGTCTTGGCCAATGCTATGGCCTAAAGATATGATTCGTCTGGACCCTTCTTTCATCACGCCAGAGAAAAATGAGGCATTTGCTGAACCTGCGGATCATCACGACGACGATGATGTTCGCGTCGAAGACTTCCTCGTTGATGACCACGACTTACCTGCTGCCAGCCAGGGTCCTCTTGATGATACACAAGTCGCCGGTCCCAGCCAGGGTCCTCCCCGCTCGACGAGGCGTTTATTCTCTTCTCAAGGAGCGCCAGAAGCATCCCCCTTCATCCCTCGTGATCCAGCTGGTCTCAGCCAAGACACACTCCAAGAGGCGCTCCAAGATTCATTTGTGCATCCTGCTAGCAAGAAGACGACGGGGCGGAAAAGAGCGAAGAAACGTGCCTTTGACTCCAGCAGCCAGCCGGTGGAGGGGTGTAGGAAGCCAATCCGGGTCCAGGACAAGGTACCCATCATAAACTGGCATGAGATCCATGAGTTGGGTAAACCGATGTTGCCTCCAAAATTGTTAGAAATCGTCACTTAGGATATGAGGAACCTCCATAATGCTATTCTTTATGTGGAGACAAATCTTGCCAAAGATGACAATCCAATATACCCGCTTTACATAGAAAAGGTACCGGATGGCTTGGGATTTGTGGATAAATACCTAGGGGACTTGTTCTTATTGATATTTAATGACATCTTTGACATGTTCCACATGAATGCGCTCCACCCATCCATGGTCCGCTTGTCTGCGCTAAGCTTCGCTCACCAGCTCATCAAAGAGAATTCCCCGAACATCACTATAATGGACCCCTTCTACATGCAAGAACAGTTCTTGAACAACCCTAAGGGTAAGATAGCGGCAACGAAGTACATCGAAGATTTCTACGTGGATCATCCTTCCAAGAACATCTTTCTCATGCCTTACTTCCCTGAGTAAGTCATTCTCGCTTGCAGCCGTAACATGCTTTTGCTATCGCTAAACTAATCTGAGGCTGATGATCTCTTTGAACTACAAACTATTTTGTGTAGCAACCAATACGGAACCCTCATCGCTCTCGAGCCGAAAGACTCTCTTGCCATATATCTCGACTCGGGGAGTCATCAGAAGTACAAAGACTACAAGATAATCAAGGATGTTCTGGATGATGCTCTCACTGGCTACTCTTATAGAGAGGGCATCATAAAAAGAAAAAACCAAAGGCGAGGAAAGTACACATTCATCCATAAAACAGACTTCGCCTGCATCAAGCAGGCGCCAGGCAGTACGAGGGAGGCCTGGTACGCCATCTATCATATGCGCGAGTACGTAAAGGATGAACAACGACTACAATATCTGTCGTCTCTCGCAAAATGGTGCGGAACCTTGGCGGGGTCCTCCGATGCCGAAGTAAGACAAGAGTTCGGCCGAATCCAGCAAATGATCGCGCGAACAATCTCCAGGGATGTCATACATAGCAATGGGGTGTTCTTCTACAGTCATCGTCCACTACCTAACGCTGACATAAAAGCCCGCTTACATCAACATGGTGATGACAGACCATTCAACTCATTGCAAGGTTATCTCCCGTTCCCTCCGCTGAAGCCGAAGCCGAAGACGAAGCCGAAGCCGAGCAAGAAGTGAGAGGGTGTGTTCTCTATGCATGTAGCTAGTTTTTTTCGAACAATCGATGAACATGTGTTGTAAACTTTATCTCATGTTGACCTTGTGTACGTACTACATGATGCATATATTCTATAATTAGGGTTATAAGAATCATGTGCATACTTAACTATTTGCTATCAAATATTGTGGACATGTGAACTCCTTTTACATTGAACTAAGTCTCCTCTTATAATGCATCAATGTACACACATATTCCTTTTTAACTATCTTGGTTAATATTTTTATATGTCTTTGATACTGCAGAGATGAAGAGTGGTATGTGGTGTACGAAGGTAGCGTTCCAGGAGTCTATGAGCACTGGGAAGATTGCTTCAAGCAAGTCAACAAGTTCAAGGGAAACAACTACAAGAGCTACAAGAGTAAAGCGGAGGCGGAAGCTCGGTACTTGAACTACCGGCGAGGGCAAGAGAGGAAGAACCACCGGATGAAGTCCAACTTCATCGTGATCCCCTTCTTGCTCATCGTCTTTACCATTCTCTTGTATGCGATTGTAATATAGATGACGGTACATCCTTTCGAAAAACCTTGCGACCTAAACTACCAATTCCATCGAGATGTAGTTTGTCTGTGATACAATGTAGTGATGTAACTCCCAACTTATCTATTTTTCTGTTTGTGATCTATGTGTGATGCCACTACAACTTCTCTATTTTGGTTAGTAATGTGATGTAACAATATTTGATCATTCTTGTATATTTGAACTTATGAATTCTGTGTATTTGTATTGTGTTGGTAAACTGTGAAAATATTTGAGTATTTGTGTTGCTGGAATAACAAGTTTCAGCAGAAAAGTAATTCCAGAAAACATATTCCTGGCGTACATAAATTTTTCTGCTGGTGGATAGTACCTAATCCAGAAATAATACTGCTGGCGTACATTAGATTGACCATCGGCGGGCAAGTGGGGACGCCAGAGGGACTGGAGGACATCTCTGGCGGGCAGCATGTTTGTATGCCAGCGATAACAGAAGGTAGCGCTGGCGTACAATTTGTAAGCTAGCGGTACCTGTTACCACTGGCGTCACATCTCTGGTGTACGCCTGCCCGCCAGCGGTAGGTAAATTCTGTACGCCAGCAGTAGGCTATTTCCTACTAGTGGGAACGTTCCTGCTGGGCCGACAAGGACGTCGGTTCCTTTGAGGGGTGGTGTATGTAACAGCCTGGGATCTCAATAGGAATGATAGACTACTTATATCAACAAGGTGCACCTTATTTTCTGGAAGCCCAGCTCCAAGGAACTACCAGGTTAAGCGTGCTTGGCTTGGAGTAGTCTTGGGACGAGTGAGGACAAAGTGTGCAGAAAAGACTAGTGCTGGTTTGTGAGGACAGTCTGGATCCCAGGCGCACCGACCATGGAATCGGTGGTTAACCGGTTGGGAGTGTCGGGGCGTTACAAAACCTTTGGGGAAAAACTTGCTCTTACATACCCGCCGAACGTTAGATCGACGCATGTACGTAATTCTGCGAAGGTAGACTGCAAGATCGGAAGATGCGCGGCGAAGCCGACGGATCCGAACAAATCTGATTCTGCACGAGTCGTGGACACGTCGAGTGCTGATGAAGTCGCCGAGTTGCCGACTGCTGGTGATGGAACCGTCGTGTCGTGGGATGACCCCTGGGTAGGGTCGCCGAGGAGAAATAACCTTTCAAGACGAAGATCACCATTCTAAGGACCGTCAATCTAAGAAAGTCCGACCTAAATCGGGCCGACCTGAAGACCAGCATTCGGAAGAAGGCCGGTCTGATCAAGGCCGATTGAAGACCGCCGATCTGAGGATCGCTAATCTAGAAGAGGACCAAGCAGCAAGATCAATCTCCAGAGGGCCGAGCTGATTAGGTCGGAAGCCAATTTTTCTAGGAGAGCGCAATCGGCCTCTCCTAAGTTCATTCGACCCATGAAGACAAAAGACCATCCGAGATAACCACGAGAGTTGACCTTGGGCCGGATGGGCGCAACCGGCCTGAGGTCATCAATAGGCGATCCCGAGAGATCCGCGTGGTAGACAAAAAAGTACCATGCCGACCTGTCAGACTCATGATGTTCCCTCAACACATCAGCTGACAGGGCGGCGGAGGCGACAAGGCACTGAGGCAGCCGCAAGGCTAGACGTAGAGCACTCCAGGTCTACACAGCAAGATTCCAATATAAATTAGGGCTACAGCTTTTAGCGCCTGGCACCCATAAAGGGCACAGTCGGCGGGACCCAGCAGCTCTCTAGAGGCCTATAGTTCGGCCCTAGACCAACCGGAGATTACTATATTACCCTGGGCTCGGCCTATAAGAGTGTAACACCCTCTGTGTCTGTAACAGTAATCACTATCACTGTTGACCATCGCTGTTGTTAATCACTGTTGCTCATCATGCCATGGTCAATTTTGTTTTTGATCATTTCATTAATCATGATGGTTGATATTAAAACTAATGTGCCATCTATGCCTTGGTCATCATGGTTCAAATGAAAATCCAAAAATCCCTTTTTCTAGGTATTAAAACAATGGGCAAAAATAAACCTTGCCCAAAAACCTTGCAACCACTTTTATAAATTGCATAATAATCAGTAGATCATGGAAATGTGTGCATGGGAATTTATTGGTCCATGAAATAATTCAAACAATAAAAATAGTAGCTTAAAAAGTTCAAATTAAATAATTATTATTTAAATGAGATACTAAATGGTTTTATTTAAAGCCCAAACTTTTTATAGCACTTGTGTGGGTGGTAATACTAATTATCCAAGCCCAGCCCACCCGGGCGCCCCCTTTCTTCAACCCCCTGTTCACAGGGGGGGGTACGTGGCGCCATCGCCAAGGCCGACGCCTCCGTGGCGGCCATCGAGGCCACCTCCGGCGAGGTTAAAGGCCCTTGCCCCCCATGGAAACCCTAGCCTCTCCCCCCCCCTCCGCTCTTCCTCCTCACGCCGCACCTCCCTCCCTCGCGTTCTGCCTCGTCCCCGCGCAGGAGCTGCCGCGGCCGCCGTCACCGCGTCGCCGCCGTGGTCGTGGCCAACGACCACGCCGGGCTAAGCCACCGCGCCCAAGCGCCTCCCGGGCCTCCTCTTCACCTCCGCGAGAAGCCAATCGACGCAGGGACACCCCTCCCCATCGCAGTCGACCCCCTCCCCGCCCACGGCCGCCGCCTCCCCTCGCTAGATTCGTCGACTCCGGTCAGCCCCGGCCATAACCGAGATGGCCATCGGCTTCCCCACTGTGAGCCGCACCCATTCCCCCCTTCCCCTCTCGATTTGTCGCCCGTGACCGTCACCCCATAGCTGCCGTGCCCGCCGGCCACCATTGCAGTGGGCTCGAGCTCGACGAGCTCGGCCGGGCGCTCCTGCCCCGCGTCGCCCCGCGCCCTGCCCCTCCCCGCGCTGCTGCGCTCCCTCCTCGTCGTGCCCCCCTCGCCGGAATGGCTTGCCCCGGGCCCCTCGCCGCCGGCGATTCCCTCCTCCCTCACCGACCTCTGGACATGGCCACGGCCATGCTTGGCCGGCCTGTGTGTGGTGGCCTTAGGCCACTGCCAGGTGGGGCCAACCCCTGGTAAAAAGAAAAGAAATAAAGGAAAAGAAAAAGAACCCCCTAGACTATGACATGTAGGGCCCCCTGTCAGTTCAATATTAAATGGGTTAGTTTAGTTAAATTAACTAATATGTGAGTATGACATATGGACCCCACTGGTAATTTAATTAAATTAGATGTTTTAAATTGCTTCTGTGAATGACATGGGGGTCCACCCTGTCAGCACTACTCTGGATAAGGTTTTGGATAATGTTGCATTTTTAATAATAAAGAAAATCCAGAAATTATTTTAAAATGATTTAAACCTTTGAAAATTAATACTACCTCCGATCCATAATAAGTGTCGCTCATCTAGTACTAAGTTTGTACTAGCTTAGTACAAAATCTGCGACACTTATTATGGATCTGAGGGAGTATCTTTTAAATCGTAAGTCAGATGGAAAACCTTTATACATGTAAATTGATCAAAAAAATACAACGAATATGAATACGCTATTCGCATGTCAACCACCCCCCTCTAACACAACGAACATCGACATCCCCCCTCCGGGTCGTCTGTCCGGTAATCGCCCGGAGCCGGTAAAATTGCCGGTTAAAATTCCCATTTCGTCTGCAACGTGTAGCACTGCGTTAGTTCACCTCTAGCTTAACGTTTGCCATGTCTTGTTTTTCTATTGCTATTATTGTTGTGTATTTATTGTTTCTTCCCCCTCTGTTATTGTCCGGTAGTCCCGACATCCGCTGATGATGCTCCTGTGATCGACTACTTCGTCGACGACGATCGTACCTCTACCGTCGAGCTTCCAGGCAAGCAGAACCATTATCTTCCCCAGATATCGCCTATCTTTCCGTACATTTCTTGCACTACGCATTGTTGCTGCTACGTTACAATCCTATTCAATTGCATAGCCTGTCATTGTCACCCCTTGATGTACCTTCCTTTATCCTATGCTTCCTATTATATATATTATATTCAGCAGTTAGCCCTGCGCCTTGTTAGTCAATAGGATTAGATAGCGGGCTATGTTCACTCTGGGAGTGAATGCGGATACGATACATTACAACTGCTACAGGTACGGTTCATAGCAGACACCGCTTCAGGCCCCTACCCCGGCTCTGCCGAGCCACCTCAAGTGTGAGCCATCGAGGACTAATCCTTGTACTCCACTCGTTGATGACTCTGTATAGCCATCCTAGGGTACTGAACCACGGTTGTCCTTACAGGTAAGGAGTCGGGTGACCCCATGGTGCCCGCGCAGGGTATCTTAGCGGAACGACAGGTCAGGTGTATTCCACCGGTGTGCGGCGGGCCTGGTACTGTTCGTGGCCGACAGATATCCTGTTGTACGGAAGTCGAGCTCTTCGGAGCAAACGCGAGACAAGGTAAGGAGACGGTTCAGCTTGTTGGTAACCGCACGAGTTGGTGGGACGACAGGGCAGGCATCGATGTTACTGGTGGTCCTGACTGTTGTCGTTGTCCGCGACTCACCCAGTAAGGGGCAACGATAGCGGTTGTCTCGACAGAAAATAATAAAATGCTTAATGGGTTCGGCGGATGACTTGAGTAGCCTTTTGCCTTGTACGCACTACCTATACGTGGGATTACGGTGTGGGCCCTCCATGTTGTGGTCTCGTTCGAAAGCTCTGAAAGACGTCCAGTTCAGCATTGTGGCGCGGTCGGATCCGCATCCATGATAGAGTTGCGTGGTATCCACCGTCCTCACAACGACCCGGAGCGCGAGGGGTTATAGGCCCATGACCCCCTTGCACTTAGGGCTGTAGCCCGGCGGGGACCTCTCTGATGAGCCGTAGGATGGGCCTCGGCGTGTCGGATAGCCTCGGTGGGGTGTTCCCTAACAAGGTGTACGCCACCCTAGTGATCCGAGCGTGTAGCATGACACCAGTGCACCCCTGCAGGGAGTTTAATCTATTCGAATAGTCGTGTCCATGGTAATAGGATGCTTTATGCTGAAGCCAGACTCTACCACAACAAACTACTACTATTACACTATTGGTTCCGGGTTTTCTTCCTCGCGGGGAAGTCGAGGAGGGGATCTCGGAGGCGTTATAATTATTAATAATTACAACTTACTATTATACAATGTTGCAGCAACTTCTGCTGCATTGTTATTACATTCATGCTATTGAACTGTTGGCTATTCTCCTCTTGTTCTTCAAGACTCGTTGGAAGATTCTAGTCTTCGATAGGCCTAGCTTCTCATCCTTATTCTAATTTCTACCTTGCAGTCCACTATATACAGCCTCCCCTTTCCATTTTATACAAATGCATAATTGCTTAGTAGCGGACGTAAGACTCGCAGGTATGCTAGATACTCACCTTTGCTTTATTTCCCCTTTTCGTTTTGCCTGATCGGCCGCTGCAGTCGACGTTGGAGTCCAGGAGCAGAAGATCCCCGGAGTCCTCTACGACGTCGAGTTCCCCCTTTGGCCAGGAGTAGTTCGGTGGATCCCAGGCAGGAGGCCTCGCCTTTTCGATCTGTACCTATGATGGTATTTGTGATAGCCTTCTTAAGGCAAAACTTGACTAACTATGTCTGTACTCAGATATTATGATTGTTTAACTTATGATTTCGGATACACATGACCCCTGGTTGTAATATATGTTTTATTTTATTTCAGTCTAGTGTTGTGTTGTGATATTATCATCGTGGCACCTTGATTTCGGTCGTGTACCCTGCGTGTATGATTACTGTACACGACTCGATTTTGGGGGTGTCACAAAGAGCCCCAGGGATCCCTCCTACGTGAGGGGACGACCGCATTTACTTCACCTCACCCACCCACCATAGAGAGATCAAGGAGAGAGTTGTGCTTAGAGCCCTCTCCCCTTCCTCTCACACAACTCACGGAGCATTCATTGTACCTCGAGTTATTGCTTATAGCTAGCTCGGTAGGACTAGGGGTGTTATCTCTATGGAGAGCCCCAGACTTGGGTACATCGCGGTGTCTCACTGTGTTTGTCCCCACTCTCGATTCCGGCACCATCGACACTCACCTCGGTTTTTCCCCCACTTTAGCCATCCCCATGGCATCTGACGTCACATATCGACGACAGTTGGCACCCACCATGGGGCAAGACGAGGGATTGGCTGGCGTAATGATCTGGACGGTCCCATCCTCAACATCGAGCGTGCGCTTTGCTTCCGGCCTGGTTCTCAGGTACAGGGCATGGGACTACGTCATCGACAATGCCTCGCGGTTCGGGATAGAAATACCCCTGCCGCGTGGCGTCATTGTGCCTTTTGGCAGCCACCGTATTTTAGTCGTGGCCCTTCCGGAGGGATATCCTAGGGAGATACGGGTGTTCTCTGATCTCACAAACCCGTTGTCGCTTAGTGAGTGCTCTGTGGAGTCAGAGGGCATGACTCCGCACATCCGTGCATAGGTCATGATGGCGGGAGCGTCAAGTCGCCACAGCTCCACCAGCGCCGCAGCCCGAGCTGCGAGAAATGCGACAACATATGCAACAGGCCCGAGAAATCTGCAAGAGGTGCTCCGCACTCCTGTGAGCCTCAGCGCAGATCTATCGGCAACTGACGTCGAGCTGGAAAAGGCTCGCCAAGATTTGGCCGAGCAGTCAGATCGGATGGACATTCAAAAACACCATCTGGAAGCCACAATCAAGGAGTACAATGCCGCACATGGCATCGTGCCGCACATAATCCCACAACCCATGCTGGAAGATCTCGGCACCACTGGCCAAGCAGTCGGTAGAGAGCTGGCAGGGACCCAGCAACCAGTAGCATCCACCATCATTCCACAGCTTGTGTACAGTTCTCCGGTGAAGAACCTGAGAGCTTCCGAGAAGATTGCCCAAGATCTAGAGCACTTGGAGGGAGAGGAGATGCAAGAGAGGACGCGCCGAATGCGCGATCTTTTAGCAGCAACAAGCCAGCAGCAGAAGGCAGACACCGAGCAACCCCAGAGGCCCACGACATCAAAGTCAGTTCGGCCAACTGCGGGTGCAATCCAGCAGCAGAATGCGCTACCTTGGCAGCAAAGGTAGGCATCTTCGCCGCATGGGAACCAACCTCGCAGTCGGAGGAACCAAGGGGTTGGGCACAGTCGGATGGACGAGCCAGCAGTAAACAGCAGGCGTCAAGAGCAACCGCCGGTGTCAGTTCGTCCCGCTATGAGTGTGCGTCTGGGCCCCGAGCAATCGCGGACAATGATGCAAGGCACCGCATTGAGCAGCTGCAGCAAGATCAGCAGAAGGACGAAGAAGCACCAGCCGGTCCGTCCTGTTTTGGGCCGTGCATTCGGCAAGAGCAGTTCCCCAAAGGTTTCACATTATCCAAGGACACCCCCCCAAGTACAATGGATCAGTCAAACCGCAGGATTGGCTGGTCGATTGTATGACCGCAGTCGGCATCGCAGGAGGCAATCGGCGTGTGGCAGTTCGCTATGCACCTCTCATGCTCCAAGGTTCAGCTCGGTCCTGGTTGAACAGCTTGCCCAGCAACAACATCAACTATTGGACGGATTATGATGACACATTCGTGCGCAACTTGACTGGTACATATGAGCGGTCAGGTCTGCCCCGACACTTAGCTTTGTGTGTACAAGGAAAGGACGAGCCCCTTCGCGATTACCTTCAGCGGTGGATCAAGCTCAGAAACACTTGTGCGGGGGTTCATGAAATCCAAGCCATCCATTACTTCACTAGCGGCTGCTTGGATGGGTCAATGCTGAAGCACAAGCTCCTGCGCAAGGAGAACACATCTTTGGCCGATCTGATGAAGACAAACAATTCATTCACCGCTTCTGATTCTGCAATGTGTCCGATCCAATTGATTCCCAACAGCCTCACTCAGGGGCAATCTTCTGGGCAGCAGCAGCAGTCGGCATAGGCCGGAGGCCCCGGTCCCAATCGGCGCGAGATGCAGCGCAACAATAAAAACAACTTTAAAAACAACACTGATGACCCTCAACGTTAAGGGATCTGTAGCAGCATTTTTGATAAGTAAGAGTGTCGAACCCAACGAGGAGCGAAAGGTATCGATAGGTGATTTGGACAAGGAATAGCTGCAAGCACTGAAAGATAACTTTTTAGGGGTTTTCGATATAAGCAACAATAAGATAAAAGCAAGCAAAGTAAATGGCGCTGAGGAGCAGAAAGCGGCCCAATCCTTTTGAACAAATGATAAGCCTAGCAACTGAACTTATAAAGACTAAAGCGTTCTTGAGGACACATGGACAGGTAGTCACGTGCTTTCGCCATATTCCGTATCGATAACAAGTGTTGTGCTGATAAGTGTTGAGTGGGTGGATCTATGCTAGCACACCTTCTAGACTAAGATAAGTGCACTCTTATGATTAAACATCTTGCAAGCATCCGCAAATACAAGATAGAAATTAAGGAAAATCCTAACCACAGCAATAAGATCAAGGATCCATTATTCCCTTGTGCAAAAGTGTGCAAACTGGGGTTTAGGTTTCTGTCGCTCCGGCAACCCACCATAAGCATTCTTTATACACAATGTATCCCCCTAGGTCCTTAATAAGGCGAAGTGTTGAGTGTTCGACTCCCACAACACTACTAGGAAAATAACAACACAACACAAATTACTTCAACCTCATATGACTACTAACAACTAGACTTCTCCCATGTACTCAAGAACTAAAGTAACTACTCACAAGACATAAAAGAGATCATGATCAGAGGTGATAAATATATGATAAACAATCTGGTCATAATGATATTTCTCCAAAAAAACTCAATAGTATTCACCACAAAGTAGTAATCAACACCAATAGAGTAGAGAGGATAGATAGTACGGATTTCAACACAAGATAAACTTGTGAAGGGAGATTGGATGGTGGTGGAGATGGTGCTGATGTTGGGGATGATGTTGATGATGATCTCGATGATGCCCGTGATGATGGTGATGATGATGGCGATGATCTCCCCTTCCGGGAGGTGATCTCCTCGGCAGAATCTGCCCGCCGGAGATCCCTTTTCTTCTCTGTAAGTTTCCGCCACGGATCGGCAGCGGAACTCCGTGAAAGCTTCTTTTTTAGGGTTTTCGCGTTACGAGGAGTATATAGGCCAGAGGGGGGAGCCGGGAGTGGCCCCAGGGCTACAGGAGCCCTCCCGGCGCGGCTAGGGGTGGGGCGCGCCAGGTGGCCGCCTGGGGCTCCTGTGGCCCCCCTCTGGCCCCTCTTCGGCGTGTCTGTGATAATCTTCTGGAAAATACCCTCCGTCGATTTTCGGGTAATTTGGAGGTATTCTTCTTCAGCCACTCAGCATCCACTTTTTTACCGCTGAATCCTGCGTCTGCTGCTTCCGCATCGGAAAGTTGCAAACTGTGTAAAATAAGCCAAAACAACATAAGAAAATCATGGTAATGTGAAATATATCAATGAATAAGGATGAATTACGATATAAAATAGTGATGCATTTTGGACGTATCAACTCCCCCAAGCTTAGACCTCGCTTGTCCCCAAGCGAAAACTGAGCTCGGTAAACCTGTCCACAAGTTTAGAGAGTGAAGTGTCGATAAATAAAATACGGACAAGAAGCATCATGATTTCTTCACCAAACTCAAACATCCTCAACAACAATCTTCAACTCATCAAGCCCTTATGAAAGAGTAATAACAATTATAAACAAAAGTAGGGCTAAGGAAACTCATCAAATCATGGCAAACATGTCCTTTGGTCAAGAACAACTAATAGCTTTTACTTTTGCTCTTTCTTTTTATATTTTGAAGAGGCAATTTGGAACTTTTGAAAGAACAAGATATTAGTCATGAAGTGAGAATGCTAACACAAACAAAGATGTTTGCTTGGCAAAAGATTTTGCAAAAAACTTAGTTATCAAAAGATAATGTCAACAATGATATGGCAAGGCAAAACTTAATGCAACATTATATGGATGAATCCTCATCAATCATCAAGTGTCTGTTCTCTTTGAGAAAGGAAGAAGTAGGAAACTGACTCAACATAAAAGTGAAGGAAAGGCCTTGTTAAAGGCAAGCAGGGAAAACTCAAGTGCTATCCTTAAATCAAACAGAATGAAAACAAGTTTTGAGAGGTGCATGATTTGTCAACGAATGCTAATAGAAAACTCAATTACTTCTCAGATTGGACAAGTTTCGAGGAACGGCTCCCACACAGGGACGATCACATCCCCTCAATCTCCTTTGTTTATCACTGCCAAAGTTTTTTGATTTCTCATGAACAAAGTGTGAAGGAGGGTTTGTTTGTTGTATTATCTTTTGTGAGCTGGGCGCACTCATGCCAGTTTCTCCTCGTATTAGGGGTTTGGAGATTAGACATGCAATCCCGGGATAAAAATTGTCCAACGTAAGAAGATCATGAATTAACTACTACTTCCTCATGAGATAAAACAGAGGCACAAAACAGAAGATTTTGAACATCTAAGGATAACACAAAAATTCTATACTTGAGGAGTGGTAGTGAATACCACGAATAGGAAGGTATGGTGGACTCATATGGGAGATACTGGTTTCAGGGTATGGATGTACAAGCAGAATTCCGCTTAGTACAGAGGTTTGGCTAGCAAAGGCTTTGAGAGAACAGACAATTGATGAAGACTCAGATGCAAAGCAATATAAAGCACAAACATTAAAATAAGCATAGCACATCAAGTTGTCTTCCTTGTCAACATAACACTACAAGCATAATAACAAAGAGGGTTTGGCTATGTCGCTACTTTGAGAAAAATAACATGCTCGTTGTTATGACCAAAGCTATGTTTGCCAAGATTAAATAAAGTTTTCAAATCCATACCTGATATAAGGTTAATACTCCCCATAAGAATCATCATAAGTGTGATGCCCCCAAAATCAGACCGTGTACGGTAATCATACACGCAAGGTACACGGTCGAGATTAGGGACTCACGGTAAGATATCACAACACAACTCTACAAATAAAATAATAGAAGTTGTTTAATACAAGTCAGGGCCCACGAGGGCTCAAATACAACAGCTCGAAAGCACAAAGTTAGCGGAAGCAATAGTATCTGGGTACAGACACAAGAATACAAGGTTGCCTTAAGAAGGCTAGCACAAATAACACCATATCGAAAAGGCGAGGCCTCCTTCCTGGGAACCTCCCAACTACTCCTGGTCAACGGGGGACTCGACGTGTAGAAGGCATCGGGGATCTTCATGTGTAGGTCGTCAGCATCGGGGGTCTCCTGCTCCTGGACTCCAAGGCTCCAACGTCGACTACAGCGGCCGATCAGGCAAAACATAAAGGGAAAAAAGCAAAGGTGAGTATCTAGCATACCCGCGAGTCTTACGTCCTCTACTAAGCATTATGCATTTGTATCAACGGAAAGGGGAGGCTGTATATAGTGGACTGCAAGATAGAAATCAGAATAAGGGTAAGAAGCTGGGCCTATCGAAGACTAGCATCTTCCGACGATGTCTTGCAGCATGAGAAGAGAAACAGCCAACAGTTTATATAAATCATAAAGTAACAATGAAGCAGAATTTGCTGCAACATTGTATAATATAAGTTGTAATGATTAATACTAATAATGCCTCCGAGTTCCCCTCCTCGACTTCCCTGCGAGGAAGAAAAATCGGAACCATACAGTTTAATAGTAATAGTTCGTAGTGGTAAGATCCAGCTTCAGCATAAAGCGTCCTGTTACCGTGGACACGGCTATTCGAATAGATTATACTCCCTGCAGGGGTGCACTACTGTTCAGCCTGCACGCTCGGATCTCCAGGGTGGCGTGAACCTTGTTAGGGAACGCCCCACCGAGGCTATCCGACACGACGCAGTTCAACCTAGGCTCAGCAGAGAGGCCATCCGCCGGACTATATCCTATGCGCCAAGGGGTCTAGGTCCCTCACCCTTGCACGCTCCTGCACGGTACGAGACTGGCTGGTGAAGCAAAAGCAAATCCAAACACACCTGCTGCAGCAAAGAAGACAAGACCGCTTCCCGGCTATCAGCCTGTGGTACTGCTGACGTCTGAAGAGCTTTCGGACAAACTACGACGCAGGGGAGCCCATAACTCCTTATCCCACGTGAAGGTAGTGCGTTAATCATGTACCTAGAGCGGCTATACAGAGTCATCAACGAGTGGAGTACGAGGATTACTCCTCGATAGCTCCACTTGAAGGTGGCTCGACAGAGCCGAGCTAGGGGCCTTAGGCGGTGTCTGCATTGTACCGTACCTGTAACAGTTAATATATAACGTATCCGTGTTCACTCCCCTGAGTGGTCACGACCCGCTATCTAATTCTAGCTATCAATGCGCAGGGCTCAATTCTGAATATAATGCATAAATATCATAGGCAGCATAGGATAAAGAAAGGTACATAAAGGGGCGACAAAAGCAGGCTATGCAATTGAATAGGATTGTAATCGTAGCAGCAGCAGTAACAATGCCTCGTGCAAGAAAGTACGGAAAATATAGGCGATATCTGGGGAAGAGAATGGCTCTGCTTGCCTGTAAGCTCGACGGTAGGGGTACGGTCGTCGACGAAGTAGTCGATCACAGGGCATCGGCAGCGGTCGTCGGGACTATCGGACAATAAGAGGGGGGAAACAATAAATACAAGGCAATAATAGCAATACAAATACAAGACATGGCAAACGCAATGTTAACGGGGTTCTAATGCAGTACGATGTATTAGGCTCGGAGCGCAAATTACCCCAGGGATGAACTGCCAGCTCCGGGTGATTACCGGACAGGGTGTCCGGAGGGGGAAGGGTTCATGCCGGAGGTGTCGTGAACATCCGACAAACGTGTGGATGGGGTAACCGTGATAGTGGAAACAATCCGAACAACTTTCGTGTTCAGAATAAATTCATCCGGATACTTTAACAGTACCGGACGAATCATCGGACAGACGGTCCGGAGGGGGACGGTTCGATGTTCGGTATGTTAGAGGGGGGTGGTAGACCAACGGACAGCGTATTCGTATTCTACGTATTTTTTTGATCAATTTTGATATATAAATTAATGTCATCAGATTTACGGTTTAAAAGATATTCAATTTTAAAGTTTAAATCAATTTAAATGAATTTCTGATTTCTTTTATTATTAAAATTATCATTATCCAAAATAGTACTGGTTGACTGGTCAACCCTGACATGTGGGGCCTACCTGTCATAGTCTGGGCCTTTGACTGGTCAACTGACCAGTGGGTCCCGCATGTCATACACAGTGACAAATAATTATTTAAACTAATCCAAAAATAGTAGTGGGCCCACATGTCATAGAGTCACTTATCTAACAGTTTTCTATTTTATTTTAATCACTTATTAAACGGTGGGGTCCATATGTCATACGCAGAGGCTAATTAGCTTAGCCTAGTTTAACAGGTGGATTAACTAATAGGGGATTAGGCCCATAATCAAAATCGAGGGGGGGGGGGGGTTGTGCCCACCGGTGACCAGGGGCAGCGAGCGGGCACGGGCCGGCTGCCAGACGAGCCGCGGCGTAGCGCCCGGCCAAGCTAGCGCGGCCAACCGGGCGCGGTTAAGGGGAACCCGGAGCCCCGCGCGGTGAGGACACAAAGCACAGGCGCAGCCGGCCATGGCATCGACGGGGAGGAGCTACAGCGGCGACCGGATTCGGGCAGCAAGGGAGCAGCAGACGAGGGGGAGAGGTGGCGGTCACAGGGAGGTCAAGTAGGGGGGGCAGGGAGGCATCAGGGCGGTTGCCGGAGTGCTCGTGGTGGAGGGGGAATGAGAAGCGGCCGCCGCGGCCAGGCCGAAGGAAGCCAACGAATTGGAACGGCGTGGGGCATCCTAGCTTTCCCTGGCGCACGAGGAGGAAGGAGGCGAGGCGACGCGCCTCCAGGACGTGCTCCCGCCCACCGGAGACGCCGGTGGCCGCGGGTCGACGGCACTGCGCCCACAGCAGCTCACGAACGAGACCGGGGATGAACGCGAGAGAGGGAGGGAGGCGCGGGGGGGGAATGGTAGGGGCTAGGGTTTCGGGGGCCAAGGGGGGCGTGGGGCGGATTTAAGCTCGACAGTGGCCACCGGATGGCCGCCACAGCGATGGCGGCAGGCGTGGTCGACGTGGATGTCTCCACGGGGTGGGGTGAGCAGTAAGAGGAGGAAGAAGGGGAGGGATTTGGCGGGTTGGGCCGGGAAGAGGTGGCTCGGCCCAGTGGGAGGGTTTGCCACGGGCGATAGAGAGGTTTTCTATTTGTTTTTTTTTCTTTTTTGTTATTCATGCACACAGTTCTATTTTATTCTAGCTATCTGTTGATTTTTGTAACAATTGAAACTAGTTCAAATATTAGTGTTACATGATATTACAGTGCCACAAAAAGTTTAGTGGCATAATAAAATCATTTGGGTTTTTGTTTTATTTAAAAAGGATTAAAAGTGGATGGTTTAGAAACTGTTTGTTTTTTTTGCAATAACTAAACAATGTAATAAACTACCATAGCTATTTTATTGAGACCTACTGATTTTTAGACATTTAATAAAAGTGGTTGCAATATTTTTGAATCGCGTTTTATTACCACTTGTATCTGGAATTTTTTATTTGGTTTAAATTTGAACAAGCTTTGATCAAGGTGATCATCACAAGTTAATCAAGGTGACTTGGCATTAGCACAAGGTGATTACTATAGCGTGACACCCGGGGTGTTACAATAAGGTCGATTGCTTGAAGAGAATACCGAGTGCAGCAAAGGGATCAATAGTGTTCTCATTAATATTCCATCATAGACGACTCCACACTCACGGATACATAATTCTCCATAAAGGAGTGATAGACCTCAATGCAAACACCTATTTTATAGGATAACTTCCCTAGACATGATACGACTCTACTTGACTCTAAAAGACAAAGGTAAAGATAAACATACCGGGCACTCCCCCAAGCTTGGAACAAGCTAAGGGGATGCCATTACCCAAGGAGATTTACTCCTCATTCTTGTTCTTGTTGGTCACGTACTCCTTGGCGAAGCGCTTCCATGGTAGTTGTTCTCCAGTCTCAAAGGACATTCCCGTCTCCAGGATCCTGCACTCAGCACCCAAACCCATGCGCAGAAACTTTAGTTCATACTCACAATTCTAGTTCTGCAGATCATAGATCTGTGCTTCGAGTTCATAAACTTTTTCTTCTAGAGCGGCCAAACGTGACCACATCTCCTTCATCTCCTTCTTGTGGGAAGCTTCTACTTCGTTCATGATGTCGAAGTTAGCTTCAACACCACGCTCCACCATCTTCTTCAACTTGAAGACTTCATGCTCCATCTCCTTCAGCCGCTCCTCGGTGCTTCCCTCCTTGACTGGTCCCTTCAGATCCTCCTTGTGGAGGTCACCGTCCTCCACGCGAAGGATCTGGGGGTGCTTCTTCACCTCAGCGTTGTAAGGGTTGATGACGTTGATGACGAACTTGTCCTTCGGGGAACTTGGGAAAGTCATGGCACCTAGGTCTAGCTGAAAGATTTTCTAGAAGAAACAGATCGGAAAGAAAACACACGAAATCGCGAGATATGTTGCCGGAACAATCCGGGTAAATATATAGCAAAACTTTCTGCACAGAAAGGAAGGTAACGGGTCAAAGTGGAATCGGAGACGGGGTCCTGGGTGCCCAGGCGGCCTCCCGGCGCAGCCAGGGGTGGGGCCGCGCCAGGGGGGCGCCTGGGCCCCCTGGAGCTGGTCTCCGGCTCCACTTTGGCCTCGGATTTTCTATATTTTGCAAAAACTCGTAATCTGGAACTTTTATGGCGGTTTCGCGATGTTTCCTTACCGTAATACATACCTTTCCTTATTATGCTTCTGCTCGTGTCTGAAACAGGGCTGCAACATGTTCTTCATGAGTTGTGTTGTATACCAAATCCACATCAACATTGACAGGGTCTCCTGCTATGTAATGCTTAAGTCTTTGCCCATTCACCAGTTGAGGTTTGGTGCCTTCAAAATTGATAATCTTGCTAGCACCCGAGCGGTAGACCTCCTCAATATGAAATGGCCCTTCCCACCTGGAAAGTAGTTTACCTGGAGAAAACCTGAAACGGGATCTAAACAACAAAACTTTATCACCAAAATTAAATTCACGTTTCAGAATCCTCCTATCATGCCACTTTTTTACCTTTTCCTTGAACATTTTAGCGCTCTCGTAAGCTTCACTTCTCCACTCGTCTACAGAAGTCAAGTTCATGAGACGCTTTTCACCAGCTAATTTTGGGTCAAGATTAAGCTCTCTAATAGCCCAGAAAGCTTTGTGCTCTAATTCTAATGGCAAATGGCATGCCTTGCCATAGACCATTTTATAGGGAGACATGCCCATGGGGTTTTTGTAAGCATTTCTATACGCCCACAAAGCATCTCCTAACTTATTCGACCAATCTTTAATATTTCTATTGACTGTCTTCTGTAAGATCAATTTGATCTCTCTATTGGTGAGCTCAACTTGCCCACTAGTTTGAGGGTGGTACGGTGAAGCAATTCTATGATTGACATCGTACTTGGCTAAAGCTTTTCTAAAAGCTCCATGTGTAAAGTGCGAACCCCCATCAGTCATGAGGTACCTGGGTACTTCAAACCTAGGAAAAATTACATCCTTGAGCATTTTCAAAGATGTCTTGTGATCAGCACTTTCAGTGGGGATTGCCTCTACCCACTTGGTTACATAATCAACAGCAACTATGTGAGTGTACTTGTGCGAGGAAGGAAAAGGACCCATAAAATCAAAACCCCAGCAATCAAAAGGCTCAATCACTAGAGAGTAATTCATAGGCATCTCATTCCTTCTACTAATATTACCAACTCTCTGACACTTGTCACAGGACAAAACATAACCTCTAGCATCCTTAAAGACAGTAGGCCAATAAAAACCTGATTGAAGAACCTTATGTGATGTCCTCTCACCAGCATGATGTCCTCCATATGGACTTTCGTGACAATGTTTGAGAATGTCCTTCTGCTCGTGTTCCGGTATGCATCTTCTCACGATCCCATCTGGGCCTTCTTTGAAAATATGTTGGTCATCCCAAAAGTAATGCCTCAAATCATGAAAGAACTTCTTCCTTTGCTGAAATGTTAAACCTGGAGGCAAAAACTTTGCAACGATAAATTTAGCATAATCTGCAAACCAAGGATCGGAGAGAGATTGTAATTTTACAACAGCTAGTTATTCGTCCAGAAAACTGTCGTTGACTGGAATGGGATCATGCGGTATATCTTCCATCCTTGAAAGATTATCCGCCACCGGATTGTCTGCTCCTTTCCTATCGACAATCTGCAAATCAAATTCTTGAAGAAGGAGTACCCATCGGATGAGCCTTGGTTTGGCATCCTTCTTCCCCATAAGATACTTAATGGCAGCATGGTCAGTATGAATAATAATCTTAGAATCAACAATATACTTCCTAAACTTATCACAAGCAAACACTACTGCTAAGAATTCCTTCTCAGTAGTAGCATAATTCTTTTGAGCACTATCAAGGGTTTTGCTAGCATAATATATAACATTCAATTTCTTATCAACCCTTTGTCCTAGAACAGCTCCAACAACAAAATCACTAGCATCACACATGATTTCAAAAGGTAAATTCCAATCAGGTGGTTGTACTATAGGAGCGGTTATTAAAGCTTCCTTAAGAACTTTGAAGGCTTCCTTACAATCTTCATCAAAAATAAAAGGAACATCCTTCTGGAGAAGATTAGTTAGGGGCCTCGAAGTCTTAGAAAAGTCTTTAATAAATCTTCTATAGTAACCATCATGACCGAGAAAACTACGAATACCTTTGATGTCCCTTGGGTAGGGCATCCTTTCAATTGCTTCGATCTTGGCCCTTTCCACCTCAATTCCCCTCTCGGAAATCTTGTGGCCAAGGACAATCCCCTCGTTGACCATAAAGTGGGACTTCTCCCAGTTAAGCCCCAAATTTTTCTCCTCACATCTTTGCAAAACTTTATTAAGGTTGTGGAGACAATGGTCAAAAGAGGTTCCATAGACGGAGAAATCGTCCATGAATACCTCCACAATTTCTTCACAAAAAACATGAAAGATAGCAGACAAACACCTTTGAAAAGTAGCAGGGGCATTACATAAACCAAAAGGCATACGCCTATAAGCATAAGTACCATAGGGACAAGTAAAAGTGGTCTTCTCTTGATCAGCAGTGTTAACATGAATTTGAGAGAAGCCAGAATAACCATCAAGATAACAAAAGTGAGTATTTTTGGATAACCTTTCAAGCATTTGGTCGATGAACGGCAACGGGTTGTGGTCCTTCTTGGTTGCCTTGTTCAGCTTCCTGTAATCAATACACATTCTACATCCAATAATAATTCTCTGAGGTATTAGTTCATTCTTATCATTAGGAACCACAGTTGTTCCTCCTTTCTTTGGAACACAATGAATCGGGCTTACCCACTTACTATCAGTTATAGGGTAGATAATACCTGCGGCTAGAAGCTTGAGAATCTAAATCCTTACAACATCCATCATCTTTGGATTCAACCGTCATTGATGATCAATAACTGGTTTAGCATCAGGCTCTAGGTTGATGGTATGTTGACAAATACATGGACTAATCCCCTTAAGGTCATCAAGGGTATAGCCAATTGCACCTCGATGTTTGCGGAGTACTTCCAATAGTCGCTCTTCTTCATACCCTGAAAGGTTAGAATTGACAATAACAGGATATACTTTCTTTTCATCTAAATAAGCATATTTGAGCGTATCGGGAAGAGGTTTAAGATCAAACACTGGATATTCTTTTGGTTTCGATAAAATTCCCAAAGGCTCAACAGGAAGGTTGTGCTTTAGGATAGCAGGTTGTCTCAAGAATATGTCATCCAGCTCATTTTTCTCCTGCATATGAAAATATTTCTCGTGGTCCTCCATATATTGCTGCAAGGATCATTACGAGGAATAGCAATTGAAGCAATATCTTCAATAATCTTCTCATTACTAGGCAAATCTGTACCATGAGGCTGCTTAGAGAACTTAGAAAAATTAAATTCATAGGGCTCACCATTGAATTCAACAGAAACTTTACCTTTCTTGCAATCTATTATAGCTCCACAAGTTCTGAGAAAAGGTCTACCGAAAATAATAGGACAAAAATTATCCCTTACTGAACCAAGTACTAAAAATTCGGTAGGATATTTTACCTTTCCGCATAAGAATTCAACGTCTCTCACAATTCCGATAGGAGAGATAGTTGCTCTGTTTGCAAGATGAATAGTAACATTGACTTCTTCAAGTTCACAAGGTGAAAGCTCACTCATGATGTCTTGATAAAGTGAATACGGGATAGCACTGGAACACGATCCCAAATCGCATAGCCCATAATAATTGTGATCTCCTATTTTAACAGATACTACTGGAGTACCTGGAATTGGGCCTTTATTCTTGGCTGTGACAAGGTTAGTGGAGACAGCACAAAAATTTATATTGGAATCTAAAGCATCATTAGTAACAAGATCATTAACCAATGCAACTTGAGGATCGACCTTGATCTGGTCCTCAGGCTCATCAATTCTTCTCTCACTCTTATACATTATGCCTGTCACAAAAGAGTGCTCCCTTATTCTTACGGAAAAAGGGGGATTTTCATATATAACTGCAGGCAAAATGGGGTCAGCAACATGAATATCAAAAGGTAATTCTTTGAAGGGTTCATGATGCTGATCCTTCTTCTTCTTAGAAGAATCAATATGAGAGGCAAAGTCCTTACAAAAATCAATGATCAGATGGGAATCAAGACCAATCTTAGAGCAAAAGGTATTAAAATATTCAGTTTTCACATAGCTCTCTATATAATCATGCTCATAATTTATAGTGGATTCAATACCTTTATCTATTTCCCAATCTTCGGTATTCTTCTGTATCCTTTCAAGGAGATCCCATCTTTCTTCAACGCTTTTCGTCTGAAATACCCCACTAGAGGAGGCATCCAGCATCTCCTTATCCTGACGAGAAAGTCTAGCATAAAAATTAGTAAGAATAGTTCTCTTGGGGGCCTCATGAATAGGAAATTTGAGCATTAGAGATTTCAATCTCCCCAAGCTTGAGCGATGCTTTCTCCGTCACGAGACCTAAAGTTATAGATATAATTCCTGTCTCGATGAATTTCATGAAGAGGATAAAACTTGGTATAAAAGAGAGACATAAGCTCTTGCCAATCAAGCAAATGAGAGTTATCGAGAAGCTTATACCAATCTGAAGCTTTATCTATAAGCGATACGAAGAACAATTTCTTCATGACAAACTCCATTGATACACCTGCAAGCTTAAATAGTGAACATAGTTGTGATAAATATAGCAACTGCTCACTGGGATGCCTGTCTCCTGCATAACGATTAGCCAAAACACAATCGATAATACCAGCTGGTATTTTATAAGGCACAATTTCAGTAGGGGGAGGAACAACCACCACAGATGTGGGGTGTTTCCCCGTAAGCAACGATCCAATAGCTAGGTTGTCCAGACGGACAAAGAGCAGCAACAGCAAAATAAAAACAACAATATAAAAATTTCCTTACCAGCTTCACTTACCAATAGCACTATGCTCCCCGGCAACGGCGCTAGAAAACGTTACTTGATTACCCTCAACGTAAAGGGATCTGTTGCAGCATTTTTGATAAGTAAGAGTGTTGAACCCAACGAGGAGCGAAAGGTATTGATAGGTGATTTCGACAAGGAATAGTTGCATGCACTGAAAGATAAATTTTTAGGGGTTTTCGATATAAGCAACAATAACATAAAAGCAAGCAAAGTAAATGGCGCTGAGGAGCATCAAGAGGCCCAATCCTTTTGAACAAGGATAACCCTGGCAACTGAACTTATAAAGACTAAAGCGTTCTTGAGGACACATGGAGAGGTAGTCACGTGCTTTCTCCATATTCCGTATCGATAACAAGTGTTGTGTTGATAAGTGTTGAATGGGTGGATCTATGCTATCACACCTTCTAGACTAAGATAAGTGCACTCTTATGATTAAACATCTTGCAAGCATCCGCAAATAAAAGATAGAAATAAGGCAAAGCCTAACCACGGCAATAAGATCAAGGATACATTATTCCCTTGTGCAAAAGTGTGCAAACTGGGGTTCAGGTTTCTGTCACTCCGGCAACCCACCATAAGCATTCTTTATACATAATGTATCCCCCTAGGTCCTTAATAAGGCGAAGTTTTGAGTGTTCGACTCACACAACACCACTAGGAAAATAACAACACAACACAAATTACTTCAACCTCATATGACTACTAACAACTAGACTTCTCCCATGTCCTCAAGAACTAAAGTAACTACTCACAAGACATAAAAGAGATCATGATCAGAGGTGATAAATATATGATAAACAATCTGGACATAATGACATTTCTCCAACAAAACTCAATATTATTCCCCACAAAGTAGTAATCAACACCGATAGAGTAGAGAGGATAGATAGTACGGATTAAAACACAAGATAAACTTGTGAGGTGAGATTGGATGGCGGTGGAGATGGTGCTGATGTTGATGATGATCTCGATGATGCCCGTGACGATGGTGATGATGATGGCGATGATCTCCCCTTCCGGGAGGTGATCTCCTCGGCGGAATCTGCCCGTCGGAGAGCCCTTTTCTTCTCTATAGGTTTCCGCCACGGAGCGGCGGCGGAACTCTGTGAAAGCTTCTTTTTTAGGGTTTTCGCGTTACGAGGAGTATATAGGCCAGAGGGGGGAGCCGGGAGTGGCCCCAGGGCTCCAGGCGCCCTCCCAGCGCGGCCAGGGGTGGGACCGCGCCAGGTGGCCGCTTGGCTCCTGTGGCCCCCCTCTGTCCCCTCTTCGGCGTGTCTTCGATAATCTTCTAGAAAAATACCCTCCGTCGATTTTCAGGTAATTTGGAGGTATTCTTCTTCAGCCACTTAGCGTCCACTTTTTTCCGCTGAATCCTGCGTCTGCTGCTTTGGCATTGGAAAGTTGCAAATTGTGTAAAATAAGCCAAAACAACATAAGAACATCATCGTAATGTGAAATATATCAATGAATAAGGATGAATTACGATATAAAATAGTGATGCATTTTCGACGTATCAACCACCCCATTTTCAACAACAACAACAACAACAAAAACAATGGTTTCAACAAGAGGAAGGATGAGCAGCCAGATGTGCAATACGGCAATCGGTAGGTAGATGCGGTTCAGCAGCAGGATGCTGATACGTCCCAAACGTATCTATAATTTCTTCTTGCTCCATGCACTTTTATTTTACATTGCTACATGTTTTTCTACACTTTCATATCATTTTACACATATTTGGACTAACCTACTAGCTCAGATCACCCAGCGCCAGTTTCTGTCTGCTGATGACTTTAGTTGCAGTGATTTTTCACCAATTTAAAATGCTCCAAAAATTCCAGAAAAATCAGAAAAAAAATCAGCGTGACGGAAGCTTCCGGAACCACCGAAGAAGTGTCGAAGTGGGGACAGGGCCCACCCAGGCAGCCAGGTGGCACGGCCCCATCCCTTGTCGCGCCACCAGGGAGCCTCGGAGGTGAGTCCCACCCCTGGTGCCCCCTTCGGCCTATTTTTACCCCTCGTCCAGGAAACCCTCGAGGAGAACCCCGTATCGCGAAATACCTCTATGTTCCACCGCTGTCGCGCTTAATAGATCGGGAACACCAGAAGACCTCTTCCCGGCACCCAGCCGGAGGGAGGAAGGACCTCCGGGAGCTTCTCCACCACCATGTACGCTTCCCGGATGTGATGTGAGTAGTCCCCCTTGGACCATGGGTCCATGAAAAGTAGCTATGTGATTTCTTCTCTCCAATCTTGTTCTTCATTGTTTAGACCTTGTGAGCTGCCCTACATGATCAAGGCACCTATGTAATTTTCCTGCTGTGTTTGCTGGGATCCGATGGATTATGATATTATGTTCAGATCATGATGAGTTATATATTTGGTTTACCTTTTATATTTTGTCCTTGAGTATTTCTTGCATGTTCTCCGTTGCTTTTTATTGCTTTGGCCAAGTAGTAGATAGTAACTCCAAGAGGGAGCGTTATGCATGATTGTGGGTTCATGCCCCCCCCCCCGATGTCTAGCTTGAGTGACCGAAACATGAGACTAGGGGATGTGCTATTGTCACCAGGGAGAAAACAACGGTGCTTGTAACCGTGGTTGCAAGGATTGTTTACCTTATGCATAGATTTTTAATGCAATTGTCTGTTGCTTTGAGTTTACACTTTGGGTGGGGCTCACAACTTAATGCGAGATGTTTTGGATAGATATCTCAAGGTGGATGATTAGTGAATAGATGCAGATGATTTTGGTCTACTTGTCTTGGCGTACTGCCCATACATTTGAGCCTCTTACTTTCAAGTACTACCTCCGATCCATATTAATGGGCACACAGTTAATATAACTTTGTACTAGAGTTGTACTAAGTGTGTGCCCTTTAATATGGGTCGGAGGGAGTAGCATAATTAGCATTGAGGTGTGTTTATAATTCTGTCAATTGCCTAGCTGTAATTTGTTCACCCAGCTTAGCTGTTTTATCGTGTTTTTGGAGAGAAACATCACTAGTGAACATCATGGGACCCCGGTCCATACTTCCGAAATTGTTTACACCTCCACTTTATTTACTGCTTTTACCTTTCGTTGCAATTATCACTACTATCCACCCTTGCATTTAATCCTTTGTAAACAACAAGGCCAGAGAGATTGACAACCTCTTTATACTCGTTGGGAGTAAAGTTATTTGTTTTTGTGTGCAGGTCCACGACAACTACCTAGCTAGAAGTAATTTCTGGCACTGTTTTCACCTACTTGTTGACCTTGGAGTCCTACTGGATTGATAACCTTGGTATCTTTGCCGAGGGAAATTTTCTGCTAGCTACATCTCAACCTTCCACTTGGGGTAACCAACGAGTGGAGAGAAGCCATCACGGGCTCGTAGTCGGAGACCGACGTGGCCGGAGAGGCATCAAGACTTCCAATATAGGCCATGCGAAACTAATCGGCTCGCGAGATCTTGCGGACCAAAGCAGTCGGTTTGGGCACTACGACACTGGAAGATTGAGGAGCATGGGTACTAACCTGACCAGAGGCTGAGGAAGCAATCGGAGGGGTGGCCCGCGGGACCACAGGAGAAGCAATGGTCGAATTGGCGGTGGCAGCAACAACCTCCTCCGATTTGGCTGCAAGAGGCACGTCTTGAGCAGGAGTGGCCCGAGATGGAGAAGTTCTGGGCGGATCAACACTTAGATCGATCAAGTCAACGACCGGCACATCAGAATGCACGATCCCGGACTGATCGATCAAGATCGGATCAGCAGTAGTGGCAGTCGCAGCTGGAACGGTCGTCTGCGATCCAGCAGTCGGACCAGTGGTTGCTGCAGATCTTGAGGGGGGAGCACTCTTCTGGGTTTGCCTCGCGGAAGCCTCTTTCTGCTTTTTGACAAGCTCGACCTTGGAGGTATCAGCAGCAGCAGCTCGTTTCCACGAAAGAATTGGTTTGGAGGAGGTAGCCAAGGTAACTGGACGCGCAGTCGGAGGAGGTCCGGCCACCGCAGCGCTAGCATCACGAGCAACCCTAGAGTCCAAAGAAACACTAGTCAATAGAGCAGTCGGACAAGAGGATTAAATCAAGAATAAGCACAAATAAGTTACCCGGCGGCTCGGGGCAAGTTGGCAGCAAAATTTGCCATAGAAAACTGCAGAGGAAGGATGTCCAAGGGCGCATCATTCAGTACCGGGCTAGCTGGCCTAGACGCAGTCGGTGGCGGATCCTGAGCCCTCGGAACATTGGAGCCTTTCTTGGTAATTTTGTTCGACGAGCCAGGAGCATGGTCCACTTGGGAACGTTTCCCTTCTGCCACCGTCTACGCAGTTGATGGCTTCTCGCCCCTTCGTTGGTTTCCCCAACTGTAAGGTTGAGATGTAGTGCAGCAGCAGTTTTCCCTCGGTAAAGATACCAAGGTTTGTCTCCAGCAGGACTCCAGAGATGATAAGTAGGTGTCAGCGGCGCAACTGACGCGGACCTGCACACAGACACAGATAACTTTGTTCCCAACGAAGTTCAGAGAAGTTGTCAATCTCTCCGGTCTTGTTGTTTACAAAGGATAAAATGCAAGGGATAATGATAATAAATAAAAGCGGTAAAGTAAATGTATCGTGGAAACAATGATAAGGATATGGACAGGGATACGTGATGTTCGCTAGTGATGTCTCTCTCCCAAAAGACGATAAAATTGCTATGCGAGGTAAACAAATTACAGAAAGGCAATTGACAGGATTAAGAACGCACCGCAATCCTAACTATGCTACAAAAGAAAGGAAGAGGTTCAAAAGCACGGGCAGTTCGCCAAAGTAAGTAGACCGAAATCCATCTGCATCTACTACTAATCATCCACCTTGAGATATCTATCCAGAACATCTCGCTGGTATTAAGTTGCGAGCCCCACCCAAAGTGTAAACCCAAAGCAACAAACAACTGCATTAAAAAGAACTCTGCGTAAAGTAAACAATCCTTGTAACCGTGGTTACAAGCACCGTTGTTTTCCCCCTTGTGGCAAAAGCACATCCCCTAGACTCATGTTTCTGTCACTAAAGCATGTCATCAGGGAGGCATGAACCCACAATCTAGCACAACGCTCCCTCTTGGAGTCACTACCTACTACTTGGGCAAAGCAATAAATAGCAACGGAGGACATGCAAGAATTACTTAGGAACAAAAATATAAAAGATAGAAACCAAATATATTACTCTATCACAATCTGAACATAATCTCATAATCCATCAGATCCAATCAAACTCAACATAGCAATAGCAAAAATATTACAAAGGTGCCTCGATCATGTATGGCAGCTCACGAGGTCTAAACAATGAAGACCAAAGAGGAGAGGAGAACATCACATAGCTACTGATCACGGACCCATGGTCCAAGGAAGACTACTCACGGGACATCCGGGGAGCATCCATGGTGGAGAGGAGACTCCCGGAGGTCAATCCTCCCTCCGGCAGGGTGCCGGGAAGAGGTCTTCTGGTGCTCCCGATCTTGGAAGGGCGGCGGCGGCGGAACAGAGGCGAGTTCACGGAATAGGGTTCTCCTTCTGGAGTTTTCCCGTGACGGAGGATAAATAGGCGAAAGGGGGCAGCCAGAGGTGGGCCAGGGGCCCCAGGCGCCCCCCTGGCGCGGCCAGGGGTGGGACCGCGCCGGGTGGCCGCCTGGCCCCCCCTTGGCCCCCCTCTGGCCCCTCCCCGGCTCTTCTGGAAGCTTCCTGTACGCTGATTTTTTCTTTATTTTTCCCGGAATTTTTCTGGCACTTTTTATATGGGGTAAAACTGAAATAGAAAAAAAGCAGAAAACAGGAACTGGCACTGGGGTGCACTGAGTTAATAGGTTAGTCCAAATATGATCAAAAGTGTATGAAAGTGTATCTAGATCATAGCAATATCACACAAAATATGCATGGAGCAAGCAGAAATTATAGATACGTTTTGGACGTATCAACATCCCCAAGCTTTATTACTTCTCGTCCTCGAGTAGGTAAATGATAACAACATAATTTCTGTGGTGACATGCTAGCAACCATAAAAGAACTTTGAAAATTAAAGCAATCAAGGTTAGAGATTCAAATCAAGTCATAACATGCAAGAGTCTATATTAGCATTGAAACAAGTAACAAAAGAACATTAGGTGCAAGAGCTCTCGCTGTCTGTGACTCGAATGTCTCCAAATGGTGTTTGCGTGCAAGAAAGGGGATAGGGAATACGAGAAAAAGTGTTTTTGTGTTGAGAACTCAATCTACTAAAGTGTCACACTTGGTCTTCTTTGGAATCTTATCTTGACTCGTCCCCAGACCACTAGCCAGGTACAAGTCAATTTGATCCACTCCTTTTCGATATTTCGAGCACTCATGCAATGGATGAGCGTAGGCACGAGAGTTGACACTTAGGATAGAAAAGAGAGAATATGTTGGAGAAGGAAGACAAAAAGGATGAGAAAGGCTCACATCAATGAGGACAATTATAGGCAAGAGATGCCAAATGATAGATATGATGTGAGGAGTAGGGATTGCTATGCAACGGATGCACATACGAGCTAAGAAGCTCTCCAATATAGCTATATGCATAATGATCATCTCTATGGAGTACAAGGATATAGAGGGAGTACTAGTGTGGATCTCTCAAAAGGATAGTAGTGTTGACCCTTTCTCTCTTTTTATTTCTTTTTCTCTTTTTCTATTTTTCTATTTTTTGTATTTTTTGTGGCCTCAATGGCTCTTTCTATTTAACTCTCATTTGTCCTCTTTGGGATCTTTTAATGTGTCCACTTTGGGATCTTTTCCTCACTTAAGGGAAACTCTCTATTTTACAAGAAGGTAAAGGAGATCTTTCACACTTTACAAGGTACTCAAAAACATAAAGAAGATATAACTATCATGAAGTATGCAGTGTATGCTTCTGCCAGTGTAGCAGGAACATGTATGACATGAAGATCAAGTCATGAAGAGGTGGAAGTTGCATGGCAATGTAACTTGGAAAGGCTATGCAAATGCCTTGATAGGTAGGTATGGTGGCTGTTTTGAGGAAGGATATAAGGAGGCTTATGATGACAGAGCGTATCATGCATAGGGTTTGGATGTACCGGCGAAGGTGGACAACAACTCTCGGAGTGAGAAGAAGCTAATGCACGGCACGGGAAAGGCTAGCAAAATATGGGAAGGTGGAAGTGTCAACTCTCAATACTTACATTAGTTCGAAGAACTCATGCACTTATTATTGGTAACTCTCAATCTAATGAGGAGGTTCACAAAGAGACAAGTACCCCGAGGAGGAGTGTATGGTGTTTGGTTATCCTTGCGCATCCTCGACTCATGGTACGTGAGTGTTCTCTGATATTCGACTCCTCAGAAGAGTAGTGATCCATCTAGTAGCTAGAGTTCTCAACTAGTTTTGTAGGTTTTGGAAATAAACACGGATTGCCCAAAATACGACACCTATCACTAATAGGCAAGAGCTCTTGACACCAAAAGTCCAAACATTACTCATAACAATACCTCAAAACCACTGCAAGCTACTACTAGAATTAAATAGCAACCTCAAGTACCTACTTCTCAAAACAAGACACAACTCAGTGCAACAACCAACTCTCTTTAACAAGATAAACATTAAAACTAAAAAGAGTTCCAGCAACAAACTAAACAAAAGCCAAGGATCTTGCTAAAGACAAACTAAGACTAAAACTAAACATGGCAGTAGCTATGAAAAGATAAAGAACACACAACAGCAAAAAGATAAGCATGAAGAATCCTATGATGTGTTCAAAATTTTGAAAGTGGAGCGTGTTTCTCTCCCACACAAAGTAAGACAGGATCTAACTTGTTATGAACAGCAAGCAAAGCTAAAGAAAACTAAAAACAAAACCTAAGAGCGAGACGCTCCAAGCATAGCACATAACACATGAAGTGATAAAAATATAGTGAGACGAAGGACGAACCGATGATTGTTGATGGAGAAGGGGATGCACAGGGGCATCCCGAAGCTTAGACGCTTGAGTCTCCTTGAATATTTGTTGGTGATGCATGGGGGCATCCCCAAGCTTGAGCACTTGACACTCCTGGATCTTCTTTCATCATCTTCCATCGCACACTTGAAAACTCCCTTCATACATAACTCATCATAAACTGATTAGAGAGGTTAGTACCCTTAATAAATAAATAAATTCTACTGGATATAAAGATATTCTTGAAGAGTTACTGTTTCTCAAGAGTGCCAAAAAAAAATTTCAAAGAAAAAGCAAGCTTAAGGTTTGCAAACGTTAGGAGAGACAAAACGTGGCAGAATCTGTGAAAAACAGAACAGCAGATAGTCAAGATTTTTTTAGGGGCACTTATGCAACTTGAATCAAAAAACTCAGAACATACGGAAGTTTCGTAATTGTATAGAGAATACTGTGTAAGAAATTCAGATCAAAAGGATGAACAGGGATTTTTCTGGAATTTTTCTGGTCACGAGGACAGAATCTGTTTCCTGGATAGCATGTCACAACTTTTACTTCCCTTGCCGTAAGAGGCTATAACTTGGCACAAAGCTGAAAAATAAAGATACAATGATGTTGCTACAGAAGTACCAATCATCAAGACACAACAAAAGCAAAAAGAAAAACCTAAATTCGTTGCGGGCTGCCTCCCGAAAGCGCTTCTTTAAAGCCATTAGCTAGGCATGATGCAAAAAGAAGAATCAAGGGTATCCAAGATCAGAATAATAAAAACCCTCAAATTGATTTTCAATAAGCTCATTCTTCTTCTTACTAGGAAAGATATACTTACCTTTCGCCATACCGCGTAAGCGTATGTGCCTATTACCAATATCAATGAAGCCTTTCATAGCACGGAGGAAGTCTCTTCCGAGCATAATGTTACTTTGGTTTGGCTCCATGATGAAGAAATCCATTGGTGCAGTCCTATGAAGGAATGCAACTTGGACTTCTTTTACCTTTCCTTTAATTTCTGAAATATCTACATTAGAATGTTCATGATAAGATGATAATATATCCATATCCAGTTTCAGAGAATCATAAACTATTTTTGGCATAGTAGAAACTGTAGATCCAATATCACAAAGAGCAAGGAAGCTTTGGTTAGAGATGCTAATCCTAACAAAGGGCTCCCAGTCATCATCTATCTCCAACATTTCTTTCTTGTTGGACTTAAGTTCCTCTACTTTCCCCAAATCTAGAGCATCCAGCCTTTTTTCATTAGTGGCAAGTCTATCTATGACAGTATCAATACTACGATCATAAACAAAATAACTAGATAGACTATGCAAAATCTCAAGAGCCCTATCTTCATCACACTCTAGAAAATCTCCTTCAGCTATAATGTCAAGAGAGTGTTTATACCACTTAAAAAGACCATGGTAAAAATTTCTAAGCACATTCTTTATAGATATCCAAGGCATAATTCTTTTATGTGCTTCAGAAATTCTATCCCATGCCTTCTTCATATTTTCTCTATCCCTTTGACGGAAATCGAGAACTTCCGATTCCCGCAAAGAACCTAGTCCTAACATGTTCGTCTAAACAAGGAGGACTACTAACAGTAAGATAAATAATTTTTTGTAGTTTTTGAAAAAAGACACAAAGATAAAAACTGAAAGATAAACTAACAAGACTAAAAAACAAAGGTAAAGGGTAGTGTGCAACTCCCCTATCTTAGCACTTGGAGTCCCCGGCAACGGCGCCAGAAAACTTGCTTGATGGCTTCTCGCCCCTTCGTTGGTTTCCCCAAGTGTAAGTTTGAGATGTAGTGCAGCAGAAGTTTTCCCTCGGTGAAGATACCAAGGTTTGTCTCCAGCAGGACTCCAGAGATGATAAGTAGGTGTCAGCGGCGCAACTGACGCGGACCTGCACACAGACACAGATAACTTTCTTCCCAACGAAGTTCAGAGAGGTTGTCAATCACTCCGGTCTTGTTGTTTACAAAGGATAAAATGCAAGGGATAATGATAGCAAGTAAAAGCGGTAAAGTAAATGTAACGTGGAAACAATGATTAGGATATGGACCGGGATACGTGATGTTCGCTAGTGATGTCTCTCTCCCAAAAGACGATAAAATTGCTATGTGAGGTAAACAAATTACAGAAAGGCAATTGAAAGGATTAAGAACGCACTGCAATGCTAACTATGCTACAAAAGAAAGGAAGAGTTTCAAAAGCACGGGCAGTACGCCAAAGTAAGTAGACCTAAATCCATCTGCATCTACTACTAATCATCCACCTTGAGATATCTATCCAGAACATCTCGCTGGTATTAAGTTGCGAGCCCCACCCAAAATGTACACCCAAAGTAACAGACAACTGCATTAAAAAGAACTCTGCGTAAAGTAAACAATCCTTGTAATCGTGGTTACAAGCACCGTTGTTTTCCCCCTTGTGGCAACAGCACATCCCCTAGACTCATGTTTCTGTCACTCAAGCATGTCATCGGGGAGGCATGAACCCACAATCTAGCACAACGCTCCCTCTTGGAGTCACTACCTACTACTTGGCCAAAGCAATAAACAGCAACGGAGAACATGCAAGAATTACTTACGAACAAAAATATAAAAGATAGAAACCAAATATATTACTCTATCACAATCTGAACATAATCTCATAATCCATCAGATCCAATCAAACTCAACATAGCAATAGCAGAAATATTACAAAGGTGCCTCGATCATGTAGGGCAGCTCACGAGGTCTAAACAATGAAGATCAAAGAGGGGAGGAGAACATCACATAGCTACTGATCACGGACCCATGGTCCAAGGAAGACTACTCACGGGACATCCGGGGAGCATCCATGGTGGAGAGGAGACTCCCGGAGGTCAATCCTCCCTCCGGCAGGGTGCCGGGAAGAGGTCTTCTGGTGCTCCCGATCTTGGAAGCGCGGCGGCGGCGGAACAGAGGCGAGTTCGCGGAATAGGGTTCTCCTTCTGGAGTTTTCCCGTGATGGGGGATAAATAGGCGAAAGGGGGCAGCCAGAGGTTGTCGAGGGGCCCCCCTAGCGCGGCCAGAGGTGGGGCCGCGCCGGGTGGCCGCCTGCCCCCCCCCCCCCCTTGGCACCCCCTCTGGCCCCTCCCGGGCTCTTCTGGAAGCTTCCTGTACGCTGATTTTTTCTGTATTTTTCCCGGAATTTTTCTGGCACTTTTTATATGGGGGAAAACTGAAATAGAAAAACAGCAGAAAACAGGAACTGGCACTGGGGTGCACTGAGTTAATAGGTTAGTCCAAATATGATCAAAAGTGTATGAAAGTGTATCTAGATCATAGCAATATCACACAATACATGCATGGAGCAAGTAGAAATTATAGATACGTTTCGGACGTATCAGCAGTCGGGCGGGACTCTGCGCCATAGTCGACAAGGGCATCATCAGCATCGCCATCACTCCACTCTTCCATGAAGCGTTTGATGGAGAAATCAGACGTACCCGGCTGGTTGTAGCCGCGTCCAAGTGTGACAGTGCGGGCTTCAGTCTCGGGGTCCGACTCCACCACGAGCTCCAAGTCCTCAGCATCCTCCGCAGCACGGTCCGGGTGGTAGACGGAGAGGGCCTGTCCATCTTGCATCACATTGGAACCAAGAAAATTCTACGAAAGTAGCCGATCAGAATCAACAGAAAAAGCAAAGTCAAAAGAGGAGAAACGCAGAGATTAAGTCGTACCGTGGGAGGAGGATGTGACTAGTCATAAGTTCTCAGGCCAAATTTCCACGGGTTGGTGATGGCGGCATCTGTCTGCACGCGCACCCGCCGGACCATTTCTTCCTCCGAAAAGCTATGAGTGGTGATTCGAGTCGGATCCCGCCGACCCCTCATGTCGCAAATCCTATGGCACTGACGCTGTAGTGGAAGCACTCACCAGCACACCAAGGCTCCAACCAGATCGGCGGGGCGCAATCCTGCTTTAACCAGTTCGGCGACCCGAGCGACCTGGGCATCCAGATCGGTGTCACCATGCCCGGGCTTTTCACCCTAGTGATGTTTTCCACTTGGTGGGGGCAGGGAGAATGCAGGAAAGTTCAGGCAGTCGTCTTGGCCATATGGTGTCTGAACATAAAAGAAGCTAGTCTGCCACTCCTTGATCGATTGTGGTGGCTGCGGATTCATATAAGGAGTTCTGTTGGAGTAGATTATGGCGAAACCACACTCGGTCATCACCTTCTCCTCTATAGTAGCGCGTGGCTCACCCTTCGGATCCGGTTGAAAGACTCCATTTCTAACCATAAAAGATCGCAAATGGAAAATTTCCTCCACAGTCCAATGCTCGGCCGCACGCCGAGTTAGCCCTCACACAAGGTGACAAACGCAGAAAGCAGCATCACGGCGTTGGCGCCGAGGTGGTGCGGCTGCAGTCGGAAGAATTCCAAGAAATCGCGAGAAAGTTGGCTCACCGAAAGGCCAAATCCACGCTCGAAGTGCGCGATGAAGACGACGTGTTCGCCAGCCTTCGGCTCCGACACGATCTCTTGTCCAAGGACGCGGAACTCGATGCTCTGCGGAATTTTGCGGGTGCGGTAGAGTTGGAGAATCTCCATCTCGTTCACGACGGAGCCCTTCCAGTCACCGCGCGTGGCGCAGGCAGGAATATCTTGGTTCGCCATGGAGGCATCATAGGTAGTGTATGGTGACGACGGCGGCGGTGGCACTTGATACGTCCAAAACGTATCTATAATTTATGCTTGCTCCAGGCCTCTTTTGTGTGATATTTCTATGATAATGATGAACTTCCATACACTTTTGATTATATTTGGACTAACCTATTAACTCAGTGCACCCCAGTGTCAGTTCCTTTTTTATGTTGTTTCTCTATTTCAGGTTTCCCCCTTATTAAAAGTACCAGAAAAATTCCGGGAAAAATATAGGAAAAATCAGCGTACCGGAAGCTTCGCGAAGAGCATGAGAGGGGCCAGAGGGGATCCAGGGGGGGCCCAGGCGGACAGAGGATGCGGCCCCGCCCCTGGCCACGCCAGGGGGGCGCCTGGAGCCCTTGGCCCACCTCTGGCTGCCCACTTTCGCCTATTTATTCCCCGTGACGAGAAACCCTCGAGGACGGAACCCTTTTTCGCGATCTCTCCTCTATTCCGCCGCCGCCGCGCTTCCAAGATCGGGAGCACTAGAAGACCTCTTCCCGGCACCCTGCCGGAGGGAGGAACCACCTCCGGGAGCTTCTCCACCACAATGGATGCTTCCCGGATGAACCGTGAGTAGTCCACCTTGGACCATGGGTCTATGATCAGTAGCTATGTGATGTTCTCCTCCCCTCTTTGTTCTTCATGGATTAGACCTCGTGAGTTGCCCTACATGATAGAGGCACATATGTAATCTTTCTGCTGTTGCTATGTTGAGTTTGCTGGGATCCGATGGATTATGAGATTATGTTCAGATTGTGATTGAGTTATATATTTGATTCTTCTCTTTTATATTTATGTTCTTGAGAAATTCTTGCATGTTCTCCGTTGATGTTTATTGCTTTGGCCAAGTAGTAGGTAGTGACTCCAAGAGGGAGTGTTATGCATGATTGTGGGTTCATGCCCCCGATGACTAGCTTGAGTGACAGAAACATGAGTCTAGGGGATGTGTTGTTGCCACAAGGGGGAAAACAACGGTGCTTGTACTTGCGGGTGCAAGGATTGTTTACTTTACGCAAAGTTCTTTAATGCAGTTGTCTGTTGCTTTGAGTTTACACTTTGGGTGGGATTCGCTACTTAATACCAGCGAGATGTTCTGGATAGATATCTCAAGGTGGATGATTAGTAGGTAGATACAGATGGATTTCGGTCTACTTGTCTTGGCGTACCGCCCATGCTTTTGAGCCTCTTCCTTTCTGCATAGCATAATTAGCATTGGTTTGCGCACATAATCCTATCAATTGCCCAGCTGTAATTTGTTTACCTCGCATGGCTATTTTATCTCTGTTTGGAGAGAGAGATCACTAGTAAACATCATAGGACCCCGGTCCATATCTCTACTATTGTTTACACCTTCAATTTACTTTCAGTATTTACTTTTCTGCAGCTATCACTATCATTACTATCCCGTGCGTTTTATCCTTTGTAAACAACAAGGCCGGAGGAATTGACAACTCCTCTGTACTCATTGGGAGAAAAGCTATCTGTTGTGTGTGCAGGTCCAGGTGAATTTAGCAACCTAGGTTGTAAACGGCGACATTGTTCACTTCACCACCTACTTGTATCTGTTGGAGTCCTACTGGTTCGATATTCAACCTTAGCATCTTTGCTAAGGGAAACTTGCTGCTACCCTACATCTCACCTTCGAGTTGGGGTAACCAACGAGGAGCGAGAAGTATCTCGTGTATCAAGCAAATTTTTGGCGTCGTTGCCTAGGACTCCACTCCTCAAGATAGGGGAGTTGCACACTCTCTTTTATCTTTGCTTTTTAGTCTTGTTAGTTTACCTTTCAGTTTTTTCTCTAGTGTCTTTTATCAAAAATCAAAAAAATAGTTATCTTCCCTGCTGCTGCTATGGGTTCCTCTGAGAACACCAAGTTGTGTGACTTCACTAGTCACAACAACAGTGACTTTATCTGCACTCCTATTGCTACACCTGCTACTTCAGAACCTTCTTATGAGATTAAACCTGCTTTGGTGAACCTTGTTATGAAAGATCAATTCTCCGGTGCTAGAGATGATGCTGCTTTTCATTTAAATAATTTTATTGAGCTTTGTGATATGCAAAAGTGCAAAGAAGTAGATGGTGATATTGTTAAGCTTAGGCCATATAAAAATTTGTGGCATTTTAGAAAATTTCTAGCTATTTTTTTAGCAAGACAAAACAAAAGACGGAAAACAAAAATGAAAAGAAAAAGGAGAGGGACTTACCTGGAAGCAGCCCAACTTAATCCCCAGCAGCCCACCAGCCTGGCCCATCCCGCGAGCTCACCTGTCGTCTTCCTCAAGCTGCTCGGTGGCGAGCCGAGAGCGCGCGGCGACCTCCACCGCGACGTTGAGGACGTTCCAGGCGTCCCCGAGCCCTATCCTTGCGCCACGGACACGCCCGTGCACCCGTGGATCTTTTCCCCCCTCTCTCTGCAGCTCTCACCCTCTCGGCCGCCCGAATTCATCGCCACCCACGAACCACCGTGCAACACGCCGTCAAGAACACGCGGCCACCGCCGACGAGCAGCCGCCTGGACATGTCCAAAGTCTTCGCCAACGTCGACTTTGTCACTGAGCAGATGATTGCGCACTGAAGCTCACCGGGGCTCCCGAATCGAGTCGTCGTCTTCGTCTACGGCCGCCGTGCGCCATCGTCGATTGCGTCTCCGGCAAGCCACCTTCGTCCTTGCCACCAACTCCGTTGAGTTCCTGGTGAGCCATAGCTCAAAACCCCTGTAGCTACGCCCTCGATTGCTTCCTCTGTGCCATTCCACCATGGGAGCCGTAACTCCTCGCCGCCGGGCAACTCGTCGACGAGCACCCGTGAACCCTAGGACCTCGCAGCCATGTCCATTGTGTTCCACTTGTTCTGCTGCACCGTTTGAACCCATCCCTGCTCCAAGCCGTGCCCTGTACCAAGTTCCACCACCTCTCCGTGGTTCTGTCGCCGCCAAACTCGTCGCCGGCGAGCGTACAGAGCACCCCAGCCTCCCCAACCGGTCCCAATCGATGCGCGGTGACGAGGGCTTCAATCCAGTGAAAGCAGCGCATGATTTGGCCCACGGAAACGCCATTGCAGAGGAAGCCGCTGCACGGGATGGTCGCTGGAGTCACGCCGGCGACGAGGTCCACGTGGCCAGGGTGATTAGCCCTTAATCCCACCCCCTGTGACACTGACCAGTGGGCCCAAGGCCACTTAATCCCCCAGATTAATTTAAATCACTGGATTAATTAAACAGAGACACTCACAGAGAGGCCCCACACGTCAGACCCCCCTCCCCACATCAGCCTTACGTCATGCTGACGCAGTAAATGGTTTTCTTTTTAAAATAAATCAGAGAAATTACAAAAAATAGCTTAAACTTCAATAAATCATAGAAAATTCATATTAACTCCAAATGTAGCAAATAATATGTCTAAAATTATCAGAAAAATGGAAGGATTCTGAATATGGACTTTGTTTTCATGTTTGACCATTTTAAAATGGGTGAACAGTGGCAAACATCCATATGCATTTAATTTGAATTCAAATTTGGAGTGATTTTGCAAATGACTTTGCAATACACTTCTTTTAAATGGTTTCATCCACACATCAGAGACTTTACTTCACCTTTACAACATCACTTCATGCTCAACCATTTCAAATGAACATTCATGCATTCAAATGCATTTGAAATTCATCGATAAATCAAATGGAGTTTGAATTTGCATTTCAAATGCAATACACTCCATTTAAATGGAATTGGCAACACATCAGCACCCTTACACCATGTTATAACATTTGATCATGTGCTTGAGCATTGCATTCATATTGATTGCTACTTCATGCTTTGTTTGTCCGGATAGAAGTTGAGCCGGAACAGGAGGCTGTCCCCTTCCTTGAAGACCCCGATACTGAACCTCATCAGCAAGGCAAGAAAACCCCCATTGATCATGTCGATAAAAACCCATTTCCCTCTCAGTCTCGCTTATGCATTTATTAGGATGATCACATTGTTATCGATTCTACCGCATAGTTGAACCCAATTCTTTGCATGACCTATCATTTTGTCACAGTAGTAAGCAAACCACAATCCTAGAAAATGTAGGAGTTGTTTGATATCATGTGGCCCCTGCAACTGTTACTGCTTATTGCATCCTTAGAGTTTACAATGAGGATACTATGATCTGTGAGTTGGGATGGTAGCAATCATGTTGAAGAAGAGGAAACTGTGTTGGTGAATCTACCCTAATACAAGGTGAACGATGAGAGGCTGTGTAGGAGTACACAGTGGGTTGTCTCATTGAACACCGCCTTAAGTACGAGTTCTTGTGTGGTGATCCAAGAAGAAGAGTACAACCACACATTGGGCTCACTGACCCCTCTCGACATAGTACCTCACCCCGTTCGAACCCCAGAAGTCGCAGTAGTTCAGAGTTCTGGTAGGGCTGTGGCACGGTCTGCGAAGTGGATGAACGGCTACTCAGACCGGCTTGGGACCCTACACACATCGTTTGAGGCCGTACTGGAACCTCGGCCGGACTTCCATATGGATCCCCCTTAGATAGGCGAATCTCTGGACTAGAACGGAGCTGTGGGCGAAGTGTTGTGGTGGCATCCTCGCTGTCACCTCTTGAACGGTGACACGCAAAAGGCGGTAAGTGATGACACGTGTGTGTAGTAGTACACCCCTGCAGGGTTAACAAAACTATTCGAATAGCCGCATCCGCGGTTAAGGACTGCTTGGAAAGCTTAGCTTGATTATTAGACAACTTCAATGGATACTTATAAAACTTGCCAAGATAAATGTGAGTGCTATGGCGTGCTTTCCCGTGGGAAGTCGAGGAAGGCACCATAGTGGTGTAATTGGTTGGGGATTATAGTGGACTCGTGTACGCTTCTTACCTCAAGTCTGGTACTCGTAGTTCAGGACTAGCCAAGTCAAAGCTGGCACTTCTGCTTATGAACCCCACCTCCCTTTACCTTGATACATGTGCATGAGTAGTATAGCTCCTACGTAAGTCTTGCTGAGTACGACTTTGTACTCTTGCTTATTCTATGTTTTAGATGAACCCACTAACCCCGAAGGTGGAATCTTCCTGGAGCTCGACGACTGATCAAGCTAGTGTAGTCCCAGTCAAACGACTGGTCCCTCATGGAAGGGCTTGTTTATAGATAAGGCTTCTCTAAGCCATTTGTTAAACTTGTCTGTACTCAGACCTACTTTGCTTCCGCATGATTGATGTAATGTTGGATCACGGTCTCGTGATCTCTGTGTGCACTCTGTAAGAGTTATCAATAAAGTTGTATACTTTGTAGAGAATTGCTATGATACCTGTTGTTCATACTAGACATGTGTGTTGCGTGTATGATTATAACATGCATGTCTTAGTATGGGTTTTCGAGACCTTAGTTGTGATCTGGCTGGCGGTCTTTTATACACCAAGTGGCCCTTAGATGTGCGCAGCTTGGGGCATTGCGGTGCGATTGCTCGTGACTCTGTCACGTGCACACTTTGTGGTATTATCGAGCCCGCCCTAGACCCCGACTAAGTGATCGGGCTGGAGTAAGTCTATGTAAGGGTTATGATACAATCGATAGTATGGTTGAGGAGACTTGTCTATGAGGATGGGAGTTCACCACCCATATCATTTAGACTTGTGTGCGGACGATGAGGACCCATCTCAGTTGATCATCCGGCCTGGATGGGATGCCCCTCACGTTCGATGCTTTCCGAGAACGTTTTGTGCTTGGCCTTGTCTGCTTAGACAAGTGGGTACGGTTCTCGGCTCTCCATATGATTGTGTTGTAGCGGGTCTTGCATACGCTAACCTCGGGTCCCGACAGACTTGATATCAGAGCAGGACTGACTGTAGGATTATCAGCCTTGGTCGAAGTCGAGTCTAGCCTTCTATAGTTATAGAGTTACTCTGGGTATATAAGGGAACAACGTAAGGCTTTTTTTTCTCCTTACCTTCATCGTTCTGAGTTCTGAGTCACCCTCACCTTTTCTACGGGAAGATAGGATTAGGCTCATCTATGTATGATTAGCACATCTCGTTGTTTGCTTCCTTGTAGTCGTAGGAAAGTTGGGTCAGGTTTCCTAGCATTGTTGTAATGCTGATTTCTTACATCTTATTATGTAAGTGCTATATCTACATTGAAAGAAAATTGTTTTCTTGCAATTACAGCCATTATGTTGTCCGAGTCATTCCAGTTATCTTCATAATCTGATGCATTTGCAAATCATTCCACATCATTTGACATTGATCTTATCCTTCAGGATGTCTCAAGGAACCCGTGTTCACCTTGGTCGTGCCCAAGCTCGAGGGGGTGATCCGGAGGAAGGCAATCTTCCACCCTCACCCACGATAGCTCAAGTTCTCATGGAGGTTGAAAGAAACCGAAGGGACTCTCATGAGTTGTTGGGGGTCATTGCTCGAAATACTACCCAGCAGCGGAATGAGCTTGTGTCGTTGAATGACTTCATCCAGCTTCATCCCCTAGTTTTCAACTATTCCACTGAGCCCCTTGACGCCGATGACTGCCTTCGCAGCATCGAGAGAAAGCTCCTTCTGGACATGTTGCAGATGGTGACAGAGTCAACTATGCCACCTACCACCTCGAGGGTGCAGCTAGCTCTTGGTGGGAGAACTTTCTGAACATGCGTCCAGCTGGACAGTTGACTTCGTGGAATGAGTTTTGTGACGCTTTTCGCGAGCATCAAATTCCTAAGGGACTCATGGCCCGCAAGAGAGAGGAGTTCTGCAATCTCACCCAAGGAAGAAGGTCTATTGATGAGTTTAGTCAGGAGTTCAATCGTCTTGCCCGCTATGCTCCCGAGGAGGTCTCCATCGACTCCAAGAAGCAAGAGAGGTTCCGCAAGGGACTCAATTCTGGACTTCGTCGTGAGTTGAATCTCCATGACTTCGCCACATTCCAGATCCTTGTCAACAAGGCCATCAAGGCGGAGGATATGATCACTCCCGAGGATTCCCGCAAGCACCCTAGAGATGATGGTTCATCCAATTCAGGCCCTCAAAAGCGCAAGATCTGGATCCCCAATAGCATGTTCCGCCAGAACAACCAACCGAGGCCATCCTTTGTGGCGCCTCGTCCACCAGCTCCATTTTCTAGTGCTCCACCTAGAAACCCAGCTGCCCGCCCTATCTTTGGAGCTTGCTTCAGATGTGGCCATCCTGGTCACTATTCTCGTGAGTGCCCCATAAATCAGAATGCTCCACCCCATGCCAAATGGAACCCCAATGTTCATGCCAAGCCACCCCCGAAGGTCTCCACCACCAAGCCACCTACTTCCATAAGTCTTGGACGTGTGAACCAAATCTCAGCTGAGGAGACCGATGGTACTTCTGACGTCATTCTTGGTACGCTCCCAGTCAATTATGTTCCCACTTCTGTCCTTTTCGATCCAGGAGCATCTCACTCATTCATGTCGTAGAGTTATGCACTTCGGCATGAGATATCCTTTGATGAAATGTTCACCCCAATGATTATTCAAACTCCTGGTTCCAAGTGGCAAACTAATAGAGTAAGCCATGGTAATCAAATTGCAATTGAGGGTTTAGTATTCCTTGCTTCACTCATAGCCCTCAAGTCTTTAGACATTGATGTCATCCTTGGTATGGATTGGTTATCAAGACAAATGCTTTTCTTGATTGTAAAGCCAAGTCAATTAGACTTACACATCCTTTAGGCCAGACAATAGATTATTCCTCACCAAGATCGAGAACCCAGATGCATTCTTTGAATGTGCTTCCCCTTCCCGACCTTGAAGATATTCCGGTGGTTCGTGACTTCCCGGATGTCTTTCCTGAAGAGCTGTCGGGCATGCCACCCGACAGATGTGTAGAGTTCATAGTAGATCTTATGCCAGGAACCGCACCAATTTCCAGACGCCCATACAAAATGGCGCCGCATGAGTTAGCTGAGCTTAAAATCCAACTGGAAGCTTTGTTGGCAAAAGGCTTCATCTGCCCTAGCTCATATCCATGGGTTGCCCCGTTCTGTTCGTAACGAAGAAAGATGGAACAGAAAGGATGTGCGTAGACTATCGCCCGCTAAATCTAGCGACGATAAAGAACAAGTACCCACTGCCCAGGATCAATGATCTTTATGATCAACTTGTTGGATCCTCTGTCTTCTCCAAGATGGATTTGAGATTAGGTTATCATCAAATCAAAATCCGAAACGAGGACGTTCCAAAAACGGCTTTCACTACTCGTTATGGTCTTTAAGAGTACACTGTCATGTCCTTCGGGTTAACCAATCCCCCTCCACTTTCTCGCGCATGATGATTTCGATCGTCATGGAGTACTTAGATAAATTTGGTGTAGTTTATCTTGATGACATTCTCATCTACTCGAAGAACGAAGAAGAACATGCCGAACATCTTAGGATGGTATTGATGAAACTTCGAGAGCATCGCATGCATGCTAAATTCTCCAACTGTGAATTTTGGCTACCAGAAGTGACCTACTTAGGCCACGTGATTTCTGCAAAAGGTATTGATGTGAATCCCGAGAGAGTTCAGGTCGTCCTTGACTGGACTCCACCTAAATCGGTTAAGCAAGTTAGGAGTTTTCTAGGCTTAGCAAGCTATTGCCGCCGCTTCGTTGAGAACTTCTTCAAAGTTGCAAAGCCTCTAACTGAACTCCTCAAGAAAGATAAGAAATTCCAATGGACTCCCAGGTGCGAGGAAAGCTTTCAAGAGCTAAAAAGAAGATTTACTTTTGAAGCCGTACTTGCGCCTCCAGACACCAAAAAGGATTTCGAGATCTTTTCTGACGCCTCACGGCAAGGGTTAGGATGCATACTTATGCAAGATAGACATGTGGTAGCTTATGCTTCACGCCAGTTGCGTCCACATGAAGAGAACTATCCTACCCATGATCTTGAACTCGCTGCCGTAGTTCATGCCCTGACAACTTGGCGACATTACCTCCTTGGTAATCGTTGTGAAATCTATTCTGACCACCAAAGCCTCAAATACATATTCCCCCAGCTAGATCTTAATCTCAGGCAAAGACGTTGGATAGAGGTAATAAAAGATTATGACTTACGAATTTCTTACACCCCAGGCAAAGCCAATGTCATGGCTGATGCACTAAGTCGTAAGTCGTATTGTAACAACCTCATGGTACAAAAGTATCAACCACTTCTTCATGAGGAATTTCGCAAGCTCAATCTTGAGATAGTTCCTCATGGTTTTCTTTCTACCTTGGTGGCGAAACCAACTCTTGAGGATCAAATCATAGTTGCCCAAAGGCGTGCACGAGGTGTTCGCCGGATCAAGGAGAACATTGCTAGCGGAGTTGCTAAATGTTTCTCCACAGATAGCAAAGGAACGGTATTCTTTGAAAATCGTTTGGTACTACCTAAGAATAGGGATCTAAGGCAACTCATCCTCAAAGAAGCCCATGACACACCCCTCTCGATTCATCCCGGTAGCACAAAAATGTACCTAGATCTATGCCAGAGATTTTGGTGGACTAGGATGAAGCGAAAAATTGCTCAGTTCATTGTTGAATGTGATGTTTATCGTCGCATTAAGGCGTAACATCAAAGATCTGCTAGTACTCTTCAACCTTTGCCTATTCCAAAGTGGAAATGGGACAAAGTCAGTATGGATTTCATCACTGGCTTTCCAAAAACCCAGAAAGGAAATGATGCCATCTTCGTTGTGGTGGATAGACTTTCCAAAGTTTCTCACTTCCTTCCCGTTCGCGATTCTATAACTGCTAGCCAGTTAGCGGACTTGTATGTCTCTAGAATTGTGTATCTTCATGGTGTTCCTTTGGAAATCAATTCTGATCGTGGTAGCCTTTTCACCTCTAGATTCTGGGGAAGCTTTCAGAATGCTATGGGAACTCATCTCTCCTTTAGTACAGCTTTCCATCCTCAGTCTAGCGGTCAAGTTGAAATGGTTAACCAAATCATGGAAGACATGCTCAGAGCTTGTGTTATCTCATTCGGAAAAAATTGGGAGAAATCTCTGCCATTCGCCGAATTTGCTTATAACAATAGTTTCCAATCTAGTCTGAACATGGCTCCTTTTAAACTCCTATATGGACGAAGATGTCGAACACCCCTAAACTGGTCAGAAACCGGTGAAAGACAATTCTTTGGACTGGATATGATCATGGAAGCAGAAGAGCAAGTTCGCATTGTTCGTGATCAATTGAAAGCAGCCCAGTCCCGTCAGAAAAGATACTATGGTCGTCATCATAGGCAAGAAAGCTACAATCTGGATGAGAAGGCTTACCTTCGGGTTACTCCTCTGAAGGGAACCCAACGCTTCGGTATCAAAGGCAAGTTGGCCCCACGTTACATTGGACCTTTCCGCATTCTTGCTAAACGTGGAGAAGTTGCCTACCAACTTGAACTACCCCCGCACCTTTCCCGAGTACATGATGTATTCCATGTGTCACAACTCAGGCGTTGCTTCAAGGACCCCATCCGCGAAGTAGACCATGAAACGTTTGATCTACAAGATGACCTTTATTATCGAGAGTACCCCATTCGTATTCTTGATTCCGCACAGCGTGTCACTCGTTGTCAGAAGATCAAGTTTATGAAAGTGCAATGGTCACACCACTCCGAGAAAGAAGCTACGTGGGAAAGAGAAGACCGTCTCAGTGTCGAGTACCCCTCCTTCCTCCCGCAGACTTCTGAATCTCGGGATGAGATTATTTTGAGTGGGGGCGAGTTTTCACAACCCCAAGATAGGTATGTGCTAGGGTTAGCAAGTAACTTCGCATCATGTTAAAAAATTCAAAAGAAATTGAAATGGGAGAGAGAACACCCCCCAGATGAATTTAATTCAAATGGCCAGATAAAAGGTTGCTCCAAAAATTCCTTTTGTATTTTTGAAAAGTCTCATAACTGAGTGTGATCGCATATAAAGTGATGTGGGACCAACCCCATGCTCATGGATTTTTCAAATATTCAAATAGAGCATGGATTTAAATTTAAACCCCTATTTGAATTAAAGTTCAAATAATTTGAATTTTAAAAATTTCCAACCTTTATAAGTGGCTAGCTATATATATTGTGAGGCCATATAAAAATTGGTGGCATTTTAGAAAATGTCTAGCTATTTTTTTAGCAAGACAAAACAAAAGACGGAAAACAAAAACAAAAATAAAAAGGAGAGGGACTTACCTGGAAGCAGCCCAACTTAATCCCCAGCAGCCCACCAGCCTGGCCCAGCCCGCGAGCTCATCCGTCGTCTTCCTCAAGCTGCTCGGTGGCGAGCCGAGAGCGCGCGGCGACCGCCACCGCGATGTCGAGGACGTTCCAGGCGTCCCCGAGCCCTATCCTTGCGCCACGGACACGCCCGTGCACCCGTGGATCTTTTTTCCCCTCTCTCTGCAGCTCTCGCCCTCTCGGCCGCCCGAATTCATCGCCACCTGCGAACCACCGTGGAGCACGCCGTCAAGAACACGCGGCCACCGCCGACGAGCAGCCGCCTGGACGTGTCCAAAGTCTTCGCCAACGTCGACTTCGTCACTGAGCAGATGATTGTGCACTGAAGCTCACCGGGGCTGCCGAATCGAGTCGTCGTCTTCGTCTACGGCCGCCGTGCGCCAACGTCGATTGCCTCTCCGGCAAGCCACCTCTGTCCTCGCCACCAACTCCATTGAGTTCCTGATGAGCCATAGCTCAAAACCCCTCTAGCTACGCCCTCGATTGCTTCCTCTGTGCCATTCCACCATGGGAGCCGTAGCTCCTCGCTGCCGGGCAACTCGTCGACGAGCACCCGTGAACCCTAGGACCTCGCAGCCATGTCCATCGTGTTCCCCTTGTTCTGATGCACCGTTTGAACCCATCCCTGCTCCAAGCCATGCCTTGTACCAAGTTCCACCACCTCGCCGTGGTTCTGTCGCCTCCAAACTCGTCGCCGGCGAGCGTAAAGAGCACCCAGCCTCCCCAACCGGTCCCAATCGATACGCGGTGACGAGGGCTTCAATCCAGTAAAAGCAGTGCATGATTTGGCCCACGGAAACGCCGTTGCAGAGGAAGCCGCCGCACAGGTTGTTCTCCGGAGTCACGCCGGCGACGAGGTCCACGTGGCCAGGGTGATTAGCCGTTAATCCCACCCACCCACCCACCCCCCCCCCCCCCGTGACACTGACCAGTGGGCCCAAAGCCACTTAATCCCCCAGATTAATTTAAATCACTGGATTAATTAAACAGAGACACAGACAGAGAGGTCCCACACATCAGACCCCCCCCCCACATCAGCCTTACATCATGCTGACGCAGTAAATGGTTTTATTTTTAAAAGAAATCAGAGAAATTCCAGAAAATAGCTTAAACTTCAATAAATGATAGAAAATTCATATTATCTCCAAATGTAGCAAATAATATGTCTAAAATTATCAGAAAAATGCAAGGATTCTGAATATGGACTTTGTTTTCATGTTTGACCATTTTAAAATGGGTGAACAGTGGCAAAAATCCATATGCATTTAATTTGAATTCAAATTTGGAGTGATTTTGCAAATGACTTTGCAATACACTTCTTTTAAATGGTTTCATCCACACATCAGAGGCTTTACCTCACCTTTACAACATCACTTCATGCTCAACCATTTCAAATGAACATTCATGCATTCAAATGCATTTGAAATTCATCGATAAATCAAATGGAGTTTGAATTTGCATTTCAAATGCAATACACTCCATTTAAATGGAATTGGCAACACATCAGCACCCTTACACCATGTTATAACATTTGATCATGTGCTTGAGCATTGCATTCATATTTATTTCTACTTCATGCTTTGTTTGTCCGGATAGAAGTGGAGCCGGAACAGGAGGTTGCCCCCTTCGTTGAAGACCCCGATACTGAACCTCGTCAGCAAGGCAAGAAAACCCCCATTGATCATGTCGATAAAAACCCATTTCCCTCTCAATATCGCTTATGCATTGATTAGGATGATCACCTTGTTATCGATTCTACCGTATAGTTGACCCAATCCTTTGCATGACCTATCATTTTGTCACAGTAGTAAGCAAACCACAATCCTAGCAGATGTAGGAGTTATTTGATATCATGTGGCCCCTCAAACTGTTACTTCTTATTGCATGCTTAGAGTTTACAATGAGGACACTTTGATCTGTGAGTCGGGATGGTAGCAATCATGTTGAAGAAGAGGAAACTGTGTTGGTGAATCTACCCTAATACAAGGTGAACGATGAGAGGCTGTGTAGGAGTACACAGTGGTTTGTCTCGTTGAACACCGCCTTAAGTACGAGTTCTTGTGTGGTGATCCAAGAAGAAGAGTACAACCACACATTGGGATCACTGACCCCTCTCGACCTAGTACCTCACCCCGTTCGAACCCCAGAAGTCGCAGTAGTTCGGAGTTCTGGTAGGGTTGTGGCACGGTCTGTGAAGTGGATGAACGGCTACTCAGACCGGCTTGGGACCCTGCACACATCGTTTGAGGCCGTACTGGAACCTCGGCCGGACTTCCATATGGATCCCCCTCAGATAGGCGACTCTCTGGACTAGAACGGAGCTGTGGGCGAAGTGTTGTGGTGGCATCCTCGCTGTCACCCCTTGAACGGTGACACGCAAAAGGCGGTAAGTGATGACACGTGTGTGTAGTAGTACACCCCTGCAGGGTTAAAAAAACTATTCGAATAGCCACGTCCGCGGTTAAGGACTGCTTGGAAAGCTTAGCTTGATTATTAGACAACTTCAATCGATACTTATAAAACTTGCCAAGATAAGCGTGAGTGCGATGGCGTGCTTTCTCGTGGGAAGACGAGGAAGGCACCATAGTGTTGTAATTGGTTGGAGATTGTAGTGGACTCGCGTATGCTTCTTACCTCAAGTCTGGTACTCGTAGTTCAGGACTAGCCAAGTCAAAGCTGGCACTTCTGCTTATGAACCCCACCTCCCTTTACCTTGATACATGTGCATGAGTGGTATAGCTCCTACGTAAGTCTTGCTGAGTACGACTTTGTACTCATGTTTGCTTATTCTATGTTTTAGATGAACCCACTGACCCCGAAGGTGGATTCTTCCTGGAGCTCGACGACTGATCAAGCTAGTGTAGTCCCAGTCAGACGACTGGTCCCTCGCGGAAGGGCTTGTTTATAGATAAGGCCTATCTAAGCCATTTGTTAAACTTGTCTGTACTCAGACCTACTTTGCTTCCGCATGATTGATGTAATGTTGGCACGGTCTCGTGATCTCTGTGTGCACTCTGTAAGAGTTATCAATAAAGTTGTATACTTTGTAGAGAATTGGTATGATACCTGTTGTTCATACTAGACATGTGTGTTGCGTGTATGATTATAACATGCATGTCTTAGTATGGGTTTTCGAGACCTTAGTTGTGATCTGGCTGGCGGTCTTTTATACACCAAGTGGCCCTTAGATGTGCGCAGCTTGGTGCATTGCGATGCGATTGCTCGTGACTCTGTCACGTGCACACTTTGTGGTATGATCGAGCCCGCCCTAGACCCCCACTAAGTGATCGGGCTGGAGTAAGTCTATGTAAGGGTTATGATACAATCGATAATATGGTTGAGGATACTTGTCTATGAGGGTGGGAGTTCACCACCCATATCATTTAGACTTGTGTGCGGACGATGAGGAACCATCTCAGTTGATCATCCGGCCTGGATGGGATGCCCCTCACGTACGATGCTTTCCGAGAATGTTCTGTGCTTGGCCTTGTCTGCTTAGACAAGTGGGTACGGTTCTCGGCTCTCCATATGATTGTGTTGTAGCGGGTCTTGCATACGCTAACCCTGGGTCTAGACAGAATTTCCCTACGCATGGTTTGACTACTTGGATGGTTATCCAGACTTTTATGGAGGCTTGAACTTTACCTCCCGGAACCTGCTAGATTCGACCACGGGAGGAACCTTTATGTCAACTACACTTGGTGCTGCCACAAAACTTCTTGATGAGATGATGACCAACTATTCCCAATGGCACATCGAAAGAGCTCCAACAGGTAGGAAGGTAAACTCTGTCGAGGAGATCTCCTCCCTAAATGAAAAAGTTGACTTGATCATGTCTCTACTTACCAAGCAATATCCTATTGATCCTGAAAATGTTCCTTTAAATTCTTTGATTGCTCTGGATCAAGTAGATGTGAACTTTATCTCTAGAAACAACTTCAACAACAATGCTTATAGGAGTAACTTTGGTAGCAATATTATACCATTCCCCTCCAACAACTATGGGAACAACAACACTTATTCTAGCACCAAAAACTCCACTCCTGAATTAGAGAGTATGCTTAAAGACTATATCACTACCCAAAAAGCCTTCAACAAGAGTGTAGAGGAAAAACTAAACAAACTAGATAACCTCTCGTCGAAGGTAGAAAATTTAGCCCATGAAGTAGAATTGCTCAAAATTAGAACTTCTCCCCTTGAGGAGAGGAAGGTCACTCCTATGAATGCTATCCAATTGAAAATTAATGAAAACATTAGGATGATGGCTAAACTCAAAGAGAGATGGGCTAGAGAAAAGGAGGAAGAAGATAGGATTAAGAGCCTTCCTACACACCATATTGTTTCTACTATCCAAGTGGTTCAGGATATCCAAACTGTTAGCACCCAATGCACCCCTAGTCCCATAGGACCTATTAATGGTGATGCTATGACCTCAACCGTAGAAGAAGAAATACCTATGACTATAGAAGCTACCAAACAAGTGAGCCTAAAGGACACCACTACCACTCTACTTTATAGTAGTGACCTTGATTTTGATAATTGCACTCTTTATGAAGTTATTTGTTTCCTTAACAAGATGTCTAGAGACCCCCACACTAGCACACTTAATCTTGCCTTCACGGAGCATATCACTAATGATCTCATCAAATCTAGGGAGGAGAACCTTAGGGTAGAAGCCTCCATACCTAGAAAGCTAGAAGATGGTTGGGATCCTATGATTAAAATTAAGTTGAATAACTTTTCTTGCTATGATTTATATGATGTTGGAGCTAGTACCTCTGTTATGCCCAAAAGAATGTATGATATATTTGAATTGAAACCTTTTGATGCTTGTTCTTTTGTTGTTCGTCTTGTCTATTCTTCCATAAAGAAACCTTTGGGGAAGATCGGTGATGTTCTTATCATTGTCAATGACAATTATGTTCCCGTTGGTTTTACTATCATGGACATTGAATGTGAACCTTCTTGTCCAATTATTTTGGGACTTCCTTTTCTTCGCATCGTGGGTGCTGTTATTGATATGAAAGAAGGGATTATAAAATTCCAATTCCCTCTCAAGAAAGGGATGGAACACTTCCCTAGGAAAAAGATTAAGTTGTCTTTTGAATCCGTCACACGGGCTAGTGATTTTCTTGAAAAGACTATCTATTTGCATTAAGCCTAGCTAATGGCTTTAAAGAAGCGCTTTCGGGAGGCAGCCCGCAACGAATTTAGGTTTTACTTTTTGTTTTCCTTCTGTTTTTAGTGGTCTTGATGATTGTTACTACTGTAGCAACATCATTGTATCTTTACTTTTCAAGCTTTGTGCCTTTTATAGCCTCATACGACAAGGGAAATGAAAGTTGTGACATGCTGTCCAGAAAACATATTATGTCCTCGTGACTAGAAAAATCAGACAAAATCCGAGTTCATCTTTTTGAGATAAAATTTTTACACAGCGTGCTCTATACAATTACGAAACTTTTGTATGTTCTGAGTTTTTTATTTGAGTTGCAGCAGTATCCCTAAAAAATTCTTTACTACCTGCTGGTCTGTTTTTCACAGATTCTGTCCTGTTTTGCCTTTTCTTCGTTTTGCAAACCTTAAGCTTGCTTTTTATTTGCACAAACTTTTTGGCAATCTTGAGAAACATTAGCTCTTCAAGGTTATCTTTATTTCCATTAGAGAAAAATTATTTTATTATGGGTACTAACCTCGCTAATCAGATTATGATGAGTTATGTATGAAGGGAGTTTTCAAGTGTGCGAGGGAAGATGATGAAAGAAGATTAAGAAGTGTCAAGCGTTCAAGCTTGGGGATGCCCCCATGCATCCCCAAGAAATATTCAAGGAGACTCAAGCGTCTAAGCTTGGGGATGCCCCCGTGCATCCCCTTCTCCATCGACAATTCTCAGTTCGTCTCTCGTTTCACTATATTTTTATCGCTTCATGCGTTATGTGCTATTCTTGGAGCGTCTCGCTCTTAGGTTTTGTTTTTAGTTTTCTTTAGCTTTCCTTGCTGTTCATAACAAGTTAGAACCCAGCTTTCTTTGTGTGGGAGAGAAACACGCTCCACTTCCAAAATTTAGAACACAACATTGGATTTTTCCTACTTATCTTTGTTGTGTTTGTTCTTTATCTTTCCGTAGCTACTGTCATGTTTTGCCCTTAGCTTTCATGCTTATCTTTTCAAAGAGCTTTTGTTTAGTTTGTTGCTGGAACTCTCTTGAGTTTTCATGTTTATCTTGTTTAGAGAGTTTGCCTGTTGCACTGATTTTTGTGTCTTGACTTGAAGTAGGTAATTGAGGTTGCTATTCTTTTTGTAGTAGTAACTTGCAATAGTTTTGAGGTGTTTTTTTGAGTAATGTTTGGACTTTTGGTATCAAGAGATTTAGCCTATTAGTGATAGATGTCGTATTTTGGGCAATCCATGTTTATTTTCAAAAACCTACAAATTAGTTGAGAACTCTAGCTACTAGATGGATCACTACTCTTTTGAGGGGTCGAATATTAGAGTACACTCACATACCATGAGTCGAGGATGCGCAAGGATAACCAAACCCCCATATACTCCTCCTCGGGGTACTTGTCTCTTTGTGAAACCTCATTATTAGATTGAGAGTTACCGATAATAAGTGCATGAGTTCTTCGGACTAATGTGAGTATTCGAAAGTTGACACTTCCACCTTCCCATATTTTTCTAGCCTCTCATGTGCCGTGCATTGCTTTCTTCTCACTCCAAGAGTTGACGTCCACCTTCGTCGGTACATCCAAACCCTTGGCACGATACGCTCTGTCATCATAAACCTCCTTATATCCTTCCTCAAAACAGCCACCATACCTACCTATCAAGGCAATTCCATAGCCTTTCCGAGATATATTGCCATGCAACATCCATCTTCTCATGACTTGATCTTCATGTCATACATGCTACTTGCTTGATCGATGAGCCGCATGCTAGTTGGGCTTTTCCCTGATCATTTCTACATGACGCGCTAGTATCATTGCATATCCTGCTACACTGGCGGAGGCATACATTTGCATACTTCATGATAGTTATATCTTCTTTATGATTTGAGTACTTTGTAAAGTGTGAAAGATCTTCTATACTTCTTGTAATATATAGAGTGTTGCCCCTAAAGTGAGGAAAAGATCCCAAAGTGGACAAAATCAAAAGATCCCAAAGTGGACAAAATTAAAAGATCCCAAAGAGGACAAAATTAAAAGATCCCAAAGAGGACAAATGAGAGGGAAATAGAAAGAGCCATTGAGATCACCAAAAAATACAAAAAAATAGAAAAAGGAGAAAAAAAGAAAAAAAAGAGAGAAGGGGGCACACTACTATTCCTTTTGAGAGATCCACACTCGTATTCCCTCTTATATCTTGTACTCCATAGAGATTATCATTCATGCATATAGCTATGTGGGGACCTTCACACTTTAGAACATGGCTTGTATATTCCAAGGATGAGCCTCCTCAAATGAGCTCTAGTTCTTCTTGAGCAAGCAAGTTGGATGCACCCCCACTAGTTCCATTGGAGAGATTACCTTAGCTCATATGTGCATCCGTTGCATGGCAGTCCCTACTCCTCACATCATATCTATCATTTGATGTGAGCCTTTCACACCTATTTGTCTTCCTCCTCCACCTTATTCTCTCTTTGCCATCCTAAGTGTCAACTTTCTTGCTTACGCTCATCCATTGCATGAGTGCTCAAAATGTCGAAAAGGAGTGGATCATTTTGACTTGTACCTGGCTAGTGGTCTGGGGATGAGTCAAGATAAGATTCCAAAGAAGACCAAGTGAGAAACTTTAGTAGATTGAGTTCTTAACATAAAATTACGTTTTCTCATATATCCCTATCCCCTTTCTTGCACGCAAACACCATTTGGAGACATTCAAGTCACGGACAGCGAGAGCTCTCGCACCTTTATGTTCTGATGTTTCTTGTTTCAATGCCAAATATAGACTCTTGTCTGTTATGACTTGAATTGAATTACATGCCTTGATTGCTTTACTTACAAAATTCTTATATGGTTGTTAGCATGTCACCACAGAAATTATGCTTGTTATCATTTACCTACTCGAGGACGAGCAAGAATTAAGCTTGGGGATGTTGATACGTCCAAAACGTATCTATAATTTCTGCTTGCTCCATGCCTCTTTTGTGTGATATTGCTATGATAATGATGAACTTCCATACACTTTTGATCATATTTGGACTAACCTATTAACTCAGTGCACCCCAGTGCCAGTTCCTGTTTTCTGCTGTTTTTCTATTTCAGGTTTCCCCCTTATTAAAAGTACCAGAAAAAATCCGGGAAAAATATAGGGAAAATCAGCATACCGGAAGCCGAGAGGGGCCAGAGGGGAGCCAGGGGCCCCCAGGCGTCCAGAGGGCGCGGCCCCACCCCTGGCCGCGCCAGGGGGGCGCCTGGAGCCCCTGGCCCACCTCTGGCTGCCCCCTTTCTCCTATTTATTCCCCGTGACGAGAAACCCTTGGGGACGGAACCCTTTTTCGCGATCTCTCCTCTGTTCCGCCGCTGCCGCGCTTCCAAGATCGGGAGCACCAGAAGAACTCTTCCCGGCACCCTGCCGGAGGGAGGAACCACCTCCGGGAGCTTCTCCACCACCATGGATGCTTCCCGAATGAACCGTGAGTAGTCCACCTTGGACCATGGGTCTATGATCTGTAGCTCTGTGATGTTCTCCTCCCCTCTTTGTTCTTCATGGATTAGACCTCGTGAGCTGCCCTACATGATCGAGGCACATATGTCATCTTTCTGTTGTTGCTATGTTGAGTTTGCTGGGATCCGATGGATTATGAGATTATGTACAGATTGTGATTGAGTTATATATTTGATTCTTCTCTTTTATATTTATGTTCTTGAGTAATTCTTGCATGCTCTCCGTTGCAGTTCATTGCTTTGGCCAAGTAGTAGGTAGTGACTCCAAGAGAGAGCGTTATGCACGATTGTGGGTTCATGCCCCCGATGACTAGCTTGAGTGACAGAAACATGAGTCTAGGGGATGTGTTGTTGCCAAAAGGGGGGAAACAACGGTGATTGTACTTGCGGGTGCAAGGATTGTTTACTTTACGCAAAGTTCTTTAATGCAGTTGTCTGTTGCTCTGCGTTTACACTTTGGGTGTGATTCGCAACTTAATACCAGCGAGATGTTCTGGATATTTATCTCAAGGTGGATGATTAGTAGGTAGATACATATGGATTTCGGTCTACTTGTCTTGGTGTACCGCCCATGCTTTTGAGTGTCTTCCTTTCTGCATAGCATAATTAGCATTGGTTTGCACACATAATCCTGTCAATTGCCCAGCTATAATTTGTTTACCTCGCATGGCTATTTTATCGTCTTTTGGGAGACAGACATCACTAGTGAACATCATAGGACCCCGGTCCATATCTCTACTATTTTTTACACCTTAAATTTACTTTCAGTATTTACTTTTCCACAGCTATCACTATCATTATTATCCCGTGCGTTTTATCCTTTCTAAACAACAAGGCCGGAGGAATCGACAACTCCTCTGTACTCGTTGGGAGCAAAGCTATTTGTTGTGTGTGCAGGTCCTGGTGAAGTTAGCAACCTAGGTTGTAAATGGCGCCATTGTTCACTTCACCGCCTACTTGTATCTGTTGGAGTCCTACTGGTTCGATATTCAACCTTAGCATCTTTGCTAAGGGAAACTTGCCTCTACGCTACATCTCACCTTCCACTTGGGGTAACCAACGAGGAGCGATAAGTATCTCGTGTATCAGCGCTCGAGATCCGCGAGCACCAATGGTGGTGGCAAAGCGGACGGCCAGAAGCGGTGGCTACGACGGCGGTGAGAGGCAAGCGAAGTAGAGCAGTTGTGGTGGATCCAAGCCTACAGCGGAAGCAGTAGCGGTGGCGAGGTCTCCGTCACTGCAGCGGTGAGAGAGGAAGAACCATGAGCGCGAGGAAGAAGAAGCAGCAATGCGGGCGGGGGCAAGCCCAATCCCCAACTCCTCGCCTATTTATTGGGTTGAAGGGCGGTGGTGGGATCGGTCTCTCCGTCCGCGTGGCCTGTGTGGCCGCCTGTATTCCCGAAGCAACACCAAGCCATGGCGCAAAGGATCTGACGAAGGGGACGGGATGTGTGCGCATGGCCCGAGGCCGCTGTTATGTCTAATCAATCGTGGCCCGTTGCCCCGTATTCCGCGGCGAGTTCGAAGCGACATGGGTCGGTCAACATTCTAGTCAAAGCAACCGTTGGGCAGATCGGCTGAGCCGAAGAAGTAGTCGCCAAATCAGACAAGTGTGGTTGGTTGATTGAGGTGCAATTGGCTAGTTGAGAAGCGTCCGAGCTGAAGAAACAATCGGTGAATCAGACAAGGGCGGTTGGTCGATTGAGGTGCAATCGTCTGGCTGAGAAGCGTCCGAGCTGAAGAAGCAATCGGCCGGTTGAGAGCAATCAAGTAGTACAAATGCAAGTCACTAAGATTCAAGACCGGTATGGGAGGAACCTGTGCAAGCCCCGCTATCGTTTCTCTCGGCGGGACCTCCACAGCTTCAGGGGCTACTGTCATGGGAATGACCCCCAGGTAGAGTCACCCAGGCGAAATAACCTTTCAAGACGAAGATCACCGATCTAAGGACCGTCGATCTAACCAAGGCCGAACTAATCCGAGCCGACCTGAACACCATCATTCGGAAGAAGGCCGGTCTGATCAAGGCCAACCTGAAGACCGCCGATCTGAGGATCGCCGATCTAGAAGAGGACCAAGCAGCAAGATCGATCTCCAGAGGGCCGAGCTGATTAGGTCAGAAGCCGATTGATCTGGGAGAGAGGTGTTGGGATTCAGAGTAGAAAACAAAATTTTCGGCACTACGAAGCCAAACCCAAGAACGGATCTAGGAAGATGCAGGAAAGGATAGCGATCTTATTACCTTTTGCAACCATCAAACAGATGCACTCTCGCAGCGGAAGATGTTGATGGAGAGTTGGAGAAGCTTGAAGAAGAACAATCCCACGAACAGATCTAATCGACGTGAAGTCCCTCGAACAAAGATCGAACGCACAATCTCTCTACGGTTGATCCACACATACGGTGTAGATGATCCGGCAGGGCTCCGCCGTCCAGAGCTCGGCACCACCGGAGTAGAGAGGAGGGAGGAGGAGCCCTTCGGGGTTATGGTGGAGATTATATCTAAAGAGAAAGAGAGAGGAGGCAGACCTTCTGCAAAGATCAATCTAATTGTGTGTGGAAGGGGTGCCCCCATCTCATCTATTTAAAGGGGAGGGGGAGGGGAGGCCACCTTGGAGGAGGGGGCAGCCCTAGGGGGTGCGCCCTAGGGTTTCCCCTCCCTTAGGGATGCGCCAAGGGGGGAGGAAGCTTCCTGGAAGCTACCTCCCAGGCGCCTCCCCCTCTTGGGCCCCTTTGGCCCATGTGCTCCCGCCCCACTTGGGCCTTTCAAGTGACAGGGGACCCATTGATATAATATTCAATATATTAATTCCAAAACCTTTTGGAAATACATAATAAATTAATATTAATATATCTAGACCAACTCAGAACTTTTCCGGCCCTCCGGTTTTACCCGGTTTTCTTAAAACTCTTCCCCGTACCTTACCGGGTCTCCGAAACAATTTTTCTTTTCTCATCGATCATAACCCGATCACTCCGAGAATTTCGCGGTGTGATAAATACATTCTCCTATCACTCTAGTACTCAACAGATCAACTACCCTTAAGTGTGTGACCCCATCGGTTCGGTAGGATACGGACATGAACCGGAAACTTATTTTCCCGCGAAACAATAACCGATAGCGGAGCCATGGACACCCATAAAGGTTCCCCCACCTACACGAATATAAGTTCGAGTGAACCATAAGCTTAACATGCCAGTCCTATTTGCTTCACGATACTATACAAAACCTGAGGTGAAATCTTTTAGGTATCCTCCTATGCAACTTCCAGAGTTGCTGTAAGTGCATCAAGTGCCCTGCCCTTGAGGTTCTGGAGTTTGATGACAAAACGGTTAAGGGACTGATGTGTTTGTGAGTATACACAGGAGAACAGTCCCCGATGAGGTGTTTAACCACCAATGTCGACCCCCCAAAATGTTGAGGAACATTGAAGAAACGAAGGTTTTCCTGAAGAACGTATTGGCGCAAAATCCTGAGGAAACAGGATTCTGAAGACTTGGAATCCTGAGGAAACAGGATCCTGAAGACTTGGAATCCTGAAGAAACTGGATCCCGAAGAATTGTGATCCTGAAGAAAGTTGCGCCATACTGAAGACATGTCAAGATGAAGATCAAGCTGAAGCGTAGTCTTCGTTAAGTCTTTTTTATTTCTTGAGTCGTAGGAAAACATCGTACTGTTGGAGGGGTTGAAGAAAACAATTTCCGAAGGTCTGAGGAATTTCTCAACTAGGAATACTGAAGAAAAACCCTGAGGAAATCTCCTGCAGTAGAAGTTCAGTCCTCGGGTGTCTGAGACGTTGTTCTTCAGGACACTGAAGTAACTAACTTCGGTTGAGGAGTCTGAAGATCGCCAGTGCCGCTCTTCTGAAAATCGTGAGAAGAGAGAATACTTTGACTGTGCCACATGTTGCGTGGTGAGAGGCTAGAACTTGTCTAGCAACGGTCATTTCCGAGGGCATGAGAGTAATTGAATGCATGGGCATTTATGTCCTTTCACCTCGGGTTGCTCCGCGGCTATAAATAGCCACCCCCAGCCCCATTTGTGGGTTGGCTGCTAGCAGAGAAAAACTGACACTTGTCATTTGAGAGCAACCCACCTCTGAGGACACTGAAGAACCTATGTGAGGAAAACCACCAGCCTGAGTAGTTGAGCATTTCTGAGGAAGTCGGTTCGAGTGATCCGAAGCTTTTTACTCTTGAAGACTATGATCTTCCAGCCGGTATAGAAGTTTTCAGTCTGAGGAAGTCAGGATGCAATTGTGACTTCCCGGAGTGACTGAGTCTGTGAAGGTTTCGGGAGTCTACCTTGAAGACTCACCTGAGTTATTGGACGGACTCTGAGGACTCTAGTTCAAGGAGAACAAGTTGAAGACTATGTTTTCTGATTTGAAGCTCAGCCTCTCCAACCAGACGTAGAGTTGACACAGCAACTTGACCTGGTCTACCAAACCAAAGTCTTCAATCTCTGGTGCTATCTCTTCAACCTCTTAAGCTTCAGTATTTGCTATGTTGACTTCTTATGCTTCAGCTCTCCCTCTGGTCTTAGTCTTCATACTATGCATCTGAAGCACTTCTGCTTATCTGAATTGATTTATTTCTGTTGCATTATGATGAGCTACCCTAATGATTACATTCTGTGAAGTTTTATTTCTTCATCATTTTGGTTACTTCTTCAGCTTCATGTTGCTTCAGTCCTGAACAAAACCAAAATCTGGTAGTAAAATTGAAAATCTCCCATTCACCCCCCCCCTCCGGTCGATATATTGCACTTTAAATTGGTATCAGATCAAGGTACTCCCTTGTTCTGTGTGATTCGGTTTAACCACCTGGAGTTTTAGTTATGTCGACCTCAGGTACAATGAGCGTTGCCTCAAACTGCCCCATCTTCGACGGGACAGACTATCCATACTGGAAGAACAAGATGAGGATGCATCTTGAAGCCATTGACAAGGATCTGTGGGATATTGTTGATCAAGGCACTCCTGAAGCTAATCTGATGACTGCTCCTGAAGTGGTCAAGAAAAATTGGCAGCTTGATGCAAAAGCTCGAAGCATCATTGGTGGTCATCTCAACAAGGCTCAGTTCAACCGTATCAGTGGTCTGGGTACTGCAAAGAAGATATGGACAAGACTGTCAAAAGTCAATGAAGGAGTCTCTGCTCAACGAGACTCACGAGTTGATACACTCTGCAGTCTCTTCAACAGGTTCAAGAGGCTGGACAATGAGCACGTGCAACAAACCTTTGACAGACTCACTGACATATCCAATGAACTTCAAGCACTGGGTGCCGCTGATATCACAGATCACGAGGTTGTGAAGAAACTACTGAGGTCACTGGATGACTCATTTGAGTTCCTGTTGCTGATGATTCAAGAAAGGCCTGACTTCAAGACTCTGGATCCAGCGGAAATTCTCGAGTGCCTCAATGCTCATGAACTGAAGCTCTCTGAAAAATGAGATTTATACAGCTCCACGCCTAAGGTCCGCGCGCTAAAAGCTAGAGCACGAAGAGTGTCCTCTGATGAAGAGTCTGAGGCTAATACTGATGATCCTGAAACCCTCAGTCGTGAGCTTGCTCTCCTCACCAGAAAGTTCCAAAGATTCACGAAGAAGAATCGCTTCGGAAATTCCTCAAGATCGTCCTCAAGAAAAAGCAAAGATGATGAATCTATCGAAGCAAGAAAGAGAGTCTGCCACAAGTGCAAGAAACCTGGGCATTACATCGCTGAGTGTCCTCTATGGGAAAAGGAAGCTAGACTGAAGAAGAAGAAGAAAAGGAAAGATGACAGTTCTGACGAAAAGACAAAGAAGAAATCCTCAAGATCCTCAAAGTCTGCTGGATACAGGAATAGCAATTCCCGTAAGGCTCGCGCATATCTCGGCAAAGAATTGGACTCGGAAGAATCTGGTTCCAACCCTGATGCTGAGGAAGAAGAATCTAAAGAATCTGAGGGTGTGTCCGGTCTGGCCCTTGCCACATCGATTGTCTCCAAGTCAATCTTCAGCACTGAGGAATCTGGTCCATCACATGTTGATGATGAAGCTGAAGACACAACCCCTGCCTTCTGCTTCATGGCCAAGTCCTCCAAGGTATCTTCTTACTCATCATCAGATGATCCCTCTGATGAAGAACCTGATGAAAACTATGCTAAACTTGCTAAACTTTCATCTAAGCAACAACGTGCACTTGAAAAGATTCAGATATCACTAAACAAGAGTGATGATATGTTGGTTGAGGAAATGACGAAGACTCAAAAATTGACTGATGAATCAAAAATTCTTCAGTCAAAGTTTGATGACTTGTTCAATCGTCATGAGGCACTCCTTACCGATCATGAAAAGATGGCTCATGAGTTTCTCATGAGGAAACAAGAACTTGAACGCGTAAGGATGTCTCATGACGATCTGAGGAAAGAAAATGATTCACTCCTCTCCCAACAGATCATCATGCCTCAAGAAGGATTTAATCCTCCCTGTTTAAAATGTATTGAACATGATCGTATCATCTCTGTGCCTAGTTCCTCAATGTCTTCAGACTCTGTTATTTCTATTGCTTCTGTGGTATCTAACCCCTCATCTGAGGATACCATAGACATTGCTGAAGAAAATTCTAGGTTGACGAGTCTACTGGAAACAGGCATGTTCAAGAGTCTGAAAGGACATCAGATTCTTTGTGACATCCTCAAGAAAAAGATCCTCAACAGGAACCCGAGGAAAGAAGGTGTCGCATTCACTTGGAAACTCAACCCTGATGGATCTTACTGGAAACCTGAGCAATATCCAGAGACCACTTGGGTTCGGGCAAAGATGCCTCCTCCTGATCCCTATACTTTATCTGGTTATGATGTTGTTTCTTCAGATGTGATGATTGAATCTTTTGACTCAAACTATAAACTGTTTAAGAATGTTAATGGTGAGGTATTTGCCAGATACATTGGAACTAACTGGAGGAACGGTCCTCCAGTTAAGAAGATATGGGTTCAGAAGGACCTCGTCACTAACCTCCCTGTGAATGCAGATGCAAATGAGCTGAGGATATCATCTGAGGACGATACCTCAAAAGGAAATGATTATAATCATGTATCTGCTAACCATTTTGTTCACAGGGAAGCCCCTCATAAGAATGCTTATTCATTTGTTTATCCTGATGCCACTATCTCACACCCCATTAGGTCTCATCACCCTCATCAGTCCTCATGTACCTCAAGACCACCCATTAAGATGTGGGTGGTAAAGAAGAACTAATCATCCTTGCAGGGACATGTCCTGAGGCAATCACAAATTCTATAGATCATATGCCCAGGACAACATCGTTTGAGTCAGTTGAAGGATATTTATATTGTTTGGTTTCATAGAATCAATCCTGAGGAACGTCCTGAGGAATTAATTCTGAGGAACCATAAATTCCTCAAACTGAGACTGGCTCATAACTTGCTGTATGAGATAATAATTCCTTTGCAGGGAAAGACTGAATGGGTGATGGACAGTGGATGCACAAATCACATGACTGGTGACAGAAGACTTCTTATGGAATCATCACTGAGTCCTTCTTCAAAGAAAACCATCACCTTCGCTGATAAAGGTAAAAGTAAGGTATTGGGTCTCGGCAGAGTGGCTATCTCTCGAGACCAACACATTGATAAAGTAATGCTTGTTGAATCCCTTGGATACAACTTGATGTCTGTATCCATGCTATGTGATCTTAACTTCGCTGTTCTCTTCGGAAAATATGGTTGTGTCGTCTTTATGGTTAGCGATAACTCCATTGTCTTCAATGGGGTTAGGAAAGGTGACATGTATATTGTAGATTTCTCTGAAGGTCCTCAGGTCGCAACATGCCTCATGGCACGAGCATCAGAGTGCTGGCTATGGCATCGAAGACTCGGACACGCTGGAATGAGAAATCTTCAGAAGCTGGTACTGAAGAAACATGTCCTCGGGATTGAGGAAATAAAATTCTCAAAGGACCGGCTCTATGGTGCTTGCGAAGCTGGAAAGATGACCAAGGCCAAGCACCCAGCGAAGACCATCATGACTACTACGAGACCGCTAGAATTGCTTCACATGGATCTATTCGGTCCTCCAAAGTATTCAAGCTTTGGAGGTAATATGTATGGTCTTGTTATTGTTGATGACTTCTCACGATACACTTGGGTACATTTTCTTCTCTATAAGTCAGAAACCCCAGCAATCCTCAAGCGCTTCGCCCTGCGAGTCATGAACAACTACGACCTGAAGAACAAGCACATTCGAAGCGACAACAGCACTGAGTTCAAGAACTTCGGTGTGGAAGAATTCCTCGATGACTTGGGAATCACTCATGAATTCTCTGCGCCTTACACTCCTCAGCAAAATGGATTTGTTGAGAGGAAGAACCGAACCCTCATCGAGATGGCTCGCACGATGCTGGCTGAGTACAATACTCCACTCAAGTGGTGGGCCGAAGCAATCAACACTGCATGCCACATCGTCAATCGAGTGTATCTTCACAAGTTCTTCAATAAAACATCATACGAGTTAATGGTCGGTAAGAAACCCAATGTAAGTTACTTCAAAGTATTCGGTGCACCTTGCTGGATTCGTGATCCTCATCACCAGTCCAAATTTGCACCCAAAGCATGTGAGGGTTTCATGCTTGGTTATGGTATCAACTCGCACACCTACAGAGTCTTCAATATTAGTCATTATAAAATTGTTGAAACTGTAGACGTGCGATTTGATGAATCTGATGGCTCCCAAAGAGAGCACCTGCCACATGATTTAGATGAAGCACCACCTGAAGAACAGATCAAGAAGATGGGTGTTGGTGATATCATTCCTGTGGATCATCCTGAATAAATCCACATACCTCCTGCTCCTGAAGAACATCCAAATCCTGATGCAAATAATCCTGATGACGATCCTGATCCTGAGGCTCCTGATACCCCTGAAGCTCCTGAAGCACCTAAAGCAGATGCAAATGAATCTAACAGCAGTGACGAAGATGCGCCTCAAGATCATCCTCCTCGAATTCCTCGTGTGGCAAATGAAGTTCAAGTGGACAGAATCCTCGCTGACGTCAACCTACCAGGCCCTCTTACTCGTGCAAGAGCTAATCGTATAGCTAACTTTTGTGGGCATTTCTCCTTTGTATCAATTTCAGAGCCCACCAAAGTCACCGAGGCATTCCAAGAAGCGGAATGGATTCAGGCAATGCAAGATGAACTCCTTCAGTTTAAACTGAATGATGTTTGGGAATTAGTCAAACGTCCTGATCCTCGAGTTCACAATGTCATCGGCACGAAGTGGATCTACCGCAACAAACTCGATGAAGATGGACAAGCCATCAGAAACAAAGCTCGTCTCGTAGCTCAAGGATATACACAAGTCGAAGGAATCGACTTCGGTGAAACCTTCGCTCCTGTTGCAAGACTTGAGTCCATTCGTATTATGCTTGCATTCGCTAACCATCATAATATCAAGTTATATCAAATGGATGTGAAAAGTGCTTTCCTCAATGGTAATATCGAGGAAGAAGTATATGTTGCTCAACCTCCAGGTTTTGAAGACGCAAAGAAACCTGATATGGTGTACAGGTTGAAGAAAGCCCTCTATGGACTGAAGCAAGCCCCTCGGGATTGGTATGACACACTAAGGGACTTCCTCATCAGCAAGGGCTTCAAATCTGGTTCCCTCGATCCAACTCTTTTCGCAAAACTATATGATGATGCATCATTCATATGTCAAATTTATGTTGATGACATAATATTTGGATGCACTAACAAGAAATACAATGAAGAATTTGCATTCTTGATGAGTGAACAGTATCAGATGTCCATGATGGGTGAACTGAAGTTCTTCTTAGGGCTCCAAATTCGTCAACAACGCAACGGCATCTTCATCTCTCAGGAGAAGTACCTCAAGGAGTGCCTGAGGAAATTCGGGATGCAAGACTGCAAGGGCATCAAGACACCAATGCCCACAAATGGACAACTTGGCCCTGATGAAAATGGCAAGGACTACGATCAAAAGGTATACCGCTCCATGATAGGTTCTCTGCTATATCTATGTGCATCTAGGCCTGATATAATGTTAAGCGTTTGCATGTGTGCCCGATTCCAAGCGGCACCTAAGGAATCGCATCACCAAGCGGTGAAACGAATTCTTCGATATTTGGCTCACACCCCGTCGCTAGGCTTATGGTATCCAAAAGGCACACAGCTGGATCTCGTTGGGTACTCAGACTCAGATTATGCTAGAGATCGAGTGGATCGGAAGTCTACAGGAACATGTCATTTCCTCGGACGTTCTCTAGTGTGCTGGTCATCGAAGAAGCAGAACTGCGTCTCCCTCTCCACTGCTGAAGCTAAATACATTGCTGCTGGTGCTAGCTGCTGACAGCTTCTTTGGATGAAGCAAACTCTGAAGGACTACGGCATCAACCTGAAGAAAGTACCACTACTATGTGACAATGAGAGCGCCATCAAGATCTCTCATAATCCAGTACAACACTCGAGGATGAAGCACATTGAGATTCGGTATCACTTTCTTCGGGATCATGTATTGAAGGAAGATATCGTCATCAGCCACGTGAAGACTGAAGACCAACTTGCTGATATATTCACTAAGCCTTTGGATGAGAAGCGATTTAGCACTCTGGGGTGTGAGCTAAATATCTTAGATTCCTCAAACCTCCAGTGAATGGACACACATCCTAACGCTTAAACAATATTGAAGAATCCTGATGTACAACACACGATGCGTCGTACTCCTCAAATCATGAGGAACTACCTTGCTAAGTGTGAAGAAATTAACGTGGAATGGACTCAAGATCCATACGACAATTGTATGGTATCAAGTGTCTCATTCCCTATAAGGTGGGTAGCGCCACCGCCCAAACACCTCAGGATTTGTTGTTCCTCAGCTTCCTCAGGATTTGAAGTCTTCATTACTGATGATTACTGTGTTTGTCCTCAACAGCGTTCACCTATAGTTATTGTTCTTCAGCTTTTGCTTCTTCATCTAGGTGAACGTGATCGGACCCGTCCCTCTGTGCTCACTTATCTAATCTGTCTATCTCATATGCTTTCATCCGTAAATCATGTATTCCTCAGGCTGAGACCATTAGTCTTCATCATCAGCCTGAGACCATTTGTCTTCATCCTCAGCCCTTGTCCTCAGGTTCCTAAAATCATGGATTTACAGTTACAACTGTCTTCAATTTGTTGCGATTTTACCGCACGTCGTGCTTATCCACTATTATGATATCCACTGAGGATCCCAACAATCAGGGGCAATCTGGTCCACAAATTTCGCAACCCCTCAGCTTTCACCCCTCTATAAATAGCCCTCTACCCCCCCCCCCTCGGTCATTTTCCCCCACCGCTTCTCTCACTCTCGCGCCGCCGCCCTTGAGCTCCTCAAGCTCTCGTGCTAATGTCGCCGGACTTCGTCGTCGCCGGGGAAGACGACATGTGGTTCCTCAGCATTCGCCTCAGTTCTGGTATGCCTATTCCTCAGTGGCTTATTCCTCAGTGTCTTATTCCTCAGTACTGTTGTATCCTCACAATCCTCAACTGTACTGCTAGCTTTCTGAGACCTATACCTATGCCTCATTCATTTTCTTTCCTCAGCCTATTCCTCATGAACGCATATAACCGTACCTCACTTCCCTCGCAACTTAATTCTGTCATAGGTACATGTCTGCTGAGGAATCGTATGGTTCTCATAGTCTCAGTTCATTTGCAGCTCAGCTCGAACGTACAATTCCTCAGTCTCCCCCGCTGAAGAAAATGGCTCCTCGGCGTAAGCACACTGATACCGCTAAAGACTTGCATCCTGACCTCTATGAGAAGCTGAAGACTCCCGAACATGAAACTGTGGGTGAACGAAAGAAACAAGTTCAGAAGATCACGCGGGAATGGGCTAAACGATGGGTTGCCTATGAATGGATCAATAAAGAGCATGAGGAATCATTCGCTGTCAATCCACCACTGAAGACCATGAGCATCAAGGCTCGTCCTCCCCCTGCACCTGGTGTCATTCCTGATCCTTCAACCTTGAAGACCCGTGATGACTTCCCTGAGGCTTATCAGCGTTACCTCAAGCGAACGGCACATCTCGCCCGAGAGTTGGCTCGTGATTTGGCTGCCTCAGTACAGCTTCCACCTCAGCCTCAGCCGAAGCCTCAACCTCCGGTTCAGCACCTCAAAAAGGCTCCTGGCATGAAGCCCTCCCAGAAGTCCTCAGTTAAACCTCAAGATATTCGTTCCTCATGTCAACGCATGGATGGTGCTACTCCCTCCTCACGGATTCGCACTGATGAATCTGGTAATACTCCTGAGGCCTCAACCACAATGCCTCAGTCTCAGCTGATCAAAACTGTTCTTCAACGCGGCCCACGCCCCTCACCAAAGAAAACTGCTATGCGTGGCGCCATTCATCATACTCCTCAAACCTCTGATGATGAAGATGAATTTGAGGATTTGGCCGGCTTCGTCGCCACTGAAGCTGATAAGATTGAATATGTGCGTGCTGCGGCCAGACGCAAAGCTGAAGCAACGGGTTCAGAAATCCCGCTTCTCCTTGATCCCAAGAAGATCTTGGAGTACATCGAAATTTTGTCTGTCAAGCCTGACACTCCTCTTGATGATTTGGACATCCCTAAAGACATCAAGTTCTATGTTCAACAGTTCCTCATAAATGAGATTCATCAACGTGATCTTCAGAAACAGTTGAAGGCCATACTGAAGAAAGTCCTCAGTGACTTCAAAAAGAAACCTATCACTGCTGTTACTCCTCAGGAGTTTATAGAGCATCAATGTGAAGTTCAACGCCTCAACACTGAGTGCGCCGCCAACCGTGCTTATATAGGCAAATCCAAGGAACAGATGTCTCAGCAGATGGCAAAGTTGATGAAGCTTCGAAAGCCTGCTTCCTCAGTACCCCTTGCTGCCTCAGCCAAAAGCCTCAAGCGCCTGCCCGAAGCCCAACCCTCAACTCCACCTGCCGCAAAGAAGCCTACTGTTGAGGACCCCATTGATGCTACACCACTTTCCTCAGCTCCTCCGGCATCAAAGGCCGCTGATACCACCGTTCACATTACTGTTGCCTCAACTCCACCTCCAAATCCTCAGCGCGGCTTAATCGTCTTCACTCCGCCCCCTGCTGCAACACCCATTGTTCCATCTCCTCAGTACCCACCGCCACCGATTATCACTGAGGTTGAAGACATGGACGTCGACATTATGGATCATGGAACTCCTCGCGTCCATGATGAGGATTATGGGCTGACCAACTCGCCCACTCATACTATCTTCTCACCTGAGCCTCACTCCCACACCGTGACCGAGGTGCTTCCTGACACTTCTCAGCAGTCTGAAAAATCAGTTGGTGCATCGTCCTCAGCGTCTGATGCTGATGAACCAGTAGCCACAAGTGCTCCCACAAATTCTGCTGCTGATACTGATGCTGCAGCAACCACTAATACTGATACTGATGCTGCGGAAACTACCACTACTGATCCTAAGACAGATCCCCCCGCCGCTGAAGCCGAGCACAACACAAATGCTCCTCCTGAAGCAGAAAACAGTACAAATGCTCATGCTGAAGCCTCAAAGGATGGATCTGAAGACAAACAGGCCACATCACCTCATCTTCCCAAGGACCTCAACACGTATGTGCCTGAAAAATCAGCAGCGCCTCCGCCTTAGCCTCAAGCCTCTCTTCAGATTGAAGTGCCTCAAGCGCCTACACCACCTCAAGGCCCAGTTCAAGCTCGGTCCTTGTGTCCGAAGCATAAGCAACCATTCTTCCGTGACCTTGAAGCTGATGATACCCCAAGCTTCGATGCTACTGATTTCTTCAATGCCATGAGTTTCTTCCAAGAGGGGATTCAAAATCCATATCATTCTGCTCCACCTCGAAAGCTGCTGAGGTTCTGCACTGCCACTCAGAAGAACTATTATGCTTCAGTTCTCTATAAGCAAAACAAATTGTTTCCTCACAAGCATATTCCTCTAATGGATATGGAAGCCCTTCCCTGCTTCAACAGTGTGCTTCAGGATCTCCATCATGCCAATTTGCTTCAGTTCTGCTCCGAATGCATCCACTGGAACGAAGAGCTTGTACTTCAGTTTTATGCAACTTTGTATGTTTCAGGAGATCCTCTGGATAGGACCACCTGGGTCCTCGAGTGGATGACTGAGCATCATCACTACACCATCAGTGTTCCTGAAGCAATTGTCATTCTTGAGTTGCCTCAGTGAACTTCCCCAACTTCTTGCTCCTATGGGTCTCAAATTCTTCGAGATGACCTGATGAACATGCTTATGAAGCCTCAGGCACCTGAAGCCCCAGCTCGCACAAAGTTTCCAGTTTCTGAGCTTCTGTATCTGCCAAGTACACTGTATCGGATTCTGGCGAAGACCTTCTGCCCCATTAAAGGCTATGAATCCACTGCTGAAGAATTCATTGGCATCATGAAGAACATCCTCCACAACCTCTGCATGTCTGGGCCAATCAACGTTCCTGACTTTTTCTTCAGAACTCTGTGGATGCAGCACAGAATCCTCATATCCTGAAGCCATACGCGCCATGGATCATGAAGCTCCTCCGAGCCACGACTGGTATTGATTTCCAACCTGATCACCCGAATCATAGGACCTATCTGCCGCCTGTCGAAGTGCTTCAGCATACGATTGCTTCAAATGATAAGGGCAAAGGCATATTCTATGAAGAAGTTCTCCCGACCAATTCCCTTGGTGGAAACATTCGTCATCCTCAGTCTCGCACTACTGATGAAACCAGAACTCATGCCTCTACTGAGGATACGACTCAGTCTCGAGTGATGACTGACCGAGAGCTTCTGATTAGTCTTCATCAGAAGGTTAACCGAAATCATGATTGGTTGAAGCGTCAGTTTTCTGAAATACTCAGCTACATGGCTCAGACGCATTCTTTAGTGAAGAAAGTGCATCAGTATACTCATCATACATATCAACATCTCGATGCCTTGATGAGAGAAGTAATCACCCCTGAAGACCTTGCAAAATTGGATCTTCAAAAGCCTCTGATTCCTACAATCAGACCCCCGAGGCAATTCAGACGCTGCACAACTCCTCCTCCGGCCATGGACTCTTATTCTTCAAACCAGGAGATGACTGCTGAAGAAGCTGAAGACACTGCTGCCTGCCCTCACACTGCAACGGATTGCCTCAGGCGTGACTCACCTCAGCCTTGAAGCATCTTCAAAGGGCCGTTAGCTTCCGTTTTTCCCTTTTTGTTCATTTTATGACAAAGGGGAGAAATTTGTTAGTCTTCAAGCGGGTTTTAGTTATGGGGTTCTTCAGTTACAACTCTCGTTCTTCAGATTTTTTTTTGTAACGAGTTGTAAACTGTTATTTTGGTGTTTGCCTGATACTATTCCTCAGTTACCCCATGCTATTTCCTCAAGTTTATCATATATGCATGTGATTATCTCTACAAACACCTCTCTCAGTGTGTTGTTTAAATTCCTCAAACACTTCATAACATGCACTGCTTCAAAAATGCCTGGATATAGGGGGAGCTCCTCATATACCTCAAAATGCTTTAGATATTAAAAATTCTTCAACTCATATGCATATCCTCAGGGGGAGCTTCATTATATCCAGATTAATGATAGAAATGTTCTTCAAAGTTTTTATTCTTCAAACTCATAATTTTATCCCCATTGAAGCTTAACCCGATTGTCATCAAATCACCAAAAAGGGGGAGATTGTAAGTGCATCAAGTGCCCTCCCCTTGAGGTTTTGGAGTTTGATGACAAAACGGTTAAGGGACTGATGTGTTTGTGAGTATACACAGGAGAACAGTCCCCGATGAGGTGTTTAACCACCAATCTCGACCCCCCAAAATGTTGAGGAACATTGAAGAAACGAAGGTTTTCCTGAAGAACGTATTGGCGCAAAATCCTGAGGAAACAGGATTCTAAAGACTTGGAATCCTGAGGAAACAGGATCCTGAAGACTTGGAATCCTGAAGAAACTGGATCCCGAAGAATTGTGATCCTGAAGAAAGTTGCGCCATACTGAAGACATGTCAAGATGAAGATCAAGCTGAAGCGTAGTCTTCGTTAAGTCTTTTTTATTTCTTGAGTCGTAGGAAAACATCGTACTGTTGGAGGGGTTGAAGAAAACAATTTCCGAAGGTCTGAGGAATTGCTCAACTAGGAATCCTGAAGAAAAACCCTGAGGAAATCTCCTGCAGTAGAAGTTCAGTCCTCGGGTGTCTGAGACGTTGTTCTTCAGGACACTGAAGTAACTAACTTCGGTTGAGGAGTCTGAAGATCGCCAGTGCCGCTCTTCTGAAAATCGTGAGGAGAGAGAATACTTTGACCGTGCCACATGTTGCGTGGTGAGAGGCTAGAACTTGTCTAGCAACGGTCATTTCCGAGGGCATGAGAGTAATTGCATGCATGGGCATTTATGTCCTTTCACCTCGGGTTGCTCCGCGGCTATAAATAGCCACCCCCAGCCCCATTTGTGGGTTGGCTGCTCGGAGAGAAAAACTGACACTTGTCATTTGAGAGTAACCCACCTCTGAGGACACTGAAGAACCTATGTGAGGAAAACCACCAGCCTGAGTAGTTGAGCATTTCTGAGGAAATCGGTTCGAGTGATCCGAAGCTTTTTACTCTTGAGACTGTGATCTTCTAGCCGGTGTAGAAGTCTTCAGTCTGAGGAAGTCAAGATGCAATTGTGACTTCCTGGAGTGACTGGGTCTGTGAAGGTTTCGGGAGTGTACCTTGTAGACTCACCTGAGTTATTGGACGGAGTCTGAGGACTCTAGTTCAAGGAGAACAAGGTGAAGACTATGTCTTCTGAGTTGAATCTCAGCCTCTCCAACCAGACGTAGAGTTGTCACAGCAACTTGAACTGGTCTACCAAATCAAAGTCTTCAATCTCTGGTGCTATCTCTTCAACCTCTTAAGCTTCAGTATTTGCTATGTTGACTTCTTATGCTTCAGCTCTCCCTCTGGTCTTAGTCTTCATACTATGCATCTGAAGCACTTCTGCTTATCTGAATTGATTTATTTCTGTTGCATTATGATGAGCTACCCTAATGATTACATTCTGTGAAGTTTTATTTCTTCATCATTTTGGTTACTTCTTCAGCTTCATGTTGCTTCAGTCCTGAAGAAAACCAAAATCTGGTAGTAAAATTTAAAATCTCCCATTCACCCCCCCTCTGGTCGATATATTGCACTTTCAGTTGCCATGTTTCACGTCTACGTTGTAGGAATCCCGCTATGTGCCTTAGCTTGAAAAACAATCTTCAACATCCTATTTTGCTACTTAGCTATAGACCGATTAAAATATTACAAATCATTATGAAACTTTCTTTCATCTATTTGTAATGAACTCTTTAGTTTTCCTCATAGAACCTTTCTTCGTCTAAGGTACTTCAAGAGAAATAATCTACTATTTAGATTAGTTTGGTGCTTGTTGCACTTTCCGGACATCCAATACCTTAGTGATTTATTTTGCTAAAATATTTATTCTCAATCACTCATATGTTATTCACATATATGATTAGAATCGTGCTCCCACTTAATTCCATATCTTATATGATTATTGATGAAATAATAACTTTTATAACTTCATCAAAAACTATTACCCCAGCTCTGTGATATTTGCTTCAACTATGGACTAATCTTTGAAGCATTCTCACTTTTACTAATATCGTATAGATCATTAAATCCTTTCAGGTTGTATCATGCATACATCCTTTGTTTAATTTTCTCAGAAGAAAAATCCATATGTCATACTTCGGAAGTATGCCGCGATTATCAGTAATTGTCCATATGAACATTTTCATCACTACACATATTGTAGTCAACCTTTTGAACTCTATCGGAAAACTTATTTTGCGATAAGTCGATCGTTATCAACGATGAAGCTATCGTCTATGTCATATCTATGAAAAACCAATCCACTCTAATGATCAGGTATCCTTAGGAGGGTTTTACCAAGTTCTTAACTTGATTTTGGTGGATGGCTTTCAATTCGTTTTTATGGTGTTTAAGCCATATAGTGGAGTTAGTACCCGTCATGGGGTCTTGTAGTTCACAGGTTTATCACACTTCAGAACTACATTGGTTCAATGTGAATTTATAAAGCTGTGTGATACAACATCAGACTTGATCATTTCATCTCTGGAACGCATTTCAGAGTTTCATCATTCCTTTTCATCAGATGTAGGAATTTCTGGTTTGCTCACAGAATTTATCTCTAGATCAAATTTCGAGTTCCATTCTGTAGAACCAAATGATTCATTGTAATCATTATCAAGCTATTAGTCCTCCCACTTAATTGTTTCAAGAGAGCTATTTTCTCAAGGAAAAATCCCATATCCCTCGATAAACAATTTTCTCGGGTAGGATAGTGGAGGTGTTGTTCGTAACATAATGTTTCTACAATACTTATATTTGAGATCGAGTATATTCTAAATATATATGTCTGAAATTATGAAACAACAATTGGATTTCTTATCCATGCCATATTATTATAGGGCATTGTTTCAACAGTCATATGACGACGCTCTATTTAGTTTGTAAGTGGTTTCTCTAAAGCGTTAAGCAGTATAGTGAATGGGAGTGTGGTTTAAGTACATCACCGACCTCACCATGTCATGTTGGAATTCAGGGTAGAAAATAATTTTAATTCCAATATGTCAGATAGGGCTTGGTTATGCGTCAAGATACTCCGTAGCTATACGGGGTTTCAGGTGACGCTAGTTTATGAACTGACTTCATACACTCAATGATGTTTGCTAAATTCTTTAACTCATTTATTTTATGATCAGATCGTCAAATATTTGATCTATGTGTGATGATGATTCTCTTTGTGTTGAAACAGTTTTGAACTTTATTCAAAATTTCAGATATTATGTCTTGTCTAAATATCGGTATATCTATGCAAGTCATTACCACAAAGTTTTATGTAAAGTACTGTTTATTGGTTCTTCACACATCGATATGTTTTATTACCAATAGTTTACTAAACACTTGAACAATTCATTTAATCAATGATTTTGTCTATTAGAAAAGCATTGCATGTGTCAAATGACTCAAATTCAAGAGATTGAATGACTTCATCGATATGAAGCTTCTGCATGCGCTTTCTTCTAATGCGACTAAGTCATTTATGCTATAACAATTTTAGCATTATCATCACATAACTTAATTTATTTAGCAATCAAGAAAATAGACATAACATCAAGATTTCAACTTAAGTAATTCACCACGAAGGGTGAAATTCAGAAAGCATTAACTTTGAACAACCATTATTCAAACCTTGGATAAGGCATCCACTGTGTAGACGACATAATATTATATTAACGTTTTACACAACCTCTGAATCAAATAACTTTTATTTAAACTCTAAGATAAATCTTGATAGAGGAACGCCGACGGCCTTGGGTGACTTGGGCACCACTTCCGACGCGGACTTGCACTTCATTCGTTCTTCTCCTTTGAATTATGAGAATTCCCTGTACCGATTTGCGAACCATTAGCAATCGATATGGTATCAATTATACCTATGAATGTGAAATAATGAAATTGTCTATTAACATAGTATAACTTATTTATACCTTTGGTGATCGGACCAATTTTCAGATCTCCCAGATACTTCTTGCAATTCCTCTTCCAGTGCCTCTTGTTCTTGCAGTAGTGACACTCAGAATCTTTAGTTGGGCCATTCTAGGTCTTTACCTGAGCTTTGGTCTTACCACCTGATACGGTGAGGATCTCTCACTCCTCGTTGGTTACCCCAAGTGGAAGGTGAGATGTAGCGTAGCAGCAAATTTCCCCTATGTAGAGGATAGGGTTTGTCTCCCGTAGGACTCGCAGAGATACAAGAAGGTGGTAAAGTGAACAATGGCGCCAAGGTTGCTACTTCACCTAGACCTGCACACAGATACAGATAACTTTGCTCCCAACGAGTACAGAGGAGTTGTCAATTCCTCCGGCCTTGCTGTTTACAAAGGATTAATGCAAAAGATAATGATAGTGATAGCAACTGATACGTCCAAAACGTATCTATAATTTCTGCTTGCTCCATGCATGTTTTGTGTGATATTGCTATGATCCAGATACACTTTCATACACTTTTGATCATATTTGGACTAACCTATTAACTCAGTGCACCCCAGTGCCAATTCCTGTTTTCTGCTGTTTTTCTATTTCAGTTTTCCCCCATATAAAAAGTGCCAGAAAAATTCGGGAAAATTCAGATAAAAAATCAGCGTGGAGGAACCTTCCAGAAAAGCCCGGGAGGGGACAGAGGGGGGCCAAGGGGGGGCCAGGCGGCCACCTGGCGCGGCCCCACCCCTAGCCGCGCCAGGGGGGCGCCTGGGGCCCCTGGCCCACCTCTGGCTACCCCCCTTCGCCTATTTATCCCCCGTCACGGGAAAACTCCAGAACAAGAACCCTATTCCGCGAACTCGCCTCTGTTCCGCCGCCGCCGCACTTCCAAGATCGGGAGCACTAGAAGACCTCTTCCCGGCACCCTGCCGGAGGGAGGATTGACCTCCGGGAGTCTCCTCTCAACCATGGATGCTCCCCGGATGTCTCGTGAGTAGTTTTCCTTGGACCATGGGTCCGTGATCAGTAGCTATGTGATGTTCTCCTCCCCTCTTTGATCTTCATTGTTTAGACCTCGTGAGCTGCCCTACATGATCGAGGCACCTTTGTAATATTTCTGCAATTGCTATGTTGAGTTTGATCGGATCTGATGGATTATGAGATTATGTTCATATTGTGATAGAGTAATATATTTGGTTTCTATGTTTTATATTTTTGTTCCTAAGTAATTCTTGCATGTTCTCTGTTGTTGTTTATTGCTTTGGACAAGTAGTAGGTAGTGACTCCAAGAGGGAGCGTTGTGCTAGATTGTGGGTTCATGCCTCCCTGATGACACGCTTGAGTGACAGAAACATGAGTCTAGGGGATGTGTTGTTGCCACAAGGGGGAAAACAACGGTGCTTGTGACCGCGGTCACAAGGATTGTTTACTTTACGCAAAGTTCTTTATTGCAGTTGTCTGTTGATTTGGGTTTACACTTTGGGTGGGGCTCGCAACTTAATACCAGCGAGATGTTCTGGATAGATATCTCAAGGTGGATGATTAGTAGTAGATGCAGATGGATTTCGGTCTACTTATTTTGGCGTACTGCCCGTGCTTTTGAACCTCTTCCTTTCTTTTGTAGCATAGTTAGCATTGCGGTGCGTTCATAATCCTGTCAATTGCCTTTCTGTAATTTTTTTACCTCGCATAGCAGTTTTATCGTCTTTTGGGAGAGAGACATCACTAGCGAACATCACGTATCCCGGTCCATATCCTTATTACTCTTTCCAAGCTATCTTTACTTTTCTGCTTTTACTTGCTATCATTATCACTTGTGTTTTACCCTTTGTGAACAACAAGACCGGAGAGATTGACAACCTCTCTGAACTTCGTTGGGAACAAAGTTATCTGTGTCTGTGTGCAGGTCCACGTCAGTCGCGCCGCTGACACCTACTTATCATATCCGGAGTCCTACGGGAGACAAACCATGGTATCCTCACCGAGGGAAACTCACTGCTGCACTGCATCACGCCTTCCACTTGGGGCTCACCAACGAAGGGCGCGAAGCCGCTAAGCAAGAGAATTTCTGGCGCCGTTGTCGGGGACTCCGAGTGCTAAGATAGGGGAGTTGCACACTACCATTTACCTTTGCTTTTTTAGTCTTTATAGTTTACCTTTCAGTTTTTATCTTTGTGTCCTTTATCAAAAATCAAAAATATATATATAGTATGTCTAGTTCCTTACTTGCCAATCAATGTCTAACTTCTTTTAAACTAGATCTTATTGGCATGGAGGATTCACCGAGGATCAACAAGAATATTACAAGGAATACCGCTTGTCTGAAAAAGGGATACACTTATGGAGACTCATACATCAATCGTATGAGTATGCTAAAAACTTGTGCTCAATATATAATATATCTTTCTGCAGGGATGAATCTTGTTGCTTTATGAGGCACAAACACCTTGCTTTCCAATGTGAGTACAATGAGGATGAAACCTTAGCTTCTTATGCTAAGGTAAATTATGATTTTTATGATGCAGAACAAATAGAAGAATTTGTTGCTTTTAAGGGTGCCTATGAAATTACTTCTTTTCTTGAAAATATTGATGACGCCCCTTACAAATCTGAGAGTCTTGCTATACTTAACTATTGTTTGGAAAATTATGATGCAAATTATTATATTACTGATCATCTTGAGAGAATCTCTCCTCCAAAGGAAGAGACTAATGTTTTGCAGGACTCTATGGAAGAAGAAATTACTGAACCTGAAAGCTCCTTGGATGAAAAAGAGGAGGAGAGTGACGAACAAGAGGAGGAAGAATGGAGCCATCCATGTCTACCTTCTAATGAGAGTAACTCTTTGACTCTTACCTTATATGAGTGTTATGATCCTATGGATTCTTTTGAAATATCCCTTTTTGATGAAGTTGACGCCTTTTATGCTTATGGCCGTGATGCCACTATGGATGATGCTTACGGAGATGAACTTGCTATAGTTCCTCATGTTAAGCATGAAATTGTTTCTATTTCACCCACACTTGATTGTCCTATTATCCTTTTGAAATCTCCAATTCATATTCCGGAGAACTATGCTCTTATCAAGGCTCAATGTGATGGGTTGCATCTATCTTATCATCCTAAAAACCGTGTTGAAAACAATACATGTGTGCTTGTAGGTCATGAACAACATGATTTATGTGATAGTTATATTCTTGATGTTGTTCATGATGCTACTGAAAATTACTTTGAGAGAGGAAAGTTTGGTTGTAGAAACTTCCATGTTACAAAAACACCTCTCTTCATGTTGAAAGTTTTGAAGTTGTTCTTGTTCTACCTTCCTATGCATGTCACTTTGTGCTTCTTTGATTTATTTTCTTACAAGATGCCTATGCATAGGAAGTGGGTTAGGCTTAAATGTGTTTTACATTTGCTTCTTGATGCTCTCTTTTGCTTCAAAATTCTTATTCTTGTGAGAGCATCTTCTATAATCTTTAAGCCAAGCTAATGGCTTTAAAGAAGCGCTTTCGGGAGGCAGCCCACAACGAAGTTAGGTTTCTTTTTGCTTTTTTTGTGTCTTGATGTTTGTTACTACTGTAGCAACATCATTGTATCTTTATTTTTCAGCTTTGTGCCAAGTTATAGCCTCTTACGGCAAGGGAAGTAAAAGTTGTGACATGCTGTCCAGAAAACAGATTCTGTCCTCGTGACTAGAAAAATTCCAGAAAAATACCAGTTCATCTTTTAAAGCTGAAATTTTTACACAGCGTTCTCTATACAATTACAAAACTTCCATATGTTCTGAGTTTTTTGATTTGAGTTGCAGAAGTGCCCCTAAAAATTCTTTACTACCTGCTGTTCTGTTTTTCACAGATTCTGCCACGTTTTGTCTCTCCTTACTTTTGCAAACCTTAAGCTAGCTTTTTATTTGCAAAAACTTTTTGGCACTCTTGATAAACAGTCGCTCTTCCAGATTATCTTTATATCCAGTGGAGAAAAAATTTATTTATTAAGGGTACTAACCTCTCTAATCAGCTTATGATGAGTTATGTATGAAGGGAGTTTTCAAGTGTGCGATGGAAGATGATGAAAAAAGATCCAGGAGTGTCAAGCGCTCAAGCTTGGGGATGCCCCCATGCATCCCCAACAAATATTCAAGAAGACTCAAGCGTCTAAGCTTGGGGATTCCCCCGTGCATCCCCTTCTCCATCAACAAATCATCAGTTCGTCCTTCGTCTCACTATATTTTTATCACTTCATGTGTTATGTGCTATGCTTGGAGCGTCTCGCTCTTAGGTTTTGTTTTTATTTTTCTTTAGCTTTGTTTGCTTTTCATAAAAAGTTAGATCCCTTCTTACTTTTTGTGGGAGAGAGACACGCTCCACTTTCAAACTCTAGAACACATCATAGGATTCTTCATGCCTATCTTTTTGCTGTTGTGTGTTCTCTATCTTTTCATAGCTACTGCCATGTTTAGTTTTAGTCTTAGTTTGTCTTTAGCAAGAGCCTTGGCTTTTGTTTAGTTTTTTCCTGGAACTCTTTTTAGTTTTCATGTTTATCTTGTTAAAGAGAGTTGGTTGTTGCACTGAGTTGTGTCTTGTTTTGAGAAGTAGGTACTTAAGGTTGCTATTTAATTTTTAGTAGTAGCTTGCAATAGTTATGAGGTATTGTTGTGAGTAATGTTTGGACTTTTGGTGTCAAGAGCTCTAGCCTATTAGTGATAGGTGTCGTATTTTGGGCAATCCGTGTGTATTTTCAAAACCTAAAAAATTAGTTGAGAACTCTAGCTACTAGATGGATCACTACTCTTCTGAGGAGTCGAATATCAGAGAACACTCACGTACCATGAGTCGAGGATGCGCAAGGATAACCAAACCCCCATACACTCCTCCTCGGGGTACTTGTCTCTTTGTGAACCTCCTCATTAGATTGAGAGTTGCCGATAATAAGTGCATGAGTTCTTCGGACTAATGTAAGTATTGAGAGTTGACACTTCCACCTTCCCATATTTTGCTAGCCTTTCCCGTGTCGTGCATTGTCTTCTTCTCACTCCGAGAGTTGGTGTCCACCTTCGCCGGTACATCCAAACCCTTGGCATGATACGCTCTGTCATCATAAGCCTCCCTTTATTTTTCCTCAAAACAACCACCATACCTACCTATCAAGACATTTCCATAGCCTTTCCGAGTTACATTGCCATGCAACTTCCACCTCTTCATGACTTGATCTTCATGTCTTACATGTTCCTGCTACACTGGCAGAGGCATACATTGCATACATCATGATAGTTGCATCTTCTTTATGATTTTGAGTACCTTGTAAAGTGTGAAAGATCTCCTTTACCTTCTTGTAAAATTGAGTACCGAGCAGGAATTAAGCTTGGGGATGTTGATACGTCTAAAACGTATCTATAATTTCTGCTTGCTCCATGCATGTTTTGTGTGATATTGCTATGATCTAGATACACTTTCATACACTTTTGATCATATTTGGACTAACCTATTAACTCAGTGCACCCCAGTGCCAGTTCCTGTTTTCTGCTGTTTTTCTATTTCAGTTTTCCCCCATATAAAAAGTGCCAGAAAAATTCAGGAAAATTCAGATAAAAAATCAGCGTGGAGGAAGCTTCCAGAAAATCCCGAGAGGGGACAGAGGGGGGCCAAGGGGGGGCAGGCGGCCACCTGGCGCGGCCCCACCCCTGGCCGCGCCAGGGGGGCGCCTGGGGCCTCTGGCCCACCTCTGGCTGCCCCCTTCGCCTATTTATCCCCCGTCACGGGAAAACTCCAGAACAAGAACCCTATTCCGCGAACTCGCCTCTGTTCCGCCGCCGCCGCGCTTCCAAGATCGGGAGCACCAGAAGACCTCTTCCCGGCACCCTGCCGGAGGGAGGATTGACCTCCGGGAGTCTCCTCTCCACCATGGATGCTCCCCGGATGTATCGTGAGTAGTTTTCCTTGGACCATGGGTCCGTGATCAGTAGCTATGTGATGTTCTCCTCCCCTCTTTGATCTTCATTGTTTAGACCTCGTGAGCTGCCCTACATGATCGAGGCACCTTTGTAATATTTCTGCAATTGCTATGTTGAGTTTGATTGGATCTGATGGATTATGAGATTATGTTCAGATTGTGATAGAGTAATATATTTGGTTTTTATCTTTTATATTTTTGTTCGTAAGTAATTCTTGCATGTTCTCTGTTGCTGTTTATTGCTTTGGCCAAGTAGTAGGTAGTGACTCCAAGAGGGAGCGTTGTGCTAGATTGTGGGTTCATACCTCCCTGATGACACGCTTGAGTGACAGAAACATGAGTCTAGGGGATGTGCTGTTGCCACAAGGGGGAAAACAATGGTGCTTGTGACCGCGGTCACAAGGATTGTTTACTTTACGCAAAGTTCTTTTATTGCAGTTGTCTATTGCTTTGGTTTTACACTTTGGGTGGGGCTCGCAACTTAATACCAGCGAGATGTTCTGGATAGATATCTCAAGGTGGATGATTAGTAGTAGATGAAGATGGATTTCGGTCTACTTATTTTGGCGTACTGCCCGTGCTTTTGAACCTCTTCCTTTCTTTTGTAGCATAGTTAGCATTGCGGTGCGTTCATAATCCTGTCGATTGCCTTTCTGTAATTTGTTTACCTCGCATAGCAGTTTTATCATCTTTTGGGAGAGAGACATCACTAGCGAACGTCACGTATCCCGGTCCATATCCTTATTACTGTTTCCAAGCTATCTTTACTTTTCTGCTTTTACTTGCTATCATTATCACTTGTGTTTTACCCTTTGTGAACAACAAGACCGGAGAGATTGACAACCTCTCTGAACTTCGTTGGGAACAAACTTATCTGTGTCTGTGTGCAGGTCCACGTCAGTCGCGCCGCTGACACCTACTTATCATATCCGGAGTCCTACGGGAGACAAACCTTAGTATCCTCACCGAGGGAAACTCACTGCTGCACTGCATCACACCTTCCACTTGGGGCTCACCAACGAAGGGCGCGAAGCCGCTAAGCAGCAATTGAAAAGTAAATTGAAAGCGTAAACAATGATATGAAGATGGACCGGGGTCCCGTGATTTTCACTAGTGATGTCTCACTCCCAAAAGACGATAAAAGTGCTAGCGAGGTAAACAAATCACAGTTGGGCAATTGATAGGATTATGAAGGCACCGCAATGCTAACTATGCTGCAAAGAAAGGAAGGGCTCAAAAGCAATGGGCAGTACGCTAAGGTAAGTAGACCGAAATCCATCTGCATCTACTACGAATCATCCACCTTGAGATATCTATCCAGAACATCTCGCTGGTATTAAGTTGTGAATCCCACCCAAAGTGTAAATCCAAAGCAACAGACAACTGCATTAAAAGAACTTTGCGTAAAGTAAACAATCCTTGCATCCGTGGATACAAGCACCGTTGTTTTATCCCTGGTGGCAACAGCACATCCCCTAGTCTCATGTTTCTGTCACTCAAGCTAGACATCAAGGGGTTGAACTCACAATCAAGCATAACACTCCCTCTTGGAGTTGCAACAAATCACTTGGCCCAAGTAAAATACGGCAACGGAGAACATGCAAGAATTTACTCAAGAACAAAATATAAAAGAGAAACCAAATATATTACTCATCACAATCTGAACATAGTCTCATAATCCATCAGATCCCAACAAACTCATCATAGCAACGGCGGAAAATTACAAAGGTGCCTCGATCATGTGAGGCAGCTCACGAGGTCTCGAAAGTGGAGGCACAAAGAAGGGAGAGATAGATCACATAGCTACTGGTCAAGGACCCATGGTCCAAGGGGAACTACTCACGGTACATATGGGAGGCGTCCATGGCTATGGATGGTCTCCCGGAGGGGGTAGCTTCTCCCGGCAGGGTGCCGGAGCAGCTTCTCCAGGCAGCCCCGATCTAGAAACGGCGGTGGCGGCGGTACAGAGGCGAGATCGCGAAAGAGGGATTTCGTCTTAGGGGTTTCCACCCCGGGGGTAAATATAGGATAAGGGGGGCACCGAGAGGGGTCACGAGGCAGCCAGGAGGGTCCCTAGCGCGGCCCAGGGTGGGGCCGCGCCACCTGCCCTCCTGGCTGCCTGGTGGTGGCCCTCCTTCCCTCCTTTGGTGTTTCCGGAAGCTTCTGTCACGCTGATTTTTTATCTGATTTTCTTGGATTTTTTGGAGCACTTTTAATGGCCAAAAAACCTAAAATACAAAAACAGCAGAAAACAGCAACTGGCAGCTGGGTGCACTGGGTTAATAGATTAGTCCAAATATGCTCAAAAGTGTATGAAAGTTCAAGCAAATCATGGCAAAGTCACACAAAACATGCATGGAGCAAGCAGAAATTATAGATACGTTTGGAACGTATCAACATCCCCAAGCTTAATTCCTGCTCGTCCTTGAGTAGGTAAATGATAACAAGCATAATTTCTGTGGTGACATGCCACACAACCATAAAAGGACTTTTAAGTAAAGCAATCAAAGCATGCAATTCAATTCAAGTCTTAACAAGCAAGAGTCTATATTAGCATTGACAGAAGCAACAAAAGAACAAAAGGTGCAAGAGCTCTCGCTGTCCGTGACTCGAATGTCTCCAGATGGTGTTTGCGTGCAAGAAGGGGATAGGGAAATACGAGATAAAAAATTGTTGAAAACAACTATCTACTAAAGTTTCACACTTAGTCTCCTTTGGATTCTTATATTGACTCGTCCCCAGATCACTAGCCAGGTACAAGTCAAATTGATCCACTCCCTTTCGATAATTTGAGCACTCATGCAATGGATGAGCGTGAGCAAGAAAGTTGACACCTTAAAGGCGAAACAGAAAGAAGGTGGAGGAGGAAGACAAAAAGGTGTGAAAGGCTCACATCAATGAGGACAATCATAGGCGAGAGAAGGCCATATGATAAATATGATGTGAGGAGTAGGGATTGCCATGCAACGTATGCACATGTGAGCTAAAAGCTCTCCAAGGGAACTAGTGGGGGTGCATCTAACTTGCTTTCGCAAGAAGACCTAGAGCTCGTTTGAGGAGGCTCATCATTGAAATATACAAGCCAAGTTCTATAGTGTGAAGGTCCCCACATAGCTATATGCATGATGATGATCTCTATGGAGTACAAGAGATAGAGGATGAAGTACTAGTGTGGATCTCTCAAAAGTAATAGTAGTGTGCCCCCTTATCTCTTTTTATTTCTTTTTCTCTTTTTTCTATTTTTTTGTATTTTTTTTGGTGGCCACAATGGCTCTTTCTATTTAACTCTCATTTGTCCTCTTTGGGATCTTTTGATTTTGTCCTCTTTGGGATATTTTCCTCACTACAGGGGCAACACTCTATATTTTACAAGAATATAGGGGTCCTTTCACACTTTACAAAGGTACTCACATAAAGAAGATATAACTATCATGATGCAAAGGTATGACATGAGGATCAAGTCATGAGCAGATGGATGTTGCATGGCAATGTATCTCGGAAAGGCAATGGTAATGCCTTGTAGGTAGGTATGGTGGCTGTTTTGAGGAAAGATATAAGGAGGCTTATGATGACAGAGTGTATCGTGCCAAGGGTTTGGATGCACCGGCGAAGTATGCGCCAACTCTCGAGGTCAGAAAGGGCAATGCACGGTACCGAAGAGGCTAGAAAAAGTATAGGTGGGTGGAAGTGTCAACTTTCGAATACTCACATTAGTCCGAAGAACTCATGCGCTTATTATCGGTAACTCTCAATCTAATCAGGAGGTTCACAAAGAGACAAGTACCCCGAGGAGGAGTGTATGGGGGTTTGGTTATCCTTGCGCATCCTCGACTCATGGTAGGTGAGTGTTCTCTAATATTCGAACCCTCCAGAGGTTAGTGATCCATCTAGTAGCTAGAGTTCTCAACAGGGGTTTTTGGTTTTCGAGAAACTCACGGATTGCCCAAAATACGACATCTATCACTAATAGGCTCGAGCTCTTGACACCAAAAGTTCAAACATTACTCTAGTCAATACCTCAAAACTATTTCAAGTTACTACTACAAAGGGAAAAGCAACTTCAACTACCTACTTCTAGTAAAGACACAAAACTCAATGCAACAGGCAAAATCTCTAACAAGATAAAACATGAAACCTATAGAAAGTTCAACCTAAAACAAAAGAAAAGCTCTAGAAAAAACTAGAGCACTACAACTAAACAGAGCAGCAGCTAAGAAAAGAAAAAGAACAACTCACAGCTGAAAGAATAAGCATGCAAATCCTATGAGGAGTTCTAGTTCAAGCGGAGCGTGTAACTCTCCCACACAAAAGATTAAGCTAGGGTCTAACTTCTTATGAACAACAAACAAAGCAAAAACAAAACCTAAGAGCGAGACGCTCCAAGAATAGCACATAACGCATGAAGTGATAAAAATATAGTGCGACGAGAGACGAACTGATAATTGTTGATGAAGAAGGGGATGCACGGGGGCATCCCCAAGCTTAGACGCTTGAGTCTCCTTGAATATTTATTGGGGGTGCACATGGTCATCCCCAAGCTTGAGCGTTTGACACTCCAGGATCTTCTTTCATCATCTTCCATCGCACACTTGAAAACTCCCTTCATACATACCTCATTGTAGACTGATTAGAGAGGTTAGTTCCCTAATAAAATAATTTTTCATTTGCTGGAAATAAAGATAATCTTGAAGAGCTACTGTTTCTCAAGATTGCCAAAAAGTTTTTGCAAAGAAAAATCAAGTTTAAGGTTTGCAAAAGTGAAGAGAGACAAAACGTGGCAGAATCTGTGATAAACAGAACAGCAGGTAGGAACGTATTTTTTAGGGGTACTTCTGCAACTCAAATAAAAAAACTCAGAACATACGAAAGTTTCGTAATTATATAGAGCACGCTGTGAAAACAATTCAGCTCAAAAAGATGAACTGGGATTTTTCCATGATTTTTCTAGTCACGAGGACAGAATCTGTTTTCTAGACAGCATGTCACAACTTTCACTTCCCTTGTCGTATGAGGCTATAAAAGGCACAAAGCTTGAAAAGTAAAGATACAATGATGTTTCTATAGTAGTAACAATCATCAAGACCACTAAAAACAGAAGAAAAAAAAGGAAATCCTAAATTCGTTGCGGGCTGCCTCCCGAAAGCGCTTCTTTAGAGCCATTAGCTAGGCTTAAAGCAGAAGATCAAGTTGTATCCATTGAACCATCATCAATATCATCAAAAATCTCTTCAATAGTACAACTAGTCTTAATAGGTTTCTCAAACAAAGAACGAATGAAAATGCTTCTTGGAATAAAATCAAAAGGAGGGAAATCAATTGGAGTTTCGTTAAAGTTAAAGATAGGTGTCTCCTCCAAAGTTTTCACCGTTTCAACTCTTTTGGCAATGGGTGTGTTTGTTTTAGCTCGAGCAACCTTGGGGACGTAAACGAACTTAGGTTCCTTATTTGCTGGAGTTTCATCCTTTTTGGTTTTGATTGAGGAAAAGGTAGTTCCTAAAGTTTCAATAACTTCCTCAATCTTTTCTATCCTAGAAGACTTCTCATCAAGAGATTTGATAGTCTCCAAAGTTTTGATAATTTTCTGCATGGAGTTATCTAGCCTATTCAAATTCCCTTGAATCTTACGATCCAACTCATTCACCCTATCGATACTTGGCATCTCTAGCTCTATTTTTTCAAGTTTTCTCATAATGTGAGTTAAAGTAATGTCCTCCTTAAGACTAACAACTGGGAGACTTCCAACAAGATTTTCAATAACATTAAGGGCTTCCCAAACTGGGGCCTCTATGAAGTTCCCATTGATAGCAGTGTCTAAAAGAAACCTATTCCGAGAAGTGATCCCAACATAAAAATTTCTAAGCAAGATAGTAGAGGATTGCTTCTTGGTGGCTCTTTTTTGAGAATCATTAATTCTATACCAAGCATCTTTCAAACTTTCACCACCTCTTTGAGTAAAGGTAAGTACTTCTGCCTCACCAAAGGCAAAAGGACCAGCCATAGTGGTAACTACTAACAAGGTAACAGGTATTTTTGGTATTTTTGATAAGGGACACAAAAGTAAAAAAAACTGAAAGGTAAACTAACAAGACTAAAAAGCAAAGATAAAAGATAGTGTGCAACTCCCCTATCTTGTAGACTGGAGTCCCCGGCAACGGCGCCAGAAATTGGCTTGATACGGTGAGGATCTCTCACTCCTCGTTGGTTACCCCAAGTGGAAGGTGAGATGTAGCGTAGCAGCAAATTTCCCCTATGTAGAGGATAGGGTTTGTCTCCCGTAGGACTCGCAGAGATACAAGAAGGTGGTAAAGTGAACAATGGCGATGAGGTTGCTACTTCACCTGGACATGCACACGGATACAGATAACTTTGCTCCCAACGAGTACAGAGGAGTTGTCAATTCCTCCGGCCTTGCTGTTTACAAAGGATTAACGCAAAAGATAATGATAGTGATAGCAACTGAAAAGTAAATTGAAAGCGTAAACAATGATATGAAGATGGACCGGGGTCCCGTGATTTTCACTAGTGATGTCTCTCTCCAAAAGACGATAAAAGTGCTAGCGAGGTAAACAAATCACAGTTGGGCAATTGACAGGATTATGAAGGCACCACAATGCTAACTATGCTGCAAAGAAAGGAAGAGCTCAAAAGCAATGGGCAGTACGCTAAGGTAAGTAGACCGAAATCCATCTGCATCTACTACGAATCATCCACCTTGAGATATCTATCCAAAACATCTCGCTGGTATTAAGTTGTGAATCCCACCCAAAGTGTAAATCCAAAGCAACAGACAACTGCATTAAAAGAACTTTGCGTAAAGTAAACAATCCTTGCATCTGCGGATACGAGCACCGTTGTTTTATCCCTGGTGGCAACAGCACATCCCCTAGTCTCATGTTTTTGTCACTCAAGCTAGACATCAAGGGGCTGAACCCACAATCAAGCATAACGCTCCCTCTTGGAGTTGCAACAAATCACTTGGCCAAAGTAAAATACGGCAACGGAGAACATGCAAGAATTTACTCAAGAACAAAATATAAAAGAGAAACCAAATATATTACTCATCACAATCTGAACATAGTCTCATAATCAATTAGATCCCAACAAACTCAGCATAACAACGGCAGAAAATTACAAAGGTGTCTCGATCATGTGAGGCTCACGAGGTCTCTAAAGTGGAGGCACAAAGAAGGAAGAGATAGATCACATAGTTACTGCTCACGGACCCATGGTCCAAGGAGAACTACTCACAGTACATACGGGAGGCGTCCATGGCTATGGATGGTCTCCCGGAGGGGGTAGCTTCTCCCGGCAGGGTGCCGGAGCAGCTTCTCCAGGCAGCCCTGATCTAGAAACGGCGGTGGTGGCGGTACAGAGGCGAGATCGCGAAAGAGGGATTTCGTCTTAGGGGTTTCCACCCCGGGGGTAAATATAGGCGAAGGGGGCATCGAGAGGGGCCACGAGGCAGTTAGGAGGGTCCCTAGCGCGGCCCAGGGTGGGGCCGCGCCACCTGCCCTCCTGGCTGCCTGGTGGTGTCCCTCCTTCCCTCCTTTCGTGTTTCCGGAAGCTTCCGTCGCGCTGATTTTTTATCTGATTTTCCTGGATTTTTTGGAGCACTTTTAATGGCCGAAAAACCTGAAATACAAAAACAGCAGAAAACAACAACTGGCGGCTGGGTGCACTGGATTAATAGATTAGTCCAAATATGCTCAAAAGTGTATGAAAGTTCAAGCAAATAATGGCAAAGTCATACAAAACATGCATGGAGCAAGCAGAAATTTAGGACAATACAATTGGACCAAAAGTGAGCTTTCTCACGCATCCAACATTTCTGGCCGTCGGATTTTGTGTTTCGTTAGTTTGTGGCCGTCTGATCTTCCTGTGAACGAAATTCATCGCGATTTGGGCTGGGTGTCCTAATAGGCCTCTACTCTGGAAACTTTTTTGAAGGCCTGTGATTAATTGGGCTTCTACGGGCCCATTTAGATATAGACCGAATCGTTCGCTTGAGGCTTCGTTTGGTACAAGGGGATTCGGGAGGTTAGGAGAGGTTTATCCCCACGTGCCTCACAATCCTCCCAAATCCTCACTGCTTTGTTTGGTAAGCGAGGTTTGTACCGGTCCAAACTCTCCAATCCCCCGTAATCCCCTTTGACCCACGTGGTTCAGCACTCCGGAGGGTCAACTCGTGGAAACAAACCCCGCCTAGACGAGCAAAGACGAGGTCACCGTCGGCGTCCTCGGGCAGCCTGGGAGTGCGCGGGCGCTGTGCCTCTGCGTGCGACCATGCCATGCGCCCATGCGTGAGGAAGCTGGTGGGACTTGGAGCTGGCTAGTAATTTCTCAGTTGAGCTCAGCTACTGGCCAAGCTGTGCCAAAGATTCCGTCCAGGCTCATGCTCAGGCTCAGATTTAGTTGTTTGTTCTTCAGGCTTTCAGCCAAAGTACATGCATCAAGGGCAGCAAAAGTGCAGATTTCTAGCAAACTCCCATTATAACCTTGGCATGGCGTGTGTGCTGGCAGTGGAATAGTATTTAATAAGCGTAAGATTAGGTTCAGGTTCATGTATGGAATAGAGGCTAGCTTTTAGGATCAGATCACCTAGCTAGTTTATGTTTCTCTTCTTTTGCAAGTTCTTTTCTTCCATGAGCTTTTGAAGTTACAAACATAACATTTTTAATCATAGTTTACTTATTTTATAAATCCTCTTTACCAATCCCTTTGTACAAAATAGTAAGAGGATGTGAGAGGTTTTAGGATTGAAGAGGATTTGAGAGGATTGGGTGAAAGGAGAGGATTCACCAAATCCTCTCCAATCCCCTTCCCCTTGGAGGCTTGAAAACCACCTCTACCAAACAAAGCCTGAGGGGGGGATCGGAGGGAGCGGCTCGATACTTCTGTAAAAAAAAGAGGCCGATGCGCGAGGATCCAGCGCGGAGGGAGGCGGCGATCCAGCGCGAGGATCCAACACATGGGGAGGAGGTCCAGCTCGAGGATCCAGCGCAAGGGGAGGCAGTCCAGCGCGAGGGGAGGTGCGCTAGAAGGGTATCCAGCGGGACGCGCTTCATCCGATGAGCGCGAGGGAAACCGATCCAGCCGACGAGGGGATCCAGAGGCCAAGACGGGTGTAGATGAGAAGAGGAGTTGAGGTCGAACAAGGCAGGGATTTTCCACTTGTCAGTCTCTTCCCTCTCTTCATCTACAGGTCATGACCGCGGGTGTTGCTCTCTCCTCAGATTTTGATGTGGAATCCCTTCCGCAAGGTAACCAAACAATCACCTTCGAACAAATTTGATTCGCCCCGTCTTTCAGGTAACCTCTACAAGAGTTTTCTTCTGTACTGATAGAGTAAGTTGCAGGTTAAACCATTATGTAGTGGTGCGTAGGAGATATTATGGAGGGATAGATGCACGTGTTTTCTTCAGCTACTGTAGATTTCAGAATCAGGTAATCGAGGCCATGGAGCTTCCTACCGCTTCAGGTAATCAAGTGTTTTTTGTCATTGATTATGGTTGCGTTCGGTTGGAGCATTTTGTCTAACCCTGGCACTCATAATTCCCTGAACACCAGTATTTCTTTTTACATTGCATCTGACTGATACCCTTGAGGTTTACCTTCTCATTTTGAAAAATTGTGGTCTTCTTCCAGTCATGCATTCACTGTCCAGTCTTCACTTCAATGTGACACAAATACTCAACTTCCAAGTCTTGCAGGAAATGGAGAGGGACGGAGACTATATGCACACTGATGGTAGCTGGGTAATAGAAGACGGGCATGCTGGTGCGTTTTTTAGAACAATATACCCTAGGTCGTTTAGCACCTACAATCCGAGGTTGAATAATAACATTTTGATAGGATCTGCAATTTATGTATTTCTCTTTATAAAACGTGTTTATGTTTTTAGACTTGAAATTCGGCTATGGTTCCTCATGCTTCTTTTGTTTGTAGGTACCATGTAAACTTATGCGGATATTTTTTTGGGGGAAGTAGCTTATCTTTATGATTTCACAACAACTTTCTCTCGTGGAGGTTGAATAGTCCCAGCTGTGCATTTGGAGTAATTGCCTTCTGTCTTGCTGCCCACTATGGTACACCTCTCGAGATTTACAGAAAGATTCTTTGAATGAAGGCATTTATGCCATTATAACAACCAGATATAGGAATCATTTTTCTTTTGCCTAACTGCATATACGAGTTTGTTGCAACCTTTTTTCCTTTCTGTCCGGTTCATTGAGGATGACATGATTAATACGATCGAGATCAATGGGCAGGAGCAACTAGCTTTCTGTAATTTAACTTTAATTTTTCGTCTCTCTGAATATTTGGAGAAATTCCATTCACTCCATAAAAATTGATCGACACAGCAACGCCCGCCACCACGGTCTGGATAGATGCTTTATCTTTTTCTTGAAATTGTCTAACATAAAAGGTAGGTTGCTTATGATGAACTATTTCACAGGATCCTATTGAGCAATTTCACAATGATAACTTCATACTCTGTCAACTCGTTGTGTCATTGTGGTTGGTGGAACCAGAAAAGGACTCCATTGACCTTTATCTCGACCTAGAAGACCTCTAGGTACTCCACTCTTGTATGATGATCAATTCTTATGTTGCACCTCCGTGTTTGCTTTCATCTGTAATATTATTAGACATAATCCACGCCTGCTCTGAATTGTAATTTCTTATGTTGCTACAAGAATTGAATGTGATTTAGACCAAAATTTCATCAAATAAAATTATCTAATATTCTCATTTCATATCATGTGCATAAGTGAGTTTATCTTGCCTAGCAAATCCTCCATTCATAGAAATGATAGATTCTGGCTGTAACATACTTTAATTCTTGAGTGAGTTTATCTTGCCTAGCAAATCCTCCATTCATAGAAAAGATAGATTCTGGCTGTAACGTACTTTAATTCTTGCGCCTTAGTTTTTTCTAATTATGGAAATGTTGTTTAGCCTAGAGGTTGGTCCTTTCAATGTACAGATTAATTTTCAATACTACACCACCCGACCAGAAAAATATTAAACATAACAAGGTCGTGGCGACTCTTTCTAATCTTCGCAATATTGTCGTATGATCTTCCTTTTAATTCATTGTCTATGTGTGTGTGGCCACTAATCCTCATGATTCTGAATAAATTCCTATTTATTTATATTATTTATTTATTTATTTATTACCTGTGATTAGTTATTTCTTCTTCCATGCAATTTTGTAACACCAACCAATGCACGGCGTTACCCTCGATGGACCAAAAACAGTAAACAGAAATGTTGTACCATACTATTTTCATTGAATCTTGGATAGATCTCCCCATGATAATTTATAGTGTGAATCACAGGATTACATGGACCTAAAATAAAATGTGCATCCACTGACATTCATTGTTATAAGTTCACAAATTGATAACAAATAGTTGCATCCATGTCACTCTTATCTACCACTATAATTATATCTTTTCTTTTTTGTCTTCTTTACATGTTGTTTTCCATGTGTTTCTAGCATGTCTTTGATTAAAGTAGGCATATGGTTTACTTTGCTATTAAAAGTTAATCAATGCCTTGGTTTGTTTGTTCCTCTTACTCTATTAAATTCATTAATTTGATTCTATTAAAGTCATTAATTTGTTTTTTTTGTTATACAGATCGTACTCCTGCCAGTGTAGTTCCTGCACTCCTTTACCAGGGACCAACACTATGATCACATACACAAATAACATAAGTTGACAAGCTCCAACTTGATACTCAAAAATTGTGTTCCTCAAAAATTAGAAAAAGTTCAGTCTGCTATTTATAGAACAATGAGTAGCTGCCACTTGTTTGTAGATAGACAGTCCATTTGTAGTATGATTTAGATCCACAAAAACCATTTTGGTTTGCCCGTCATTTAAAATTATTCCTACATATGGGAGGGAGCGATAGATTTCTACCTTTGGTCATTATCATTTTGCACTTGAGCAACTATATAGAGATCTGATACTAGATTTTTTTAATCATGCAACTTCCCACGTGGATTTTGCTATAGGTTCATATGTAAAAGTGAGTCGAAGATTTGTCAGTGGAGGTGCTGGACTTGCATATTGTGTTGAATCTTCAACCGCTCCTACTAATTTCAGCCAGCACTGGACAATGGCACGAACCTTTCATAACCCTTATGGTTCTGTATGGCGGCCTTCTCACTTTATGCAACATACTGTTGAAAGATTTGAGAAGCAACTTGAAGAATGTTGCAAATTGATCGGAGAGCTAGAGCAGCTTGTTCAATTGAATAATGATAAAACTCATCAAACTTATTTGGAATCTCTGCCAAAAGTTATGGATTGGAGCAGACTGCCGGTGATGGTGCTATACTTTGCAGCTTATTGCTATGAAATAAACCTACAATCTAAGGCATTTGCATCCGATCGGTCTTGTTTTCCCTTTTTCTTTTTGTGAATTATATTAATTGGATAATTCTCTTGAAACATGGAGTTTTTTTATGGTTGCTACCTGTCAGGTTCATAATTCTTCCGTTAGAATTTTAATGTTGCTTAATTTCTCAGCAGTTGAATTGATTGCATCCTTGTATTGGCCAGCCGTTTTAGTTCTTAACTGGGCGAGTCACATGATCATTGTGCTATCCTAACTTATTTTTGGTCTATTTTGGTTAGCTAACCTTTCGCGTATTCCATGTCAAACTATAGCCTAATAAACATATTTGAGACAATTTTAACAGTAATGATCACTATCATTTCTCTTATTTGAATATTGTTTGAAGTTTGTATGCATGGATTCAATGAAATTATAGGTATCATTAGGCTTGGGTAGTATGATGCTTGCATATATTTATGGAAATCTTCATCCTTCCACTGAAAAAAGACGGGCGCGGCAACGCGCGCCATCATTGATCTAGTTATAGATACATTTGGGACGTATCACCACCGCTCTTGGCATTTCTGCCTTTGCCCTTCTTCTTGAAACTGGTAGTGTTCATCACAGCCAACACGTGGCTTAGATCCTTCTGCATAGATGCTTCCGCAGTCTTAAGCATAGCGAACAATTCATCTGTGGTCTTGTCAAGCCCATTCATGTTGTAATTCATGATAAAGCCGTTGTAAGACGGGGGGAGTGACGCAAGGAGAATGTCAGTGCCGAGTGTCGTAGGGATCGAAAATCCTAGAGCACTCGGCATCTGTGCGTAACCAACAAGTTTGATCATGTGCTCGTTTATGGAGCTACCTTCTGCCATCTTGCATTCCCACAGTTGCTTCGTTATTCCGTAACGTTCAGTTCTAGCCTGCTTTAGATACAGAGCGTTCAGTTGTGTCACCATGTCAAAAACGGTGAATTTCTCAAAACGTTTCTGGAGCTCTCAAAACGTTTCTGGAGCTCTGTATCCATGTACGTAAGCATCAAGCATTGTACTGCGGTGTGGTCATCCACTTTAGTCGCATAGACATTCTTATCGTCCTGCGATGGATCCTCAGCGGGAGCGGATGGGAGAGCTTCTTTCAAGATTACGGAACCAATCCGCATAGTTGCCCCCATTTGCAGCAAGCTTCTCTTTTTCAAGCATCGGTCCTAAGCTAAAAGCATTGTTGTTGCGGGTCATCTCTCTACAACGATATAAACAGATTGATTTAGACATGGTCCAAAATTAATTGCATTAATCTTAACAAGTTTAATCTAATGCTCCCACTAAATCCAATATCTCTCTACAATTGATCTTAGAGTAATCAAGATCCGGATCAATACACCTTCCACCGGTTTAACACTCAGCAATGGAGGAGATCAACCCGGTAGATCTAACAAAACCAATCATAACCAATTTATGACTCTTGTATTAGTCTTTCGACACTTGTGCTCCGAGCTCAGATCTGATAAGCTAGAACGTCAAGACAACCAAGCGCTATTGCTGTGGAGACAACTCAATCCACCCGCCTCTTTGTTACCTTTCCGTTGGTACTCGTGTGACACGACGCACCTCGGGTGGCGTTTATTACAGACGGTTGCACGGTTGGGAGAGCACGAACTTCTTGATATTTTAAGAGAGATCTACCTATTAAAACACGACTACTTGCGCATTCAAACAGGCAATGAAAAGGATTAACATCACAGGAAATTTAATGTATGTGATATGGTATAGCCCTTTTCTTCAAGAAGCTCCAAGCACCATGTTTTTCTTTCTTCATCTTCTTTTGGCGGAGAGAATCACCTCCACGCACGACATGTCGTCAAGCACCATGACGTATGATCATCATCTTCATGTAGATACTACAACTATTGCTAGCATCTATTCTACTAAAAGAAAATTGCATGAAGTTTGGCACGCAGGCCGAATAAATGACAATCATATGGCTCCAGCCATCATGTCATACAATGACATGCATGTAGGGGAACGCGGCAGAAAACAAAAAATTTCCGCACTACGAACAGCCCAGGACCACTATGGAGACTGCATACAAGGTTTTGATCTGATCGTTACCGACTCGTAGCGCAGCGGAAGTAGAGTCGATGTAGATCGTTGGTGCAGACCCCCGCAGCTAGGATTTACAACCTCCCAACCGCGAGGATGTCCTCCCTCGTCTGCTCCTCGGACAGCGCTCCGAGAGGCGGTCGGACAGTCCCTCGGACGATGTCACGGACAGCCCTTCGGGAGGCCCCTCGAAACTCGATCGGTAACTCGGACAGCCCTTCGGGAGGACCCTTGAAACTCGAACGATAATTTGGACAGCCCTTCGGGAGGACCCTCGAACAGCCCCTCAGGAAAAAGATCGAAACTACGACCTCTCTACGGGGTTGCACACATACGGTGTCATCTATCCGGCAGGGCTTCGCCGTCCAGAACTAGTTCCTGCCGGAACCTAGACAGCCTTTCGGCTCTACGAAACTATTTCGTGGGAGGGAGAGAAGAAAGCCAGATCATGCAATGGCACTTGTTGAGAGTTCAAGTGAGAACTTGGATCAGATTTGAGAGACCCCTCTCCACCCCTATTTATAGGGTGAGAGGCTATGGGGAAAAACCCAAAATGCCCTCCAAACTGCATCATTGCCTGCATCATCATGCAAGCTGCATCATCGCCTGCATCATCATGCAAGCTGCATCATCGCCTGCATCATCATGCAAGCTGCATCATCGCCTGCATCATCATGAATAGTGTATCCACTATTCATGAAGACATTTATCTGCGACCGTAAAATCCGAAACTTTTCTGTAGGTCTTAGAAAAATTCCAGTACCCACTAAAAGGATTTTGGACGCGTTCCGAAACAATTCCGGATTAGTGATTTTCATCTGCGAAAAGCAACCAAAGCGGTTCCGGCAGCTCCGGAACATTTCCGGTTTTTTCTCTTTGGAAAAATCCCAGAAGTTCCCAGAACAATTCTGGCACCCTCCAAGAATTTCCAGGCGTGTGCCGAAACCATTTTGACTTAATGATATATTCCGAAACAACTTTTCGGTTTTACCAAAATTATTCCGGTGTTCTCTTTCCGGAACTTTTCCGTTTTCTCCGAAACCTTTCCGGTGACTTTCTCTCAGACTCCCTGTCTAGTATTCAGCAGATAGATGACCCTTAAGCGTGTGACCCTATAGGTTCGGTGAAGTATAGACATGACCCGGAACACTTTCCGATCAATGATCAACATCGGAGCCGTGGACACCCATATTGACCCCTATACCCACACGAATAAATATTCGAGTGAACCTCCAGTTGCCGTGTGCTATTCCTGTTGCTTCGTGATATGTTACAAATACCCGAGGTGAGACTTATCGGCATCCCCGTGGATCAACACTTGTCCACTATGCCAGTTACCTCGTTACTAGTATTGTTCTCTTTTCTCGTTCCCGCGTTCCGGCATCCCTGTGATCAAATCACACTGTGTCTGGCCAGACAATGGTGGATACCGTAACACCGAGAGGGCCCGAAGAATATCTCTCCATCGACGGAGGAGCAAATCCCAATCTTGAGCTACCTAGTTCCTTGTCATACTTTTCCGTGAACCCGTAAGCCGCCGTAATAGCCACCCTTTTACAGATGACGTTTAACAAACCCCAAAGTTCACGAAGCAAGTACGAAGGAACTCGATACTCTCATGGTCTAAGGAATTATGCAAACGCTCAACTTTCTCTGTGTTATAATCCATTAACTGGTGACGAATGTATCTCATAGCATAACATCAATCTGGGTCGATTCAACACAAATGTTCTTCTAACATTGTGCCCTCAAAATTGCCGGCATAGTCATGCCCATGATCAGGAAAACAGAACCATCATGCAACACTTGAGCTAGTCTTAGAGGCGAGACTAGGAATATATATATTTTATCCGTTTATTATTCCACACGTGCATATGAGTCTTCCTCCAAGCCTCGTGGTTATTGCAGACTCGAGAACCATAGCAGTTATAGCATGGAATATAAACATAATTAGGAACATGGGGATAAATAATAACATTTATTATTGCCTCTAGGGCATATCTCCTACAGACTCCCACTTGCACTAGAGTCAATAATCTAGTCAATGCTAATGCACTTTACACCTACGGCATACTGGTGTAAAATATGCTTCACATGTGGTATAGCCTGATGTCCAACGGATCTGACAACTTCAACTCCGTGTGTATCTTTGCATATCCTCGCGTTTTCACGCTTTCACAAAATTCATACTTTGTGTGGACTTGGCTTTGTATATATGCGAATCACTGGTCGAACCTTGATTCCTCAGACTGAGCTATGGAGCAACTATCTTCAATAGTGTTCCATTGACCAAAGCCATATTGGAACCATACTAAGTTCATGAATGAACTATATGATTCAACATTTTCTTTGTTGCTTCTAAAGCAGCAACATACATAGCCATTTGTTATAGAATTTCGCCACAGTAACCTGTTATGAACAATTCCAACTTACTGTGCCACCATATTGTGTATTACACACAAAAATACTTTAACTCAAATCGAAAATCGCATGGAGCATTGATGAAGACCGTATCGATGTAATTACTTACAACAAGTACTTCATAATCTCTTCTTGCGAGAAATCATGTCATCAGTGCTACTTTAGTACTCAATGACATTTTTCACTGTTGTCCCACGATCAGTTCTTTGATCACTTTGGTATCTATACTCGCAACAACTTTGGAGTATTGGACATATCTGGTTGTTTTACATACCATGGAATACATGATTAATCCCAACACGAAGGTGTGTGGAATCTCCATCATGTAATTTGCTCATCAGTGTTTTGGGACACTGAGTCTTGCAAAAACTCTTTCCATGTGACTTTGGCAAGAATCACTCCTTGTCATTTTTAACGCTAAACTGTTTTAGCACCTTGTCAATATGTATTTTGGCTTAGCCCTATTAGGCAATTATATCTCGTAGATAATTATGCCTAATATCAAGACAACTTAGCCCAAGCACTTCGTTGAAAAACTATTTTCAATGAAGTCTTAATTTGTGTCAAGAAATTTATATTATTTCCAATTAACAATGTGTTAGGCACACAAGGTTTTTAGAAATATTATTATGCTCCCACTTACTTTCTTGTAGCCACAAGCATCTTCGTTATCCATCGATGAAATCAAACTCTTTTGATTATTTCATCAAAAACGAAGATTCCAACTCCATTATGCTCTCTTTTGTCCATCGCAGGAACTCTGAAGTTTGCATACTTACTAGCATCCTCTGGACTGACAAAATACCTTGGACTGTATCTCCAAGGCAGTATTTCCATCTCATGGAAATCCTTTTGGCATCCATGTTTCATATCTCATGAATGAAATACGTATTAATTGCTAGTTTAACCCGAACCGACTTTAAGCATCGCTACGGAGAGACAATCTCGCCGTAGTTAATTCCTTGAAATTGTTATAAGCAACAAGTCGAGCTTTATGGATAAAACATTTTTATCCGTATCAGTTTATAGTTCCATTAATATTCGTTAGACTCTAAGTCTTCCGAATGGTCCATCAAGATACAATCTTGAATTACGTATATGGAAACTATCTAGGATTTGTATTGGCATTTAGCCAATTCCGGAGTCAGGGCCCATCATCGCTTCCTTGATTATCGTAGGTATGCTGTTGTCTAACAACAATATCTCGTTTGCGCACCTGAGAGGTTTGCACGAGTTTTGCCTACGTGGCTCAGTTGCAAGTTTGACCGAAGTCCATACATCTCATGTAGAGGCTTCCGTATCAGTTGCAGTAGGAAACTCTGGAATCACTTCCAAGGTTCCTTTCCTTTGATCTGATGACGAAGATACTGTTATCTCGTCGAGTTGCACTGTCCTCCCACTCACCTTTTTTCAAGAACCATTCTCTTTAAAAGCATACCGTTCTTTGTGGCAAAACCTTTTGCCTCGGTATAGTGGTGGAGGAATTCCCAATAATTTGGGATAACCTACAAAGTAGCACTTGTCTGATTTGGAATAGGTTTGTAAACAGTTTACACAATCCCCATATTCCAAATGTTAAGAAAAGATAAAACATGGTTGGGCGTACCATACCATGGCGTCATTTCAACAGACCTGATGGCGCTCCTTTAAGTGTAAAAGCCGTAGTCTCTAAAGCATTACATTAAAAGGGATAATGGCAAATTGATTTATGTCATCTTTGATCTTACCATGTCATAAATGGTTTGATTACATCTTCAAGGACATTCCACTTGCAGTGGTGTTCCGGGAGGTGCAAGTTATGAAAACTCTTTTCACAACTCATCAGACATTGGCTAAACTTGTAACTCAAAAATTCCTTTCTGCAATCAAATTGTAGAAACATAATTTTCTTGTCACAATAACTTTCACTTCATTTTTGAAAACCTTTCGAATGATTTCAAAAGATCCAGACTTACGTCTCATCAAGTAAATATCCATATATCTACTTGAGTCTTTTCTGAAGATAGATAAATCCACTACTAACAACATTTATCGGACTACACACATCAAATGTATGATCACCAATAAGTTTGTTGTTCGTTCCTCATGGCCTGTGAACGGTATTTCAGTCACTTAACTTTTCGGACGAAAGTTGCAAGTGTGAGATGATTCATAATCAAATGACTTCAAAATCCATCATTATGGAATTTCTCCATGCGGGTTTCTCCAATGTGACCAAATGCAGTGCCACACATATGTGGTATTCTTTTAGTCTTTCGACATTTAGCGTCATTGTTATGGATGTATCATATTACCATCAATATTCGTAACATACATCCCATCCCCGATGGAAGCATGGCCCTTTATGTTATTCATAATACTGAACAACAATTGTTCTTTTATGAACAACCTTCTTGCAACATACTTTATGCAATGGGCTAGAGTGTATAAAACTCTAAAACGAATTATGAAAATAAATACAGATGGTGATACACCGATGGAAGGTATAGTAACTTTTACTATGTTCCCAGCGCGTATCTAAAACTCATTACTGGCAAGTCTTTTAGGCCGTAGTGGTTCTTGCATCGAGTTGCAACAGAATGCAATCGAGCGGGTATTCCTGTGATCAACTTTTAATCATAATACCCAAGAATTATGGACTAACTGTTTAATCACAATCCCAAGAACTATTTATTTTTGACCAGCCTTCCATACATCAATAACTTTCATGACTTTTATACATGAGCTGGACATTCCAGTCTTCTTTCTTTTTGCCCTTATACTTTTAACAGTTTAACTTTCAATATATTTCTCCTACTCTCAGAAGAAGCACCCAACTTTAAGAGTGGCGTTAGCCCCGGACTTCCTAGGCGTGTGAGTCATACTAACACCCTTTGGACATTTCCTTTCTCTTTAAGTTGTTTGTTTTATTCACCTTCATCATATGACAGGCGTTCTTCTGGATCCCTCTCTTATCAGTCAAATGCCCAGTAAACACTGTACTAATACTTTGCAAACAGATATTGCTTTGGATATCTCATATCTTTTAGCCTTTGTCTGTATCTGAAAACAATTTTCAGTTCCATGAATATTACATAACTATCCCAAACTTGTGAAGTTCGGGTCTTATGGAAGCAAACGTATTGCACTTGACCACAATGGAATTCTAGCTTTTGGATCGAAGGACGAGAGTCACATCATCCATAGCATTAGCGGGAGGACACCGAAAGCATGCGATAGGACAAAATCCTTCTCGGCACTCTTGAGGACAATCCTCGCATTACGTTACCAACCGTAAAGTTTTAACCAGATATTTAACAGCTTATTCAATTTTAATAGGGAAGGTGGAAACGCGAGCCATTATTCTACAACTATTAGCAAATTATACTTAGACAGTGTTCATAATTAATTGCACTCAGAATTAAACAAGTTAATTCTAAAATGCGCTCCCACTCAAATCAATATCTCTCAAAATTGATTATGAGTGATTCAAGATCCAAATATCAATACAACGCCATAGAATCATCATCTCATGACGAGGATTTTGATTTGGTAGGCCAACTTGCCGATCACATCTCTATGTGACTCTTGTTCATCTTTCGATGCGTGTGTTCCGAGCTCAGGACGATCCTGCCATGAACGTCAAGACAACCAAGTGATCTTGCTGCGAGGTCTGACCTCACCCGCCTTACATTTCTCCAGTCGTTCGTACCCATGCATCCATGGCGCACCCCGAAAGGATAGATGCTGTGACGGTGCTACATTTGGGAGAACACTAACTACTTGATATTTTAAGTGAGAGATCACCCTAATAAAAAGCGACTACCGCGCAATCAAGAAGGGTGCAACTTAAGGGATAAACATCTCAGGTAATTTATAATTGCATGATATGGTATAGCCCCTTCTGACGGAGAAGTCAAGTATTTCTTCGTCTTTGGCATTTGCGTCGGAGTTCACCTTCGCGAAGTTTGCCACCACCTTGTCGATGCACCAAATAATATTGCTATCTCTATAGCTAATAAAATAAGTGCATTACATAAGGTTGACTCGCAGGTCATTAAAGTGACAATCATATGGCTCCAGCCATCATGCCAAATCATGACACGCAGGTCATGTTAATAAATTTACATTATATAGTCATCTCATACATAATCAAATTAATATGAGCTTTGCTATACCACATCACATGCACATCCTGCAAAACCAAGTTAGATGCCTCTAATCGGTTTATGCAAAATTTTATTTTACGTGGCTTCTAAGGTTTTGACTTAAACCGCAGCTACCAACGTTTATCATCAAGCATGATTATTCAAGTCGCTAGATTAACTTTGCGGGGTGTATGAAACACGAGATAATAAAATCTCGAGCCCCATACTGAACTTCGTCATACGCGTGATCCCCGTGCAGATCATATCTGCATTGCCCTTTAGTCTGCAGAATTTCTTCTTTCTCTAACTATGGTGGAATTCAACGAACTGTTAGCACTTCTTTGATCAATCAGGATCGCAGATTGCCAGAACTTTGAAACTCCACCATACTGTTATTGAGATCAGAAATACACAAATTCCAGGGAAGCAACAAGAACATCGGGTAACAGATTTCATCTGCCACCCGCATAAATAATTTTCAGCAATAGATCTGATCTACTCTAAAATTATATTATGCAATACCCATACATCTCTATGTATTCTAGATCGCAACATGCATCTACGCATAGCACGGCTCTGATGCCACTGTAGGGGAACGCGGCAGAAAACAAAAAATTTCCGCACTACGAACAGCCCAGGACCACTATGGAGACTGCATACAAGGTTTTGATCTGATCGTTACCGACTCGTAGCGCAGCGGAAGTAGAGTCGATGTAGATCGTTGGTGCAGACCCCCGCAGCTAGGATTTACAACCTCCCAACCGCGAGGATGTCCTCCCTCGTCTGCTCCTCGGACAGCGCTCCGAGAGGCGGTCGGACAGTCCCTCGGACGATGTCACGGACAGCCCTTCGGGAGGCCCCTCGAAACTCGATCGGTAACTCGGACAGCCCTTCGGGAGGACCCTTGAAACTCGAACGATAATTTGGACAGCCCTTCGGGAGGACCCTCGAACAGCCCCTCAGGAAAAAGATCGAAACTACGACCTCTCTACGGGGTTGCACACATACGGTGTCATCTATCCGGCAGGGCTTCGCCGTCCAGAACTAGTTCCTGCCGGAACCTAGACAGCCTTTCGGCTCTACGAAACTATTTCGTGGGAGGGAGAGAAGAAAGCCAGATCATGCAATGGCACTTGTTGAGAGTTCAAGTGAGAACTTGGATCAGATTTGAGAGACCCCTCTCCACCCCTATTTATAGGGTGAGAGGCTATGGGGAAAAACCCAAAATGCCCTCCAAACTGCATCATTGCCTGCATCATCATGCAAGCTGCATCATCGCCTGCATCATCATGCAAGCTGCATCATCGCCTGCATCATCATGCAAGCTGCATCATCGCCTGCATCATCATGCAAGCTGCATCATCGCCTGCATCATCATGAATAGTGTATCCACTATTCATGAAGACATTTATCTGCGACCGTAAAATCCGAAACTTTTCTGTAGGTCTTAGAAAAATTCCAGTACCCACTAAAAGGATTTTGGACGCGTTCCGAAACAATTCCGGATTAGTGATTTTCATCTGCGAAAAGCAACCAAAGCGGTTCCGGCAGCTCCGGAACATTTCCGGTTTTTTCTCTTTGGAAAAATCCCAGAAGTTCCCAGAACAATTCTGGCACCCTCCAAGAATTTCCAGGCGTGTGCCGAAACCATTTTGACTTAATGATATATTCCGAAACAACTTTTCGGTTTTACCAAAATTATTCCGGTGTTCTCTTTCCGGAACTTTTCCGTTTTCTCCGAAACCTTTCCGGTGACTTTCTCTCAGACTCCATGTCTAGTATTCAGCAGATAGATGACCCTTAAGCGTGTGACCCTATAGGTTCGGTGAAGTATAGACATGACCCGGAACACTTTCCGATCAATGATCAACATCGGAGCCGTGGACACCCATATTGACCCCTATACCCACACGAATAAATATTCGAGTGAACCTCCAGTTGCCGTGTGCTATTCCTGTTGCTTCGTGATATGTTACAAATACCCGAGGTGAGACTTATCGGCATCCCCGTGGATCAACACTTGTCCACTATGCCAGTTACCTCGTTACTAGTATTGTTCTCTTTTCTCGTTCCCGCGTTCCGGCATCCCTGTGATCAAATCACACTGTGTCTGGCCAGACAATGGTGGATACCGTAACACCGAGAGGGCCCGAAGAATATCTCTCCATCGACGGAGGAGCAAATCCCAATCTTGAGCTACCTAGTTCCTTGTCATACTTTTCCGTGAACCCGTAAGCCGCCGTAATAGCCACCCTTTTACAGATGACGTTTAACAAACCCCAAAGTTCACGAAGCAAGTACGAAGGAACTCGATACTCTCATGGTCTAAGGAATTATGCAAACGCTCAACTTTCTCTGTGTTATAATCCATTAACTGGTGACGAATGTATCTCATAGCATAACATCAATCTGGGTCGATTCAACACAAATGTTCTTCTAACATTGTGCCCTCAAAATTGCCGGCATAGTCATGCCCATGATCAGGAAAACAGAACCATCATGCAACACTTGAGCTAGTCTTAGAGGCGAGACTAGGAATATATATATTTTATCCGTTTATTATTCCACACGTGCATATGAGTCTTCCTCCAAGCCTCGTGGTTATTGCAGACTCGAGAACCATAGCAGTTATAGCATGGAATATAAACATAATTAGGAACATGGGGATAAATAATAACATTTATTATTGCCTCTAGGGCATATCTCCTACAATGCAAGTCATGCAAATTTAACATGTACAAAGTATAATCATCTCATACAACTTTTATCATGACGAAGACTATACCACATCACATGTTCCTGCAAAAACAAGTTAGACGTTCTTCTACTCGTTCTTTGCATCTTTTACGTGGATACTAGGGTTTGCATGGCAAAACGTTTTGCTAGCTACGTAACCACATAAAGCACAATCTTCAAGTTGCTAGATTAACACTCGGGGCGTATCAACCATGAGACTACAATTTAATCTCATGACCCATACTGAACAATCGTCAATACACGTGATCCCCGTGCTAGATCAACAATCTAACACGCCCCTTTTGTTACACAATTTCTCCACACCAAAAGCAAGACCCAAATCATCTTCGCGCGACCAGCATACTCAGGAGCAGCATAGAAGGACCCCGAGGGGAAAGATGTTTGTAACAAAATCAAGCAATACAGGAGGGATCAACTTGTGCAATTAGAGGGGAAGCAGCTAGAAGATTCAGTTTAGATCTATTATCAAAAAACCTCGCACAATGAAAATTTTGTGCAATGCCCGTTCATCACTATGAACTCTAGATCGAACCTGCATCTAGCACTAGAACTAGCTCATGATACCGTTGTTGGGATTCGGAGTAGAAAATGAAATTTTCGGCACTACAAAGCCAAACCCAAGAACGGATCTAGGAAGATGCTGACAAGGATAGTGATCTTATTACCTTTTGCAACCGTTCAACGGATGCACTCTCGCAGCGGAAGATGTTGATGGAGAGTTGGAGAAGCTTGAAGAAGAACAATCCCACGAACAGATCTAATCCACGTGAAGTCCCTCGAACAAAGATCGAACGCACGATCTCTCTACGGTTGATCCACATGTACGGTGTAGATGATCCGGCAGGGCTCCGCCGTCCAGAGCTTGGCGCCACCGGAGTAGAGAGGAGGGAGGAGCAGCCCTTCGGGGTTATGGTGGAGATTAGATCTAAAGAGAAAGAGAGAGGGGGCAGCCCTTCGGCAAAGATCAATCTAATTGTGTGTGGAAGGGGTGCCCCCATCTCATCTATTTATAGGGGAGGGGGAGGGGAGGCCACCTTGGAGGAGGGGGCAACACTAGGGGGTGCGCCCTAGGGTTTCCCCTCCCTTAGGGCTGCGCCAAGGGGGGAGGAAGCTTCCTGGAAGCTCCCTCCCACGCGCCTCCCCCTCTTGGGCCCCTTTGGCCCATGTGCTCCCTCCCCACTTGGGCCTTCCAAGTGAGAGGGAACCCATTGATATTATATTCAATATATTAATTCCAAAACCTTTTGGAAATACATAATAAATGAATATTAAATATATCTAGACCAACTTGGAACTTTTCCGGCCCTCCGGTTTTACCCGGTTTTCTTAAAACTCTTCCCGGTACCTTACCGGGTCTCCGAAACGATTCCGGTTTTCTCATCGATCATAACCCGATCACTCCGAGACTTTCGCGGTGTGATAAATACATGCTCCTATCACTCTAGTACTCAACAGATCAACTACCCTTAAGTGTGTGACCCCATAGGTTCGGTAGGATACGGGCATGAACCGGAAACTTATTTCCCCGCGGAACAATAACCGATAGCGGAGCCATGGACACCCATAAGGTTCCCGCACCTACACGAATATAAATTCGAGTGAACCATAAGGTTAACATGCCAGTCCTATTTGCTTCACGATACTATAAAAAACCTGAGGTGAGATCTTTTAGGTATCCGCATGATTAACCATTAACCATTATACCAAGTCATCCTCCTTCTTGTTTTGTTCCATTTTTCTCGTTTAGTATTCCGGTATCCCTTGTGATCAATTCACAGTGTCTGTCCAGACGATGTTTGATACCGTAATACCGAGAGGGACCAAAGAAATATCTCTCCATCGTTAGAGGAGCAAATTCCCAACTCGAATCGTTAAGTCCCTTGACACACTTTCAGGTGTGAGTGATCAAAGCCGTTATTGCCACGCCTGTTACGGGTGGTGTTGGGACAGAGTCAAAACCCACCCTCCGGTATGAAGTTACGAAACATTCTTATGGTCATGAAGGACACATGCATATTAACTTTAGATGATTTTACTTATAACATGGAAACGATGTGATCTCAAAGTAAATCATACAATTGGGTCGGTTCAGCACCCTTGTTCTGGCAACAATGTGCTCCCATGTGTTACCGGCATTTTCAATGCCCTATGAACAGGAAAAAATGTCATCCATAACACACGGGTTAGTCCTACAGGCAGACTAAGAACACTTTGTGTTTATACTCCACACCTGCATATGGGTTTTCCTCCGAAGGCAGTTAACATGCACTTGGCAAACCTCCGCATAGGCCATTGCAGTTAAAGCACAGACATATAAACATTAATAATGAACCTAGAATTATAATAATACATTTTATTATTGCCTTTAGGGCATAATTCCAATAAGAGGAATCGGCCTCGCCTAAGTTCATTCGTCCCATGAAGACACAAGACCATCTGAGCTAACCACGAGAATTGACCTTGGGCCGGATGGGCGCACCCGGCCCGAGGTCATCAATAGGTGATCCCGAGAGATCCGCGTGGCAGACAGAACAGTACCATGCCGACCTGTCAGACACATGATGTTCCCTCGACACATCAACTGATAGGGCGGCGGAGGCGACAAGGCACTGAGGCAGCCACAAGGCTAGACGTAGAGCACTCCAGGTCTACACAACAAGATTCCAAGACAAAGTAGGGCTACAGCTTTCCGCCGCCTAGCACCCGTAAAGGGCACAGTCGGCGGGATCCATCAGCTCTCTAGAGGCTTACAGCTAGGCCCTGGACCAACCGGAGATTACTATATTACCCTGGGATCGGCCTATAAGAGCCCCAGGGATCCCTACTGCGTGAGGGACGACCGCATTTACTTCACCTCACCCACCAGAGAGAGAGCAAGGAGATATTTGTGCTTAGAGCCCTCTCCCCTTCCTCTCATACAGCTCATGGAGCATTCATTGTAGCTCGAGTTATTGCTTATAGCTAGATCGGCAGGACTAGGGGTGTTATCTCTATGGAGACCCCCGAACCTGGGTACATCGCAGTGTCTCACTGTGTTTGTCCCCACTCTCGATTCTGGCACCATCGACACTCACCTCGGTTTGTCCCCCTCTTTAGCCATCCCCATGGCATCTGCCGTCACATATCGACGACACGCTGAGATCGTGCTTCCAACCCACGTCTTCCCCACGGTCGGCGCCACTTGACGAGGATCGGCCTCGGCAAATCCCATGGTTAGGAACCCTGCGTTTAGATCGTAGAGAGAGGAGTGCAGGTTGGCGATGCTCGTCGGCTAACAGGAGACAGGATTTACCCAGGTTCAGGGACCTCGATCGGTAAAACCCCTACTTTCTACTCGATGTATTATACGGTGGAGGCGATTACAACGGAGGTCTCGACGAGAGTGCTCTCGTCGAGGATGGGACTATGCGAGATTGGATGTCCTATATGTCCCCTCTCCCGGCCTTTATATACTAGGCTGGGTCGCAAGGAGTCCGCTAGGTTTACAGAGGAGATTGCCTAACCTAGCTAGTCTTGGCGGACACGCCTTGGACTCCGACCCGCCTTGGACTCCATGTAGGCGCAACCGTCGGTGCTTCGGGTGGGCTGATCTTGGGCCAACCGAAACTTCTAGTGGACCTTTTGTCTGCGCACGCACTAGGTACCCTCATGCTGAGGAGTCATGGGGGTATCCCCTCGTCAGTGGTCAAGGTTAGAAATAAGGAAACTCTCATTCAAGAGTTGGAGGAAATATTTAGCAATCCCGAGAAGTGTGTCTTTGGGGTTCCATTTGGCAAGCTCCTGGGGTTCCTCATATCGCCTGCAATACTGAAATGAATCCTGACGAAATCAAAGCTATCTAGCAAATCCAGACCCCGAAGCGCATCAAAGATATTCAACGCCTTAATGGATGCCTTAATGTCAGCACATCAAATATTTTTTCTATATTCATTTTATAATGGGAAGTTCATATTTAATAATTGATTAAACAATTATCATCAAATTAGTCTTTTATACATGTTAAATATTATTTACATATGTTATATATAATGTTTTCATTAAAAATGTATAAATGAAAGTAATAAAAAATACAAAAAATAGTATGTGGGACTTTCCACTCAACAAAAATGTATGCGGGCAGTTACCAGGTACGAGAAGCGAGATGCTCCTTCGTCTCGCAATGGGCGAAAAATTCGCACCCCTACTGTTAGCAAAATAGAATTATAAAGGAACAAATATTTGTAATTCTACAACCCTTTGTGTACTGTATTGGGTTCGGCCATGCCATTAACTAAATTAAAATTACATCTAAATAAGCCCAAGTGGGCCAAGAATTAAAAACTACACACAGAGATTTCTGTTCAATTCATTCCAGCTCCTGGGCCGAAGCAAATGAGCTGGCCACTTTATCAACAACTGTTTTGCATTCTTTTCCTTGTTTCATTTTGGTCGGTTTTCGTACAAAAAAGTTGTTTTATCTGAGAAGCCAGATATTTTAAAATATATTTTGAAAAAGAATTTTATATTTTATAAATCATTATAATACATTCTTCATAAAAAGACCCAGTGTATATAATCATTTTATATTAAAATGTGTTGGTGTCTACAAATAAAATGTTCATCGTACAATTAAAATATCACCATACATTAAAAATGATATGTGTGTCCTAGAAATATATTCATTGTACATTTAAGGAAGTTTACCTTGTGTTATAAAATGTTCAATGTGTATATCAAAGTTTTTCATTGTATATTAGAAAACAATGTTCAACATGTATTTAAAATATATTTATATTATATTATAAAAATATAATTTTTTAAATATGATGCATATATGATAAAATTAGTTTTCTATATATAAAATCATCATATACAATAAAATGGTCGTCCTATATTTAAAATTTGTTAAGATTTTATTAGTAAAAATAAAAAATACTGGAAATAAAAAAACAGACAAACAAAAAATTTAAATAATTATTGAACATTTTAATATGGGATGAATTTTTTAATATCTTGTGGATTTTCGTATAATATACAAAAAATAAAAATAGAAGGAAAACCTAAACCAAATAAACAAATCTAAAAGAAAAGAAAAACTAAAACAAAGCAAAAAAAACATCAGCAGCGACCCAAAAAAGCATCAACGCACCCATTTGTGGGCTCGCGCACCTTGCTTCGTTGTGATCCCCGTCTCAGCAAAGCCGTGACTCTGTGCGCAGACTTCACATATGATTTCACGAGATTGGCATGGCGATCAACATAGAAAATTCTATGTGTTAGGGCATTTACAATCGAACCTTCAAACACTCCACAAACAAAACAAAAAAAAACACTCCGCAAACACTAGGCTATCTGCCCAAACGCATTTCGAGCATTTTTTGGCCACCCAACCGGAACCCGCAAAGCCGACGCAAACATCCGGACTAACCAGTACCCCCATATCCAAACCATACGTGGGACGGATATGGGGAGGCCCAGACGTGCCAAGACGCGTGCGCCACGTCGGCTTTGGCCCACATGAACCACTCGAACCCCACAAAACCAACACTAACTGGACTTGAATCCTAGCCCTCTCCGCATTCTTGTCCACTCCGCTTACGATTTCGCTCATCTCTGCTCCACCCACTGCATCGATGGCCACCTTCAGCAGTTTTACGAGATGGATCCCGTCGATTGGGAGGCCCTCGTGTAGGAGGAGGACGAAAGCAGCAGTGACAAGCCACCGTTTAACGAGGACCTCGCGTTGTGCTTCACCATGGAGCGGAGCAAGGTGGACACATGCGGCAACAACTTTTTCACGCCCTCCGGATCCTTGGGTTGCACGGCAATGCGAAGGCCGACACCAAAGATCCAACGTTGCACGAGATCAACTTCTAAATCCCCTCCCCTCCCTGCTCCGCCCGCAGCGGTGGACGCTCGTGGCCGCACCATCCAACGTTTTAATCTATATCCGCACAATTTATCTAATACTACAATTTATATGTTTTATATGATCCACATTGTTTTACTATGCGTGCATGGCTAATATGAACTTGGAAACGAACATTTGCGGAATACGGTTATGAACGAGGCAAAAACAAATGTTCAACGAACGAAATTTGTTCACTATGACTGTAGATGCTCTTACGGAGGGCCACGCAACGCCGTGACACACTGACGCCACTGGAAGCAGACAGGCAGCGGTAGCTGCATCCAGCTCAGCCTCGTGTACCAGTCGCACGGGTCTCCTCCCTCTTTAATCGGGAGAAGAACACAGGATCCTTTCTGGCCCGATGACGTGGACGGCGATGCTCTCCGGAGCCCCGGCCGGAAGTCAACTGACGTGAACGGCAGCACTACCTTTTCCCTTGCTTCCATCCATGGTGTTGCTTCTACTCCAATCCCGGAGCGTGCAGATTTTTTATAAGCCGATGTGAACGGGACAATTTGACGCGATCAGCAGGCACAGTAGGTGGTTCGATTTTCCTTATTAATCATACTGATTTTTTCGTCTCGTTTCCAACGCATTCTTTATCGTCCACATGAGTGAGCAGAGCTGTCATATCCCCCCACGGACACCAGACGCAGTTGACATTCGGCACCATATTGCATGATGGAGCCGAAAGATTTGCTATTTCAACCTCAACTTTTGGTTTCAAAGAAACGAAGAAAAGGTATATGCTGCTTGCCTGTAACCAATTGGAAATTTAGGCTAAACCAGCAACCACATTCTCGTGCCCTTGTGTGTGTGTTCGTCGAGACAGACTTAGCTTGCTTTTGGTAGAAACTTTTGAATATTCATTCAAGGCTGTCACTCTGTGAACGAAGCTGGGATAGCGAAGCTTTGATTTTGGTAGAAACTTAAGCGAACCCAGCAACCACATTCTCGTGTCCATGTGTGTGTTTATCGAGACTGACTGGCTTGATTTCGGCAGAAACTGTTGAATATTCATTCAAGGCTGTCGCTCTGGATTTATTTAAAAACATCAGGACGGCCTTACCATGTGATTTGACTCTGCCCTAGTCTTTCCCCCTTGGTATATCATTCTTTCTTTTTTGAACTGGCATATCATTCATTCATTAGATGGCAACCGAAGGCCTGCCGCGATAGAATTACACCAAATCATCGTTTTTTTTAACAAATCACTTGAGTAAATTGCGGAAAACCACGACATTAAGGGATGAGATTGCAGAAAATACATATTTTTCACTTCTTTGCAGAAAACACATGATTTTTTTCGTTAATCGTTCTAAAAAAGTATTGATTACCTGATTTTCTTTATTTAAGTACGATTATGACATGTGGGCACTTGTAAGGATGATGTAAAACAAAGAGTAATTTTATTTTACAAAAATACCCCTCAAAAATCTTTTAAAAAGCAATCGTGTCTGTCTCCTTCTTCTATCTCCCCCGCCTCCTCTCGGTGACACCCGCGGCCTCCTCCTCCTCTCGGTCATGCCCACGTCATCGAGGTCCTCCTCCTCTCTTCTCGATGGCGAGTTCCTGGTCCTCCTTGCTGCTACGCCGATGAGTTCCTGCTTCTCCTCTCCCCTCGCTCCGCCTTGCTGCTTCGGCTCCTTCTCGCCGGGCGAGGTGGCAGCACAGCACGGGGACACGCGGGGACGGGGCCGGGGAGGCGGCACCGGATCCGTTGATGGGGAGGATGTCGGCGGGGACCTGAGGTGATGGGCCTTTTTTATTTTCTCTCGAGGGGTATTTTTGCAAAACGCCATCCTTATAGGTGGATCCCACATGTTAGAAACGTGGTTAAAATGGGCTAAGTACGCTACCTATGATTTTTGCAACGATTAATGAAAAAAAATCCAGTGTTTCCTGCATAGAATTAAAAAATGTGTTTCCTGCAATCATATTCCCCAATGTCGTGTTTTTTTGTTGTTGCAATTCACTCCAAACCATCTTTGGCAGGCGTAGTAGTAGTTCACTATTTAGTGAAAGAATACAAACTTGTATAGAAGCTTGAGCTACGTAGAACCAAAGTACCCAACGTAGCAAAGCACATGGAAGACAACAAAAGCTTTGCCTAGGATGATGGATGCACGCAATCGGGGACCAGACGAGCACGAAAGCAACAAAACAGGAGCTAGCACAGGAAGGCCCCGACCCCAGCCCCGGCTTGAGCTGACGACGCTGCGGCCGAACCACCAGCGCAGCAAGCACGAAAGAATTCTTGTATACCACCAAGAAGCGGCCAACGGTCCCTCCATTTTTCTACTAACTCGCAGTGAAAAAAACCCGAGGTCAAGCATCATCGTTCATAAGATAAGATAATGAGAAGGCGAAGTCGTGGCCTGACAAGTCACGGCCCCCACGCCCAAGCTAGCACGGACAAAACAGGCGTAGCTGGGCCTTGTTTTCTTTCGCCAGTATACTACTCCCACCGGAGCGAGCGAGCGAGAGATTCCAAGCAGCGCCAGCACACGCACTCACACACACCGACGTGCGCCCCTCCCCGCGCGTTTCCACTCTGTCTGTCCCCGCGCCGTCGCCACCCGCACCCCTCCCAACCCCCGGTAACCCCGCACCCGCCGACAGGCGGGCCCCGCCGGCCGCGCGGCTCACATGCGCGTGCGTCCTCCCAACCCAGCCTCCCCGAGAAAACGAGAGAGAAATATCTTTTTTTACGGGGCGGGGCCGCGGGGGTGGGGAGAGAAATATCCTTTTTTACGGTGCGTTTCTCCCTGGTCCCGAGGTATAAATCCCTCAATCAACCGCTGCTCCTTTTGCACTTCGATTCGTCGTCTCCTCCTCCCCTCCGTCCCTCCTCCCCCGCCCTTATCCCCGTCCCTTTCCCCTCCCCCTCCCACCAGCAGCACCAGCCGACGAAACTTCCCCCCAAGCTCCTCCTCCTCCCCGGCGGATCGGACCCCCGCGCTCAATCCATGTCGGTAAGCCTTCTCTCCGCGGGCTACCCGCCGTCTTCTTCCGCCGATTTCCGGCCTCGTTTCGTGCCTAGATCGACGCCTGCTTGAATTTCTATCCGTTATTGCTAGTACTTTTAGTTTGTTGATTGGAAGAATAGGTGTGGTTTACGCCCGGATGGAAACCCGATGCTCAGTAGTAGAGAGATGAGATGATCCTACTAGGCGTACCTACCTACCAGAGACCGAATTCGTTCCGACCTTCCTCCGACCGAATTGCTCAGCAACCGAAAACTGCTTTATTTCCCATTTATTGATGGGCTCTAGAAGGATCGCCTCCCACCAGAAACGTTACTGATTTTTTGTTAATCGATCATTTCTGCAAACCATGTTTGTTATCCGTTACTATTAGTTCTGCGGTTATTGTTGTGGACTGGGATGGATTACTGTGGACTTTCAGGGTCAAGGTTCATTTCGTTTCCTTTTGTTTGGTCAATATCTATGCACATCTAGGATGTGTGTGGAGTTGTCAGCGCGGAGGTTCGTCCCGTTTCTTGAGCTAGTCAATTTTTAGCCATCAACGGGTCTAGCTGATCAAACATTTCAGGACACACAGAGTTTCTAAAGCAAAAGCATACCTAATTAATGGTTGTGCTTTGATGCATCATTTTATTTGGTGTCTGTTGGAGTTCCACGTTAGTCAATAACTGAAAAATGCTAACTGCAAAAAATTTAAAAATGTAACTGAAGAATGTAAGCACAGTTCCATAAGCAAAAGCTTAACCAATCAATTACTTTGTGCTTTAGTGCATCCACTGTTAGGTGACCATTGAGGTTTCATCCTAGGCAATTGAACTGAAGAATATTACTACAGTTATTTAAAAATGTATGCTGATTGCAAATTACATAAATCAAAGTTTGCTAGAAGCAATGGTTCCAGGTGATAATGGTGTGATTGCATATTTAGCCTTCAATACTGTAGTATAGACCTGAGCTAATATTTATGCATGACTGATCACACAAGGTGTGTTGACTGCAGCATGGGAATATCATATCTGTGCATGGACTGCACTTACATACAGGCTCTCCTGTTTTCTTCTTAGGAGGCTAATTGTGACAGTCTGTGTTCTCTGAATATACCTAGGTGTTCTACCACATAACAGTCATGTCTAGGCTATGATCCCTGTTCCTCTCCCGTAGGATTTTAAGTGAAATGTGTCAATACCTTTCAACAACACAGATGATGCATGTCTGGTGAATTAACTTGTCATGCATGTTCAAGTGGTCAGTAGCTGAATGGAATTCTAATTATAGTGCTGTACCATGTTAGGTACCAGCCTGTTCCTCATTCCTATTGTTAGCCAAGTGTATACAGGTGTCATCTTCAATAACAGGTTGCTAGTGCCTAGTGTCATTGTGTAGTACCAGTTTCTGCTTGAACACTACTCGACATAATTCCTATTGTTAGCCAAGTGTATACAGGTGTCATCTTCAATAACAGGTTGCTACTTGCTAGTGCCCAGTGTCATTGTGTAGTACCAGTTTCTGCTCGAACACTACTCGACATAATCCCTATTGTTAGCCAAGTGTATACAGGTGTCATCTTCAATAACATGTTGCTAGTGCCCAGTGTCATTGTGTAGTACCAGTTTCTGCTTAAACACTATTCGACATAATTCATATTGTTAGCCAAATGTATACATGTGTCATCTTCAGTAACAGGTTTCTAGTGCACAGTGTGTAGTACCAGTTTCTGCTTGAACACTACTTGACATCATTCATCAATTCTTTTATTGCACCTCATTAAGGGAAAAATAACTTCTAGTCATTGTAAATTCATGTTTTGCATGCTGAATTCATGCTTTCTTACTTCTTTCTCCATTGTTTTCTGGGTATTTCACTAAGTTTATGCCTAATTTTTCATAGAAAGACCCCTAGGGTTTTACCAAAAGAAAGAAGCTACGAGAGCAGTCACATATATGCTCTTTCTTCTCATATGTAGCTTCTTTTAGTTCTTTCAGACTTCCTGTTATTGCATTTCATGTGTGCTTCACAGAGTCTGTCTTTTCTGCCCGATCTAATATGCTTGATCTCTTCTTTTCATGTAGTACAATGAACATGCTTCAGGGTTTAATTGATATTCGAGATTAATTATCTTGAACTATTTTAACAGTAGGTCATAATGTAGTTTACTGTTGCGTTACTTCCTCTGACATGGATCATGGTTCTTTTCTAGGAGGAATCTGGTCGCCCTCTGCCCAAGTTTGGCGAATGGGACGTCAACGATCCAGCTTCTGCTGATGGATTCACAGTTATATTCAACAAAGCCAGAGATGAGAAGAAGGCTGGGAATGGACAAGATACTGAATCTCCTTGCAAAGACGCCAGGACTGAGAGGGTTGAATCCTATGCCACCAAGGCAAACTCAGTATGTCCCTTTATGCTTCTGGAAATACAATGCTAGTTCTTATCTGTTATACTAATTACCTTTGCATATCCTTTTGGAAGAAAAATACCTTGTCATTTTTCATTAATCTCATTATTCCATGCGCAGAAGAAATGGTTTTGCTGCGTGACGCCAAGTCCTACACAATCTTGAGGAGGAAAAGCGTCACCCAAAGAAAATGGTTGCGAAAGTATGGTCGTTTAATTTTGCTATATACATACTATCCATAAGACCTTGTAAGAGATACCCAGGCTCCCTGGGCCATCGCGATGGGTATCTCGTAAAACTCTGAAGTGTGTGTATGTATGGTTTGAGGGTTGTCAGACACTCATTTGGATAAGTGAACTTCTGATTGTAATCCTGGTCTGCCTTGTCGGTCTCCTTTTGTGTAGTAGTAGTAGCAAGTGATATATGATTTGAGTCTCGCCTATTGCCAGAACTGCAAATATCCGATATTCCAGTGCCCGCCTATTGCCAGAACTGCAAATATCCGATATTCCAGTGCCCGCCTATTATTTTCGCCATTCTGTGTTAAGGCAGATGTCCTGGTCTTTTTCCGTGTTCACCTCTCTGACCGCTGCCAGAGCGCCAGATTTCTGTCCTCTTGCGTCTTGCCCTATCTGGGCTAGGAGCAGCTTGGTTTGAAGCCCTGGTTGTTGTTTAGCAAGCCAATATTTGGCTACTTTGATCATCAATTGGCCGGCAGCCAATTGGCTACCAACTGCTTGGCTGCCAATTTCCTAATGTCCAATATTTAGCAAAGTAACTTGGGATACCAGTTGATTTGTCACCAATTAGCCTCCTTGTCTGATAATAATGGTCTTGTTTATCAGAACCATGATACGGAGTACAACAAATTGTGGGCATCGTCTCAACATTATTTTAGTCCACAAAAATGATTAGCCATGAGACAACAGTCCATCGCATCAAAGTAGTCTAGCAAGGCAGTCAGCAGATAGAAATACTTAACGAGAATCCATTGCAGAAGTTCACAGCTGCATGAGCCACAAGCCAAAACCTATCGGGGAAATATCCAGTGTTCGGGTCAATTAGTTGATACCATGCTCCAGAACAGCGTGATGCATTAGATCTACATGGAAAGGACATGAATTCATCAACCTATTTAGATATGCCCCCTAGAATATTTACGTCTTACCTCCGAAAGCAACATATATTTGCAAAATCACACCGGACCCCCTCATTTAGTTTCTACACAATTCATTCACTCATACCGTAAAAAAACAACTAGAACAGAAGCACCATAAGCACAATAAAGCCCTTTTTATGAAGAATGTGCACAAAATTCTCAATAAAGAAAATATCCCCTGGGTGGCTCTAGTCTAGGAAACATCTTATCAAAACCACCCCCCTAATGAAAGACTGGTAGGATTTTTCTGGTGGAAGGCTCACATTCCTTTGATAAGTAAATATAAGGCACATTCAATGGTTGAAATTCACAAAGGCGACACGGCCTCTTTCTGGTTTGACAAGTGGAATTCAGAAGTTTTCTTTGAAATGTTCCCTGAACTATTCTCCTATGAAAAAAACGGTTCCATCTCTGTAACCCAATTCAAAGACTGCACAAGTTGGGAAAATTTATTCTACACTCCACTCTCAACTCAAACTTGGGACCAACTTCAACAAGTCCAAGCCCCGCCTCTCTCAAGCTCATCTGACAAGGAAATTTGGAAATGCAATGGATTAGCAAGATACTCTTCAATGGCAATGTACAAGCAACTCAATCATTTAGACCAAGGATCAGATCTCATGAAAAGAACATGGAAAAGCACCGGTAGATTAAAGCACAAGATTTTTTTTGGTTGATCCCGCATAATAGAATCAATACCAGATCTCTGCTCCAAAGGAAAGACTTCCTTATGCCCAATTATTCATGTGCATGTTGTAACCAGAATTCTCAAGAAAATTTGCTCTATCTTCTTTGGGATTGCAACTTCGCCCACAGATGTTGGATTTCCTTGACCCCTTTCAAGAATAGGGGTATTTCACTGTATGAAGTGACCATGCTTGCCCTTCAACAGGTTCCACCAGAATTTGGAATGGAGATCATCATTCTAGGATACTGGAATATTTGGATTCAGAGGAATGACAAAATCTTCATAAATGAGACCCCCACTGTCCAAATGTGGAGGAGAATGCTAACCCAAGATCTCAATCTACTTCAACACAGAATAAAAGCTACCCTCAAGCCAAAGCTTCAAGACTAGATCCATAATAATCTTAGTTAATTTATTATATTAGAGAAAGCTGGAATTGGTTAATCTTTAGATTTTTATTTTCACCCCTTTGTATTATACCATTGTACTTTTGTCTGAAGAAAATCGAAAATATACCATAAAAGAATTGTTCTACGGTTACTGCCTCAAAAAACAAATAAAGGTGCATCAAGGTTTGTCATCTTGTCTTGTAACAATACAAGAGCTTCATTAATACGAGTAAATAGTATTCCCTCCGTTCCAAAATAACTGTCGCAACCTTAGTACAACTTTATACTAAAGCTAATACAAAGTTGAGACAGTTATTTTGGAACGGAGGGAGTATAAAACAACAACATTACGTGCTAGGGTTGCGGAAAACTATCGCTTTTCTTAATCTCCCAAAAAACTAACACTTTTTTTGGTAACCGTTGGAAAAAAACTTAAATCTTAAAACAGTTTAATTTAATGCAGGTTATGACATCTATGGACTATGTGTCAAGAGCTATTAGCTTTGACAGTTATGACAGATGGAGCCCACATGTCAATCCCTTTTACTTTAAAAAATATTTTTGGACAAAAAAACGCAATTTCCCCTAAAAAATAGTTTTCACAAAAAAAAAATTGTTTTTAGTAGAAAAATAGTTTCGGCTCAAAATAACCCATAATTATATTTTCCCCAAAGAGGAAAACTTTTCGCGGAACAAATATAAACTTTCTGTCGCAAATTATTTTTCACAAAAAACATTTCTCTAAGAATAAAATATTTTTCAACCAAAAAAATTATTCCTACCAAAAATTATTTTTTTGGCACAAAATGATTTTATTCCGAGGAAAGAAAATATTTTTGGTCGAATTTTTTTTTTGTAGCGGAAATGTTTTTTTCTGCCCAAAACCCTAAATGTTTCCTAAAAATTATAATTTTTTACCCTAAGAAAATCCAACTTTTCCCCAAAAAAAAACTTAATGTAGAAAATTATTTTTCGAGCAAAAAAATAATTACTTCAGCCAATTGTTTTCCTTACAAAAATACTGTTTGAGCGAATAAAAGTGAGTAAAAATATTTTCCGGGGAAACAATTTATTTTTTTGGGCCGAAATTATATTTTTGAGGGAAAACCAATTATTTTTGGGTAAATTATTTTTTCTAGGAAAATATTGGAATTGTTTGGTCTAGGAAAATATTTTTTCAGGAAAAATACTTTTTATGGTCGAAATATATTTATCCTCGAAATAATTGGGTAAATTGTTTTTTAAAATATTTTTTTTATTTTTCCTAGGCAAAGTTTTTTAAAGGACTGACATGTGAGCCCCATCTATTATAACAGTCAAAGCTAACGGCTCCTGACAAGTGGGTCATAGATGTCATAAACCGCATTAAAATTAAACCATTTTGAGATTTAGATTTTTGTGCCAATGTTTACCAAAAAATGGTAGTTTTTTTTGGAAGATTGAGAAAAGAGGTAGTTTTCCGCAATCCTAGCTCATAATGTGATAGTTTTATGCTATTTACTCCAATTAATAGTAGCAATGTTACAGTCATACTGCAATCTATTCCTTTTGCACACAAATGAACGTCGTATTTGACTGCCCAATTTACACGAAACATGTCAAACTGAAGTTGATGCAACTCAGCTCTAATCCGTGAGTTGCAAATCCGAGAACGATTCTTTCATAAGCTAATAAAATTTGTTGAATCCTATCGCACTACCACTTGTAGATAACTCAGCTTAGTCATCAAGAGGTTAGTCACACCTGAAAGATGGCAACCATTAGTAACTATAATAATATTTTTTATCCCTAGGAGTTCACCAATAAATATCACAACTCCTCCATAGTGTCAGACTTTTTTAGAATTCTGTATGGCACCATTGAAATAGATATAGAACATTTTGCTTTTCAGAAGAAAAGACTTCTCATTATTATTTGTACAAGAATATAAGAGGTGGAGAGAATTACAGAAATATGCACTTGCCACAGAATTACAGAATGGTCGAGGGGAATTTTGCATATTTGTTGATGGGAAGTGAGACCTATCAATCATGTCCCTCGGTCCAAATCCAATGACGAGGGAATACCCCCATGACTCCCCTTCGTGAGAGTACCCGGTGCGTGTCAAGACTGGCGGCCCACTAGAAGCCTCGCGAAGGCCCAACATCAGCCTGGTGGGCCCACCCGAGGCATCGGCGAGTAAACCGACATGGAGTCTAAGACCGACGTGGAGTCCATCACGTGACGTACAAGACAAGTAATATAGGAATCCTCTTATAACCTTAGACGGACTCCTCGAGACCTAGCCTAGTATATAAAGGCTGGGAGGGGGGGACGTCTAGAGACATCGCAATCTCATCTCACAACACCTCACGACTTGAGCAATCTAGCCGAACCTACCGCTGTAAACACCTTTTCCATATAGTAAATCGAGCAGGAGAAGGGTTTTTACTACATGAGGGCCCCGGACCTGGGTAATTCTCGTGTTCCTGTTAGCCGACAAGATCACCAACTACACACTCCTTCCCCTTCAATCAATTCAGGGTAACTAACCGTGGGATTTGCCGAGGTACATCCTCGTCATCCAACGTGCCACATTATCCTGTATCAGGGGATCATATAATGAACCATATCACTAGATATGCACTCCCCTACTATACACATAAGTTTGAATATATTGTTGAATATAACAAGTATGACCAAATATCTTGGCATGGATAAGATAAGCACATAGTCTCACAAATAATTAAGGACATCTCACGCACACACAAGAGCATTGAAAGTAAATAAAAGTAGTACCAACCAGATAAGAATCAAAAGAAAGAACCATGGTCTAGTAATCTCTCCAAGCACACGACAACCTAATAGAACCTTCTCCCCCTTTGGAATCTAGACACCAAGAACAGTGAAAATGCGATGCTAATGGAGGCATCTAATAGGGTGGAGCACTAGCAGTGTCGTCGGTCTAATCCTGGAACTGGTAGATGGTACATGGGTTGTTGTAGTGGAGATGAGTTTGTCCTCATCCTCAGAGCCAGATAGTGTTGGTTGCCCTGTCTTAGGAGCACATATGGCCTTCTCATATCTCATCTTTAATTGTGCATGTTGATGTCCTTGATCTACCGAATATGGGTGCACCAACACATGGAAAAGATGGTAGGGAACTCGTCGAAGAGCATGTTCTTCTGCCTCTTAGAGAAAGAGGGAGAATAACACAAACTATGCATCATCTACGCCGGATCCCCTCAACATGTACCTCCAGCTCCAGGAGATGAAAAAGGACCGAAAGCTTGATCTACCATCCTCGTGAACTTGGAATTCTTCCCCACCAAATGCTTCACATCATCAGCTACTTGGGGATTATACAAAGTCAGACGAGGAGGCAACTTCACAAGATACTGTCCCTTCAAACGAGCAAGAGTGTTCACCTTAGACTCATTCAAATCCTGGATACAAGGATTAAAGACACAAGCTTTCTTCTCATAGGTGCAAGACCTAAGCTCCTCAAACATGAAGTCCAGACCATCCAATAGATGCTTGAAATATACGAAGAGCATAATACTTAGGAGTCAAGTCATGAGTAGAGCCAATTGAAGTACTCAGAGTGGCCTCCTTGTAAGATCTAGATTCATGGTATTCCATGCAAGTGTAAGGCCACGATGATGCCTCCATGCAAGTGTAAGACTATAGTGGTGCCCCCAGACCTACATAAGGGGAGGAATGAGCCAATGCAAGGGGGTCAATCCTTTGAACCAACTAGACTAGGGGGAATATACTCGGTGGAGGGGGGGGGCTTTAACAAGCTCAAGGCTCCCCTTCAACGCTGTATTTTTTATGCTAGTCTAGCCTCAAGGCCCATTCCAGCCAATTTTTTTTCCCAGCACAATGCCAATTTGTAAACTTTAAGCCCGCCCATTGTTTCTTGTCTAGATTCGCCACCGAACTAGACTAGAGAGAAGGAGCAACCAAGTATCAAATAGTAAGAGGGAGAAGGAGTACTCAACACTTAGAGAGAGGGCAGAATGAGAGGGAGAGAGATAGAGAGCTTAGAGATATTCTCATAATATATCATATACACTGATATAACAACAAAAAAGTAGGACAAGGGTATTAAACCTTCATGCAGTGGAGACGCTAGGCCCCAAGTAGCCTCAACTGCGTCCTGGGGCATGGAGGAGGTAAGGTTCGTTGACTATGGATAATATGCTACTATTCTGCCTTAAATTGTTGTACTGATAAAGGCCTGCCTGGGGCGAGCACTTTTCCTGGCGCCGTCACTGCTTCCATGGTGGTCTGAACCAGCATAAGAATATCGTCTTGGTTGCCCATTACAAGGAAGAATTTTGTAGTGGTTATCCCTTGGACAATCTAAAAAGGGGGCCATCTCTCTCCGGTATCAACGGTACAACCATCGATACCACTGAATCAAACCTATTAAATATTGTGCATGCAAATCAAAACTAGATGCCATACAATGATTGGATCGCGAGGTGAACTACAACGAATGTATGAGACAATGGAGTGTACCCACACCCGAGAGTAGAAAGGCCAGTCTTGTTGGCACCTCAGCGAAGTGATTTGGTTCATTGTCTTGTTCATTTCTCTGGGAAATGATTTGGTTCTTTCTCCTATTCACTTCTCAATAGAGGCATGTGAGATGCGATAGCCTTTTTCTATGAGGGAGAGCAAGTGATGATAAGCGTGTGAAGAGACAAAGTGCAAATGAACAATAACGAACTATGTGTTCTTTATTGATTTTTCTTGAGGGTATGTGTTCTTTATTGATGGATGGTCACAAGGGATACATAGCAACCGTAAACGACTAGGTTAGAGTGAAAATAGGGATCACCCCCGATTAACTTAGTACGTAGGATAATTATACGTCTCAACGTTTCCAAAACACAACTTGTTTCCACATATACATGCATGCTCTCGCAGGTTCAGCTAGGCCAAGATCACTAGAGGAGGAGTAGAGTGTACGTAGCCCACTCGATATGCCATGGACGGTCACGATAGATATAGGTTCCCCGATACATCGACTTGTACAGTACAACGTACGCTGCGGTATACTAACTGATTAATACGGAGTAGATCAGACGGAGACGGAGTTCATCCTGCTCATGCTCCTGAGGAAGGAGGTGCTCTTGGTGATCTCGCGCAGCGGCTTGTTTGTGAAGCGGATGAGGTTGTACGACCACGCTCCGGCCACCGCTCCGGCCATCGGCCCAACCACGTACACCCAGATCGACCTGTACTCGCTCCCCACCAGCGCCGGCCCCACCGTCCTCGCCGGGTTCATCGATGCTCCAGAGATCGGCCTGCATGCCAAAACAATTCCATTAGAAACTCACATCTGTCACCAGCATCTTCTGCTACTGTGCATAGCAGCTATCTTCAGACATGCATTCAAGGTCCGGCCATGGTGGCCATCTCCATGGATGTTTCTTCACAAGGGTGCATGCACACCGACAGTGGTACGGTGTACCGTGCATTTATGCTCACATTAACGGCTGTGGGCTGGTGCACCTACACCAACCGTGGCAGCGGACAGTCATCAACGCCGCCCACACAGGCCACAGCTCGCTCACATGACCTTCTTTTATGGCTCCATTAAAAGCTTTGTAGCGATAAGGACAGCCACATCTCGTTCATATTTAAATTTTTTATTGCATGGATAATTTCCTTCTTTTTGACTCAAACACGATAGTGGCAAGTGTTTTACTACTGAAAAAACACGAAAATTCTAGCATGCATGGACTTATGCGGTTGAAATATACGCGCTTGCAATGATGATGTACGGTGAAAGTGCCATTACGTAGTACGTACCCAGCGATCATCACGTTAAGCAGTATGGTTGCACCCACGGCCAGCCCTGCCAGCTCCCCGATCTGCAAGCGGAACAAACAGATTTTAGAAGATTTAGCATTAGTTTTCGCAGCTTGTTAGCGAGTTATCCGTGAGTTGTTAAGGTAGGAGAGCGATGATTGATTTACAAATCACGTCCTACCAAAAATGCAGAGAGATATTATGCCTGTAAACACTTACGGCTCGGTTGTCGGTGGCGACGCCGGAGATGACGAACATGAGGTAGAAGGTGATGATGAACTCGAGGACGAGCGACTGCACGTCGGACCCGGCGGGGAGGGTGCCGGGGAAGTGCTCGTGCCGGCCGCCGAACATGAGCCTGAGCGTGCCGCTGGCGAGCGTGGCCCCGAGCATCTGCGCCAGCACGTACGCCGGCACCTGCCTCCACTGGAAGCGCCCCACGGAGGCGAACGCGAAGGTGACGGCCGGGTTGAAGTGCGCGCCGGAGATGTGGCCGACGGAGTACACCATCACCATCACGGCCAGCCCCCACACGATGGCCACCCCCGGGAACGTGATCTGCCCCTTGCTCTGCTGGTTGATGGTCACCGCGCCGCACCCCGCGAAGATGAGGAAGTAGGTCCCGAAAATCTCCGCGATGATCTACACAACAATTCACACGATTAGTTTTCTGAAACATCATTTTCCTCCTCCCTACGTCAACTACCTCGTACTAGCCGTCACTGTTCATGGGGAAAATATGCGACATTACATGCCTAATGGCTTGGTGTGACAGTAATTCTTCCATGAACTTGCCATTTTTTGCAAACGATGCACCCGCCGGGATCGATCTACTCCCAGCTAGGGCATTATCTCCACCCCACAATTCGAAATTTGTGTGGGCATGCAAATCTAACCGTGTGAAGATCAAAGAGAGATCTATAATTTTAGAAACGTATAACTCACCTTCTGGACGAAGGGGATGGAGACGGAGAAGGCGCAACCCTGGTCATCCTTCTCCTTCCTCCCTTCCTCCATGGCGCTCGGCTCGTGAGCTCCGTTCTGGGCGGCATCGCCTCCGCCTGCCATTGCCTCAGATACGCGCAGAGGAAACCCAGGAGTTTACCAGAGAAAACAAACAGTGACCAGTAGAGGAGAGAGATACAAGGAGGGCTTGGGTGACGACGACGACCCGGGCGCCTGCCTATTTATCGGCGCAGGGCGCTCACGTCCACTATCACTTTCCAAAAGCTCTCTCTGGATTGACCGAGCCAAGCAGCTGTGTCTGGCGGGAGCGCATCGCCTTTGGCTGCTGCGTTCACAAGGGCGCACGGCCAGTACGTGGATTTATGTCCACATTAATGGCGGTGCGCTGGTCTACACCAACCCCAACCGTGGCCGTGCCGTGGCAGCGGACGGGCGGAAGCTCATCATCATCAAGACCGCCCACGACTCGCTCACATGGAAACAACCATCCTAGCGGTAAGGACGGCCGCATCTAAGGATCTCCGTGAATTTCCTTCTTTTTGACTCCAACACCATCTCGTGTTTTCTGTTACTTTACCACTAACTACTACTAGTTCGACTGCTCGATGCCAAGTATTGTTGTCATGCTGATTGCATACCATGTATTTGTAGTGGTTCAATATCCATATGGTTTGGCATATACTTTTTTTGTAAACTAATATAAGACGTTTTAGATTTATATTTTATATTTTAATGCTCTGAAACATGGTGTATTTGTAAATGGAGGAAATACTTTGAATTTATTACATTCTATGATTTTATAAGATTTGATTTAATTTGATTATGTGTAAATGAAGGTAAGATTTTTGTTTTATTAGTTACTGTTTGATAAGATTTGATTCAAATTGGGTATGGATAGAAAAAGACAAGAAAAATTTATTTATTTGAGCTTTTGAAAAGATTTCATTTGATTTGGATGTGTAGAGAAATTTAATGAATGTTTTGATATTTGGGGTTTTGATAAGATTTGATTTGATTGATGCTTTGGTGTTGGGGCCACACAAAATCAATGGAAAGGGAGTGTGTATGGCAGCTTGACTGGATTGCTGCCGGAGTAGGTGAACTGATCATCCACTTGGGCCGGGGGGGGGGGAGCTTAGAAAACGTCCTCTCTTCTCCCTCGGTGACAACGGCGGTGGAGGCAACGAAAAGCACGACAGAAACACAGCGAGCTACCTCGGTTCAAGCCACCGTGTAGTGTAAAATTCTACTCCTGCTTGTCTGGAATTACTTGTAGTAACAATTGCACAATGATGCTTCACGGTCGTGAGCTTGGGTGGATTGCAAAGGATGGGAAAATTGGGCGTCGACTATTGGACCCCCTCTAAGGCTGCCGCATGCCCCTTTATATAGCCACCATGGTCCTCTTTCCCCGAAAATAATGTCGGGAAGGGTTGCCACATAGCAGCAAATCAAAGGGGACATATGTTCCTCTATCCTAACAAAAGGCGATCTCCGCCTACAAAGCCACCGACCACGCAAGGGATAGCCAGCTGGTGACGTCCTCCCTGGCGCTCCCTTGGTACGCAGCGCTAGCGCGGTCTCTGACAAGGATCGGCCTCGGCAAAGGGGACAAATGTTGCTCTATCCTAATAAAAGGTGATCTCCGCCTGCAAAGCCACCGACCACGCAAGGGATAGCCAGCTGGTGACGTCCTCCCTGGCGCTCCCTTGGTACGCAGCGCTAGCGCGGTCTCTGACGAGGATCGGCCTTGGCAAATCCCATGGTAAGGTACCCTGGGTTTAGATCGTAGAGAGAGGTGCAGGTTGACGATGCTCGTCGGCTAACAGGAGACAGGGATTTACCCAGGTTCAGGGACCTCGATCGGTAAAACCCCTACTTCCTGCTCTTTTGTATTAAGATGGAGGTGATTACAGTGGAGGTCAAGGCGAGATCGCTCGAGACCGGAGGTGTTGCTATGAGATTGGCTACCCTAGACGCCCCCTCTCCCAGCCTTTATATATTAGGCTGGGTCTCGAGGAGTCCATCTAGGGATACAGAGGCAGTTGCCTAATCTAGCTTTTGTCTTGGATGCCAAGTCTTGTTTTCCATATCGCCAATGACTCCTACGTCGGTACGACCGTCGGTGCTTCGAGTGGGCTAGTCGAAGCTTCTAGCGGGCCTTCTATCTTGACACACGCCAGGAATCCTCATCTGTAGGAGTTGCGGGGACACCCCCTCGTTAGTAGCCCCCGAGTGTCTGGGGGACTTGAAGAGTTGCGCAGGGACTCAAACCTGTAATCAGCCGTAGTGGTTGCGTGTCACGTCGTTTGCGAGCTGTTGATTGTTGTTTTATGAGAGATAGCTTTCCGAGGGATGATAAGTTGAAAGGGCCCAAGGTACTCGACTGGTCGAGCCTTGGTGAATTGCGCTAGGGGCAAATAACTTAGTAGCCCAATCAAACTCGCGTCCCTCGACACGGGCTTGGATATGACTGGAGTCAAGCAATGTCCAGGCCGCTGCAGGGCTTACAGGATAAATGCCGCCAGTTTAAGTGTTGAATATGACCCTAACGTGTCCGTTAGTTGTTAAATTTTCATCATGCATCGCGCATGGAACCGTCATGAGTGAAGTCGCGTTGTGGCAAGTCCTGGCCCGACCGTCTGTGCATCGGGGTCTTACCTACGCGCAAACTTGCGCGGCATCTGGGGTGCAGTGTATCGCAGCCCAGGCTATGTTTGTAGGGGCGTGTGCCAAAATAGAGTGCACCCACTTGGAAAACGATCGAGTGGACTAATAGCAGTAACTCGCGGAGCGTTCGAGTGCTCAGGCGAGGAATAATTATAAGATGCACCCACTCGAAAAGTCGTCGAGTGGGCTAGTAGTGCGAGCACCCGCAGAGCGTCCGAGTGCTCGAGCGGAGATTCCTTCTGCTTCGTCTTTTGATTCTTGTGCATTAGTGTGAGTGATCACTCGAGTACCTTATCTCCTGGGTGAGTGAGCACTCGAGCCTTGTAGATGTACTGTTCCTTTTGAAGGGCAGTAGCCACTTGCACCCTCGGAGTTTAGCCTGTGCTGCCTTGTGTTCTGTCTTTAGCGGTGAAAGGGTGCTCCCGATGGGAGTAAAAGTTTGATGTAATCAAAATTATGAGAAGAATAAAAGAAATCTGAGAGAGAAAATAGAGAATCTTTCCAGTGTTAGAGTATCTGCGTTTGGCATCGAACCGTACCATCTGCGCAGCCGTGATGTGAAAGGTCGTAATGATGCTTGTTGATGACGTGTTTGATGAGAAACGTCGTGTCCGTTTGTCAGTCATGATGATGCCTTGGATAACATGTTGTGACCTATGTGATTTTGCCGCCTGTTGGGTTTCCAAGACTAAGTGGGAACGCGCGTAATTTATTGTCGTCTTATGTGCTGCTTGATGCGAAGAGACTCCTTGTTTTGGAATCTGTAGCATTGCATGCCTTGGCCTTTAATTTCACCGAGCGGCGCCGTTTCATGTTTCGTTGGATGTTCCTCTTTTGTCCTTGGGATGGTGTATAAATATGGGGTGTTGTGCTGCGCTATGTTGGGCATCCATCCTTTTTCATTTTCTTTCCTGCTTCTTCTCCATGGCTCCCAAACACCGTGCTCGTGGTGCTTCTGATGGTTCTTCTCGCGGTGCTGCTAGCCGGGGCCGCCGCGGTCCACGCCCGTGCTCCTCGTTCTTTAGGCTATCGGCGAGGGAGCGGTGGCTCTTGGGTGGTTTCTGCTGCTGCGGCTGTGGATGAGGGTGTCTGCGGCCATGATTTCCTTCTGCATGTTCTTAGCCGCATTGCTAGTCGGATTCCTCTTCCGTTCTATTTTTCTCCCGTTTTTTCCGAACTTGGGATGAGGGATCTTTCGCTTCAGATGCAAGGCTATTCTCAATCCCCCTTGTGGATAGAGCTCTAGATTGAGAGTTCCTTCTTGGTTTTCTTGGGGGCCGGTTGGAGGGCGTTCTCCCGTCAACTGAATCTGCGCGAGGGTGACAGTCTCTTCTGTCTTTTTGATGGTTAGGAAACTCTCACCATCCGGGCTTTTGATGCTGGCGGGAACCGTCTGAAACCTTGCTAGGAGATCTCTAGCGGCGATGATTCTGGGAGCACGTGAGGTGCTTCCGTTTCTTCTTCTGCTGGTGGCTCTCCCGCCACGTCTCGTTCTGGCGTCTCGTCGACTAGAAGTGGTGCCTCTCGTTCCGGAGACTCATCGACTGGAGGTGGTGCTAGATACTCTGGTTTTGAGCAGGACGCTGATGTCAAGCCACCGACCAAGCGGGTGCGCCAGTAGGACAAGGCCAACAAGCTCAAGCATAAGTCGAGCTTCACCACGTAGGCTTACAGTAGACTTTCCCTTTGTCTGTGATGATGCACGTCAAGATGTGGGCGAGTGCCAATTATCTCAGCATGGGCACACATGTAGAAATCATAATTCCATAGAATGCTTGGTCGTGTACCCCTTTTTATCTAGAGAAATCACTTTGTAATGCTTGGCCTTGTATTACTTTTGATGTAGAGAAATCACTTTGTAATTATTGGTGTGATCAATATATATCTGAAGATCCCCTGTTTTTCTTTAACTTGATGGTGCTTCCTTCATCTTCTTTGTACGCCTAAGTCCGTGATAGTCTTCGGGTGCGCGGCAGCGTTCCCAATGGGAGTAGCCCCCGAGGCTTCGGCCAATCGTTTGCGATTGGGCAAAGTCTATGTAGATTTATTACTGCCTCAGTGCGAGTGCTTTTCGGGTGCTTTGAGGCTCATAAATTTCGGTGGATAAGGAAAGTTTCTTTGAGGAGCGAGGGTGTGTTTATGCCCGAACTCCTGAACGCCGGTGTGGAAATATCGCGTGAGCGAAAAAATGCCTCGAGGGAGAGGGTGAGTCCGCGCTCGAGCCCCCCGAGTGTTAATATATAAATGTCGCGTAAGTGAAAGAACGCCTCGGGGGGGAGGGGGAGTCCGCGTTCGAGCCCCCCGTCCGAGTGTTAATGTATGAATGTCGCGCAAGCGAAAGAACGCCTCGGGGGGAGGCTGAGTCCGCGCTCGAGCCCCCGAGTGTTAATGTATGAATGTCGCGTAAACGAAAGAACGCCTCGGGGGGAGGGTGAGTCCGCGCTCGAGCCCAAAAGTGTTAATGTATGAATGTCGCGTAAGCGAAAGAACGCCTCGGGAGGGAGGGTGAGTCCGCGCTCGAGCCCCAGAGTATTAATGTATAAATGTCGTGTAAGAGAAAGAATGCCTCGGGGAGGGGGGGGAGGGTTAGTCCGCGCTCGAGCCCCCGAGTGTTAATGTATGAATGTCGCGCGAGCAAAAGAACGCCTCGGGGAAGAGGGTGAGTCCGCGCTCGAGTCCCCGAGTGCCAATGGCCTGTATTTGGGGCAACACATGTTTTATTACTTCTGTTTTTTACATGAGTTTCCTGTGGGAAGTTCTGCTGATACCGAGGAATTGGCGGGGCGAAAGTAGTCGCAGGCAATCTTATGAGTAGAAGAGGCGTAACTTTGCCACGTTCCACGGGTTGCCCACGTCTTCGTCCGTCTTTGGGTTCTTTAGTTTGTAAGCTCCTCCTCCGATTACTTATGAGATTATGTATGGTCCTTCCCACTGTGGGGTAAGCTTGTGAACTTTTTCCTGTGGTAGTCGCAGGACGAGGTCTCTTTCATTGAAAACTCTTGTGCAGAGTCGACTGCTCTGATAGGTGCGCAGTTTATCCTGACACCCTTCTGACCGTGCGAGGGCTATATATCCTGCTTCATCTGCCACGTCCTTGTCGTCTTCGAGTGCGTCTTCTGCTTCTTCTTCTTTGTACCCGAAGACACGTGGGGCGCCGAACCTGAGGTCGTGTGGGAGCACTGCCTCTGATCCGTACACCATAAAGAAAGGCATGTATTTGGTTGTGGCACCCCGGCTCAGAGGACCGGAACGCCCCGTGCACCAGCCCGGAGATCAAGTCTTCTGGAACACGGAACTGATTGATATAGAACTGAACAACTTTCTATTACCGAAGATAGGGGTACACGAGGTCTATTACAACGCTAGCGGAGACACAGCTTGCTCCTCAGGCTAGCCTCAGCTCTACACCAAGCAGCATCATAACTCTCTAGCAGCGGAATATCGACGGCATCAGAACAATAATGGCGATGATGAACTCCAATCCACAGGGACACTGGCTGGGACACCTCCTAGCTCGCAAACACTGGGAACGTCGTCCTACGCATCCAAGCACGGCCTGCAAATCTGGCATAACACGCCAGGTCAGTACATTGAATGTACTTGCAAGCTCACAACAACCATGCAACAAGGCAAAACAATAACATGGCAATAGGTTAAAGTATATTAGTGAATTAAACCGGTGAGCAGCAATATCATGCAAGAAGATAATCATCAAGCATATTAACAACATTAAGACTAATGCACACACAAGGGACCCCACATGATCGTCGCATGATCACGTGGCTTACCTCGGAGTCCTTACAGACTCAAGCACCGGGTCACCTCGTGACCAATCACTTCCACAGGTCGTCGCATGACCAAACAGGTCATCGCACGACCATTCAACGAGTTAGGTGTCCCTCGTTACCACCCAACCAATCCACTTATCTCATAACCATCCACTTACCTCAAACTTACCACCGAACTCATGTTGATCATATGGTGTGACCTAGTACGAACTGTGTCCATTACTGTGGACGCAGCTATTCGAATAGATTTGTGTGACTCTGCAGAGTTTGTGCACGTTACCCACACTATGGAGTTCTTCCTCCATCCAGCACCTCGGTACTTGTCCCACAGGATCCTTGGAACTCGCACCACAGGAGTGAACTAGGACTTCTCCAACGAGACCGATGCTACCGCGTGTCCCTCTTACCGTATCACCGACATCACGTCTTGGGTAGCCCTGTGGTTAGGTGTCCTTCGTTACCACCAGAACCACTCGGCCAAACTTTTGGCAAACGACCACCCTGTGGCAAATACTGTCCCAACGGGGACTGAGCTCATAACAACACTGGCTGTCAAGACTACCGCCGCCTGCCTGATCAGGGCAGCGCGTGCGCGTAGCCTCCCCTACTTGGTGATACAAATAAGAGATGCCCACCGGTAGACCGAATCAAGGCCTGCCCATACAAGCAAATGTGGCTGCACGGATAAGTCCGGTTCGGTGGCACCTGATCAACTTGTCACGAAGCATGTCTCCAACAGCAAACACAAGTATCAGGTGCAACATGAGTAGCATCAGATCATAACAATGCATAACCTACTAGCATAACAAATCCGTATATGATCAAGCACATTTTAGATGGTGAACTTATCCGTGTTAAAAAGATTCAGTTATTAACATGGAAACATTACGAATGCAGTTAAGCATAACTTAGGCATAGCATGAACTAGCATAAAGATAACATGAGCACTTAACATGGTGTTGTTGTGGTTACGATGATTCAGAACATAACATGGAAATGACATGATCAAGGCATGGCATGGATGTAACATGGCAAAGCATAGCAATAGCGATGATAATATCAATCATAGCATAGCATGGCAATGATAGTAACATGATCATGATCACCGATATAAACATATCATCGAACAACAATTTTAGAATCACATCAAAGCTTTTCAACGGTGCAAAGGGTATTGTGGCTTGCCTTTCACCAGAGGAGGGTGAAATACTCCCGGATCTTCGACACAAGCAAAACCCTGCAAAACATTTTATAAAAAGCAACGGGCAAAACGTCAAACATCATCCTTTGCTTGACCAGAAAATAGCAACATACAAACATGGCATGGAACCTATTCCAATATGAAGAGGAGTTCGATACGAAGACAACGCTAAAAGAATCACCTCAATCGGAGTTACGAGTGCGGAGATATTCGCGAAACGGTATCGGGGGGCTGATTTTGGGTGGAATACGCTTTCTGCTTAGTGAAAGCACATTCTGGGCTGTTGAAGGAGGAAAATACGCTTTCGGTTAACGAGAACGCACTTTCGGCTAAAGGGGCCAGGAATACGTTTTCCAGAAGGGAAAGCGTATTATCCAGAAAACCGTCTCCACAAAAAGGGACGGGCCTAGCGTCAGAGACCCGTGTGGCTTACAGGCGGGCCCCGCGGCTCCTTCTCTCTCTCCTCCCGCGCCAGCCGAGGAGGGTCGGGGCGAGCGGGGCCTCGGTCATGGCGGCCGACGGCCACGGCTGCCACCGGGCACTGCGGGGCGGGGCTCTGGAGGGCTTCAAGGAGGGCGGCGGACGACTGGGTGGTCCCGGGGGGTGGTCGTGTGCTAGAAAGAGGGAGAGGGAGGCTCTGTCTGGCTCCAATTTTGCCGGATGTCGTCGGCGGCAATGGAAGCCGTGAGGAAGCAATGTGGGGCGCCGGCGACGAATTGGAGTGGGGGAAGTGGCTAGGAGAGTCTAGGGAGGCTGCTGGTGTGCTCAAAGGGACTCGGGGGTGCTTGCTTTTATAGGAGGGGCGGCCGATTCCGAGCTCGGGCAGAGCCAAGAGGATGCGGCCATGGCGGGCGGCTAGCTGGCGGCTCGGGAGGCTTCGAGACGGGGACGTGGCGCAGGCGTGCTCATAAAAGTCGTGCGGCGCGGCGGGACATCAAGAAGCGGACGAGGGCGCACAATGGTGGGATGGCGACGCGACCAACACGCGGGCAGAGCATGTGTGCGCACAGTGCGCGCCCAGAGCACGCCAATGGCGTGGCCACCAAGGGAAGGCTCATCCAGGGGGGGGGGGTTCTTCGTGGCCACTCATGTCCAGGGGGTAGTCCTTCGAGTTATGATCACATGGGTGTGCCTGGATGGCCAGCTGGATGAACAGGGTGAGCTTATCCTCACTGTGAAGATTGATGCAGTAAACTTGGGCAAGAAGAAGAGATCACATGCCGGGGCTTTGGATAGGACCAAGTTGTCTCCTGGCTTGCATGTGCAAAGGACTAGTGATCTGGAAAGTTTGGGGCCAAAATGATCAATGTACATGGTACATCCTTTGCAAATGCACCATGGTGGCAGAAGGTGTTTGTGCTGTGGTGTGGCTTGTACATTGATCCCCTAGGCATGATATTTTTCATAGATCAATCATACACTAGGATTAGTATGTAGACCAAGTTTCATCTCATTTGGAGTAAGCTAGCTAGCACTTCCTTTGTAAATGTCCAATTGGATCAGAAATGCAATGTTGAGGCTAGCATCTCATAGGATTGGTGGAATTGGTTGAAAACTGTTGTACTGTGGTTATTTGGCATGGTGCACATGTGTATAAAATTTCATAGCCATTGGACACACATAGATAGCACTTGCTTCACAATGTGGCCCACTGGTCAGAAACTTCAACATGATGGTGCACACACATGGGTGACTGGATTTGGCTCAAATATGTTTTGGTGGAGTTATTTAGTGGTAGGATCATGCTAAAAAAGTTTCAAGGCAAATGGGATCCCCTATCATGCACTTGCTTCACAATACCCCCTTGCTGCACCCAAAATTTGGGAATTTATTGTGGGAGTTTGGATAATCAAATGGTGGTGGAATTTGGTGGAGATCAATGATATGATCATATGAGATTGCACAAAAAGTTTCACTAGCAATGGATAAAGAGAAATGGCACTCCCTTCACAAAGCTCCAATCTGCCCCCACAGACAAATGAATTTTTCTAGAGGAAAAATCCACTTGGGCTATGAAATGGTTTTGGAGAAATTGGCAAGATGTGATGTCAATGACATGTGGGAATTATTTGAGGATTTATGGAGCAATATAAATAGGGGTTGCTTCACAAACCTCAAATAATTGGAATATCCGTTTTATTGGAAAAAGGAATATATGGATAGAATAAAATGGTGTCTTGGATGAGTTGGATCAATGGAATGGCATTGGAAAGGCTTGAAATCAAGGGTCACCTGAGCATGGAAAGAAATATGCTCAAGTTTCAAGTCCAACGAGGTGATCAAAATCAGATCCAATCGCAAATCCAGAAATAAATCAGAAAAGTTTTTGGAAAAAGAAAGTTCCAAAATCCAGGGTGTCACAAACCTACCCCCTTAGAAAAATCTCGTCCTCGAGGTTTGGTTGCTCAGGGAACCATCGCAAACTTACCGTCCTTCGGAAACTTGCTGCTTCTCGGATTTCCTTTTTACCGCAAACTGTTCCCATGGTAGCTTCCAATATATCTCTGATGAGGGGGTTTACTTCACCCGATCTGTAGCCCTGACAAAATGTTCTTCCTTGATACTTCACAACCTTTCCTGCTGATTTCCATCCTCATATCTTCTGACTTGTATGGTAACGGAATGTCTTGTCATAGGCTGAATGCTGGCGATACCCATACTGTGTCTTGGGTACCTCGGGCTTTATTTGTGGTACGGTCTTGAATCATTCGTATTGGCCTCTTTGAGAAAAAGAGCTTGGCCTCCATCGGTAGTTGGTATCTCAGAATTATTACTATCGGTACCTTGACTGATGGCACGTGGGGTTGCCTCGCATTTCTGTTGGCCTAACCATCGTGCTCAAGGATTCGGAGCGGGGCACAAATGCTGAACATTTGCTTATGCTGAGATTTGTCTGACAGGTGGCCCTATCCGGGTGGCGATAGGTCATGTTATGCTTCAATCTGGTTCTTGTATTAAAAATGTCGGGCTGAGCGGGTGACCTTTAATGAAGCAGACTATGGTATCTTGGCAAGACGGACGATGCTGAACTTGAGGAATTGCTCGGGCTGGTGGGCTGGGTACACGGTACTTGTCCCATAGTGAATGAGCTTTCTTTGAGGTAGATATCCACGGTGGTCCACATGACTTCAACTGATCGCGGAAAATTTGACTTGAGGTCCATGCGATTCATTCTGCCTAACCCGTCGGGCTCGAGAGTTGCATACTTCTGACAACTTGCGAGGTGCCACGCTTGCTCAGATTGCAGCAAGGTTTGACATCCGCCATGTCTGTTTATCCTGGTCCCTTCCTTTGCGGCGATCAACCTTTCTTGTGTTAGCTTTTCTTCGGTCAGGGTTCTTTCCTTGTTGCACAACTGCTTATTGTTCTGCCGCAATCTTTGAGATGGAAAGGTTACCATCACCTTTTGTCTCTTGTTTCATCCTGATAACCTTGGTTGCAATGAACGGGGTCTCCAGATTATTCTGCTTTGGGGCCTTGTCGGTCGTGAGGAGCTGACCTTCATGACGGAGCAGGATTCAATGCTCCTTGCTTCCTTTCTTCAGGGTGACCTTGTCAGTCTTTCTTCCAGGCTGAGATGTGTATCCGTCTCTTCTGCTGACTTGTTTCCCGAGAGCTGTGGTTCTTCACCGTCGTTCATATGCATAATTCTTCCTTGATTACGAGCATGGTGGTATCCTCACAGGGGTAGCTTTCATACTTGATAAGAATACCCATAACCATATGCGGGTCCTGACGATGCTGAAGTATTCACTGTACTGCATGGCTGTATTTCTGACAATACTGTTGCAGGTATGATGACGCGTCGAGGAAGACTGGTATCTTGTCCGCGAAGCTTGGGGTAGCTTGCTGGGGAAGGTTGGGTATCGTACCCCAGAAACTTGCTCTGGTGGCGTATCGAGTAAGGCGGGGTGTCGTACACGGGAAGCTGCCTCGATAGCGTGCTGAAGAAGACTGGGTGCCTTGCCTTGGAAGCTTTCTTAATATTTACTGACGAAGATGGGTTGTCTTGTCCCGGAAGTTTGCCTCTTTATACTGTGGATGCGTTGGTTCCTTCTACTGGAAATTTCTGCGGCAGTTAACGGTAGGCGACCGAGCGGCTTGTGCTGGAGTCCATCCATGTGGCGTACCGAGCATGATCGAGTGTCTTGCACTGTAAGATTCTGTCGGTGGCTTGTGGAGGAAGGCTGACGGTCTTGGCTGAGAAGATATCCCGGTAGCGTACTGAGGAAGGCTGAGGTTCCTTCTGCCCGAAGCTTTCCCTCAATGACGTGGAGGCAAATCTGACCACGGTGTCTGATAGGCTTCTGGCTTCGAGCTGGTGAGGGGGAAACATTCTTCCGATCATCTGGGCTTCATGATATGTCTTGGCCACCTTCCGAAATATACTGAAATAATTTGTATTGCATCGGACTGTAGCTGTTGTTTGTCCTGTCTTGGGTGCATATGCTCGGGTCATAGTCTTTGCTTATCTTTGCATGAACCTTTGCGGCTGTCGTAGTCGATGTAGACGGGACTCAATGGATAGCTTGGGTAGCACCCATTCGTGAGCCACTTGCTTCCAACGCAACTGGGTAAAAGTCCTGTTTGACTTGCTGATTTCCCGCATCACTGCGGCCTTTAACTGTCTGAGTCTTCAGGCTGTTCTGATTACAGACGAAATGCAGGCCTGATGGTTGCCGCATGATTCACACTTGAGCCAGAATGCTTCCGATGCAATCGGTTACGAGCTCTTCTTGTATTGCTTATTTCTTTGCAGTTTTCCACTGATGGAATCTTCATAGCCATGACGGTTACCGGACTGATGCTGACTTGATTCATTCGGGCAGAACTCATACGAGAGCTGAATATTCCTGCTGCAAGCTAGTGTGGGTCCTTGAATTGGGGTTTTCACGCTGCTCTGCGGTATTGCACTGGTTGTTCGAGGTATGCAGGGGTTGTGAGAAGCTTTCCATTGGGGTGGAGCAAGTGACACCAAAGAACCAAAAGAAGAACCAACCAAGAATACCACATGGCAAAAGCAAACGAGGAACGGCTCGCTACCTCATCCGTTTTAGCGGTAGTCGATGACCATCTGGACTCCTTGCAAAGAAAACAACGAATAACTGATACGTCCAAAACGTATCTATAATTTCTGCTTGCTCCATGCATGTTTTGTGTGATATTGCTATGATCTAGATACACTTTCATACACTTTTGATCATATTTGGACTAACCTATTAACTCAGTGGACCCCAGTGCCAGTTCCTGTTTTCTGCTGTTTTTCTATTTCAGTTTTCCCCCATATAAAAAGTGCCAGAAAAATTCGGGAAAATTCAGATAAAAAATCAGCGTGACGAAAGCTTCGAGAAGAGCCCGGGAGGGGCCAGAGGGGAGCCAGGGGGGCCCAGGCGGCCACCCGGCGCGGCCCCACCCCTGGCCGCGCCAGGGGGGCGCCTAGGGCCCCTGGTCCACCTCTGGCTGCCCCCCTTCGCCTATTTAATCGCCGTCACGGGAAAACTCCAGAAGAAGAACCCTATTCCGCGAACTCGCCTCTGTTCCGCCGCCGCCGCGCTTCCAAGATCAGGAGCACCAGAAGACCTCTTCCCGGCACCCTGCCGGAGGGAGGATTGACCTCCGGGAGTCTCCTCTCCACCATGGATGCTCCCCGGATGTCTCGTGAGTACTTTTCCTTGGACCATGGGTCCGTGATCAGTAGCTATGTGATGTTCTCCTCCCCTCTTTGATCTTCATTGTTTAGACCTCGTGAGCTGCCCTACATGATCGAGGCACCTTTGTAATATTTCTACTGTTGCTATGCTGAGTTTGGAGGGATCTGATGGATTATGAGATTATGTTCAGATTGTGATAGAGTAATATATTTGGTTTTTATCTCTTATATTTTTGTTCCTAAGTAATTCTTGCATGTTCTCCGTTGCTGTTTATTGCTTTGGCCAAGTAGTAGGTAGTGACTACAAGAGGGAGCGTTGTGCTAGATTGTGGGTTCATGCCCCCCGATGACACGCTTGAGTGACAGAAACATGAGTCCAGGGGATGTGCTGTTGCCACAAGGGGGAAAACAACAATGCTTGTAACCGCGGTTACAAGGATTGTTTACTTTACGCAAAGTTCTTTTTAATGCAGTTGTCTGTTGCTTTGGGTTTACACTTTGGGTGGGGCTCGCAACTTAATACCAGCGAGATGTTCTGGATAGATATCTCAAGGTGGATGATTAGTAGTAGATGCAGATGGATTTTGGTCTACTTATTTTGGCGTACTACCCGTGCTTTTGAACCTCTTCCTTTCTTTTGTAGCATAGTTAGCATTGCGGTGCATTCATAATCCTGTCAATTGCCCTTCTGTAATTTGTTTACCTCGCATAGCAGTTTTATCGTCTTTTGGGAGAGAGACATCACTAGTGAATATCACGTATCCCGGTCCATATCCTCATTACTGTTTCCAAGCTATATTTACTTTTCTGCATTTACTTTCAAGTTGCTATCTTTATCCCTTATGTTTTATCATTTGTGAACAACAAGACCGGAGAGATTGACAACCTCTCTGAACTTCGTTGGGAACAAAGTTATCTGTGTCTGTGTGCAGGTCCGCGTCAGTTGCGCCGCTGACACCTACTTATCATCTCTGGAGTCCTACTGGAGACAAACCTTGGTATCTTCACCGAGGGAAAACTGCTGTTGCACTGCATCTCAAAGCTTCACTTGGGGTAACCAACGAAGGGCGAGAAGCCAATAAGAAAGAGTATTTCTGGCGCCGTTGCCGGGGACTCCGAGTGCTAAGATATGGGAGTTGCACACTACCATTTACCTTTGTTTTTTAGTCTTGTTAGTTTACCTTTCAGTTTTTATCTTTGTGTCTTTTATCAAAATTTACAAAATTTTTATTTATCTTGCTGTTAGTAGTCCTCCTTGTTTAGATGAACATGTTAGGGCTAGGTGCTTTGCGGGAATCGAAAGTTCTCGATTTCCGTCAAAGGGATGGAGAAAATATGAAGAAGGCATGGGACAGAATTTCCGAACACATAAAAGAATTATGCCTTGGATATCTATAAAAATTGTGCTTAGAAATTTTTACCATGGTCTTTTTAAGTGGTGTAAGCACTCTCTTGACATTATAGCCGAAGGAGATTTTCTAGAGTGTGATGAAGATAGGGCTCTTGAGATTTTGCATAGTCTATCTAGTTATTTTGTTTATGATCGTAGTATTGATACTGTCATAGATAGACTTGCCGCTATTGAAAAAAGACTGGATGCTCTAGATTTGGGGAAAGTAGAGGAACTTAAGTCCAGCAAGAAAGAAATGTTGGAGATAGATGATGATTGGGAGCCCTTTGTTAGGATTAGCATCTCTAACCAAGGCTTCCTTGCTCTTTGTGATATTGGATCCATAGTTTCTACTATGCCAAAAATAGTTTATGACTCTTTGAAATTAGATATGGATAAATTATCATCTTATCATGAACATTCTAATGGAGATATTTCAGAGATTAAAGGAAAGGTAAAATAAGTCCAAGTTGCATTCCTTCATAGGACTGCACCAATGGATTTCTTCATCATGGAGCCAAACCAAAGTAACATTGTGCTCGGAAGAGACTTCCTCCGTGCTATGAAAGGCTTCATTGATATTGGTAATAGGCACATACGATTACGCGGTATGGCGAAAGGTAAGTATCTCTTTCCTAGTAAGAAGAAGAATGAGCTTATTGAAAATCAATTTGAAGGGTTTTATGATTCTGATCTTGGATACCCTTGATTCTTCTTTTTGCATCATGCCTAGCTAATGGCTTTAAAGAAGCGCTTCCGGGAGGCAGCCCGCAACGAATTTAGGTGTTTCTTTTTGCTTTTGTTGTGTCTTGATGGTTGTTACTTCTGTAGCAACATCATTGTATCTTTATTTTTCAGCTTTGTGCCAAGTTATAGCCTTTTAGGGCAAGGGAAGTAAAAGTTGTGACATGCTGTCAAGAAAACAGATTCTGTCCTCGTGACCAGAAAAATCCCAGTTCATCATTTTGAGCTGAAGTTTTTACACAGTATGCTCTATACAATTACGAAACTTCCGTATGTTCTGAGTTTTTTGATTTGAGTTGCAGAAGTTCCCCTAAAAAATTCTTTACTATCTGCTGTTCTGTTTTTCACAGATTCTGGCACGTTTTGTCTCTCCTTACTTTTGCAAACCTTAAGCTTGCTTTTTCTTTGCAATTTTTTTTGGCACTCTTGAGAAACAGTAGCTTTTCCAGAATATCTTTATATCTAGTGGGTAAAAAATTATTTATTAAGGGTACTAACCTCTCTAATCAGCTTATGATGAGTTATGTATGAAGGGAGTTTTCAAGTGTGCGATAGAAGATGATGAAAGAAGATCTAGGAGTGTCAAGCGCTCAAGCTTGGGGATGCCCCCATGCATCCCCAATAAATATACAAGGAGACTCAAACGTCTAAGCTTGGGGATGCCCCCGTGCATCCCCTTATACATAAACAAATCATCAGTTCGTCCTTCGTCTCACTATATTTTTATCACTTCATGCGTTATGTGCTATGCTTGGAGCGTCTCGCTCTTAGGTTTTGTTTTTAGTTTTCTTTAGCTTTGCTTCCTGTTCATAACAAGTTAGATCCCGTCTTACTTTGTGTGGGAGAGAAACACGCTCCACTTTCAAAATCTAGAACACATCATAGGATTCTTCATGCCTATCTTTTTGCTGTTGTGTGGTCTTTATCTTTTCATAGCTACTGCCTTGTTTAGTTTTAGTCTTAGTTTGTCTTTAGCAAGAGCCTTGGATTTTTTTTAGTTTGTTGCTGAAACTCTTTTTAGTTTTCATGTTTATATTGTTAAAGAGAGTTGGTGTAACAGCCCAGTTTTCACAAAAAATAAAAATTTTGTTTTCTGTGTGAATTATTTGATTGTCTGATTTGTTTACGGTGTTTGCATCCCCGATTTATTGATTGGCGATTATTTTTCCCCTCTTATCTCGTACCGGACGGAGACCGACCCTTGCCACTCTGACACTCGACCTTTGCGACACCGGGTTTCACCCGATCACCGTCGCGAAAACCGCACGAGACCAGCCGCAGCCAACGGAACGAAAAACCCCGTTTAATAATTAAACGGGATATTTTTATAGCGCGCCGGAAAGTGTTTTCGGAACGGTTCCAACACGAGGTGGACGCCTCCGGATCGACGCACTGATCGCGCAGTTCGAAGTTTTATCCGAATCGGAGGTACTGGGGACCCCCGGCGGTCAGAAACGGGAGCACCGCGCGCGCGAGAGAAAAACCGGAGATGTTTTTGCAAACTGCCAGCCACCGGGGCTATATAAAGACCACCACACTCTCACCCATTTTTAGGGTTTCCCTAGCCACAATTTTGCAGCCACCCCCCTAACAATCCCCCCAATTTCGCATTTTTGCCCAATTCGTCCTAGACCGTCAGATCCGGAGATCCGACGGCCTCGGAGGCTGCCACGTTGCCCCCCTTGATCGTCTCTCTCCTCCAACCTCCTCCTGCCTGTGGGGAATCTGCCGCCGCCGCCTTCCCATCGTTGGAGCCGCCGCCGGCCTGCTCCGGCCGCCGGAGCAGCAGCAGGGAGCCGCGCCCGACCCCTCCTTCCTCTTCCTCCCGTCCTCTCTCACCGCCTCACCTCCGCCTCCCTCCCCTGCAGGAACCGGCGCCGCCCGCGCCATGGACAGGAGGTCCCAAGCTCCGCCGCCGCCTGTAACACCCTCAGAATCAGTAACAGTAATCACTACAATGATTCCACTGTTAGTGATCATCACTGTTGCTAATCAAACCATGATCACCTTTGATCATAGCTTTGTCAGACTCTCACCCTGATAAAATTTTCAAATTTTAAAATTTCCACAAGAATTGTGGATGCCAGTCAATCAACTTGATCATGGTTAAACCAAATCCACCTTGGTCATTTGAATAATCCTACGCCCATGATAGTTGTGAAACCAAAGGAAGTTGGCTTAGTTAAATTGTCTTGGAATTTAAAATGGAAATGAAACTATAATTGAACCTTAATGATGAGGCTATTTATAAAATGCCTAGCCATCACAATGGTTGTTTATAATAAGTGAATTAACAATGATATGAAATAAAAATAATGACTTTGGGAATTGTTAAATTGCCATGGAATAAAATAAACAAGTGGGAATTTTAAATAAACTAAAAATTATGGAAACAATTTTATAAAATGCCTAATAATCTGTAGGCCATAATAAAAGTATTTTGGGTTTTTATTAAAATGTTTTAATATTATAAATAATTAAAAACAGTAGCAAACAGTGGCTTTTAATACCTTTTAAAGAAAACATGATATCAACTGATTTTTATAAATCAAAAAAACTCTTAGTAATAATTCTATATTATATAACACTAATATTGGGGCCAGTCCCATGTTTTATAAATTTGATAAATGAGCTAGAATAAATTAAAACCGAAAAGAAAGAAAAAAAACGAAAACCCTATCTAGCGCCACTGGGCAAGGCCCACCCCGGGCCCAGCTCCCTCTCTCTCTCCTTCTTCCTTTTCACCTGCTCCCCACCGACCGTACGCGCACGGCGCCATGGCCATGGCCATTGTTGGCCATGCCCCTCCCACCTGCCCCCTTTCCCCTCTGGATAAGGCCGAAGCCACCCACCCCCCTGGAGCCCCCCCTGTAGCCTAGATCTTTTTCCCCCCGTTCTCCTCTCTCTTGTGCCTAACCCCGTCACCGCCCGCACTGCCCGTCGCCGCCACCACGCCGTGGCCGCGGCCAACGGCCGCCGGAGGCCTCTCCTCGCCGCTCCATCATGCCCTGCGACCGCGCCTCGGTTGTCTTCATCACCCCAGGGAAGGAATCGAGCGGGGACACCCCCACGCCGTCTCCATCGCCAAGTTCCTCGCCCACGGCCGCCGGGAACCTCGTCGCCATTGGCGGCCTCCACACCTCCCCTGGGCACCTCGCGCTCCTCTCCCGCTCCAATGTGAGCTCCTCCTCCGTCTCCCTCTCACCCCCTGTCAAATCCATCGCCATATGCCACTGACTTCGGAGAATCATGTCCGCCCGTGGCCATACACGAGAGATGCGCTCCATTGCTGCTGTGTTGCGTGCACGCGCTGACGCGCCTCTGCCTCACGCAAGGCTGCGCCCGGTGCACTCCCTTGGTCTCCCCGTATACGCCCAGTGCACACACCAGTCCACGCCCGTGGCCTCCCCGGACTTTCCTCTGTCAATGCTCTGTCCATCCCGCACACTTGGTTTGAGTTTTTCAGAGTAGCGCCATAACTTTTGTCTATATTGGTTCAGTAATGCATTCTGTCAAGATCATTCAATTGGTGTAGTGGTTCACCCAATTGGGTTGCATGTGTGAGGTGCTAGGTTCGAGTCCCTCCTGGGACATTAACCCCCCTTTTTTTGTATGTTTTGCATCGTAGGGTTGTTGTTTGCATGCTGCTGCTCTCTTCACAGTCTTAAAAGCCACATCAAACGAAGTTTAAAATGAGTAAAAATTATAGATCCCAAAACTATACATGCCAAGGATGATTTCATTACATTGGACCAACTCCAAATTATGAATGTTTTGATCACAATAAATCTTGCAAAATGCTACTTTATGTTAAAACAGAAATTTCAGACTTAGCAAATTTCTGCTATGTCAAAAATATTATCTTAACCACTTCCTAAGCCCACAACCTTGTGTTATTGAATCTGATTAATAATGCAATAGACACGATCATGTTGTACACATATCCTAGATCAAATAATATAATTGCCATATATTTGTTTGTGGCTTAATTAAATATTTATTAAATTTACAAAAGGGTTAAACCATAACAGATTTTCAGACTTAGCCATTTTCAAAGAAATCCAATAGGGGTCAATGACATGTGGGACTGGTCTAACACCCCATGTGTATGACAAATGGGTCCCCTCTGTGAGTTGACTAAGTCAAACCTACTGTTTTGGATAAGGTTGATATAATAATAAAAATAAATTCAGAAAATCATTTAAATTGATTTAAACTTTGAAATTCAATATCTTTTAAACTGTAAGTCAGATTCAAAAACTTTATACATCAAAATTTATCAGAAAAATATAACGAATACGGATACGCTATCCGTATGTCTACCAACCCCCTCTGACGTACCGAACATCGACATTCCCCCCTTCGGGCCGTCTGTCGATAATTCCCGGTACCGATATGCGTTACCCGGATGTAAAACTTTTGTATACGAAAGTTGCTCAGAACGGATCACCGAGTTCGGATATGATACCCATACCCCCACCACACCCCTCTAACATGCCGAACATCGAACCGTCCCTCTCCGGTACCGTCAGTCCGATAATTGCTCGATACCGATAAACCCTCCGGATGAATTTATTCTGAACACGAAAGTTGTTCGGAATAGATCAACTAACCCGGATACACCACCCACACATGTGTCGGATGTCCACGACACCTCCGGCATGATATCTCCCCCCTTCTGGACACCTTGTCCGATAATCACACGGAGCTGGCCGTTCATCCCCGGATGAATTCCCGCTCTGAGTATCGTGCATCGTACTGCGTTAGAACCCCGTTTACAATTCATCTGTTATGTCTTGCATTTGTATTGCTATTACTGTTGTGTATTTATTGTTTCTTCCCCCCCTTAATCTCCGGTAGACCCCGCTGCTGCCGTCGACTACACCGATGCTGAGTACGACTACTTCGTCGACGACCGTACCCCTACCGTCGAGCTTGCAGGCAAGCAGAGCCATTCTCTTCCCCAGATATCGCCTAGCTTCCCGTACATTTCTTGCACTAGGCATTTTTACTGCTGCTGCTACGAGTACAATCCTATTCAATTGCATGGCCTGATTTTGTCGCCCCTTGATGTACCTTCCTTTAATCTTATGCTGCCTATTATTACTTATGCAATATTCAGTAGTGAACCCTGCGCATTGTTAGCTAGGTTTAGAATAGAGGGTCGTGATCACTTTGGGAGTGATCGCGGGAACGATATATTACAACTGCAACAGGTACGGATCAATGCAGACACCCTAGGGAACCTACAACGGCGAGACTCTGCCGAGTCGCTTCGAGTTTGGCTTACGAGTGGAATGGATTCGTATTTCACTCTCATCGGCTCAGTAGCGTAGCTTCACCGGGATGATACGAGGTTTACCTCTTTAGTTCATTCCGCTGATGTCTCAGTCGAGCCAGCTCAAGTGTACCATCGAGGGTGATTCCTCCTGGTTTCACTTAACGGTAGGGACTCGAACCAACTGGTGTCCTTAAAGGTAAGAAGTCGGGCGACCCAACGGTGCCTGCGAGTGGTATTGCGACGGGACGACAAGGAGGGTACGACCAGTGTACCGGTGTGCTTGGCCCCTGGTCGTTGGCCGCGAGAGTTACCAAACTACGAAAGTTGAGCTCCTCCAGGAGCACACGCGAGACAAGGTAAGGAGACGGTTCACCTTGTTGGTAACCGTAGTGACTTGGTGGGACGACGGGGCAGGCACCGATGTACTGGTGGTCCTGGCTGCTTTCGTTGTCCGCGGGTCAGTTAAGTCGAGGCAACGATAACGGTTGTCACACAGGTTAATTAAAATGCTAAATGGTTCGGCGGATGTCTTGAGTTGGCTATATGCCATGTACGCACTACCTACCCGTGGGAATTACGAGTTATGGGATCCTCTGCTTCGTAGTGTCGTCCGAGGACTCTTCAGACGTCAGCAGTACTGCGGGCTGATTGCCGGGAAGTGGTGTTGTCTTATTCGCTCGCGCGGTGGTGTCTTATTTGGATTTGCTTCAACTTCACCGGCCAGCCATGCACCGTGCAGGAGTACGTCCGGGTTGGGGTCCAAGGCCCGGCGTACTTAGGATTTAGACCTGCGGATGGCCTCTCTGTTGAGTTTGAAAGATGGGCTATGAAGTGTCGGATAGCCTCGGTGGAGCGTTCCCTAACAAGGTTCCCGCCACCCTGGAGATCCGTGCGTGTAGCGTAACACAAGTGCACCCCTGCAGGGAAGATTAATCTATTCGAATAGCCGTGTCCACGGTAACAGGACGCTTTATGCTGAAGCTGGATCTTACCACTACAAACTATTATTATTAAACTGTATGGTTCCGGGTTTTTCTTCCTCGCGGGGATGTCGAGGAGGTGAACTCGGAGGCATTGTTAAATTATGATTACAACTTATTATTATACAATGCTGCAGCAACTTCTGCTGCATTGTTACTTTCATTACTGTTATATTAACTGTTGGCTGATTCTTACCTCATGCTGCAAGACATCGTTGGAAGATGCTAGTCTTCGATAGGCCTAGCTTCTTACCCTTACTCTGGATTTCTGTCTTTCAGTCCACTATATACAACCTCTTCTTTCCGTTGATACAATGCATAATGCTTAGTAGCGGACGTAAGACTCGCGGGTATACTAGATACTCACCCTGCTTTATTTCCTTTACTGTTTTGCCTGATCGGCCGCTGCAGTCGACGTTGGAGTCCAGGAGTAGGAGATCCCCGTTGTCGACCACCGCAACGTGAAGATCCCCGATGCCTTCTACGACGTCGAGTTCCCCGTTGACCAGGAGTAGCTTGGAGGTTCCCAGGCAGGAGGCCTCGCCTTTTCGATCGTGTTGTTTTTGTGCTAGCCTTCTTAAGGCAACCTTGTATTCTTGTGTCTATACCCAGATACTATTGCTTCCGCTGACTTTGTGCTCTCGAGCTGTTGTATTCGAGCCCTCGTGGCCCCTGGCTTGTATTAAACAGCTTGTATTATTTTATTTGTAGAGTTGTGTTGTGATATCTCATCGTGAGTCCCTAATCTCGATCGTGTACCTTGCGTGTATGATTACTGTACACGGTCTGATTTTGGGGGCGTCACAAGTTGGTATCAGAGCTGACTGCCTGTAGGAAGCCCCTAACCACTCCTCGGTCGAAGTCGAGTCTAGTATTTGCAAAACTACTTGCTAACTTAATGTTTGGCTTACGGGCCCACATCGATGTCACTACGTATGATATCTTTGGTATTAGGATCTTTTTCTCCGTACCTATGCTCTGGTACTCTGCTCTCCTATCCTTGCTGGTAAAGTTTTAATAACTCTGACTTAGGTTCACGAACCTCCTTCCTTCCGGAGAGCACTGCCTTCCTGATGATCGCCTGATTCAACTGAAGATCCCGACGACTACTCTCTGATAAATTCCCGAGAACCCGCGTGTTCATCGCCTATGCAATCCCCTGCCACCGATAAGTCTGTATGGATGATTGCATCCACCCCCCGATCTGGAAAACACGATTCCCTTGTACTCAAGCATCGCATTATTCCGATGCTTCTATCACTCGATGCCTTTGCATTCTTTCTACTCCCGATTGAGTGCCGATACTCACATCGGATCCTTTGCGTACCACCCGACCTTCCATGGATTCTTATCCGGCTAATCTTACGTGGCCTATTCCATGTGTCAATTGGATTCATCGTGTGATATACCATCCCTGTCCCTCGATGATTTGTATATCATCGACAACCTCCCTTGGCTCCGTGCCAAAACAACTTGGTCATGTATATCGTGCTCTGCTTTTTCCTGGGAAATATATACACGTGATACTTGTGTATCATCACTTTTCTCTTCCTTTGGTTTGATTGATCAGACAGTCAAATTCTCCCTTCCATTGGTCTGTTTAACCTTTCTTGTGATATAAATTATCTGAGCAGCGATGATTCCCTACTTATGTAAACACCTCGGTGTACTACCTCGTCAGTAAACCCTTGTTGCCATTGTTGATGACATCATGGTAACCACCGGGACGAGAACTTTGCCAATTGGTCCGCCTCGTATTAACGAGCAGGGAAATGGTTCTCAATGTCCACTCCTCCTGGTACCGATATTGTCGCCGACATACCTGACAAGTTGTTTTATGACAATCCTTCTATCGTGATCGCGTAATATGCCACCACTCTAAGCCACAGTTCCACAGGATCGAAACCTGGCTCTTGTTATCTACCTTGTGATATTTCGTCCGATATCAGACTCAGTGCTTGTGTCTGATGATCGGGGCCCCTTTCCCACCATCTGTCATCGGCATCGAATACGTGCCTATCCGCTTAAAACTTCTCACGACGTACTTCCCTGAGCTTAAACTCGGAAGGACTTTGTACCCCATACCCTTGAGCATCCCCATTCGATTGATCTTGTATCAATCCGACCCCATATCTCACCGTGAGTCCCTAATCTCGATCGTGTACCTTGCGTGTATGATTACTGTACATGGTCTGATTTTGGGGGTGTCACACCGCCGCATGGAGAGCCACCGGCGGCCTCCTCCTCGTCGCCTGGCCACCTCTCCCCGTCCCGTGCCTATCCGCCATCCAGCCTCCTCGTCGCGCCGCCCAGCGCCGGTGGCCGGCGCTGTCAACCGCCGCCGCGCCCGCTCGATCGGGATCGGGAGGATCCCCGATCCAGCGCCTCCACCGCCTCCTGTTGCTGGGCCAGGCGCAGCCCAGTGGCCCATCCAGCAGGCCAGCCCGCGCAGCAGCCAGGCCTCCTCCAGATCCAGCGGCCAGATGGGCCGAGCCCAGTGGGTGAGGCCCAATGCCCTTTTTTTTTCTGATTTAGGCCCTGCGATTTTCACTAAGTCAGAGAAGTTTTGCTGCTGATCTGTTTTTGCGTTGCGTTTTCCCGTTGATCCGTAGCTCCGATGAACGTGCCCCCAAAATGAAAGTTGCTTAGAATTGCGTGTACTTTAATTCATCTTTTGTGAGCATTTGCATTCGAGCTCATATTGATTGTGTAATTGTGTGCTGAAGTGGGCATCAGGCCGTTAAACTGCTACAAATTGCTATTATGAGCTGCTGTTATTATTTTGTTGCAACTTTGCATGATGATTGTGACTCATCCATGAGACCTATTGCATTGATTCTTTCTCCTATGTGTTAAGCATCATGTGTACTTCAATTCCATGCTTTAACTTGCCATGTTTGGGTGCTCTAGCTATATTAAATCTTGCTCCAAATTTGTGATCCTGATGTTATTGAGCTGCTGTTGCTGAAACTGTTATTTTGTTGCAACTTCGGTCGACGAGCGTGTCGCGACCGTTTATCGGAATTGAGTGATTCCAATTGCATATTATTAAGCATCATGTCTACTTTTATTACATGTATTGAATTGTAATGATATGCTTGCTGGTCATATAGTTGTTGAGCTCCAAAGTTGCTATGCTTCCGTTTTTGACAACCACCTCTGTTTTTCACTAAGTCTGTTACTTTGCGATGCCATGTTGTTTGCTTAATATCTTTTGATCTGTGATGCCTTTTTGAATGATTCTTTTTGCCATGCCTTCCCTGTCATGTCTACTTTAATTCCATATTATTTGTGAGCATGTTTGCATTCATTATGTTGTTTATGCATTGCTCTAAAGTGTGCTTCGTGATGTTGGCAGTTTGTGCCCGTAACTTGTTTTGCTTGTATCTTTTTAACCGTAACTCCGTTTGGAGTGTGCCTTATATGTAACTTGATTAGTTTTTCGTGTACTTTGTGTTTATGCTATTTTTTTTGCTGTTGTTAACCAACTTAAAATATGGTTTAGGACAGAACAGTACCAAATGTTTTAATCATCGTGCGGCACTTAGTGTATGCCATGTTTATGATTTTGCCTCACTTAAATTGACTAGCATAGATAGTTTACTTTATGCTTCACCTCTTGAAATGTTTGTGTGCTATGCCATGCTTGCTTGAGTTGCCATGTTAATAAACGTTGGTTGATAACCTGTAGCTAAACAACTTGAACCACCGTAAACGTGCGGTATCGTCGTGTGTGACGAGTACTCCACTTAAATTGTTAGTAACCGCTCTCGCCGGTAGGTGCGATGTATCGTGTTGCTTCTTGTTGATGCTTGCTCGTGTTTGCTTCGTAGTAATAGATGCTTGCTCGTTGATTGCTTTCCAGTGTTTATCGTCTTGTGTGCTTCCGCAGGTACCTCTCGGAGACGATGCGAGCTTGCGATCGACTACACCTTCGGAACCCGACTTATCAACAAGCAAGGACTATACATTACTTATGATCCATTCTATTTTAACTAGCGGTTTTCATGATAGTCTAGGTTAGGTTCGACGTTTGATCCTACCACATGTTTACAGCCTCTTTCAAACCAATACAGCCATGTCCCCTCCCAGCAAACCTTGTACTGCTATGTTACTATTTCTCGTTGCTCAGCCTCTGCTTAGTATGCATGCTTAGGATGCTACGATGTTAACCTGTTACTCCTTGGGTTGGGATATCACATTTGTCATTATTATATTGTTATTGATGATATGATTATTATTAAGGTTGACTATATTCGACGAAGGATTGAAGGTCTAGGCTATCCCGCCCCGACGCTTTGTTCCATTCGAGTCACCTAGGATCCGAGTTCCGGGTATTGGTTTTAAGACTGAGCGTGCCTAACCGCGTGTGGGATTTTATGGGGTCCCCTTTTCTTACCTATCTAGCTTCAAGCATTTTTAGTGGTGGCCCAAGCTGATTTTACCTTTTGAAACCGTGTGTGTGCTGGTCGTACGCCAGTAGTTTTCAAACAACTCGGGCCAGCGGAGACATAGTTCCTTTGTTGGTCCACACCTGGGAGCTAGGGGGTTGTCCACATCTGTTTGGGCAACCAACCCGACCTCATCCAGACGGTAGAGGCCGATTCGAGAGCGCGGCCGGCTTTTGAGTTGGGTGTCGACTCACCGGGGGCCACCCGGATTTGTTCGTTGTTAGCTAGAGGGACTTGTCGTCTCGGATCTCTTGGGACTAAATCATAAAATGGTTGCCTATCATGGGTAGCAACTGAGAGAGATGGGCGTGCGTGCGGAGCCTCGTAATGAGCAGTTGGTACACCCCTGCAGGGTTAAATCTTTTCGAGAAGCCGTGTCCACGGTTATGGACGACTTGAGACCTACTCCTTGTTCATAGACAACAACAACTGAGATAATCCTAATACAATTTGATCAACGTGTGTGTGTGCCTTGATTGCTTCTTCTTCGTCGGGATGCGAAGAGGAGGACAAGGATAGGATAGGTGTTATGATTGCGACAGTAGTTGATAGCAAGACTTGTTGGAGGCGATTCCTCATCGAATGCTTGGCTTCTTACCTTACTCTCTAGATCGTTAGCCACTTCATAATGCTAGTGCGGCAGCAACCTCACCACTTACCCATTCCTTACCGTAAACTACTAGTTGTCCTAGAATGACGAGTGATGAAGTCCTTGCTGGGTCAGATGACCACTACAGTTGGATGCTGAGTACTTCTGTACTCATGATACTACCCCCAAACTCTTTTCAGGGTTCTGATCGACAACAGGTATGGTGATCGACGTTTCACGTGGAGACTCGACGACGACTAGTTAGGCGGATCCCGGCGGAGGGCCTGGACCCGTGTGGTTATGGGATCGATGTTTTTCTCTTTGCCAATAGGATTTTGTTTGTAGTCTGTACTCAGACATGTATCTTCCGCTGTTGTATTGTATTTAAGGCAGTTGTATGCCGATTGTATGAGATGTTGTATCCATGTATCTGTAATGTTGTGATATCATGTTGGAAATCCGGGGCATATGGCATTGTCATATGTCGCGGTGGGACCGATATGTGCTTCGTCCCCGGATCTGGATGGAAACATCTAGATCTGGAACAGTACCGCATATCGGGCCTTACAACTTGGTATCAGAGCCTTACCGACCGTAGGATCCCCTCTCTGGCCGAAGTCGAGTCTAGACAAAAAAAACTATTTTGTAGTTACTAAGTTAGTTATCGGAGAGTAGGAATCTTTTTACTCCTTACCCTTGCTCTGGTCAGAACAAGTGTCGTAAGTGTTTTAATCTTGCCTTATCCCCTTCAAAACTTTAGGATCTCGAGTAAGTGGAGTTTCGGAATAGTTACAATGCCCTGCTTGCAGCGTATTGTCTCGATTCCAATCTCAGGTGGGAATTCCTGTAGTACCTTTAGCTTCTCCGAATTTTGGGTATCATCTGGGTCATCCTTTGCCCTCCCTCCTTTTACCGGTGTTTTTACGACTTGCGTCGAAAATCACTATCCCATGATCTGCTTTTCGCGATCGTTCTTCCTCTTGTCACTGACGTCTTCGTTATTCCGACTATGTCGTCTCTCTGCGGAAATTTATCTCGACAGAAGTTCGACGTCGACATGGAGCAGAGTCCCTTGTTGGTGGTGTTGAAGATTGTCGACTCTCTTTTCTCTCCCCCGGATCGTCCTGGATCTCGGGACGAGATCCCTTGTTGGTGGTGTTGTATTGTAACAGCCCAGTTTTCACAAAAATTAAATTTTTTGTTTTCGGTGTGAATTATTTGATTGTCTGATTTGTTTGCGGTGTTTGCATCCCCGATTTATCTATCGGCGATTATTTTTCCCCTCTTATCTCGTACCGGACGGAGACCGACCCTTGCCACCCTGACACTCGACCTTTGCGACACCGGGTTTCACCCGATCACCGTCGCGAAAACCGCACGAGACCAGCCGCAGCCAACGGAACGAAAAACCCCGTTTAATAATTAAACGGGATATTTTTATAGCGCGCCGGAAAGTGTTTTCGGAACGGTTCCAACGCGAGGTGGACGCCTCCGGCTCGACGCACTGATCGCGCAGTTCGAAGTTTTACCCGAATCGGAGGTACTGCGGACCCCCGGCGGTCAGAAACGGGAGCACCGCGCGCGCGAGAAAAAACCGGAGATGTTTTTGCAAACTGCCAGCCACCGGGGCTATATAAAGACCACCACACTCTCACCCATTTTTAGGGTTTCCCTAGCCACAATTTTGCAGCCACCCCCCTAACAATGCCCCCAATTTCGCATTTTTGCCCAATTCGTCCTGGACCGTCAGATCCGGAGATCCGACGACCCCGGAGGCTGCCACGTGGCCCCCTGGATCGTCTCTCTCCTCCAACCTCCTCCTGCCCGTGGGGAATCTGCCGCCGCCGCGTTCCCATCGTTGGAGCCGCCGCCGACCTGCTTCGGCCGCCGGAGCAGCAGCAGGGAGCCGCGCCCGACCCCTCCTTCCTCTTCCTCCCGTCCTCTCTCACCCCCTCACCTCCGCCTCCTTCCCCTGCAGGAACCGGCGCCGCCCGCGCCATGGACAGGAGGTCCCAAGCTCCGCCGCCGCCGCATGGAGAGCCACCGACGGCCTCCTCCTCGTCGCCTGCCCACCTCTCCCCGTCCCGCGCCGCGCTTGTCCGCCCTCCAGCCTCCTCGTCGCGCCGCCCGACGCCGGTGGCCGGCGCTGTCAACCGCCGCCGCGCCCGCTTGATCGGGATCAGGAGGATCCCCGATCCAACGCCTCTACCGCCTCCCGTTGCTGGGCCAGGAGCAGCCCAGTGGCCCATCCAGCAGGCCAGCCCGCGCAGCAGCCACGCCTCCTCCAGATCCAGCGGCCAGATGGGCCGAGCCTAGTGGGTGAGGCCCAATGCCTTTTTTTTCTGATTTAGGCCCTGCGAATTTCACTAAGTCAGAGAAGTTTTGCTGCTGATCTGTTTTTGCGTTGCGTTTTCCCGTTGATCCGTAGCTCCGATGAACGTGCCCCAAAACGAAAGTTGCTTAGAATTGCGTGTACTTTAATTCATATTTTGTGAGCATTTGCACTTGAGCTCATCTTGATTGTGTAATTGTGTGCTGAAGTGGGCATCAGGCCGTTAAACTGCTACAAATTGCTATTATGTGCTACTGTTATTATTTTGTTGCAACTTTGCATGATGATTGTGACTCATCCATGATGCCTATTGCATTGATTCTTTCTCCTATGTGTTAAGCATCATGTGTACTTCAATTCCATGCTTTAACTTGCCATGTTTGGGTGCTCTAGATATATTAAATCTTGCTCCAAAGTGGTGATCCTGATGTTATTGAGCTGCTGTTGCTGAAACTGTTATTTTGTTGCAACTTCGGTCGACGAGTGTGTCGCGACCGTTTATCGGAATTGAGTGATTCCAATTAAATATTGTTAAGCATCATGTCTACTTTCATTACATGTATTGCATTGTCATGATATTATTTCTGGTCATATAGTTGTTGAGCTCCAAAGTTGCTATGCTGCCGTTTTTGACAACCACCTCTGTTTTTCACTAAGTCTGTTACTTTGCGATGCCATGTTGTTTGCTTAATATCTTTTGATCTGTGATGCATTTTTGCATGATTCTTTTTGCCATGACTTCCCTGTCATGTCTACTTTAATTCCATATCATTTGTGAGCATGTTTGCATTCATTATGTTGTTTATGCATTGCTCTAAAGTGTGCTTCGTGATGTTGGCAGTTTGTGCCCGTAACTTGTTTTGCTTGTATCTTTCTAACCGTAACTCCGTTTGGAGTATGCCTTATATGTAACTTGATTAGTTTTTCGTGTACTTTGTGTTTATGATATTGTTTGCTGTTGTTAACCGACTTAAAATATGGTTTAGGACAGAACAGTACCAAATGTTTTAATCATCGTGCGACACTTAGTGTATGCCATGTTTAGGATTGTGCCTCACTTAAATTGACTAGCATAGATAGTTTACTTTATGCTTCACCTCTTGAAATGTTTGTGTGCTATGCCATGCTTGCTTGAGTTGCCATGTTAATAAACGTTGGTTGATAACCTGTAGCTGAACAACTTGAACCACCGTAAACGTGCGGTATCGTCGTGTGTGACGAGTACTCCACTTAAATTGTTAGTAACCGCTCTCGCCGGTAGGTGCGATGTATCGTGTTGCTTCTTGTTGATGCTTGCTCGTGTTTGCTTCGTAGTAATAGATGCTTGCTCGTTGATTGCTTTCCAGTGTTTATCGTCTTGTGTGCTTCCGCGGGTACCTCTCGGAGACGATGCGAGCTTGCGATCGACTACACCTTCGGAACCCGACTTATCAACAGGCAAGGACTATACATTACTTATGATCCATTCTATTTCAACAAGCGGTTTGCATGCTAGTCTAGGTTAGGTTAGACGTTTGATCCTACCACATGTTTACAACCTCTTTCAAACCAATACAACCATGTCCCCTCCCAGCAAACCTTGTACTTCTATGTTACTATTTCTCGTTGCTCAGCCCCTGCTTAGTATGCATGCTTAGGATGCTACGATGTTAACCTATTACTCCTTGGGTTGGGATATCACATTTATCATTATTATATTGTGATTGATGATATGATTATTATTAAGGTTGACTATATTCGACGAAGGATGGAAGGTCTAGGCTATCCCGCCCCGACTCTTTGTTCCATTCGAGTCACCTAGGATCCGAGTTCCGGGTATTGGTTTTAAGACTGAGCTTGCCTAACCGCGTGTGGGATTTTATGGGGTCCCCTTTTCTTACCTATCTAGCTTCAAGCATTTCTAGTGGTGGCCCAAGTTGATTTTACCTTTTGAAACCGTGTGTGTGCTGGTCGTACGCCAGTAGTTTTCAAACAACTCGGGCCAGCGGAGACATAGTTCCTTTGTTGGTCCACACCTAGGAGCTAGGGGGTTGTCCACATCTATTTGGGCAACTAACCCGACCTCATCCAGACGGTAGAGGCCGATTCGAGAGCGCGGCCGGCTTTTGAGTTGGGTGTCGACTCACCGGGGGTCACCCGGATTTGTTCGTTGTTAGCTAGAGGGACTTGTCGTTTCGGATCTCTTGGGACTAAATCATAAAATGGTTGCCTATCATGTGTAGCAACTGAGAGATATGGGCATGCGTGCGGAGCCTCGTAATGGGCAGTTGGGACACCCCTGCAGGGTTAAATCTTTTCGAGAAGCCGTGTCCACGGTTATGGACGACTTGAGACCTACTCCTTGTTCATAGACAACAACAACTAAGATAATCCTAATATAATTTGATCAACGTGTGTGTGCCTTGATTTCTTCTTCTTCGTCGGGATGCGAAGAGGAGGACAAGGATAGGATAGGTGTTATGATTGCGACAGTAGTTGATAGCAAGACTTGTTGGAGGCGATTCCTCATCGAATGCTTGGCTTCTTACCTTACTCTCTAGATCGTTAGCCACGTCATAATGCTAGTGCGGCAGCAACCTCACCACTTACCCCTTCCTTACCGTAAACTACTAGTTGTCCTAGAATGACGAGTGATGAAGTCCTTGCTGGGTCAGATGACCAATACAGTTGGATGCTGAGTACTTATGTACTCATGATACTACCCCCAAACTCTTTTCAGGGTTCTGATCGACAACAGGTATGGTGATCGACGTTTCGAGTGGAGACTCAACGACGACTAGTTAGGCGGATCCCGGAGGAGGGCTGGACCCGTGTGGTTATGGGATCGATGTTTTTCTCTTTGCCACTAGGCTTTTGTTTGTAGTCTGTACTCAGATATGTATCTTCCGCTGTTGTATTGTATTTAAGGCAGTTGTATGCCGATTGTATGAGATGTTGTATCCATGTATCTGTAATGTTGTGATATCATGTTGGAAATCCGGGGCATATGGCTTTGTCATATGTCGCGGTAGGACCGATATGTGCTTCGTCCCCGGATCTGGATGGAAACATCTAGATCTGGAACAGTACCGCATATCGGGCCTTACAATTGGTTGTTGCACTGAGTTGTGTTTTGTCTTGAAAGTAGGTAATTGAGGTTGCTATTTAATTTTAGTAGTAGCTTGCAATAGTTTTGAGGTATTGTTGTGAGTAATGTTTGGACTTTTGGTGTCAAGAGCTCTTGCCTATTAGTGATAGGTGTCGTATTTTGGGTAATCCGTGTTTATTTTCAAAACCTACAAAACTAGTTGAGAACACTAGCTACTAGATAGATCACTACTCTTCTGAGGAGACGAATATTAGAGTACACTCACATACCATGAGTCGAGGATGCGCAAGGATAACCAAACACCCATACACTCCTCCTCGGGGTACTTGTCTCTTTGTGAACCTCCTTATTAGATTGAGAGTTACCGATAATAAGTGCATGAGTTCTTCGGACTAATGTAAGTATTGAGAGTTGACACTTCCACCTTCCCATATTTTGCTAGACTTTCCCGTGCCGTGCATTGCCTTCTTCTCACTCCGAGAGTTGGTGTCCACCTTCGCCGGTACATCCAAACCTTTGGCATGATACGCTCTGTCATCATAAGCCTCCCTTTATCTTTCCTCAAAACAGCCACCATACCTACCTATCGAGGCATTTCCATAGCCTTTCGAGTTATATTGCCATGCAACATCCACCTCTTCATGACTTGATCTTCATGTCATACATGTTCCTGCTACACTGGCAGCGACATACCTTGCATACATCATGATAGTTACATCTTCTTTATGTTTTGAGTACCTTGTAAAGTGTGAAAGATCTCCTTTACCTTCTTGTAAAATAGAGTGTTTCCCTTAAGTGAGGAAAAGATCCCAAAGTGGACACAATAAAAGATCCCAAAGAGGACAAATGAGAGTTAAATAGAAAGAGCCATTGAGGCCACAAAAAATACAAAAAAATAGAAAAAAGAGAAAAAGAAATAAAAAGAGAGAAAGGGGCCACACTACTATCCTTTTGAGAGATCCACACTAGTACTCCCTTTATATCCTTGTACTCCATAGAGATGATCTTTATGCATATAGCTATGTGGGGACCTTCACACTATAGAACTTGGCTTGCATATTCCAAGGATGAGCCTCCTCAAACGAGCTCTAGGTCTTCATGAGCGAGAAAGTTAGATGGACCCCCACTAGTTCCATTGGAGAGCTTCTTAGCTCGTATGTGCATCCGTTGCATGACAATCCCTACTCCTCACATCATATCTATCATTTGGCATCTCTTGCCTATGATTGTCCTCATTGATGTGAGCCTTTCTTATCCTTTTTGTCTTCCTCCTCCACCATATTTCTCTCTTTGCCATTCTAAGTGCCAGTTCCTGTTTTCTACTGTTTTTCTATTTCAGTTTTCCCCCATATAAAAAGTGCCAGAAAAATTCGGGAAAATTCAGATAAAAAATCAGCGTGACGGAAGCTTCGAGAAGAGCCCGGGAGGGGCCAGAGGGGAGCCAGGGGGGCCAAGGCGGCCACCCGGCGCGGCCCCACCCCTGGCCGCGCCAGGGGGGCGCCTGGGGCCCCTGGTCCACCTCTGGCTGCCCCCTTCGCCTATTTAATCTCCGTCACGGGAAAACTCCAGAAGAAGAACCCTATTCCGCGAACTTGCCTCTGTTCCGCCGCCACCGCGCTTCCAAGATTGGGAGCACCAGAAGACCTCTTCCCGGCACCCTGCCGGAGGGAGGATTGACCTCCGGGAGTCTCCTCTCCACCATGGATGCTCCCCGGATGTCTCGTGAGTAGTTTTACTTGGACCATGGGTCCGTGATCAATAGCTATGTGATGTTCTCCTCCCCTCTTTGATCTTCATTGTTTAGACCTCGTGAGCTGCCCTACATGATCGAGGAACCTTTGTAAAATTTCTGCTGTTGCTATGCTGAGTTTGGAGGGATCTGATGGATTATGAGATTATGTTCAGATTGTGATAGAGTAATATATTTGGTTTTTATCTCTTATATTTTTGTTCCTAAGTAATTCTTGCATGTTCTCCGTTGCTGTATATTGCTTTGGCCAAGTAGTAGGTAGTGACTCCAAGAGGGAGCGTTGTGCTAGATTGTGGGTTCATGCCCCCCGATGACACTCTGATACGTCCAAAACGTATCTATAATTTCTGCTTGCTCCATGCATGTTTTGTGTGATATTGCTATGATCTAGATACACTTTCATACACTTTTGATCATGTTTGGACTAATCTATTAACTCAGTGCACCCCAGTGCCAGTTCTTGTTTTCTACAGTTTTTCTATTTCAGTTTTCCCCCATATAAAAAAATGCCAGAAAAATTCCGGGAAAAATACAAAAAAATTCAGCGTACAAGAAGCTTCCAGAAGAGCCCGGGAGGGGCCAGAGGGGGGCCAAGGGGGGGCCAGGCGGCCACCCGGCGCGGCCCCACCCCTGGCCGCGCCAGGGGGGCGCCTGGGGCCCCTGGCCCACCTCTGGCTGCGCCCTTTCGCCTATTTATCCCCCGTCACGGGAAAACTCCAGAAGCAGAACCCTATTCCGTGAACTCGCCTCTGTTCCGCCGCCGCCGCGCTTCCAAGATCGGGAGCACCAGAAGACCTCTTCCCGGCACCCTGACGGAGGGAGGATTGACCTCCGGGAGTCTCCTCTCCACCATGGATGCTCCCCATATGTCCCGTGAGTAGTCTTTCTTGGACCATGGGTCCGTGATCAGTAGCTATGTGATGTTCTCCTCCCCTCTTTGATCTTCATTGTTTAGACCTCGTGAGCTGCCCTACATGATCGAGGCACCTTTGTAATATTTCTGCTATTGCTATGTTGAGTTTGATCGGATCTGATGGATTATGAGATTATGTTCAGATTGTGATAGAGTAATATATTTGGTTTCTATCTTTTATATTTTTGTTCCTAAGTAATTCTTGAATGTTCTCCGTTGCTTTTTATTGCTTTGGCCAAGTAGTAGGTAGTGACTCCAAGAGGGAGTGTTGTGCTAGATTGTGGGTTCATGCCTCCCTGATGACACACTTGAGTGACAGAAACATGAGTCTAGGGGATGTGCTGTTGCCACAAGGGGGAAAACAACGGTGCTTGTAACCACGGTTACAAGGATTGTTTACTTTACGCAGAGTTCTTTTTAATGCAGTTGTCTGTTGCTTTGGGTTTACACTTTGGGTGGGGCTCACAACTTAATACCAGCGAGATGTTCTGGATAGATATCTCAAGGTGGATGATTAGTAGTAGATGCAGATGGATTTCGGTCTACTTACTTTGGCGTACTGCCCGTGCTTTTGAACCTCTTCCTTTCTTTTGTAGCATAGTTAGCATTGCGGTGCGTTCATAATCCTGTCAATTGCCTTTCTGTAATTTGTTTACCTCGCATAGCAATTTTATCGTCTTTTGGGAGAGAGACATCACTAGCGAACATCACGTATCCCAGTCCATATCCTTATCACTGTTTCCACGCTACATTTACTTTACCGCTTTTATTTGCTATCATTATCCCTTGCATTTTATCCTTTGTAAACAAGAAGACCGGAGAGATTGACAACCTCTCTGAACTTTGTTGGGAACAAAGTTATCTGTGTCTGTGTGCAGGTCCGCGTCAGTTGCGCCGCTGACACCTACTTATCATCTCTGGAGTCCTGCTGGAGACAAACCTTGGTATCTTCACCGAGGGAAAACTGCTGCTGCACTACATCTCAACCTTACACTTGGGGAAACCAACGAAGGGGCGAGAAGCCATCAAGCAAGTTTTCTGGCACCGTTGCCGTGGACTCCAAGTGCTAAGATAGGGGAGTTGCACACTACCCTTTACCTTTGTTTTTTAGTCTTGTTAGTTTATCTTTAAGTTTTTATCTTTGTGTCTTTTATCAAAAATACCAAAAATATCTGCCACACTTGCTGCTACTATGGGTTCCACTGAAAAAACCAAGTTGTGTGACTTGACTAGTCATAAAAACCAGGACTTTATCTGCACTCCCATTGCCACACCTGCCACTTCAGCTACCTCTTATGAAATTAAACCTGCTTTGCTAAACCTTGTTATGAGAGATCAATTCTCTGGTGCTGGGGATGATGCTGCTTTACACTTGAATAGTTTTGTTGAATTATGTGATATGCAAAAGTATAAAGAAGTAGAAGGTGATGTTGTTAAGCTCAAGCTCTTTCCTTTCTCTTTAAGGGGAGATGCTAAAATCTAGTTTCAATCTTTGCCTAGAAATAGCATAGATTCTTGGGATAAGTGCAAAGATGCTTTTATAGGGAAGTACTACCCTCCTGCTAAGATTATCCAATTGAGGAGTAATATTATGAATTTTAAGCAATTGGATAATGAACACGTTGCCCAAGCTTGGGAACGAATGAAATCTCTTGTTAAGAAATGCCCTACACATGGTTTGACTACTTGGATGGTTATCCAGACTTTTTATGCAGGCTTGAACTTTACCTCGCGGAACCTGTTAGATTCGGCCGTGGGAGGAACCTTTATATCAACTACACTTGGTGCTGCCATGAAGCTTCTCGACGAAATGATGACCAATTATTCCCAATGGCACACCGAACGCGCTCCAATAGGTAGGAAGGTAAATTCTGTCGAGGAAATTACCTCCCTCAATGAAAAAGTTGACTTAATTATGTCTCTACTTACCAAGCAACCCTCTATTGATCCTCATGATGTCCCTTTAAATCTTTGGTTGCTCAAGAACAAGTAGATGTGAACTTTATTGCTAGAAATAACTTCAACAACAATGTTTATAGGGAAAATTTTGCTAGCAATCCTAGACCGTTTCCATCCAACTATGGGAACAACAACACTTACCCTAGCATCAACTCCTATAGTCCTGCTTATACGAAAAGAGACCTACCCAGCTATGATAAATTGGTAGAAATAGAGAGGCCACTAAGAACTATATGCACACCCAGTTTGAACAAAACAGAGCCTTCTCTAAACAAATAGGTGAGCATACTGCCATTCTGCAAAACATTAGTGAACAACTTGGTAGCCTGAACAGTGAGATTTCTAATCTCCAGGCTAGACTTACCGCCACCGAAACCCATGTTTCGAATATGTCCCACACCCAATCTACCTTGATAAATCAGATGGCAGCCAAACCGGAAGTTATCCCTATGGAAGAAGATAGAATTAAGAGCCTTCCTACACACCACACAGTTGCCACTATCCAAATTGTTGAGGACACTCAAACTATGAGCACCCAATGCACTCCTAGTCCCGTTGGACCTATTAATGGTGATGCTAATACCTCAACCGTAGATAAAGAAACTCCTATGAACATAGAGGGTTTCAAACAAGTGATCCTAGATGACACTACTACCACCTTTGATAGTAGTGATATTGATTTTGATAGTTGTACCCTCTCAGAAGTTATTAGCTTGTTACACAAAATGTCTAGAGACCCCCACACTAGCACACTTAATCTTGCCTTCACGGAGCATATCACAAATGCTCTCATCAAAGCTAGGGAGGAGAAGATTAGAGTAGAAGCCTCCATACCTAGGAAGATAGATGATGGTTGGGATCCTATGATCAAAATTAAATTGAATAACTTCTCTTGCTATGCTTTATGTGATGTTGGAGCTAGTACCTCCGTTATGCCCAAAAGAATTTTTGATATGTTTGAATTGAAACCTTTTGAGCCTTCTTCTTTTGGTGTTCGTCTTGTTGATTCTTCCATAAATAAACCTTTGGGGAAGATCGACGATGTTCTTATCATTGTCAATGACAACTATGTTCCCGTTGATTTTATTGTTATGTCCAATTATTTTGGGACGTCCTTTTCTTCGCACTGTTGGTGCGGTTATTGACATGAAAGAGGGGAATATAAAATTCCAATTTCCATTCAAAAAGGGGATGGAACACTTCCCTAGAAAGAAAATCAAGTTACCTTTTGAGTCCATTACTCGGGCTAGTTATTCTCTTTCTCTGGATAAAACTTGATTCTTCTTTTTGCATTATGCCTAGCTAATGGCTTTAAAGAAGCGCTTTCGGGAGGAAGTCCGCAACGAATTTAGGTGTTTCTTTTTGCTTTTGTTGTGTCTTGATGATTGTTACTTCTGTAGAAACATTATTGTATCTTTATTTTTCAGCGTTGTGCCAAGTTATAGCCTCTTACGGCAAGGGATGTAAAAGTTGTGGCATGTTGTCCAGAAAACAGATTCTGTCCTCGTGACCAGAAAAATTCCAGAAAAATCCCAGTTCATCTTTTTGAGCTGAATTTTTTACAAAGTATGATCTATACAATTACGAAACTTCCATATGTTCTGAGTTTTTTTATTTGAGTTGCAGAAGTTCCCCTAAAAAAATCTTTACTATCTGCTGTTCTGTTTTTCACAGATTCTGCCACGTTTTGTCTCTCCTAACTTTTGCAAACCTTAAGCTTGCTTTTTCTTTGCAATTTTTTTTGGCACTCTTGAGGAACAGTAGATCTTCAAGAATATCTTTATATACAGTGGAGAAAAATTATTTATTAAGGGTACTAACCTCTCTAATCAGCTTATGATGAGTTATGTATGAAGGGAGTTTTCAAGTGTGCGATGGAAGATGATGAAAGAAGATCCAGGAGTGTCAAGCGCTCAAGCTTGGGGATGCCCCCATGCATCCCCAAAAAATATTCAAGGAGACTCAAGCGTCTAAGCTTGGGGATGCCCCCGTGCATCCCCTTCTCCATCAACAATCATCGGTTCGTCCTTCGTCTCACTATATTTTTATCACTTCATGTGTTATGTGCTATGCTTGGAGCGTCTCGCTCTTAGGTTTTATTTTTAGTTTATTTAGCTTTGCTTGCTGTTCATAACAAGTTAGATCCTTTCTTACTTTGTGTGGGAGAGAAACACGCTCCACTTTCAAAATTTAGAACACATCATAGGATTCTTCATGCCTATCTTTTTGCTGTTGTGTGTTCTTTATCTTTTCATAGCTACTGCCATGTTTAGTTTTAGTCTTAGTTTGTCTTTAGCAAGAGCCTTGGCTTTTATTTAGTTTGTTGCTGGAACTATTTTTAGTTTTCATGTTTATCTTGTTAAAGAGAGTTGGTTGTTGCACTGAGTTGTGCTTTGTCTTGAAAGTAGGTAATTGAGGTTGCTATTTAATTCTAGTAGTAGCTTGCAATAGTTTTGAGGTATTGTTATGAGTAATGTTTGGACTTTTGGTGTCAAGAGCTCTTGCCTATTAGTGATAGGTGTCGTATTTTGGGCAATCCGTGTTCATTTTCAAAACCTACAAAACTAGTTGAGAACTCTAGCTACTAGATGGATCACTACTCTTCTGAGGAGTCGAATATCAGAGAACACACACGTACCATGAGTCGAGGATGCGCAAGGATAACCAAACCCCCATACACTCCTCCTCGGGGTACTTGTATCTTTGAGAACCTCCTCATTAGATTGAGAGTTACCGATAATAAGTGCATGAGTTCTTCAGACTAATGTAAGTATTGAGAGTTGACACTTCCACCTTCCCATATTTTGCTAGCCTCTCCTGTGCCGTGCATTTCCTTCTTCTCACTCCGAGAGTTGGTGCCCACCTTCGCCGGTACATCCAAACCCTTGGCATGATACGCTCTGTCATCATAAGCCTCCCTTTATCTTTCCTCAAAACAGCCACCATACCTACCTATCAAGGCATTTCCATAGCCTTTCCGAGTTATATTTCCATGCAACATCCACCTCTTCATGACTTGATCTTCATGTCATACATGTTCCTGCTACACTGGCAGAAGCATACATTGCATACTTCATGATAGTTACATCTTCTTTATGTTTTGAGTACCTTGTAAAGTGTGAAAGATCTCCTTTACCTTCTTGTAAAATAGAGTGTTGCCCTTAAGTGAGGAAATGATCTCAAAGTGGACACATTAAAAGATCCCAAAGAGGACAAATGAGAGTTAGATAGAAAGAGCCATTGAGGCCACAAAAAAATACAAAAAAATAGAAAAAAGAAATAAAAAGAGAGAAAGGGGCAACACTACTATCCTTTTGAGAGATCCACACTAGTACTCCCTCTATATCCTTGTACTCCATAGAGATGATCATTATGCATATAGCTATTGGAGAGCTTCTTAGCTCGTATGTGCATCCGTTGCATGGCAATCCCTACTCCTCACATCATATCTATCATTTGGCATCTCTTGCCTATGATTGTCCTCATTGAGGTGAGATTTTCTCATCCTTTTTTGTCTTCCTCCACCTTTATTCTCTCTTTGCCATCCTAAGTGTCAACTTTCGTGCTTACGCTCATCCATTGCATGAGTGCTCAAAATATCGAAAAGGAGTGGATCAAATTGACTTGTACCTGGCTAGTGGTCTGGGGACGAGGAAAGATAAGATTCCAAAGAAGACTAAGTGTGACACATTAGTAGATTGAGTTCTCAACAAAAATACTTTTTCTCGTATTCCCTATCCCCTTTCTTGCACGCAAACACCATTTGGAGACATTCGAGTCACGGATAGCGAGAGCTCTTGCAGCTTTTGTTCTTTTGTTACTTGTTTCAATGCTAATATAGACTCTTGCATGTTATGACTTGATTTGAATCTCTAACCTTGATTGCTTTACTTTTCAAAGTTCTTTTATGGTTGCTAGCATGTCACCACAGAAATTATGTTGTTATCATTTACCTACTCGAGGACGAGCAGGAATTAAGCTTGGGGATGTTGATACGTCCAAAACGTATCTATAATTTCTGCTTGCTCCATGAATGTTCCGTGTGATATTGCTATGATCTAGATACACTTTCATACACTTTTGATCATATTTGGACTAACCTATTAACTCAGTGCACCCCAGTGCCAGTTCCTGTTTTCTGCTGTTTTTCTATTTCAGTTTTCCCCCATATAAAAAATGCCAGAACAATTTCGGGAAAAATACAGAAAAAATTAGCGTACAGGAAGCTTCCAGAAGAGCCCGGGAGGGGCCAGAGGGGGGCCAAGGGGGGGGGCCAGGCGGCCACCCGGCGCGGCCCCACCCCTGGCCGCGCCAGGGGGCGCCTGGGGCCCCTGGCCCACCTCTGGCTTCCCCTTTCGCCTATTTATCCCCCGTCACGGGAAAACTCCAGAAGCAGAACCCTATTCCGCGAACTCGCCTCTGTTCCGCCTCCGCCGCGCTTCCAAGATCGGGAGCACCAGAAGACCCCTTCCCGGCACCCTACCGGAGGGAGGATTGACCTCCGGGAGTCTCCTCTCCACCATGGATGCTCCCCGGATGTCCCGTGAGTAGTCTTTCTTGGACCATGGGTCCGTGATCAGTAGCTATGTGATGTTCTCCTCCCCTCTTTGATCTTCATTTTTTAGACCTCATGAGCTACCCTACATGATCGAGGCACCTTTGTAATATTTCCGCTATTTCTATGTTGAGTTTGATCGGATCTGATGGATTATGAGATTATGTTCAGATTGTGATAGAGTAATATATTTGGTTTCTATCTTTTATATTTTTGTTCCTAAGTAATTCTTGCATGTTCTCCGTTGCTGTTTATTGCTTAGGCCAAGTAGTAGGTAGTGACTCCAAGAGGAAGCGTTGTGCTAGATTGTGGGTTCATGCCTCCCTGATGACACGCTTGAGTGACAGAAACATGAGTCTAGGGGATGTGCTGTTGCCACAAGGGGGAAAACAACGGTGCTTGTAACCACGGTTACAAGGATTGTTTACTTTACGCAGAGTTCTTTTTAATGCAGTTGTCTGTTGCTTTGGGTTTACACTTTGGGTGGGGCTCGCAACTTAATACCAGCGAGATGTTCTGGATAGATATCTCAAGGTGGATGATTAGTAGTAGATGCAAGTGGATTTCGGTCTACTTACTTTGGCGTACTGCCCGTGCTTTTGAACCTCTTCCTTTCTTTTGTAGCATAGTTAGCATTGCGGTGCGTTCATAATCCTGTCAATTGCCTTTCTGTAATTTGTTTACCTCGCATAGCAATTTTATCGTCTTTTGGGAGAGAGACATCACTAGCGAACATCACGTATCCCGGTCCATATCCTTATCACTGTTTCCACGCTACATTTACTTTACCGCTTTTATTTGCTATCATTATCCCTTGCATTTTATCCTTTGTAAACAACAAGACCGGAGAGATTGACAATCTCTCTGAACTTCGTTGGGAACAAAGTTATCAGTGTATGTGTGCAGGTCCGCGTCAGTTGCGCCGCTGACACCTACTTATCATCTCTGGAGTCCTACTGGAGACAAACCTTGGTATCTTCACCGAGGGAAAACCACTGCTGCACTGCATCTCAAACCTTCACTTGGGGTAACCAACGAAGGGCGAGAAGCCAATAAGCAATAACCTAGTAGCCACCAGAACGGTTTTTACAACTTTGATCTGGGACTTGTACTGGAAAAGCTCAAGCATTGCTCACGACGGCCGACCAAAATCAGCTCAGAGCATAAGGCAATGTTGATAAAAAGAATGAAGAGGTCCCCTAAGACGGCCGAAAAGCAGCTCAGAGCGTAGGGTCTCCACTGCGAAAAGAAAATCAACAACTTCCCGAGACGGCCGAAAAGCAGCTTAGAACACGGGTCGGTTGTTGAAAAGAGAAATGTAAAACAGGCATCCACTCCGGACGGCCGACGATGCATCAGCTCAGAACCAGACGTGGTGCCAATATCGGGGAACAACAAGAAAGGGTCCATCCAAGTCATCTAACACCTGCCAAACAGAGTTAGTAACTGCCGAGGAAACGAACAAATAACCAACAACGAGAACCAACTAAACAGTAAAAACAATACTGAACAAGCAATGATATCACACGCATGATCTCAACTTATTGCTACACACATCAACATGCAACAAACAACATGCAACACTACTACTCATGCATTACGGACTACGCGAAGCTCAGGCGTTCTGATCTGACAGCGGGTTGCCGGGGGTTGCAGGAGTGGGCGGAGGAGTCGACAACGATAAGGCTGCAACAAGAGATCCCCTTGCATCCCTTGCATCACAGACTATCTCGACGATGAGGGCGTACTGGGAGATCATGTAGCGGGACATAGTGATCACCGCCGCATCGGCTTCCGCCAGGGGGCGAGGAAACCTTACTTGCTGCGGAGTCGCACCCAAGGTGGGATAGAAATGAAAGGCGCGATTCTGATGCATCGCACTCTCCTGGTGGCGTAGGCCTAACAGGCCCGCCATCGCGGCAAGCTGAATGGCACGATCCGGGGCAGAAGCGGGTCCACCCTGGAAGTTGTAGGAACGCACACCGACGGGGATGGTGGCTGCCACGTAGACGCTGGCACGGTACTCAAGCAGCTGCCCTCCGATCGGCGTCTAGAAAACTTGGTACCTTGGCAGCTCTCCACTGGGGTTGGGAGTCCACCATACGTCTGCAAGGAGGTAGTCAAAGTTGGTCGCGGACGAGGATCCTGTGTATCCCACCAGGTATTCCGCCATCTGAACTCGTCAGATCAGATCGTTAGCGAAAACATACCGTCTATATACAGCAAAAAAATGCAGCAGGCAATAGCATCACACAAGCAAGCTATACTCTAGACCTAACATCAATCTAACGTCCTTCTAGCGTTCGCGCGGGCTAGCGGGTCCTACAGCCAGTCCTGCTCTGATACCAACCGTTGTGGCACCCCGACTCAAGAGGACCGGAATGCCCCGTGCACCAGCCCAGAGATCAAGTCTTCTGGAACACGACACTGATTGATATAGAACTGAACACCTTTCTATTACCGAAGATAGGGGTACACGAGGTCTATTACAACGCTAGAGGAGACACAGCTTGCTCCTCAGGCTAGCCTCAGCTCTACACCAAGCAGCAACATAACTCTCTAGCAGCGGAATATCGACGGCAGCGGAACAGTAACGGCGATGATGAACTCCAATCCACAGGGACACTGGCTGGGACACCTCCTAGCTCGCAAACATCGGGAACGTCGTCCTACGCATCCAAGCACGGCCTGCAAATCTGGCATAACACGCCAGGTCAGTACATTGAATGTACTTGCAAGCTCACAACAACCATGCAACAAGGCAAAACAATAACATGGCAACAGGTTAAAGTATATTAGTGAATTAAACCGGTGAGCAGCAATATCATGCAAGCAGATAATCATCAAGCATATTAACAGCATTAAGACTAATGCACATACAATGGACCCCACATGATCGTCGCATGATCACGTGGCTTACCTTGGAGTCCTTACAGACTCAAGCACCGGGTCACCTCGTGACCAATCACTTCCACGGGTCATCGCACGACCATTCAACGGGTTAGGTGTCCCTCGTTACCACCCAACCAATCCACTTATCGCATAACCATCCACTTACCACAAACTTACCACCGAACTCATGTTGATCATATGGTGTGACCTAGTACGAACTGTGTCCATTACCGTGGACGCGGCTATTCGAATAGATTTGTGTGACTCTGCAGAGTTTGTGCACGTTACCCACACTATGGAGTTCTTCCACCATCCAGCACCTCGGTACTTGTCCCACAGGATCCTTGGAACTCGCACCGCAGAAGTGAACTAGGACTTCTCCAACGAGACCGATTCTACCGCGTGTCCCTCTTACCGTATCACCGACATCACGTCTTGGGTAGCCCTGTGGTTAGGTGTCCTTCGTTACCACCAGAACCACTCGGCCAAACTTTTGGCAAACGGCCACCCTGTGGAAAATACTGTCCCAACGGGGACTGAGCTCATAACAACACTGGCTGTCAAGACTACCGCCACCAGCCTGATCAGGGCAGCGCGTGCGCGTAGCCTCCCCTAATTGGTGATACAAATAAGAGATGCCCACCGGTAGACCGAATCAAGGCCTGCCCATACAAGAAAATGTGGCTGCACGGATAAGTCCGGTTCGGTGGCACCTGATCAACTTGTCACGAAGCATGTCTCCAACAACAAACACAAGTATCAGGTGCAACATGAGTAGCATCAGATCATAACAATGCATAACCTACTAGCATAACAAATCCATATATGATCAAGCACATTTTAGATGGTGAACTTATCCATGTTAAAAATATTCAGTTATTAACATGGCAACATTACGAATGCAGTTAAGCATAACTTAGGCATAGCATGAACTAGCATAAAGATAACATGATAACTTAACATGGTGTTGTTGTGGTTACGATGATTCAGAACATAACATGGCAATGACATGATGAAGGCATGGCATGGATGTAACATGGCGAAGCATAGCATAGCAATAGCGATGATAATATCAATCATAGCATAGCATGGCAATGATAGTAACATGATCATGATCACCGATATAAACATATCATCGAACAACAATTTTAGAAGCACGTCAAAGCTTTGCAATGGTGCAAATGGTATTGTGGCTTGCCTTTCACCAGAGGAGTGTGAAATACTCTCGGATCTTCGACACAAGCAAAACCCTGCATAACATTTTATAAAAAGCAACGGGCAAAACGTCAAACATCATCCTTTGCTTGACCAGCAAATAACAACATACAAACATGGCATGAAACCTATTCCAAACTGAAGAGGAGTTCGATACGAAGAAAACGCAAAAAGAATCACCTCAATCGGAGTTACGGGTGCGGAGATATTCGCGAAACGGTATCGGGGGGCTGATTTTGGGTGGAATACGCTTTCTGCTTAGTGAAAGCGCATTCTGGGCTGTTGAAGGAGGAAAATAAGCTTTCGGTTAACGAAAACACACTTTTTGCTGAAGGGGCCAGGAATACGTTTTCCAGAAGGGAAAGCGTATTATTCGGAAAACCGTCTCCACAAAAAGGGTCGGGCCTAGAGTCAGAGACCCGTGTGTCTTACAGGCGGGCCCCGCGGCTCCTTCTCTCTCTCCTCCCCTGCTCCTCTTCTACCTCACGCCCGCGATAGTGGAAACAGGGGAGGCCGGGCCGGCGTGCTCTCGTTGCCGTCGAGAGGGGGCGCGGTGGCCAACCCGCGGCCACCTGGCGGGCTCCAGGCCGGGGCTGCGCCCTCCGCACCTACTCCCGCCATCCGAGGAGGGTCGGGGCTAGCGGGGCCTCGGTCGTGGCGGCCGACGGCCACGGCTGCCACCGGGCACTGCGGGGCGGGGCTCTGGAGGGCTTCAAGGAGGGCGGCGGACGACTGGGTGGTCCCGGGGGTGGTCGTGTGCTGGAAAGAGGGAGAGGGAGGCTCTGTCTGGCTCCAATTTTTTCGGATGCCGTCGGCGGCAATGGCAGCCGTGAGGAAGCAATGTGGGGCGCCGGCGACGAATTGGAGTGGGGGAAGTGGCTAGGAGAGGCTAGGGAGGCTGCTGGTGTGCTCAAAGGGACTCGGGGGGTCCCTGCTTTTATAGGAGGGGCGGCCGATTCCGAGCTCGGGAAGAGCCAAGAGGATGCGGCCATGGCGAGCGGCTAGCTGGCGGCTTGGGAGGCTTTGAGACGGGGACGTGGCGCAAGCGTGCTCATAAAAGCCGTGCGACGCGGCGGGACATCAAGAAGCAGACGAGGGCGCACAGTGGTGGGATGGCGACGCGACCAGCACATGGGCAGAGCATGCGTGCGCACAGTGCGCGCCCAGAGCACGCAAATGGCGTGGCCACCAAGGGGAGGCTCATCCAGGGGGGTTTCTTCGTGGCCACTCATGTCCAGGGGGTAGTCCTTCGAGTTATGATCACATGGGTGTGCCTGGATGGCCAGCTGGATGAACAGGGTGAGCTTATCCTCACTGTGAAGATTGATGCAGCAAACTTGGGCAAGAAGAAGAGATCACATGCTGGGGCTTTGGATAGGACCAAGTTGTCTCCTGGCTTGCATGTGCAAAGGACTAGTGATCTGGAAAGTTTGGGGCCAAAATGATCAATGTACATGGTACATCCTTTGCAAATGCACCATGGTGGCAGAAGGTGTTTGTGCTGTGGTGTGGCATGTACATTTCTCCCCTAGGCATGATATTTTGCATAGCTCAATCATACACTAGGGTTAGTATGTACACCAAGTTTCATCTCATTTGGAGTAAGCTAGTTAGCACTTCCTTTGTAAATGTCCAATTGGACCAGAAATGCAATGTTGAGGCTAGCATCTCATAGGTTTGGTGGAATTGTCTGAAAATTGTTGTACTGTGGTTATTTGGCATGGTGCACATGTGTATAAAATTTCATAGCCATTGGACACACATAGCTAGCACTTGCTTCACAATGTGGCCCACTGGTCAGAAACTTTAACATGATGGTGCACACACATGGGTGATTAGATTTGGCTCAAATATGGTTTGGTGGAGTTATTTTGTGGTAGGATCATGCTCAAAAAGTTTCAAGGTAAATGGGATACCCTATCATGCACTTGCTTCACAATGCCCCCTTGTTGCACCCAAACTTTGGGAATTTATTGTGGGAGTTTGGATAATCAAATGGTGGTGGAATTTGGTGGAGATCAATGATATGACCATATGAGATTGCACAAAAAGTTTCACCAGCAATGGATCAAGAGAAATGGCACTCCCTTCACAAAGCTCCAATCTGCCCCCACAGACAAATGAATTTTTCTAGAGGAAAAATCCACTTGGGCTATGAAATGTTTTTGGAGAAATTGGCAAGATGTGATGTCAATGACATGTGGGAATTATTTGGGGATTTATGGAGCAATATAAATAGGGGTTCCTTCACAAACCTCAAATAATTGGAATATCCGTTTTATTGGAAAAAGGAATATATGGCTAGAATAAAATGGTGGCTTGGATGAGTTGGATCAATGGAATGGCATTGGAAAGGCTTGAAATCAAGGGTCACCTGAGCATGGAAAGAAAATATGCTCAAGTTTCAAGTCCAACGAGGTGATCAAAATCAGATCCAATCGCAAATCCAGAAATAAATTAGAATTTTTTTTGGAAAAAGAAAGTTCCAAAATCCAGGGTGTCACATGGGTCGAAGCGTTAGGTGTGGTGCGCAGGCTCTAGAGGATGACGAGAAGTTATTCCACCCAATTACCCGCGGCTTGCTCGAGTGGTGCGAGGAGCCGCTTTTTGAGGCCACTGCATACTAGCCTGTTTGCCTTCTTGACTTGTCCGTTGGACTGCGGGTGCGGGACTAATGCATAGTTGATCTTGATTCCCAATTCGTGGCAAAATTTCTGGAACTCTGCTGATGTGAAGTTTGTGTCGTTTTCGTTGATGATGTTGTGCGGCACGCCGAACCGGAAAATGATTGACTTGATGAAGTTTACAGCCGTGAGGGCGGTCGAGCTTGTGATTGGCACCGCGTCGATCCATTTGGTGAACTTGTTGACTACTACCAGGAGGTGCGTTCGATCGCCCTTTGAAGATTTCTTGAGTGGGCCCACCATATCAAGTCCCCATGTTGCTAAAGGCCAGGATAGTGGTATGGTTTTGAGCTCCAATGCGGGTGTGTGAGGCCTGCTAGCGAATTTCTGGCAGGCGATGTAGCGCCACACGATGTCCTCTGCGTTTCGCATGGCGGTTGGCCAGTAGAAACCTGTTCGAAAGGCTTTGGACACCAGGGAATGACTGCTTGCATGGTGGCCGCATATTCCTTCATGGATTTCGAGCAGTAATGCCTTGCGGTCTTCTTCTTCGATGCATTTTTTGAGAAACTGCGAGATGCTTCGCTTGTAGAGCTGTCTGTTGATTATGGTGAAGGCCTTGGATCGTTGACTGATGCGTCACGCCTCCGTGATGTCTTGCGGTAGGATGTCGTGTATCAGATAGTTGAGGAAAGGTCTTGTCCATACAAGGCCTTCGAGTATAGCTGGTTCTTCCTCTACGACTGTGTTGTCGCCTTCTTCTTCGACGGCTGGGTCTGTTGCTGCTACCTGTGTCAGTCCATTTTCCTTGTCGGCTGTTGCACCCTCAGCTGGTTCTAGTGCTCTTGTCTTGATCAATCTCTGGCTTATGCTTTCGAGGAAGACACATGGGGGGATTGGTCCTCGAGTCGACCCGATGTTTGCGAGTTCGTCCGCTTCTATGTTGTTTGCTCTGGTGACGTAGTTGAGTTCGCACCCGTTGAATTCTCCTTCTAGAGTGTTGTAGATCTTCTGGTATGCTGACATGTTATCTGCGACTGCCTCGTAATCTCTCATTGCTTTCTTGACAATGAGTTTGGAGTCACCGTAGATCATGAGGCGAGTGGCGCCACAAGCTTTTGCCATGCGCATGCCATGGAGAAGGGCCTCGTATTCTGCTTCGTTGTTGGATGCTTTCTCAAAGTTGATATGAAGTATGTATCTTAGCTTGTCTCCTTTGGGTGAGATTATTATGACACCTGCTCCAGCTCCTTGTTGCCTTTTTTACCCGTCGAAGAACATCTTCCATGAGTTGGAGAGGTCCGGTGGGCCAGGTGTTTGTACTTCCATCCACTCGACCACGAAATCTCGGAGGACTTATGCTTTAATATTTGTTGGGTGCCTGAACTGTAGATCTCGAGGACTGAGCTCGATGTTCCATTTGGCGACTCGTCATGTGGCTCCTGGGTTGTTGAGGATATCCAAGATTGGTGCGCTGCTCACTACCGTGATTGAGTGCTCATCAAAGTAGTGTGTCACTTTGCGCGACATCATGACGATGGCTTACACAAGCTTCTGGTAGTGCAGGTACCTTTGCTGGGATTTTGTGAGGACTTCGATGAGGTAGTAGATTGGCCTCTGAATGCCTTGTACTTTGCCTTCTTCGATGAGCTCGACAATGAGTGCTGTGCTGACTACACTGCTCCGCGCCGCTATGTAGAGATATAGGGGGTTATCGTTCCTTGGGCACTACCAGTATTGGCAGAGACGAGAGGGTCTTCTTCAGGTCCGCGAATGTGTTCCGTGCTTCTTCAGTCCACTCGACCTTGCCTCCTTTTCTGAGCAGTTGGTGAAATGGCAGGGTCCTTTCTCCTAGCCTCCTGATGAAGCGGCTCAAGGATGTGAGTCGCACGGTGAGCTGTTGTACACCTTTTATGTTGACTGGTTCTTGCATCCTGGCGAGTCCTTGAACTTTTCTGGATTGGCTTCGACTCCTCGAGAAGAGACCATGTACCCTAGTAGTTTTCCAGCTGGGACACCGAACACTCACTTTTTTTTGGTTGAGCTTGATCCTGTATCGGTTGAGTGCCCGAATGTTTCTTAGAGGTTGTCGAGTAATGTGTCTACTTTATATGTTTTGAAGACGATGTCGTCTACGTAAACTTGGACGTTTCTGACAATTTTCTCCCTTAGGCATGCTTGCATCATCCGCTGGTATGTGGCTCCAGCGTTTTTCAACCCGAAGGGCATTGTCTTGTAGCAAAAGATGCCATATGGGGTGATGAGTGAAGTGTGCTCTTCATATTCCTCCTTCATCCTGATCTGGTTGTACCCCGAGTGTGCATCGAGGAAATATAGGAGGTTGCATCTTGCGGTGGAGTCGATGATCTGGTCTATCCCTAGGAGAGGAAAGTGATCCTTTTGGCAGTGCTTGTTGACGGGTCCGTAGTCGACGCACATGCGTAGTACGTCGGTATCTTTCTTAGGCACTATTACGGGGTTTGCGACTCACGTGGCCTTTTTGTGTTTCTCGGATGAATTCCGCGTCGAGTAGTCTGTTGACTTCTTCTCCGATGGCTCTACATTTTGGCTCAGAGAATCTGCGTAGCGCTTGCTTTACTGGTTTGGTGTTTGGGTAGATCTGAAGTGCATGCTCCACAAATTCTCTTTGTATTCCAGGCATGTCGACTGGGCACCTAGCAAAGATTTTCCACTCCTCTCGGAGGAAGTCTAGGAGGGTTTTCGCCTGCTCTTCGGATAGGTGAGCGTAGATTCGAACCGTCTTGTCTGGGTTCGTCGGGTGCACCTGGTGGGTGACGGTGTCACTGTCGACGCTGAAGTCTCGAGTGATTTCTTTCATTTCGCTTCTGCTGGCGAGTGGGAAAACACTCCTGTCTACCACCATTGCTATTTCCTCAAGTTCCTTTTGTGCTCCAAATGTGTCGGAGACTTGATGGAAGTCTCGATCGCATTGATTTGATTTGAGGAAGTTTCCACTGACTGTGATGACCCCTGCGGGTCCTGGCATCTTGAGCTTGAGGTATGCGTAGTGTGGGACTACCATGATCTGGGCGAATGTTGGTCGGTCGAGTATGGCATGGTATTGGGACTGCCAATCGAGCACTTCGAATTCTAGGTTTTTTCTTGCAAAGTTACCCTTGTTTCCGAAAACTACGTCGAGTTTATTTGTCCCCAGTGAAGAGTCCGCCTCGCTGATACGTCTCAAATGTATCTACTTTTCCAAACACTTTTCCTATTTTTTTGCCATCATTCCTGCACGATTTGAACTAAACTAACCCGGACTGACGCTGTTTTCAGCTGAGCTACCTGTATGGTTTTATTTGTGTGCAGGAAAATGGATTTTTAGACATCTCAGAAAATTCCAAGAAAAATCACAAAAAATCCACGCACCCGAAGGAGTCTGGAGCCAGAAGTGGGGCCAGAGGGCAGCCAAGGGGGCCCCAGGCGCCCTGCTGGCGCGGCCCCACCCCTGGCCGCGCTAGCTAGTTGCCTGGGCGACTCCCACCGCCTCTGGTTCCCTACCTCGACTACTATTTATTCCCTTGACGAGAAAACCCCGAAACGGAAGTCGTTTTTCCAGAACCCGTCGTGGATCCGCCGCCACCCTCTGTTCTTCCTCGGGAGGGCTAGTCTGGAGGCTGATTTGGCCTCCGGAGAGGGGAGATCATCGCCATCGTCATCACCATCACCAATCCATCATCCCTCCATGACTTCTATTCACATGTGTGATTAATTCCCTGTTGTAGGCAAAGGGGATGGTAGGGATTGTATGAGTTTGATCATGTAATAGTTCGTCGGATTGTTGGGGGCATGTTTCCTATCATCTACTTTGGTGTTTATCATCTTTGCTACAACTTGTTGCTCTTAATGCTTGTCACTTTGGGCCCGAGTGCCATGTTTTCAGATCTGAACCACTGATACTTTCATGAATATATTTATGTTTGAGATCCTATCTATGAGTTGTATGCACCTATTATGGTCCGGAACCGGCGATCCCAAAGGTGACAGCTTGGGAAACCAAAGGGTATGGTCCATAATTTGAGGATTTCATGTATCCATTGAGTTTATTGCTTTGTTCCGGTGCTCTTTGACAGGAGCACCTTAATCTCCATAAGTTCCCTTTGTCCCCGTTCGTAGCGGGATGGTAGGACAAAAGATGTTGTGCAAGTTCTTATTGAAAGCACACACAACTACCTACGGGATATATGCCTAATGTTTGATATTTTCCTAGATGATCATTGCTTTTCTGTGTGCCTTGCTCCGTGTTAGAATTTATTACATGTTCACTCTCATTCATGCAGCGCCCATCCATCCATCTCCCTAGCCTACATTGTTTTTAATCCTGCTGGTTACTACTAGTTTATTTCCGCTGTTTTACTTTTGCTGTTATCACTATCACTATCATACCACAGTTACTATTAATATTTTGTTGAAAGCAAGTATATTTCAGGTGCGGTTGAATTGAAAACTCAACTGTCAAAGCTTATAAATACTCTTTGGCTCCCCTTGTGTAGAATCAATAAATTGGGTTAACTTACTCGCGAGAACACTACAAACGATCCCCTACAGTTGAGGGTCATCACTCGCCTGGTACTATGCTGTAGAGTGTGACGCCTGAGTTCTTCCAAACTGATCGTGGGATCGTCATCTTTCTTAAGGTGGCGGCGAAGATGATGTTTAGACTGCTTCCTCCGTCCATGAATACCCGCGTCATGTCATATCCACCGATCTGAGCCTCAAGAACCAATGGTGTGTGTCCTAGTCTTGGTATTGCAGGTGGGTGGTCGTCTTGGGAAAAGGTGATGATGACTTCCGAATCGCATAGGTAGTAGGGTTCTTTTACTAGGATGTCCTCGGCTGCATGGACTTGGAGAGTAGTTGCTTCTTGCTTATGATTTGATGGTCGCGCTTCTTGGATCATGCACACCCGACTGTGAGATGGTGGGTATTTCTACTCTGTGTTGGGTGTCGGCGGATGCGCCGTTCCTCGAGCTCGTTTGGCTTTGCTCTGCTTCTCTTCCCTGATCATGTCGGAGAGTTCGATAAACAGACGGCAGTTCCTGAGAGTATGGCATGCCCCGAGCCGTCCTTCATCGTCTTCGAAACAATGGATTGTGTAGGCTCCATCCAGCTGCACTCTGGGTGTGAGGCTGTTGGAGTTGTCATGTCGTCTTTTCATGGATTCATGGCGAACCGATATGTCCGCGAGTGGTCTTTGGAACGAGAGTGGAACCTTGGGGTCTAGCTCGATCTCGTCGTGGATCGAGTGATCTCGGATCATCTTGGCGAAGTTGTCCGACCTTCTGTCGGGATCGTAGTATTCGCCCGGGCGGGTAGTCTAATCCATGTCGCGAGTCACTGCTGCTGCGGGTGTTCGGTTGATGATGGAAGTTGTCGTCGCGGCTGGTGATGTGTTGAGCAAAATTTCGATGTGGAATTTCTGCGGCTGGTGTGGCGTTGGTTTTGGCCCTGCGACTGCGACTTGGGATCATCTTCTGGATCGACGGTTCCTTCACCGTTGGGCGCAGCTTGGTGGTCGCAGAAAATTTGATCTTGAAACACTCATTGATCTAGTGTGCTGGGTGGCACGACTGAGAGGCTTGCATTGAATTTGAGCTATTCAAGTGGATTGAGTCTTGCTCGAGTTGTTGTCAAGGTCGCCGAGTTGCCGGTTGCTGATGATGGAACCATCGAGATCGTGATTCCAACACGCGTCTTCCCCACGATCGGCGCCAATTGACGAGGATCGACCTCGACAAATCCCATGGTAAGTTACCCTGGGTTTAGATCATAGAGAGAGGTGCAGGTTGGCGATACTCGTCGGCTTACAGGAGACAGGGATTTACCCAGGTTCAGGCCCCTCGATCGGTAAAACTCCTACTTCCTGCTCTTTTGTATTATGATGGAGGCAATTATAGTGGAGGTCAAGGAGAGATCGCTCGATACCGAAGGTGTAGCTATGATGAGATTGGCTTCCCTAGATGTCCCCTCTCCCAACCTTTCTATATTAGACTGGGTCTCAAGGAGTCCATTTAGGATACAAAGGCAGTTGCCTAATCTAGCTTTTGTCTTGGACGCCAAGTCTTGGTTTCCATATCTCCAAGGACTCCTACGTCGGTGCGACCATCGGTGCTTCGAGTGGGCCAGCCGTGGGACATTTGAAGCTTATAGCGGGCCTTCTGTCTTGACACGCGCCAGGTACCCTCATCCATAGGAGTTGCGGGGATACCCCCTCGCCAGTCCCCTTGTACCAAAGTGGTAACCTTTGAGACTTTCTTTTGCGTCAGCTGCTTGTCGAACTTCTTTAGCACCAAAGTGGAAATCTTCGCTCCCCGCGCGCAGCTGTTACGATCTTCGCTATCGTCATCGTGTGCGTGGGTGCATGTTACTTCTGTTGCAGGCACAGTCGCGCGGAGCAACGGTTCTTTCCCCCCTGCGCGCGCGGAAGGAAGGCCTCACGTGGGTGTGATGTCCACACACGCTTCTATACTTGTAGACTATGTTGGGCCTCCAAGCGCAGAGGTTTGTTGGACATCAGCAATTTTCCTCAAGTGGATGACCTAAGCTTTATCGAACTCAGGGAAGTAGAGGTTGAAGATGGTCTCTCTCAAGCAACCCTGCAATTAAGATACAAGAAGTCTCTTGTGTCCCCAACACACCTAATACAACTAGGAGTTGTATAGGTGCACTAGTTCGGCGAAGAGATGGTAAAATACAAGTGATAGGTGTGGCAAAGCAAGGTAATATAAATCTGTAATAGAAAGTGCAGCAAGCACACATGTGACAAAAGTGAGCACAAACAGTGTAACAATGGTGGAAACAAGGCCTAGGCTTCATACTTTCACTAGTGGCAACTCCCAAAAACATTAACAAAGTCTAATCACATGATATTTCCCATAAAACATGCAATGGAGACATACTCGGAGGTCATTCCTTTGTGGTCAAGAGAGGACGAGAATTATGTAGGGCTACAAAAGCACACCTCAGAGTTCGTAGTTCTCAATCTATGGATTTCCCAATGTCACCGCGGCCATCCAAAGAGAGTACCACAATCACCACAACATATCTCATGGATAGACAAATACAAGCACCAAGAGACTCTCAATCTTCAATCAACACACAAAAGAGGAAATCACTTATGAAAATATTCTTCTAATCCATGTCCAATAGACCGCTGTCACCATGGTCTCGGGGATTATACTAGATAAGATCAAGTGAGTACATCAAATCCAATACATAGAAGAAGGGGAAACATCATGGGATCACCCTAGATTAACATAGCCTATGATCACAATCAAGATCACATCATGGGAGAGAGAATTGACCACATAGCTACTAGTAGAAACCTCATCCCCAATGAGGGACTACTCCCGCATCATGGAGGGGGGAAGCAACGTCGATGGAGATGAATCCGGGCGCACTTCCCCGTCCCGGCAGGGTGCCGACACATGAATTTTGGTCCCCCGAAGCTTGTCGGCAATGGCGGCGGAGATCGGAATTGCTTCTGGAGAAAAGGGGTCCGGAATCAGGGTTTTTGCGACGGGAGTAAAAATAAGGGCCAAGGGGGGCCACCAGGAGAGGTCCCAGTCGCCCACGCACCCTCCCCGCACGGCCCCACCCTAGGCCGCACCGGGTGGTCGCCTCGGTGACTGGTGGCCCCCCTCCGACTCTCCTTTGGTGATTCCGGAAGGTTCCTTCGCGCTGATTTTTTATATATATTTTCCCGGAATTTATTGGGCACTTTAAGTAATGGGAAAACCTGAAATACAAAAACAACAGAAAACAGAAACTGGCACTGGGGTGCACTGAGTTAATAGGTTAGTCCAAATATGATCAAAAGTGTATGAAAGTGTATCTATAACATAGCAATATCACACAAAACATGCATGGAGCAAGAAGAAATTATAGATACGTTTGGGACGTATCAGGGTGCACCCCTCGGGATGGGGCTTCGTGGGTCCTTACCTCACAAGGGAAACCTCACGAGGCTCTGGAAGGCTTGCGGAGGACTCCTTTTGATCTTCCATCGCAGAGAGGACCCTCATGTGGGCAGCACCTCGCGAGGTGTCTTGCTTTGCGACGATAATGATAATACCAACTCTTAATAGTAAAGAAAGCACCTATAACGATAGAAGTGAAGTATAATGAAGATGTTGTGGGCGTTCAAACACATGGGGATGAACACGCAGTCTCACAAGCCTTGGCAACAAAGACAAGAAACAACACAGAAGGGACATAGAGAGTTACCCAGGTTCAGGCCATCGTGCGGTGTAAAACCCTACTCCTGCTTGTATGGAATTGCACTGGTTGTGTAGTAGTACAATTGGGGTGATGGATTGGATCCTTCCTGAGGTAGTGGCACTGCCCAGTTTATGGCCGCTCTTGTTCTCTTCCCAAAATAATGGCGGGAAGGGTTGCCACATAGTAACAAAAGAGGGGGAGAGGTGCACAACCCTATCCTGACAAAGCTTGGTCTTTTCTCTGATAAAGCCACCATCCATGGCAGGGACGTGGGCTTGTCGGTGACTTCCTTCCTGGCGCGCAACGTCATCTTGGTCTTCTCACACCAAAGAGACAATCTTTGGGGTTTGCTTTGGCCACCATAGCTGCCGGTTTCCTTTAATCACAAAAGAGGATCACAAAAGAGGCAATTATTGCTAGCCACGTTCTGCTGGCATGGTCTTCGTTGTCATCACCCCGCACAGACGAGCGCGTCACCCCTGTCGTAGGCGCAGGGGCACATGCGTAGCAGCGCACTACCCCCCCCCCCCCCCCCCCCCCCCCCGTGATTAAGGCCTAGTGGGGTTGCGCTTCCTAGGGAAGGGGTTTTCACGGGACCTTGCCTCGCGAGGCCATCGGTAGTGAGAAGTGGTCTTCTTTTGATCTTCCCCTTGTGGGTATTGGACCTCGCGGGGTGTCTTTTTGCGTGACTCCCGTGGATGGGCCACATCTTAATCCCGTGGATGGGCACTTTAAGTAATGGGAAAACTTGAAATACAAAAACAACAGAAAACAGAAACTGGCACTGGGGTGCACTGAGTTAATAGGTTAGTCCAAATATGATCAAAAGTGTATGAAAGTGTATCTAAAACATAGTGATATCACACCAAACATGCATGGAGCAAGCAGAAATTATAGATACGTTTGAGACGTATCAACATCCCCAAGCTTAATTCCTGGTCGTCCTCGAGTAGGTAAATGATAACAAGCATAATTTCTATGGTGACATGCTAGCAACCATATACGAACTTTGAAAAGTAAAGCAATCAAGGTATGTGATTCAATTCAAGTCATAACATGCAAGAGTATATATTAGCATTGAAACAAGCAACAAAAGAACATTAGGTGCAAGATCTCTCGCTATCCGCGACTCGAATGTCTCCAAATGGTGTTTGCGTGCAAGAAGAGGGATAGGGAATACGAGAAAAAAGTATTTTTTTGTTGAGAACACAATCTACTAAAGTTTCACACTTGTTCTTCTTTGGATTCTTATCTTGACTCATCCCCAGACCACTAGCCAGGTACAAGTCAATTTGATCCACTCCTTTTTGATATTTTGAGCACTCATGTAATGGATGAGCGTAAGCACGAGAGTTGACACTTAGGATGACAAAGAGAGAAATATGGTGGAGGAGGAAGATAAAAAGGGTGAGAAAGGCTCACATCAATGAGGACAATCATAGGCGAGAAGGCCAAACGATAGATATGATGTGAGGAGTAGGGATTGCCATGCAACGGATGCACATATGAGCTAAAAAGATCTACAATGGAACTAGTGGGGGTGCATATAACTTGCTCGCTCATGAATACCTAGAGCTCTTTTGAGGAGGCTCATCCTTGGAATATGCAAGCCAAGTTCTATAGTGTGAAGGTACCCACATAGTTATATGCATGAATGATCATCTCTATGGAGTACAAGGATAAGAGGGAGTACTAGTGTGGATCTTTCAAAAGGATAGTAGTGTTTCCCCTTTCTTTCTTTTTATTTATTTATTTTATTTTATTATTTTTTTGTATTTTTTTGGTGGCCTCAACGGCTCTTTCTATTTAACTCTCATTGTCCTCTTTGGGATCTTTTATTTTGTCCACTTTGGGATCTTTTCCTCACTTAAGGGCAACACTCTAATTTACAAGAGGGTAGATAATATCTTTCACACTTTACAAGGTACTCAAAATCATAAAGAAGATGTATCTATCATGATGTATGCAATGTATGCCGCTGCCAGTGTAGCAGGGACATGTATGACATGAAGATCAAGTCATGAATAGGTGGATGGTGCATGTCAATATATCTCGGAAAGGCTATGGAAATGCCTTGATAGGTAGGTATGGTGGCTTTTTTGAGGAAAGATATAAGGAGGTTTATGATGACAGAGCGTATCATGCCAAGGGTTTGGATGTACCGGCGAAGGTGGACGCCAACTCTCGGAGTGAGAAGAAGGCAATGCACGACACAGGAGAGGCTAGCAAATATGAGGAGGTGGACGTGTCAACTTTCAACACTTACATTAGTCCGAAGAACTCATGCACTTATTATCGGTAACTCTCAATCTAATAAGGAGGTTCACAAAGAGACAAGTACCCCGAGGAGGAGTGTATGGGGGTTTGGTTATCCTTGTGCATCCTCGACTCATGGTACTTGAGTGTACTTTAATATCCGATCCCTCCAAAGATTAGCGATCCATCTAGTAGCTAGAGTTCTCAACTAGTTTTTTAGGTTTTGAAAATAAACGCGGATTTCCAAAAATCCGACACCTATCACTAATAGGCTAGATCTCTTGACACCAAAATTTCAAACATTACTCACATCAATACGTCAAAACTATTGCAAGTTACTACTAAAATTAAATAGCAACCTCGATTACCTACTTTCAAGACAAGACACAACCCAGTGCAACAACCAACTCTCTTAACAAGATAAACATGAAAACTAAAGAGAGTTCCAGCAACAAACTAAACAAAAGCCGAGGCTCTTTCTAAAGACAAACTAAGACTAAAACTAAACGTGGCACTAGCTAAGAAAAGATAAAGAACACACAACAGCATAAATATAAGCATGAAAAATCCTATGATGTGTTCTAGATTGGAGTGGAGCGTGTTTCTCTCCCACACAAAATAAGCTAGGGTCTAACTTTTTATGATCAGCAAGCAAAGCTAAAGAAAACTAAAAATAAAACCCAAGAGCGAGACGCTCCAAGCATAGCACATAATGCATGAAGTGATAAAAATATAGTGAGACGAAGGACGAACTGATGATTGTTGATGGAGATGGGGATGCACGGGGGCATCCCTGAGCTTAGATGCTTGAGTCTCCTTCAATATTTGTTGGGGATGCATGGGGCATCCCCAAGCTTGAGCGCTCGACACTCCTGGATCTTCTTTCATCATCTTCCTTCGCACACTTGAAAATTCCCTTCATACATAACTCATCATAAGCTGATTAGAGAGGTTAGTACCCTTAATAAAATAATTTTCCCCACTGGATAGAAAGATATTCTTGAAGAGCTACTGTTTCTCAAGATTGCCAAAAGGTTTTTGCAAAGAAAAAGCAAGCTTAAGGTTTGCAAAAGTAAGTAGAGACAAAACGTGGAAAAATCTGTGAAAAACATAACAGCGGGTAGTAGAGAATTTTTTTCAGGGCACTTCTGCATCTCGAATAAAAAAACTCAGAACATAAGAAAGTCCTGAGATTGTATAAAGCACGCTGTGTAAACAATTCAGCTCCAAAAGATGAACTGGTGATTTGGTACGTTTTTTCCGTCAAGAGGAAAGAATCTGTTTTCTGGACAACATGTCACAACTTTTGCTTCCCTTATCATAAGAGGCTATAACTTGGCACAAAGCTTGAAAATAAAGATACAATGATGTTCCTACAGTAGTAACAATCATCAAGACCACTAAAAACAGAAGTAAAAACTCAAACTAAAGATAACAAGGGTTGTCTCCCTAGAGCTCTTTCTTTATAGCCATAAAGATAGGTTTAATATTTTAATGATGCTCTCATAGGAATAAGGAATAAGAGTTGAAGAACAAAAGAGAGCATCAAGAATCAAATAACAAACACATTTAATTCTAACATTCTTCCTATGCAAAGGGATCTTGTAGAGAAATAACTCATTGAAGCATAAAGATATTAGCATACCTAGGCAAAATAAGTGCAACTTCAAAACCTTCAACATAAAGAGAGGGAACTTGATATTATTGAAATATCTATAAGAATATGTTCCCTTCTCATAATAATTCCAGTAGGATCATGAATAAACTCAACAATATAAGTATCACATAAATCATTGTTACCATGATCCACATGCAACAGGGTACTCTTACTCTCCACATAAGCATAATCTTTATCATTGGTAATAGTGGGAGTAGCACTATCATAAACAACTTGAACACTATAGATTAATTGTGTATTAGGAAGATGGTGTTCAACGAGGGAGTAATTCCTTCCATGATTATGAAAAGTTTCATAAGGATAATTTCTCCTTATGTCATAGGTACCTTTATAATCACTATAGATAGGAGTTATAACATCATCATAGTAGAGAAGAGCATTATCATTGCTAGCAACTATATTTATAAACATGTTGCCTTTATTCTTACTAGCAAAATAATTATCAATTATCACATCACTAATGGGTAAAGGACTTGCAATCCTATCATCCCCAAGCTTAGAGCTTTCCATATCATCACTCTCAGAGTTGGTACCAAAAAGATTTTCAAGATCATAAGTAACATTATCATTGTTTTCGCAATCACAAAAAGTAACATGCATATCATAATCAAAATCATCTTCAATAGTGCCTATGTACTTATCATCAGGATAATAATGAATGCAATCAAGCTCACCATCCTCCAAAAATTTCTGTCCGTTAGGATAAAAATTGATGCGAGGAATATGCGCAGGCCAGGTTGATACCCATTCTTCTTCCTTCTTGCTCCTCTTCCTCCTCCTCTTGTTTTTCTTCTTCTTCACCTTAGGAGGGAGTGGTTGGAGATGAAGTTTCTCCACATATCCTGGTTTGTCATTAGAAACAATAGGGGAAACTTGGGAGAAACTCTCCTTTTTATTAGTAGAAATATAAGAGAAATTTTTATACTTTGGTAAAGTTTCCTCCTTTCTAATCTTAGTTACATAATCATTTTCACTACAATTAACAACACAATGGAGTTGGAAATTTTGCAAAGTGTTGTTTATTCCTAAAGCATTAACATCTAGCCAAGAAGTCTTTTATGATAACTCTGCACACATAAAAAATAATATAAGTTCATCATAAAGATTAGAAGTTATCATTTTATCACACAACTGATTAACAATTATGCTTTGAAAGTTCATGCATTGAAAATTAAAGTGACCCTCTATACAGCAAAGTTCAAAGTAAAAGGATAAAGGTCACACAATTCTCTAGCAATTTCATTTAAATCTTTGACCCAAGTGATTGTTCTTTCATGCTTATGTTGCTTACAATACTTCTCTTCTTCAATCATAGGCCTTTCACAAGGTCTATCCACTCCACAAAAATTAACATGCTTATATAAAACTTCATTTTCAGGAATTGGATCATGCATGTTGCAATCATCATGAACAATTTCATTTTCTTTGCAAATCTCTTTAAAAGGTTCATGATGCTTGATCCAATTCTCTTTAGGCATATTAAGATGTGAAGCAAAAGATTTGAGGAAATCAACAAGGAGTTGAGAATCAAGCCCAAACTTAGCACTAAACTTATTAAAACTTGCAGTTTCAACAAAGGACTTAATGCAATCATACTCATAATTTATACCTGACTCTTTACCTTTGTCGATCTCCTAATCTTCAGTACTGTGTTGAATTCTTTCAAGGAGTTCCCATTTAGCATCAATCTGTTCGTTTGTGAAAGAACCCATAGAGGAAGCATTGAGCAAGTCTTTATCCTATCGAGAGAGCCTCGCATAAAAATTAGTAATAATTATATCTTTGGGGAGCCCATGGTTAGGACATTTTAGCATTAAAGTTTTCAGTCTCCCCCAAGCTTGAGATATGATCTCTCCGTCATGAGGATAGAAATTATAAACATAATTCCTATTCTCATAAACTTCATGAAGGGGGTAAAACTTGGAGTAGAAGAGAGACTGGATCTCTTCCCAATCTCGTAGGTGAGAATCATCTAGTAGCCTATACCATTCCAATGCTTTTCCTTTCAGCGACAAGACAAATAATTTCCTCATGACTCCTTCTCTTGTCAAACCTGAAATCTTAAACAACTCACAAAGTTCTGTAAGTTTCAACAGATGAGTACTAGGATGTAATGTTCTATCCCCTGCATAACAATCATTCCTAATTATTTCAATTATCCCAAGTGGTATTTTGAACGGGATACATTCAGTAGGTGGAGGATACTTCTCTACCACGGGCGTGGTAAAGCGGCCTTCCCCAAACAGCGAACTAAGAGTGCGGTTTTCCATAAGCATAACTAGTGAAAATAAAAAAAAGAAACGAAAAGATTTAATTTCAAGATCTAAAGATATACCTTCAACCTTACCTCCCCGGCAATGGCGCCAGAAATAGCTTGATGTCTACACACGCTTCTATTCTTGTAGACTATGTTGGGCCTCCAAGCGCAGAGGTTTGTAGGACAACAACAATTTCCCTCAAGTGGATGGCTAAGGTTTATCGAACACAGGGAAGTAGAGGTTGAAGATGGTCTCTCTCAAGCAACCCTGCAATTAAGATACAAGAAGTATCTTGTGTCCCCAACACACCTAATACAACTAGGAGTTGTATAGGTGCATGATACGTCCAAAATGCATCACTATTTTATATAGTAATTCTTTCTTATTCATTGATATATTTCATGTTATGATGTTGTTCTTATGTTGTTTTGGCTTATTTTACACAGTTTGCAACTTTCCGGTGCCGAAGCAGCAGACGCAGGATTCAGCGATAAAAAGTGGACGCTGAGTTGCTGAAGAAGAATACCTCCAAATTACCTGAAATCGGCGGAGGGATTTTTTCAAAAGATTAACGAAGACACGTCGAAGAGGGGCCACAGGGTGCCCAGGCGGACACCTGGCGCGGCCCCCACCCTGGCCGCGCTGGGAGGGCGCCTATAGCCCTCGGGCCACTCCGTGCTCCCCCCTTTGGCCTATATATCGCTTATTATCGAGAAACCCTAAAGGAGAGAGAGTTTCCGGAGTTCCGCCGCCGCTTCGTGGCGGAAAACTACAGAGAAGAAAAGACATATCCGGCGGGTAGATTCCGCCGGGGAGAACACCTCCCGGAAGGGGAGATCATCGCCATCGTCATCACCATCGTCACAGGCATCATCGAGATCATCATCAACATCATCCCCAACATCAACACCATCTCCACCATCATCCAATCTCACCTCACAAGTTCAACTTGTGTTGTAATCCGTACTATCTATCCTCTCTACTCTACCGGTGTTGATTACTACCGTGTGATGAATGCTATTGAGTTTTGTTGGAGAAATATCATTGTTTCCAGATTGTTTATCATATATTTATCCCCACTGATCATGATCTCTTTTATGACTTGTGAGTAGTTACTTTAGTTCTTGAGGACATGGGAGAAGTCTAGTTGTTAGTAGTCATATGATGTTGAAGTAATATGTGTTGGTTGATATTTAAGTTGTGTTGTTATTTTCCTAGTGGTGTTGTGTGAGTCGAACACTCAACACTTCGCCTTAATAAGGACCTAGGGGAATACATTGTGTACAAAGAATGCTTATGGTGGGTTGCCGGAGTGGCAGAAACCTGAACCCCAGTTCGCACTCTTTTGCACAAGGGAACAATGGATCAATGATCGTATTGCTATGGTTAGGCTTTTGCCTTAATTACTATCTTGTATTTGCGGATGCTTGCAAGGTGTTTAATCATAAGAGTGCACTTATCTTAGTCTAGAGGGTGCACTAGCATAGATCCACCCACTCAACACTTATCAACATGGCACATAGTACCGATACGGAATATGACGAAAGCACATGACTATCTCTCCCGTGTGTCCTCAAGAACGCTTTAGCCTTTATAAGTTCAGTTGCTTTTACCTTCTTGTTGCTTATACCGAAAACCCCTAAAAAGTTATCTTTCAGTTCTTGCAGCTATTTCTTTATCAAAGTCACTTACCAATACCTTCTGCTCCTCGTTGGGTTCGACACTCTTATTTATCGAAAACGCTACAAACAATCCCATACACTTGAGGGTCATCAAGTACTGTTCTCTGGTGCCGTTGCCGGGGAGCGTAGCGCTATTAGTAAGTGAAGCTGGTAAGGAAGTTTTTATATTGATTTTTTTGTTTTGCCGTTGCTGCTCTTGGTCCTTATGGACACCTCTACTCTTGGATCGTTGTTTATGGGGAAACGCCCCACAACTGTGGTGGTCACTCCTACCCCTACTGAAATTGTTCCTTACAAAATACCATCTGGTATTATCAATTATGTCTTATCTAATCGTTATGCACGAGATAGACATCCAGGTGAACACTTGCTATATTTATCACAACTATGTTCATTATTTAAGCTTGCAGGTGTGTCACTGGAGTTCGTCATGAAGAAATTATTCTCCGTATCACTTATAGGTAAAGCTTCAGATTGGTATAAGCTCCTCGATAACTCACATCTACTTAATTGGGAAGAGCTTATGTCTCTCTTTTATACAAAGTTTTACCCTCTTCATGAAATTCATCGAGACAGGAACTACATCTACAACTTTTGGTCTCGCGAAGGAGAGAGCATCGCTCAAGCTTGGGGGAGACTTAAATCCCTAATGTTCAAAATTCCTATCCATGAACTCCCCAAAGAAATTATAATTACAAATTTTTATGCCAGGATTTCTCGTCAGGATAAGGAAATGTTGGATGCCTCCTCTAGCGGGGTAGTCCAAACAAGAAGCGTCGAAGAAAAGTGGGATCTCATCGAGAGGATCCAGAAGAATACTGAACACTGGGAAATTGATAAAGGTATTGAACCTGCTATAGATTATGGGCATGATTATATTGAGAGCTATGTAGAAACTGATTATTTTAATACCTTTTGTTCTAAGATTGGTCTTGATTCCCAGCTTATCTGCAGTTTTTTATGAAAATCCCCCTTTTCCTACAAGGATGAGGGAGCAATATTTTGTGTCAGGCATAATAAATAAAAGTGGGAGAAGAACTGACGAACCTGAGGACCTGATCAAGGTACACCAGTTGTATCTGTCAAGATAGGAGATCACAACTATTACGGGCTTTGCGATCTGGGATCCAGTGCTAGCTCTATTCCTTATTCACTCTATCAGGAGATCATGGGTAAGATTTCACCCTGTGAACTTGAAGAGATTGATGCTACTATTTATCTAGCAAACAAAGAAACTATCTCTCCCATTGGAATTGTGAGAGTTGTTGAAGTCCTATGTGGAAAGGTAAAGTATCCTACCGACTTTCTCGTACTTGGTTCAGTGCAAGATAGTTTTGCCCTATTATCTTTGGTAGACCTTTCCTCAGCACTTGTGGTGCTGTTATAGATTGTAAAAAAAGTAAGGTCTCTGTTGAATTCAATGGTGAGCCATATGAATTTAACTTTTCTAAATTCTCCAAGCAACCTCGTGGAACTGATTTACTTAGTGATGATAAAATTATTGAAAATATTGCTTCTATTGATATTCCTCCTAATGATCCTTTGCAGCAATATATGGAAGACCACGAGAATGATATGCATATGCAGGAAAGATATGAGTTAGACGAGATATTCACAAGACAAACTGCTATCCTGAAGCACAACCTTCCAGTTGAGCCTTTAGGAATCCTAGCACAACCAAAATAAGACCCGGTGTTTGACCTCAAACCATTGCCTGATACGCTCAAGTATGCCTATTTAGATGAAAATAAAATATATCCTATCATTATCAATGCTAACCTTTCAGGATTTGAAGAAGAGCGATTATTGGAGACACTTCGCAGACACCGTGGTGCCTTGGGCTATACCCTTGATGATATTAAGGGGATTAGTCCATCGATTTGCTAACACACTATCAATCTCGAGCCCGATGCTAAGCCAGTTGTTGATCCTCAAAGACGGTTGAACCCAAGGATGAAGTACGTGGTTAGAACGGAGATTCTCAAGCTTCTAGCCGCGGGTATCATCTGTCCTATAGATGATAGTAGGTGGGTAAGTCCAGTTCATTGTGTTCCTAATAAAAGAGGTATGACAGTTGTTCCTAATGATAAAAATGAATTAATACCTCAAAGAGTTGTTATTGGAAATAGAATGTGTATTGATTACAGGAAGTTGAACAAAGCGACCAGGAAGGACCACTACCCGTTGCCCTTTATTGATCAGATGCTAGAGAGGTTGTCTAAAAACACCCACTTTTGCTATCTTGATGGGTACTCTGGCTTCTCTCAAATTCATGTCAACACTACCGATCAAGAGAAGACCACTTTCACGTGTCCTTACGGTACTTATGCTTACAGGCGCATGCCTTTTGGTTTATGCAATGCACCTGCTACTTTTTAGAGATGTATGTCTGCAATTTTTCATGGTTTCTGTGAGGAGATTGTGGAAGTCTTCATGGACGATTTCTCCGTCTATGGAACTTCTTTTGACCACTGTCTCCACAATCTTAATAAAGTTTTGCAGATATGCGAGGATACAAACTTAGTTCTAAATTGGGAAAAATGCCACTTCATGGTTAACGAAGGGATCATGCTTGGTCACAAGATTTCCGAGATGGGAATTGAAGTGGACAAGGCGAAGATTAAAGCTATTGAAAGGATGCCCTATCCAAGGGACATTAAAGGTATTCGTAGTTTTCTTGGTCATGTTGGTTTCTAAAGAAGATTTATCAAAGTCTTTTCTAAGACCTCGAGACCCCTCACTAATCTTCTCTAGAAGGATGTTCCTTCTGTATTTGATGAAGATTGTAAGGAGTCTTTCAAAGTTCTTAAGAAAGCTTTGATAACCGCTCCTATAGTACAACCACCTGACTGGAAATTGTCCTTTGAAATTATGTGTGATGCTAGTGATTTTGCCGTTGGAGCTGTTTTAGGACAAGGGTTGATAAGAAATTGAATGTTATACATTATGCTAGCAAGACTCTTGCTAGTGCTCAAAATAATTATGCTACTACTGAGAAGGAATTCTTAGCAGTAGTGTTTGCTTTTGATAAATTTAGGCCTTATATTGTTGATTCAAAAGTTATTATTCATACTGACCATGCTGCTCTTAAGTACCTTATGGTGAAGAAGGATGCCAAACCAAGACTCATAAGGTGGGTACTCCTTATTCAAGAATTTGATTTACAGATTGTTGATAGAAAAGGAGCAGACAATCCGGTGGCGGACAATCTTTCAAGGATGGAAGATATACCGCATGACCCCATCCCATTCAATGACGGTTTTCCAGACGAACAACTTGCTATTGTAAAAGTACAATCTCTCTCTGATCCTTGTTTGCATATTATGCTAATTTTATCGTTGCAAAGTATTTGCCTCCAGGTTTAACATTTCAGCAGAGGAAGAAGTTCTTCCATGATTTGAGGCACTACTTTTGGGATGACCCTCATCTTTTCAAAGAAGGTCCTGGCGGGATCGTGAGAAGATGCATACCGAAACATGAGCAGAAGGACATTCTCAAGCAATGTCACGACAGTCCCTATGGAGGACATCACGCCGGTGAGAGGACCGCACATAAGGTTCTTCAATGAGGTTTTTATTGGCCTACTCTCTTTAAAGATGCTAGAAATTATGTTTTATCTTGTGATAAGTGTCAAAGAGTTGGTAATATTAGTAGGAGGAATGAGATGCCTATGAATTACTCACTAGTGATTGAGCCTTTTGATTGCTGGGGTTTTGATTTTATGGGTCCTTTTCCTCCTTCAAACAAGTACACTCACATTTTAGTAGCTGTTGATTATGTGACCAAGTGGGTTGAAGCAATCCCCACCGAGAGTGTTGATCACAACACATCTTTGAAAATGATCAAAGATGTAATTTTCCCTAGGTTTAGTGTACCTAGGTATCTTATGACTGATGGAGGATCACACTTCACGCATGGAGCTTTTAGAAAAGCTCTTGCAAAGTACGATGCAATCATAGAATTGCTTCATCGTACCATCCTCAAACTAGTGGGCAAGTTGAGCTCACCAATAGAGAGATCAAGCTGATCTTGCAAAAGACAGTCAACAGTTCTAGAAAGGACTGGTCAAAGAAGTTAGGATATGCTTTGTGGGCGTATAGAACTGCTTATAAAAACCCCATGGGCATGTCCCCGTATAATATGGTCTATGGCAAGTCTTTCCATTTGCCATTTGAATTAGAACATAAAGCTTTCTGGGCTGTTAGAGAACTTAATGCTGACCAATAGTTAGTCGGTGAAAAGAGCCTCATGAACTTGACTTCTCTAGATGAGTGGAGAAGTGAAGCTTACGAGAGTGCTAAAATGTTCAAGGAAAAGGTAAAGAAGTGGCATGATAGAAGGATTTTGAAACATGAATTTAATGTTGGAGATAAAGTTTTGTTGTTTAGATCTCGTTTCAGGTTTTCCCCAGGTTAATTACTTTCCAGATGGGAAGGGCCATTTCATATTGAAGAAGTTTACCGGTCACGTGTAATTAAGATTAACAATTTTGATGGCACAAAACCTCAAGTTGTGAATGGGCAAAGACTCAAGCATTACATGGCGGGAGATCCCGTCAACGTTAATGTAAATAAAATACACACAACCACTCATGAGGAATATGTTGCAACCCCGTTTCAGACTCTAGCAAAAGCAGAATAAGAAAATGTATGTATTACGTTAAGGAAACATCGCGAACCGCCATAAAAGTTCCAGATTACGCATTTTTGCAAAATATAGAAAATTCAGAGCTTGATTGGAGCCGGAGAGGAGCTCCAGGGGGCCCAGGCGCCCCCCTGGCACGGCCTACCTCCTGGCCGCGCCGGGAGGCCGCCTAGGCACCCCGGAGTCCGTCTCCGACTCCACTTTGGCTCTTTACCTTCCTATTGTTGCAGAAATTTTTGCTATATATTTGCCCGGATAGCCCCGGCACCGTATCTCTCGATTTCGCGTGTTTTCTTTTCGAGCTATTTCTGCCAGGACTAAAAGTTGATTATTAAAAATTTCTTCTTGTGGCTCGAGCGGAGAGGACTTCTTGGGATGGCGTTTACGTCAAGTCCAGAAGGATCTCAATCAAGGGAAGCACATTGATTGGGCTACAGAAGAAGAGACCGCTGCAAGGCAAGCGGAGATGGAGCGCCCCGTGAGAGAGGAAGTCAAGATTATCACTGCCCAACAACAAGGAGGTCCAAGCAATCCCATCATGGTGGGATCTGTCCAACCTCAATATGATCTTTCTCTTAACCTTTCAGGGCCTCCCACTTCACTTGAAGAGCAACGTACGATCTCCACCATCCCCGAGGCTTACCGCATCACCAACCAACTCTATGAAGATTTCCGTGTACTTAAAGTACAAGTGGAAGTCTTGGAGTCGGAGAACCAAACTCTTCGCCGTATCATCAGGGATCTGAAGAAACAACCACAACAAGAATGAGGAGTAAATCTCCTTGGGCAATGGCATCCCCTCAGCTTGTTCCAAGATTGAGGGAGTGCCCGGTATCTTTATCTTTATCTTAGTCTTTTAGAGTCAAGTAGAGTCGTATCATGTCTAGGGAAGTTATTGTATGGAATAGGTGTTTGCATTGAGGTCTATCACTCCTTCTGTGGAGAGTTTGTATCCGTGAGTGTGGAATCGTCTATGCTGGAATACTAATGAGAAGTCTATTTGTTCCTTCGCTGCACTCGGTATTCTCTTCACGCAATCAACCTTATATGATGATTCTTATGGGGAGTATTGACCTTATATCAGGTATGTGACGAGTGGGTGACCCCACGACTCCTATGGATGGGCCTACCCAGTGTACCCGAAGACAGAAGGCCCACAAAGATGCCGCCTAGGCCCATCCTTGGCCCACTAGTGGCACCGACGTAGGAGTACCGACGTGGGAATCCGCGACTCATAAGGGAGGTGAAAACCTGCCGTACGGCACAAGATCATGGTTAGGAAACCTCATCTATAATCCAGGATGGACTCCCTGAGACCTAGCCTAATATATAAAGGCTAGGAGGGGAGACGTCAAGATCAGGCAATACACAATCTGTAACCCTAGCCTTGTGCGCACTAGCTAGCCCTGGATTCCCTGTAATCGCCATCTCCAATCAATAACATCGAGAAGGAATGTATCCCCCTGTTAGCCGACGAGCTATCGTCCAACCTGTGCCTCTCATGACTAACCCAGGGTCCCTGACCATGAGATTTGCCGGGGTACATCCCCGTCAATTGGCGCCGTCTGTGGGAACTACACCGGTTGGAATTACGATCTCGGCGGTTCCGTCTTCAGCAAGCCACAACTCAAGAGCAAGAACCAGATGCAATCCACCGGAAGAATTCAAGATCACGGCAAACATCTCTTCCACCCCAGCGAGATCGCTCAGCCTGCAGCCGTGCCAAGACCAACACTACGGCGGCAACCGAGCTCACCGCCAGCGAAGGAGAACTCGACGACCCAAAAGAAAGGCGCGAGGGTTCCACATGGAGATCCCGATCGACGAGCTGCAGCACGAAGCAGAGGACCAGCCGACCACTCGACGACCCACCGCCACCTAGGCACCCGCCGCACAACAAGACACCGACTCCGAGCTCGAGATTAGCGATCGCCAAGATCATCGCCAACGAGGAAAAAACCGATGACCCAGAAGACAGGCGCGAGGATTCTACAAAGAGACCCCACTCGACGAATCGAACTATACAGCCACGCGCTCGCCGACCACTCGATGACCCGCCGCCATGCAGACAGTTGTCGCCCGCCGGGACAGCGACTCTGAGACTCAGACCGGGGAATACTACGACCCAGATCGAAGACCAGACGAATTCGCCAATCTCATAAGGAACCAGAATCTAAGTGAGGGGGTCGAAATTGACCCGCGAGTTCACAAGCACCCAGCGGATCACGCGCTGTTCTTCTGAATCTCAAGGAAGAAGCGACACGCCGGATCCAGCAAACTCACGGTCAGGGAACAGCTAGAAGGACCCTGCACGATCCACCGCTTCGAAGACAACTGGGGACACATCAGATCAAGCCACACCCTGGGAGACTGCCTCCTGTTCAACGAACTCGCCGACAACCTCAAGGAGGAAAAACAACGAGAAGCCAAGCGCACCCGACGAACCGAGCATTCGTCGAATCAAGGACAGGTGTACACAATACAAGAAGGCATGGTAGCGCAAGCCCAACAGGACACCTACACCCTGCAGGCTAGAGCAGCCGAGAATCTAAGCACAGTCGAAGTCTACCAACTACACAGCGCAGAAACCAGCATCACGTTCTGCCAGAGCGATCACCCTCCTGCAGTCCCAAGGCCGGGGCACGCGCCCCTGGTACTCAACGCTCAAATTGGAGGGTATGGCATGGAAAAAATCTTCATGGACGGAGGCAGCAGCATGAACATAATCTTCGTCAGCACCGTACGTAAGATGCTGATCCCGCGATCAGTATGGAAGAAATCAAGCACTGTGGTATACGGCGTAGTCCCAGGAGAAGCAACTACTTCCCTTGGATTAATCGAGCTCGAAGTCGTCTTTGGCAGCAGACGCAATTTCGCAAGACACACCCTCGAGTTCGAAGTACTCGATTGGCAATTGCAGTATCACGCCATATTGGGACGTCCAGCGTTCGCACAATTCATGGCGATTCCGCACTACGCCTACCTCAACCTCAAGATGCCAGGATCCACGGGCATCATCACAGTCAACGGGAGTTTCACCAAATCAGACAAGTGCGATCGCGATTTCCACAAAGTCTCTGACACCTTCGGAGCCGAGCAAGAACTCACAGAAATAGCCATGGCAAAAGACAAAAGTATCTTTCCGCTAGCAAGCCGAGGCGAGACAAAAGAGTATGGACGAGACTTCAGGTTCGACAACGACACGATAAACCCACCAGGTGCACCCGACGGACCCAGAAAAAATAGTCCGCGTGTACGCCCACCTCCCGGAAGAGCAAGCGACTGCCCTCATCGCTTTCCTCTGCGAGGAATGGGAAATCTTTGCCTGGTGCCCAGCCGACATGCCAGGAGTACCGCGCGAGTTCACGGAACACGCGCTGCGCATCAAGCCAAACACCAAGCCAGTGAAGCAGGCGGTGCGAAGATTCTCAGAACCCAAGCGCAGAGCAATCGGGGAGGAAGTCAAGCGATTAATCGACGCCCAATTTATCCGAGAGACGAAGAAAGCCACTTGGACCTCCAACCCCATGTTGTTCCCCAAGAAAGACACAGACGTGCCACGGATGTGCGTCGACTACGGGCCAGCCAACAAACAATGCCCAAAGGATCATTTTCCCCTGCCAAGAATCGATCAGATATTCGACTCGGCAGCAGGATGCGATCTACTATTGTCCCTCGACGCCTACTCAGGACACAATCAGGCTAGGATGGAGGAAAAAGACGAAGAGCACGCCTTGGCCGTCACCCCTTGTGGCACATCCTGCCGCCCAAAAATACCCTTCGGCCTAAACAACGCAGGAACAGTACACCAGCGAATGACGCAAGCATACATGAGAAACCAAATCGGTGGAAATATCCAGGACTACATAGACGAGATCATCACCACAATCAAAGAACTCGGACCAGAAGCAGACACAGAGGAGGACAACACCGGTGAACCAGCACAAGCGGCAGCCGCAAACCCAATAGTTAATGAAGAAGCCAACAACGCAGTCGAGCAGCCAGAGCCAGCCGCACCCGAGGACCCATCTTGGAGAGAGCCACTCCTCAGGTTTCTAATCGACGGCACCCTACCACAGGACTTCACAGAAGCCAAACGCATCAGTCGGCGTTCCAAAACATTCACAGTAATCAACGGACAACTCTACAAGCACATCATTTCCCAGGTCCTACAAAAATGCATGGACGAGGAAGACGACAAAACCCTACTACTGGAGATCCACGAAGGCACCTGCGGGCACCACGCCAGCAGTCGAGCACTCGTGGCAAACGCCTTTCGAGTAGGACTCTATTGGCCAACAGTCATGAGAAACGCAAAGGACATCATGCGGCGTTGCATCACCTGTCAAAAATTCGCCAGCAGACCGCACGCTCCAGCCTCAGAACTCAAGACCATACCACTATCATGGCCGTTCGCCACCTGGGGACTCGACATGGTAGGCCCGCTCAAGAAATCATCGAAAGGAGGAAGAACACACCTGCTAGTAGCAGTCGACAAGTTCACCAAGTGGATCGAAGCAGTGCCCATCACCAGCTCCACAACCCTCACGACAGTGAATTTTATCAAATCAATCATCTTCAGAATCGGGGTGCCGCACAACATCATCACGGACAACGGCACGAACTTCACAGCGACAGAATTCCAGAACTTCTGCGAAGAACTGGGCATCAAAATCAACTATGCATCAGTCGCGCACCCGCAATCCAACGGCCAGGTGGAAAAAGCAAACGACCTAGTATGTGGAGGAATCAAAAAACGGCTCCTCGCACCACTCGAGCAGGCTGCGGGCAACTGGGTAGAGGAACTCCCTGCAGCACTATGGAGTCTGCGCACCACCCCAAATACCGCAACCCAGTACACACCTTTATTCATGGTTTACGGGTCGGAGGCAGTGCTACCACATGACCTCAAATTCGGGGCACCCCGGATCTCGGGGTACGAAGAAGAGGAAGCAAAGGAAGCACTGCAAGATGACAAGGACGCAACAGACGAATCAAGGGACACAGCCCTAGCAAGGTCAGAGGGGTACCAGGACAAGTTGCACACTTACCACAGCAGCCGCCTGCGCACCAGAACCTTCAACAAAGGCGACCTTGTCCTACGGCTCATACAAGAGAAAGTCCACAAGCTTGCCCCCCAATGGGAAGGACCGTTCATAATCTTAGAAGTCCTAGGAGGAGGCGCCTATAGACTGAAGAACCCGAAGACTGACGAGGACATGGGAAATCCATGGAACGTAGCGAACCTACGCTTGTTCTACCCATAGGCTCCACCAGTCATGCTCATCTGGCAGCTCATGTAAACCTTCGACGAAATAAAATGATGTTGCCCAAATACTACCACAAAGCACTCGAGGGCTCGAGTACAAAACTCCCCCCGAGAGACGCTATCATCGCTCACGCAATCTTTACAAAAAGCACTCGGGGGCTCGAGTACAAAACTCCCCCCGAGAGACGCTATCATCGCCCACGCGATCTTTACACAAAGCACTCGGGGGCTCGAGTACAAAACTCCCCCCAAGAGACGCTATCATCGCTCACGCGATCTCTACCCAAAGCACTCGGGGGATCGAGTACAAACCTCCCCCCGAGAGACGCTATCGTCGCTCATGCGATCTTTAGCCAAAGCACTCGGGGGCTCGAGTACAAACCTCCCCCCGAGAGACGCTATCGTCGCTCACGCGATCTTCACTACAAAGCACTCGGGGGCTCGAGTACAAACCTCCCCCCGGGAGACGCTATCGTCGCTCACGCGCTCTTCACTCAAAGCACTCGGGGGCTCGAGCACCACCTACCCCCAAGAAACGCTGACGCAGTCCGAAACTCAACGGGCCCAAGCAAAAAAACCCTGACAGGCTCCACCTGCTGAAAAACGGTTCGGAATCAAAGGAAAGACACGGCTACAACCAGATGGAACACAAAGCAATCTGGAGAAATATGAATGCAGCGCAGGACGCAGACAATCCTTTAGTCTTCACCTGATCGCCAACGATCACCTAAAGACTCGGGGGCTACTCCCATCGGGAGCGCTGTCGCGCACCTGATAAAAGACAGAAATTAACGGAAGAACGAAAAAGGAAACAAATCTCAGCCTACGTTCGACTCTCCGACTCAAACATAGCCTCGGAGGCTACTCCCATCGGAAGCGCTGTCGCGCACCCGATAGAACCCACAGTGCAAAGATTTGATGGACTCGAACACAGCTCTCGGTTGCAAAGGACTCGAAGACATATTCCATCACAAAGACTCAAGCACAGTTCGCATTACAAGGACTCGAAGATCATTCTCAGTACAAAAAGATTAGAAGTACATTGGATAGAAGGCAGCTCTGATTAGTCGAAGGCAATCCTCATTACATGGAGAACTAACCTAGTGACAAAAGACGCAAGCAGCCGATAAGCCTACAACACCAATCACCCAAGGAATTATGACTTCTACATGTGTGCCCATGCTGGGATGATTGGCACCAAGACAACGAGCATCATCACAGACAAAGGAGGAGTCGAAGCAGCCATCTCATGATGTCAATGACATAACAAAAAGTGAAGCTCGACTTATTTGCGGAGCACCAAAGACGATGCTCCACCAGCTTCTTCTCCTGCTCCACCAGCTTCTTCTCCAGCTCCACCCGAGCTACCGGCGAAGATGACACCGCCGCCTACAGTCCTACAAGGTCGCCTGGCGCGCCCGCTTGATCGGTGGCTTGACGTCGAGGCGCTCTTCAGAGCCGGAGGAGGAAGACGTTGAAGACGGCTCAGCGTCACCACCCGAAGAGTTGCCGGAGGAGGAAGCAGTTGAAGACGCAGGCGTAGGACTCCTCAACCTGTCGGAACCATCGCTGCTTGTCTCCTGGCAGTATGGATCCATGCGGTTGCCGCTCGAGTCAAAGGCGCGGATGATAAGAGTATCTTCGCCATCAAAGCGGCAACAGAGGGTATCACCATCACGCAAGTTCACGCATCGAGCAAACAACTTCCAGCCAAAGCCAAGAAAAATCAAGCGGGAACTATCGATCTCCAACTTAACATAAGAAGGAGATCGAGTGCACCCTTGAAGGCGAAGCAGCAAGCCATCAAGACTACGCTCAGAAACAAGGGCACAAAACGCAGAAAGAAGCAGAATGCGAGCGGCGTTCAGTCCACGGACGCGCAGGAGGAAATCATAGCGCCAAAAACCCTCCTCCGACGAAGAGGAGGAAGGCGTCGACGGTGCACCACGATGGCCACCGCGAGAAGAGCGCGGAGTACGACCACCGCGACCACGGCGAACCCGGCCGCGGCTAGTCATACCCGCACCTCGTTTTGGCCCCATGAGAAGATGACGAAGAGGAGCTAGAGAGGCAGAAGACGAACACTACTGCCAGATGAAGAAAAGGGGTCTATTTATAGCACAACCCCAAGGGCATGCAGAAGCCCAGACGACGGCAGCAATTAAATCAAAAACCAAGCAAGCCAAGCGATTCGAATTCCGAGACAAAGATGCCTTCACACGGGCGGCACTGTGCGCTCGACGCGTCAAATCTCGCACGTTTTCAATACGCGCATCGACAACTCAACAGGCAGCTGCAGCGCGCCACCAAAAGCCATCACTATGACCGGTCATGAAGACATGACGGTTCGCAGACAGAGCATCTTTGACGGTCCTCCAGCAAAGAGACCGTTATCCTTACCACGAAGAGGTAAATTAAAATGGCAGCGCAAAAGAAAATACAGCCTGCAAGCACAGTCTTTACTGACTCAAATACATTTTTTTCAAATATATTTAACTCCCATCGGGAGCGTATCCACCCATGAGAGTTTCGGGTGCTCACTCACCCATAAGTAAAAACGTGCTCGAGTGATTACTCGCACCCATGAGAGTTTCGTGAGGGCTCCCTCACCTAGAAGTAAATACGTGCCCGAGTGATTACTCGCACCCATGAGAGTTTTGGGTGCTCCCTCACCACGACAGAAGATAAGCAAACCTGCACTCGCCAGATCGAGCGGTGCCAGTGTATCGGGTGCTCCCTCACCCCGAGAGCAAAAGCGATACTCAAGTGATTACTCGCAAAACTCTATGTACCTGAGAACTCGACGATCTCCCGAGCAAATACTCCTCTACATTACTCCTCGCCCGAGCACTCGGCAAAACTCCGAAAGGGACCGCAAAAACAGCTCACTTGATTGTTTATTCCAAGTGGGTGCATTATCTACTAGGCTCCGCGCCTCAATAAAAGTACATATTCCTGGAACACGATACACTGAGCCCAGATGCCACGCAAGCTTAGCGTGTAGGTAAGACCCCTCTGCGCAGATCGGCCGGGCTGGGACTTGCCGCAGAGTGATTTCACTCCCAATATTTTCCATGTGCTTGCATGATAGAAAAATCCGGGCGGACGCGCCTAGGCTATGAAATTTACTGGCGGCAATTGATCATTGTAAGACCTGCAGTGGCATGACTTTTTCTAGACACCAGTGTTCCAAGCTCATGTCGAGGGACATGAGTTTGATTGGGCTACTGTGGTATTTGCCACTAGTGCAATTCACCAAGGCTCGATCAGTCGACTCCTTGGGCCCTTTCAGCTTAGCATCCCTCGAAACAGGTTTTTTCATGGCCCCAGACTGCCAGCGACCTGTGGTTGAACCGTGCATACATCAAAACGACGCAAGAATGGACTCGAGTCCCTGCGCGCCTCTCCGAGTCCCCCAGGCACTCGGGGGCTACGGACAAGGGGGTGACCCCGTGACTCCTATTGATGGGCCTACCCGGTGTACCCGAAGACAGAAGGCCCACAAAGATGCCGCATAGGCCCAGCCTTGGCCCACTAGTGGCACCGACGTAGGAGTACCGACGTGGGAATCCGCGACTCATAAGGGAGGTGCAAACCTGTCGTACGTCACAAGATCATGGTTAGGAAACCTCATCTGTAATCCAAGACGGACTCCCTGAGACCTAGCATAATATATAAATGCTAGGAGGGGAGACGTCAAGATCAGGCAATACACAATCTGTAACCCTAGCCTTGTGCGCACTAGCCCTGGCTTCCCTGTAATCGCCATCTCCAATCAATAACATCGAGCAGGAACGTATCCTCCTGTTAGCCGACCAGCTATCGTCCAACCTGTGGCTCTCATGACTAACCCAGGGTCCCTGACCATGGGATTTGCCGGGGTACATCCCCGTCAGTATGGCTTTGAAAACTTTATTTAATTTTGGCAAACATAGCTTTGGTCTTGACAACGTGCATGTTTTCTCAAGTAGCGACATAGCCAAAACCTTTATGTTATTATGCTTGAAGTGTTATGTTGACAAGGAAGACAACTTGATGTGTTATGCTTACCTTAATGTTTATGCTTTATATATTTTGCATCTAAATTAGCATCAGTTGTCTGTTCCCTCAAAGCCTTTGCTAGCCAAACTCTTTGCCAAGCAGATTTCTGCTGGTGCATCCATACCTGAAACCCTTACCTTCCATTTGAGTCCACCATACCTTCCTATTCGTGGTATTCCCCTACCACTCCTAGAAGTATAGAATTTATGTGTTATCCTTAAATGTTCAAAATCTTCTGTTTTGTGCCTCTTGTTTAGATCACGAGGAAGTAGTAGGTAATTCATGATCTTCTTAAGTTGGACAAGTTTTACCCCGGGATTGCATGTCTAATCGGCAAACCCATAATACGAGGAGGAACTGGCATGCGTGCGCCCAGATCGAAAGATAATATAATAAACAAACCCTCCTTCACGTTTTGTCTATGAGAAATCAGAAACTTTGGCAGTGATAAACAAAGGAGATTAAGGGGATGTGATCGTCCCCACTTGGGAGCCGTTCCTCGAAACTTGTCCATCTTGAGAAGTAATTGAGCTATCTATTAGCATTTGTTGACAAACTATGCACCCCCCCAAAGTTTATTCTCATTCTGTTTGATTTAAGGATAGCAAATGAGTTTTCCCTGCTTGCCTTTAACAAGGCCTTTCCTTTACTTTTATGCTTAGTCGGTTGTCCCACTTCCTTCTTTTCCCAAAGAGAATAGACACTTGATGCTGATGAGGATTCATCCTTATAATGCTGCATGAAGTTTTGCCATGCCATATCATTGTTGACATTATCTTTTGATAAGTAAGTTGTTTGCAAAAGCTTTTTCCAAGCAAACATCTTCCTTTCGTGTTAGCATTTGCACTTCATGACTAATAGCATGTGATACGTCCAAAACGTATCTATAATTTCTGCTTGCTCCATGCCTCTTTTGTGTGATATTACTATGCTATTGATGAACTTCCATACACTTTTGATCATATTTGGACTAACCTATTAACTCAGTGCACCCCAGTGCCAATTCCTGTTTTCTGCTGTTTTTCTATTTCAGGTTTCCCCCATATAAAAAATGCTCCAAAAATTCGGGAAAATCCAATAAAAAATCAGCGTAGAAGAAGCTTCGGGAATCACGGAGGGGGGGGGGCAGAGGGGACCCACCAGGGCCCCAGGAGCCCTCCCGGCGCGCACCAGGGTGGGGCCGCGCCAGGGGGCCGCCTGGACCCCTGGCTGCCCCCCTTCACCTATATATTCCTCGTGACGAGAACCCCCCGACACGGAAACCCTTTTTCGTGATCTCTCCTCTGTTCCTCTGTCGCCGCGCTTCCAAGATCGGGAGCACCAGAAGACCTCTTCCCGGCACCCTGCCGGAGGGAGGAACCACCTCCGGGAGCTTCTCCACCACCATGGATGCTTTCCGGATGAACCGTGAGTAGTCCACTTTGGACCATGGGTCTATGATCAGTAGCTATGTGATGTTCTCCTCCCCTCTTTGTTCTTCATTGATTAGACCTCGTGAGCTGCCCTACATGATCAAGGCACATATGTAATATTTCTGTTGTTGCTATGCTGAGTTTGCTGGGATCCGATGGATTATGAGATTATGTTCAGATTGTGTTTGAGTAATATATTTGATTCTCCTCTTTTATATTTATGTTCTTGAGTATTCTTGCATGTTCTCCGTTGCTGTTTATTGCTTTGGCCAAGTAGTAGGTAGTGACTCCAAGAGGGAGCGTTATGCATGATTGTGGGTTCATGCCCCCCGATGACTAGCTTGAGTGACAGAAACATGAGTCTAGGGGATGTGTTGTTTCCACAAGGGGGAAAACAACGGTTCTTGTACTTGCGGGTGCAAGGATTTTTTACTTTACGCAAAGTTCTTTAATGCAGTTGTCCGTTGCTTTGAGTTTACGCATTGGGTGGGATTCGCAACTTAATACCAGCGAGATGTTCTGGATAGATATCTCAAGGTGGATGATTAGTAGGTAGATGCAGATGGATTTCGGTCTACTTGTCTTGGCGTACCGCCCATGCTTTTGAGCCTCTTCCTTTCTTTATAGCATAATTAGAATTGGTTTGCGCACATAATCCTGTCAATTGCCCAGCTGTAATTTGTTTACCTCGCATGGCTGTTTTATCGTCTTTTGGGAGAGAGACATCACTAGTGAACATCATAGAACCCCGGTCCATATTTCCAACACTGTTTACACTATCAATTTACTTTCAGTATTTACTTTTCTGTAACTATCACTATCATTATTATCCCGTGTGTTTTATCCTTTGTAAACAACAATGCCGGAGGAATTGACAACTCCTCTGTTCTCGTTGAGAAGCAAAGTTATTTGTTGTGTGTGTAGGTCCAGGTCAAGGAAGCAACTTTTGTCTAAAACGGTGCCATTGTTTCCTTGCCACCTACTTGTCGATCTTGGAGTCCTACTGGTCGATCCTCAACCTTAGCATCTTCGCTAAGGGAAACTTGCTATTGTCTACATCTCAACCTTCCACTTTGGGTAACCAACGAGGGGGCGTTAATTCGTACCATCAAAAGCAATTTCTAGCTCCGTTGTCGGGGACTCCACTCTTCAAGATAGGGTAGTTGCACAATATCTTTTATCTTTGCTTTTTAGTCTTGTTAGTTTACCTTTCAGTTTTTTCTTTTGTGTCTTTTATGAAAAACCAAAAAATAGTTGCTACCTTTCTTCTTTGTCTTTCTCTGCCTACTGATGCTATCTTCACCATGGGTGTGGAACCACCTAAATATGGAAGGATGGACATGTTTCACTTGGATCGTCTTCGATCAATTTGTGCTCGCGCTAAAAACCCAACTGAATTGGTTGAGGGAAAATCATAGGATGAGCATGCTAAATATACACGACACCGACTATATCAAAAAGGGAAACACTTATGGGACCAAATACAAACTTCTTATTGCTATGCTGAGTGTTTATGCCACATTTATGATTTTACTTGCTGCTCTAATATAGAGCATAAACACCTTCCTTTCCAATGTGAGTTTAACGAAAATGAGATCCTATCTTCTTATGCCAAATATGTTTATGATTACTTTGATGTTGAAAAGATTGAAGAGTTTGTTGCTTTTAAAGGTGCTTATGAGATCGCTTCTTTGATTGAAAAGTATCACGATACTATTTACAAATCTAAAAACTTTGCAGTTCTTGCTTATTGATTCGAGAATTATACTTCCAATTCTTATATTTAGGATTTTAAAAATAAAATGTTTGCTGCCCTAGAAGAGGCTAATGATTGCTTTGATGAGGAATCCCATGATTCCGAGGACTCACTTGATACTTCCCTTTCTGATGAACTTATTACTTGCTTTGTTGATGGCCACGATGCGAATATGGATTATGCTTGCGAAGATGAACTTGCTATAGTTCCTTATGTTAAGCATGAAATTTTTTCTATTGCACCCACACTTTATTGTCCTATTATCCTTTTGAAATCTCCAACTCATATTCCGGAGAATTGTGTTCTTAGCAAGGCTCAATGTGATGGGTTGCATTTATCTTATGTTCCTGAATACCGTGTTGAAAACAATACACGTGTGCTTGCAAGGTGATGAACAACATGATTTATGTGATAGTTATATTCTTGATGTTGTTCATGATGCTACTGACAATTATTTTGAGAGAGGGAAGTTTGGTTGTAGAAACTTCCACATTACAAAAACTCATCTCTTTATGTTGAATGTTTTAAAGTTGTTCTTGTTCCACCTTCCTATGCTTATCTCTTTGTGCTTCTTTGATTTATTTTCTTACAAGTTTCCCATGCATAGGAAGTGGGTTAGGCTTAAATTTGTTTCATATTTTCTTCTTGATTCTCTCTGTTGCTTCAAGTCCTTATTCTTATGAGAGCATCTTTTATAATCTTTATGCCTAGCTTAAAGGCGTAAAAGAAAGCGCTTTCGGGAGGCAGACCGCAACGAATTTAGGTTTTCCTTTTTGTTTTTCTTCTTTTTTAGTGGTCTTGATGGTTGTTACTACTGTAGCAACATCATTGTATCTTTACCTTTCAAGCTTTGTGCCATTTATAGCCTCATATGACAAGGGAAGTGAAAGTTGTGACATGCTGTCCAGGAAACAGATTATGTCCTCGTGACTAGAAAAAACATGGAAAAATCCCAGTTCATCTTTTTGAGATGAATTTTTTACACAGCGTGCTCTATACAATTACGGAACTGTCGTATGTTCTGAGTTTTTTTATTTGAGTTGCATAAGTATCCCTAAAAAATTCTTTACTACCTTCTGGTCTGTTTTTTACAGATTCTATCATGTTTTGCCTTTTCTTCGTTTTGCAAACCTTAAGCTTGATTTTTTTGTGCAAAAACTTTTTGGCATTCTTGAGAAACAGTAGATATTCAAGATTATCCTTATTTCCAGTAAGGAAAAAAATATTTTATTATGGGTACTAACCTCGCTTATCAGATTATGATGAGTTATGTACGAAGGGAGTTTTCAAGTGTGCGAGGGAAGATGATGAAAGAAGATTCAGGAGTGTCAAGCGTTCAAGCTTGGGGATGCCCCCATGCATCCCCAAGAAATATTCAAGGAGACTCAAGCGTCTAAGCTTGGGGATGCCCCCATGCATCCCCTTCTTCATCAACAATTATCAGTTCGTCTCTCGTTTCACTATATTTTTATCACTTCATGCATTATGTGCTATGCTTGGAGCGTCTCGCTCTTAGGTTTTTATTTTTATTTAGCTTTGCTTTCTATTCATAAAAAGTTAGAACCCAGATTTCTTTGTGTGGGAGAGAAACACGCTCCACTTCCAAAATCTAGAACACAACATAGGACTTTTCATGCTTATCTTTGTTGTGTGTGTTCTTTATCTTTTTCATAGCTACTGTCATGTTTAGCTCTTAGTTTTCATGTTTATCTTTTCAAAGAGCTTTTGTTTAGTTTGTTGCTGGAACTATCTTGAGTTTTCATGTTTATCTTGTTAAGAGAGTTTGCCTGTTGCACTGAGTTTTGTGTCTTGACTTGAAGTAGGTAATTGAGGTTGCTATTCTTTTGTAGTAGTAACTTGCAATAGTTTTGAGGTATTGTTTTGAGTAATGTTTGGACTTTTGTTGTCAAGAGCTTTAGCCTATTAGTGATAGATGTCGTATTTTGGGAAATACGTGTTTATTTTCAAAGCTTACAAAATTAGTTGAGAACTTTATCTACTAGATGGATCACTACTCTTCTGAGGGGTCGAATATTAGAGTACACTCACGTACCATGAGTCGAGGATGCGCAAGGATAACCAAACCCCCATACACTCCTCCTCGGGGTACTTGTCTCTTTGTGAAACCTCCTTATTAGATTGAGAGTTACCGATAATAAATGCATGAGTTCTTCGGACTAATGTGAGTATTCGAAAGTTGACACTTCCACCTTCCCATATTTCTCTAGCCTCTCATGTGCCGTGCATTGCTTTCTTCTCACTCCGAGAGTTGGCGTCCACCTTCGCCGGTACATCCAAACCCTTGGCATGATACGCTCTGTCATCATAAACTTCCTTATATCCTTCCTCAAAACATCCACCATACCTACCTATCAAGGCATTTCCATATCCTTTCCGAGATATATTGCCATGCAACATCCATCTTCTCATGACTTGAACTTCATGTCATACATGATACTTGCTTGATCGATGAGCCACATGCTAGTTGGTAATTTCCCTAATCATTGCTACATGACACGCTAGTATCATTGCATATCCTGCTACACTGGCAGAGGCATACACTTGCATACATCATGATAATTACATCTTCTTTATGATATGAGTACCTTGTAAAGTGTGAAAGATCTTCTATACTTTTTGTAATATTTAGAGTGTTGCCCTTAAAGTGAGGAAAAGATCCCAAAGTGGACAAATTAAAAGATCCCAAAGAGGAAAAAATTAAAAGATCCCAAAGAGGACAAATGAGAGAAATAGAAAGAGCCATTGAGGCCACCCAAAAATACAAAAAAGAGAAAAAAAAGAGAAAATAAAAATAAAAAGAGAGAATGGGACACACTACTATTCCTTTTGAGAGATCCACACTAGTACTTCATCCTCTATCTTGTACTCCATAGAGATTATCATTCATGCATATAGCTATGTGGGGACCTTCACACTAAAACTTGGCTTGTATATTCCAATGATGAGCCTCCTCAAATGAGCTCTAGGTCTTCTTGAACAAGCAAGTTGGATGCACCCCCACTAGTTCCATTGGATAGCTTACCTTAGCTCATATGTGCATCCATTGCATGGAAATCCCTACTCCTCACATCATATCTATCATTTGGCTTTCTCTCGCCTATGATTTTCCTCATTGATGTGAGCCTTTCACACCTTTTTGTCTTCCTCCTCCATCATATTCTCTCTTTGCCATCCTAAGTGTCAACTTTCTTGCTTACGCTCATCCATTGCATGAGTGCTTAAAATGTCTAAAAGGACTAGATCATTTTGACTTGTACCTTGCTAGTGGTCTGGGGATGAGTCAAGATAAGATTCCAAAGAAGACCAAGTGTGAAACTTTAGTAGATTGAGTTCTCAACACAAAAAAATACTTTTTCTCGTATATCCCTATCCCCTTTCTTGCACGCAAACACCATTTGGAGACATTCGAGTCACGGACAGCGAGAGCTCTTGCACCTTTATGTTCTTATGTTGCTTGTTTCAATGCTACATATAGACTCTTGCCTGTTATGACTTGAATTGAATTCCATGCCTTGATTTCTTTACTTAAAGGTTCTTTTATGGTTGTTAGCATGTCACCACAGAAATTGTGCTTTTATCATTTACCTACTCGAGGACGAGCAGGAATTAAGCTTGGGGAAGTTGATACGTCCAAAACGTATCTATAATTTCTGCTTCCTCCATGCCTCTTTTGTGTGATATTGCTATGATATTGATGAACTTCCATACACTTTTGATCATATTTGGACTAACCTATTAACTCAGTGCACCCCAGTGCCAGTTCCTGTTTTGTGCTGTTTTCTATTTCAGGTTTTCCCCATATAAAAAACGCTCCAAAAATTCGGGAAAAATCCAATAAAAAATCAGCATAGAAGAAGCTTCGGGAATCACCGAGGGGGAGGGGAGAGAGGGGACCCACCAGGGCCCCAGGCGCCCTCCCGGCGCGCCCCAGGGTGGGGCCGCGCTAGGGGGCCGCCTGGACCCCTGGTGGCCCCCTGGCTGCCCCCTTCGCCTATATATTCCTCGTGAAGAGAAACCCCCGAGACGGAAACCCTTTTTTGAAATCTCTCCTCTATTCCGCCGCCGCCGCGCTTCCAAGATCGGTAGCACCAGAAGACCTCTTCTCGGCACCCTGCCGGAGGGAGGAACCACCTCCGGGAGCTTCTCCACCACCATGGGGTCTTCCCGGATGAACCGTGAGTAGTCCACCTTGGACCATGGGTCTATGATCAGTAGCTATGTGACGTTCTCCTCCCCTCTTTGTTCTTCATGGATTAGACCTCGTGGGCTTCCCTACATGATCGAGGAACATATGTAATATTTCTGTTGTTGCTATGCTGAGTTTGTTGGTATCCGATGGATTATGAGATTATGTTCAGATTGTGTTTGAGTAATATATTTGATTCTCCTCTTTTATATTTATGTTCTTGAGTAATTCTTGCATGTTCTCCGGTGCTCTTTATTGCTTTGGCCAAGTAGTAGGTAGTGACTCCAAGAGGGAGCGTTATGCATGATCGTGGGTTCATGCCCCCCGATGACTAGCTTGAGTGACAGAAACATGAGTCTAGGGGATGTGTTGTTGCCACAAGGGGGAAAACAACGGTGCTTGTACTTGCGGGTGCAAGGATTGTTTACTTTACGCAAAGTTCTTTAATGCAGTTGTCCGTTGCTTTGAGTTTACACTTTGGGTGGGATTCGCAACTTAATACCAGCGAGATGTTCTGGATAGATATCTCAAGGTGGATGATTAGGTAGATGCAGTTGGATTTCGGTTTACTTGTCTTGGTGTACCGCCCATGCTTTTGAGCCTCTTCCTTTCTTTATAGCATAATTAGCATTGGTTTGCGCACATAATCCTGTCAATTGCCCAGCTGTAATTTGTTTACCTCGCATGGCTATTTTATCGTCTTTTGGGAGAGAGACATCACTAGTGAACATCATAGGACCCCGGTCCATATTTCAAACACTGTTTACACTATCAATTTACTTTCAGTATTTACTTTTCCATAGCTATCACTATCATTATTATCCCGTGTATTTTATCCTTTGTAAACAACAAGGCCGAAGGAATTGACAACTCATCTGTACTCGTTGGGAAGCAAAGTTATTTGTTGTGTATGCAGGTCCAGGTCAAGGAAGCAACTTTTGTCTAAAACGGTGCCATTGTTTCCTTGCCACCTACTTGTCGATCTTGGAGTCCTACTGGTCAATCCTCAACCTTAGCATCTTCGCTAAGGGAAACTTGTTGCTGTCTACATCTCAACCTTCCACTTTGGGTAACCAACGAGGGGGCGTTAATTCATACCATCAACATGTTCTTTCAAAAAGTTTCAAACTGTTTCATTATATTTAGAAAGAACAAAAGTAAAAGTTATTAGTTGTCCTTTGACCAAGGATATGTTTGCCATAATTTGATGAGTTTTCTCAGCCCTACTTTTCATTATAATTGTTATTACTTTCTCATAATGGCCTTATGAGTTGAGGTTGCTATTGAGGATGTTTGAATTTGGTGAAGAAACCTTGATGCTTCTTGTCCGTATTCTATTTATCGACACTTCACTCTCTAAACTTGTGGACAGGTTTACCGAAATCATCATTCGCTTGGGGACAAGCGAGGTCTAAGCTTGGGGGAGTTGATACGTCCAAAATGCATCACTATTTTATATAGTAATTTTTTCCTATTCATTGATATATTTCATGTAATGATGTTGTTCTTATGTTGTTTTGGCTTATTTTACACAGTTTGCAACTTTCCGGTGCCGAAGCAGTAAACGCAGGATTCGGCGATAAAAAGTGGACGCTGAGTTGCTGAAGAAGAATACCTCCAAGTTACCTGAAAATCGACGGAGGGCATTTTTCAGAAGACTAACGAAGACACGTCGAAGAGGGGCCACAGGGGGGCCATAGGGTGCCCAGACGGCCACCTGGCGCGGCCCTCACCTTGGCCACGTTGGGAGGGCGCCTGGACCCCTGGGGCGACTCCCGGCTCCCCCCTTTGGCCTATATATCGCTTATTATCGAGAAACCCTAAAGGAGAGAGAGTTTCCGGAATTCCACCGCCGCTCCGTGGCAGAAACCTACAGAGAAGAAAAGACATCTCCGGCGGGCCGATTCCGCCGGGGAGAACACCTCCCGGAAGGGGAGATCATCGCCATCGTCATCACCATCGTCACGGGCATCATCGAGATCATTATCAACATTATCCCCAACATCAGCACCATCTCCACCATCATCCAATCTCACCTCACAAGTTCAACTTGTGTTGTAATCCGTACTATCTATCCTCTCTACTCTACCGGTGTTGATTACTATTGTGTGATGAATGCTATTGAGTTTTGTTGGAGAAATATCATTGTGTCCAGATTGTTTATCTTATATTTATCCCCACTGATCACGATCTCTTTTATGACTTGTGAGTAGTTACTTTAGTTCTTGAGGACATGGGAGAAGTCTAGTTGTTAGTAGTCATATGATGTTGAAGTAATATGTGTTGGTTGATATTTAAGTTGTGTTGTTATTTTCCTAGTGGTGTTTTGTGAGTCGAAAACTCAACACTTCGCCTTATTAAGGACCTAGGGGAATACATTGTGTACAAAGAATGCTTACGGTGGGTTGCCGAAGTGACAGAAACCTGAACCCCAGTTCGCACTCTTTTGCACCAGGGAATAATGGATCAACGATCGTATTGCTATGGTTAGGCTTTTGCCTTAATTACTATCTTGTATTTGCGGATGCTTGCAAGGTGTTTAATCATAAGAGTGCACTTATCATAGTCTAGAGGGTGCACTAGCATAGATCCACCCACTCAACACTTATCAACACGGCACATAGTACCAATACGAAATATGGCGAAAGGACATGACTATCTCTGCTGTGTGTCCTCAAGAACGCTTTAGCCTTTATAAGTTCAGTTGCTAGGCCCCTCCTTTGCTCAAAAGTATTGGGCCACTTGTTACTCGTCATTGCCTTTTACTTTGCTCGCTTTTACCTTTTTGTTGCTTATACCGAAAACCCCTAAAAAGTTATCTTTCAGTTCTTGCAGCTATTTCTTTACCAAAGTAACTTACCAATACCTTCTGCTCCTCGTTGGGTTCGACACTCTTATTTATCAAAAACGCTACAAACGATCCCCTACAGTTGAGGGTCATCAGTGCACTATTTCGGCGAAGAGATGGTAAAATACGAGTGATAGGTGTGGAAAATCAAGGTAATATAAATCTGTAATAAAAAGTGCAGCAAGCAAACATGTGAAAAAAGTGAGCACAAACGGTGTAACAATGGTGGAAACAAGGCCTAGGCGTCATACTTTCACTAGTGGCAACTCCCAACAACATTAACATAGTCTAATCACATGATATTTCCCATAAAACATGCAATGGAGACGTACTCGGAGGTCATTCCTTTGTGGTCAAGAGAGGACGAGAATTATGTAGGGATACAAAAGCACACCTCAGAGTTTGTAGTTCTCAATCTATGGATATCCCAATGTCACTGCGGCCATCCAAAGAGAGTACCACAATCACCACAACATATCTCATGGATAGTCAAACACAAGAACCAAGAGACTCTCAATCTTCAATCAACACACAAAAGAGGAAATCACTCATGAAAATATTCTTCTAATCCATGTCCAATAGACCGTTGTCACCATGGTCTCGGGATTATACTAGATAAGATCAAGTGAGTACATCAAATCCAATACATAGAAGAAGGGGAAACATCATGGGATCACCCTAGATTAACATAGCCTATGATCACAATCAAGATCACATCATGGGAGAGAGAATTGACCACATAGCTACTGGTAGAAACCTCAACCCCGATGAGGGACTACTCCCGCATCATGGAGGGAGGAAGCAACTTCAATGGAGATGAATCCGGGGGCACTTCCCCGTCCCGGCAGGGTGCCGGCACAGGAATTCTGGTCCCCTGAAGCTTGTCGGAGATGGCGGTGGAGATCGGAATCGCTTTTGGAGAAAAGGGGTCCGGAATCAGGGTTTTTGCGATGCGAGTAAAAATAAGGGCCAAGGGGGACCACCAGGAGAAGTCACAGTCGCCCACGCAGCCTCCCTGCTCGGCCCCACCCTAGGCCGCGCCGGGTGGTCGCCTCGGTGACTGGTGCCCCCCCTTCGGCTCTCCTTTGGTGATTCTGGAAGGTTCATTCGCGCTGATTTTTTATATATTTTCCCGGAATTTATTGTGCACTTTAAGTAATGGGAAAACCTGAAATACAAAATTAACAGAAAACAAAAACTGGCACTGGGGTGCACTTAGTTAATAGGTTAGTACAAATATGATCAAAAGTGTATGAAAGTGTATCTAAAACATAGCAATATCACACAAAACATGCATGGAGCAAGAAGAAATTATAGATATGTTTGGGACGTATCATGGTGCACCCCTCGGGATGGGGCTTCATGGGTCCTTGCCTCGCGAGGGAAACCTGACGAGGCTCTGGAAGGCTTGCGGAGGACTCCTGTTGATCTTCCATCGCAGAGAGGACCCTCATGTGGGCAGCGCCTTGCGAGGTGTCTTGCTTCGCGACGATAATGATAATACCAACTCTTAATAGTAAAGAAATCACCTATAACGATAGAAGTGAAGTATAATGAAGATGTTGTGGGCGTTCGAACACATGGGGATGAGCACGCAGTCTCACAAGCCTTGGCGACAAAGACAAGAAACAACACAGCAGGGACACAGAGAGTTACCCAGGTTCAGGCCATCGTGCGGTGTAAAACCCTACTTCTGCTTGTATGGAATTGCACTGGTTGTGTAGTAGTACAATGGGGGTGATGGATTGGATCCTTCCTGAGGTAGTGGCACTGCCCAGTTTATGGACGCTCTTGTCCTCTTCCCAAAATAATGGCAGGAAGGGTTGCCACATAGTAACAAAAGAGGGGGAGAGGTGCACATCCCTATCCTGACAAAGCTTGGTCTTTGCTCTGATAAAGCCACCATCCATGGCAGGGACGTGGGCTTGTTGGTGACTTCCTTCCTGGCGCGCAATGTCATCTTGGTCTTCTTACACCAAAGAGGCAATCTTTGGGGTTTTCTTTGGCCACCATAGCTGTCGGTGTCCTTTAATCACAAAAGAGTATCACAAAAGAGGCAATTATTGCTAGCCACGTTCTGCTAGCATGGTCTTCGTTGTCATCACCCCGCGCAGATGAGCGTGTCACCCCTGTCGTAGGCGCAGGGGCACATGCGTAGCAGCGCACTGCCCCCCTCCCCCCGCCCCCGCGTGATGAAGGCCTCGTGGGGTTGCGCTTCCTAGGGAAGGGGTTTTCACGGGACCTTGCCTCGCGAGGCCATCGGTAGTGAGAAGTGGTCTTCTTTTGATCTTCCCCTTGTGGGTACTGGACCTCGCGGGGTGTCTTGTTGCGTGACTCCCATGGATGGGCCACATCTTAATCCGCTCACCATGTGTTGGTTCCTGAGCCGTAGGCAGACGTCCCGTGGTACCCTGGTTTTCACTGGGCCAACAGTAGCCCCCAGCCCTGTGGCATGCGTGTATCTGCCCATTGGAGACAAAGCGGCATGGGGCCAAAGTGGGCTATCGGGCCCAAGTAGTGGCACGTGGTGACGCGATTGTCCAGGTGTGCCCCCACTTCTCCCACAACGCCTCAGTAACTTCCCATACCATCATAAAGCCCGAGCCATGCACGGCGCAACCGTCACACCTTCCTTCTCTCGCACGACTCACCTCCCTTGCGCTCTACTTCCTTGCATCCTTTACTCATTGCAATCTCTCCGCCCGCTTTGATCTCTTTTCACAACGATGGAGAGCAAGAAGGTGTCCTCCTCCAAGAATGTCAAGGGTGCAGCGATGGAACTGGAGCCGGCGCTGTCGTTGTCCCGCATGAAGAATGAGGAGGGCTTGGGAAGAGTGCACCCGGTGATGGGTTCTGCCAAAAATGAGTGGGGGATCATTGTGATCCAGTTGGCCTCGCTTGCGGTCGCCAAGCTCGACGGGATGATGTTCCCCTTCTTGATCCACACCATCTTCGCTGTCCTTCTGGTGCCCGTCTCCGTTTTCTTCTGCGCCACACCTGACTGAAGCACTGGATGTACTTGCGGAGAGTCTCGTCAGGGTGCTCACGCATGGCGTGCAGGTCATTGAGCGTGAGGGGATGCTCATACGTCCATTTGAAGATGGTGATGAATTGTTTGCACAGCTCATCCCATGTGGAGATGTAAGACTCTGGGAGATTCATGCGCCGAATCCTTCAGGGCCATGCGGGAACTAGCTCGCCATGACCTTGTCGTCACCTCCGGCAGCCTGGACAGCCATGGCGTAGAGCTGTGGGAACTTTAGCAGGTTGGCAATGTCGTCGTAGTGGGATGACATGTCGGGCCAGAACTTTGCCGACCACACCACGCGGCCCAGTTCGTCGTTGAAAGACGGGATACCCTTGCTGATGATGCCGACACCGTTAGCGAGGGTGGTGTAGTTGGTGCCCCTGTTCTGGTAACATTCCGAATGGTGCGGTTCTAGAGACAGTGTTTCTTACTGCTAACCCTTGCTGATGATGGCGAAGCCATTAGCAAGGGTGGCGTAGTTGGTTCCCCCCGTTGTGCTAACATACCGAAGGGTTCGGTTCTGGCAATCGTGTTGCTTATTGATGATCACGCGCACGTCTTGAGGGGTGCGCTGCATGATCTGGCAACTGGCTTCAGGGTTTACGAGGGGCGACGAGGAGGCGCGACGTGATGGAGCGGACTTCAAGGCCACTGGAGGCGTCGGGGGAGGAGCTGGAGCATCCTACTCCACCAACGCGCCATGCGATGACAGAAGAGGCATGGCACGAGAGGACTGTCGTGGGAAAGTCACGGCAGATGTCTTCATTGGAGAATTAGCGCGGAGCCTTTGCTATGAGGTGGATACGAGGAGAGAGTCGACGAAATCACATAACACACGAGTTTACCCAGGTTTCGGCCCCTCATAAGGTAAAGACCTACTCCTTCTTTTTCTATTATTGGGTGTCAACTTCTCGATTACGAGGGTGCGGAATCGCTACCTATGCCTCGAGAGGTTCTAAGTTGAGTTGTCCCTTTGATGTCCCAGGACACCGGCTTATATAGATGCCGGGTCCCAAGGTTTACACAATTCGACTCCTACACGAAGTAGGATCCTAATCTAATTACAAGTAGTTTCCTTGTTCTTCAAGGTAAGTCTATTTCCTTCTAAGCTTCGGTCTTCACGCTTTATACGATCCGGCCATAGATGATTCTTCATCTGGGCCTCCCTCCGATAAGTCGGCCTGGGTCATCTATATGCCGGGTTATGGTCTTGATCTATCCCCCCAGACATTAGCCCCCAAGATTGGCGCGATGCTTTAGCCTCACGACGATCTACCTTACTTCTTCTTGCGGTTATCAATACCGACTCTTTTTTTTAAGTTAGAGCCGACTCCTGTAATTTTCACTAGTGCATTTTATGGCAGCAAATCCCGTTCTCCTTTATCTGTGGTGACTTCTCAAAAAATGATTCTCCCGATTACATTAATATTTCAACCAACATATCATTTTGTCGCTGTGGGAATTAAGGAGTCTTTCAGTTAGGGAGTTGCTCGTGGCGCCTCCATTTTCGGAATATAATCCCTATAAATGGCCCCTCCGAAATCAGATGCTTTTCAATCCACTCTAACCGTTGCCTCTTCTTCTTCTTTCTAGCACACCGGAAACCAATCCCTCGACTCTCTCCACTGTTATCTCGAGCATACTCTCCAACTCCGGCCGTGCAAAGAAGATATGGCACCCTGCCACTCTCGTCCATCGCATGAGTAAGTTATCCCTATTATTCTCTTGCTTACCATGACCTGCCTGTTCATGTCACCATTGCTGCTTTTCCCTTGAGCTCGGCAAAAACGATATGAACAATGACAACTTGTATAGATGCTGCAGATTGGCTATAATCTATCCACGAATCATCTTTAAGTTTGTTGGTTAATTTACGGGTGCCCCGTTCAGATCCATTTTCATACATATCACAATCATTTAAGTTTCCCGCAAGTATCGGAATAAAGTCTTCTTTTTCGCATATATTTCTTAGGTTTGTAGATCCATTTTCCTCACCTCTTTGCGTGAAACTTGTTTATGCGTAACCTTTAGCTTCTCAAAATCTGGCTTGTAGACTGGAAATTCAAATCTCGTTATAGTTGTAGTCGCCAATTTCTCATCCGACTTAGTATATTTATAACTCAGGTCCTCCCTTTCCACCATGGGAAGAAAACTGCCGGTACGGGGCCTAAAGGCAAAAAGTCTCAAACATAAGAGAAGCCGACTCCTAAAAAGACTTTGGAGGCAAACTGTATGCGGTCGCAGATGACCGAGCTCAGACAGCAAGAAATGGAGAAATCAGGGATTTTGCCTTCCCAGAAGGAAATCCAGTGGCGTGCTCCGGGAGAGGAGACCCGGCCACATCCTAGATAAGGCAAAGTAGTCACCTTTGCGGATGTCTATGATGCCCGTGGAGAAAGCAGAGACGATTGTTGCGTCAGAGCGCGCAAGATCTTGTTGCGGACCTGGCTGAAGCATTGGATGTACTTGCGAAGCGTCTTGCCAGGGTGCTGGCCCACAACACAGAGGTCATTGAGCGTGAGAGGGTTCTCGTACGTCCCCTTGAAGTTGGCGATGAATTTCTCGCACATCTTTCCCCACGAGGAGATGGATGGTTCAGGGAGGTTCTGTTGGGGTTCGCACCAGAAAACACAAATTTTTCTAACTAGCGGTCCCATAACCCAAGATCTAGCTAGCCGTATTACCGTAACGGAAAGTAGTGCGGAAATAACATACCTTGGGGTGTAGTCCGTTGCGCGGGAAACGTTCCTACAAACGTGGTTGATGTAGCCGATCAAGTTTCACAGCCCCCTGGCTGTGTTGAGCACCCGGATGGGTGTAGTTCCACACGTGCAGCACCTCGTAGTACTCGCACACGTACGAGACTCGATGACGACCTCCGTTCTCCGATCCAGCGAAGGTGGCGGAAGCAGACCTCCGGGCGGAGTTTCGGCAGCACGACGGCCTCCGATTCTAGCAGAGAAGCCTCAATTCCACTATAGGCTCACACTAGGGAGCCCACCGTGAAAGAGACAAGGGAGGGGATAAGACCGGAGAAAACCGATCTCAATTTGGAGTAATATTTATTTTCTCACGAATTTCTGTGTATTAAATATGTGCACCCTGCCCATCTATATATAGGCAGAGGGGAGGGAGTCAACCCCTCTCCCTTAGCAATGTGGGACTAAAGTCCCTTTGCTAAGGGGGGGTTGCCGGCCAAGGGGGGGAGGGGGCGCACCCCTCATGGGCCCTAGGGCCCATGGCGCCTCCCCCCTCTTTTCCTTTTTTCTTTTTCCCTTTTATTTCCCCTAATGGGCCTTTTTCTCCACTAAGGCCCATTGCACATATTAATTAGAAACAAAATGATTTTAATTATTAATTCAATTAATTAATAACTAAAACATAATATTCCATCTCCCGGTGCTCCGGAACACCTTCCGGTTCACTCCGAACTTGTATCGGTTCAACACGGTACTTCTCCGATATTGTTTCCTTTATTCTCTGGTTACTCCGATGGTTCCGAAAAGGTCTCCGATTTCATCGAGCCCTTAAGTGTGTTACCCTACGGTCCGAGAACACTCCAGTCATGATCGAGATGAGGCTACGGTCAATGATCATCAGCGGGACCTGGATGCCCATAATGACCCTGTGCATTCCGGATATCAAACACCGATTGGACCTTACGTCGTATAGCATTCCCTTTGTCAGCGATACTGGATTGTTCTGAGATTCGATCAATGACATCCTATGTCTGGTTCAACCTCGTTCCGAACTAATCCTCATTCACTCGTTCCCGTGATATTCATCCCCGTGACCTAGTCCCACGCTGCAGCTTTATGGATGGAATCTCACCGAGTGGGCCCAGAGTATCTATCCATTATATGGATTGAAAAATCCCGCTCTTGTAACAATACTCCTCAACATATCTCCACGGAATACCTAAGATACAACCGTTATGACTCGCATATTTCAGTCAGGTGGTGGGATGTAAGTCAAAGCATCCGGGAAGATAGTAATTATGCACGTACTCACGGTCAAAGGAACGGTCTACCACGTTCTGTAATTACAACACTGAACCTTCATAAGATTTGATCATGCTGTAATGCTTACTTTGGGTAATGTTCATCACGTCACTTAAACAGTGAGGTGTCCTCATATTCAAGAGACTTAATTGTCCATGATCGCGAAACCACGACCATCATGTTGACCATGAACTAGTTATCGATGTAGAGGCTAACTAGGAACTCTGGGGGTTTCTATACCACACCTGCATCATTGTTTCACTGACGCAGTTCTAGCACGGTATGAAACTGGTTATGAACTTGCTTAGATATATTGGAATAATCATATATTATTTGCCTCTAGAGCATATATCCAACAGTCTCCCACTTGCACTAGAGTGCTAATAATCTAGCCGCATTTTTTCCGATCATAATCATCTTATCACATAAGTGTGTCATTGATCATGCATGCTCATGGAAGAGGGTTCGTCAACGAACTGCACCAATTCAGATTCGTATGTTTCCTTTGCAACTGGTATAGGTCAAAAACTCTTTTGACATACCACTCATTATCATATAATGGTTGGATATAAGTTTCGCGGGAGAGTGAGACTATTATTTCACAGTATCCTCCAATGATCTCTTGGTCCAGTCTTTAGAAGACTCATCCTTAGTCATATATACTGGGAAATACACTCAGCCAGAAGTCCAATACTTCTAACGCTAAACTTTTATCCATACGTCTACTTTCTTAAGTAGTATTAAGTTTGTAGTGCCGTGAATTTTGCTCACATTTCTTTCATGTCTTTGGTGATGTCTCTAATTCCATATAGACCCATAATATGGCTTGCAATTGTAATCTTGCATTACATTCAAGTCTATTATCCTGTCTATAGTTTAGAGAATAGTCCTCAGTATTCCTCATATACTGAATGCATGGACTTTTATTCAGATTCTGTGTTTTACTCCTAAAGCACATCGGAATCTGTTCTTCTTCCAAGAACTTTTGAGTCATTCTGTTGTTGGATTCACAATGCATGTTATATGGTAGAATCATATGTCAAGAACATATAAGATCACATGTCCAGTACATGGTGCATCTCTATTCTTCCATCAAGACATTGCTTGTGATATTTGGATTTCATCCATTATATAATTTCTAGCCACAAGAACATGTTTCTTGTCTTGGAAGATTATTCCAACCTTCACTTCGTTTCATTATCCGTATCTTAATCTACTCATATAGATTTCAACGTGTAATGTGTTGGTATTTCACATAAAAGAAGATTCTTGCAATCTTGTATTTTATTGGCCTTATGCTCTATATATATCATAATGCACATATGTATATAAGACGATTCTCTATATACATAATCAATGCATATCCATATATATACATATGAGATCATTCTTCACACATATCAATGCATATATGTTTGAGACAATGATCATGCTCCCACTCAAATATATCCATCATATACTCATATATTTGTGGTTCAGCTTTCATCAAGTCATTTTATTGTTCACTATGTCTCACATAATGACAAAGCTTCCAAAGCTCCCACTCAGAAAATGCCCTCTGCATTCCAAGTTTTCGGGAAGTCTTCAAAGCTCCCACTCAGTTTCATGAAACTGCAGGCCCACTCAATATTTTGGTCATCACAAAATCACTTGATCAAATCAAGGTTGAGGGTTCCTGTCTTGAGGTACTATAGTCCATCCTTTTAACGAAATAACCTTTGTCATGCCCATTGCTATTCTCTTTCAAATCCCAAATTTGACTGAGATGCAATTTCAGGCTATGGTCCATCGTAGTGTAAATGAAATATTTTATTGATTAAAGCATTCCTACGTTTCCGTAGTCAATCACCATTGAACTTTGGTCATGACCAAATAATGCCTTATGCCCATTACATTATTCTCAATAACTCTCCAGTTTGTCGAGAATTTTAAATAACCAATTTATTTCACAGGACGTGAGCCATCCTATATGCAATTCAATATTATTTCATTTCTCCTCATGTTCTAGGCTACCATCATTCCTTTGTGTCTTCAAGCAATGTTATTCCCTATTTTTTATTAAGAAGACTCATGATTATTGTTCTGTACAGAACGTATTCATGACAACCTTCTAAATTCAACAATGGCTTCAACTCATATACCAAGATCAATTATCTTTGGCATATCCTTCCTTATATAGCGTCATTACAGTGGAACACGCTTCCGTTGCAATACTCTGATATTCTGAAGGCAAGGTCCAATACCCCGGTCAAAGTTTCCATTATCTCCCATTTGATCCGTGTTGAGAGACTTCTTCTCTCATTACCAATCAAGCAACACACATTTTGCTATTCGTGGAGAATATGTAATTTCAATTGCTTGTAGTTTTATTACAAAGAAAATTCTTTCTTTTAAGAAACCTTATAACACCATCAGTTATGGAGCTATCATGTCTCGTTAGATTCAGGATGGTTTCCTATTCATGAAGTGGGTGTTTTAACTTAATGAATTAAACAACCTTATTCGACAATAACTATAGTGCTAGGGGAAAGAACGTTTAGACCATACTACGGTTTAGTACGACTACGAATGGTTTAAGTAGTCTAGCACTTTCAACTTCCATCGTAGTTTGTGGTAAAACTTCCACAAGTCTCCCATTATGTCAATATCAATACTTATCACTTCGGATCGTAGCGTAGTGATATGTATCCTTGTATTCTCACTTCTCACTGTGATTCCTGAATCTCAGTTTTATGATCTCAATTGAATACAACTTTCAATTAATCATATGAAGTCTTTAATGATGACTCTCATGCCCATTTAGTACATCATTTATGTATAATGATTGGCACAAGTTCTACTTGCTAGAACCTTGTCATGATTATATTTATTGCAGAGGTTCATAGATCGTGTATCTAATCCATCTCATACAATCAAGTTATGATTTTCATTCGATAATGAACTCACAAGTTAATAGATCATACATTTAATGAATTCATCAGTTATGAAGTCACCTCATGTAATCAAATCTTTGACTTGTTATAATCAAGACAACTTTATCATTAAAAATTGAATATTTCTTGACAATAATAGAAGTATTATAAATGCTTTCTATCATATCATAAATCAAGACGTAATCAAAGTATAAGCACACTTTTATTCATAAATATGGAACAACTGACTTGTCTCATTACATGAATAACTTTGTCTCGCGAGATGCAAGACACACAATTAAGTGTTCATACTATAATGCTTACATAAGATTTATCTAATACTCTAAGTATCTCCTATGATAGATATCTTGGAGGAATCCATGATGGCCATCAACTGACTTGATACCAATCAATCCTTGATTTCACCTCTTCCCGTCCATGCAACGGTAGGTCCTGTTTTCATAAAACAGAATAAGTATCAAATACTCATTTACTGCAAATGTTGTATAAGGGAATAAACATTTATAAAGTATATCAAATATATACCTTCTCCATCCACGACTTCTGCATCCTCGATAGGAGCAATGTCTGTGGCCAAGAGATCAGTCATGAAGTTCTGGAGACTCATATTAGCTCCACTTCCGACATAGCTATGAACATAATCACCATAACTCGGAGGGAGTGAGTGCAATAACGTGTTTATTGCAAACTCTTCTGTGGTGCTTTCATTCATTGTCCAATATTCATAGTTGTCGGGACCCGGGGTTAGCGTATGTAATTCCAGTCACGATACAATCACATGGAGAGCCGAGAGCCGTACCCACTTGTCTAAGCAGACAAGGCCAAGCACATAACACTCTCGGAAAGCATCAAACGTGAGGGGCATCCCATCCAGGCCGGATGATCAACTGAGATGGGTCCTCATCACCCGCTCACAAGTCTAAATGATTATGGGTGGTGAAATCCCATACTCATAGACAAGTCGCCTCAACCATGTTATCGATTGAGTCCTAACTCTTACATATACTTACTCCAGCCCGATCACTTAGTCGGGGTCTAGGGCGGGCTCGATCATACAACAAAGTGTGCACGTGACAAAGTCACGAGCAATCTCATCGCGATGCCCCAAGCTGTGCACATCTAAGGGACACTTGGTGTATAAAAGACCGCCAGCCAGATCACAACTAAGGTCTCGAAAACCCATACTAAGACATGTATGTTATAATCATACACGCAGCACACATGCCTAGTATGAACAGCAGGTATCATCACATAACTCTACAAAGTACTCTTTATTGATATACACATAGAGCACACAAAGATCACATGTCTGTGATCACATTACATCATACAACGGAAGCAAATTAGGTCTGAGTACAGACAAGTTTAACAAATGGCTTAGAGAAGCCTTGTACAACAAACATGCCCTTCCACGAGGGACCAGACTGTTGTCTGGGACTATGCTAACTTAATCAACGTCCAGCTTCACGAAGGTGACTCCATCGGGGTCCGGGTTCTCAGCTAAAACATAGAATAAGCAAACGTGAGTACAAAGTCGTACTCAGCAAGACTTACATAAGATCTATACTACTCATGCTCAATTATCAAGGTAAAGGAGGTGGGGTTCAACATGCAGAAGTGCCAGCTTTGACTTGGCTAGTCCTGAACTACGAGTACCAGACTTGAGTTAAGAAGCGTACACGAGTCCACTACATCTCCAACCAATTACACTACTATGATGCCTTCCTCGACTTCCCCACGAAGAAGCACACCATAGCACTCACGCTTATCTTGCGAGTTTTAGAAGTATCCATTCAAGTTGTCTAATAATCAGGTACAGGTTCCAAGTAGTCCTTAACCGCGAACACGGCTATTCGAATAGTTTTGTTAACCTTGCAAGGGTGTAAGCTACACACACATGACCATCGGTTACCGCCAGGTCTCGCCACCGTTCAAGAGGTGACGGCGAGGATGTTCACCATGATGCTTCGCTCACAACCGGTCTATTCCAGGAGTCGACTATCTGAGTTTGACACCGCTCGAGAGTCCGGCCGGATCAACGAAACGGACCCAGACAATTTAGGCAACCGAGACGCCACCTCCGACAGATGGTTTCACTGTCTCATAGATCCACCCACATATCTAGGATGATGCAACATTTCCACTCACTCTTTTTCTATGCATATGTCAAATGGAAGGCCCGAACTAATGTGACTCCTGGACGTCAACACGGATCAAGGTACTAGGCCGAGAGGGGTCAGTGAGCCCAATGTGTGGTTGTACTCTTTGTCTTGGATTACCATACAAGAACTCGGTGCTTAAGGCGGTGTCCAACGAGACAACCCACTGTGTACTCCTACACAGCCTCTCATCGTTCACCTTGTATTAGGGTGGATTCACCGACACAGTTTCACTTTCATCAACACCATGTTCACCATCATCCCGACTCACATCAAAAGCAACCTCATTATACCACTAAGCATGCAATAAGCATTAACAGTTGCAGTGGCCTCATGATATCAATCAACTCCTATGTCAGCTAGGATTGTGGTTTGCTCACTACTGTGACAAGATGATAGGTCATGCATCGGATATGGTTTCAACTATGCGGTAGAATCGATACAAAGTGATCTCCTAAACATGCATAAGCGAGACTGAGATGGAATTGGGATTTTATAGATATGATCAATGGGGTTTGCTTGCCTTGCTGACGATACACGGGTTTTAACGGTGGTCTTCTTCTTCGGGGTGATCACCGTCTCAGCAAAGTTGTTACCGGCACAATCATCAACAAAGGGGGACACAAATAAAGTACAATGCTCAAGCACATGTTAAGTTGTGACATGATGTAAAGGGTACTGATTTGTGTCAAATACAATTTAATTGAAGTATATTGCATTTGGAATGCAAAATCAAACTTCAAATTTGAATTCAAATTAAGCCATATGCAAATTTGCTACTGTTGCCCCATTTTAAAATGGTCAAACATAATTTTTTTTTGCATATTCTTAATCCTTGTATTTTTCTGATAATTTTTCATATATTATATGTTTAATTTGGAGTTAATATGAATTTTCTATGATTTATTTAAGTTTAAATGATTTTCTGGATTTTTCTGATTTCTCTGGAATTCTTTTAATTTGTTTTTCTGTTTATTGCGTCAGCATGACATCATGCTGACGTAGGGGGGCCTCTGACCAGAGGGACCCACTGGTCAGCCTCTCTGGGGTTAATCCCCGTTTTGTTTAAATTAAACAGAGGGGTTGGGGTGGCCTGGGGCCCACTTTCAGTCGCTGGGTGGGCTGATTAGTGGCTAAACTAACCACGGCCACGTCATCCGCCGGCGTTGAGCCGCCGGTGACCTTCCCGCACGGCGGCGTGGCACGCAGACGGCGGCGCAGTGCGCCATCTGTAAAGCTGAGTGCACCGGGATGAAGACCGTGCACTCGCGCACCACACAGACGAGGCTGGCGTCGACGGGAAGCACGGGAGCCTCGCCGGCATTGAGCCTGGGCGGCGGCTGGGCTCGGGTCCGGTGGAAAAGGAGGACGGGGTCACGGGGAGGTGCACGGAGAGGCTGGGAGGAAGTGGAGGCTCACCATGAGCACGAAGCGGAGCTCGGCGTGGCCGGGGAGAGGCTGGCGTGGAGGAATTCCTCGCCGGAATAAATAGCGGCCGGCGGTGAGGAATCGAGGACGGCGTCTGCTCCAGGGCTCTGAGGCTCGATTGGATCCGCGGAAGACGAAGACGGCGGTGCCAGTGCTTCTAGACACGGTAGCTAGGCTTCTCGACGTCGATGGCCACGCTGGTGCGGCGGCGTGCTCCGACGTGAGCTTCGGGTGGCGCAAGAACGGCGAGGAGGAGAGGTAGAGAGGAAATGGCGAGAGGGGGAGTGGACGCGGTGGCCTTCCAGGCGTCTCCAGGCGCCACGAGAAGAGAGAGGGAGGCAGGTAGCTGCCTGGCACGCCCACGGCGGTCGCCGGCGTGCTGCCTTCCTGCCTGTCCTAGGGAGGAAGACGCATGTGCCCTCCCCAGGTGGGCTGGGCTGGGAGGCTGGGGGGGCTTCAGTTGGGCCAGATTGGCCAGGGGGGGTCTTTCCTTTTTCTTCTTTTTTTTTGTTTTTCTGTTATTTTGTTTTGCCTAGAAATAAATAGCTAGGCAATTTTATAAAATGCCCAAACATTTTTATAAATCCTAGGTGACCAGTAGCTAGCCTCATGTAGAATTTGGACATTTTTGAAATTCAATATATTTTTAATTTCAATTCAAATAGGGTCAAATTTAATTTCCAGGGCACCTTTTGAATTTTTGAATATTCCATGGGCATGGGAATGAACCCAAACCACTTTTAAAATGATCAGCATCATTTATAGGAATTTTCAAACTATTCAAATGATTTTTGGAAAAAGATTTTTATCTGGCCATTTATTTAAATTCTCAGGGCTTTTCTTTTCCCCATTTTTGATTTTCTTTTGAAATTTTTACATGATGTAAAGGAATCAAACAACCCTAGCATTTACCCTAGTTGGGGTTCTGACAACTCGCCCCCACTCAAAAGAATCTCGTCCCGAGATTCAGAAGTCGTCGGGAGGAAGGTGGGGTACTCGGCACGGAGGCGGTCTTCTCTTTCCCAGGTTGCTTGTTTCTCGGAGTGATGTGACCATTGAACTTTAAAGAACTTGATCTTCTGAGGGCGAGTGACACGCCCAGCTGAATCAAGAATACGAACAGGGTACTCTCGATAAGAAAGGTCATCTTGGAGATCAAGCGTTTCATGGTCGACTTCGCGGATGGGGTCCTTGAAGCAACGCCTGAGTTTTGACACATGGAATACATCATGTACTCGGGAAAGGTCCGGAGGTAGTTCAAGTTGGTAGGCAACTTCTCCACGTTTAGCGAGAATGCGGAAAGGTCCGATGTAACGTGGGGCCAACTTGCCTTTGATACCGAATCTTTGGGTTCCCTTCAGAGGAGTAACCCGAAGGTAAGCCTTCTCATCCAGATTGTAGCTCTCTTCCCTATGATGACGATCATAGTAGCTTTTCTGACGAGACTGAGCGGCTTTCAAACGATCACGAACAATGCGAACTTGCTCTTCTGCTTCCTTGATCATATCCGATCCAAAGAGTTGTCTTTCACCGGTTTCTGACCAGTTTAAGGGTGTTCGACATCGTCGTCCATAGAGGAGTTCAAAAGGAGCCATGTTCAGACTAGATTGATAGCTATTGTTATAAGCAAATTCGGTGAATGGCAGAGACTTCTCCCAATTCTTTCCGAATGAGATAACACAAGCTCTGAGCATGTCTTCCAAGATTTGATTAACCCTTTCAACTTGACCGCTAGACTGAGGATGAAAAGCTGTACTAAAGGATAGATGAGTTCCCATAGCATTTTGAAAGCTTCCCCAGAATCTATAGGTGAAAAGGCTACCACGGTCAGAATTGATTACCAAAGGAACACCGTGAAGAGACACAATTCTAGAGACATACAAGTCTGCTAACTGGCTAGCAGTTATAGACTCGCGAACAGGAAGAAAGTGAGCAACTTTTGAAAGTCGGTCAATGACCACGAAGATGGCATCGTTTCCTTTCTGGGTTTTTGGAAAGCCGGTGATGAAGTCCATACCGACTTTGTCCCATTTCCACTCGGGAATAGGCAAAGGTTGAAGTGTACCAGCAGGTCTTTGGTGTTCTGCCTTAATGCGACGACAAACATCACATTCAGCAACAAATCGAGCAATGTCTCTCTTCATCCTGGTCCACCAAAATCTCTGGCGTAGATCTCGGTACATTTTTGTGCTACCGGGATGAATGGAGAGGGGTGTATCATGGGCTTCTTTGAGGATGAGTTGCCTTAGATCCCTATTCTTAGGTACTACCAAACAATTTTCAAAGAATATCGTTCCTTTGCTATCAGTGGAGAAACATTTAGCAACTCCGCTAGCAATGTTCTCCTTGATCCGGCGTACACCTCGTGCACGTCTTTGGGCAACTATGATTTGGTCCTCAAGGGTTGGTTTCGCCACCAAGTTGAAAAGAGATCCATGAGGAACAATCTTGAGATTGAGCTTTTGAAATTCCTCATGAAGAATTGGTTGATACTGTTGTAACATGAGGTTGTTACAATACGACTTACGACTTAGTGCATCAGCCATGACATTGGCTTTGCCTGGGGTGTAAGAAATTCCTAAGTCATAATCTTTTATCAACTCTATCCAGCGTCTTTGCCTGAGATTAAGATCTGGCTGGGTGAAAATATATTTGAGGCTTTGGTGATCGGAATAGATCTCACAACGATTACCAAGGAGGTAATGTCGCCAAGTCTTCAGGGCATGAACTACGGCAGCGAGTTCAAGATCATGGGTAGGATAGTTCTCTTCCTGTGGCCACAACTGGCGTGAAGCGTATGCTACCACATGTCTATCTTGCATAAGTATGCATCCTAACCCTTGCCGTGAAGCATCACAATAGATTTTGAAATCCCTTTTGGTGTCTGGAGGTGCAAGTACGGGTGCAGAAGTCAATCTTCTTTTTAGCTCTTGAAAGCTTTCCTCGCACTTGGGGGTCCATTAGAATTTCTTATCTTTCTTGAGGAGTTCAGTAAGAGGCTTTGCAACTTTAGAAAAGTTCTCGACGAAGCGGCGGCAATAGCTGGCTAGGCCAAGAAAACTCCTAACTTGCTTAACCGATTCAGGTGGAGTCCAGTCAAGGACGGCCTGAACTCTCTCGGGATTGACTGCAACACCTTTCGCAGAAATCACGTGGCCTAAGTAGGTCACTTCTGGTAGCCAAAATTCACACTTGGAGAACTTGGCATAAAGGCGATGCTCTCTAAGTTTCATCAATACCAACCTAAGATGTTCTGCGTGCTCTTCTTCGTTCTTCGAGTAGATGAGAATGTCATCAAGATAAACTACAACAAATTTATCTAGGTACTCCATGAAGATCGAATTCATCAAGCGCGAGAATGTGGCGGGGGCATTGGTTAAACCGAAGGACATGACGGTGTACTCGTAAAGACCATAACGAGTAGTGAAAGTCGTCTTTGGAATGTCCTCATCTCGGATTTTGATTTGATGATAGCCTAATCTCAAATCCATCTTGGAGAAGACAGAGGATCCTGCAAGTTGATCATAAAGATCATTGATCCTGGGCAGTGGGTACTTGTTCTTTATCGTCGCTAGATTTAGCGGACGATAGTCTACGCACATCCTTTCTGTTCCATCTTTCTTCGTTACGAATAGAACGGGGCAACCCCATGGCGATGAGCTAGGGAGGATGAAGCCTTTTGCCAACGAAGCATCAAGTTGGGTTTTTAGCTCAGCTAACTCATGTGGGGCCATTCTATATGGATGTCTGGAGATTGGGGCTGTGCCTGGTATAAGATCAACTATGAATTCTACACACCTGTCGGGTGGCATTCCCGACAGCTCTTCAGGAAAGAGATCCGGGAAGTCACGAACCACCGGAATATCTTCAAGGTCAGGAAGGGGAAGCACATTCAAAGTCTGCACCTGGATTCTAGAGCTGGGTGATGTGTAGTCAATGGTCTGGCCTGAAGGATGGGTGAGGTTAACTGATTTGGCCTTACAATCAAGGAAAGCATTCTGCCTTGATAACCAATCCATTCCTAGGATGACATCAATGTCCGAATACTTGAGGGCTATAAGAGAAGCAAGGAATACTAAACCCTCAATTGCAATTTGATTGCCATGGCTTACTCTATTGGTTTGCCACTTTGAACCAGGAGTTTGAATGATCATTGGAGAAAAAATTTCTCCAAAATAAAATCCATGCCGAAGTGCATAACTCTCCGATATGAATGAATGAGAAGCTCCTGGATCGAAAAGAACGGAGGCGGGGACATGATTGACTGGGAGTGTGCCAAGAATGATGTCAGAAGCAGCAGTGGTTTCCTCAACTGAGATTTGGTTCACATAACCACTACTTGTGACTGAAAGCTTTGCTGGGATGGTTTTGGTGGTTGATTTCTTTGAAGGCTTATGACTAGGTCGACGGGGTGCCACAAACACTGTAGGGCATTGTCGGAAGTGATGGCCTGTCAGACCACAAGTGAAACACACCCTGCCTGAATTGCTGGGGGTGGGGTTACTTGGTTGCACATCATCATTCCGGGGAGGAAAAATGTGTTGAGGTGGATGGCATAATTTTGGTGATGGCCTTTGGAGAAGGTTTTTAGGTATGACACTGGTTGGAATCCAAATTCGGCGTTTCTGAGGGGCTGAACTTGAAGAAGGAGCAAGCTCAAGAGCATGCCTGCGGGACTCCTCGAAAATTTCATTGCCATGCTCAGCTCTGAAGTATCTGTTGACTAAATCCTCAAAGGTGGCAAATTCGATGAGGTTGAGATCATGGCGAAGGATGGGGCTAAGTCCCTTAAGGAACCTTGCCTGCTTTCTGGCATCGGTGGTGATCTCATCTTGGGCATACCGAGCAAGACGGTTGAACTCTCTCACATACTCATGAATGGACATCTCTCCTTGAGTCAGATTGCAAAACTCTTCCTTCTTGCGCTCCATTAACTCATCTAGAAGGTGGTACCCTCGAAAGGCATCACGGAACTCCTGCCAAGTCACTAGGTGACCATCTGGTTGCATAGCAACATAGTTCTCCAACCATTCAGCAGCAGCACCTTCCAGAAAGTATGCCGCGAATATAACTCGATCATCGGGAGCAACATGTGCAGTGTCAAGCTTACGCTCGATGGAACGGAGCCAATCATCAGCTTCAAGGGGCTCAGAAGAACATCGAAATACCGGTGGCTTGAGGAGGATGAAGTCCTGAATGCTCACAACCACATTGCAATGACGTGAGGTATTCTGCTCGATGAGCTCTAGAAGACGTGTTTGGTCACGTTGATTCTTCTCAGCTTCCATCATGATTTCCGCCGCAGAAGGCGGTGGTAGAGGTTCATCATCATTTCGATTCCGAACACGGTCTCGATTCCGACGAATAGCACTACGAGTTCCACCTGACATCCTGTGTGATAAAAATCAACAATCAGAACAGGTTGTATGATGGAATCAAAGACAAGAAGGACATGAAGAAGACGAAAAAGATTATAATGCGAAGGCAATGATCCACAGAAACTCGGAATAATTCCGGCAGCATAACGGCTACACCGGGATGGAAAACAAGACAACCTCGAGGAGATTGAACAGAACTTCCTCAAGGAACTCAAAACACGGAGACTGTTGACGACCACAACTATCCTACGGCTACAAGGAAGCACTCAACGAGATGTTCTAGTCAGACATAGATGAGCCTAGTCCTATCATCCCGTAGAAAAGATAAGGGTGACTCAGAACTCAGATCGATGAGGTTAAGGAGAAAAAGAAGCCTTACGTTGTTCCCTTATACCCAGAGTAACTATATAACTATAGAATGCTAGACTCGACTTCGACCAAGGGTTTGATAAGCCTACAGACAATCCTGCTCTGATACCAAGTCTGTCGGGACCCGGGGTTAGCGTATGTAATTCCAGTCACGATACAATCACATGGAGAGCCGAGAGCCGTACCCACTTGTCTAAGCAGACAAGGCCAAGCACATAACACTCTCGGAAAGCATCAAACGTGAGGGGCATCCCATCCAGGCCGGATGATCAACTGAGATGGGTCCTCATCGCCCGCTCACAAGTCTAAATGATTATGGGTGGTGAAATCCCATACTCATAGACAAGTCGCCTCAACCATGTTATCGATTGAATCCTAACTCTTACATATACTTACTCCAGCCCGATCACTTAGTCGGGGTCTAGGGCGGGCTCGATCATACAACAAAGTGTGCACGTGACAAAGTCACGAGCAATCGCATCGCGATGCCCCAAGCTGCGCACATCTAAGGGCCACTTGGTGTATAAAAGACCGCCAGCCAGATCACAACTAAGGTCTCGAAAACCCATACTAAGATATGCATGTTATAATCATACACGCAGCACACATGCCTAGTATGAACAGCAGGTATCATCACATAACTCTACAAAGTACTCTTTATTGATATACACATAGAGCACACAAAGATCACATGTCTGTGATCATATTACATCATACAACGGAAGCAAATTAGGTCTGAGTACAGACAAGTTTAACAAATGGCTTAGAGAAGCCTTGTACAACAAACATGCCCTTCCACGAGGGACCAGACTGCTGTCTGGGACTATGCTAACTTAATCAACGTCCAGCTTCACGAAGGTGACTCCATCGGGGTCCGGGTTCTCAGCTAAAACATAGAATAAGCAAACGTGAGTACAAAGTCGTACTCAGCAAGACTTACATCAGATCTATACTACTCATGCTCCATTATCAAGGTAAAGGAGGTGGGGTTCAACATGCAGAAGTGCCAGCTTTGAATTGGCTAGTCCTAAACTACGAGTACCAGACTTGAGGTAAGAAGCGTACACGAGTCCACTACATCTCCAACCAATTACACTACTATGATGCCTTCCTCGACTTCCCCACGAAGAAGCACACCATAGCACTCACGCTTATCTTGCGAGTTTTAGAAGTATCCATTCAAGTTGTCTAATAATCAGGTACAGGTTCCAAGTAGTCCTTAACCGCGGACGCGGCTATTCGAATAGTTTTGTTAACCTTGCAAGGGTGTAAGCTACACACACATGACCATCGGTTACCACCAGGTCTCGCCACCGTTCAAGAGGTGACAGCGAGGATTTTCACCACGGCACTTCGCTCACAACCGGTCTATTCCAGGAGTCGACTATCTGAGTTTGACACCGCTCGAGAGTCCGGCCGGATCAACGAAACGGACCCAGACAATGTAGGCAACCGAGACGCCACCTCCGACAGATGGTTTCACTGTCTCACAGATCCACCCACATATCTAGGATGATGCAACATTTCCACTCACTCTTTTTCTATGCATATGTCAAATGGAAGGCCCGAACTAATGTGACTCCTGGACGTCAACACGGATCAAGGTACTAGGCCGAGAGGGGTCAGTGAGCACAATGTGTGGTTGTACTCTTTGTCTTGGATTACCATACAAGAACTCGGTGCTTAAGGCGGTGTCCAACGAGACAACCCACTGTGTACTCCTACACAGCGTCTCATCGTTCACCTTGTATTAGGGTGGATTCACCGACACAGTTTCACTTTCATCAACACCATGTTCACCATCATCCCGACTCACATCAAAAGCAACCTCATTATACCACTAAGCATGCAATAGGCATTAACAGTTGCAGTGGCCTCATGATATCAATCAACTCCAATGTCAGCTAGGATTGTGGTTTGCTCACTACTGTGACAAGATGATAGGTCATGCATCGGATATGGTTTCAACTATGCGGTAGAATCGATACAAAGTGATCTCCTAAACATGCATAAGCGAGACTGAGAGGGAATTGGGATTTTATAGATATGATCAATGGGGTTTTCTTGCCTTGCTGACGATACACGGGTTTTAACGGTGGTCTTCTTCTTCGGGGTGATCACCGTCTCAGCAAAGCTGTTACCGGCACAATCATCAACAAAGGGGGACACAAATAAAGTACAATGCTCAAGCACATGTTAAGTTGTGACATGATGTAAAGGGTATTGATTTGTGGCAAATTCAATTTAATTGAAGTATATTGCATTTGGAATGCAAATTCAAACTTCAAATTTGAATTCAAATTAAGCCATATGCACATTTGCTACTGTTGCCCCATTTTAAAATGGTCAAACATAAAAACAAATTGCATATTCTTAATCCTTGTATTTTTCTGATAATTTTTCATATATTATATGTTTAATTTGGAGTTAATGTGAATTTTCTATGATTTATTTAAGTTTAAATGATTTTTTGGATTTTTCTGATTTCTCTGGAATTCTTTTAATTTGTTTTTCTGTTTATTGCGTCAGCATGACATCATGCTGACGTAGGGGGGCCTCTGACCAGAGGGACCCACTGGTCAGCCTCTCTGGGGTTAATCCCCGTTTTGTTTAAATTAAACAGAGGGGTTGGGGTGGCCTGGGGCCCACTGTCAGTCGCTGGGTGGGCTGATTAGTGGCTAAACTAACCACGGCCACGTCATCCACCGGCGTTGACCCGCCGGTGACCTTCCCGCACGGCGGCGTGGCACGCAGATGGCGGCGCAGTGCGCCATCTGTAAAGCTGAGTGCACCGGGATGAAGCCCGTGCACTCGCGCACCACACAGACGAGGCTGGCGTCGACGGGAAGCACGGGAGCCTCGCCGGCGTTGAGCCTGGGCGGCGGCTGGGCTCGGGTCCGGTGGAAAAGGACGACGGGGTCACGGGGAGGTGCACGGAGAGGCTGGGAGGAAGTGGAGGCTCACCCTGAGCACGAAGCGGAGCTCGGCGTGGCCGGGGAGAGGCTAGCGTGGAGGAATTCCTCGCCGGAATAAATGGCGGCCGGCGTTGAGGAATCGAGGACGGCGTCTGCTCCAGGGCTCCGAGGCTCGATTGGAACCGCGGGAAGACGAAGACGGCGGTGCCAGTGCTTCTGGACACGGTAGCTAGGATTCTCGACGTCGATGGCCACGCTGGTGCGGCGGCGTGCTCTGGCGTGAGCTTCGGGTGGCGCAAGAACGGCGAGGAGGAGAGGTAGAGAGGAAATGGCGAGAGGGGGAGTGGACGCGGTGGCCTTCCAGGCGTCTCCAGGCACCACGAGAAGAGATAGGGAGGCAGGTAGCTGCCTGGCACGCCCACGGCGGTCGCCGGCGTGCTGCCTGCCTGCCTGTCCTGGGGAGGAAGACGCATGTGCCCTCCCCAGGTGGGCTGGGCTGGGAGGCTGGGGGGGCTTCAGTTGGGCCAGATTGGCCAGGGGGGGTCTTTCCTTTTTCTTCTTTTTTTTGTTTTTCTGTTATTTTGTTTTGCCTAGAAATAAATAGCTAGGCAATTTTATAAAATGCCCAAACATTTTTATAAATCCTAGGTGACCAGTAGCTAGCCACATGTAGAATTTGGACATTTTTTAAATTCAATATATTTTGAATTTCAATTCAAATAGGGTCAAATTTAATTTCCAGGGCACCTTTTGAATTTTTGAATATTCCATTGGCATGGGAATGAACCCAAACCACTTTTAAAATGATCAGCATCATTTATAGGAATTTTCCAACTATTCAAATGATTTTTTGAAAAAGATTTTTATCTGGCCATTTATTTAAATTCTCAGGGCTTTTCTTTTCCCCATTTTTGATTTTCTTTTGAAATTTTTACATGATGCAAAGGAATCAAACAACCCTAGCATTTACCCTAGTTGGGGTTTTGACAATAGTCCTCCGCCAGGGTCAGGTACATCTCATGCATTCTGTCCAAGTGATCACCAAGGCTTGTGCGTTCTTCCATCTTTGTAGATAGAAACTTGCTTTCTAACTCAAATCTGGCAACTCTGAACTCACGTACGAACATTGTCTTTAGCGTGTCCATCATGTCATATGAGCCAGTGTCCTGAAACTGTATGCCCAAAACCTCTGACATGTTGAAGATCATGACATTCCTGACTACGGAGCATTTCTGTCGGCGAGCATAATGATCAAGTATCTCTTGATCGCCAACATGATCGTCCGGATGTTCTTCCACATGCATTTCTATTGTAAACAAGATGTCTGCTCTCTTGAGCGACGTCCTAAGGCGTGAGTACCAATCAGCAAAGTTTGACCCATTTTCTCTAAGTCTTTCACCTTCCATGAAGAAAGATAGTTCACGTTGCTCTAGTGCATTCATTTTCTACAAACATAATTGCAAGGAACACAATTAAACTAGTTTACAACAATGATTTCATATAATCATATTATATATGAGCTCGCACTAAAACATTTCATCCCTAGGAAGTTTTAGTGATTACATGATCCAGATTCACTGCCCGACCTCGAATATCACACGGCCGACGGGTCAGTTTCAAAGTTAGACAACAACTTGTGCGATCAAATTATCTTATATGTATTGTGACTCATGCTCGATCTTTCGATCTCTAGTATTCCGAGGCTATATCTGCATATGCTAGGCTCGTCAAATTAACCTCCATGTTATATGCTGCTCAGCAAGGCCATATCTGCATATGCCAGGCTTGCCGAACCCAACCTCATGCGAACTCCATTTAATATGTAGGACAACTCCGGTATGTACGGAGCATCAAGCCATATGGGAGAACCTTCCAGGCGGTGCACACTTCGGTAGAATACTTGTGTTTGGCTTTGTTAAGGGATCATCTTATCACATGCTACCGTCGTGTATCCTATACTAGCAAGTTTTAAGATGTCTGAGCTATGGCAACACTAAGTCTACAGTGTCTCCATTTTAGTTTGTTTTATAATGATGATTACTACTTACTAGTAACACATAGCAAAGCTATCACTACATCACAAACAAACAAACAATAGCCCCCACTTAGCAATACAAAGTTTAGACGATCTACTTGTATATTACAAGTTTTACGTGGCTGCTAGGGCTTTCATAGTTAAACAGGTTTTAACCTACGAGTCAACCACAATGTCAACCATACGATTGTCTCTATTACACCCCGCCACGGGGCCCTCCGGTGCAAATGCCACATCCGCTAAAGTAGAGAGACAGACACCCCCCAGCCACTTTATACGGTACAAGCCGCATGTCAAGCGTGGAACCAGTCTCGCGTAAGCGTACGCGTAAGGTCGGTCGAGGGCCGCTTCATCAAAGAATGCCGCAGATGTGAACAAGTACACGTGGGAGGGTAACAATCATACAATCAACGCCCACATCCCCGATGTGTTCTATCCGTACAGTAATACTAAGCATAGACCTAGCTCATGATACCACTGTTGGGGTTCGCAGCAGAAAACGCAAATTTTTCTAACTAGCGTTCCCATAACCCAAGATCTAGCTAGCCGTATTACCGTAACGGAAAGTAGTGCAGAAATAACATACCTCGGGGTGTAGTCCGTTGCGCGGGAAACGTTCCCGCAAACGTGGTTGATGTAGCCGATCAAGTTTCACAGCCCCCTGGCTGTGTTGAGCACCCGGATGGGTGTAGTGCCACACGTGCAGCACCTCGTAGTACTCGCACACGTACGAGACTCGATGACGACCTCCGTTCTCCGATCCAGCGAAGGTGGCGGAAGCAGACCTCCGGACGGAGCTTCGGCAGCACGACGGCCTCCGATTCTAGCAGAGAAGCCTCAATTCCACTATAGGCTCACACTAGGGAGCCCACCGTGAAAGAGACAAGGGAGGGGAGAAGACCGGAGAAAACCGATCTCAATTCGGAGTAATATTTATTTTCTCACGAATTTCTGTGTATTAAATATGTGCACCCTGCCCATCTATATATAGGCAGAGGGGAGGGAGTCAACCCCTCTCCCTTAGCAATGTGGGACTAAAGTCCCTTTGCTAAGGGGGGGTTGGCCGACCAAGGGGGGAGGGGGCGCACCCCTCATGGGCCCATGGCGCCTCCCCCCCTCTTTTCCTTTTTTCTTTTTCCCTTTTATTTCCCCTAATGGGCCTTTTTATCCACTAAGGCCCATTGCACATATTAATTAGAAATAAAATGAATTTAATTATTAATTCAATTAATTAATAACTAAAACATAATATTCCATCTCCCGGTGCTCCGGAACACCTTCTGGTTCACTCCGAACTTGTTTCGGTTCAACATGGTACTTCTCCGATATTGTTTCCTTTATTCTCTGGTTACTCCGATGGTTCCGAAAAGGTCTCCGATTTCATCGAGCCCTTAAGTATGTTACGCTACGGTCCGAGAACACTCCGGTCATGATTGAGATGAGGCTACGGTCAATAATCATCAGCGGGACCTGGATGCCCATAATGACCCCTGTGCATTCCGGATATCAAACACCGATTGGACCTTACGCCGTATAGCATTCCCTTTGTCAGCGAGTGGGCCCAGAGTATCTATCCATTATATGGATTGACAAATCCCGCTCTTGTAACAATACTCCTCAACATATCTCCACGGAATACCTAAGATACAACCGTTATGACCCGCATATTTCAGTCAGGTGGTGGGATGTAAGTCAAAGCATCCGGGAAGATAGTAATTATGCACGTACTCACGGTCAAAGGAACGGTCTACCACGTTCTGTAATTACAACAGTGAACCTTCGTAAGATTTGATCATGCTGTAATGCTTACTTTGGGTAATGTTCATCACGTCACTTAAACAGTGACGTGACCTCATATTCAAGAGACTTAATTGTCCATGATCGCGAAACCATGACCATCATGTTGACCATGAACTAGTTATCGATGTAGAGGCTAACTAGGAACTCTGGGGGTTTCTATACCACACCTGCATCATTGTTTCACTGACGCATTTCTAGCACGGTATGAAACTGGTTATGAACTTGCTTAGATATATTGGAATAATCATATATTATTTGCCTCTAGAGCATATATCCAACAGGTTCATCAGCCACGAGTGTGCAACATCCTTGAAGGCCATGGGGAGCCAGTTGGCCATGACCTTGTCATCGTCGTCGGTGTCCTGGATGCCTACGAGCTGCGGGAACTCGATGAGGTTCAGGCTTCCATCGAAGTGAGGAGGTAGCTCAGGCCTAAACTTCATGGGCCACACGACGTGGCGCAGCTCACGGGTGAATGCGAGACAACCCCCGTTGTACGTGGTGATGCCGCCAGAGAGGGCGGCGTGGTTGTGACAGCCTGCTGCGGCAACGTCTTCGACCACCTGGTCCTGGAGCACGCGGTGATGTTCTAGGGCCACACGCGCATCCTCAAGCACCCATTGGATGATCTGCCAGCTGGTGTCGGCGAGGAGTAGCGAAGATGCACCGCGGGATGGAGTTGTCTCCGACGCGCATGTGCCGCGGTGATGCCCTATGTTGCATCCAGCCGGAGGCTGTGGAGGAGGAGGAACGACGTGCACCGTGCGACGATGGAGGTGCAAGATAGCTGGATGGCGCCAGAGAGGCTCCAGCGGTGTCGATGAGCTTGGGGATGCGTGTGAGCCAGCGGTCATGCCCGGCCTTGGCGGTCCGGTAACACGACAACTCATGTGCCATGAGGAGAGCAGCTTGGGGAGTTAGGTGGACGTTTGGCACCCATGCGAGGAGGCGGAAGTAGTGCGGCCGTCGGATGGTTGCAGCTGCCTGGACGTGTGAAGGGAGGAGGCCTCCTATTCGCCCGCCCTGGGTTCGATGGCAGTGGTGGTTGGTGTTGACGATATGCTCTATGGTGACCCTGCTGCCAGAGTAGATGAACTGGTCGTCCGCTGGGGGCTTAGAGCGTCCTTGCTTCTCTTGATGACAACGACGATGAAGGTAATGAAAGCACGATAGAGACACTGGGAGCTACCCAAGTTAGTGCCACCACGCCATGTAAAACCCTACTCCTACTTGTGTGAGATTTCTTGAGGCAGTAGTGCAATGGTGCTTCACATATGCGAGCTTGGGGAGATTGCCAAGGTTATGCAATCGATGGGAAAATTGGACCGGAGTTGGATCCCTTCTTTTTGCTAGAACCGACGGTTTCGTTTGCTACTACTGATGCATCACGACGGTGACCGTGAACTACGTATTTGTTGGAACCGGCAGGCCACATGCTGGAACGACGAAGTCGTTTGCCGGAATCGGCTCGCACTTTTTATAGAACCAAATTGTATAGGTGTTCGAACTAGCGACGGTGAGCACCGGCCTGCCGGCGAGATGTTGCAACTATCGAGTTTTGACTACGATGATCTACAACCGGCCATGGAGATGGGTTGTGAACGGAAGATCAGGGAGCTACAACCGATATCCGGCGAGATGCGACCGGTAGGTCTGCGAGCTTCAACCAACTACAGCGAGCTATGATCGGTATGCTGGCGAGTTGACAACTTCGTCTACAACTAACCAACCCTTTTATTGGAACCAACATCGGTAATCGCTGCCATTAGTCACATAATGTGCTGGAACCAGATGTGCCCTCATCCGATGCTAGCAGCGTGCACCCATGCGAGCGAGCGTCAATGGCGAATCATCGACGTTGCACACCTGAATGTTGCAACCACCGAACGAAGAGCTACAACCACTGTTGGTCGAGGCTCCCATGGCAGCGTTGGCGCATCTACGACCATTCATAGCAAGGACAGGAAGTAGCCATGGCCGACCATACCGTCGACTACAACCAATACCTATAAAAACTACAACCGTCTAGATTTTTTGCTACATGGCCATTGATTGAAGCTAGGAGGCGGCGATGGTGGAACTGCGACCAATAGCGGCAGGGGTGTTGGATGCTTGGCGGTCAGGTGCTACTAACTGCAGTGGCCGAGGTTTACGACACGTTGCAACGAGGAGGAGGAGATTTTGCAAGGTGGAGGAACTCTGCGCGGATGCGTTCGTGAGGGACGAGATGCGCAGTGAAGACAAGCACGTGACGTCTGAGACAAATCCAATCGTCAATAGCCTCTTAATCGCACGGTGTGAAGTAAATCGGTAGAATACTCGACCAGTGGGCCAGTGTAGAGTAGCACCCATTAAAATATTAACTTCCAGTGCTCGATTTGCGCGGCTGCCTTATGATTAATAAAAGGAGAAATTTATTTGATGCTGCCATGATTAAACAAGAAAATTTTGAACTGATTAGTTGTCATGCGCATATTGAATACTCGTATGTCTACCATGTATGAATGAAGTATACATGAGCTGAATAACACCGAAATACACAACCATGCGTGAACAACATGATGGTGATGATCGCGAACGAATACCCCATGGTGAAGGCATTCATGTCCTGAGACGAGGGAGACAAACCACATAAGAGGTGTAGCGACTAGCCCCGGGGCGGGGTGACAAACCACGTAAGAGGTGTAGCGACTAGCGAGCTGGAGTGTCTAAAGTGGAGGATGCGCGATACAGGGTCAATATGTGGACTGGAGTCAGGAAGAGGAGGGGGTGAAGACAAAAAAGTGTTTCAATAAAAATAGAGGTCGACAAAAAGTATAAGAAAAACATTTTTTTAATCCTTAACCTGCTAGGTAGGCAAAAAATATAGATGATTTTTTTTGTTTTCAAGATTATTAAAAATATATATCAGTAAATAGGTTTGATTAATAAAGAATACCCGAATAAGAGTTTTGTTAATTGATATGTTAAAAAACATGATTGGGATGTCATGTGCTATTGATTAGTAGAAAAACCACAAGCTAGTACTTAAAAAATCTCTTATTGCTTCTGCAAAGATTGGTTTAAATATAATTCTTCCTCATATTCAGAATAATTGGCATTTGTGTTTATTAGACAAGAAAAAGGACGATGGGTTTTCTTTCATAGCTTTCAGGCAGCAGAATGCGATCAGTATTTCCTCCGTTGCTTTTAGGTAAGCAGGGTGCGATGATTTATTTGTTGTTACAATCGTACGGGCATTCTTGCTAGTTTTTATTAATATAAAATGCATTGACAGTTCATTTCAATTATAAAATTATAATATTATTAGTACACAGAGGGACTACATCTCTTATTCACCTCGCCTTCAGCTTCTTCTTGTGCGCAATATAATCCGACCTGCCTATTTGCGCACATTCGTTCGCTCCCTCATAATCTTAGCAACATTCGCTTTTTTTCGTTTTTTTTGGAGTTTTTAGTTTTCTTTGTTATTCATCAGTTTTCTTGGTTTCTTTATATTTTTTCATTAGTTTTTACCTTTTTAATTTTCTATATATTTCTTGTTTTCATTGGTTTATTTATTGTCCTTTTTATTTGATTTCCTTTTTATTTTTAAGTCAGGTTTCCTTAATTTTATTTGTTTATTTCTCAATTTTCATTCTTTTCCACATATTTTTATTAGTTTTTGTTTCTCTTTATTTATATTTAGGTTATCATTATTTTTCTTAGTTTTCATTTTTTCCATCAATTTTATTTTTCCTTTTTTCATAAAAACATTTATATACATGTTTAACATTCATTGAAATATATAAAATTTTTGTTGTGTACATGTTGAATAGAATTTTTAAATCACGAAACATTATATGTCAGCTTTCTACATGCACATTGTAATTTTTCGCATACATGGATAAAACAATTATGCGCATAATTAATATTTTTAAAATATTTATTAAATTTGCATTATGATTTTATGCCTAAATTTTTAAATACACCTTCTAACCTTTAAATATACGTATGAACATTGTTTTTATACATGTTTAACATATTAAAAATACATGACTAACATTTTCATTTTATGATTTATTTTCTAATGTTTGTTCATCTTTTATAGAAACCTTTTTGATACATGGTTAACATTTTCTAATTATCTGATTAATAGTTTTTTCATATCTATGTTTTCATTTATACTATTTCGCATATATTATATATTCAAAATATAATTTGTAGACGTTTAAATTTTTTTAAAAATTTAATGTAATATTATTTGGATAATTATATATATCATAGTCATAAACTTAAACAAAAATTTAACAAGTGAGAACAAAGAAACCAAAATTAAAACAATAAACCGGTTAAAAGAAAACCAGGTTAAAAAAGGCACGCTGGGCCAGCCTATTGGCGGACGTTCTTCAGAGGCTCGAGTGCCCATATATGCTTTTTCTTTCCTATTTTTGTTTTCTTTATTTTCCCCTTTTTGTTTTCTTTTTCAGTGACGCACTTTCTTTGTTGTTTGAACATGTTGTACTTTCTTAAATGCTTATTGAACATTTTTTTGTTATATACTTTCAACAATGTTAAATTTACAATGAACATTTTTCACTTTTTTAATTTTCGTACTCAACTTCTTGTTATATACTCCCTTCGCCCATAATTTTTTTCATGATTTTAGTTCTCATTTAGAACTAATACCTTGAAAGAATTATGTAACGGAGGGAGTATATCGGAAGAACTCTAAATATGTAATTATATATTTTAATATACACTGCATTTATTAATTTTATTTGATTACTATTTTTAATACCCACCAAATAATTTTCAATATAGAATTAAACTTTTTAAATATACATTAAAATTCTATTTTTGTATGATAAATATTTTTTACTACACATGAAAAATCTGGAAAACCGACCAAAAATAAGAAAAACAATCAAGCTTGTTAATAATGGGCAGGCGCAATAGGACGTGCCTCGAGCGAAGGTTTGGCATATTGATGCTTATGGGCGTCTCGTAGCTTCTTGAGGAAGCGGTCGCCTACTGCAGCAGCACTGGGCTGGTCCCACAAAGCGTTATGCTCCAATTCGGGTTTTTTTTTTTGGGTTCCAATTCGGGGGGTTTCTTGTTGCGAACAGATCGTTAAACGGACTAGCGTGGGTGTGAGCTTTTTTACTCAAAAAACAAAAAAAAAACTCAAAACCAAAGCTAGCCTGTCTGTATATACATAAAAATCTATTTTTATATTAAATTTAATTTATAAATTTATTGGGTATTTTTACCACACATTTTTGGAAAATTCTGCAAAATTTCATATATTTCTAAAAATTATCCATGTATTTACAAAATGTTCGACGTGTGTTAGATTTTTTTTCACCGTTTAAAAAAATATGAATGTGACATTTAAATGGAAAAAATTACTTGAAAAGTTTATTTTGCTCTATTAAAAATAGAATTTACATTTTATAAAAAAATCATTTCAGAAATATATTCATGGATTTTTTTTCAATGTTAATACAATGTTCTTGTAGTTTAAGATAAGTTTTCATATCATTCAAAAAAGTTTCAATGTGTATTTAAAACTGTTTGAAACATATATGAAAAATGTTGACACACATGCGTATAAAATATTATTAAGATACTTATTAATTTTAAATGTGTTTAAATTTTTTTTATATATACCAAAAATATACAATGTGTATGAAAAAATAGATATCAAAACATGTATTTTTTTAAAATTGTTTTGTTTTTAAGAAATGTTTTCACATGTAAACTATAAATTTACATTATGTAAAACTAGACATGTGTAAAAAATTAAATAAAAAACTAAAAAAATATGATGGAAATCCCAAAACTAAAAAACAAACAATGCTAAAACAAAGAATATGAGAAAAACTGCAAAACAATTAGTGCAGAAATGAAGAAAAACCAAGAAAATGAGGAAAACCAATGAAATAAATGAAGAAAAGTAGAAATACAAACAAAGAAAAACCAATTAAACAATACTAGGAAAACATAAGCAAAATCAATACAAAATAAGAAGCCAATTGGGGTTTGCTCAAGCAGTCATCCTCCCGGGAGGAGAAGAAAACAAGCTGACCAGTGACGCTGCAACTAGGAGTAAGACTTTGTTTGGTTAATCCTCGGATTGAAGAGGATTTCGGTCAATCCTTTTCAAATTCATCTCAATCAAACATAGCTTAAGGGAGAAATAGACTTCATGCACAAACATGTTAATATTGCTTTTGTAGCTCGGACACCAGGAAGCCCTTTTCAAAAATTATTTTTTCACTTGGCCAGAAAATTTGAAACTTTTTGTGAACAAACATACACATATATAATACACACGTGTAAAATTTCAAAACATTATCTTATCACATCTGACGTGTAAAAAAAGACAAATATGATATTTAGAATGGGATGATTTTTTTAATTGTTGGATTGGAATTTTGTTCTTTTTGTACAGCCTACAAATCATAATATTTTCAAACGAAAATTTACACTTTAGTGCGAAACACATATTACTTTCCATTGATTTTTGTTTAAATGTTTTGAAATGTTTAAATATGAATTTAGGACTTTTCAAAATAAATTATTCCATGCAGGAGGAGCTACAAAAGTCTGCATCCCACAAACATGGTCTTTCCTTTGTTCCAGCTCCTTTAACTTACAGACCGAACCCGCTCTCTGAACATGTTTTTAGCCCCACATTACTTAGCCTTGCAACAATAGGTTAATCTAAAATCTATATAGGGAGATTGAGGGATAGGAAAAATCATCCTCGTTCATGCTAAATTAATGTTTAATTTGGCTAGAATGCAAAAAATATTTTTTCTTCGGTGAAAATTTGTGAAGTTGTCTTCCTTGTGTGCTTTAAAAATGTCATAGTAATAGAAGTGCAGTGCGCGCTTTGCCGCGCCGTTTACACATTTGAATTGTATATGATTTATTTTTATGTGTTAGTTTTTTAAGTTTTAAATTTTTGTGTTGTTTGGATGGATCATTCTTATCGTTCGATCGGAAGATAATTTTTAATGTGTACACATAATGAAGTTTACTATATTGTTGATCATGTGTCTTATGATGGTACTAAATTTATCATAGACATCACTTTCTTCTCGTCAACGAAGACTCACGCCACCCATTTTTTATTAAAAAAGCACATCCATCAAAATATTTCATCATAAAGCTTAAGGTAATAATTTAATAAAATTTTGTTTCCAATTTTAAACTAAAGACCTCAACTGAACGAGGAGACTTCAAAATTAGATAGTTAAGTAAAGTTAAAGATATATTAGTTCTAAAACGCCAAGTAACGTTAAAAAAGAGTATCAAGTAATTGCTTTTATCATAATTAAAAAAAATTGAACGACATCTATTGCATGAACTAAATTGTTTGATCGTGAAATAAATAATGATTTACTATAGCACCGACGTACAAAACATAAAAAAATGTCATTCATTTTTTATAAAAAAACAAATGTTAATAATGTTCATGTAAAAAAACAAAAAAATAAAAGGAAAAAATAATAGCTTACGTCCATGACAAAGGGTTATGACCGAGTCAAAATTAAGTTCTCAATTGACTCCCATGACATCCACCCCTAGGAAGCTTAAAAAATATAGTTTACATACATCACAAAGGGGTATGACCAAATCAAAATTGAATCCTCAATTGATTCTCATGACTTCTACCCCTAGGGGGTTTAGTATATTAGAAAATATGTAATTCAATTGCCATCCTATAATAGAAGAGTTAAAATTTCCATCCTATGATTTGATGAATTTTAAACTAAAATTTACCATGGTTCAATATTAAAATTTCCATGATAAAAGAATGATTTGAGATGCTACAGAAACTAAAATCGCTATGGTTCAACTTTTTTTTGCCATGCTATAGAATGTAAAATTCACATGGTACATAGAATACATTTTCTGCATGGCAGATTTTTTTTTGCCATAATCCAAAAACAAAATTTACCATGCTACATAAAGTAAAAATGCAATGGTCGAAAACATAAATTTGCCATGCATCAAGAATTAAATTTAACGTCGTCCCATAAAGATATTTTCCATGAATAAAAAAGTAAAATGCCATGATCTAAAAAATAATGGTTACATATAAAATGCAATTAAACAACAAAAAATAGCCATGCATGTAAAATCTATTTTTTTCCACCAAGTGAAAAAAAAGAATCGTTAAAAATTTGCCTTGTAAGTAGAACAATTATTTTCAAACTTCTTTTGTGCATATGTTTTCATCTCTGAAATAAAAGCAGCAAAAAAGGTTGGACGAGGGTTGGAAGTTGGAACCCAAGTTGCCTGGATGGTGGGGGCAACCTGACTACCACTGCGCTAATCAAATTCTTTCGCTAATAACTCGGGCGAGTCAATATATCTGCTGTTCGCGCGAACACTTAGTCATGGTTGATGCGGCGACGGAAAAGTGGACGCGCAGATAGATGACTCAGATTACATCGCGCCAAGAGCCAAGAAGACCTACATTTGATCTATATATTTAGGAAAAAAGTTAGACGTGCTATAACTAATTCTTTCTTCCTAGCAAACCACATAAAATAACGAATTATATTTATATGTGATTTAGAAAATTCATTTTTTGGTTGTCTTATCCATAGAGATTTCGTTGCCCTTGCGCTCACCATCGATGTCGATCACGTCCTCATTCCTCCCCTGCTATCTTCCTGCCTCATCAGCACTAAGAGCATCTATAGCAGATTCTTCATAAGTTCAACTCGCAAATTTAGTGTGCGGTTTGCCTTAAAAGATATATGTAGTACGAAAATGAGCGCTGCAAAACAGATTTTTCATCCTGAATGGCATATTTCACAAAAAAGTAGACAGTTCACGATACATACCACCGAAGTACACGCCGGAGATCATCATCTACTTCACTACTCCGCGTGGGGCTTGACGCGGCGTACGTCTTTGGTGGCGGCGCGGAGAGCATCCTCGATGATGCGCAGTACGGTGGTGTATAGAGAGAGGTAACAGTTAAACTGGAGGAAGCGCATCCAAGCGTAGTCGGAGGCCTTGTCTCCGCCGCTGCGAAAGAAAAACAAACTGGATCGGGTGGAGCTACTGGCCCTTCCTCCACGATAGCCACCGTTTCCACCACGATCGCGACCACGGCTCGCGTCAGCTGCCATGGAATTGCTCGCCGGAGAAAAAAGATTGCACCGGCTGGGGAGGGGGGAGTATGGAGACGGTAACCCTAAAGCATCCCGCACTCTAGATATAGAGGTTGAAGCGAACGTTTATAGGCCATCCGCAAAAATTTATGAACCAAAAACAAATTAATGGTTTTGGTAGAAAAAATATACATCCATCAAAACAAAATTTTGATGCCATATGGTGCAGTGGTTCTTCCTGGTGAAAAAAACAAAAGTACATATGACGTTTTGTTACATTTGAAGGCATCATTTGGCGTTTGATTTGTCTTTTTTTCACAGGCCAAAATACTAAAGATTTACACTTGAAATTTTGCATGTGCCATTTGGGTATGACAATGAACACATACCAAAAAAATTAATTTTTTTGGCATTGACAAAATGTATATTTAGCACGCTGGTGCACGTGCACCCCAGAGCCAAAGTGAATATCCCATAGATAAGCTCCTATAAAAATAAGCCCTTAAAAATAAGCCCACTAGTCCTTTTCAGTTTTTTGTTTTTCAGCTTAATTTTGATAAAACTAGTGGAAAGCCTGTACTTCCCTTGGACCAGATTGTGGCTGGCACGGAGGGAGCTTCAGGGCAGGCTTGTGTCGGGAAAAAGGCAGGCGAGGGCCAGCGTCATTAAGAGGGAGGCGGGGGAATACGCGGTTCCTGAGGGAGAGGAGAACCACCGCCGCCCACACACAGGAAGCGCCCAACTGGCCGGCCCATTGGTGTCAATCAACAAGAAGTTGCGTGTAAAAATCCACATTAAAAAAATGTAACGCAAGTGCTACGTTTCGAACAGTACACCTCTGTTCCTGCACGAATAAAGTTTGCCACTGCAACCGTTGGATTTTGAGGAGAAAAATATGTAACGAGAGGTTTGAAAAACTACTGGAAGTAGTGTAACTGAACATTACTTAAGAATTCCAAATAACATTTAAATTACTATTTTTTTTCAAATGCGAACATTTTTTTAAACGTTCATTTAAAAAAAATTGATGATAAATAAAATTTCCATACATCCTGTGGATTTGTAAACAGAACTTGAAAGTGAAAACATAAAACATTACTAAAAAATTAACAATTTCTACATTCCAGAACATTTGAAAATGTAGGCTTTTCTTTTCTACCCGCGGCCCGACAGAAAAAAGTTGTGGTCGGGTCTATACACATGCAGTAGTGGTCGGTTATATGGACATGCAACTGCACCCGGGTCTATGGACATACAGTTGCGGTCAGTTTTATGGACATGCAGTTGTGGTCGCTTCTATGAACATGTAGTTGCACCCGGGTCTATAGACATGCAGTTGCAGTCGGTTTTATGAACATGAAGTTGCGGTTGGTTCTATGGACACGCAGTTGCGTCCGTTCTATAGACATGCAATTTCACCCAGGTCATGGGTGGGGTTTGGTATATCGGTTGCGGATCGGTAGGTGATGTGCAACTTGGTCGCGTGCGGCATATCGGTAGCGGATGGGTAGTTGAAGTGCAACTGTGTCGGTAAAGTGATAAAAACTTGTTGTGGCAAATAATAAATAAAAAAAACGTAAAAAAAACCGGGTTGCAGTTAGTGGTCGACCTGAAACCGTGTCATGGGTGGGGTTTGGTATATCGGTTGCGGATCGGTAGGTGATGTGCAACTGGATCGCGTGAGGCGTATCGGTTGCGGATGGGTAGTTGAAGTGCAACTGTGCCGGTTAAGTGATAAAAACTCGTTGTGACCGGCGTGATAAAAACAACGACCACAAATAAAAAAATAAAAAATACCGTAAAAAAACCGGGTTGCGGTTCGGTGGTCGACCTGAAACCGTGTCATGGGTGGGGTTTGGTATATCGGTTGCGGATCGGTAGGTGATGTGCAACTGCGTCGCGTGCGGCGTATCGGTTGCAGATGGGTAGTTGAAGTGCAACTGTGTCGATTAAGTGATAAAAACTCGTTGTGGCCGGCGTGATAAAAACAACGACCACAAATAAAAAATAAAAAATACCATAAAAAACCCGGGTTGCGGTTCACTGGTCGACCTAAAAACCATGTCACGGGTGGGGTTTGGTATATCGGTTGCGGATCGGTGGGTGATGTGCAACTGGATCGCGTGTGGCGTATCGGTTGCGGATGGGTAGTTGAACTGCAACTGTGTCGGTTAAGTGATAAAAACTCGTTGTGGCCGGCGTGATAAAAACAACGACCACAAATAAAAAATAAAAAATACCGTAAAAAACCGGGTTGCGGTTCGGTGGTCGACCTGAAACCGTGTCATGGGTGTGGTTTGGTATATCGGTTGCGGATCGGTAGGTGATGTGCAACTGAGTCGTGTGCGGCGTATCGGTTGCAGATGGGTAGATGAAGTGCAACTGTGTCGGTTAAGTGATAAAAACTCGTTGTGGCCGACGTGATAAAAACAACGACGAAAAAAGAAAAAAAAGAAAAAAACCCGTAAAAAAAATACGGGTTGCGGTTCGGTGGTCGACCTGAAACCGTGTCATGGGTGGGGTTTGGTATATCGGTTGCGGATCTGTAGGTGATGTGCAACTGGGTCGCGTACGGTGTATCGGTTGCAGATGGGTAGTTGAAGTGCAACTATGCCGGTTAAGTGGTAAAAACTCGTTGTGGCCGACGTGATAAAAACAACGACCACGAATAAAAAATAAAAAAAAATCATAAAAAACGGCTTGCAGTTCGGTGGTCGACCTGAAACCGTGTCATGGGTGGGGTTTGGTATATCGGTTGCAGATCGGTAGGTGATGTGCAACTGGGTCGCGTGCGGCATATCGGTTGCTGATGGGTCGTTGAAGTGCAACTGTGCCGGTTAAGTGATGAAAACTCGTTGTGGCCGGTGATACGTCTCAAAAGTATCTACTTTTCCAAACACTTTTGCTATTGTTTTGCCCTCATTCTTGCATGATTTGGACGAAACTAACCCGGACTAACGCTGTTTTCAGCAGAGCTGCCTGTATGGTTTATTTGTGCGCAGGAAAATGGATTTTAGACGTCCCAGAAAATTCCCAGAAAATTACCAGAAAATCCACGCACCCGAAGGAGCCAGCAGCCAAAAGTGGGACCAGAGGGGAGCTCTGGGGGCCCCAGGCGCGGCCCGGGGTGGGGCCGCGCCCTCAGGTCGCCTGGGCTGCTCCCCCCTCCTCTGGTGCCCTACCGATGCTCCTATTTATCCCCGTGACGAGAAAACCCCAGAACAGAAGTCGTTTTCCCAGTTTCCGTCGCGGAGCCGCCGCCACCCTCTGTTCTTCTTCGGGAGGGCTAATCTGAGGCTGATTTGGCCTCCAGAGAGGGGAGATCGTCGCCATCGTCATCACCATCGCCACTCCATCCATCCTCCATGACTTCTCTTCATATGTGTGAGTAATTCCCTGATGTAGGCAAAGGGGATGGTAGGGATTGGATGAGTTTAATCATGTAATAGTTCGTCAGATTGTTGGGGGCATGTTGCCTATCATCTAGATTGGTGTTTATCTTCTTTGCTACCACTTGTTGTTCTTAATGGTTGTCACTTTGGGCCCGAGTGCCATGTTTTCAGATCTGAACCCTATGTTTTTTCATGAATATATTTGTGTTCTAGATCCTATGTATGAGTTGTATGCACCTATTATGGTTCGGAACCGGCGATCCCAAAGGTGACATCTTGGGACACCAAAGGGGATGGTCCATAATTTGTGGATTCCATGTATCCATTGAGTTTATTGCTTTGTTCCGGTGCTCGTTGACAGGAGCACCTTAAACTCCATAAGTTCCTTTTGCCCCCGTTCGTAGCGGGATGGTAGGACAAAAGATGTTGTGCAAGTTCTTATTGCAAGCACGCACAACTACCTATGGGATACATGCCTATTGTTTGATATTTGCCTAGATGATCATTTCTTTTATGTGTGCCTTGCCCCGTGTTAGAATCTATTATATGTTTACTCTCATCCATGCAGCGCCCAACCATCCATCTCCCTAGCCTACAGTGTTTTCAATCCTGCTGGTCATTAGTTGTTACTTTTTGCTATTTACTTTTGTTGTTACTATCATCACTATCATATTACCGTTACTACTTATCTACCGTTGCAAGCAAGTATATTTCAGGTGCGGTTGAATTGACAACTCAACTGTCAAAGCTTATAAATACTCTTTCGCTCCCCGTGTGTTGTAACACCCCGGGTGTCACGCTACAGTAATCAACTACAGTGATCACAATTATTATTGCTAATCACTGTTGATAATCTCTCTTGCTCAAAATGGCCTGGATCAAAATTTTGTTTTGACCAACTTGGTTCAGTTCAAATTCAATTTCTCCTTTTGATATTGTTGGATGCAATGTGATCATGGATCTTGGTCATCATGAATCAAAACAATTCCAAGCTCAAGTCAATTGCCTTTGAGTTGAATTCAAGTCAAATGCTCATATTGCCTTTGGTGAAATATTAAAACCAAAGTGCAAAATAAACTTTCTCCAAAAAAATATATTGTGAAACTACTTTTATAAAATCACAAATATTCAGTGGACCATGTTACACCAATTTTGGGATTTTATTAATCTCTAAATTAATTGAAACAATTAAAATAGTAGCTTGTTTATTCCATTTTAATCATTTAATATTTAATTAAAATATTAAAGGATTTTATTTGTGCCCAAGACATTTTGTGGCAATGGCTTATAGTGCAACAATAATTTTGGAGCATCTTTCATGCTTAAAAAATGTCTAAGTATTTAAATTAAATACAAAGAAGAAATCACAGAAAAGAAAAATATAAAAAGGAAAAAAGGGGGGAAAACTCCCTATCCCTCACCTAGGGAGAAGCCCACCCTACGGCCCAGCCCACCCGGGATTGTCCCCTACCTCGCTACAGGGAGGAAGGACGACCAGGGCGTGGCGGCCATCCATGGCGCGGCCACCCCGTGGCGTCCATCCGTCGGTCTCCGGTGGGGATAAGTTCCCCCGAGCCGCGCCCCCTCTCCTGCAAACCCTAGCACCCTCTCCGGGCTCCCCTTGCGCCGTTTTCTCCTCCACAGCGCACTGCCACGCCGCGCTCCCCATGGTCGCCGCCGACGTGAGTCCGCGCGGCCAACGGCCACCCCGGAGCGCGCCTTCGTGTCCAAGCTCCTCGTGGACGACTCCCCCACCTCCAACCGCGAATCGACCTGCAACGACCCGTGGACGCCCCCCCTTCTTCCTCTTCAACCACGGCCGCCCGCGACCTCTGCCCGATTCGTGCCACCCCGAGCTTTTCTGGCCACCCCGAGACCTCCTCGAGCTCCACGGTAAACTCCCGCTCCGGTTCCTCCCATCTCCCTCGCCGTTCCGCCGTCGTAGGTCCGAGCCCCACCCAGTCCGCCATTGACAGGAGCCCGAGCTCCCGTGCTTGCCTCGCCACTGCTCAGCCTTGCCCCCCTACCCCGCGCGCGCTCACGTGCAGGCCCTTGCCCAGCCGCGCCCCTAGCCCCCCTCCTGCGTCCCTGGCCACCCCTGGCCGAAGCCGCCTGCGGCAGGCTCTGCCGGCCATGGCCGGTGTGCCTGCTCGGGGCTAACCCCCCTCCCTAATTTCTAATTAAACAGAGGCAAAGAAATAACCCCCCCTGGCTGTCTATTACAGGTGGGGCCAATCCCCCAATTAGTTAAATGATTAATAAACTAGAAATTAACATGGGGCAGATGTCAGGTAGGGCCCCCCTGTTAGTTTAAATAAAATGGTTTTCTTTTAATCATTAGGTGTATGACATGTGGGCCCTATCTGTTTTATTAAATTAAATAAATTATATAAATACCACTGTCTATGACATGTGGGTCCCAGATGTCAGGTTTGACTAGTCAAACTACTATTCTGGATAATGTTATATTAAATGATTAAAGAAATCAGAAAATGTTATAAAATCATTTAAAACTTTAAAATTCAATATCTTTTAATCCGTATATCGGATCGAAAAACTTTATACATAAAAATTGATCAGAAAAATATAACGCTTAAGAATACGCAACCCGTATACCCACCACCCCCCTCTAACACAACGAACATCGACATTCCCCCCTTTGGGCCGTTTGTCGATAATTCCCGGTACCGATATACGTTGCCCGGATGTAAAACTTTTGTATACGAAAGTTGATCGGAATGGATCAACTAACCCGGATACACCACCCACACGTGTGTCGGATGTCCACGACACCTCCGGCATAATAACTCCCCCTCCGGACACCCTGTCCGGTAATCACCCAGAGCCGGTAGTTCATCCCCAGATGAATTTCCGTTCCGAGCAACGTGCATTGCACTGCGTTAGAACCCCGTTTACAATTCATCTATCATGTCATGCTTTTGATTGCTATGATTGCTTTGTATTTACTGTTTCTCCCCCCCCCCTTTATTCTCCGGTAGACCTCGTTGCTGTCGCCGACTACATCGCTGCAAAGTACGACTACTTCGTCGACGACCCTGCCCCTACCGTCGAGCTACCAGGCAAGCAGAGCCATTCTCTTCCCCAGATATTGCCTACCTTTCCGTAATTTCTTGCACTAGGCATTGTTACTGCTGCTGCTACGTTACAATCCTATTCAATTGCATAGCCTGATTTTGTCGCCCTTGATGTACCTCCTTTATCCTATGCTGCTTATTATAATTATGCATTATATTCAGCAGTGAGCCCTGCGCATTGTTAGCTAGGATTAGATAGCGGGCCGTGGCCACTCAGGGGAGTGACGAGGATACAAAATATATACAACTGCAATAGGTACGGATCAATGCAGACACCCTAGGGAACCTACAACGGCGAGACCTGCCGAGTCGCTTCGGGTTTGACTTACGAGTGGAATGGACTCGTATTTCACTCTCGTCGGCTCAGTAGCGTAGCATCACCGAAATGATACGAGGTTTACCTCTTTAGTTCATTCCGCTGATGTCTCTGTCAAACCTCTTTAAGTGTGCCATCGAGAGTGATACCTCCTGGTTTCACTTAATAGTAGGCACTCGAACCAACTGGTGTCCTTAAAGGTAAGAGTCGGGCGACCCAACGGTGCCCGCGAGAGGTATATTGTCGGGAACGACAGGGAGGGTACGACCGACGTTACTGGCGTGCTTGGCCCCTGCTCGTATCTCGCGAGAGTTACCAAACCACGAAAGTCGAGCTCTACCAAGAGCAAACGCGAGACAAGGTAAGGAGACGGTTCACCTTGTTGGTAACCGCAGTGACTCGGTGGGACGACAGGGCAGGCACCGATGTACTGGTGGTCCTGACTGCTGTCGTTGACCGCGGGTCGGTTAAGTCGAGGCAACGATAACGGTTGTCACGCAGGTTAATTAAAATGCTAAATGATTCGGCGGATGTCTTGAGTAGCCTTTTGGCTTGTACGCACTACCTACACGTGGGATAAGGAGTGTGGGCTCCCCTGCATCGTAGTCTCGTTCGAGGGTCTTCAGACGTCAGCAGTACCGCGGGCTGATTGCCGGGAAGTGGTTTTGTCTTCTCTTGCTCGAGCGCTGTATTTGTATTTGCTTTGATTTTGCTTCACCGGCCAGTCACGCACCGTGCAGGAGTACGTTCGGGTTAGGGTCCAAAGCCCGGCGTACATAGGATATAGTCCGGCTGATGACCTCTCTGTTGATTGCCGAAGGATGGGCTACTTTGTGTTGGATAGCTTTGGTGGAGCGTTCCCTAACAAGGTTCCCGCCACCCTGGAGATCCGAGCGTCGTAGAGTCACGCCAGTGCACCCCTGCAGGGAAGATTAATCTATTCGAATAGCCGTGTCCACGGTAACAGGACGCTTTATGCTGAAGCTGGATCTTACCACTAGAAACTATTACTATTAAACTGTATGGTTCCGGGTCTTCTTCCTCGCAGGGAGTCGAGGATGGGAACTCAGAGGCATTATTATTATTGTTAATCATTACAACTTATATTATACAATGTTGCAGCAACTTCTGCTTTGTTGTTACTTTATGCTTTATATGAACTGTTGGCTGATTCTTACCTCATGCTGCAACACATCGTCGGAAGATGCTAGTCTTCGATAGGCCTAGCTTCTTACCCTTGCTCTGGCTTTCTGTCTTTCAGTCCACTATATACAGCCTCTTCTTTCCGTTGATACAATGCATAATGCTTAGTGGTGGACGTAAGACTCGCGGGTATACTAGATACTCACCTGCTTTATTTCCTTTACTGTTTTTCCTGATCGGCCGCTGCAGTCGACGTTGGAGCCCAGGAGCAGGAGTACCCCGGAGGCGGATACTACTACGTCGAGACCCCCGCTGACCAGGACCAGGAGTAGTTTCGGAGGCTCCCAGGCAGGAGGCCTTGCCTTTTCGATCTGTCTCTCTGATGTTATTTGTGCTAGCCTTCTTAAGGAAAAACTTGACTAACTATGTCTGTACTCAGATATTACGGCTTGTATAACTTATGTATTCGGGTCCGCGTGACCCCCCCTTTATTGAAACATATTGGTTTATCCTTTTGTGTTTAGTGTTGTGCTGTGATATTCTCACCGTGGCACCCTAATCTCAGTCGTGTACCCTGCGTGTATGATTACTGTACACGGATTGATTTTGGGGGCGTCACAAGTTGGTATCAGAGCCGACTGCATGTAGGAAGCCCCTAACCACTCCTCGGTCGAAGTTGAGTCTAGACTTTGCACAACTACTTTGCTAACTTAATGTTTGGCTTACTGGCCCACATCGATGTCACTACGTGTGATATCTTTGGTATTATGATCTTTTTCTCCGTACCTATGCTCTGGGATTCTACTCTCTTATCCTTTCGGGAAAATTTTCTAATCTGACATTAGGATCTCGTGGTCGCATCTAACCGAAGAGCCCTGCATTCAAGATGATCGCTTACTTCTGCAGAAGATTTTGACGATACTCTTTGATAAATTCCCAAGATCCTACGTGTCCATCGCCTTTGCAACCCTCTTCCATCGATAAGTCCGTATGGATATTTGCATCCACCTCCCGATCTAGAAATTACAATTTCCTTGTACTTAAGCATCAAGTTATTCCGGTGCTTCTGTCACCCGATGCCTTGGCATTCTTTCCCCTTCTTGTTGAGTGCCCATACTCACATCGGATCCTTTGCGAACCATCCGACCTTTTCGTGTATTACTATCCGACTATTCTTACATGGCTTATTCCATGTGTCAATTGGATTCATCGTGTGAAATACCCTCCCTGCCCCTCGATGATTTGTGTTATCGTCGACAACCTCCCTTGTCTCCGTGCCAAGGGCCCCAGGCGCCCCCCTGGCGCGGCCAGGGGTGGGGCCGCGCCGGGTGGCCGCCTGCCCCCCCCTTGGCCCTCCTCTGGCCCCTCCCGGGCTCTTCTGGAAGCTTCCTGTACGCTGATTTTTTCTGTATTTTTCCCGGAATTTTTCTGGCATTTTTATATGGGGGAAAACTGAAATAGAAAAACAGCAGAAAACAGGAACTGGCACTGGGGTGCACTGAGTTAATAGGTTAGTCCAAATATGATCAAAAGTGTATGAAAGTGTATCTAGATCATAGCAATATCACACAAAACATGCATGGAGCAAGCAGAAATTATATATACGTTTTGGACGTATCAACATCCCCAAGCTTAATTCCTGCTCGTCCTCGAGTAGGTAAATGATAACAACATAATTTCTGTGGTGACATGCTAGCAACCATATAAGAACTTTGAAAAGTAAAGCAATCAAGGTTAGAGATTCAAATCAAGTCATAACATGAAAGAGTCTATATTTGCATTGAAACAAGTAACAAAAGAACATTAGGTGCAAGAGCTCTCGCTGTCCGTGACTCGAATGTCTCCAAATGGTGTTTGAGTGCAAGAAAGAGGATAGGGAATACGAGAAAAAAGTATTTTTGTATTGAGAACTCAATCTACTAAAGTGTCACACTTGATCTTCTTTGGAATCTTATCTTGACTCGTCCCCAGACCACTAGGCAGGTACAAGTCAATTTAATCCACTCCTTTTCGATATTTTGAGCACTCATGCAATGGATGAGCGTAAGCACGAAAGTTGACACTTAGGATGGCAAAGAGAGAAATATGGTGGAGGAGGAAGACAAAAAGGATGAGAAAGGCTCACATCAATGAGGACAATCATAGGCAAGAGATGCCAAATGATAGATATGATGTGAGGAGTAGGGATTGCCATGCAACGGATGCACATACGAGCTAAGAAGCTCTCCAATAGCTATATGCATAATGATCATCTCTATGGAGTACAAGGATATAGAGGGAGTACTAGTGTGGATCTCTCAAAAGGATAGTAGTGTTGCCCCTTTCTCTCTTTTTATTTCTTTTTCTCTTTTTTCTATTTTTTTTGTATTTTTTGTGGCCTCAATGGCTCTTTCTATTTAACTCTCATTTGTCCTCTTTGGGATCTTTTAATGTGTCCACTTTGGGATCTTTTCCTCACTTAAGGGTAACCCTCTATTTTACAAGAAGGTAAAGGAGATCTTTCACACTTTACAAGGTACTCAAAACATAACGAAGATGTAACTATCATGAAGTATGCAATGTATGCTTCTGCCAGTGTAGCAGGAACATGTATGACATGAAGATCAAGTCATGAAGAGGTGGATGTTGCATGGCAATATAACTCGGAAAGGCTATGGAAATGCCTTGATAGGTAGGTATGGTGGCTGTTTTGAGGAAAGATAAAGGGATGCTTATGATGACAGAGCGTATCATGCCAAGGGTTTGGATGTACCGGCGAAGGTGGGCACCAACTCTCGGAGTGAGAAGAAGGCAATGCACGGCACAGGAGAGGCTAGCAAAATATGGGAAGGTGGAAGTGTCAACTCTCAATACTTACATTAGTCCGAGGAACTCATGCACATATTATCGGTAACTCTCAATCTAATGAGGAGGTTCACAAAGAGACAAGTACCCCGAGGAGGAGTGTATGGGGGTTTGTTTATCCTTGCGCATCCTCGACTCATGGTACGTGAGTGTTCTCTGATATTCGACTCCTCATAAGAGTAGTGATCCATCTAGTAGCTAGAGTTCTCAAATAGTTTTGTAGGTTTTGAAAATAAACACGGATTTCCCAAAATACGACACCTATCACTAATAGGCAAGAGCTCTTGACACCAAAAGTCCAAACATTACTCATAACAATACCTCAAAACTATTGCAAGCTACTACTAGAATTAAATAGCAACCTCAATTACCTACTTTCAAGATAAAACACAACTTGGTGCAACAACCAACTCTCTTTAACAAGATAAACATGAAAACTAAAAAGAGTTCCAGCAACAAACTAAACAAAATCCAAGGCACTTGCTAAAGACAAACTAAGACTAAAACTAAACATGGCAGTAGCTATGAAAAGATAAAGAACACACAACAGCAAAAAGATAGGCATGAAGAATCCTATGATGTGTTCTAAATTTTGAAAGTGGAGCGTGTTTCCCTCCCACACAAAGTAAGAAAGGATATAACTTGTTATGAACATCAAGCAAAGCTAAAGAAACTAAAAACAAAACCTAAGAGCGAGACGCTCCAAGCATAGCACATAACACATGAAGTGATAAAAATATAGTGAGACGAAGGACGAACCGATGATTGTTGATGGAGAAGGGGATGCACGAGGGCATCCCCAAGCTTAGACGCTTTAGTCTCCTTGAATATTTGTTGGGGATGCATGGGGGCATCCCCAAGCTTGAGCGCTTGACACTCCTGGATCTTCTTTCATCATCTTCCATCACACACTTGAAAACTCCCTTCATACATAACTCATCATAAGCTGATTAGAGAGGTTAGTACCCTTAATAAATAATTTTTCTCCACTGGAAATAAAGATATTATTGAAGAGCTACTGTTTCTCAAGAGTGCCAAAAAGTTTTTGCAAAGAAAAAGCAAGCTTAAGGTTTGCAAAAATTAGGAGAGACAAAACGTGGCAGAATCTGTGAAAAACAGAACAGCAGATAGTAAAGATTTTTTTAGGGGCACTTCTGCAACTCAAATAAAAAAACTCAGAACATACGGAAGTTTCCTAATTGTATAGAGCATACTTTATAAAAAATTCAGCTCAAAAAGATGAAGTGGGATTTTTCTGGAATTTTTCTGGTCACGAGGATAGGATCTGTTTTCTGGACAGCATGTCACAACTTTTACTTCCCTTGCCGTAAGGGGCTATAACTTGGCACAAAGCTGAAAAATAAAGATACAATTATGTTGCTACAGTAGTAAAAAACATCAAAACACAATAAAAGCAAAAAGAAACCTAATTCGTTGTGGGCTGCCTCCCAAAAGCGCTTCTTTAGAACCATTAGCTAGGCTGAAAGATTATAGAAGATGCTCTCACAAGAATAAGAATTTTGAAGCAAAAGAGAGCATCAAGAAGAAAATATGAAACACATTTAAGCCTAACACACTTCCTATGCATAGGCATCTCATAAGAAAATAAATCGAAGAAGCACAAAGTGACATGCATAGGAAGGTGGAACAAGAACAACTTAAAAACTTTCAACAAAAGGAGAGGTGTTTTTGTAACATGGAGGTTTCTACAATCATACTTTCCTCTCTCAAAGTAATTTTCAGTAGTATCATGAACAACATCAAGAGTGTAACTATCACATAAATCATATTGTTCATGACCTACAAGCACACGTGTATTGTTTTCAACACGGTTTTTAGGATCATAAGATAAATGCAACCCATCACATTGAGCTTTGATAAGAGGAAAATTCTCCGGAGTTGGAGATTTCAAAAGGATAATAGGACAATCAAGTGTGGGTTCAATAGCAACAATTTCATGCTTAACATGAGGAACTATAGAAAGTTCATCTCCGTAAGCATCATCCATAGTGGCATCATGGCCATAAGCATAGAAGGCATCAACTTCATCAAAAAGGGATATTTCAAAAGAATCCATAGGATCATAACACTCATATAAGGTAAGATTCAAAGAGTTACTCTCATTAGAAGGTAGACATGGATGAATCCATTCTTCCTCCTTTTGTTCTTCACTCTCCTCCTCTTTTTCATCCAAGGAGCTTTCGGTTTCATCAATTTCTTCTTTCATAGAGTCCTGCAAAACATTAGTCTCTTCCTTTGGGGGAGAGATTCTCTCAAGATGATCAGTAATATAATAATTTGCATCGTAATTTTCCAAACAATAGTTAAGAATATCAAGACTCTCAGATTTGTAAGGGGCATCATCAATATATTTCAAAAGAGAAGTAATTTCATAGGCACCCTTATAAGCAACAAATTCTTCTATTGGCTCTGCATCATAAAAATCATAGTTTCTCTTAGCATAAGAAGCTAAGGTTTCATCATCATTGTACTCACATTGGAAAGCAAGGTGTTTATGCCTCATAAAGCAACAAGATTCATCCCTGCAGAAAGATATATTATATATTGAGCACAAGTTTCTAGCATACTCATACACCTGATGTATTTGTTTCCATAAGTGTATCCCCTTTTGAGACAAGCGGTGTTCCTTGTACCACTTTTGTTGATCCTCAGTGAATCCTCCATGCCAATAAGATCTAGTTTCAAAGAAGTCAGACATTGATTGGCAAGTAAGGAACTAGACATACTATTTTTTGGTATTTTTGATAAGGGACACAAAAGTAAAAACTGAAAGGTAAACTAACAAGACTAAAAAACAAAGGTAAAGGGTAGTGTGCAACTCCCCTATTGTGACGCCCCCAAAATCAGACCGTGTACAGTAATCATACACGCAAGGTACATGATCGAGATTAGGGACTCACGGTGGGATATCACAACACAACTCTACAAATAAAAATAATACAAGCTGTTTAAAACAAGCCAGGGGCCACGAGCGCTCGAATACAACAGCTCGAGAGCACAAAGTTAGCGGAAGCAATAGTATCTGAGTACAGACACAAGAATACAAGGTTGCCTTAAGAAGGCTAGCACAAATAACAACAGATCGAAAAGGCGAGGCCTCCTGCTTGGGAACCCCCAAACTACTCCTGGTCAACGGGAACTCGACGTTGTAAAAGGCATCGGGGATCTCCTGCTCCTGGACTCCAAGGCTCCAACGTCGACTGCAGCGGCCGATCAGGCAAAACAAAAAGGGGGAAATAAATCAAAGGTGAGTATCTAGCATATCCGCGAGTCTTACGTCCGCTACTAAGCATTATGCATTGTATCAACGGAAAGAAGAGGCTGTATATAGTGGACTGCAAGATAGAAATCAGAATAAGGGTAAGAAGCTAGGCCTATCGAAGACTAGCATCTTCTGACGTGTCTTGCAGCATGAGAAGAGAAACAACCAACAGTTCAATAACATGAATGTAATAACAATGCATAAGAAGTTGTTGCAGCATTGTATAATAGTAAGTTGTAATATTTTACAATAATAATGCCTCTGAGTTCCCCTCCTCGACTCCCTGCGAGGAAGAAGACCCGGAACCATACAGTTTAATAGTAGTAGTTTGTAGTGGTAAGATCCAGCTTCAGAATAAAGCGTCATGTTACCGTGGACACGGCTATTCGAATAGATTAATCTTCCCTGCAGGGGTGCACTGGCGTGACTCTACGACGCTCGGATCTCCACGGTGGCGGGAACCTTGTTAGGGAACGCTCCACCTGTAACACCCTCAGTTGTTGTAACAGTAATCATCATCACTGATGATCATCACTGTTGACTATCACTGTTTGTTAATCACTGTTATCCCCTGTCCCTAATCAAACTATGCTTCTTCTCTTTTCAAACCATGCTGGTTGGTAATCAAAACACAAAGCCCAATGCATTTTGCTCATCATGAAACCAAACCCTAGTTGAAAACTACCTCAAATGGAAATTAAAACAAAAGTGCTCAAATAAAGTTGTTCCAAAAATCATGGAACTATTTTTGTAAATTGCCTAAAATCATTATAATCATGTTGGAACAACTTTGGTCATTTTTGGAGTTGCAGAAAATTCTAAACAATTCAAACAGTAGGTTAAAACCCCTACTTTGGGCATTTTATATTTAAAATAAATATCCAATGAATTTATTTTGCTGCAAAACTTTTTGTGGCACCTCAGTAATATATAAACCTAATTTACAATCACCAATAATATTTTACAAAAATGCTAGAGCTAATAAATCAATTACAGAAAAGAATGTGAGCAAACAGAAAAGAAAACAAATGAAACAAATACTAAACCCCGCCCAGTGCGAGGCCCACCTTGGCCCAGCCCACCCCGGCCCGTCTTCCACCTCCCACCTGCCCCCGTCCTGTCGGCCACCTGCTCGACGCCGTGGCGCCGCCGTGGCCACGGGCGCCCCTGGAGCCCTCCCCTCCCTCACCTGCTCCCTCCCGCCATGGACACGCTAAGACCACCCCGGCCGACACCCTGGACAACTCCCCCACCCCATTACTCTCCTCCTCCTCTCGCCATCGTCTGGGAAAATTTCCCCCGAGCCCGCCGTCGCCATGACCGCGCACCACCGCGGCCGCTGACCTCGAGCCGCCTCACCACCTTGTCCAGCGTGTGTCTCGCCGTCGCCTTCGTCACCGAGCGCAAGGAATCGAGCTCGGAGCCGTTACGGCAAGCACACGGTCATCTCCCCCAACTCCGGCCGCCGCGGCGTCGCGGAGGAAATCCGGCGCCACCCCGACGCCACCGAGGCCGCTCTCTGCACCATTACGTTTCTGGTGAGCTCCTTCACCATCCTCATGTCGCCGTTGAGGTTCCCGTGTCCCCTAGCCGTGCGCGCCATTAGGGCAGAGCAACCTCGCCGCCGGCGAGCTCCCAACCGCGGCGTAGAGCTTGCATTTGACGCCCTACTCGCGTCATCTCATTTCCCTGGACGCCAGCTACCGAACGCGCATAGCCACGCCTCACCCCGTGCGCGGATTCGTCGTCCTCGACGTCGCCACCGTACGGGTCCCCGCCTTCGTCGTCGCCGGCGTCATTCCGGTGACCCCCCGACCACACCACCACCACCAGTGCACTCGCCGTCGTCTTCCGGTTCGAATGCACCAAGCCCCGAGGCGAACGGTGCCCCCTAGCCGAATCCCGACGCCCTCCCGTGGCCTCCGCCGTGCTGGGCTCGCCGGCGACTAGCCGCCGGCGCCCCCTGACGTGGCACCCCTGGGGCAACCCCCCTGGGTCACTGCCAGTGGGTCCCCGTGGACCAGTTGACTGGGTTGACCAGTCAACTGTGCTGACTGGGCAACCCCAGTCACTGACAGGTGGGTCCTCCTGGATTAATAAAACTTAATGATTTAGATTAATCAAATAATTAAAATTGAGTCACTGACATGTGGGTCCAGAGGCATTTTCTAATTTAGATAAATGATTTATAAATAACAGAGGCTGACATGCGGGTCCCACATGTCAGCCCTGTTCTGGATAATGTTGTGGATAATGTTTTGGATAATGTTTAATAAATAATAAAAGAAAATCCAGAAAATCATTTAAATTGATTTAAACTTTGAAATTCAATAACTTTTAAACCGTAACTCGGATTCAAAAACTTTATACATGAAAGTTGATCAGAAAAATATAACGAATACGAATACGCTATCCGTATGTCTACCACACCCCCCTAACACAACGAACATCGAACATTCCCCCTCCGGACCGTCTGTCCGATAAATTGTCCGGTACTGTTAGAGTGCCCGGATGAATTTATTCCGAACACGAAAGTTGTCCGGAATGGTTCAAATAGCACGGATACACCCCCCCTTATGTTGTTCCGGTAAGCACGACACCTCCGGCTTGATCCTTCCCCCTCCGGACACCCTGTCCGGTAATCACCCGGAGCCGGTAGTTCATCCCCAGATGAATTCCCGCTCCGAGCATATTGCATTACACTGCGTTAGAACCCCGTTTACATTTCATCTGTTATGTCTTGCATTTGTATTGCTATAATTGTTGTGTATTTACTGTTTCTTCCCCCCCTTAATCTCCGGTAGACCCCGCTGCTGCCGTCGACTACACCGCTGCTGAGTACGACTACGTCGTCGACGACCCCACTACTACCGTCGAGCTTGCAGGCAAGCAGAGCCATTCTCTTCCCCAGATATCGCCTATCTTTCCGTACATTTCTTGCACTAGGCATTGTTACTGCTGCTGCTACGATTACAATCCTATTCAATTGCATAGCCTGAATTTTGTCGCCCCTCGATGTGCCTTCCTTTATCCTATGCTGCCTATTATTTTTATTATGCATTATTCAGCAGTGAGCCCTGCGCCTTGTTAGCTAGGATTAGATAGAGGGCCGTGATCACTCAGGGGAGTGGATGCGGATACATATATTATAACTGTACAGGTACGGTACAATGCCGACACCGTCAAAGGCCCCTATCTGGGTTATGCCTAGTCACCTCAAGTGTGAGCTATCAAGGAGTAATCCTTGTACTCCACTCGAGGCTGACTTTGTCTTGCCGCCATAGGGTCCTGTAAATGGTTGTCCTTCAGGTAAGAAGTCGGGCGACCCAACGGTGCCCGCGAGAGGTATTGCGACGGGACGACAGGGAGGGCACGACCAGTGTACCGGTGTGCTTGGCCCCTGGTCGTTGGCCGCGAGAGTTACCAACCCACGAAAGTCGAGCTCCTCCCGGAGCACACGCGAGACAAGGTAAGGAGACGGTTCACCTTGTTGGTAACCGCAGTGACTTGGTGGGACGACAGGGCAGGCACCGATGTACTGGTGGTCCTGGCTGCTGTCGTTGTCCACGGGTCGGTTAAGTCGAGGCAACGATAACGGTTGTCACGCAGGTTAATTAAAATACTAAATGGTTCAGTGAATGTCTTGAGTTGGCTATATGCCATGTACGCACTACCTACCCGTGGGAACTACGAGTTATGGGCTCCTCCGCTTCTTAGTGTCGTCCGAGGACTCTTTAGACGTCAGCAGTACCGCGGGCTGATTGCCGGGAAGTGCGCTGTCTTCTTGGCTCGAGCTGTGTTGTTTTTGTTACGGCTTCCCGGCCACCCACGCACCGTGCAGGAGTACGTCAGGGTTGGGGTCCAAGGCCCTGAGTACTTAGGATTTAGACCGGCGGATGGCCTCTCTGTTGAGTTTGAAAGATGGGCTATGAAGTGTCGGATAGCCTCGGTGGAGCGTTCCCTAACAAGGTTCCCGCCACCCTGGAGATCCGTGCGTGTAGCGTAACACAAGTGCACCCCTGCAGGGAAGAATTGATCTATCGATAGCCGTGTCCACGGTAACAGGACGCTTTATGCTGAAGCTGGATCTTACCACTAGAAACTATTATTATTAAACTGTATGGTTCCGGGTTTTCTTCCTCGTGGGGATGTCGAGGAGGTGAACTCGGAGGCATTGTAAATTATTACAACTTATTATTATTCAATGTTGCAGCAACTTCTGCTTCATTGCTACTTTATTGCTTTATATAAACTGTTGGTTGATTCTTACCTCATGCTGCACGACACCGTCGGAAGATGCTAGTCTTCGTTAGGCCTAGTTTCTTATCCTTGCTCTGAATTTTTGTCTTCAGTCCACTATATACAGCCTCTTCATTCCGTTGATACAATGCATAATGCTTAGTAGCGGACGTAAGACTCGCGGGTATACTAGATACTCACCTGCTTTATTTCCTTTACTGTTTTGCCTGATCGGCCGCTGTAGCCGACGTTGGAACCCAGGAGCAGGAGTACCCCGGAGGCGCCTACTACGACGTCGAGTTCCCCGTTGACCAGGAGTAGTACTGTGGATCCCGGGCAGGAGGCCTCGCCTTTTCGTTCTGTATCTCTGATGTGATTTGTGCTAGCCTTCTTAAGGCAAAACTATGTCTGTACTCAGATATTATGGTTTGTATGACTTATGTATTCGGGTCCGCGTAACCCCCCCCTCTATTGTAATATATTTGTTCATCCTTTTGTGTTTAGTGTTGTGCTGTGATATTATCATCGTGGCACCCTAATCTCAGTCGTGTACCCTGTGTGTATGATTACTGTACACGGTCTGATTTTGGTAACTTAATATTTGGCTTACGGGCCCACATCGATGTCACTACGGTGGTATCTATGGTATTAGGATCCTTTTCTCCTTACCTATGCTCTGGGACTCTGCTCTCTTATCCTTGCTGGTAAGTTTTACAAAAGCTGACATTAGGATCACGTTCTCTTGATTCCACCCGGCGTTTTTCTGGTGCATCCCCCATTGATTGAGTCGTGTTGCAGGCGTCGTACGCCAGATCCCAGACCGCGGATCCCATTCTCATTCTGGGCAGGCCGCGCGTTCTCTGGCATCAACTCCTGTGACCAACAGTTTTCTTGCGGCGTGATTGACATAGTGGAATCTATGTCGCGTCGTGTAATCCTTACCGCGGTCTGCGCGCCGCCTAGAGAGTCCCTTTTTCCTTAATTTCTACGACGTTACGCTGCCCGATTTTCGATTGATTTTGTGTGCGCATGTGTATGTCTTATATGACTACTCCTTTACATATATCTGCGCCTCCCTTACGTTGTCGTTTTACTTTAGGCTTGATTCCGGTATCTCATTAAATTTTCATCTCTGAAATACCCCTGTTAAATTCTAGCAGGATGGCTGGTCGTGGTCGTGGTCGTGCTGCCAACGACCCACCTCCGCCGCCGGATTACATGGCCGCGATGATGCAGCAGTTCGAGATGAACCGTCAGTTCATGCAGAATATCATGGCTCAGTTCCCTCAGCCGAATCAGAATGGGCACCACCATCAGCATGCCACCGTGACTCTGCACGACTTCACCCGCCTCAACCCCACTATGTTCCGCAACACTGTTCAGCCGCTGGATGCTGATGACTGGCTTCGCGACATCACTCACGAGCTGGAGTCTGCTAATGTCGATCCAGCCGACTATGTGAACTTTGCGTCTTATCATCTAAAAGGCGCAGCTGCTCAGTGGTGGAGCACCCACAAGCGTTCCCTGCCAGTCGAAGAAGTCATCACTTGGGATGAATTTCAGTCTGCTTTCCGCGCCCGTTACATTCCTCAGGGGATCATGGATCGCAAGGCGGAAGAATTCCGTAACCTCACTCAGGGCGATATGACTGTTGAAGCCTATCAGCGCGAGTTCCTCAACCTCTCTCGCTATGCGGAGGGAGAGATCACCACTGATGCTCGCAGGCAGCAGAAGTTCCGTCGTGGCCTCAACCCAGAACTCAGGCTCGCTCTTGCCGTTCATGATTTCGCCAACTTCGCCACCATGGTGAACAAGGCTATCACCGTCGAGACTGCCCAGATGGAGCACAAGAACTCTCTGAAGCGTTATCGTGACGTTGGCTCATCTTCGGGCGCAACGCAGAAGCGTCGTATCTGGCTCCCTACCAGTGTGACTCATTCAGCTGTCCCTGCTCCAAGGCTGTCTTATGCAGCACCCCGTCTGCCTCCGCCACCGCAGATGCCAAGAGCTCTGCCTGCACCACCCAATGCTACACCCCTTCGTCCTCAGGATGGATTATGCTTCACGTGCCGCCAACCAGGGCATTTTTCTAGAGAGTGCCCCCAGAAACAGAAGCAACTGGTAGTTCACCCCGCTGGCCGTGGAAATGGCCGTGGCAACAACAGGACCCCCAACTATAATACTGGGTCTGCTGCTCATGCTCGCGGACATGCTTACAACATCAATGTTGAAGAAGCTCAGCAACAACCCTCTACCGTGATGGGTACCCTTCTCGTTAATTCCGCACCTGCTACTGTTTTATTTGATACAGGAGCATCGCATTCATTCATGTCGGAAGCATTTGCATTATCGCGTAACATTACGTTTGAGAAGATGAACCCACCGATGATGGTTCGCACCCCTGGAGGCCGTTGCCAAACCTCCATGATGGTACACGATGTCACCATTGACGTCGAAGGGATTATATTCCTTGTGTCCCCCATCATCCTAAAAACCTCCTTCATAGACCTCATCCTGGGAATGGATTGGTTGAAAGTTCACGATGCCGCACTGTACTGTGGCACCAGCTCTGTCCGTCTTTTACACCCCTCCGGCGGGATTGTTAACCAGACCACCCGAGTTTCCCGTGATGCCGAAACACATATATTTATGGTGAATGCTTTGAATGCCGCCCCCCTCGAAGGCATCGAGACCGTTCCAGTCGTTCGCGATTTTCCCGACGTCTTCCCAGAAGAACTGCCGGGAATACCCCCGATCCGAGAAGTGGAATTCGTCATCGACTTGAAGCCAGGCACTGTTCCTATTGCCAAGCGTCCTTACAAGATGCCGCCACATGAACTCCTTGAACTTAAGGAGGAAATCGACAAGGCACTTCAGAAAGGATTCATTCGCCCCAGTTCCTCAGCTTGGGGAGCACCTTCGCTCTTTGTCAAGAAGAGCGATGGGACAAACCGATTGGTCCAAGATTATCGGCCTATTAACCAAGCCACCATCCAGAACAAATACCCACTTCCCCGGATCAATGATCTGTATGATCAACTTGCCGGATCTAAGGTGTTTTCTAAACTCGACTTGAGGTTGGGTTATCACCAAATCCGGGTCCGTGATGAGGATATTCCGAAGACTGCCTTCATTACTCGCTATGGTTCATACGAGTACACCGTCATGTCCTTTGGCTTAACCAATGCTCCAGCCACCTTCTCCAGATTGATGAATTATATTTTCATGGAGTACCTCGACCAGTTCGTCGTGGTTTATCTGGATGATATATTGATATATTCCAAGAATGAAGAAGAACATGCTGAACATCTTCGTCTTATACTGGAGAAGCTTCGAGAACACAAACTCTACGCTAAGTATTCTAAGTGTGAGTTCTGGCTTCCCGAAGTAACCTACCTTGGGCATGTGATTTCCAAGGATGGCATTGCCGTCACCCCAGAACGTATCCAGGCTATTCTTGCCTGGACTCCTCCCAAGACCGTCAAGCAAGTCCGCAGTTTCCTCGGACTCGCTAGCTATTGCCGCCGTTTCGTCGAGAATTTTTCCAAGATAGCCAGGCCGCTGACTAATCTGCTTCACAACGGCGTCAAATTTGAGTGGACAGATAAATGTCAAGAAAGTTTTCAAGCCCTCAAGGACAAGCTAACTTCTCCCCCGGTGCTCGCTCCCCCTGATACTCAGAAGGACTTCGTGATATATTGCGACGCGTCTCGTCAAGGATTAGGCTGTGTCCTATTGCAAGAGCGCAAAGTGATTGCTTATGGCTCTTGTCAGTTGCGTGCTCACGAAGACAAATATCCAACACACGATCTCGAATTGGCAGCAGTAATTTATGCATTGAAGCTGTGGCGACATTACCTCGTTGGTAATCATTGCGAGATCTACACCGACCACCAAAGCCTGAAGTACTTGTTTACTCAGCCCGACCTGAATCTCCGCCAACAAAGATGGCTCGAGACAATAGCCGATTTTAACATGGATATTCATTACACCCCTGGCAAGGCTAATGTGATGGCCGATGCCTTGAGTCGTAAAGCTTACTGTAGTGAACTTGAGGTGCAGCTAGAACAACCACCTCTGTATGAAGATTTTCAAAAGTTGAACCTCGAGATTGTTCCTCAAGGTTGGGCAAACAACCTGGTCATTGAACCGGATCTCGTCAAATCCGTCAAGTGTATACAGTTCTATGATGATTTCGTACACAAGATTAAGCGCGATATCGCCAATGGGAGACCCTCACCCTTCACCCTTGATAGTAATGGTGCGGCGTTCTACCAGAACCGATTAGTGGTTACTCACAGCAAGGGCAGGCATGAGAACCTGGATATGACCCCGAAGGTCATGAAAGCGGCTCACGATACCCCGTTGTCCATTCATCCTGGAAGCACCAAGATGTACCAAGACATTCGTCAGCAATTCTGGTGGCCCAACATGAAGCAAGACATTGCCCGATATGTTTCTGAATGTGACGTTTGTCGTCGCGTCAAGGGGGAACATCAAAAACCCTCTGGAAAACTACAACCACCTGAAATCCCTGTATGGAAGTGGGACAAAGTTCAGATGGACTTCGTCACCGGTTTTCCCCGATCCCAGAAAGGTAACGATGCTATCTTTGTCGTCATCGACAGGTTCTCCAAGGTTGCTCACTTTATACCAGTCAAGGAGAAGATCACGGCGGCTCAGTTAGCGGAATTGTATATCGCCCAAATCGTGTCGCTCCACGGTATTCCGTTGGAGATCAGTTCAGATCGCGGCAGCCTTTTCACCTCCAGATATTGGCGGAGTTTCCAAGAAGCTCTGGGGACTACTCTGCATCTCAGCACCGCTTATCACCCCCAGTCACAGGGCCAAGTCGAACGCGTCAATCAAATACTTGAAGATATGCTTCGAGCTTGTGTCATCTCCTTCGGCAAGAAATGGGAGGAATCTCTTCCATTTGCTGAATTCTCGTACAACAATAGCTACCACGCTAGTCTGAAGATGGCACCCTATGAAGTTCTCTATGGGCGTAAGTGTCGGACCCCTCTGAGTTGGTCAAAAACTGGGGAACGTGCACTCATTGGCCCGGATATTATTCAGCAAGCTGAAGACCAAGTTCATGTCATCCGTGAACATTTGAAGGCCGCTCAGTCTCGTCAGAAGAACAACTATGACCGCAAACACCGTGAAATGGAGTATCAACCTGGTGAATACGCATACCTCCGTGTCAGTCCCATGAGGGGCACTCATCGCTTCGGTATCAAGGGCAAGTTGGCTCCTCGCTACATTGGTCCGTTCCGTATCCTTTCCAGGAGTGGACCCGTGGCATACCGGTTGGAATTGCCGCCGAACCTCTCCCAAGTCCACGATGTCTTCCACGTGTCGCAACTCCGTCGCTGCTTCAAGGATCCTATCCGCGAAGTGGAGCATGATATGATCGAGCTGCAACAAGACTTAACTTATCGAGAACATCCGAGCCGCATTCTCGATCAGTCCGAACGCCGAACCCGCAACAAGACCGTCAAGTTCCTCAAGGTTCAGTGGTCGAATCATTCTGAAGATGAAGCCACTTGGGAACGCGAAGATCGCCTTCGCGATGAATACCCCGATCTTTTCCTCGCTACCACTTAAATTCTCGGGACGAGAATTCTTGTAGTGGGGGAGATTTGTAACACCCTCAGTTGCTGTAACAGTAATCATCATCACTGATGATCATCACTGTTGACTATCACTGTTTGTTAATCACTGTTATCCCCTGTCCCTAATCAAGCTTTGCTTCTGCTCTTTTCAAACCATGCTGGTTGGTAATCAAAACACAAAGCCCAATGCATTTTGCTCATCATGAAACCAAACCCTAGTTGAAAACTACCTCAAATGGAAATTAAAACAAAAGTGCTCAAATAAAGTTGTTCCAAAAATCATGGAACTATTTTTGTAAATTGCCTAAAATCATTATAATCATGTTGGAACAACTTTGGTAATTTTTGGAGTTGCAGAAAATTCTAAACAATTCAAACAGTAGGTTAAAACCCCTACTTTGGGCATTTTATATTTAAAATAAATATCCAATGAATTTATTTTGCTGCAAAACTTTTTGTGGCACCTCAGTAATATATAAACCTAATTTACAATCACCAATAATATTTTACAAAAATGCTAGAGCTAATAAATCAATTACAGAAAAGAATGTGAGCAAACAGAAAAGAAAACAAATGAAACAAATACTAAACCCCGCCCAGTGCGAGGCCCACCTTGGCCCAGCCCACCCCGGCCCGTCTTCCACCTCCCACCTGCCCCCGTCCTGTCGGCCACCTGCTCGACGCCGTGGCGCCGCCGTGGCCACGGGCGCCCCTGGAGCCCTCCCCTCCCTCACCTGCTCCCTCCCGCCATGGACACGCTAAGACCACCCCGGCCGACACCCTGGACAACTCCCCCACCCCATTACTCTCCTCCTCCTCTCGCCATCGTCTGGGAAAATTTCCCCCGAGCCCGCCGTCGCCATGACCGCGCACCACCGCGGCCGCTGACCTCGAGCCGCCTCACCACCTTGTCCAGCGTGTGTCTCGCCGTCGCCTTCGTCACCGAGCGCAAGGAATCGAGCTCGGAGCCGTTACGGCAAGCACACGGTCATCTCCCCCAACTCCGGCCGCCGCGGCGTCGCGGAGGAAATCCGGCGCCACCCCGACGCCACCGAGGCCGCTCTCTGCACCGTTACGTTTCTGGTGAGCTCCTTCACCATCCCCATGTCGCCGTTGAGGTTCCCGTGTCCCCTAGCCGTGCGCGCCATTAGGGCAGAGCAACCTCGCCGCCGGCGAGCTCCCAACCGCGGCGTAGAGCTTGCATTTGACGCCCTACTCGTGTCATCTCATTTCCCTGGATGCCAGCTACCGAACGCGCATAGCCACGCCTCACCCCGTGCGCGGATTCGCCGTCCTCGACGTCGCCACCGTACGGGTCCCCGCCTTCGTCGTCGCCGGCGTCATTCCGGTGACCCCCCGACCACACCACCCACCACCAGTGCACTCGCCGTCGTCTTCCGGTTCGAATGCACCAAGCCCCGAGGCGAACGGTGCCCCCTAGCCGAATCCCGACGCCCTCCCGTGGCCTCCGCCGTGCTGGGCTCGCCGGCGACTAGCCGCCGGCGCCCCCTGACGTGGCACCCCTGGGGCAACCCCCCTGGGTCACTGCTAGTGGGTCCCCGTGGACCAGTTGACTGGGTTGACCAGTCAACTGTGCTGACTGGGCAACCCCAGTCACTGACAGGTGGGTCCCCCTGGACTAATAAAACTTAATGATTTAGATTAATCAAATAATTAAAATTGAGTCACTGACATGTGGGTCCAGAGGCATTTTCTAATTTAGATAAATGATTTATAAATAACAGAGGCTGACATGCGGGTCCCACATGTCAGCCCTGTTCTGGATAATGTTGTGGATAATGTTTTGGATAATGTTTAATAAATAATAAAAGAAAATCCAGAAAATCATTTAAATTGATTTAAACTTTGAAATTCAATAACTTTTAAACCGTAACTCGGATTCAAAAACTTTATACATGAAAGTTGATCAGAAAAATATAACGAATACGAATACGCTATCCGTATGTCTACCACACCCCCCTAACACAACGAACATCGAACATTCCCCCTCCGGACCGTCTGTCCGATAAATTGTCCGGTACTGTTAGAGTGCCCGGATGAATTTATTCCGAACACGAAAGTTGTCCGGAATGGTTCAAATAGCACGGATACACCCCCCTTATGTTGTTCCGGTAAGCACGACACCTCCGGCTTGATCCTTCCCCCTCCGGACACCCTGTCCGGTAATCACCCGGAGCCGGTAGTTCATCCCCAGATGAATTCCCGCTCCGAGCATATTGCATTACACTGCGTTAGAACCCCGTTTACATTTCATCTGTTATGTCTTGCATTTGTATTGCTATAATTGTTGTGTATTTACTGTTTCTTCCCCCCCTTAATCTCCGGTAGACCCCGCTGCTGCCGTCGACTACACCGCTGCTGAGTACGACTACGTCGTCGACGACCCCACTACTACCGTCGAGCTTGCAGGCAAGCAGAGCCATTCTCTTCCCCAGATATCGCCTATCTTTCCGTACATTTCTTGCACTAGGCATTGTTACTGCTGCTGCTACGATTACAATCCTATTCAATTGCATAGCCTGAATTTTGTCGCCCCTCGATGTGCCTTCCTTTATCCTATGCTGCCTATTATTTTTATTATGCATTATTCAGCAGTGAGCCCTGCGCCTTGTTAGCTAGGATTAGATAGAGGGCCGTGATCACTCAGGGGAGTGGACGCGGATACATATATTATAACTGTACAGGTACGGTACAATGCCGACACCGTCAAAGGCCCCTATCTGGGTTATGCCTAGTCACCTCAAGTGTGAGCTATCAAGGAGTAATCCTTGTACTCCACTCGAGGCTGACTTTGTCTTGCCGCCATAGGGTCCTGTAAACGGTTGTCCTTCAGGTAAGAAGTCGGGCGACCCAACGGTGCCCGCGAGAGGTATTGCGACGGGACGACAGGGAGGGCACGACCAGTGTACCGGTGTGCTTGGCCCCTGGTCGTTGGCCGCGAGAGTTACCAACCCACGAAAGTCGAGCTCCTCCCGGAGCACACGCGAGACAAGGTAAGGAGACGGTTCACCTTGTTGGTAACCGCAGTGACTTGGTGGGACGACAGGGCAGGCACCGATGTACTGGTGGTCCTGGCTGCTGTCGTTGTCCGCGGGTCGGTTAAGTCGAGGCAACGATAACGGTTGTCACGCAGGTTAATTAAAATACTAAATGGTTCAGTGAATGTCTTGAGTTGGCTATATGCCATGTACGCACTACCTACCCGTGGGAACTACGAGTTATGGGCTCCTCCGCTTCTTAGTGTCGTCCGAGGACTCTTTAGACGTCAGCAGTACCGCGGGCTGATTGCCGGGAAGTGCGCTGTCTTCTTGGCTCGAGCTGTGTTGTTTTTGTTACGGCTTCCCGGCCACCCACGCACCGTGCAGGAGTACGTCAGGGTTGGGGTCCAAGGCCCTGAGTACTTAGGATTTAGACCGGCGGATGGCCTCTCTGTTGAGTTTGAAAGATGGGCTATGAAGTGTCGGATAGCCTCGGTGGAGCGTTCCCTAACAAGGTTCCCGCCACCCTGGAGATCCGTGCGTGTAGCGTAACACAAGTGCACCCCTGCAGGGAAGAATTGATCTATCGATAGCCGTGTCCACGGTAACAGGACGCTTTATGCTGAAGCTGGATCTTACCACTAGAAACTATTATTATTAAACTGTATGGTTCCGGGTTTTCTTCCTCGCGGGGATGTCGAGGAGGTGAACTCGGAGGCATTGTAAATTATTACAACTTATTATTATTCAATGTTGCAGCAACTTCTGCTTCATTGCTACTTTATTGCTTTATATAAACTGTTGGTTGATTCTTACCTCATGCTGCACGACACCGTCGGAAGATGCTAGTCTTCGTTAGGCCTAGTTTCTTATCCTTGCTCTGAATTTCTGTCTTCAGTCCACTATATACAGCCTCTTCATTCCGTTGATACAATGCATAATGCTTAGTAGCGGACGTAAGACTCGCGGGTATACTAGATACTCACCTGCTTTATTTCCTTTACTGTTTTGCCTGATCGGCCGCTGCAGCCGACGTTGGAACCCAGGAGCAGGAGTACCCCGGAGGCGCCTACTACGGCGTCGAGTTCCCCGTTGACCAGGAGTAGTACTGTGGATCCCGGGCAGGAGGCCTCGCCTTTTCGTTTTGTATCTCTGATGTGATTTGTGCTAGCCTTCTTAAGGCCAAACTATGTCTGTACTCAGATATTATGGTTTGTATGACTTATGTATTCGGGTCCGCGTAACCCCCCCCCCCCCCTCTATTGTTTATATTTGTTCATCCTTTTGTGTTTAGTGTTGTGCTGTGATATTATCATCGTGGCACCCTAATCTCAGTCGTGTACCCTGTGTGTATGATTACTGTACACGGTCTGATTTTGGGGGCGTCACACCACCAAAGCTATCCGACAAAAAGTAGCCCATCCTTCGGCAATCAACAGAGAGGTCATCCGCCGGACTATATCCTATGTACGCCGGGCTTTGGACCCTAACCCGAAAGTACTCCTGCACGGAGCGTGACTGGCCGGTGAAGCAAAATCAAAGCAAATACAAATACACCGCTCGAGCAAGAGAAGACAACACCACTTCGCGGCAATCAGCCCGCGGTACTACTGACGTCTGAAGACCCTCGAACGAGACTACGATGCAGGGAGCCCACACTCCTTATCCCACGTGTAGGTAGTGCGTACAAGCCAAAAGGCTACTCAAGACATCCGCCGAACCATTTAGCATTTTAATTAACCTGCGTGACAACCGTTATCGTTGCCTCGACTTCACCGGCCCGTGGTCAACGACAGCAGTCAGGTCCACCAGTACATCGGTGCCTGCCCTGTCGTCCCACCAAGTCACTGCGGTTACCAACAAGGTGAGCCGTCTCCTTACCTTGTCTCGCGTGTGCTCTTGGTAGAGCTCTACTTCTTGTAGTTTGGTAACTCTCGCGAGATACGAGCAGGGGGCAAGCATGCCAATAACGTCGGTCGTACCCTCCCTGTCGTTCCCGACAATATACCTCTCGCGGGCACCGTTGGGTCACCCGACTTTCTTACCTTTAAGGACAACCGTTGCTCAGGTACCTAGAGCGGCTATACAGAGTCAACAACGAGTGAAGGTACGAGGATTAATCCTCGGTAGCTCCACTTGAAGGTGGCTCGGCAGAGCCGAGCTAGGGGGCCTTAGGCGGTGTCTTCATTGTACCGTACTTGTTGCAGTTATAATAAGACGTATCCGTGCCACTCCCCTGAGTGGTCACGTCCCGCTATCTAATCCTAGCTAACAATGCGCAGGGCTCACTGCTAATATAATGCATAAATATCATAGGCAGTATAGGATAAAGGAAGGTAGATCAAGGGGCGACAAAAACAAGCTATGCAATTGAATAGGATTGTAATCGTAGCAGCAGCAGTAACCATGCGTAGTCCAAGAAATGTACGGAAAGATAGGAGATATCTGGGAAGAGAATGGCTCTGCTTGCCTGGAAGCTCGATGGTAGGGGCAGGGTCGTCGACGAAGTAGTCGTACCCGACAGCAGTGTAGTCGGCGGTAGCAGCGGGGTCTACCGGAGATAAGGGGGGGGAAGAAACAGTAAATACAAAGCAAGTAATGCAAACATATGAATGACATGGCAAATGTATCGATGTCGGTGTTCTAACGCAGTACGATGTATCAGGCTCGGAGCGGGAATTCATCCGGGGATGATATGCCAGCTCCGGGTAGTTACCGGACAGGGTGTCCAGAGGGGGGAGGTATCATGCCGGAGGTGTGGGTGGCGTGTCCGGGTTAGTTGAACTATTCCGAACAACTTTCGTGTTTGAAATAAACTCATCTGGGTACTCTTAACAGTACCGGACAATTCATCGGACAGACGGTCCGGAGGAGGAAGGTTCGATGTTCGGTATGTTAGAGGGGTGTGGTGAAGGTATGGTTATCGTATTTGTATTCGGTGATCCGTTCTAAGAACCTTTCGTTTTCAAAGTATTTTCATCCGGGTAATTTTTATCGGTACCGGAAATTACCGACAAACAGCCCGGGAGGGGGGTGTTGATGTTTCGATGCGTTAGGGGGGTGTGGTAGACCTACAGATAGCGTATCTGTATTAGTTATATTTTTCTGACCAATTTTCATGTATAAACTTTTTGAATCTGACTTACGGTTTAAAAGATATTCAAATTCAAAGTTTTAATCATTTTTAAAAGATTTTCTAAATTTAATTTATTAATAAAATGCAACATTATCCACAAAGAGTTGACTGGTAAAACCTGACCAGTGGGTCCCACTAGTCAGCCTCACATGTTTTATAAATCATTTTATTAAATTTATTTATCCACTGGACCCACATGTCATTCACTATTGTTTTATAATTTCCTTTTATTTAAACTAATCTCTAGTGGGGCCCGTGTGTCAAACTCAGTTAATTAACATAATTCATTTTAATTAAATTGCTAAACAGGGGACCCCACATGTCATTCTCACCTAGCAATTTAAATCAACTCAATTTATTTTAACAAGGCAGGGGGCCCATATGTCAATGACTTGGGGGGTATCTTAATCCTTTTAATCTAACAAGGGGGGGGGATTAGCCTCTGGCTAGCACAGCGTGCTCGCCGGCGAGGCAGGCCACGACGAGGCTGTCCAGCCGGGGAGACGGGCCGCGGCCGGTCGGAGCGATGTAGAGGCGGCCTCGGCCAGGAGTGGCGGGGGGGGGGGGGGGGGGGGGCACGCGGCGAGGCGAGCAACAGCGCGCACCACAGCACGGGAGCTCGAGCTCAAGCTCCCGCCGATGGCGGCCCGGGCGAGGCACGTTCCTACGGAAGCGAAACTATGTCCAATTCGAAAGGGGAAGTGGGGGGTTCGAGGGCGAGGCTCACTGTGAGCTCGAGGAGGTGCTCGGGGAGGCCGGAGGAGCAGCACCGGCGGCGAATTTCCGGCGAGGTATGGCAGCGGTGGCGGGGAGGAGGGTGTCGACTTGCGCGCACACATGGCATCCCGGCGGCTGATGCTCGCGCGAGGAGTCATGGACGACCACGGGGAAGCTCCGGGACGGGTCCATGGTCGCCGAGGAGGCCACTGACCGCATCCATGGTGGCGGCGCTTCGACGGGCGTGGGGCGGCCGTGGAGCAGTCAAAGGAGGGCGACGGCGCGAGGTAGGAGGAATTGGGGGCGCGGCTAGGGTTCCAGGGGGGCGAGGGCGCAGGGGGGGCTTCTTATCCCCACCAGGACGGCGTCGATGGCCGACACGGCGGCCACGGCGTGGCTCGGCGGGGGGATGCCCTCCACGCACCCCCCCCCATGAACAGGAGGAAGGAGGAGGGCGCCGGGTGGGCTGGGAGAGGGGGGCTGGTGGGCCTAGCGCCCAGGGCGGGATTTAGGGAGTCCCCCCCTTTTTTTCTTTTATATTTTTCTCTTTTTTTGTGATTTCTTCTTTGTATTTAATTTAAATACTTAGACATTTTTGTTAAGCATGAAAAATGCTCCAAAATTATTGTTGCACTATAATCCAATGCCACAAAATGTCTTGGGCACAAATAAAATCCTTTAATATTTTAATTAAATATTAAATGATTAAAATGGAATAAACAAGCTACTATTTTGATTGTTTCAATTAATTTAGAGATTAATAAAATCCCAAAATTGGTGTAACATGGTCCACTGAATATTTGTGATTTTATAAAAGTAGTTTCACAATTATTTTTGGAGAAAGTTTATTTTGCACTTTGGTTTTAATATTCCACCAAAGGAAATATGAGCATTTGATTTGAATTCAACTCAAAGGCAATTGACTTGAGCTTGGAATTGTTTTGATTCATGATGACCAAGATCCATGATCACATTGCCTTCAACAATATCAAAAGGAGAAATTGAATTTGAACTGAACCAAGTTGATCAAATTTTTTTTTTGATCCAGGCCATTTTGAGCAAGAGAGATTATCAACAGTGATTAGCAACAGTAATCCTGATTACTGTAGGTGATTACTTTAGCGTGACACCCGGGGTGTTACAAATCTCCACCACTACAAATAATTCTCGTCCCGAGAATTGTAAGGTAGTGTAAGGGTTAAAGCTTCGGTTTCGTATTCTAACGAATCTTCTGGTGCTTGTTGACCTTCTCAAAGAAGTTAATCCTTCTCGTTGATGTCTTCATTTCTTTGCATCAGTGCATCTCCATGAGTTGTCTTCCTTCTTTCAGGGTCTTCATCGTACTTACGAATAGGCTAGGAGAAAAAAATTGAAGGGCGTTGGACCGGTACAAGGTTAATCAACCGAGGTTGTGCAAGGGAATGGGGTACAAAGTATGTCACGAGTTAAACTCAAGGAGAGACATCGAGAGAAACAAAAGAAGGCATGAGAAGTTTTCAAGCGGATATGCAAGCATTCGATGATGACAACGGAGGAACAAGAGGGGTCCAGAGCATCAGGCATAAGCACTGAGTCTGATATCGAACTGAATATCAAAAGGTAGGTGACTCATGAATTGCATACGAGGTAAAACAAGAGGAATAACCTCGAGAACAGAAAGGTACAAGACAGTCAGGTTTCGATCGTGTGGAACTATGGGTTATAGGCCCACAGTGAATAAGAAGGGTGGTGACAAACAATGCGATCAAGTTGCAAGGTAAGTCAGAGAACATATTGTCTGTTATGTCGGTAACAACATCAGTTCCAAGGGCGAGGGACGCAGAGAACCATTTTCCTGCTCGTTAAGACGAGGTGGACCAATTGGCAAAGTTCTCGTCCATCGGTGGTCACCGAAAAGTCATCAACAATCGTAACAGGTGGTACGAACAAAGCAGTACACCGAAGTGTTTACATAAGCACAGAATTATCACTGCTCAGATAAGCTATATCACAAGAAAGGTTAAACAGACTAATGGAAAAGAAACTGTGATGATACACCAGTATTAGGTGTGAATCTTTCCCAAGGGAAAGCAGAGCAAGGTATACAAGACCAAGTTTGTATTGGCAGGGAGTCAAAGGATGTTGTCGATGATAACACAAATCATCGATGGGAAAGGATGGTATCTCACACCATGAATTCGATAGACACATGGGAGAAGTCAAAATGTTGATGATGAACACGATACATCATGTCAAAAGGTTTCAAGAAAAATATAATCGATCAACGGCGACATCAAGCAAAAGGAATGGTGAAACAAAAGTATTCGGTGTTCTCGGTTGTCAACAACCCAGAACCTATGGAGGGGTTGGTTACGATAGGGAAAGGTATTGTTTCATCAAAATTCTTAAGATGTAGTGGAAAGGTATGATATCCTCGAGATACCAGGGGGTAATACTCGAAGGCAGAATGGACGATCATAGGTGCAGCAGAATTTCCACCAAGGGGACAATTACTGTTATCAGAAGCTTTCATGATAAGTTCCGCATAGTATCCATGGGCATGAACACAAAGGTTCAGGGTCGACTCCCACTTCTTCAATGCATAGCCTTTCATTCACTTCTCGTTGTCGATGAGTTTGCAGCATTCAAAATTTATCTGGCATAACACCAGTAGAGTATGACCTGTAGAAGTTCATGGGTTCACACAGATGGATGAAGCATAGATACAACCCATAGGGACATTTTACGAATCTATACGACAAACAACAGGAACAAGAGATACAAGTTTGAAAGCAGATGGCTGACCACACGGAGCAGATGATACCATTCGCCAAAGGCATTTCGTATCAGGGGAAGCTCGTCAATGATTTAGGACACAAGGGGACGGTAGGCGGTAATCCATCAAAAGGTCAGGTGGCGTACAGAGAGTCTGGTGCGAGTATCGGTACTCGACCAATAAAAAGAAAGAATACCAAAGCATTGGAGATAGAAACATCGGAATAATTGGATGCTTAAGTACCAAGGAATTATGACTTCCATATCGGTGTATCAGATTCAGATACATCGATCAAACAAGAATAAGTTGAATAGAAGCTTGACGGTTAATCAATTAAGATTTAATTTACCAAGAACCAACTCATGTCCGGAATGACGTCTGAGCCGGGAGAATGAATTCATAGGGATCAACTGATAATTGCGTGCAATAGCACACATGATGATTCAACAGATCAGAATGGCAATGCCAAGGGAAGGCATCGAAGACCACAAGACAAACGGGATTAATCATAGTGCAAGCAGTTAAGAAGAATCTCCAAAGCAGTAGGTTGCCAAGGATTGGCGCGAGATCGAATAGTATTTCAAAGTATTTTGGGAATCACAAGAACCACTTAGAATGAACGGATCCTCGATAATTGTGAGGAATTATCCGCGGGGTGAAAAGAAGCTGCAAGGCAGTAGGCTCAAAGGATTTCTGAAACAACGTAAAGTATTTCGATGCGTCTTGTGAACACAAGATCAATCGGGTTTGAATGGATGAACAGAAGGTGTAGGTGGTTATACATACGGACTTAACAGTGGCAGGGAAGTGTAAAGGTGATCGGCACATAAGGTCTCGGGAATTTTATCGGAGAGTAATCTTTGGTATCTTCTCGTGAAGCAAGCAATCATCTGTAATGAGGGGCTCTCCGGGAGGAAGTAGTCACGAGAACCTAAAGTCAGAGTTAGCAAAATCTTTAACCCGAAAGAGAAGAGAGAGCAAAGTCCCAGAGTAAAGGTGAGGAGAAAAAGATCCTAATACCACCCAGTTGGCAACGTGGGCCGATAAGCCACATGACACTGTTAGCAAAGTAGTTTGGCAAAGACTAGACTCGACTTCGACCAGGGAGTGGTTAGGGGCTTCCTACAGGCAGTCGGCTCTGATACCAACTTGTGACACCCCCAAAATCAGTCCGTGTACAGTAATCATACACGCAAGGTACACGATCGAGATTAGGGACTCACGGTGGGATATCACAACACAACTCTACAAATAAAAATAATACAAGCTGTTTAATACAAGCCAGGGGCCACGAGCGCTCGAATACAACAGCTCGAGAGCACAAAGTTAGCGGAAGCAATAGTATCTGAGTACAGACACAAGAATACAAGGTTGCCTTAAGAAGGCTAGCACAAATAACAACAGATCGAAAAGGCGAGGCCTCCTGCCTGGGAACCCCCAAACTACTCCTGGTCAACGGGAACTCGAAGTCGTAAAAGGCATCAGGGATCTTCATGTTGCGGTGGTCGACATCGGGGATCTCCTGCTCCTGGACTCCAAGGCTCCAACGTCGACTGCAGCGGCCGATCAGGCAAAACAAAAAGGGGAAATAAAGCAAAGGTGAGTATCTAGCATACCCGCGAGTCTTACGTCCGCTACTAAGCATTATGCATTGTATCAACGGAAAGAAGAGGCTGTATATGGTGGACTGCAAGATAGAAATCAGAATAAGGGTAAGAAGCTAGGCCTATCGAAGACTAGCATCTTCTGACGTGTCTTGCAGCATGAGAAGAGAAACAACCAACAGTTCAATAACATGAATGTAATAACAATGCAGCAGAAGTTGCTGCAGCATTGTATAATAGTAAGTTGTAATATTTTACAATAATAATGCCTCCGAGTTCCCCTCCTCGACTCCCTGCGTGGAAGAAGACCCGGAACCATACAGTTTAATAGTAGTAGTTTGTCGTGGTAAGATCCAGCTTCAGCATAAAGCGTCCTGTTACCGTGGACACGGCTATTCGAATAGATTAATCTTCCCTGCAGGGGTGCACTGGCGTGACTCTACGACGCTCGGATCTCCAGGGTGGCGGGAACCTTGTTAGGGAACGCTCCACCAAAGCTATCCGACACAAAGTAGCCCATCCTTCGGCAATCAACAGAGAGGTCATCCGCCGGACTATATCCTATGTATGCTGGGCTTTGGACCCTAACCCGAACGTACTCCTGCACGGTGCGTGACTGGCCAGTGAAGCAAAATCAAAGAAAATACAAATACATCGCTCGAGCAAGAGAAGACAACACCACTTCCCGGCAATCAGCCCGCGGTACTGATGACGTCTGAAGACCCTCGAACGAGACTACGATGCAGGGGAGCCCACACTCCTTATCCCACGTGTAGGTAGTGCGTACAAGCCAAAAGGCTACTCAAGACATCCGCCGAACCATTTAGCATTTTAATTAACCTGCGTGACAACCGTTATCGTTGCCTCGACTTAACCGACCCATGGTCAACGACAGCAGTCAGGTCCACCAGTACATCGGTGCCTGCCCTGTCGTCCCACCAAGTCACTGTGGTTACCAACAAGGTGAACCGTCTCCTTACCTTGTCTCGCGTGTGCTCTTGGTAGAGCTCGACTTCTCGTAGTTTGGTAACTCTCGCGAGATACGAGCAGGGGGCAAGCACGCCAGTAACGTCGGTCGTACCCTCCCTGTCGTTCCCGATAATATACCTCTCGCGGGCACCGTTGGGTCACCCGACTTTCTTACCTTTAAGTACAACCGTTGCTCAGGTACCTAGAGCGGCTATACAGAGTCAACAACGAGTGAAGGTACGAGGATTACTCCTCGGTAGCTCCACTTGAAGGTGGCTCGACAGAGCCGAGCTAGGGGGCCTTAGGCGGTGTCTGCATTGTACCGTACCTGTTGCAGTTATAATAAGATGTATCTGTGTCACTCCCCTGAGTGGTCACGGCCCGCTATCTAATCCTAGCTAACAATGCGCAGGGCTCACTGCTGAATATAATGCATAAATATCATAGACAGCATAGGATAAAGGAAGGTACATCAAGGGGCGACAAAAACAAGCTATGCAATTGAATAGGATTGTAATCGTAGCAGCAGTAGTAACCATGCCTAGTGCAAGAAATGTACGGAAAGATAGGCGATATCTGGGGAAGAGATTGGCTCTGCTTGCCTGGAAGCTCGACGGTAGGGGCAGGGTCGTCGACGAAGTAGTCGTACCCGGCAGCAGTGTAGTCGGCGGTAGCAGCGGGGTCTACCGGAGATAAGGGGGGGGGGAAGAAACAGTAAATACAAAGCAAGCAATGCAAACATATGAATGACATGGCAAATGTATCGATGTCGGTGTTCTAACGCAGTACGATGTATTAGGCTCGGAGCGGGAATTCATCCGGGGATGATATGCCAGCTCCGGGTAGTTACCGGACAGGGTGTCCAGAGGGGGGAGGTATCATGCCGGAGGTGTCGTGGACATCTGACACACGTGTGGGTGGTGTATCCGGGTTAGTTGAACTATTCCGAACAACTTTCGTGTTTGAAATAAATTCATCCGGGTACTTTTAACAGTACCGGACAATTCATCGGACAGACAGTCCGGAGGGGGACGGTTCGATGTTCGGTATGTTAGAGGGGTGTGGTGAAGGTATGGTTACCGTATTTGTATTCGGTGATCCGTTCTAAGCAACTTTCGTTTTCAAAGTATTTTGATCCGGGCAATTTTTATCGGTACCGGAAATTACCGACAAACAGCCCGGGAGGGGGGTGTCGATGTTTCGATGCGTTAGGGGGATGTGGTAGACCTACGGATAGCGTATCTGTATTCGTTATATTTTTCTGACCAATTTTCATGTATAAACTTTTTGAATTTGACTTACGGTTTAAAAGATATTCAAATTCAAAGTTTTAATCATTTTTAAAAGATTTTCTGAATTTAATTTATTAATAAAATGCAACATTATCCACAAAGAGTTGACTGGTCAAACCTGACCAGTGGGTCCCACTAGTCAGCCACACATGTTTTATAAATCATTTAATTAAATTTATTTATCCACTCGACCCACATGTCATTCACTATTGTTTTATAATTTCCTTTTATTTAAACTAATCTCTAGTGGGGCCCGTGTGTCAAACTCAGTTAATTAACATAATTCATTTTAATTAAATTGCTAAACAAGGGACCCCACATGTCATTCTCACCTAGCAATTTAAATCAACTCAATTTATTTTAACAAGGCAGGGGGCCCAAATGTCAATGACTTGGGGGGGTATCTTAATCCTTTTAATCTAACAAGGGGGTGGGATTAGCCTGTGGCTAGCACAGCGTGCTCGCCGGCGAGGCAGGCCACGGCGAGGCTGTCCAGCCGGGGAGCCGGGCCGCGGCCGGTCGGAGCGAAGCAGAGGCGGCCTCGGCCAGGAGTGGCGGGGGGGGGGCACGCGGCGAGGCGAGCAGCAGCGCGCACCACAGCACGGGAGCTCGAGCTCAAGCTCCCGCCGATGGCGGCCCGGGCGAGGCACGTTCCTACGGCGGCGAAACTATGTCCAATTCTAAAGGGGAAGTGGGGGGTTCGAGGGCGAGGCTCACTGTGAGCTCGAGGAGGTGCTCGGGGAGGCCGGAGGAGCAGCACCGGCGGCGAATTTCCGGCGAGGTATGGCAGCGGTGGCGGGGAGGAGGGTGTCGACTTGCGCGCACACAGGGCCTCCTGGCGGCTGATGCTCGCACGAGGAGTTGTGGACGACCACGGGGAAGCTCCGGGATGGGTCCCTGGTCGCCGAGGAGGCCACTGACCGCATCCATGGCGGCGGCGCTTCGACGGGTGTGGGGCGGCCGTGGAGCAGTCAAAGGTGGGCGACGGCGCGAGGTAGGAGGAATTGGGGGCGCGGCTAGGGTTCCAGGGGGGCGAGGGCGCAGGGGGGCTTCTTATCCCCACCAGGACAGCGTCGATGGCCGACACGGCGGCCACGGCGTGGCTCAGCGGGGGGATGCCCTCCACGCACCCCCCATGAACAGGAGGAAGGAGGAGGGCGCCGGGTGGGCTGGGAGAGGGGGGCTGGTGGGCCTAGCGCCCAGGGCGGGATTTAGGGAGTCCCCCCCCCCTTTTTCTTTTATATTTTTCTCTTTTTTTGTGATTTCTTCTTTGTATTTAATTTAAATACTTAGACATTTTTGTTAAGCATGAAAAATGCTCCAAAATTATTGTTGCACTATAAGCCAATGCCACAAAATGTCTTGGGCACAAATAAAATCCTTTAATATTTTAATTAAATATTAAATGATTAAAATGGAATAAACAAGCTACTATTTTGATTGTTTCAATTAATTTAGAGATTAATAAAATCCCAAAATTGGTGTAACATGGTCCACTGAATATTTGTGATTTTATAAAAGTAGTTTCGCAAAAAATTTTGGAGAAAGTTTATTTTGCACTTTGGTTTTAATATTCCACCAAAGGCAATATGAGAATTTGATTTGAATTCAACTCAAAGGCAATTGACTTGAGCTTGGAATTATTTTGATTCATGATGACCAAGATCCATGATCACATTGCCTTCAACAATATCAAAAGGAGAAATTGAATTTGAACTGAACCAAGTTGATCAAAACAAAATTTTGATCCAGGCCATTTTGAGCAAGAGAGATTATCAACAGTGATTAGCAACAGTAATCCTGATTACTGTAGGTGATTACTGTAACGTGACACCCGGGGTGTTACACCTATCTTAGCACTCGGAGTCCCCGGCAACGGCGCCAGAAAACTTTGCTTGATGGCTTCTTGCCCCTTCGTTGGTTTCCCCAAGTGTAAGGTTGAGATGTAGTGCAGCAGCAGTTTTCCCTCGGTGAAGATACCAAGGTTTGTCTCCAGCAGGACTCCAGAGATGATAAGTAGGTGTCAGCGGCGCAACTCACGCGGACCTGCACACAGACACAGATAACTTTGTTCCCAACGAAGTTCAGAGAGGTTGTCAATCTCTCCGGTCTTGTTGTTTACAAATGATAAAATGCAAGGGCTAATGATAGCAAATAAAAGAGGTAAAGTAAATGTAGCGTGGAAACAGTGATAAGGATATGGACCGGGATACGTGATGTTCGCTAGTGATGTCTCTCTCCCAAAAGACGATAAAATTGCTATGCAAGGTAAACAAATTACAGAAAGGCAATTGACAGGATTATGAACGCACCGCAATGCTAACTATGCTACAAAAGTAAGGAAGAGGTTCAAAAGCACGGGCAGTACGCCAAAGTAAGTAGACCGAAATCCATCTGCATCTACTACTAATCATCCACCTTGAGATATCTATCCAGAACATCTCGCTGGTATTAAGTTGCGAGCCCCACCCAAAGTGTAAACCCAAAGCAACAGACAACTGCATTAAAAAGAACTCTGCGTAAAGTAAACAATCCTTGTAACCGTGGTTACAAGCATCGTTGTTTTCCCCCTTGTGGCAACAGCACACCCCCTAGACTCATGAACCCACAATCTAGCACAACGCTCCCTCTTGGAGTCACTACCTACTACTTGGACAAAGCAATAAACAGCAACGGAGAACATGCAAGAATTACTTAGGAACAAAAATATAAAAGATAGAAACCAAATATATTACTCTATCACAATCTGAACATAATCTCATAATCCATCAGATCCGATCAAACTCAACATAGCAATAGCAGAAATATTACATAGGTGCCTCGATCATGTAGGGCAGCTCACGAGGTCTAAACAATGAAGATCAAAGAGGGGAGGAGAACATCACATAGCTACTGATCACGGACCCATGGTCCAAGAAAGACTACTCATGAGACATCCGGAGAGCATCCATGGTGGAGAAGAGACTCCCGGAGGTCAATCCTCCCTCCGGCAGGGTGCCGGGAATGGGTCTTCTGGTGCTCCCGACCTTGGAAGCGCGGCGGCGGCGGAACAGAGGCGAGTTCACGGAATAGGGTTCTACTTCTGGAGTTTTCCCATGACGGGGGATAAATAGGTGAAAGGGGGCAGCCAGGGGGCCCAGGCGCCCCCTGGTGCGGAAAGGGGTGGGGCCGCGCCGGGTGGCCGCCTGGCCCCCCCTTGGGCCCCCTCTGACCCCTCCCAGCCTCTTCTGGAAGCTTCCTGTACGCTGATTTTTTCTGTATTTTTCCCGGAATTTTTCTGGCATTTTTTATATGGGGGAAAACTGAAATAGAAAAACAGCAGAAAACAGGAACTGGCACTGGGGTGCACTGAGTTAATAGGTTAGTCCAAATATGATCAAAAGTGGATGAAAGTGTATCTAGATCATAGCAATATCGCACAAAACATGCATGGAGCAAGCAGAAATTATAGATACGTTTGGGACGTATCATGTGTCGACTCTGACCCTGGTGTTGTTAAAGAGTTGCTCAAAAGGCACGCCATGAAGAACAAAGTTATTCCTGATCGTCAATTTGCCACATCTCCTATATGCATCACTGATCCTGATTATGATTTCTCTGTTGATCTTTCACTTATATCTACAGTCGAGGCTGACCCCTTTTATGGCAGAGAAAATGATGATGCTATAGCACACTTGACCAAACTTGCTGAGTTGAGCGACCTATTCACTACTGATGAGAAGATACGAAACTTCTATGTGGACAAGCTTTTCCCTTTTTCTTTGAAGGGAGACGCTAAATCATGGTACGATGCATTACCTTATGGTTCCGTTAAAAGTCCTCAGGACTTAGTCAAATTTTTTGTTGATAAGTATTTCCCAGCTCATCTGCAACATGCTTCTTTGCAAATAATCTATAACTTTAAACAATTGCAGGATGAGCAACTCCCTAAAGCTTGGGGGAGGTTTTGTGATTTACTTAAGGTTATGCCGGGACATGGAGTCCCCAAGAATGAACTGCTTGATATATTTTATGCTGGTTTAACCGATGAATCCAGAACCTATCTGGATAGCTGTGCTAGTTGTGTTTTCAGGGAAAGAACACCGGACGATGCAGAAGAATTAATGTGCAAAATTTCCAAGAACTATGAAGACTGGTCCGTTCCTGAACCACTTCTACCACCGAAAAAGAGGGGCATGCTTGTTCTGAACCCCGAAGATATGCAAGAAGCAAAGAAGTCTATAAAGGAGAAAGGTATTAAAGCCGAAGACGTGAAGAATTTACCGCCTATTGAGAAGTTGTGTGAGCCTACTACTCACCCTCCCTTGGTAGAGGTACACTCTCTATTAGACTTTACTGAAAGTGACATCCCTAAAGGTAAGCCTCCCGACCAATGCTTAGATGAGCTTGATAATTTTATTGTTAAGAAAGACCATTTTAATAGGAAGTTACAAAGTCAGTTGCATGATAATTCTCTTGCTATCAAAATTTTATGTGATGTTCTAGAGAGAACAGTTAACGACGTTAAATGTCTTGTTAAGCATTTTCATATGGTTCAAATTCAGCTTGAACAAATTTCTAATGTGCAAAAAGATTTGCTTGCTAACAATGACAAACAGGACATACAAGCCTATGGAATCAAAACTAGGGGTGGAACACACACCCAGGACCCACTCTATCCTGAGGGACACCCAAAGAGGATCGAGCAAGATTCTCAAGTGCAAGAAGAAGACGAGGTTATTAGCTATCCAACGAAGAAAAAGAAGAAGAAGAAACACAAGGAGGCTGACAATCCCGATGATCCTATTACAAGTGAAAAGCCAGCTGTTGATCCTAACAACATATCTACCTCCGATGCTAAAACAGAAGACGGTGCCGAGCCTGAAGAAAAAGACGCCGAGAAGGATGATCCACCCAAGGTAAGAGAAGAAGAAGCACCCGATAAACGCAAGAGGTACTCTAAAGAAGACTTCATCGCAAGGAGACATGGGAAGGAACGAGAACCATGGGTACAAAAACCCATGCCCTTTCCAGGTAAGTCCCTCAAATCCAAAGAAGAAGAGCATTATAATAAATTTTGTGAATGGATGAAACCTCTTTTTCTTCAAATTCCTTTGACTGATGTTATTAAGTTAACTCCTTATTCCAAATATATGAAAGATATTGTTACTAATAAAAGAAAATTTCCTAATGAGGCAATATCTACTATGCTTGCTAACTACTCTTTCAGCGGCAAGATTCCCAAGAAGCTCGGTGATCCAGGTATACCCACCATTCCTTGCTCCATAAAGAATAATTATGTCAGAACTGCTTTATGTGATCTTTGGGCAGGAGTGAGTGTTATGCCTTTCTCTCTTTACAAAAGGATTTGTTTAGAGAAACTAATCCCTACAGATATCTCCCTTCAGATGGCTGACAAATCAACAGCTGTCCCAATAGGTATTTGTGAGGATGTACCCGTTGAAGTTGCTAATTGTTTAATCCTTACAGATTTTGTTGTGCTTGACATGCCCGAGGATGGGAGCATGTCCATTATTCTCGGTAGACCTTTTCTTAACACCGCAGGTGCTATCATTGATTGCAATAAAGGAAAGATCACCTTCAACGTTGATGATAAAGAACACACGGTGTATTTTCCAAAGAAGATCGATAAAAGGCATGGCCTTAACTCTATAGAGAATATCGAGACCGTGAAGATTGGAGAATGGGACTGTCCACTACATGTGCACCACAAATACAAAACCATTATGGTGGGGGCAATGTCCATTAAAGTGAAGGTGCAATGATCACTTCATGAGAGGGGAGACTTTTTGTTCTATATATCGCCGGTTTGTTGGTAAGACTTGATCAACCTTGCTAGTGAGCTTGTTTTATATAGGTAAAAGTTAAGCTTGTTATGTTTTCATTTGCTTTAGCTTTTATTCTCTTTGTTGTACCAAGTTTTTATGTTTTTGAAGCTTCACAATACTAATCACTAATTTAAGTTTTCAGAAAGTTTTGCAGCTTTTTGAACTCCGAGAAATTTTCAACAGTGAAGTTTTCAGAAAAATTCCAAAAAAAAAAAAATTCCATGCCGGGAGTGACCCAGAGGCACCTGGGGCTGACCAGGGGGGGCCACCAGTGGCCCAGGCGGCCAGCTGGCGCGGCCTGCCCCCTGGTCGCGCCCACAGGGCGCCTGGGGCCCACAGGGCAGCCAACCAGGTATGTCTTCTTCCTCCTCCTTCCTCTCTCTCCAAAAACACGAGTTCTGCTCCAGTTCTTGCGTTCTTGCTGTTCTTGGAGGCGATTTTCGATCTCTCTCTACAGCCCACCATCCGAGCTGAAATTTTGAGCAAATACTCCCTGGTATGTAACTCCTCCACTCCTCCAAATAGATTTTTGGTTGGTGGCGTCATTTGTCAGTATTTAGTAGTTCTTGGTGCTGTTTATATGAGCTTGCATGCATGTGTAGATTTTTTTTCCAAGTTTTGATGCAAGTTTATGCCTTAGGTAAGTGAGTTGAGTAGTTTGCCTTAACTCACTTTGTTTAAATCCTTGTTTTTGTAATTTGTCAAAAATTTCAGAAATGAGTTTGCTAGGAAGAGCAAAGGGGTGGCTTGGAAAGAAAAGACCCGAGCGCTCCGATCGAGTTACAAGAGCTGCAGCTTCACCCTCGACTGCTAGGGTGAGATACAATGAAGATCATGTGCCCTTGGAGTTGTTGGAGGACACAAATCAAGCACGTGCAATGACTTTCCCGTGCGATGCATTCCTTGAAGATGCAGGAATTAGGGGGGAGTTTTATAATCTTTGTGCTAATGCAGGTTTGATGCGGCTCGCAACGTGCCATGTTACCCAGTATCAAAAACTCACCTCCTGTTTCATTAACAGTTTTAGATATAACCTTGATGCTGGTTCTGTTGAGTTTAAAATTTACAATGATCTTTTGACCATGCCTTTGGAAAGGTTTTGTGAAATAATAGGTGTGCCGAACGTGGGACGGACGGCGAAGATGAGCTCTCAGCTCTCCGAGCTGAGAACCGTCTTCAACTCGCTCTGTAGCATGGATACGAGGGATATTCATCGGTCAAAGATCTCCAGCATCTTATTTCCACACCTCAGGTATTTTGCGTATTATATTGCTAGAGGGGTGTTAGCTCGTGACAACACGAGCAACATATCTGCGCCGGATATTGCTATCCTGGCAACCGCCCTTTCAGGGAGGCTTGATTATAATGTGGGTGCCTTAATTGTTCGACGTCTTGCTATGAACGGTAACAAGGGAGACTTATTTGGTGGCGTTTACGCCACACTTATCCTAGAGTCTATTAATGGCACCCCACACCCCGATGATAAGCCTTTTACTTATTTAAGTTTTGATCTTGCTGCTATGAAAAGGCATAAGTTTGTTATCATGAGTTTCGAGTTTGGTAACCTTGATTATATCTTGCGTTTCGGAGCTACCACGGAACGCAAGATCCGTCTACCTGCACCTCTTTTGTTTGATTTTTCTCGCAGGAACGGATGGTCCTTTAATGCTACCCAGTTCGATGAGTTCGTGGTCCAGCGTCAGTTTCATAACCCCATGGAGGGGGTTGTGCCCGACGAGGAGGAGCATGGTGAGTTCCCACCTTTCCAGGGAGAGACCGTCACCCAGTTTGGTGAAGAGTCTTCCTCTGCTTGGAGCGCGGATCCTTCTGCGTGGGAGGATCCGAGGACTTCGGTGTACGCGCCGGAAGCCTCATATGATCCTTGGACTCACCCGTACTACCCTGGAGCAGGAGGCTCCTGGGGACATTAGCTGCTACCAACTTAGGCCAAAAGCCTAAGCTTGGGGGAGTACGTGCCCTTCTCACTTTTCCATTGTATTATCCATCTTATTCGCTTTGATCTTTTCGAAGTTTTTGCCCGTTTTTCCTTCTTTCTTTCTTTGCAAAAACAACAAAAAGATTTTCTCTTTTCGTTTGCTTTCTTTTAACCTTTGAAAAACCCAAAAAGATTTCCTTTCTCTCTTTAGTTTGCCTTTTTTTCAGAGTTCAGCTTAAGTCCGTGATGGCATTTGATTATATTTCCTACGTTCGATCGTGCAAGTGACCAGGCAGTAATGACGAAGATCGACGGAAGGGAAGCAATAAGGAAAACCGGTATGAACTCTTCTTGTTTCTACTTTTGTACATATGCCTGTACTTATGATCTAGAGACCAGCTTGTAGCGACATAGTGCTATGTTTACAATGCTTTCCCAGTGTTCATGCTTTCCTTGTGGCCAGTCTTAAATAGCTAGAGTGCATAATGTGTTGTTGAAATGATTTACATACATTGCATTGTTCATGGTTTGGCATACTGGAGTGGTATTTCCCTTCGGAGAATTTTTGGATTGACTTGGCAGATGTTCACACATGTTTATGACTAAAAGTCTACTCTTGCCTTGATGATCTTTTTGTTTCAGAATAGTTATATCACTTTCTTGCTCGATTCAATGTTACTTTGTCGCTCTGCATGATTATGACAGTTATTGCTCTCTAGTTGGTCGCTTCCCAGTCTTTTGCTAGCCTTCTCTCGCACCAAGCGGAATTCTGCTTGTGCTTCCAAACTCCTTTTCAAACCCAGTTGTTCCATTTGAGTCCACCATACCTACCTATATGTGGTATTTACCGGCCACTCCTAACTTAGACTTTCTTGTGCCATCTCGAAATTTATTCAAAAGTTTCCCTTTTGTAACCGTACAAGCTCATGGTGCGGTGAGGGGAAATCAGTATCTTTCATGCCAAAAATATTTTGACGGAAGTTTTAACTAGTCAAAACAGAAAAAGAAAAAAATATAAGAGTTACACCTCCCCCATACTTGATGATGGAGTGAAATGGACCAAATGCTGCTTATGATAGGTGGAACGATACCCTCCTTCCATCCTTGAGGCAAAATAAAAGGTTCCATAGACCATCGAAGATTAATGGATAAGGGAATATGTGTAAGCAAAAAGCATTATATATGGTTGGCATGGGAGATATTGAGAGACCTTTACCGTTCACCGTTGACTGGAAAGTTGCACTTCTCAAAACTATTTTATCTCTATTTTCAAACCAAGAGCTCTGGCACATATTTAGTCTTTGCTTCCTTTCATGGGTTTTCAACCTTGCCATCAAAAGCCACGGTTCGAGAGTCTCTCCTTCTTTCTTCAAAGCACCAACTATGAGAGCATAATTGTCATTCTTAGTGTAACATGCATTGTCCCAAAGTATTACATTGTCTTCTGCATGCTTGTGTTATTGCTAGTCTGAAATACTAAGTTCTAATCACCTTTAAAACTCCGGGGGAGTTTCTGCATTTATGTTTTGCTTCACTCATGGAGGCTAGCGAAATGCCACTCAAGTATGTTCAAGCTATGTGCATTGTGATCATGTTTTGATTTTCAGTAGCATATTATTTACTTTTAATTGTTTGTGACTGATCACATGAAAGAGAATTGCTTCGTGCATTGTCCTTATAGCATTGTTTCAATACCTGCTAAACTCTTTTCGTAGTACATGCTTATATACATCTAATGAAGCAAAAGAGTTTGTCAAAGTTTTCTTTGTCGCGTCTAGTTCGTTGAACTGAATTGCTTGAGGACAAGCAATATGCTAAGCTTGGGGGAGTTGATACGTCTCAAACGTATCTACTTTTCCAAACACTTTTGCTATTGTTTTGCCCTCATTCTTGCATGATTTGGACGAAACTAACCCGGACTAACGCTGTTTTCAGCAGAGCTGCCTGTATGGTTTATTTGTGCGCAGGAAAATGGATTTTTAGACGTCCCAGAAAATTCCCAGAAAATTACCAGAAAATCCACGCACCCGAAGGATCCAGCAGCCAGAAGTGGGACTAGAGGGGAGCTCTGGGGGCCCCAGGCGCCCCCCCTGGCGCGGCCAGGGGTGGGGCCGCGCCCTCAGGCCACCTGGGCTGCTCCCCCCTCCTCTGGTGCCCTACCGATGCTCCTATTTATCCCCGTGACGAGAAAACCCCAGAACAGAAGTCGTTTTCCAAGTTTCCGTCGCGGAGCCGCCGCCACCCTCTGTTCTTCTTCGGGAGGGCTAATCTGGTGGCTGATTTGGCCTCCGGAGAGGGGAGATCGTCGCCATATTCATCACCATCACCACTCCATCCATCCTCCATGACTTATTTTCATATGTGTGAGTAATTCCCTGCTGTAGGCAAAGGGGGTGGTAGGGATTGGATGAGATTAATCATGTAATAGTTCGTCAAATTGTTAGGGGCATGTTGTCTATCATCTAGATTGGTGTTTATCTTTTTTGCTACAACTTGTTGTTCTTAATGCTTGTCACTTTGGGCCCGAGTGCCATGTTTTCAGATCTGAACCCTATGTGTTTTCATGAATATATTTGTGTTCTAGATCCTATCTATGAGTTGTATGCACCTATTATGGTCCGGAATCGGCGATCCCAAAGGTGACAGCTTGGGACACCAAAGGGGATGGTCCATAATTTGTGGATTCCATGTATCCATTGAGTTTATTGCTTTGTTCCGGTGCTCTTTGACAGGAGCACCTTAATCTCCATAAGTTCCTTTTGGCCCCGTTCGTAGCGGGATGATAGGACAAAAGATGTTGTGCAAGTTCTTATTGCAAGCACGCACAACTACCTACGGGATACATGCCTATTGTTTGATATTTGCCTAGATGATCATTGCTTTTCTGTGTGCCTTGCCCCGTGTTAGAATCTATTATATGTTTACTCTCATCCATGCAGCGCCCAACCATCCATCTCCCTAGCCTACAGTGTTTTCAATCCTGCTGGTCATTAGTTGTTAATTTTTTCTATTTAATTTTGCTGTTACTATCATCACTATCATATTACCGTTACTACTTATCTACCGTTGCAAGCAAGTATATTTCAGGTGCGGTTGAATTGACAACTCAACTGTCAAAGCTTATAAATACTCTTTGGCTCCCCGTGTGTCGAATCAATAATTTGGGTTAACTTACCCGCGAAGACTATCTCGATCCCTTACGCCTGTGGGGCATCAGCCGGCGTGATAAAAACAACGACCACGAATAAAAAAAATAAAAAAAAACCCGTAAAAAGATCAAGTTGCAGTTCGGTGGTCGACCTGAAACCGTGTCATGGGTGGGGTTTGGTATATCAGTTGCGGATCGGTAGATGATGTGCAACTGGGTCGCGTGCGGCGTATCGGTTGTGGCTGGGTAGTTGAAGTGCAACTGTGCCCGTTAAGTGATAAAAACTCGTTGTGGCATGCGTGATAAAAACAACGACCACGAATAAAAAACCCGTAAAAAATCGGGTTGCAGTTCGGTGGTCGACCTGAAGCCGTGTCATGGGTGGGGTTTGGTATATTGGTTGCGGATCGGTAGGTGATGTGCAACTGGGTCGCGTGCGGCGTATCGGTTGCGGATGGGTAGTTGAAGTGCAACTGTGCCGGTTAAGTGATAAATACTCGTTATGGCCGGCGTGATAAAAACAACGACCGCGAATAAAAAATAAAAAATAACCGTAAAAAAATCAGTTTGGTGGTCGACCTGAAACCGTGTCATGGGTGGGGTTTGGTATATCGATTGCGGATCGGTAGGTGATGTGCAACTGAGTCGCGTGCGGCGTATCGGTTGCGGATGGGTAGTTGAAGTGCAAATGTGCTGGTTAAGTGATAAAAACTCCTTGTGGTCGGCGTGATAAAAACAACGACCAGAAATAAAAAATAAGAAAATATCGTAAAAAAACCGGGTTGCAGTTTGGTGGTCGATCCGAAACCGTGTCATGGTGGGGTTTGGTATATCGGTTGCGGATCGGTAGGTGATGTGCAACTGAGTCGTGTGCGGCGTATCGGTTGCGGATGGGTAGATGAAGTGCAACTGTGTCGGTTAAGTGGTAAAAACTCATTGTGGCCGACGTGATAAAAACAACGACGACAAAGAAAAAATAAAAAAAACCATAAAAAAATCTGGATTGCGGTTCGATGGTCGACCTGAAACCGTGTCATGGGTGGGGTTTGATATATCGGTTGCGGATCGGTAGGTGATGTGCAACTGGGTCGCGTGCGGCGTATCGGTTGCGGATGTGTAGTTGAAGTGCAACTGTGCCGGTTAAGTGATGGTTATTGGGATTGATGATTGGCTTGCAACTAGGATGGGAAAATAAAAAGTGATCGCCTAGTTTCGAGACGCCGATCAACTTGCAACTGTGTTGGAAAATGAAAAGTCAACTCCTAGTTGCTAGTTGATGGTTGACTTGCAACTGGGATAAAAAAGTCAACTCAAGTTGCATGTCGATGGTCAACTAGCAACTGGGGTGAGAAAAATGAAATGTCACCCTCTAGTTACAGATCGATGATCAACTTGCAACTGTGGTGAATCAGAAAAGCAAAACGAGAACGGCTCGTATCCATGAATGCCACGACGAAAGTTTGAACGCGAACGAGCTAAACAAACAACCTTTCATTGGTTGGGTAAAAAAAAGCACAACAAATTGAACGGCCCACAAGTTGCATGTAACATCCTTATTTCTCATCTAGATGCTACTTAACAAATCTCGAAAAATATTCACAAATTTGAAAGGTTTCACAAAATTTTACAAAACATTTTCAAATTTTGTACTCCACAAAAATATTATTCATGAATTGGATAAAAATAAAATCCAAATTAAAAATGAGGAAAGAAACGAGGTAACTAAAAATTGTAAAATATAAAGAAAAAACGGTTAGAGAAAATAGAGAGAGAGAGAAAAGAAAACGAAAAGAACATATTTTAAAATGATATGTTTGATGAAGAAGATGCAACCCACTTTGACAAAAACAACATTTTTTTAAAGATAAGAGTACATTGATTTATTAAATAAAATATTAAAAATAGAAAACTAAAAGTAAAGCTAAACATGCTAACAAAGGGATGCGCGACAAACAAAACACAGACCAGCAAGCGAAGATCGGGCGCTTGTATGAAAATTACAAAAAAGAAAATCGAGCGATGAAAAACTTAGATGAAAAATGGTCCGTATAAAAATATTTACAAATTTTGAAAGTTTTCTGAAATTTTTATAAAAAAGTTTTACATTTTATACTCCATAAAAATCATATTCATGAATTTGACAAAAAAAAGGAAAAAAAAAGCAAAGACACAAATTAATTAAAAAACCATGAACACAAAAAAAAGATAGATGGAATGAAAAAATAAAAAAATAAAAAAATAAAGTGGAAGAGTCTATTACTGAAATGGAAGAGGAAAGGAAACACATTGCATTCAGAATGGGGAAAACTGTATTAAAAAACGCTTCTCACGCAGCCAGCAACAAACAAAAAAAAAGCACATAAGAAAGGCCCAATAAAAAACGAATCGGACCTCATGAGAAGTTCAGAACACGTACTGAGTCAAAAACTACACTCGTTCACGAAAGAAAAACGAAAAGAAAAACAACGAAGAGATCCAATCAACACATCCTTAAAAATCATCTGGATGCTAGTTTGCAAATTCCTTTTAGTTATATATAGATGACAATTATGAGTGAAAATTGTCATGTTATAATTAAAATTGTCATCTAAAAATGTATGCATGGAGCGCTTTCGTCCACACATGTGATGCGTATCATTTTCATAAAAAGAACTCACCCTAAACTTTGCTCGGACATCACCCCATCGTTGGACTCGTAGATTTTCGGCGAGGCGCGACGTAGACCGAGCATGACAGATTGAACAGATGCACCGAGAACGTGCAACGCACGGCCGGCGCGCGGGAAAATGGGCCACTTGTCTTAATCACAATGTACAATACTTTCATCATGTCGATCCTCCGGTGCTCTATTATCTTTCTCCTTTTGCAGGGACCGCTGCTCAATTATCTCCAGTTCTCCTCCATTACCACTCGACCATGCATGTAAAACCAGGTGTGACTCGTTCCAATTAAGACATCACTGCACTAGCTCAGAAAAGTGCTTACCACACCGATGCACTGCAGGGAACGCCACGTGGTGGATCACGCCGATCAATCCTCTGATCACATCGAGTGATTAACAATCATCATTGTTTAGATACGTCCTTGGATCTTATAAACAAGACAAGTCAAAGTCAAGCAAAAATATACCCATTCTCCCATTCAAAATCTAATTTGTGTAAAATACACTCGATGTCCATTCCGGTCTTTATCGACCGAACGGCCCCATACTTGCCCTGCTGACCCAGCGCTTGCACCATTATTCTACACACAGTCATACCCATTGAAGACGATGACGCCGACGCCGCCGACGCCGACGCCGACGAACAGCCTAGCTATACGGTGATTACTACGTAACTAGTTCTTGATCTGGGCGAGCATGCAGCGCACGTCCTTGGCGGCGGGGCGCTCCTTGGCCTCGTCGGCGGTGCAGAAGACGGCGATGCGCAGCACGAGCAGGATCTGCTCGTCGTTGCCGGCGCCGGCGATGGCAGGGTCGATGGCCTCGGCGTAGTCGCCACACTGCACGACGCGGCGCAGCCACTTGACGAGCCCGACCTCGTCCACCTCCGTGACGAAGAACTGGTCCGTCGGCTCCTTCCCCGTCGCCAGCACCGCCAGGATCACCCCGAAGCTGTAGATGTCGCACTTGGACGTGAACTTGAGCGTCTGGTGGTACTCCGGCGCGATGTACCCCATGGTGCCCGCCACGTGCGACGTCGTCACGTGCGTCTGCGCGTCCGGCATCGCCTTGGCAAGCCCGAAGTCCGCGATGCGCGCCTCCATGTCGTCGTCCAGCAGGATGTTGGCCGGCTTCAGGTCCCGGTGGATGATCTGCGGCTGCTGCAGCACGTGCAGGTACTCCAGCCCCGACGCGATGCCCACCGCCACCCGCAACCGCGCCGGCCAGTCCAGCCGCACCCCGCCCTCCTCGCCGCCGTCGCCGGCGTTCGCCTTGATGGCGTTGTGCAGGCTGCCGTTCTTCATGTACTCGTACACCAGGTAGTGGCAGTCCGGCCGCGGGACGTGCGCCGCCAGCGGCAGCAGGTTGCGGTGCCGGATGTGCCCCACCGTGCGGATCTCCGACTGTATCTGCCGCGACCACTTGTCCAGCTGCCGGCTCTCCTCGTCGCTCAGGTTGTTCTGGCCGTTCCCGTGCCCGTGCCCGTCGCCCAGCTGCTTCTTGATCTTCTTGATGGCGATGAACTTGGGCTCCTCGCCCTCCCGCTCCACGGGGAGCTGCGCCTTGAACACCTCGCCGCACCCGCCGCGCCCGATCACCGCCAGCGACGACAGCATGTCCTCCTTCTCCAGGAACGCCAGGTGGTCCGCCCGCTTGATCAGCTTCGGGGTGAAGATCACCATGCCGGACTTGCTCCGGTACCGCCCGCGGAAGCAGTTGAGCGCCAGCCGGAACAGCACCGACACGCCCAGACCAGAGATGACGCCGGCGAGGGACCCGACCACGAAGCCGATGATCCAGTTGCGCACCCGGTTCTTGTGGCTGCGGTGCCGTTTGCCCTGCCCCTGCTCGGCCGGCGGTGCCGTCGGCGGCGCGGTGGCCTTGTGTGGCGTAGGCGGCGAGGAGTGGTTATTCTGCTTACCACCACCGCCGGTAGAGCTGGTGTTTTCCGCGAGGATGTACCGGTGCGGCACCCCGGTCCGGCGGTGGTGCACATGCCGGATACCCGGACGGGAGCGGCGCGCCATGGCGCCGGAGCGCATGACGGCGTGGCGGCCGTCATAGCACTGGACAGCGGAGACGACGAGGAGGAGGAGCGTGACGAGAGAGAGGAGGAAGAGGAGGGGACGCGCACCTGCCATTGTCACCAAACGTTTAGCTCGTTGGTCGTGTGGGGAGGAAGATTCCCGCCTGTGTGGGCGACGATGTGGGTGGATTGCTGAGTTATTAATAATCGCCGGGTTGGGGACCACCGTGAGAAAAATAATGGACGGCTGCGATGCGTTTGTGGACTGGATGGACGTGCAGATGAGTCCGATTGGTAGAGAGGACCGTTGACGCCGGGCAAGTCAAGAACCGGCCAGCACGGCGAGGGAACAGTGTAAATGACGGTTATGCCCCCCTAAAGATCTGCAAAAGAAAACTCGGAGAGCCGGAAGTCCACGTCAGAGCTCCAATGAGTTTCCCTCATTTTAACCTTTCCAGCAAGCACGCCTTATTTAAACCCTAGGCATCTCTGCCACATCTTTTAAAAAGCTTTGGAGTAGTGGAAAATTGATCTTTGGACCTGTTTGGATAGTTAGATTTTAACTTTAGACTAATCCTAAATTAATTTTAACCAAAGACGTGTTTGGATGGTGGGGTTAGATTGGCAAAAAATGTACATTTCCAATCATTTGACTACTTTATTCAGAATTTGATTGGTGAAGGTAAAGGGAAATTAAATTTTTTTGGGCCCCACCTAACTCTAACCCAAATAAGCACCTTTTGGGTGGGTTAGATTTTTTGGATGGGTTAGATGCATCTAACCAATTCTAACCCTTCTATTTGAATGTTTTGGGTTAGTTTGATAAAATCTAACATACTCTAACTCTAACCCATGGATCTAAACATGGCCTTTAAAGAATACTAGAAACAGTTCGTATTCGATATTTTATCAGTTTTAGCCTTCTCTAACTTTTACTTCTCGCGCCGGGATATTCACTCTTTCACAGCCGCTTCTCAAGATATTTCGGCCATTTTTCACGCCGACCTTCTCTCCCATTTGCCCGACGACGCCACCTAGGCACAGTTCTTTGCCTTGGGCGACCACCCCGCATGCCGATCTTTGACCGCCAAATCCTTATGAAAATCCGATGATAATTTTCCTTTTTTTTTTGTCTTTTCTGTCGTATCCGGTCACAGTGGCGCTTCCTGTCGTCGTCTCTAGTTTTCGACCGTGAGCAAAGTTGCAGCACGCATGAAGGACACCTGCATGAAGAAATGTAAATGAAGAGTGGTCGTCGTTCGTCATCATGAATTTCAATGAATCCTTGCGTACCACACTATGCCATCATGCCACTAGAAGAATAATGAAATGAAGAACTCATTCAGACGATGAAGCGCTCAAACTATGGTTCGTGGACGATGGATTCCAAGTAGTTTATTGACTAGTTCGTCGCACAGACTAGTTCGTCGCACACTTATCTCGCACACGATGAGACTATCAAATTATTTTTACAGAGCATCTATCCTAGGTACTAGCTAGCTGACGGGAATCAACTAATGCCAAAAATTCATAGTTGTCGCGTGAAAAGGAAGAGAAAATATGAAGGAAGAAGGAAAATAAGTAGGAGAGGGGCTTCCATGTGGGAGTTCATTTGAAGAGTTAATTTTGAAACTTGGGCAAGGAACCAATTATTTTAGTTGGTCAAATATAAAAATTTAAGGTATAAAGTGCCATTTGAATGGCTAAATTATAAAAATTCGGCTAAAGATGCCCTTAAGGCCTCATTTTGGCAGAAGGGGTGTGGGTAGATTTAGAAGACTTTGTTCCTGAGGAAGCCAAAAACCCCAGAAATCTCTGAATCATCATTTGGTAAATGGGCTTTAGCAAGGACCATCCCTCACGATCCTCAAAATTTCATTCAATCTAGGTGGTTTACAAGTCGTAGGGGGCTCGTAAAATTGATGAGGAAAACATGAGATAACCAAAAAAAAAAGGAAGAGACGAGGCCGCCCATAGCCTTCTTAAAGTGTCGCCACCACGACCCTGGGTTGCTCTTTTTCACATCCTAGATTTTTAAAAAAAAATTGGATGTGGGCATAGAATTCATAAGCATGTCGTGTTTTCTATGCATTTTGGATTTTTAAAGTATTTAATTTGGTTATTTTAGAAATAGATTTTCCATTTATTCGATAGCCACATTAAATTCTAATGCGCAAGTAGAATTTAAGAAACAAAAAAGACTTATATTGTGTTGTTTCCACAAGTGATAAAAAGATGATTAAATGGTTGCCCTTTGAAAGTAGGATGAACAAAATACACCATTATAACAACCCACTAGCAATAAATCTCTCCAAAAATTCCAATTAAATTGCAACTTTAGTTTTTTTACTTTGTGTGAAATTTTGCCAGGTTGTTTATTCATCAAAATCATGTGCTAGAAAATTGTTCCCACAATTTTTCTATCAATATTTAGATTTATTCAAATTCTTTTCTCTTTTATCAATTCCACTTTTTCCATTTTCCATAAGCTTCAAAAATCATTGCCTAAAGAAGTCCTTTGTGGTATCATCATCTTTGGTCTTGCCCTAGCTCCCCTCAGATTCCCAAGATTTTACCCGATCTTGAAATTGTGGTTGTAGTTTAAAAGTAATAAATTTAATTCAAAAACATTTGAATTTACTTAATACAAATTGGTTCAAACCAATCCAATAATTCTCCGTGATAACAATGCACATTTGTATGCTATTTATGTCTCTCTTATTCTATTTTATTTTATCCCTTTAATTTTCTATTATTTATTTAATATATATATTGAGGTTTATTATTATTTATTTATTTAAATGAAAAGGGAAAATGGACCAGTGTGCCCTAGTTGGGCCAGCACTATTTTTTGTCTCGACCCATCTTGGCCCTATCTATCCCAAAGGGGTAAGGAGGGCTCCTAGTCATTTGATCTCGCGTTTGTTGGTGAGATTAGGCAACGCAGGCCCTTCGAGGAAGCACATGGAGGTCCCCCTCACATCCATGGTGTGAGGTGATACTTCTGTAGAAGCAGTTAGGATTCCTCCAAGAGGAAGGGTGAAGTAGCAACTAGTAAGTTTTCCTTCGGTCAAGAATCAAGGTTTATTGAACCAGTAGGATTTTCTAAACCCAACAATTGACGCAAGACCTGCACACAAGCCACAAACATGTTCTTTGCAATGATGCAAGTTTGACTTGAATATGCAATTATTTGACGGAAACATGAATTTAACAACCACAACTTGACACAAATGAGCACATATGAAAACAACATGACATTATGCTCCAAATAAACAGAAAGTTCATGAAGTTAGGGGATCATTTGAATTACTTGCGATGGAAAAAGAAATGATGGCTTTAAAGTGGAAACATGCACTGTTGCATCCAAAAAACATTTTCTACAATGGAAATAACCCCCACCATCATGTGCACTGGAATTGTTTACCCCCATCTAGATATAAAATTTGCCCAAATTAGAGCTAGGATGCTCCTGGATCTTCCAAATTAATTTTGATACTAATTTTGGAAAAATTAAAACGATTTGAATTTGTTTGAATAAAGATCAAACAGACACAAGTCCACATGGAATGAATTCAACCAAGTTGGTCCATCTCATCCCACAACGACTACTATGAGCCGCCCAAAACTTAGACCAACCAATGGGTCTAGTCCAACTTCTCCAGCCATGGAAAAGCTAAAAAACGAGGCGGGTGTGCCACTGACAGGGCAGCCCCTACTCGTCAGCCCCTCATACAGAGAAAAAATTGGGGGTAACCTATGCCCCCACGGGAACCAAAACCTTGGCCTGAACAGGGGAAGGAGAGGTCGAATACGTTAAAGAAGATAATGGTGGTGCTCCCCGGGGACGGAGGAAACATGGAGGATGGTGATTGCAATTAGTTTCTCTTGGTTGTCGCCATGACCAAGATGGAAGAGCTCACTGATCCCATGACTCCTACCGATAAGGATACCTGGTGCATATCAAGACAGAAGGCCCGCTGGAAGCCTCGTCCGGCCCAAGCCTGGCCCACTCGAGACACCGCCATAAGAGTCCTCGACAATTATGGAAGCTACGACTTGGCGTCCAAGAGTAAAACAAGATTAGGAAACTCTCTCTGTAAACCTAGATGGACTCCTTGCGACCCAGCTTAATATATAAAGGCTGGGAGAGGGGACGTCTGGGGCATCGAATATTCAAGAAACACCTCCGGTCCCGAGCGAACTCGCCTCGACCTCCACTGTAATCGCCTTCATCATAATACAATCGAGCATGAAGTAGGGGTTTCACCAATCGAGGGCCCTGAACCTGGGTAAATCCCTATCTCCTGTTAGTCTACGAGTATCGCCAACCTGCACATCTCCTCTACGATCTAACCCAGGGTTCCTAACCATGGGATTTGCCGAGGTCAATACTCGTCAATTGGCGCCGACAGTGGGGAAGACGCATGTTGGAATCACGATCTCGGCGGTCTCTGATACGACCCAAACGTATCTATAATTTCTTCTTGCTCCATGCATGCTTTTTGTGATATTGCTATGATCTAGATACACTTTCATACACTTTTGATCATATTTGGACTAACTTATTAACTCAGTGCACCACAGTGCCAGTTCCTGTTTTCTGTTGTTTTTCTATTTCAGGTTTCCCCCATATTAAAATTGCTCCAAAAATTCGGGAAAAATCAGATAAAAAATCAGCATGAAGGAACCTTCCAGAATCACCTGGGTGGGTCTAGAGGGCCACCACCAAGGACCCAGGCGGCCACCTGGCGTGACCTAGGGTCTGGCCGCGCCGGGAGGCGCCTGGACCGCTGGTGGCCCCCTTGGCTGCCCCCTTCGCCTATATATTCAACGTGACGGGAAACCTCTGAGGACAGAACCCTTTTTCGCGATCTCGCCTCTGTTCCGCCGCGGCCGCACTTCCAAGATCGGGAGCGCCAGCAGCCCTCTTCTCGGCACACTGCCGGAGGGAGAATTGACCTCCGAGAGATTCCCCTCCACCATGGACGCTCCCTAGATGTGACGTGAGTAGTTTCCCTTGGACCATGGGTCCGTGATTAGTATCTATGTGATGTTCTCCTCCCCTCTTTGTTCTTCATGGTTTAGACCTCGTGAGCTGCCCTACATGATCGAGGCACATATGTAATTTTCAGTTGTTGCTATGCTGAGTTTGCTGTGATCCGATGGATTATGAGACTATGTTCAGATTGCGATTGAGTAATATATTTGGTTCTTATCTTTTATATTTTTGTTCCTAAGTAATTCTTGCATGTTCTCTGTTGTTGTTTATTGCTTTGGCCAAGTAGTAGGTAGTGACTCCAAGAGGGAACGTTATGCTCGATTGTGGGTTCAGGCCCCCCCGATGACATGCTTGAGTGACAGAAACATGAGTCTAGGGGATGTGTTGTTGCCACAAGGGGTAAAACAATGGTGCTTGTAACCGCGGTTGCAAGGATGTTTTAATTTACGCAAAGTGCTTTTTAATGTAGTTGTTTGTTGCTTTGGGTTTACACTTTGGGTCGGGCTCGGAACTTAATACCAGCGAGCTGTTCTGGATAGATATATCAAGGTGGATGATTAGTAGTAGATGCAGTTGGATTTCGGTCTACTTATTTTGGCGTACCGCCCATGCTTTTGAGCCTCGTCCTTTCTTTGTAGCATAGTTAGCATTGCGCTGCGTTTTTAATCCTGTCAATTGCCCAGCTGTGATTTGTTTACCTCGCATAGCAGTTTTATCGTCTTTTGGGAGAGAGACATCACTAGTGAACATCATGGGACCCCGGTCCATATTCTCATCACTGTTTACACGCTTATTTATTTTCCCTCTTTTACTTTCTAGTTGATATCACCATTATCATTATCCCTTGCGTTTGATCCTTTGTAAACAACAAGACCAGGGAGATTGACAACCTCTCTGAACTTCGTTGGGAGAAAAGTTATTTGTGTTGTGTGCAGGTCCACGTCAGTTGCGCCGTTGACACCTACTTATCATTGCCGGAGTCTGATGGCTTCTCTCCCCTCGTTGGTTACCCCAAGTGGAAGGTTTGAGATGAAGTGCATCAGCAAGTTTCCCTCGGTGAAGATACCAAGGTTATCGAACCAGTAGGACTCAGGAGATACAAGTAGGTGGCAACGTCGCCAGAAATTGCATCCTGACTAGGGTGTTGTCGTGGACCTGCACACAGAAACAAATAACTTTGCTGCCAACGAGTACAGAGGAGTTGTCAATTCCTCCGGCCTTGTCATTTACAAAGGATCGACGCAAGAGATAAAAGGTGCAAAGGAAAGTAAAAGCTGAAAGTAAATTGAAGGTGTGAACAATAATGTGAAGATGGACCGGGGTCCCGTGATTTTCACTAGTGATGTGTAACAGCCCAGTTTTCGCAAAAATTAATTTTTTTTCTTTCGATGTGAATTGTTTGATTGTCTGATTTGTTTGCGGTGTTTGCATCCCCGATTTATCGATCGGCGATTACTTTCCCCCCTCTTATCTCGTACCGGGCGGAGACCGACCCTTGCCACCCTGACACTCGACCTTTGCAACACCGGGTTTCGCCCGATCACCGTCGCGAAAACCGCACGAGACCAGCCGCAGCCAACGGAACGAAAAACCCCGTTTAATAATTAAACGGGATATTTTTATAGCGCGCCGGAAAGTGTTCTCGGAACGGTTCCAGCGCGAGGTGAACGCCGCCGGCTCGACGCACTGATCGCGCAGTTTGAAGTTTTACCCGAATCGGAGGTACTGCGGACCCCCGGCAGTCAGAAACGTGAGCACCGCACGCGCGAGCGAAAAACCGGATATGTTTTTGCAAACTGCCAGCTCCCGGGGCTATATAAAGACCACAACGCTCCCACCCCATTTCTAGGGTTTCCCTAGCCACAATTTGCAGCCACACCCCCCAGTTTTGCTCAATTTTCTGCCCAATGAGTTCTGGACCGTCAGATCCGGAGATCCGACGGCCCCGGATTGTGCCACGTAGCCCCAAAGAGCTCCTCTCTCCTCACCTCGTAGCTGCCCGTGGACGCCGCCGCCTCCACCTCGGCCGGCCGCTGCATGCGCCGCCGGCGACCAGCAGCCTCTCCGGCCAGGCCTCCTCCTCTCCCGCGCCCCTCTCTCCTTCCCCTTCTCCTCCCGCTCACCCCGCCTCTCCTCCCTCCGTGCAGGTCGATGGCCGGCGTGCCTCCTCCCAAGCCGAGCCGGCCAGGAGCTCGCCCCCGGAGGCCCAAGCCCCACCGCACCTTGGAGCCACGCCGGCCAACCTCCAGGTCCCGCGCCAGACCCCACTGCGCAGCCCCTCCGTCGCGCGTCCCGCCGGAGCTCCGTCGGCGCCGCCGTCCTGGTTGTCGGGATCGGGCAAGGGGACGAGCCGAGCCAGCCGCCCTCCTCCAACCGCCTGGTGGGCCACGTCCTGGTTCCAGGGCCCAGCGCCAAGCGGCCTTGCTAGCCCCAGCCAGCCCAGGCCGGCCACTCCAGGCCAGATGGGCCACGGCCCAGAGGTGAGGCAGCCTCTGGTTTTTTTTCTTTTCTTTCATTTTTTTTCTGCGAGTTGGGCCGGCCCAGTAGCTTAGTTTCGGCCCGGGTAGTTTTTTTTCTAGGAGTTTATTTATTATTTTGGCAGTTTGTATTAGCTTTTTGCGACGCGCGTAACTTTTCACCGGTAACTCCGATGGAGACGCTTTCTACATGAAAGTTGCTCCGTTTTGCGCGTTGATTAATAAAATGTTGCTTGTTGCCATGTTTGAGCTTGTTTACTTGTTGTTTAACTACTAATTACACTGTCTGCCACTGTAAACTGTAATTGCAATAAATTTTTAACCGTTTCTCTGAAGAAAATGTTTTTTATATGTAACTTGACTAGAATTGCATGTAGATTGTGTTTTTGCTGCTCTTGCTTGCTAATAAAAGTAATAAAATATTGTTTAGGGCAAATCAGTACCAAATTCTTTTTTATCGTGGGGTCCGCAATAGTTTGCCATGTGTAGGTTTCACCCTCACTTAAATTGACTAGCTTAGGTAGTTTACTTATGCTTCACCTATTGCCATGTTTGTGTGCTATGCCATGCTTCTGTGCTTTGCCATGTTAACAACCTTTATTGGTCACATGTAGCTAAACAACTTGAACCACCGTAAACGTGCGGTATCGTCGTGTGTGAAGAGTACTCCACTTAACCTGTTAGTAACCGCTCTCGACGGTAGGTGCGATGTCTCGTGTTGCCTTCTTGTTGATGCTTGCTCGTGTTTGCTTCGTAGTAAGAGATGCTTGCTCGTTGATTGCTTTCCAGTGTTTATCGTCTTGTGTGCTCCCGTGGATACCTCTCGGAGATGATGGGAGCTTGCGATCAACTACACCTTCGGAACCCGACTTATCAACAGGAAAGGACTATACATTACTTATGATCCATTCTATTTCAACCAGCGGTTTGCATGCTAGTCTAGGTTAGGTTCGATGTTTGATCCTACCACATGTTTACAGCCTCTTTCAAACCGATACAGCCATGTCCCTTCCCAGCAAACCTTGTACTGCTATGTTACTATTGCTCGTTGCTCAGCCCCTGCTTAGTATGCATGCTTAGGATGCTACGATGTTACTCTGTTACTCCTTGGTTTGGGATATCACATTTTATATTGTTGTTGATGATATGATTATTATAAATGTTGACTATATTCGACGAAGGATGGAAGGTCTAGGCTATCCCGCCCCCACGCTTTGTTCCATTCGAGTCACCTAGGACCCGAGTTCCGGGTATTGTGTCTCTTGACGAGCGTGCCTAACCGCGTGTGGGATTTTATGGGGTCCCCTTTTCTTACCTACCTATCTTCAAACATTTCTAGTGGTGGCCCAAACTGATTTACCATTTGAAACCGTGTGTGTGCTGGTCGGCCGCCAGTTGTTTACAAACCAAACTGGACTAGTGAGGACTTAGTTCCCTTGCTGGCCCACCTTGTCCGGCTGAGGACCCGGTGTCCCATGTGTGATTAACCGGCTATCCAAACCTGCGACAGACGGTTGAGACCAGATCGAGAGCGCGGCCGACTCCTGATATGGATGTCGACTCACCGGGGGCCACCCGGATTTGTTTGTTGTTAGTTAGAGGGACTTGTTCTTTCGGATCTCTTGGAACTAAATCATAAAATGGTTGCCTGTGATGGGTAGCAACTGAGAGAGATGGATGTGCGTGCGAAGCCTCGTAATGGGAAGTTGGTACACCCCTGCAGGGTTAAATCTTTTCGAGAAGCCGTGTCCACGGTTATGGACGACTTGAGACCTACTCCTTTTTCATAGACAACAACAACTGAGATAATCTTAATATAACTTGATCAACGTGTGTGTGTGCCTTGACAACTTCTTCTTCGTCGGGATACGAAGAGGAGGACAAGGATAGGATAGGTGTTATGATTGCGTAAGTAGTTGATAGTAAGACTTGTTGGAGGCGATTCCTCACGAATGCTTGGATTCTTATCTTACTCTCTAGATCGTTAGCCACTTCATAAATGCTAGTGCGGCAGCAACCTCACCACTTACCCCTTCCTTACCGTAAACTACTAGTTGTCCTAGAATGACGAGTGATGAAGTCCTTGCTGGGTCAGATGACCACTACAGTTTGATGCTGAGTACCTTTGTACTCATGATACTACCCCCAAACTCTTTTCAGGGTTCTTGATCGACAACAGGTATGGTGATCGACGTTTCACGTGGAGACTCGACGACGACTAGTTAGGAGGATCCCGGCGGAGGGCCTGGACCCGTGTGGTTATGGGGATCGATGTTTTCTCTTTGCCACTAGGCATTTGCTTGTAGTCTGTACCCAGACATGTATCTTCCGCTGTTGTATTGTATTTGAGGCAGTTGTATGCCGATTGTATGAGATGTTGTATCCTGTATCTGTAATGTTGTGATATCATGTTGGAAATCCGGGGCATATGACTTCGTCATATGTCGCGGTGGGACCGATATGTGCTTCGTCCCCGGATCTGGATGGAAACATCTTGATCTGGAACGGTACCGCATATCGGGCCTTACAACTTGGTATCAGAGCCTTACCGACCGTAGGATCCCTTCTCTGGCCGAAGTCGAGTCTAGACAAAAACTATTTTGTAGTTACTAAGTTAGTTATCGGAGAGTAGAATTCTTTTTACTCCTTACCCTTGCTCTGGTCAGGACAAGTTTCATAAGTGTTTTATTCTCGCCTTACCCCCTTCAAAACTCTAGGATCTCGAGTGTGTGGAGTATGGGAACCGTTACAATGCTTTGCTTGGGAAGTATTGTCTCGATTCTGAGCTCAGGTGGGAATTCCTGTAGTACCTTTAGCTTCTCCGGTTTCGGATATCATCTGGGTCGTCCTTTGCCTTCCCTCCTTTTGCCCGGTGTTTTTACGACTTGCGTCGAAAATCACTATCCCTTGATCTGGTTTTCGCAATCTTTCTTCCTCTTGACACTGACGGTTTCGTTCTTCCGACGATGTCGTCTCCCTGCGGAAATTTATCTCGCATGAAGCTCGACGTCGACATGGAGCAGAGTCCCTTGTTGGTGGTGTTGAAGATTGTCGACTCTCTTCTTTCCCCCTTCCCCTCTCCCCCGGATCGTCCTGGATCTCGGACGAGATCCCTTGTTGGTGGTGTTGTATTGTAACAACCCAGTTTTTGCAAAAATTAAAAAAAAAAATTCGATGTGAATTGTTTGATTGTCTGATTTGTTTGCGGTGTTTGCATCCCCGATTTATCGATCGGCGATTATTTTTCCCCCTCTTATCTCGTACCGGACGGAGACCGACCCTTGCCACCCTGACACTCGATCTTTGTGACACCGGGTTCCGCTCGATCACCGTCACGAAAACCGCACGAGACCAGCCGCAGCCAACGGAACGAAAAACCCCGTTTAATAATTAAACGGGATATTTTTATAGCGCGCCGGAAAGTGTACTCGGAACGGTTCCAGTGCGAGGTGAACGCCGCCGGCTCGACGCACTGATCGCGCAGTTCGAAGTTTTACCCGAATCGGAGGTACTGCGGACCCCCGGCGGTCAGAAACGTGAGCACCGCACGCGCGAGCGAAAAACCGGAGATGTTTTTGCAAACTGCCAGCCACCGGGGCTATATAAAGACCACAACACTCCCACCCCATTTCTAGGGTTTCCCTAGCCACAATTTGCAGCCACACCCCCAGTTTTGCTCAATTTTCTGCCCAATGAGTTCTGGACCGTCAGATCCGGAGATCCGACGGCCCCGGATTGTGCCACGTCGCCCCACGGAGCTCCTCTCTCCTCACCTCGCAGCTGCCCGTGGACGCTGCCGCCTCCACCTCGGCCGGCCGCCGCATGTGCCGCCGGCGACCAGCAGCCGCTCCGGCCAGGCCTCCTCCTCTCCCGCGCCCCTCTCTCCTTCCCCTTCTCCTCCCGCTCACCCCGCCTCTCCTCCCTCCGTGCAGGTCCATGGCCGGTGTGCCTCCTCCCAAGCCGAGCCGGCCAGGAGCTCGCCGCCGGAGGCCCAAGCGCCACCGCAGCTTGGAGCCACGCCGGCCAACCTCCAGGTCCCGCGCCAGACCCCCTGCGCAGCCCCTCCGTCGCGCGTCCCGCCGGAGCTCCGTCGGCGCCGCCGTCCTGGTGTTCGGGATCGGGCACGGGGACGAGCCGAGCCAGCCGCCCTCCTCCAACCGCCTGGTGGGCCACGGCCTGGTTCCAGGGCCCAGCGCCAGGCGGCCTTGCTAGCCCCAGCCAGCCCAGGCCGGCCACTCCAGGCCAGATGGGCCACGGCCCAGAGGTGAGGCAGCCTCTGGTTTTTTTTTCTTTTCTTTCATTTTTTTCTGCGAGTTGGGCCGGCCCAGTAGCTTAGTTTCGGCCCGAGTAGTTTTTTTTCTAGGAGTTTATTTATTATTTTGGCAGTTTGTATTAGCTTTTTGCGACGCGCGTAACTTTTCACCGGTAGCTCCGATGGAGACGCTTTCTACATGAAAGTTGCTCCGTTTTGTGCGTAGATTAATAAAATATTGTTTGTTGCCATGTTTGAGCTTGTTTACTTGTTGTTTAACTGCTAATTACACTGTCTGCCACTGTAAACTGTAATTGCAATAACTTTTTAACCGTTGCTCTGAATAAAATGTTTTTTATATGTAACTTGACTAGAATTGCATGTAGATTGTGTTTTATCTGCTCTTGGTTGCTAATAAAAGTAATAAAATATTTTTTAGGGAAAATCAGTACCAAATTCCATTTTATCGTGGGGTCCGCAATAGTTTGCCATGTGTAGGTTTCACCCTCACTTAAATTGACTAGGTTAGGTAGTTTAATTATGCTTCACATATTGCCATTTTTGTGTGCTATGTCATGCTTCTGTGCTTTGCCATGTTAACAAACTTTGTTGATCACATGTAGCTAAACAACTTGAACCACCGTAAACGTGCGGTGTCGTCATGTGTGACGAGTACTCCACTTAACCTGTTAGTAACCGCTCTCGACGGTAGGTGCGATGTCTCGTGTTGCCTTCTTGTTGATGCTTGCTCGTGTTTGCTTCGTAGTAATAAATGCTTTCTCGTTGATTGCTTTCCAGTGTTTATCGTCTTGTGTGCTCCCGCGGATACCTCTCGGAGACGATGCGAGCTTGCGATCAACTACACCTTCGGAAACCGACTTATCAACAGGCAAGGACTATACATTACTTATGATCCATTCTATTTCAACCAGCGCTTTGCATGCTAGTATAGGTTAGGTTCGATGTTTGATCCTACCACATGTTAACAGCCTCTTTAAAACCGATACAGCCATGTCCCTTCCCAGCAAACCTTGTACTGCTATGTTACTATTGCTCGTTGCTCAGCCCCTGCTTAGTATGCATGCTTAGGATGCTACGATGTTACTCTGTTACTCCTTGGTTTGGGATATCACATTATTATATTGTTGTTGATGATATGATTATTATAAATGTTGACTATATTCGACGAAGGATGGAAGGTCTAGGCTATCCCGCCCCGACGCTTTGTTCCATTCGAGTCACCTAGGACCCGAGTTCCGGGTATTGTGTCACTTGACGAGTGTGCCTAACCGCGTGTGGGATTTTATGGGGTACCCTTTTCTTACCTACCTAGCTTCAAACATTTCTAGTGGTGGCCCAAGCTTATTTACCATTTGAAACCGTGTGTGTGCTGGTCGGCCGCTAGTTGTTTAGAAACCAAACTGGACCAGTGAGGACTTAGTTCCCTTCCTGGCCCACCTTGTCCGGCTGAGGACCCGGTGTCCCATGTGTGATTAACCGGCTATCCAAACCTGCGACAGACGGTTGAGACCAGATCGAGAGCGCGGCCGGCTCCTGATATGGATGTCGACTCACCGGGGGCCACCCGGATTTGTTCGTTGTTAGTTAGAGGGACCTGTCGTTTCGGATCTCTTGGAACTAAATCATAAAATGGTTGCCTGTGATGGGTAGCAACTGAGAGAGATGGACGTGCGTGCGGAGTCTCGTAATGGGCAGTTGGTACACCCCTGCAGGGTTAAATCTTTTCGAGAAGCCGTGTCCACGGTTATGGACGACTTGAGACCTACTCCTTGTTCATAGACAACAACAACTGAGACAATCTTAATATAACTTGATCAACGTGTGTGTGTGCCTTGACTGCTTCTTCTTCGTCGGGATACGAAGAGGAGGAAAAGGATAGGATAGGTGTTATGATTGCGTAAGTAGTTGATAGTAAGACTTGTTGGAGGCGATTCCTCATCGAATGCTTGGCTTCTTATCTTACTCTCTAGATCGTTAGCCACTTCATAAATGCTAGTGCGGCAGCAACCTCACCACTTACCCCTTCCTTACCGTAAACTACTAGTTGTCCTAGAATGACGAGTGATGAAGTCCTTGCTGGGTCAGATGACCACTACAGTTGGATGCTGAGTACCTCTGTACTCATGATACTACCCCCAAACTCTTTTCAGGGTTCTTGATCGACAACAGGTATGGTGATCGACGTTTCACGTGGAGACTCGACGACGACTAGTTAGGAGGATCCCGGCGGAGGGCCTGGACCCGTGTGGTTATGGGGATCGATGTTTTCTCTTTGCCACTAGGCATTTGCTTGTAGTCTGTACCCATACATGTATCTTCCGCTGTTGTATTGTATTTGAGGCAGTTGTATGCCGATTGTATGAGATGTTGTATCCTGTATCTGTAATGTTGTGATATCATGTTGGAAATCCGGGGCATATGACTTCGTCATATGTCGCGGTGGGACCGATATGTGCTTCGTCCCCGGATCTGGATGGAAACATCTAGATCTGGAACAGTACCGCATATCGGGCCTTACATGATGTCTCTCTCCCAAAAGACGATAAAAGTGCTAGCGAGGTAAACAAATCACAGTTGGGCAATTGACAGGATTATGAAGGCACCGCAATGCTAACTATGCTGCAAAGAAAGGAAGGGCTCAAAAGCAATGGGCAGTACGCCAAGGTAAGTAGACCGAAATCCATCTGCATCTACTACGAATCATCCACCTTGAGATATCTATCCAGAACATCTCGCTGGTATTAAGTTGTGAATCCCACCCAAAGTGTAAACTCAAAGCAACAGACAACTGCATTAAAAGAACTTTGCATAAAGTAAACAATCCTTGCACCCGCAGGCACAAGCACCGTTGTTTTATCCGTTGTGGCAACAACACATCCCCTAGTCTCATGTTTCTGTCACTCAAGCTAGACATCAAGGGGCTGAACCCAAAATCGAGCATAACGCTCTCTCTTGGAGTTGCAAATAAAATACTTGGCCAAAGCAAATACCGCAACGGAGAAGATGCAAGAATTTACTCAAGAACGAAATATAAAAGAGAAGAACCAAATATATTACTCATCACAATCTTAACATAGTCTCATAATCCATCAGATCCCAACAAACTCAGCATAGCAACAGCAGAAATTACATAGATGCCTCGATCATGTAAGGCAGCTCACGAGGACTCGAAAGTGGAAGCACAAAGGGGGAAGAGATTCATCACATAGCTACTGGTCACAGACCCATGGTCCAAGGGGGACTACTCACGGCACATCCGGGAGGCGTCCATGGCTATGGATGGTCTCCCGGAGGGGGTTCCTCCTCCCGGCAGGGTGCCGGGGCAGCTTCTCCAGGCAGCCCCGATCTTGAAACGGCGGCGGCGGCGGTACAGAGGGGAGTTCGCGAGAAAGAGATCGATATTAGGGGTTTCCACCCCGAGGGGTAAATATAGGCGAAGGGGGGCGTCGAGGGGACCCACGAGGCAGTCAGGAGGGTCCCTGGCGCGGCCCAGGGTGGGGCCGCGCCACGTGCCCTCCTGGCTGCCTGGTGGTGCCCCCCCTTCCCTCTCTTGGTGATTCCGGAAGCTTCTGTTCCGCTGATTTTTTATATATTTTTCCCGGAATTTTTGGAGCACTTTTAATGGCCGGAAAACCTGAAATACAAAAACAGCAGAAAACAGAAACTGGCCACTGGGTGCACTGAGTTAATAGGTTAGTCCAAATAGGTTCAAAAGTGTATGAAAGTTCAAGCAAAACATGGCAAAGTCACACAAAACATGCATGGAGCAAGCAGAAATTATAGATACGTTTGGGACATATCAACATCCCCAAGCTTAATTCCTGCTCTTCCTCGAGTAGGTAAATGATAACAAGCATAATTTCTGTGGTGACATGCCACACAACCAAATAAGGACTTTTAAGTAAAGCAATCAAAGCATGCAATTCAATTCAAGTCTTAACAAGCAAGAGTCTATATTAGCATTACCACAAGCAACAAAAGAACAAAGGGTGCAAGAGCTCTCGCTGTCTGTGACTCGAATGTCTCCAAATGGTGTTTGCGTGCAAGCAAGGGACTAGGAAGAAAGAGAAAAAAGGTTGTTGAGAACAACTATCTACTAAAGTTTCACACTTGGTCTCCTTTGGATTCTTATATGGACTCTTCCCCAGACAACTAGCCAGGTACAAGTCAAACTGATCCACTCCCTTTCGATATTTTGAGCACTCATGCAATGGATGAGCGTGAGCAAGAAAGTTGACACCTAAAAGGCAAAACAGAAAGAAGGTGGAGGAGGAAGACAAAAAGGTGTGAAAGGCTCACATCAATGAGGACAATCATAGGCGAGAGAAGGCCATATGATAGATATGATGTGAGGAGTAGGGATTGCCATACAATGGATGCACATGTGAGCTATAATCTCTCTAAGGGAACTAGTGGGGGTGCATCTAACTTGCTTGCTCAAGAAGACCTAGAGCTCGTTTGAGGAGGCTCATCATTGGAATATACAAGCCAAGTTCTATAGTGTGAAGGGTCCCCACATAGTTATATGCATGATGATGATCTCTATGGAGTACAAGGGATAGAAGATGAAGTACTAGTGTGGATCTCTCAAAAGAAATAGTAGTATGCCCCCTTCTCTCTTTTTATTTTTTCTTTTTCCCTTTTTTTATTTTTATTTTTTTGGTGGCCTCAATTGCTCTTTCTATTTAACTCTCATTTGTCCTCTTTGGGATCTTTTGATTTTGTCCTCTTTGGGATCTTTTCCTCACTTTAGGGGAAATACTCTATATTTTACAAGAATATAGGAGATCTTTCACACTTTACAAAGGTAATCACATAAAGAAAATGTAACTATCATGATGCAAATGTATGACTCTGCCAGGGTAGCAGGATATGCAATGATACTAGCGCGTCATGTAGCAATGCCTCCTCCCCTCTTTGTTCTTCATGGTTTAGACCTCGTGAGCTGCCCTACATGATCGAGGCACATATGTAATTTTTAGCTGTTGCTATGCCGAGTTTGCTAGGATCTGATGGATTATGAGACTATGTTCAGATTGCGATTGAGTAATATATTTGGTTCTTATCTTTTATATTTTTGTTCCTATGTAATTCTTGCATGTTCTCCGTTGTTGTTTATTGCTTTGGCCAAGTAGTAGGTAGTGACTCCAAGAGGGAACGTTATGCTCGATTGTGGGTTCATGCCCCCCCCCCCCCCCCCCCGATGACATGCTTGAGTGACAGAAATATGAGTCTAGGGGATGTGTTGTTGCCACAAGGGGTAAAACAACGGTGCTTGTAACCGCGGTTGCAAGGATTGTTTAATTTACGCAAAGTGCTTTTTAATGTAGTTGTCTGTTGCTTTGGGTTTACACTTTGGGTGGGGCTCGGAACTTAATACCAGCGAGATGTTCTGGATAGATATATCAAGGTGGAGGATTAGTAGTAGATGCAGTTGGATTTCGGTCTACTTATTTTGGCGTACCGCCCATGCTTTTGAGCCTCGTCCTTTCTCTGTAGCATAGTTAGATCAACTCTAACAGCTGTTGCATTTTGCAACACCACCCAAATTACCTACCATATGCAACACTTTTTGGCAAAAAAAATGCTCCAGCAGCTCCCGCATCGCCGGACAGTGCCGCATAATTTTTGCCGCACGATGCCCTCGCGTTGCAAATTTTCCACACTTGGGCGCTGCTGCATTTCTTCCCCCACGCGCGCGCTCCCCAACCATCGGTCGGAAATTTCCCGCCCCTCGCGCGCCGCACCGGCCTCCGACCTTCCACGCCCGTCGCCGGCGACCGGAACGCCATGGACGGCCCTGCCGGAGCCTCGTCCGCCTCCCCCATGGACCGCACAGTCGATTCCACGGCTCCGGCAGCCTCGACAACCTCTGCAGCCGGTCCGCCAAAACCTACTCCGCCGCCCCTCCGTCGCCAGACTTCCGCGCCGCCCAGGCCCACCGGCGCCGCACCGAATTCGAGCCAGGGCGTCACCGGGAAGGCGCCAGCGAAGGAGAGGAAGTCGGCTGCCGCCTCCGCCGCTGCATCGAAGCGGCCCCCCTGCTGCCACAGCGGCCACCGGTGGGAGGGCGAAGAAGCAGAAGACCGTCCAGAGCCGTGCGAGGCCGGCCATGGATGGGGAGATGCCACCTCCTCAATTCGTTCCGCAAGAGCCGCCAACGGTCGCCGAGAATCTTCCCGCGCAAGACGTGCTCGACGAAATGTCGCAAAGGTATTGCCCTCGCTCTTTTGAGCAACGAATTGTCAAAAGTGGTCGGCTTGTTTGGCTAATTTCAAGCGCATAAATCCTAGTGGCACAAATGAAGATGATCGGGTGAGTGTTTGAAACATTGAAACTCACATATAAAAATGAGTTTGTGTGTTTTTACTTGTGGTTAACATTTTACCATTTGTAGAACAACATGGCACAATGTATGTTCAAGGAAAGGGTGAACAAGAAGGGAAAGAAGGAAAAGAAAGGAAAATCATTCACCATGCACCATTGTTGGACCGAGCTTGAGAATGATGAGAAGTGGAGAAGTCGTGATATGCCGACAAAAAATAATGTGAGGACCAACATCGGTGACTTTGATGAGGGTGAAGATGATTCTAGTGAGGATGATGATGCAATTGCCACTTCCGTTGCCAAGACCAAGAAAATTATGGGAAGAAAGGCCGCCAAAGAAAAGTTGAAGGGAAAGAAGACCGGGGACGATGACATCCAACAATCTTTCAACATTCTTATGGAGAGCCGTAAGGAGATGGCCGAAGAGAGAAAGGCAATGAAATTACAAGATTTGGCCATGGAGGAGAGGAGGGCGGCAGCCGAGGAGAGGAGGGAGGCAGCCGAAGAGCTCAAGGCGCAAACCGAGAGTAAAAAGTTGGCAATGGAGGAAGCTCAAAAGGCAATGCAAGCCGAGCGTGAACTTATGTTCATGGACACTTCGAGTTATAGTGAGCAACAAAGAGCCTACATTGAGATGTGCCGACAAGATGTGATGAGGAAGAAGCAACAAATGCTTCAAGCTTCCATGGGGAAAATGGGAGGATACATGGGTGGCATGGGAAGCTTCATGGGTGGCATGGGTGGCATGGGTGGCGGCATGGGTGGCATGGGAAGCTTCATGGGTGCCATGGGAGCTACCATGGGAGGAGAATTTGGTTTTGGCATGGGACAAGGCATGGGAGCTACCATGGGAGGAGGTAATGGTGGTGGCATGGGAGCTACCATGGGAGGAGGCCATGGTGGAGGCAATGGTGGTGGCATTGATGTTGACATGGGAGCTACCATGGGTCGAGGCAATGATGGCAACGTGCAACAAGAAGAGGCCGTTCATACTACCAATGCAAACGCCAATGTGCAAGAAGATCCAAGCAACACCAACAATGGCAATGAGGAGTGATCATGGTTATATTGCCTCTACATTGCATTTATCTATAATGTTTAGCTATAAACCATGAAACCTTGTTATAGTTTCATGTTTCATTGAACTATTATGCTATGCAACATGGATTTGATGTTATTTATATATTTGTGTTTACCAATTCTCTCAAAGTTTCATCTTCAAATGTATGCAAAATGTGAGGTTGTGGTGCAGCCAAGGTGTTGCAAAATGCGGCAGCCGCTGGAGCAACGCGCGCTGCATCTACGGCAGCTGGTAAAGCAGCCGCCGTTGCGGTGCCGCAAATCAGCAAACCTGCTGCCGCAAATCACCTTTTTTGGTGTTGCATTTTGCAACAGCTGCTAGAGTGGCTCTTAGTATTGCGCTGCGTTTTTAATCATGTCAATTGCCCAGCTGTGATTTGTTTACCTCGCATAGCTGTTTTATCGTCTTTTGGGAGAGAGACATCACTAGTGAACATCACGGGACCCCGGTCCATATTCTCATCACTGTTTACACGCTCATTTATTTTCCCGCTTTTACTTTCTAGTTGATATCACCATTGTCATTATCCCTTGCGTTTGATCCTTTGTAAACAACAAGACCAGAGAGATTGACAACCTCTCTGAACTTCGTTGGGAGAAAAGTTATTTGTGTTGTGTGCAGGTCCACATCAGTTGCGCCGTTGACACCTACTTATCATTGCCGGAGCCTGATGGCTTCTCTCCCCTCGTTGGCTACCCCAAGTGGAAGGTTTGAGATGCAGTGCAGCAGCAAGTTTCCCTCGGTGAAGATACCAAGGTTATCGAACCAGTAGGACTCAGGAGATACAAGTAGGTGGCAACGTCGCCAGAAATTGCTTCCTGACTAGGGTGTTGTCGTGGACCTGCACACAGCAACAAATAACTTTGCTCCCAACGAGTACAGAGGAGTTGTCAATTCCTCCGGCCTTGTCGTTTACAAAGGATCAACGCAAGAGATAAAAGGTGCAAAGGAAAGTAAAAGCTGAAAGTAAATTGAGGGTGTGAACAATAATGTGAAGATGGACCCCGTGATTTTCACTAGTGATGTCTCTCTCCCAAAAGACGATAAAAGTGCTAGCGAGGTAAACAAATCACAGTTGGGCAATTGACAGGATTATGAAGGCACTGCAATGCTAACTATGCTGCAAAGAAAGGAAGGGCTCAAAAGACATGGGAAGTATGCCAAGGTAAGTAGACCGAAATCCATCCGCATCTACTACGAATCATCCACCTATAGATATCTATCCAGAACATCTCGCTGGTATTAAGTTGCGAATCCCACCCAAAGTGTAAACTCAAAGCAACAGACAACTGCATTAAAATAACTTTGCGTAAAGTAAACAATCCTTGCACCCGCAGGTACAAGCACCGTTGTTTTATCCCTGGTGTCAACAACACATCTCCTAATCTCATGTTTCTGTCACTCAAGCTAGACATCAAGGGGCTGAACCCACAATCGAGCATAACGCTCTCTCTTGGAGTTGCAAATAAAATACTTGGCCAAAGCAAATACCGCAACGGAGAACATGCAAGAATTTACTATAGAACAAAATGTAAAAGAGAAGAACCAAATATATTACTCATCACAATCTGAACATAGTCTCATAATCCATCAGATCCCAACAAACTCAGCACAGCAACAACAGAAATTACATAGATGCCTCGATCATGTGAGCCAGCTCACGAGGACTCGAAAGTGGAAGCACAAAAAGGGAGAGATTCATCACATAGATACTGGTCACGGACCCATGGTCCAAGGGGGACTACTCACGGCACATCCGGGAGGCGTCCATGGCTATGGATGGTCTCCCTGAGGGGGTTCCTCCTTCCGGCAGGGTGCCGGGGCAGCTTCTCTAGGCAGCCCCGATCTTGAAACGGCGGCGGCGGTACAGAGGGGAGTTCGCGATAAGGAGATCGATATTAGGGGTTTCCACCCCGAGGGGTAAATATAGGCGAAGGGGGGCATCGAGGGGACCCACGAGGCAGTCAGGAGGGTCCCTAGCGCGGCCCAGGGTGGGGCCGCGCCACGTGCCCTCCTGGCTGCCTGGTGGTGGCCCCCCTTCCCTCTCTTGGTGATTCCGGAAGCTTCTGTTGCGCTGATTTTTTATATATTTTTCCCGGAATTTTTGGAGCACTTTTAATGGCCGGAAAACCTGAAATACAAAACAGCAGAAAACATAAACTGGCAACTGGGTGCACTGAGTTAATAGGTTAGTCCAAATTGATTCAAAAGTGTATGAAAGTTCAAGCAAAACATGGCAAAGTCACACAAAACATGCATGGAACAAGCAGAAATTATAGATACGTTTGGGACGTATCAGGGAGCGTTATGCTTGATTGTGGGTTCAACCCCCTGATGTATAGCTTGAGTGACAGAAACATGAGACTAGGGGATGTGTTGTTGCCACCAGGGATAAAACAACGGTGCTTGTACCCGCGGGTGCAAGGATTGTTTACTTTACGCAAAGTTCTTTTAATGCAGTTGTCTGTTGCTTTGAGTTTACACTTTGGGTGGGATTCACAACTTAATACCAAAGAGATGTTCTGGATAGATATCTCAAGGTGGATGATTCGTAGTAGATGAAGTTGGATTTCGGTATACTTACCTTGGCGTACTGCCCACTGCTTTTGAGCCCTTCCTTTCTTTGCAGCATAGTTAGCATTGCGGTGCCTTCATAATCCTGTCAATTGCCCAGCTGTGATTTGTTTACCTTGCTAGCACTTTTATCGTCTTTTGGGAGAGAGACATCACTAGTGAAAATCACGGGACCCCGGTCCATCTTCACATTATTGTTTACACCCTCAATTTACTTTCAGTCTTTACTTTCAGTTCCACTTTTATCTCTTGCATTGATCCTTTGTAATCAGAAAGGCCGGAGGAGTTGACAACTCCTCTGTACTCGTTGGGAGACAAGTTATTTGTATCTGTGTGCAGGTCCAGGTGAAGCTAGCAACCTCGGCGCCATTGTTCACTTTACCACCTTCTTGTATCCTTCGGAGTCCTACGGGAGACAAACCTTGGTATAATTGCCAAGGGAAAACTTGTCGATGCACTATATCTCACCCTGCACTTGGGGTAACCAACGAGGCTTGAAGAGTATTAACACTCTTTCCATCACTATGCGAGGTAAACAAATCACAGCTGGGCATATGACATGATTAAAACGCACCGCAATGCTAACTATGCCACAAAGAAAGGATGAGGCTGAAAAGCATGGGCGGTACGCCAAAATAAGTAGACCGAAATCCAACTGCATCTACTACTAATCATCCACCTTGATATATCTATCCAGAACATCTCCCTGGTATTAAGTTGCGAGCCCCACCCAAAGTGTAAACCCAAAGCAACAGACAAGTGCATTAAAAAGCACTTTGCGTAAATTAAACAATCCTTGCAACCGCGGTTACAAGCACCATGGTTTTACCCCTTGTGGCAACAGCACATCCCCTAGACTCATGTTTCTGTCACTCAAGCATGTCATCGGGGGGGGGGGGGCATGAACCCACAATCGAGCATAATGTTCCCTCTTGGAGTCACTACCTACTACTTGGCAAAAGCAATAAACAACAATGGAGAACATGCAAGAATTACTTAGGAACAAAAATATAAAAGATAAGAACCAAATATATTAATCAATCATAGTCTGAACATAGTCTCATAATCCATCAGATCCCAGCAAAATCAGCATAGCAACAGCAGAAAATTACATATGTGCCTCGATCATGTAGGGCAGCTCACGAGGTCTAAACCGTGAAGAACAAAGAGGGGAGGAGAACATCACATATTTACTGATCACGGACCCATGGTCCAAGGGAGACTACTCACGACACATCCGGGAAGTGTGCATTTTGGAGGGGAAGCTCCCGGAGGTCAACCCTACCTCCGGAAGGGTGTCGGGAAGAGGGCCGCTGGCGCTCCTGATCTTGGAAGCGCGGCGGCGGCGGAATAGAGGCGAGATCGTGAAAAAGGGTTTTGTCCTCGGAGGTTTCGCGTCACGGATAATATATAGGCGAAGGGGGCAGCCAGGGGGGCCACCATGGGTCCAGGCGCCACCCCGGTGCGGCCAGACCGTAGGCCGCGCCAGGTGGCCGCCTGGGTCCTTGGTGGTGGCCCTCTGGCCCCACCCAGGTGATTCCGGAAGGTTCCTTCGCGCTGATTTTTTATCTGATTTTTCCCGAATTTTTGGAGCACTTTTAATATGGGGGGAATCTGAAATAGAAAAACAGCAGAAAACAGGAACTGGCACTGTGGTGCACTGAGTTAATAAGTTAGTCCAAATATGATCAAAAGTGTATGAAAGTGTATCTAGATCATAGCAATATCACACAAAACATGCATGGAGCAAGCATAAATTATAGATACTTTTGGGACGTATCAACATCCCGAAGCTTAATTCATGCTCGTCCTCGAGTAGGTAAATGATAACAAGCATAATTTCTGTGGTGACATGCTAGCAACCATATAAGAACTTTGAAAGTAAAGCAATCAAGGTATGTGATTCAATTCAAGTCATAACATGCAAGAGTCTATATTAGCATTGAAATAAGCAACAAAAGAACATTAGGTGCAAGCGCTCTCGCTGTCCGTGACTCGAATGTCTCCAAATGGTGTTTGCGTTCAAGAAGGGGGAAATGGGAATACGAAAGGAAACATATTTTTGTCGAGAACTCAATCTACTAAAGTTTCATACTTGGTCTTCTTTGGAATCTTATCTTGACTCGTCCCCAGACCACTAGCCAGGTACAAGTCAATTTGATCCACTCCTTTTCGATATTTTGAGAACTCATGCAATGGATGAGCGTACGCACGAGAGTTGACACTTTGGAGGGCAGAGAGAGAAATATGGTGGAGAGGAAGACAAAAAGTTGAGAAAGGCTCACATGAATGAGGACAATCATAGGCGAGAGAGCCAAATGGTAGATATGATGTGAGGAGTAGGTATTGCCATGCAACGGATGCACATATGAGCTAAGAAAATCTCTCCAATGGAACTAGTGGGGGTGCATCCAACTTTCTCGCTCATGAATACCTAGAGCTCGTTTGAGGAGGCTCATCCTTGGAATATGTAAGCCAAGTTCTATAGTGTGAAGGTCCCCACATAGTTATATGCCAGTATGATCATCTCTATGGAGTACAAGGATAAGAGGGAGTAAGAGTTTGGATCTTTCAAAAGGAATAGTAGTGTTGCCCCTTTCTCTTTTTTTATTTCTTTTTCTCTTTTTTCTATTTTTTGGTGGCCTCAATGGCTCTTTCTATTTAACTCTCATTTGTCCTCTTTGGGATCTTTGATTTTTTCCAGTTTGGGATCTTTTCCTCACTTAAGGGCGACACTCTATTTTACAAGAAGGTATAGAAGATCTTTCACACTTTACAAGGTACTCAAACATAAATAAGATGTAGCTATCATGATGTATGCAAATGTATGCCTCTGCCAGTGTAGCAGGAACATGTATGACATGAAGATCAAGTCATGAAGAGGTGGATGTTGCATGGCAATATATCTCAGAAAGGCTATGGAAATGTCTTGATAGGTAGGTATGGTGGCTGTTTTGAGGAAGGATGTCAGGAGGTTTATGATGAAAGAGTGTATATTCCAAGGGTTTGGATGCACCGACGAAGGTGGACGCCAACTCTTGGAGTGAGAAGAGGGCAATGCACGGTACGAAAGAGGCTAGCAAATATGAGGAGGTGGAAGTGTCAATTTTCAATACTTACATTAGTCCTAAGAACTCATGCACTTATTATCGGTAACTCTAAGTCTAATAAGGAGGTTCACAAAGATACAAGTACCCCGAGGAGGAGTGTATGGGGGTTTGGTTATCCTTGCGCATCCTCGACTCATGGTACGTGATTGTACTCTAATATCCGATCCCTCCAAAGATTAATGATCCATCTAGTAGCTAGAGTTCTCAACTAGTTTTGTAGGTTTTTAAAATACACACGGATTGCCCAAAATATGACACCTATCACTAATAGGCTAGATCTCTTGACACCAAAAGTTCAAACATTACTCACAACAATACCTCAAAACAATTGCAAGTTACTACTACAATTGAATAGCAACCTCAATTACCTACTTCAAGATAAGACACAACTCAGTGCAACAACCAACTCTCTTAACAAGATAAACATGAAAACTAAAGAGAGTTCCAGCAACAAACTAAACAAAAGCCAAGGCTCTTGCTAAAGACAAAAACTAAAACTAAAACTAAACATGGCAGCAGCTACAAAAAGATAAAGAACACACAACAGCAGAAAGATAAGCATGAAAAATCCTATGGTGTGTTCTAGATTGGAGTGGATCATGTTTCTCTCCCACACAAAGTAAGCTGGGGTATAACTTTTTATGAACAGCAAACAAAGCTAAAGAAAACTAAAAAGGAAACCTAAGAGCGAGACGCTCCAAGCATAGCACATAACGCATGAAGTGATAAAAATATAGTGAGACGAAGGACGAACCGATGATTGTTGATGGAGAAGGGGATGCACGGGGGCATCCCAAAGATTAGACACTTTAGTCTCCTTGAATTTTTATTTGGGATGCATGGGGGCATCCCCAAGCTTGAGCGTTTGACACTCCAGGATCTTCTTTCATCATCTTCCCTCGCAAACTTGAAAACTCCCTTCATACATAACTCATCATAAGCTGATTAGAGAGGTTAGTACCCTTAATAAAATAAGTTTTCCCCACTGGATATAAATATATTCTTGAAAAGCTACTGTTTCTCAAGATTGTCAAAAGGTTTTTCAAACAAAAAGCAAGCTTAAGGTTTTCAAAAGTAAGGAAAGGCAAAACGTGGCAGAATCTATGAAAAATAGAACAGAAGGTAGTAGATAATTTTTTCGGGGCACTTCTGCAACTCAAATCAAAAAACTCAGAACATACGAAAGTTTCACAATTTTATAGAGCACGCAGTATAAAAAATTCAGCTCAGTAAGATGAACTGATGATTTGTTTCGGTTTTTTCCGTCAAGCAGACAAAACCTGTTTTCTGGACAGCATGTCACAACTTTTGCTTCCCTTATCATAAGAGGCTATAACTTGGCACAAAGCTTGAAAATAAATATACAATGATATTGCTACAGTAGTAAAAATCATCAAGACCACTAAAAACAGAAGTAAAAACATCTTGGGTTGCCTCCCAACAAGCGCTTTCTTTTACGCCTTTAAGCTAGGCAAAAAGGAAAAGAAGAATCAAAGGTCTCTGAGGTCATCGAAGTCATAAAAACCTTCAAGTTGATTTTCAACAAGCTCGTTATTCTTCTTCCTAGGAAAGAGGTACTTACCTTTCTCCACCACGTAAGAGTATGTGCCCATTACCAATATCAATGAAGCCTTTCATACCTCGGAGGAAGTCCCTCCCAAGCACAATGTTTCTTTTGTTTGGCTCCATGATGAAGAAATCCATTGGTGCAACCCTATAAGGGAATGCAACTTGGAATTGATTTACCTTTCCTTTAAGCTTTGAAATATATCCATTATCATGTTCATGATAATATGACAATTTATCCATATATATTTTCAAAGAATCATAAACTATTTTTGGCATTGTAGAAACCATGGATCCAATATCACAAAAAGCAAGGAAGTCTTGGTTAGAGATGCTAATCCCAACAAAGGGCTCCCAATAATCATCTATCTCCAACATTTCTTTCTTGTTGGACTTAAATTTCTCTACCTTCCTCAAGTCTAGAGCATCCATCCTCTTTTCAATAGTGGCAAGTCTATCTACAACAGTACCAATACTACAATCAAAAACAAAATAACTAGATAGACCATGCAAAATATCAAGAGCTTTAGCTTCATCACACTCTAAAAAGTCTCCTTCGGCTATAATATCAAGAGAGTGTTTACACCACTTAAAAAGACCATGGTAAAAATTTCTAAGCATGATTTTTATAGGTATCCAAGGCATAATTCTTTTATGTCCTTCAGAAATTATGTCCCATGCCTTCTTCATATTCTCTCCATCCCTTTGACGGAAATCTAGAAATTCCGATTCCCTCAAAGCACCAAGTCCTAACATGTCCATCTAAACAAGGAGGACTACTAAAAGCAAGATAAATAATTTTTTTGTGATTTTTGATATAGGACACAAAGATAAAAACTGAAAGGTAAACTAACAAGACTAAAAAGCAGAGGTAAAAGATAGTGTGCAACTCCGCTATCTTTGCACTCGGAGTCCCTGGAAACGGCGCCGGAAATTTGCTTGATGGTCGAGATGATGATAATGGTTTCTCGCCCTTCGTTGGTTACCCCAAGTGGAAGGTGAGATGTAGGATAGAAGAAAATTTGCCCTATGTAGAGGATAGGGTTTGTCTCCCGTAGGACTCTGATACGTCCCAAACGTATCTATAATTTCTGCTTGCTCCATACATGTTTTGTGTGACTTTTCCATGTTTTGCTTGAACTTTCATAAACTTTTGAACCTATTTGGACTAACCTATTAACTCAGTGCACCCAGTTGCCAGTTTCTGCTGTTTTTGTATTTCAGGTTTTCCGGCCATTAAAAGTGCTCCAAAAATTCCGGGAAAAATATAAAAAAAATCAGTGCAACAGAAGCTTACGGAATCACCAAGAGAGGGAAGGGGGCCACCACCAGGAAGCCAGGAGGGCAGGTGGCGCGGCCCCACCCTGGGTCGCGCCAGCGAACCTCCTGACTTCCTCGTGGGTCCCCTCGACGCCCCCTTCGCCTATATTTACCCCTCGGGGTGGAAACCCCTAATATCGATCTCTTTCTCGCGAACTCCCCTCTGTACCGCCGCCGCCGCCGTTTCAAGATCGGGGCTGCCTGGAGAAGCTGCCCCGGCACCCTGCCGGGAGGAGGAACACCCTCCGGGAGACCATCCATAGCCATGGACGCCTTCCGGATGTGCCGTGAGTAGTCCCCCTTGGACCATGGGTCCGTGACCAGTAGCTATGTGATGAATCTCTCCCCCCTTTGTGCTTCCACTTTCGAGTCCTCGTGAGCTGCCTCACATGATCGAGGCATCTATGTAATTTCTGCTGTTGCTATGCGGAGTTTGTTGGGATCTGATGGATTATGAGACTATGTTCAGATTGTGACGAGTAATATATTTGGTTCTTCTATTTTATATTTTGTTCTGGAGTAAATTCTTGCATGTTCTCCATTGCGGTATTTGCTTTGGCCAAGTATTTTATTTGCAACTCCAAGAGAGAGCGTTATGCTCGATTGTGGGTTCAGCCCCTTGATGTCTAGCTTGAGTGACAGAAACATGAGACTAGGGGATGTGCTGTTGCCACCAGGGATAAAACAACGGTGCTTGTACCTGCGGGTGCAAGGTTTGTTTACTTTACGCAAAGTTCTTTTAATGCAGTTGTCTGTTGCTTTGAGTTTACACTTTAGGTGGGATTCGCAACTTAATACCAGCGAGATGTTCTGGATAGATATCTCAAGGTGGATGATTCGTAGTAGATGCAGATGGATTTCTGTCTACTTACCTTGGCGTACTGCCCATTGCTTTTGAGCCCTTCCTTTCTTTGCAGCATCGTTAGCATTGCGATGCCTTCATAACCTTGTCAATTGCCCAACTGTGATTTTTTTACCTCGCTAGCACTTTTATCGTCTTTTGGGAGAGAGACATCACTAGTGAAAATCACAGGACCCCGGTCCATATTCACATTATTGTTCACACCCTCAATTTACTTTCAGCTTTTACTTTCCTTTGCACCTTTTATATCTTGCGTTGATCCTTTGTAAATGACAAGGCCGGAGGAATTTTCAAGTCCTCTGTACTCGTTGGGAGCAAAGTTATTTGTTGCTGTGTGCAGGTCCACGAGAACACCCTAGTCAGGAAGCAATTTCTGGCGACATTGCCACCTACTTGTATCTCCTGAGTCCTACTTGTTCGATAACCTTGGTATCTTCACCGAGGGAAACTTGCTGCTGCACTGCATCTCAAACCTTCCACTTGGGCTAACCAACGAGGGGCGAGAAGCCATCAAGAAAATTTCTGGCGCCGTTGCCGGGGACTCAAGTCTACAAGATAGGGGAGTTGCACACTATCTTTTACCTTTGCTTTTTAGTCTTGTTAGTTTACCTTTCACTTTTTACTTTTGTGTCCCTAATCAAGAATACCAAATACACCTGTTACCTTGTCAGTAGTTACCACTATGGCTGGTCTTTTTGCCTTTGGTGAGGCAGAAGTGCTTACCTTTACTCAAAGAGGTGGTGAAAGTTTGAAAGATGCTTGGTATAGAATTAATGATTCTCAAAAAAGAGCCACCAAGAAGCAATCCACTACTATCCCGCTTAGAAATTTTTATGTTGGGATTACTTCTTGGAATAGGTTTCTTTTAGACACTGCTATCAATGGGAACTTCATAGAGGCCCCAGTTTGGGAAGCCCTTAATGTTATTGAAAATCTTGTTGGAAGTCTCCCCATTGTTAGTATTAAGGAGGACATTACTTTAGCTCACATTATGAGAAAACTTGAAAAAATAGAGCTAGAGATGCCTAGTATCGATAGGGTGAATGAGTTGGATCGGAAGATTCAAGGGAATTTGAATAGGCTAGATAATTCCATGCAGAAAATTGTCAAAACTTTGGAGACTATCAAATCCCTTGATGAAAAGTCTTCTAGGATAGAAAAGATTGAGGAAGTTATTGAAACTTTAGGAATTACCTTTTCCATAATCAAAACCAAAAAGGATGAAACTCCAGCAAAGAAGGAACCTAAGTCCATTTACGTACCCAAGGTTCCCCAAGCTAAAGCTAGCACACCCAGTGCCAAGAGAGTTGAAACGGTAAAAACTTTGGAGGAGACACCTATCTTTAACTTTAATGAAACTCCAATTGATTTCCCTCCTTTTTATTTTATTCCAAGAAGCATTTTCATTCTTCCTTTATATGAGAAATCCATTAAGACTATTTGTACTATTGAAGAGCTTTTTGATGATCATGATGATGGTTCAATAGATGCAACTTGATCTTCTGCTTTAAGCCTAGCTAATGGCTCTAAAGAAGCGCTTTCGGGAGGCAGCCCGCAGCGAATTTAGGTTTTTCTTTTTTCTTATGTTCTGTTCTTAGTGGTCTTGATGATTGTTACTACTGTAGAAACATCATTGTATCTTTACTTTTCAAGCTTTGTGCCAAGTTTAGCCTCAGATTGCAAGAAAGGTCAAAAGTTGGTGCTTGCTGTCCAGAAACAGATTCTGTCTGCTTGACGGAAAAATTCCCAATAAATCACCAGATCATCTTTTTTATCTGACTTTTTTCTGACAGCATGCTCCATACAATTACCTTTCAGGCGTCTGTTCAAAGTGTTTTGATTTGAGTTGCAGAAGTACCTCGAAAAAATTCTCCTTTCTCTGTTGTTCTGTTTTTCTCAGCTTCTGCCCCGGTTTTTCTTTTCGCAGTTTTGCAATCCTTAAGCTTCCTTTTTCTTTGCAAACTTTTTTGGGAAGGCAATAGAAACAGTAGCTCTTCCTGGAAATCTTTATTTGCAGTAGAGGAAAATTATTTTATTAGGGTACTAACCTCTCTAATCAGCCTACAATGAGTTATGTATGAAGGGAGTTTTCAAGTGCGCGATGGAGGATGATGAAAGAAGATTCAGGAGTGTCAAACGCTCAAGCTTGGGGATGCCCATGTGCACCCCCAATAAATATTCAAGAAGACTCAAGCGTCTAAGCTTGGGGATGCCCTCGATGCATCCCCTTCTTCATCAACAATCATCAGTTTGTCCCTCGTTGCACTATATTTTTATCACTTCATGCGTTATGTGCTTTGCTTGGAGCGTCTCGCTCTTTACTTTTCTAGGTTTTTTTGCTTTATTTGCTGTAGTAACAAGTTAGACCCCAACTTACTCTTTTGTGTGGGAGAGATTCATGCTCCGCTTGAACTAGAACTCCTCATAGGATTTGCATGCCTATTATTTTAGCTGTGAGTTGTTCTTTTTATTTTCTTAGCTGCTGTTCTGTTTAGTTGTAGTGCTTTAGTTTTTATAGAGCTTCTCTTTTGTCTTAGGTTGAACTTTATATAGGTTGCATGTTTTATCTTGTTAGAGAGTTTGCCTGTTGCACTGAGTTCTGTGTCTTGACTGAAAGTAGGAAGTTAAAGTTGATGTTCTCTTTGTAGTAGTAACTTGCAATAGTTTTGAGGTATTGACTAGAGTAATGTTTGAACTTATGGTGTCAAGAGCTCTTGCCTATTAGTGATAGATGTCGTATTTTGGGCATTCCGTGTGTTTTTCGAAAACCAAAAAAACCCCTGTTGAGAACTCTAGCTACTAGATGGATCACTAACCTCTGGAGGGTTCAAATATTAGAGTACACTCACGTACCATGAGTCGAGGATGCGCAAGGATAACCAAACCCCCATACACTCCTCCTCGGGGTACCTGTCTCTTTGTGAATCTCCTAATTAGATTGACAGTTACCGATAATAAGTGCACGAGTTCTTCGGACTAATGTGAGTATTCCAAAGTTGACACTTCCACCCACCTATACTTTTTCTAGCCTCTTCGGTACCGTGCATTGCCCTTATCACCTCGAGAGTTGGCGCATACTTCGCCAGTGCATCCAAACCCTTGGCATGATACGCTCTGTCATCATAAGACTCCTTATATCTTTCCTCAAAACAGCCACCATACCTACCTACAAGGCATTTCAATAGCCTTTCCGAGATACATTGCCATGCAACATCCACCTTCTCATGACTTGATCTTCATGTCATACATGCTACTTGCTTGATCGATGAGCCGCATGCTAGTCGGGCCTTGCCTTAATCATTTCTACATGACGCGCTAGTATCATTGCATATCCTGCTACCCTGGCAGAGGCATACATTTGCATCATGATAGTTACATTTTCTTTATGTGAGTACCTTTGTAAAGTGTGAAAGATCTCCTATATTCTTGTAAAGTATAGAGTATTGCCCCTAAAGTGAGGAAAATATCCCAAAGAGGACAAAATCAAAAGATCCCAAAGAGGACAAATGAGAGTTAAATAGAAAGAGCCATTGAGGCCACCAAAAAAATAAAAATAAAAAAAGAGAAAAAGAAAGAAATAAAAAGAGAGAAGGGGGCATACTACTATTTTTTTTCGAGATCCACACTAGTACTTCATCTTCTATCCCTTGTACTCCATAGAGATCATCATCATGCATATAGCTATGTGGGGACCCTTCACACTATAGAACTTGGCTTGTATATTCCAATGATGAGCCTCCTCAAACGAGCTCTAGGTCTTCTTGAGCAAGCAATTTAGATGCACCCCCACTAGTTACCTTAGAGAGCTTTTAGCTCACATGTGCATCCGTTGTATGGAAATCCCTACTCCTCACATCATATCTATATAAAGGCCTTCTCTCGCCTATGATTGTCCTCATTGATGTGAGCCTTTCACACCTTTTTGTCTTCCTCCTCCACCTTCTTTCTGTTTTTCCTTTTAGGTGTCAACTTTCTTGCTCACGCTCATCCATTGCATGAGTGCTCAAAATATCGAAAGGGAGTGGATCAGTTTGACTTGTACATGACTAGTGGTCTTGGGACGAGTCCAGATAAGAATCCAAAGGAGACCAAGTGTTAAACTTTAGTAGATAGTTGTTCTCAACAACCTTTTTTCTCTTTCTTCCCAGTCCCTTGCTTGCACGCAAACACCATTTGGAGACATTCGAGTCACGGACAGCGAGAGCTCTTGCACCCTTTGTTCTTTTGTTGCTTTTGGTAATGCTAATATAGACTCTTGCTTGTTAAGACTTGAATTGAATTGCATGCTTTGATTGCTTTACTTAAAAGTCCTTATTTGGTTGTGTGGCATGTCACCACGGAAATTATGCTTGTTATCATTTACCTACTCGAGGACGAGCATGAATTAAGCTTGGGGATGTTGATATGTCCCAAACGTATCTATAATTTCTGCTTGCTCCATGCATGTTTTGTGTGACTTTGCCATGTTTTTCTTGAACTTTCATACACTTTTGAACCTATTTGGACTAACCTATTAACTCAGTGCACCCCGTTGCCAGTTTCTGTTTTCTGCTGTTTTTGTATTTCAGGTTTTCCGGCCATTAAAAGTGCTCCAAAAATTCCGGGAAAAATATATAAAAAATCAGCACAACAAAAGCTTCCGGAATCACCAAGAGAGGGAAGGGGGGCCACCACCAGGCAGCAAGGAGGGCAGGTGGCGCGACCCCACCCTGGGCCGCGCCAGGGACCCTCCTGACTGCCTCGTGGGTCCCCTCGATGCCCCCCTTCGCCTATATTTACCCCTCGAGGGTGGAAACCCCTAATATCGATCTCCTTCTCGCGAACTCCCCTCTGTACCGCCGCCGCCGCCGTTTCAAGATCAGGGCTGCCTGGAGAAGCTACCCCGGCACACTGCCGGAAGGAGGAACCCCCTCCGGGAGACCATCCATAGCCATGGAGGCCTCCCAGATGTGCCGTGAGTAGTCCCCCTTGGACCATGGTCCGTGACCAGTAGCTATGTGATGAATCTCTCCCGTTTTGTGCTTCCACTTTCGAGTCCTCGTGAGCTTCCTCACATGATCGAGGCATCTATGTAATGTCTGCTGTTGGTATGCTGAGTTTGTTGGGATCTGATGGATTATGAGACTATGATCAGATTGTGATGAGTAATTGATGGCTTCTCGCCCTTCGTTGGTTACCCCAAGTGGAAGGTGGAGATGTAGCGCAGCAGCAAGTTTCCCTCGGTGAAGATACCAAGGTTTGTCTCCAGTAGGACTCCGGAGATGATAAGTAGGTGTAAGCGGCGCAACTGACGTGGACCTTCACACAGACACAGATAACTTTGTTCCCAACGAAGTTCAGAGAGGTTGTCAATCTCTTCGGTCTTGTTGTTCACAAAGGATAAAACGCAAGGGATAATGATAGCAAGTAAAAGCAGTAAAGTAAATATAGCATGGAAATAATAATAAGGATATGGACCGGGATACGTGATGTTCACTAGTGATGTCTCTCTCCCAAAAGACGATAAAACTGCTATGCGAGGTAAACAAATTACAGAAGGGCAATTGACAGGAATATGAATGCACGGCAATGCTAACTATGCTACAAAAGAAAGGAAGAGGTTCAAAAGCACGGGCAGTACGCCAAAATAAGTAGACCGTAATCCAACTGAATCTACTACTAATCATCCATCTTTAGATATCTATCCAGAACATCTCGCTGGTATTAAGTTGCGAGCCCCACCCAAAGTGTAAACCCAAAGCAACAGACAACTGCATTAAAAAGAACTCTGCGTAAAGTAAACAATCCTTGTAACCGTGGTTACAAGCACCGTTGTTTTCCCCCTTGTGGCAAAAGCACATCCCTTAGACTCATGTTTCTGTCACTCAAGCGTGTCATCGGGGGGCATGAACCCACAATCTAGCACAACGTTCCCTCTTGGAGTCACTACCTACTACTTGGCCAAAGCAATAAACATCAACGGAGAACATGCAAGAATTACTTAGGAACAAAAATATAAGAGATAAAAACCAAATATATTACTCTATCACGATCTGAACATAATCTCATAATCCATCAGATCCCGTCAAACTCAGCATAGCAATAGCAAAAATATTACAAAAGTGCCTCGATCATGTAGGGCAGCTCACGAGGTCTGAACAATGAAGATCAAAGAGGGGAGGAGAACATCACATAGCTACTGATCACGGACCCATGGTCCAAGGAAAAATACTCACGAGACATCCGGGAAGCATCCATGGTGGAGAGGAGACTCCCGGAGGTCAATCCTCCCTCCGGCAGGGTGCCGGGAAGAGGTCTTCTGGTGCTCCCGATCTCGGAAGCGCGGCGGCGGCGGAACAGAGGCGAGTTTGCGGAATAGGGTTCTTCTTCTGGAGTTTCCCCGTGACGGAGAATAAATAGGCGAAGGGGGCAGCCAAAGGTGGACCAGGGGCCCCAGGCGGCCCCCTGGCGCGGCCAGGGGTGGGGCCGCGCCGGGTGGCCGCCTGGGCCCCCCTGGCTCCCCTCTGGCCCCTCTCGAGCTCTCTTCCTTCACGCTGATTTTTTATCTGAATTTTCCCGAATTTTTCTGGCACTTTTTATATGGGGGAAAACATAAATAGAAAAACAGCAGAAAACAGGAACTGGCACTGGGGTGCACTGAGTTAATAGGTTAGTCCAAATATGATCAAAAATGTATGAAAGTGTATCTAGATCATAGAAATATCACACAAAACATGCATGGAGCAAGAAGAAATTATAGATACGTTTTGGACGTATCAACATCCCCAAGCTTAATTCCTGCTCGTCCTCGAGTAGGTAAATGATAACAGCATAATTTCTGTGGTGACATGCTAGCAACCATAAAAGAACTTTGAAAAGTAAAGTAATCAAGGATAGAGATTCAATTCAATTCATAACATGCAAGATTCTATATTAGCATTGAAACAAGTAATAAAAGAACATGAAGTGCAAGAGCTCTAGCTGTCCGTGACTCGAATGTCTCCAAATGGTGTTTGCGTGCAAGAAGGGGGATAGGGAATACGAGAAAAAGTATTTTTGTGTTGAGAACTCAATCTACTAAAGTTTCACACTTGGTCCTCTTTGGAATCTTATCTTGACTCGTCCCCAGACCACTAGCCAGGTACAAGTCAATTTGATCCACTCCTTTTCGATATTTTGCGCACTCATGCAATGGATGAGCGTAAGCATGAGAGTTGACACTTAGGATGGCAAAGAGAGAAGTACGGAGGAGGAAGAAAAAAAGGATAAGAAAGGCTCACATCAATGAGGACAATCATAGGCAAGAGATGCCAAATGATAGATATGATGTGAGGAGTAGGGATTGCCATGCAACGGGTGCACATACGAGCTAAGAAGCTCTCCTATATGCATAATGATCATCACTATGTAGTACAAGGATATAAAGGGAGTACTAGTGTGGATCTCTCAAAAGGATAGTAGTGTTGCCTCTTTCTCTCTTTTTATTTCCTTTTCTCCTTTTCTATTTCTTTTTGTATTTTTTTGTGGCCTCAATGGCTCTTTCTATTTAACTCTCATTTGTCCTCTTTGGGATCTTTTATTGTGTCCACTTTGGGATCTTTTCCTAACTTAAGGGCAACACTCTATTTTACAAGAAGGTAAAGGAGATCTTTCACACTTTACAAGGTACTCAAAATCATAAAGAAGATGTAACTAACATGATGTATGCAATGTATGTCGCTGCCAGTGTAGCAGGAACATGTATGACATGAAGATCAAGTCATGAAGAGGTGGAAGTTGCATGGCAATGTAACTCGGAAAGGCTATGGAAATACCTTGATAGGTAGGTACGGTGGATGTTTTGAGGAAAGATATAAGGAGGCTTATGATGACAGAGCGTATCATGCCAAGGGTTTGGAAGTACCGTCGAAGGTGGACACCAACTCTCAGAGTGAGAAGAAGGCAATGCACGGTACGGGAGAGGCTAGCAAATATGAGGAGGTGAAGTGTCAACTTTCAATACTTACATTAGTCCGAAGAACTCATGCACTTATTATCGGTAACTCTCAATCTAATAAGGGGGTTCACAAAGAGACAACTACCCCGAGGAGGAGTGTATGGGGGTTTGGTTATCCTTGCGCATCCTCGACTCATGGTACGTGAGTGCTCTCTGATATTCGATCCCTCCAAAGAGTAGTGATCCATCTAGTAGCTAGAGTTCTCAACTAGTTTTGTAGGTTTTGAAAATAAACACAGATTTCCCAAAATACGACACCTATCACTAATAGGCTAGAGCTCTTGACACCAAATGTTCAAACATTACTCACATCAATACCTCAAAACCATTGCAAGTTACTACTAAAATTAAATAGCAACCTCAATTACCTACTTTCAAGACAAGACACAACTCAGTGCAACAACCAACTCTCTTTAACAAGATAAACATGAAAACTAAAAATAGTTGCAGCAACAAACTAAACAAAAGCCAAGGCTCTTGCTAAAGACAAACTAAGACTAAAACTAAACATGGCAGTAGCTATGAAAAGATAAACAACACACAACAGCAAAAAGATAAGCAGGAAAAATCCTATGACGTGTTCTAAATTTTTAAAGTGGAGTGTGTTTCTCTCCCACACAAAGTAAGAGGGGATCTAACTTGTTATGAACAGCAAGAAAAGCTAAAGAAAACTAAAAACAAAACCTAAGAGCGAGACGCTCCAAGCATAGCACATAACGCATGAAGTGATAAAAATATAGTGAGACGAAGGACGCACTGAGGATTTGTTGATGGAGAAGGGGATGCACGGGGGCATCCCCAAGCTTAGACACTTGAGTCTCCTTGAATATTTATTGGGGATGCATGGGGGCATCCCCAAGCTTGAGCGCTTGACACTCCTGGATCTTCTTTCATCATCTTCCAACGCACACTTGAAAACTCCCTTCATACATAACTCATCATAAGCTGATTAGAGAGGTTAGTACCCTTAATAAATAATTTGTCCCACTGGATAGAAAGATATTCTTGAAGAGCTACTGTTTCTCAAGAGTTCCAAAAAGTTTTTGCAAAGAAAAAGCAAGCTTAAGGTTTGCAAAAGTTAGGTGAGACAAAACGTGGCAGAATCTGTGAAAAACAGAACAGCAGATAGTAAAGAATTTTTTAGGGGAACTTATGCAACTCAAATCAAAAAACTCAGAACATACGGAAGTTTCATAGTTGTATGTAGCATACTGTGTAAAACTTTCAGAACAAAAAGATGAACTGGGATTTTTCTGGAATTTTTCTGGTCACGAGGACAGAATCTGTTTTCTGGACAGCATGTCACAACTTTTACTTCCCTTGCCGTAAGAGGTTATAACTTGGCACAAAGTTGAAAAAGAAAGATACAATGATGTTTCTAAAGTAGTAACAATCATCAAGACACAACAAAAGCAAAAATAAACACCTAAATTCGTTGCGGGCTGCCTCCCGAAAGCGCTTTCTTTTATGCCTTTTAGCTAGGCATGATGCAAAAAGAGGAGTCAAGTTTTATCAAGAGAAAGAGAATAACTAGCCCGTGTAACGGACTCAAAAGGTAACTTGATTTTATTTCTAGGGAAGTGTTCCATCCCCTTTTTGAATGGGAATTGGAATTTTATATTCCCCTCTTTCATGTCAATAACCGCACCAACGGTGCGAAGAAAAGGACGTCCCAAAATAATTGGACACAAAGGTTCACACTCTATATCCATAACAATAAAATCAACGGGAACATAGTTGTCATTGACAATGATAAGAACATCGTCGATTTTCCCCAAAGGTTTCTTTATGGAAGAATCAACAAGACAAACACCAAAAGAACATGGCTCAAAGGGCTTCAATTCAAACATATCAAATATTCTTTTGGGCATAACGGAGGTAGTAGCTCCAACATCACATAAAGCATAGCAAGAGAAGTTATTTAATTTAATTTTGATCATAGGGTGCCAACCATCATCTAGATTCCTAGGTATGGAGGCTTCTACTCTAAGCTTCTCCTCCCTAGCTTTGATAAGAGCATTTGTGATATGCTCCGTGAAGGCAAGATTAAGTGTGCTAGTGTGGGGGTCTCTAGACATTTTGTGCAGCAAACTGATAACTTCTGAGAGAGTGCAACTATCAAAATCAATATCACTACTATCAAAGGTGGTAGTAGTGTCATCTAGGCTCACTTGTTTGAAACCCTCTATATTCATAGGAGTTTCTTTATCTACGGTTGAGGTATTAGCATCACCATTAATAGGTCCAACGGGACTAGGAGTGCATTGGGTGCTAATAGTTTGGGTGTCCTCAACAATTTGGATAGTGGCAACTGTGTGGTGTGTAGGAAGGCTCTTAATTCTATCCTCTTCCTCTTTTTCTCTAGCCCATCTTTCTTTAAGTTTAGCCATCATCCTAATATTTTCATTAATTTGTAATTGGATAGCATTAATAGGAGTGGCCTTATTCTCCTCAAGGGGAGAGGTTCTAATTTTAAGCATCTCAATATCAAGGGAGAAGCTTTCTACCTTCAAAGAGAGATTATCTATTTTAGCTAATTTTTCCTCTACATTTTTGTTGAAGGCTTTTTGGGTAGTGATAAAGTCTCTAGGCATGCTTTCTAAGTCAGAAGAGGGGTTCTTGTTGCTAGGGTAGGTATTGTTGTTCCCATAGTTGGATGGAAACGGTCTAGGATTGCTAACAAAATTTCCCCTATAAGCATTGTTGTTGAAGTTGTTTCTAGCAATAAAGTTCACATCTACTTGTTCTTGAGCAACCAAAGAATTTAAAGGAACATCATGAGGATCAATAGAGGGTTGCTTGGTAAGTAGAGACATAATTAAGTCAACTTTTTCATTGAGGGAGGTAATTTCCTCGACAGAGTTTACCTTCCTGCCTGTTGGAGCGCGCTCGGTGTGCCATTGGGAATAATTGGTCATCATTTCATCGAGAAGCTTCGTGGCAGCACCAAGTGTAGTTGACATAAAGGTTCCTCCCGCGGCCGAATCTAACAGGTTCCGCGAGGTAAAGTTCAAGCCCGCATAAAAAGTCTGGATAACCATCCAAGTAGTCAAACCATGTGTAGGGCATTTCTTAACAAGAGATTTCATTCGTTCCCAAGCTTGGGCAACATGTTCATTATCCAATTGCTTAAAATTCATAATATTACTCCTCAATTGGATAATCTTAGCAGTAGGGTAGTACTTCCCTATGAAAGCATCTTTGCACTTATCCCAAGAATCTATGCTATTCCTAGGCAAAGATTGAAACCAGATTTTAGCGTCTCCCCTTAAAGAGAAGGGAAAGAGCTTGAGCTTAACAACATCACCTTCTACTTATTTATACTTTTGCATATCACATAATTCAACAAAATTATTCAAGTGTAAAGCAGCATCATCTCCAGCACCAGAGAATTGATCTCTCATAACAAGATTTAGCAAAGCAGGTTTAATTTCATAAGAGGTAGATGAAGTGGCAGGTGTGGCAATGGGAGTGCAGATAAAGTCTTGGTTATTGTGACTAGTGAAGTCACACAACTTGGTGTTTTCAGTGGAACCCATAGTAGCAGCAAGTGTGGCAGATTTTTTGTATTTTTTGATAAAGGACACAAAGATAAAAACTGAAAGATAAACTAACAAGACTAAAAAACAAAGGTAAAGGGTAGTGTGCAACTCCCCTATCTTAGCACTCGGAGTCCCCGACAACGGCGCAAGAAATTCGCTTGATGGCTTCTCGCCCTTCGTTGGTTACCCCAAGTGGAAGGTGGAGATGTAGCGCAGCAGCAAGTTGACTTCGGTGAAGATACCAAGGTTTGTCTCCAGTAGGACTCCGGAGATGATAAGTAGGTGTCAGCGGCGCAACTGACGTGGACCTTCACACAAACACAGATAACTTTGTTCCCAACGAAGTTCAGAGAGGTTGTCAATCTCTCCGGTCTTGTTGTTCACAAAGGATAAAACGCAAGGGATAATGATAGCAAGTAAAAGCAGTAAAGTAAATATAGCGTGGAAATAATAATAAGCATATGGACCGGGATACGTGATGTTCACTAGTGATGTCTCTCTCCCAAAAGACGATAAAACTGCTATGCGAGGTAAAAAAATTACAGAAGGGCAATTGACAGGATTATGAACGCACGGCAATGCTAACTATGCTACAAAAGAAAGGAAGAGGTTCAAAAGCACGGGCAGTACGCCAAAATAAGTAGACCGTAATCCAACTGCATCTACTACTAATCATCCACCTTGAGATATCTATCCAGAACATCTCGCTAGTATTAAGTTGCGAGCCCCACCCAAAGTGTAAACCTGAAGCAACAGACAACTGCATTAAAAAGAACTCTGTGTAAAGTAAACAATCCTTGTAACCGCGGTTATAAGAACCGTTGTTTTCCCCCTTGTGGCAACAACACATCCCCTAGACTCATGTTTCTGTCACTCAAGCGTGTCATCGGGGGGCATGAACCCACAATCTAGCAAAACGTTCCCTCTTGGAGTCACTACCTACTACTTGGCCAAAGCAATGAACAGCAACGGAGAACATGCAAGAATTACTTAGGAACAAAAATATAAGAGATAAAAACCAAATATATTACTCTATCACAATCTGAACATAATCTCATAATCCATCAGATCCCATCAAACTTAGCATAGCAATAGCAGAAATATTACAAAAGTGCCTCGATCATGTAGGGCAGCTCACGAGGTCTAAACAATGAAGATCAAAGAGGGGAGGAGAACATCACATAGCTACTGATCACGGACCCATGGTCCAAGAAAAACTACTCACGAGACATCCGGGGAGCATCCATGGTGGAGAGGAGACTCTCGGAGGTCAATCCTCCCTCCGGTAGGGTGCCGGGAAGAGGTCTTCTGGTGCTCCCGATCTCGGTAGCGCGGCGGCGGCGGAACAGAGGCGAGTTTGCGGAATAGGGTTCTTATTCTGGAGTTTCCCCGTGACGGAGAATAAATAGGCGAAGGGGGGCAGCCAGTGGTGGACCAGGGGCCCCAGGCGCCCCCTGGCGGGGCCAGGGGTGGGGCCGCGCCGGGTGGCCGCCTGAGCCCCCCTGGCTCCCCTCTGGCCCCTCTCGGGCTCTTCGTGAAGCTTCCTTCACACTGATTTTTTATCTAAATTTTCCCGAATTTTTCTGCACTTTTTATATGGGGGAAAACTGAAATAGAAAAACAGCAGAAAACAGGAACTGGCACTGGGGTGCACTGAGTTAATAGGTTAATCCAAATATGATAAAAAATGTATGAAAGTGTATCTAGATCATAGCTATATCACACAAAACATGCACGGAGCAAGCAGAAATCATAGATACGTTTTGGACGTATCAGTAATATATTTGGTTCTTCTCTTTTATATTTTGTTCTTGAGTAAATTCTTGCATTATTGTGGGTTCAAGAGAGAGCGTTATGCTCAATTGTGGGTTCAGCCCCTTGATGTCTAGCTTGAGTGACAGAAACATGAGACTAGGGGATGTGCTGTTGCCACCAGGGATAAAACAACGGTGCTTGTACCTGCGGGTGCAAGGATTGTTTACTTTACGCAAAGTTCTTTTAATGCAGTTGTCTGTTGCTTTGAGTTTACACTTTGGGTGGGATTTGTAACTTAATACCAGCGAGATGTTCTGGATAGATATCTCAAGGTGGATGATTCGTAGCAGATGCAGATGGATTTCGGTCTACTTACCTTGGCGTACTGCCCATTGATTTTGAGCCCTTCCTTTCTTTGCAGCATAGTTAGCATTGCGGTTCCTTCATAATCTTGTCAATTGCCCAACTGTGATTTGTTTACCTCGCTAGCACTCTTATCGTCTTTTGGGAGAGAGACATAACTAGTGAAAATCATGGGACCCCGGTCCATCTTCACATTATTGTTCACACCCTCAATTTACTTTCAGCTTTTACTTTCCTTTGCACCTTTTATCTCTTGCGTTGATCCTTTGTAAACGACAAGGTCGGAGGAATTGACAACTCCTCTGTCCTCTTTGGGAGCAAAGTTATTTGTTGTTGTGTGCAGGTCCACGACAACACCCTAGTCAGGAAGCAATTTCTGGCGACGTTTCCACCTACTTGTATCTCCTGAGTCCTACTGGTTCGATAACCTTGGTATCTTCACCGAGGGAAACTTGCTGCTGCACTGGATCTCAAACCTTCCACTTGGGGTAACCAACGAGGGGCGAGAAGCCATCACTCCCACTTGGAGTTGCAAGCAAACTACTTGGCCAAAGCAAAATACTTCAACGGAGAACATGCAAGAATTTACTCAAGAACAACATATAAAAGAGAAGAACCAAATATATTACTCATCACAATCTGAACATAGTCTCATAATCCATTAGATCCCAGCAAACTCAGCATAGCAACAACAGAAATTACAAAAGTGTCTCGATCATGTGAGGCAGCTCACGAGGTCTCGAAAGTGGAAGCACAAAGAGGGGAGAGGTACATCACATAGCTACTGGTCTCGGACCCATGGTCCAAGGGGGACTACTCACGACACATCCGGGGGGCGTCCATGGCTATGGATGGTCTCCCGGAGGGGGTTCCTCCTCCCGGCAGGGTGCCGGGGTAGCTTCTCCACGCAGCCCTGATCTTGAAATAGCGGCGGCGGAGGTACAGAGGCGAGTTCGCGGAAAAGAGATCGATATTAGGGGTTTCCACCCCGAGGGCTAAATATAGGCGGAGGGGGGCATTGAGAGGACCCACGAGGCAGTCAGGAGGGTCCCTGGCGCGGCCCAGGGTGGGGTCGCGCCACCTGCCCTCCTTGCTGCCTGGTGGTGGCCCCCCTTACCTCTCTTGGTGATTCCGGAAGCTTCTGTTGTGCTGATTTTTTATATATTTTTCCCGGAATTTTTGGAGCACTTTTAATGGCCGGAAAACCTGAAATACAAAAACAACAGAAAACATAAACTGGCAACGGGGTGCACTGAGTTAATTGGTTAGTCCAAGTAGGTTCAAAAGTGTATGAAAGTTCAAGCAAAACATGGCAAAGTCACACAAAACATGCATGGAGCAAGAAGAAATTATAGATACGTTTGGGACGTATCAACATCCCCAAGCTTAATTCATGCTCGTCCTCGAGTAGGTAAATGATAACAAGCATAATTTCTGTGGTGACATGCCACACAACCAAATAAGGACATTTAAGTAAAGCAATCAAAGCATGCAATTCAATTCAAGTCTTAACAAGCAAGAGTCTATATTAGCATTACCAAAAGCAACAAAAGAACAAAGGGTGCAAGAGCTCTCGCTGTCCATGACTCGAATGTCTCCAAATGGTGTTGGCGTGCAAGCAAGGGACTGGGAAGAAAGCAAAAAAAGGTTGTTGAGAACAACTATCTACTAAAGTTTCACACTTGGTCTCCTTTGGATTCTTATCTGGACTCGTCCCCAGACCACTAGCCAGGTACAAGTCAAACTGATCCACTCCCTTTCGATATTTTGAGCACTCATGCAATGGATGAGCATGAGCAAGAAAGTTGACACCTAAAAGGCGAAACAGAAAGAAGGTGGAGGAGGAAGACAACGAGGTGTGAAAGGCTCACATCAATGAGGACAATCATAGGCGAGAGAAGGCCATATGATAGATATGATGTGAGGAGTGGGGATTGCCATGCAACGGATGCACATGTGAGCTAAAAGCTCTCCAAGGAAACTAGTGGGGGTGCATCTAACTTGCTTGCTCAAGAAGACCTAGAGCTCGTTTGAGGAGGCTCATCATTGGAATATACAAGCCAAGTTCTATAGTGTGAAGGTCCCCACATAGCTATATGCATGATGATGATCTCAATGGAGTATAAGGGATAGAGGATGAAGTACTAGTGTGGATCTCTCAAAATGAATAGTAGTGTGACCCCTTCTCTCTTTTTGTTTTTTTATTTTTCTCCTTTTTTCTATTTTTTTGTATTTTTTTGGTGGCCTCAATGGCTCTTTATATTTAACTCTCATTTGTCCTCTTTGGGATCTTTTGATTTCGTCCTCTTTGGGATCTTTTCCTCACTTTAGGGGCAACACTCTATATTTTACAAGAATATAGGAGATCTTTCACACTTTACAAAGGTACTCACATAAAGAAGATATAACTATCATGATGCAAATGCATGCCTCTGCCAGGATAGCAGGATATTGTAAGGCCCGATATGCGGTATTGTTCCAGATCTAGACGTTTCCATCCAGATCCGGGGACGAAGCACATATCGGTCCCACCCGACATATGACAAAGTCATATGCCCCGGATTTCCAACATGATATCACAACATTACAGATACAGGATACAACATCTCATACAATCGGCATACAACTGCCTTAATACAATACAACAGCGGAAGATATATGTCTGAGTACAGACTACAGTCAAATGCCTAGTGGCAAAGAGAAAAACATCGATCCCCATAACCACACGGGTCCAGGCCCTCCGCCGGAATCTGCCTAACTAGTTGTCGTCGAGTCTCCACGTGAAACGTTGAGCACCATACCTGTTGTCGATCAAGAACCCTGAAAAGAGTTTGGGGGTAGTATCATGAGTACAGTAGTACTCAGCATCCAACTGTAGTGGTCATCTGACCCAGCAAGGACTTCATCACTCGTCATTCTAGGACAACTAGTAGTTTACGGTAAGGAAGGGGTAAGTGGTGAGGTTGCTGCCGCACTAGCATTTATGAAGTGGCTAACGATCTAGAGAGTAAGGTAAGAAGCCAAGCATTCGATGAGGAACCGCCTCCAACAAATCTTGCTATCAACTACTTACGCAAACATAACACCTATCCTATCCTTGTCCTCCTCTTCGCATCCCTACGAAGAAGAAGCAGTCAAGTCACACACACATGTTGATCAAGTTATATTAAAATTATCTCAGCTGTTGTTGTCTATGAACAAGGAGTAGGTCTCAAGTCGTCCATAACCGTGGACACGGCTTCTCGAAAAGATTTAACCCTGCAGGGTTGTACCAACTGCCCATTACAAGGCTCCGCACGCACGTCCATCTCTCTCAGTTGCTACCCATGACAGGCAACCATTTTATGATTTAGTTCCAAGAGATCCGAAACGACAGGTCCCTCTAGCTAACAACGAACAAATCCGGGTGGCCCCCGGTGAGTCGACATCCATCTTAGGAGCCGGCCGCTCTCTCGATCTGGTCTCTACCGTCTGTCTCGGGTTTGGATAGCCGGTTAATCACACATGGGAAACCGGGTCCTCAGCCGAACAAGGTGGGCCAGCAAGGGAACTATGTTCTCACTGGTCCAGGTTGGTTCGAAAACTACTGGCAGCTGACCAGCACACACACGGTTTCAAATGGTAAATCAGCTTGGTCCACCACTAGAAATCTTTGAAGCTAGGTAGGTAAGAAAAGGGGAACCCTTAAAATCCCACACGCGGTTAGGCATGCTCAGTCTTCAAACCAATACCCGGAACTCGGATCCTAGGTGACTCGAATGGAACAAAGCATCGGGGCGGGATAGCCTAGACCTTCCATCCTTCGTCGAATATAGTCAACATTATAATAATCATATCATCAACAACAATATAATAATGTGATAGCCCAAACCAAGGAGTAACAGGGTAACATCGTAGCATCCTAAGTGTCATCGATATGTGACGTCAGATGCCATGGGATGGCTAAAGTGAGGGGGAAGACGCGAGGGAGAGAATGTCGATGGTGCCGGAATCGGGTTGAGTACAAGCACGGTGAAGGACACCACGATGTACCCAGGTTCGGGGCTCTCCGGAGAGATAACACCCCTACTCCTTCTTATCTCTTATATATCAATGCTCTGGCTACAATAACTGCTTCTCTATCTTCTCAGGGGAAGGTGAGCGCCGCCGCCGTGGGCAAGGCTCTCTCCTGCTTCCCTGAGGAGTAACTACTAGCAGTGAATGAACTGACGGGAATGTGAGTAATGGTGATCTAGAGCGGGGCGTCCCTCACGCAGGAGGGGTACCCTGGCTCTTATAGTGTGAGCCCAGGATACTTCGGTAACTTCATTGCCGAATGGGCCCAGTTGTCATCCTCTAATCGGCCTGGGCCCACCGACTGCTCCTCTCCGGGTGATCCGGATCCTACGAGCGGCGGCCCATGCTGTAGACCCGTAGGGCATAGGGATGAACAGTGGAGCTATGAGGTGCGGTCTTGTCGGCCTGTCCGCGGAATCGGCGGAGAGGTCGACAGCGTATCTCCCCCAGATCTTTGACATGACTTGGCCTTCCTGCCACCCAGATATCTCGGGATATGGCATTTATGACCTCGTAATCCTACCTCCGACTGGCGTCGGGATAGACTTCCTCCAAGGGGCGTAGGTTGTTCCGATTGCGCCTGGGCCGACTGTTAGTTCTTGGTAAGGTCGATTTCTCTGGGCAATCGGCCTTCCAAGTACCTATCTTGGCCCATCTGCGGACCAACCGGACGATCATCTTGGTGAAGGAAGGGTGGACCGATTGCGCCTGGGCCGACTGCTGGCATTCGGTACGGCTGATTGTCTCGGAAGAATCGGCCGTACATCTGCCCATCTCGGCCCAGCTGCGGCCCAATCGGTCCATCCTTGTCTTGAAAGGTTGCTTCCGCTTGGGTTAGCCTACCCGGGTACCAATCCCCCGACAGTAGCCCCTAAAGCTGTAAAGGTCCCACGGTCACTTTGACCGCGGGGCCTTTGCAGTTTTTAATCTTTCTTTTGATATCTTCCGACTGCCCTGGCCTCGTCAAGTGCATCCTTCCGAGTTCGTCGACCGACTCGGAGATCACACTCGGCTGGCCGAATTTCGTCCGATTGGATTTGGTTCGCCTCTAATTCGTGTCTTCACTTCTTCGAGAATGAAATCTTTCGCCGATTACGCTCCAACGGTTACCTCCGATTCTTCCGGGATGCGGTCAATGATCTGGGACCCACGACCCACGCGCGACTTGACATAACTGCAGGTCTGGAACCCCACGTCGCACGCCTCGCTTCCCACGCCAGGATTCTTTGCGCTGGTTTGCCGGTTGCCCTTCCTGTGCCTTAGGCCACACCAAGCCACACAGCCGCAGATGCATCCCACTCCCCTCCCCCGCCGCCCATATAAGCCACAGGGGAGGGCCTTCGCCTCTTCCTTCTCCCAAACGCCATCTTCAACCTCCAGCTCTCGCTCCTCTGCGCCATTGCCGCTCCTACGACCACGAACCGCTGCGTCTTGGATCTGCTCCGGCCACCGGCCCGTGCGCTTCCGCCGCCTCCGCGGTAACTCCTCGTCGCTGACCTCGCGCTCCTCGTATCTCTTCTTCTCTCCGCCCGCGAAAGCCATGGTGCCACGGCGAGACGTGTCACAGGTGAGCCGCGGGTGCTGGAAGGGTTCTCAGGCCACCGCCGGCGCCGTCCAGTCCCTGATTCGCGCCCGGAAGATGCCTGCGGAGGTCGAATGGCGCATTCCCGGCGCCGAGGTCGTGCCCAGCGCGCGTGCTGGCGAGAGGGTTGTGTTCCTCGCTCACTTCGAGCGTGGATTCGGCCTTCCCGCCAGCGCCTTCTTCCGCGGGTTCCTCGACTTCCACCGATTGCAACCACACCACCTCGCAGCCAACTTCATTATGATTCTTTCCGGTTTCGTGACACTCTGCGAAGGGTATCTCGGCTGCCGTCCAAGCGTCGCTCTCTGCAAGCGATTCTTCAATCTCCGAGCTCACAACGCTCGGACGGGAGCTGTGTGTTGGAAATATGCCCTAGAGGCAATAATAAAATGTTATTATATATATATTTCCACGTTCATAATTAATGTTTATATTTCTGTGCTATAATTGCAATGACCCTGACTGTGAGATTCAGAAGAAAACTCATTTGCATGTGTGGAAATGTAAACACCAAGAGTTCCTGGTTTAGCCTCTAAGACCAGCTCATGTGCTAACTGATGATTACGTTTTCTTAATCATGGACATTGTTCTTGTAACAAGGGTGTCAGTAGCAATGGGAACATATTGTTAGCAGAACAATGATGTTGAACCGACCCCAGTATTGAATGATATACTTAGAGATCACATCGTAACTACGTTATAAGTCATATCATGAAATGTTATCATATACGTAATTCCTTAGACCATGAGAGTATCGAGTTGCTTCACACAGGAAGACATGCTTTGGTTCTTAGATGAATCCTCCCGTAAATGGGAAGTAGTAAAATAAGTTCTGGGTATGTCAGATGGTGTGGCTAGTGACTGTGATAGTTCAAGAATGGGATTTGCTCCTTCACGATGAAGAAGATATTCACTTCGGGCCCACTTGGTATGAAGGTATCCATTATAGTCTGGCCAGACGCATTGTGATTCAGTCACAGGGATACCGGAATACGATAACGAGAAAATGGACAAACGAGCAAAGAGGATAACGAGTGGCTTGTGTTCAAGAAGTTGTTACACATGGGTGCCAAACATCTCTCCTCTAACTTTGTCATATATCACGAAGCAAAGGGAATGGTACATGAATAAACATAATGGTTCACTCGAAGTTTCTTCGTGTATGTGCGGGAGTCAACATGGGTGTCCATGGCTCCGCTGTTGATTATTGGCTATTAACAAAAGGTTGTTGACCTATGTCCGGAAGATGTTCTGAGTCATGTCCGCATTATACCGAACCTATTGGGTCACACACTTAACGAGCAGTAGTCTGTTAGAATACTAGTATGGTAGAAGGTTTAGTGGAAGCAAAGCAGAATAGTTCATACGGGTACCGGAAGTAGTTCCGGGGATTTATGAAATAGTTCATAAGGGCACCAAAAGTAGTTTTGGGTATTTAAGGATATGTCCGGATCACTCTGGAGTAGTCCCAGGTGGTTCCGGAACATATGAAAATGGTAATGGGAAAGTTTACGATCAACCGGAATAGTTTCGGTGATCGGTGGACATCTTAAACAATATGTTGTGTTCACCGGACATATTAACCTCAACCCGGATTATTCCGAAACCTATTTAGATGGCTCCAGAACATTCGTTAGAGGTCCCGGAAGGTATTGGAAGTGCTCCAAAAGTGTCCGAAATGTCCCGAAACGGTCCCGGTATGTCCCGGAAGGTCCTGGAAGCCTCTAGAAGGTCATGGAAGGTTCCGGAAGGTTCCGGGCCTTACCACCCACTCCCCTGCGCCCCTAGCCTTGGGGGACAAGCCACCTAGGCTGCCCTGGCCGGCCAAGGGGTGGGGGGCGCACCAAGGGGAAGGAATCCCCCTCCAGGTGGGATTTCCAAAACCCATTATGGCAGGTTTCCGGTGAGAAGGTGTGGGAAGGTTTGGAAGGCTTGGGAGTCCAAGTTGGACTCCCAAACCTCCTTGAGCTGCGCCCTAGGCCCCTTGGCCACCTATATAAGGTGAGCCAAGGGTGGGGGAAGACAAACACAATCAATCCCCAAGGCCTATGCGCCACCCTCCCTCCTCTAAACCCCGTTGCTCCACTTTTAGACCCCGGTTTAGACGCTGTTCTAGATCGGAATCCGTTAGGGTTTTCTCCCTCTAGTTTTCTCGGTGGCGTTCATCTCTGGACAGCGGAGCGCTGCTGGATTGCTGCTACGGGATGTGTGGATACTAATGGAGGGGTCGTACCTTCGACCCTTCTTCGAGGAGCTTGTTCATGGGACTTGTCCGTGGGACTAGATCGCGGGACTTGTTCGTGGGATTGATCAAGGGACTGTTCGTGGGAGAACTTGCGAGATCTAATTCCACTACGTCCACGAGCTTCACCAACTCTACTTCCGCTACATCGGTTGGTGAGCCATGACCTAAAACCTTGTATGCAATCTTCTTGGATGATCTTGGGTTCTTGATTCGTAGGCCGAAATTTTTTGTTTTCTACTACGTTTCCCAACACTGTGGTGCCATCCACCATTGAAGGCAGCGAGCCGACGTACCCGAATGATATGACCGACTGCGGCAGTTGCCTCGTCGCAGCCGGCAAGCCGAGGTACAAGAGTCCCGAGATCGTCCAGTCCTGCAAGAACTGGCAGACCTCATTCTTCTATGTCAAGTCACCTGACCAAGGCCCCGATCTCCCGAACCTGCCCGAGTTCTCCCTCGCCCGGCCGACTGAAAAGCATCAGTGGTCGCTGAAGCATGGCGTCGGAGACTGCGATGTCGATGCCCAGGTCGCCAGGGTCGCCCAGCTGGAGCAAGAAGGACTTCTCTCGACCGACCTGGTAGCCGCTTGGCTTCAAGCTCGAATTCTCCCCCTGCAGCACCGAGTGCACCGCCTCTGCGATATGTCGGGTCCTCGAGACCCCACTCGGCTCTGCACGTGGCGGGTGAAGAAGGAAGACCTCTGCGCCAGAGTGAAGGCTATCACATCTAGCCCTTTTCCTGACCCCTTCCGCTTCGGGCTTGATTACCTTACTCGCCAGCAGAAGCCGCCTGTGGTATGCTCCGATTGCTTTTTCTTCCGATTGCTTTTTCTCTCAGCTTCTCTGATTGCTTTTATCTTCTTTCCCAGCATTTTATTCAGTCCGACTTGATGGAAGACGGCCAGGAGGCTGGCACGTATGCCCCCGACCGCGCGGAGGATGACCCCGCCGACTTTGAGTATAACGGTGAGGTTCCTTCCGCCGAGTCCGGTGATGATGATGCTGATGACGACGAGTCTTCCGGAGAATCCTCCGACTCCATGGATGCCGACGACACTGATGCCGAGGCCGCCAATCCTCCGAGGACCGACACTCGACATCCAGCTCAAGGGGGTATGCCTGACCCTTCCCTTGAGCAATTTTTGGCCGAATGGAGCGATGGCGATAGTGTCTCAAAGGCTGATGGTTCTGATGCAGCTCCTCGTGCCAAACCTCCGAAGGTGCCGGCTAAGCGCACGTCAACCACCAGCTCCTCCGCCGGTACTGCTCCCAGCAAGGTTGCCAAGGCCACGCCGACAGCCAGCAAAGGCAAACAGCCTCAGGAGACGACCACCCGGAGGCCGACTGCCCAGGCGCCGCTGAACGCCGCCCCGCTGAGATGTCGGATGCCCTCTGGCGCACCGAGAACAATCGGGTATGCTTTTACCTTCACGCCTTGCACTTTACTGTCTTTCCTTATGCTGATCCATCTCCTCTTTCTTCTTTCAGGGAACCGATTGGGCTTGATGCCGTTGACGCCGACATTCCAGTTTGCGCCAGCGCCGTCATCTCACCTGCTGCTTCTGCTGCCGCCGTCCACAAACGGCCGACTGCTTCTCATTGCTCCTCCAAGGACGCCGAGCGTGCTGCCAAGAAGGCCCGCCTCGCGACGACTCAGAAAACCTCTTCTTCCACCCTTGCCTCCAAGACTCCCAAGAACGCAGCTGACCGGGTGGCTCCTGGTGGCAGAGGAACGCAATCGGTCGATCCGATTGCCCCGTCTCCGCCACGCCGCTCCAACCCGGCCTCCCCTGCCGCGACTACACCTGCTTCAACTACCGCATCCGAGCCGCTGATGGTGACGACCCCATCGCCAATCGTGGTGTCGGCACCGCCGATTGCCACAACTGTGCCACCGGTTGTTCTATCCGCACCACCAACGACGACGACCTTGCCGCTAGTCATCGTTATCACCTCCGCTCCCGCTCGTCCGGTTGCGCCACCGCCGCAATCGGGTGCCTCTGGCCCTCAAGTGAAGCCGGTGCCACCAGCCCTCACTGTCGCTGCTTCCACCGCTGCTCAAACTTCAGTGCCAACGCCGACCTCCTCTGTGTCGGAGATTCTCATGCGCTTGGTGGATCAGTTCCGGGCTGAATATTCTCGCGCCCGTCATGTCGGCGCCGAGCCTGACGCTTTGCATCGTCCTCAAGACCTTGTGACGACCCCTCTGAGCTGGGTGAATGAATTTGCCGATGCCCTTGCTCGGGACCTCCAACAGCTCACCTCTCATCACACGGTAAACTCTTGACTTCCCTTTTATGTCTTTCCTTTACTCGGGAGGCTTTTCTTCCGGTGGGTGCGCGCAAGCGCACCCACTGGGTGTAGTCCCCGAGATTCGGGCCGATTGGTTGCAATCGGTTCGGATCTTTCGCACTTTTTTCTTTATCGTTTGTCTTCCTTCAATCGGGAGACTTTTCTTCCGGTGGGTGCGCGCAAGCGCACCCACTGGGTGTAGTCCCCGAGATTCGGGCCGATTGGTTGCAATCGGTTCGGATCTTTCGCACTTTTTGCTTTATCGTTTTCCTTCCTTCAATCGGGAGACTTTTCTTCCGGTGGGTGCGTGCAAGCGCACCCACTGGGTGTAGTCCCCGAGATTCGGGCCGATTGCTTGCAATCGAGTCGGATCTTCTGCTGACTGCTGTATCTCTAACTACATCTTGCTATTCTTCTCAGGATGTCCTGGAAGAAAAGCGCGAGGTCTTCGAAAAGCTTCTTGACGCTTACACTGCCAGCCTCCGAACTCTCGCCCAGGCCCAGCTGCAGGTCAACAATCAATCGGCTGAGATCGCCAAACTGAAAAGTAACCTCTATACCATTTCTGTCTTTCCTCCGATTTAACAATTGCTCTTGCACTCATATCTTCGTGCTCTCTTCTAGCTTCTATTCCCATGGTTGATGACCTTCAGGGCCGAATTGTTGAATTAACTGCAGAACTCCAGCAGCATGGCCCAGCTCTCGCCAAAGCCAATGAAGAAATGACCCGACTGCAGGGGGTAGAAAATGATCTAAATCGGACTATCCAAGGCCTTCGATCTGAGATGGCTGCCCTTGAGAGAAAGCATTTGGCCGACATAGCTGCCGTGACGGCTACTGGTGATGGTCTCCTTGCTGAGCGAGATGCTGCCGTCGCCGCCCGAGAAGCCTTGCAAGCTGAGAGGGATGAAGCAGCCGCTACCCGTGACTCCATTCGGCGAGATCGCGACGAACATGTTGCCAAGTTTGAAGAACTGGAGAAGCGCAGTTACGAAGAGACCACCCGACTGCGCCGCCGAGCCAAAGGCTTCTGCGAGACAATGACCGAGATGGACGTCCTCCTTAGCGGTGAGTGTTTCCTGCACCCCAATGCACTTTCTGATTGCTCTCTTCTTTTATCTTGTTGCTCATACTTTCTTTTTGTGACACAGAAGCTTGGCCCGAGTCTGAAGCAGCTGCCTACGCAGCCGTAGCCAAGTCCCGAGAAGAAACCGTCGCCGCCGGAGGGACCTGCCAACTTGAAGACAACGTCTGGACTCGGCACGAATACCTGATTGGCACTGAAGCCCGCATTCCTGTTATCAAGGGAGTTGCCTTGTCCTTTAAGCTCGGCATCCTGAAGATTGCTGAATCATTGTGGTCACCAACTGAGCTTAAGGTCGGACTACAGAAGATGAAGAATGCCGCTGGCTCCTCTGCCGGTTCCCACAAGGCTGAAGCGCAGGATGAAGAGGATTCTGACAAAGGAGAGGCTCCAAATGCTACTACTGAACAGACCCGGACTCTCCTAAAGGCCATCCCACATCGTATCGACGTACTGCTGAATTCTGCAGGTCGGACTGGTGCGGAGACCGCCCTCCAGACTGTGATGAGCTGGTACCCTCAGGTGAAGCTGTCCCAACTTTACAGCCTCCGAGAAAACGCCTCCGATCTGCTTGAGAAGACCTATACCGAAGTCAATCGGCTAGCCAGCACTATGGTGAACTGGTTCTCTCCATACGAGTACACTCCGTATCTCGACGAAGGAGGGAATCCGTTTGCTGCACCTTCAATTTCTGGCCTGGCCGAGGAGCTTTCTGATAGCGGCTCATCTCAAACATCTCCAAGATCCAAGCGGACTGGTGCCACAACTTCTGAAGCGCAATCGGATCCGACTGCTCCGTCTTCTAGCTTCGTGCCTCCGACTTCTTGAGCCATGCCGTCAACTGTTTTACTTGTTGTAGCTTGCCGATACTGGATCGGTTTTATCTTATTTTGTCTTCCGACTGTCTACTTGTAAGACATAATTTTAATTCTGTCGACACCCACTGGGTGTGACTTCGATGTAATGAACTTATTCGGCCTTGGGCCTACTATTTCTGATGCAAGCCGAATGCTTGATCTTTGCTTTTACTTGTGCGATCAACTTTGCGTCTTTGTCGGTTTCCTTTATCGGCTGCGCTTGGGGAGGTCTACCGTGTCAAACTTGCTGCCGTCATGCGGTCTGCAATCGGATCAACGGTAGATTACCAGCCAAGGTTCGATAAGTTTTTAATTTTTTACACGACAAGATTTAACGCGAAGGATTCTGCGACAGTAGACGCCGATTGCTCGCTACCGGGCTCGATGCCCTGGTGTGCGCCGCAATCGGTAACTTTGTCTTATCGAATGTGCCCTTGGTGGCGCGTTTCGAATTGTTTCCCGGGGATTTGTACTACCGACTGCCCCAATCGCAACCCTTCTCAATGCCACAAACCTTTTAGTGATTTGCGCTTGAGCTAGGTGCCGAATTGAGCGCCAGCCCGCAGTCCCCGTGCCTCGATGGCCTATTCGCTTGACCTCGTGGTCGGTCAGTCCCCGGGTGTGTTATACGCGTCTCGGGTATGACTGAGCGTCGCCGATTGAGGCTAGCTCTTCGAATGAAATTATACAAAGGTACTCGAATGCTCATTTTCAGAAGCATGATAACTTTTACTGATTGTTTGACGAATGGCTTACATAAGTTTCTGCCGCTCAACTATAGAACGGACATAACAACTCGGCGTTCCACGGCCGCTCCGTCTCTGCTCCTGACGTGTCCTTATGCTGAGTGCCCTTGGTGCAGTCGATCAGATAATAGGAGTTGTTTTTTAGTGCTCTGCTGATGACGAATGGCCCTTCCCAAGGTGAGGATAGCTTGTGCTGCCCATCTGACTTCTGGATTCGGCGTAGCACCATGTCGCCCTCTCGGAAAGCGAGAGGACGAATCTTCTTGCTGTGGTAGTGCCGCAACTTCTGCTGATAGACTGCTGACCTGGACAAGGCCAATAGACAAGCTTCTTCTTTGAGGTCGATGTCATCTTCTCGTGCCAATCTGGCTTCTTCTTCGGTGTACAGGGCATGCCGAGGTGAGTCGAACTCAATGTCGGATGGGATGACTGCTTCTGAACCATACACCAGGAATAAAGGAGTGAATCCAGTCGACCTGTTTGGTGTGGTCCTCAAACTGAACAGTACGGCGGGGAGCTCTTCAATCCATGCTCCGGGTGCCCTCTCAAGTGGCTCTACCAATCTGGGCCTGATACCCGATAGGATTAGTCCATTTGCTCTCTCAACTTGACCATTTGATTGCGGGTGCGCCACAGATGCCAGATCAAGCAGAATGCCCTGCTGAGATGCATATCGAGCCAATGCACCCTTCGCAAAATTTGTGCCGTTATCGGTGATGATGTTGTTAGGCACACCATATCTGCACACAATGTCGGCCACAAACCGAACAACAGTCGGACCATCCAGCTTCTTGATCGGTCTAGCTTCAATCCACTTGGTAAACTTGTCCACTTCGACTAGAAGATGTGTCATGCCACTCCGAGCTATCTTGAACGGTCCAACCATGTCCAAACCCCATACTGCAAACGGCCATGCTATTGGGATTGTTTTCAGTGCCGATGCGGGCTGATGACTTCTTGCCTTGAAACGCTGACAACCTTTGCAGTATTTCACTAAATTCTCAGCCGCTGCAAGCGCAGTCGGCCAGTAGAAACCATGTCGGAAAGCTTTGCTGGCGATGGCCTTTGCAGACGCATGATGACCACATTCACCTTGATGAATGTCTCTGAGCAGCTCCAAGCCTCTGTCCTCTTCTACACATCTCTGAAGGATGCCAGTTGCACTCTTGCGCACTAGCTCATTGTTGATTATTGTGTATGCCCAAGATCGACGGCTGATTTGTCGTGACTCTGCTAAGTCTTCTGGGAGGACTCAGTCTGCTAGGAAATCTCTAATCGGCTGTGCCCATGATGGCGCACTGACCACTACCATTACCACTGCATGTTGGGGTGGGACTTCTTCTTGGATCTCAGTTCCTTGGCCACTGGCCTCCTGGATCTCGGCCTCTTGAACATCTGCCATTTCTGCCTCTGCTTCTGAACTGCCGATTGCGGCGCCTGGCATGCATTCGGCAGCCCCTGGTGCCGACTTCTCGTCTTGAGCTGGAGCTTCATCATTGCAATCGGCAATTTCTGATGCTATTGGCTCTTCGGAGGTCGTGCCTTCTGGCGCAGCCTCTGCTTGCTTCCCTTTGGCTTTGCTCTTCTCACGTCCCTCTACAGCCCCTGGCTCGCAATCGGCAGCCCCTGGTGCTGTTGCCGAGATACCTTGGGCGCTGGACTGCTTCTTCATGGTTGCAAGCTTTGCCGGTTGAACTTCTTTTGCCTTTCTCAATGCTTCAAGATCGGTCTCCGAGATGAAAATGGACTCAGACTCTGGGGATGGTATGATGGATGGCTTCTTGATGTGCTCCAATGACACAACTGGTGGGATAGCCTGCCTTGTTGAGCCGAGCTTGGACAATGCATCTGCTGCTTCGTTGTTTTCTCTTGGCACATGATGGAACTCGCACCCTTCAAAATATCCGTTGATCTGCTGCACCAGGAAGCGATAGCTTTCCATGTTTGCGTCCTTTGCGTCCCAGGTGCCTGAGCATTGCTGTACAACCAGGTCAGAGTCACCAAAGCACTCAATATTCCGAATACCGATTTCCTTGGCAAGCTTGATACCATGCACAAGGGCTTCGTACTCAGCGACATATTTGATGCTGCAAAGTGAATCTAGAGCACATATTGCAGTTGATCTCCTCTTGGGGAAGTGAGTACCACCCCAGCCCCTAGGCCATTCTTCATCTTGGAACCATCAAAGTGCATTCGCCAGAAATCCGATCCTGGGAGCTGCGGCGTGTACTGAGTCTCAGCCCAGTCCACCAGGAAATCGGCCAATGCTTGTGACTTGATTGTTGTTCTCGGCTCATATTGGATGCCATGGCTAGCGACTTCGATTGCCCATTTTTCCACTCTTCCGGTTGCATCTCTGCTTCCCATGATGTCGGCCAATGGAGCCGAACTGACGACGGTGATCAAGTGAGCTTGAAAGTATGGCTTCAACCTCTTGGCTGCCATGTACACTCCATAGCACATCTTCTGATAGTGAGGGTAGTTCTTCTTGGATGCCGAGAGCACTTCGCTGATGTAATACACTGGAAGCTGAATTTGTTGCGCCTTGTCCTTCTCAGGCCGCTCCACCACCATAACTGCACTGATCACCCGATTGGTTGCCGCAATGTATAACATCATTGGCTCCTTCTCAATCGGGGCAGCCAGAATCGGTGCTGTGGAGAGCATGCGCTTGAGCTCTCGGAATGCTTCATTTGCTTGGGCGTCCAGGTGAACTTCTCTGTCTTCTTCATCAATTGGTACAACGGGATTGCTTTTTCACCCAGCCGACTGAGGAATCGGCTGAGGGATGCGAGGCAACCGATGAACTTCTGTACTTGCTTCAGAGTCTTGGGCTGTTCCATGCGCTCTATTGCGGCTATCTTCTCGGGGTTGCATTCGATTCCTCTCTCGGAAACGAGAAACCCCAAGAGCTTGCCGGCTTGGACTCCAAACACGCACTTCTCCGGGTTGAGCTTGATCTGATAGGTTCTCAAATTTGCAAATGTTTCTCTGAGGTCATCCAACAGCGTGATTCCCTTTGCCGACTTCACCACTAAATCGTCCACGTAAACATGGAGATTTCGGCCGAGCTGAGAGTGTGTACATCTCTGAATTGTGCGCTGATAAGTGGCACCTCCATTCTTCAGACCAAACGGCATGGTGATATAGCAATAAGCCCCGAAAGGGGTTATGAATGCAGTTTTTATCTGATCTTCCACAGCAAGTTTGATCTGGTGATAGCCAGCAGTAGCATCCAGAAAGGACAACAGCTCGCAGCCGGCCGTAGAATCAATCACTTGATCAATACGGGGCAGAGCAAATGGATCTTTTGGGCACGCCTTGTTCAGGCAGGTGTAATCTATACACATGCGCCAGGTCTTGTTCTTCTTCATGACGAGCAATAGTAACATAGCAGTACAAGGTTTGCTGGGAAGGGACATGGGTGTATCGGTTTGAAAGAGGTTGTAGACATGTGGTAGGATCAAACATCGAATCTAACCTAAACTAGCATGAAAACCGCTGGTTGAAATAGAAAGGATCATAAGTAATGTATATTCCTTGCCTGTTGATAAGTCGGGTTCCGAAGGTGTAGTGGATCTCAAGGTCGCAACGTCTCCGAAGGTACCCGCGGGAGCACACAAGACAATAAACACTGGAAAGCAACCAACGAGCAAGCACTCTATTACTACGGGGCAACACAAGATCAATAAGACAACACACGACACGGCAACGCGATACGGATCTATCGTCGAGAACGGTTGCTAACAGTTTAAGTGGGGTATCGGTCACACACGACGAATACCGCACGTTTACGGTGGTTCAAGTTGCTTAGCTACAGGTGATCAACCAACGGTTATTAACATGGCAACTCAAGAAAGCATGGCATAGCACACAAACATGTCAAGAGGTGAAGCACAAAGTAAACTATCCATGCTAGTCAATTTAAGTGAGGCACAACCTAAACATGGCATAACAATAAGTGCCGCACGATGATTAAAACATTTGGTACTGTTCTGTCCTAAACCATATTTTAGTTTGGTTAACAACAGAAATAAATAGCATAAACACAAAGTACACGAAAAACTAATCAACTTACATATAAGGCGCACTCCAGACGGAGTTACGGTTAAAAAGATATAAGCAAAACAAGTTACGGGCACCATCTGCCAACATCACGAAGCACAGTTTAGAGCAATGCATAAACAGGATAATCAATGCAAACATGCTCACAAACGATATGGAACTAAAGTAGACATGCCAGGGAAGGCATGGCAAAAAGAATCATGCAAAAAGGCATCATAGATCAAAAGATATTAAGCAAACAACATGGCATCGCAAAGTAACAGACTTAGTGAAAAACTGAGGTGGCTGTCAAAAACAGCAGCATAGCAACTTTGGAGCTCAATAACTATAAGACCAGCAAGCATATCATGGCAATGAAATACATGGGATGAAAGTAGATATGATGCTTAACAATATGCAATTGGAATCACTCAATTCCGATAAACGGTCGCGACACACTCGTCGACCGAAGTTGCAATAAAATAACAGTTTCAGCAACAGCAGCACGTTAACATCAGGATCACCACTTTGGAGCAAGATTTAATATAGCTAAAGCACCCTGACAAGTTAAAGCATGCAAAGGAAGTACACATGATGCTTAACACATAGGAAAAAGAATCAATGCAATAGGCCTCATGGATGAGTCACAATCATCATGCAAAGTTGCAATAAAATAATAACAGCATCACTAAACAGGAATTAAAAGCAGTTTAACAGCCTGATGCCCACTTCAACACACAATTACACAATCAAGATTAGCTCAAATTCAAATGCTCACAAAATATGGATTGAAGTACAGACAATTCTAAGCAACTTTCATTTTGGGCGCAACGTCATCGGAGCTACGGATTAATCGCTATCGTCGTTGCAAAATTGATACAACAGCAAACAATTCCAGGACTTAGCAAAAAAAATAGACAAAAGGAAAAAAAACATAAAGGAAAAAAAAAGAGGGCCTCACCCTTGATGGGCTCGGCCCATCTGGTGGCCTGGTCGGCTTGGTGCGGCTGGGCCTGGCAGGCCGGCTCGGCTCGGTTGGCCGGCTGGGCCTGGGAGGCCCACGTGGCGCTGGAGGCTGGCCGACTCGCCCGTCGTTCCCGACGTGGGCAGCAGGCGGCGGCGGCGCCGGCGGCCGGAGGGGGGTCGAGGAGGCCTGGCGCGGCCGGACCTGCGAGATCCCGGCGTGGTTGAGGCCGGCAGGCAGCAGAGGGGGGGGGGGGCGGCGGCGCGACCTCGAGGTCGGCCGGCCGTCCATGGCGCGACGGCTTCCACGGCTCCGGCGACCCGCGGTGGACATGCAGAGGGCGGTCAGGAGAAGGTGAGAGGAGGAGGGAGGAGGTGAGAAGGTGCGGTGCTAACCAGGGGGGTGGCACGGCGACGCGGCGCTCGCCGGAGCTGGCCGGTGGCGGCGGCCATGGCGCGCTCAGGAGGAGCTCGGCCGTGGCGGCGGAGGCGCGGGCTGGACGCGGCCCGGTGCGGCCCGGCGGCGGCGAAGGAGGGACCGCGCGTCCCGGATGGCCTGTGCTGGTTGTGGGAGGCTGGAGCTGGATCTGCGGTGACGTGGCGCGCTCCCAGGCTGTCGATCTGCAGATCCGACGGTTAGATCTGACCAGGAGCTAGGGTTTCGGGGAGAGGGGGATTTGGGAGGCAGATCTGGGATTTCTCAGGGGGGTGGCTGCAATTTGTGTTCAGGGAAACCCTAAAATGGGTGTGGGAGGCTGGTGGTCTTTATATAGGGCAGGGCTGGGTGGCCAGTTTACGCAAAAGCCCTCGGTACCTCTCTCTCGCGTCCAGTGATCGCGTTCGTGACCGCCGAGACTCCGTACGGACTCCGATTCCGACGAAATCTTGAACCACGGGCTCAGCGCGTCGAGCCCGTCGATCATACCTCACTGCGGTGACATTCCGACAACATTTTTTGGCTCCCCATAAAATAATCCGTTTATTAAATAAACGGGGTTTTTCGATCCGGTGGCGATGGCTGGACTTGTGTCGGTAGCGACGGTGCTCGGGTGAATCCCGGTGCCGCAATGGTCGTGTGTCGTGGGTGAAAGGGGTCTGTCACGCATCCGATACGAGAACAGGGGGAGAAATATTCACCGATTATTATTTCGGCGAAGCAAACACTGCAAACAACACGGACAATCAAACAATTCACACCGAAAACAATTTTTTTAATTTTTGTGAAAACTGGGCTGTTACAGATATGCAATGATACTAGCGCGTCATGTAGCAATGATTAGGGCAAGGCCCAACTAGCATGTGATGGCTTCTCGCCCCTCGTTGGTTACCCCAAGTGGAAGGTTGAGATGCAGCGTAGCGGTAATTTCCCTCAGTAAAGATACCAAGGTTTGCCTCCAGTAGGACTCAACGATAAGTACGATAGGTGGCAACGGCGCCAGAAATTATTCTGATGCGTGGAGTTGTCGTGGACCTGCACAAAACAAATAACTTTTCTCCCAACGAGTACAGAGGAGTTGTCAATTCCTCCGGCCTTGTCGTTTACGAAGGATCAAACGCAAGAGATAAAAAGGTACTAGTAAAAGTAAAAACAGAAAGATAAATAGTGGGTGTGAACAATGGTATGAAGATGGACCGGAGTCCCGTGATTTTCACTAGTGATGTCTCTCTCCCAAAAGACGATAAAAATGCTAGCGTGGTAAACAAATCACAGTTGCGCAATTGACAGGATTATGAAGGCACCGCAATGCTAACTATACTGCAAAGAAAGGAAGGGCTCAAAAGCAATTGGCAGTACGCCAAGGTAAGTAGACCAAAATCCATCTGCATGTACTACGAATCATCCACCTTGAGATATCTATCCAGAACATCTCGTTGGCATTAAGTTGCGAATCCCACCCAAAGTGTAAACTCAAAGCAACAGACAACTGCATTAAAAGAACTTTGCGTAAAGTAAACAATTCTTGCACCAATAGGCACAATCACCGTTGTTTTAAACCTGGTGGCAACAGCACATCCCCTAGTCTCATGTTTCTGTCACTCAAGCTAGACATCAAGGGGCTGAACCCACAATCGAGCATAACGCTCTCTCTTGGAGTTGCAAGCAAATAACTTGGCCAAAGCAAATACTGCAACGGAGATCATGCAAGAATTTACTCAAGAACAAAATATAAAAGGGAAAACCAAATATATTACTCATCACAATCTGAACATAGTCTCATAATCCATCAGATCCCAACAAACTCAGCATAGCAACAGCAGAAAATTACATAGGTGCCTCGATCATGTGAGGCAGGTCACGAGGTCTCGAAAGTGGAAGCACAAAAGAGGGAGAGGACATCACATAGCTACTGATCACGGACTCATGGTCCAAGGGGGACTACTCACGGTACATACGGGAGGCGTCCATGGCTATGGATGGTCTCCCGGAGGGGTGATCTCCTTCCGGCAGGGTGCAGGGGCAGCTTCTCCAGGCAGCCCCGATCTGAAAACGGCGGCGGCGACGGAACAGAGAGGTTTCCGCGAAAAAGAGTTCTTGTTTAGGGATTTCTACCCTGAGGGGGTTATATAGGCGAAGGGGGCGTCGAGGGGCCACCCAGGGCAGCCAGGAGGGTGCCTGGCGCGCCCTAGGGTTGGGGTCGCGCCAGGGACCCTTCTGGCTCCCTGGTGGTGGTCCCGGCTCTCTCCCTTGGTTATTCCGGAAGCTTCCGGCCCGCTGATTTTTAATATAATTTTTGCGGAATTTTTTGGGCACTTTAATCAGCCGGAAAACCTAAAAAACAAAAACAGCAGAAACCCAAAAGCTGGCAACTGGGTGCACTGAGTTAGTAGGTTAGTCCAAATTGGTTTAAAAGTGTAATAAAGTTCAACCAAAACATGGCAAAGTCACACAAAACATGCATGGAGCAAGCAGAAATTATAGATACGTTTGCGACGTATCAACATCCCCAAGCTTAATTCCTGCTCGTCCTCGAGTAGGTAAATGATAACAAGCATAATATCTGTGGTGACATGCCACACAACCAAATAAGGACTGTTAAGTAAAGCAATCAAAGCATGCAATTCAATTCAAGTCTTAACAGGCAAGAGTCTATATTGACATTAACACAAGCAACAAAAGAACGAAAGGTGCAAGAGCTATTGCTGTCCGTGACTCGAATGTCTCCAGACGGTGTTTGCGTGCAAGCAAGGGACTGGGAAGAAAGAGAGAAAACAGGTTGTTGAGAACAACTATCTATTAAATTTTCACACTTATTCTCCTTTGGATTCTTATCTGGACTCGTCCCCAGACCACTAGCCAGGTACAAGTCAAACTGATCCACTCCCTTTCGATATTTTGAGCACTCATGCAATGGATGAGCGTGAGCAAGAAAGTTGACACCTAAAAGGCGAAACAGAAAGAAGAGGTGGAGGAGGAAGACAAAAAGGTGTGTGAAAGGCTCACATCAATGAGGACAATCATAGGCGAGAGAAGGCCATATGATAGATATGATGTGAGGAGTAGGGATTGCCATACAACGGATGCACATGTGAGCTAAAAGCTCTCCAATGGAACTAGTGGGGTGCATCTAACTTGCTTGCTCAAGAAGACCTAGAGCTCGTTTGAGGAGGCTCATCATTGGAATATACAAGCCAAGTTCTATAGTGTAAAAGGTCCCCACATAGCTATATGCATGATGATAATCTCTATGGAGTACAAGGGATCGAAGATGAAGTACTAGTGTGGATCTCTCAAAAGGAATAGTAGTATGCCCCCTTCTCTCTTTTTATTTTTCTTTTTCTCTTTTTTCTCTTTTTTTAATTTTTTTGGTGGCCTCAATGGCTCTTTCTATTTAACTCTCATTTGTCCTCTTTGGGATCTTTTGATTTTGTCCTCTTTGGGATCTTTTCCTCACTTTAGGGGCAATACTCTATATTTTACAAGAATATAGGAGATCTTTCACACTTTACAAAGGTACTCACAAAAAGAAAATGTAACTAATCATGATGCGAATGTATGCCTCTGCCAGGATAGCAGGATATGCAATGATACTAGCGCGTCATGTAGCAATGATTAGGGCAAGGACCAACTAGCATGCGGCTCATCGATCAAGCAAGTAGCATGTATGACATGAAGATCAAGTCATGAGAGGATGGAAGTTGCATGGCAATGTATCTCGGAAAGGCTATGGAAATGCCTTGTAGGTAGGTATGGTGGCTGTTTTGAGGAAAGATATAATGAGGCTTATGATGACAGAGCGTATCATGCCAAGGGTTTGGATGCACCGGCGAAGTATGCGCCAACTCTCGAGGTGAGAAAGGGCAATGCACGGTACCGAAGAGGCTAGAAAAAGTATGGGTAGGTGGAAGTGTCAACTTTCGAATACTCACATTAGTCCGAAGAACTCATGCACTTATTATCGGTAACTCTCAATCTAATAGGAGGTTCACAAAGAGACAGGTACCCCGAGGAGGAGTGTATGGGGGTTTGGTTATCCTTGCGCATCCTCGACTCATGGTACGTGAGTGTACTCTAATATTCGAACCCTCCAGAGGTTACTGATCCATCTAGTAGCTAGAGTTCTCAACAGGGGTTTTTGGTTTTCGAAAAACACACGGATTGCCCAAAATACGACATCTATCACTAATAGGCAAGAGCTCTTGACACCCAAAAGTTCAAACATTACTCTAGTCAATACCTCAAAACTATTGCAAGTTACTACTTCAAAAAGAAAAGCAACTTTAACTACCTACTTTCTAGTCAAGACACAGAACTCAGTGCAACAGGAAAACTCTCTAACAAGATAAAACATGCAACCTATAGAAAGTTCAACCTGAAAAGAAAAAGCTCTAGAAAAACAAAAGCACTACAGCTAAACATACCAGCAGCTAAGAAAAGAAAAAGAACAACTCACAGCTAAAAGAAATAAGCATGAAAATCCTATGAGGAGTTCTAGTTCAAGTGGAGCGTGTTTCTCTCCCACACAAAAGAATAAGTTGGGGTCTAACTTATTACTACAGCAAAGAAAGCAAAACAAACCTAGAAAAGTAAAGGGCGAGACGCTCCAAGCAAAGCACATAAGGCATGAAGTGATAAAAATATAGTGCAACGAAAGACAGACCGATGATTGTAGATGAAGAAGGGGATGCACCGGGGGCATCCCCAAGCTTAGACGCTTGAGTCTCCTTGAATATTTATTGGGGGTGCACTTGGGCATCCCCAAGCTTGAGCGCTTGACACTCCTGGATCTTCTTTCATCACCTTCCATCGCGCACTTGAAAACTCCTTTCATACATAACTCATTGTAGGATGATTAGAGAGGTTAGTACCCTAATAAAATATTTTTTCTCTACTGCAAATAAAGATTTACGGGAAGATCTACTGTTTCTCTTTCCTGCCCAAAAAATTTTGCAAAGAAAAAGCAAGCTTAAGGATTGCAAAACTGCGAAAAGAAAAACTGGGGAAGAAGCTGAGAAAAACGGAACAGCAGAGAAAGGGGAATTTTTTCGAGGTACTTTTGCAACTCAAATCAAAAAACTCAGAAAATACGGAAGTTTCGTAATTGTATAGAGCAAGCTGTGTCAAAATTTCAGCTCAAAAAGATGAACTGGGATTTTTCTGGAATTTTTCTGGTCACGAGGACAGAATCTGTTTTCTGGACAGCATGTCACAACTTTTACTTCCCTTGCCGTAAGAGGCTAAGCTTGGCACAAAGCTTGAAAAATAAAGATACAATGATGTTGCTACAGTAGTAACAATCATCAAGACCACTAAGAACAGAACAAAAACAAAAAGAAAAACGTAAATTCATTGCGGGCTGCCTCCCGAAAGCGCTTCTTTAGAGCCATTAGCTAGGCTTAAAGATTATAAAAGATGCTCACGTAAGAATAAGGATTTGAAGCAAAAGAGAGCATCAAGAAGAAAACATGAAACACATTTAAGCCTAACCCATTTCCTATGCATAGGCATCTTGTAAGAAAATAAATCAAAGAAGCACAAAGTTACATGCATAGGAAGGTGGAAAAAGAACAACTTCAAAACTTTCAACATGAAGAGAGGTGTTTTTGTAACATGAAGGTTTCTAGAACCAAACTTTCCTCTCTCAAAGTAATTTCCAGTAGCATCATGAACAACATCAAGAATATAATTATCACATAAATCATGTTGTTCATGACCTACAAGTACACGTGTATTGTTTTCAACACGGTTTTTAAGATCATAAGATAAATGCAACCCATCACATTGAAGTTTGATAAGAGGAAAATTCTCCGGAGTTGGAGATTTCAAAAGGATAATAGGACAATCAAGTGTGGGTGCAATAGCAACAATTTCATGCTTAACATAAGGAACTATAGAGAGTTCATTTTTGTTAGCATCATCTATAGTGGCATCTTGGCCATCAACAAAGCAAGTATCAAAATTTTCAGAAAGGGATATTTCAAGTGAGTCCTCGGAATCATGGGATTCCTCCTCAAAGCAATCATTGGCCTCTTCTTGGGCAGCAAACATTTTATTTTTAAAATCCTCAATATAAGAATTGGAAGTGTAATTCTCAAAGCAGTAAGCAAGAACTTCAAAGTTTTCGGACTGGTGAATAGTATCGTGATACCTTTCAATCAAAGAAGCAATCTCATAAGCACCTTTAAAAGCAACAAACTCTTCAATCTTTTCAACATCAAAGTAATCATAAACACCTTTAGCATAAGAAGATAAGATCTCATTTTCATTGAACTCACATTGGAAAGGGAGGTGTTTATGATCTATATTAGAACAACAAGTAAAATCATAATTGTAGCACAAAAGTTTAGCATGGCAATAAGAAACATGTATTTGATCCCATAAGTGTTTCCCTTTCTGAGATAGGCGGTGCCGCGTATAATGATCATGCTCATCCAATGATTTTCCCTCAACCAAGTCGGTTGGGTTTTTAGCGCGAGCACAAATTGATCGAAGACGATCCAAGTAAAACATGTCAAATATGTCCATCCTACCATATTTGGGTGGTTCAGCACCCATGGTGAGGATATCATAACTAGAAAAAGCAAGACAAAGGCAAAAGGTAGCAACTAGTTTTTTGGTTTTTCATATAAGACAAAAGCAAAAACAAAAACTGAAAGGTAAACTAACAAGACTAAAAAGAAAATGTAAAAGATAGCGTGTAACTCCCCTATTTTTGATACAGGAGTCCGACAACGGCGCCAGAAATTGGCGGTTATCAGGACTCGCGTATTTGTACTTCCTTTGAGTCCCCGGCAACGGCGCCATAAATTAGCTTGATGGCTTCTCGCCCCTCGTTGGTTACCCCAAGTGGAAGGTTGAGATGCAGCGTAGCGGTAATTTCCCTCAGTAAAGATACCAAGGTTTGTCTCTAGTAGGACTCAACGATAAGTACGATAGGTGGCAACGGCACCAGAAATTATTCTGATGCGTGGAGTTGTCATGGACCTGCACAAAACAAATAACTTTGCTCCCAACGAGTTCCGAGGAGTTGTCAATTCCTCCGGCCTTGTCGTTTACAAAGGATCAAACGCAAGAGATAAAAAGGTACTAGTAAAAGTAAAAACAGAAAGATAAATAGTGGGTGTGAACAATGGTATGAAGATGGACCGGAGTCCCGTGATTTTCACTAGTGATGTCTCTCTCCCAAAAGACGATAAAAATGCTAGCGAGGTAAACAAATCACAGTTGGGAAATTGACAGGATTATGAAGGCACCGCAATGCTAACTATGCTGCAAAGAAAGGAAGGGCTCAAAAGCAATGGGCAGTACGCCAAGGTAAGTAGACCGAAATCCATTTGCATCTACTACGAATCATCCACCTTGAGATATCTATCCAGAACATCTCGCTGGTATTAAGTTGCGAATCCCACCCAAAGTGTAAACTCAAAGCAACAGACAACTGCATTAAAAGAACTTTGCGTAAAGTAAACAATTCTTGCACCAATAGGCACAATCACCGTTGTTTTATGCCTGGTGGCAACAGCACATCCCCTAGTCTCATGTTTCTGTCACTCAAGCTAGACATCATGGGGCTGAACCCACAATCGAGCATAGCGCTCTCTCTTGGAGTTGCAAGAAAATAACTTGGCCAAAGCAAATACTGCAACGGAGAACATGCAAGAATTTACTCAAGAACAAAATATAAAAGGGAAAACCAAATATATTACTCATCACAATCTGAACATAGTCTCATAATCCATCAGATCCCAACAAACTCAGCATAGCAACAACAGAAAATTACATAGGTGCCTCGATCATGTGAGGTAGCTCACGAGGTCTCGAAAGTGGAAGCACAAAAGAGGGAGAGGACATCACATAGCTACTGATCACGGACTCATGGTCCAAGGGGGACTACTCACGGTACATACGGGAGGCGTCCATGGCTATGGATGGTCTCCCGGAGGGGTGATCTTCTTCCGGTAGGGTGCCGGGGCAGCTTCTCCAGGCAGCCCCGATCTGAAAACGGCGGCGGCGGCGGAACAGAGAGGTTTCCGAGAAAAAGAGTTCTTGTTTAGGGGTTTCTACCCCGAGGGGGTTATATAGGCGAAGGGGGCGTCGAGGGGCCACCCAGGGCAGCCAGGAGGGTGCTTGGCGCGCCCTAGGGTTGGGGCCGCGCCAGGGACCCTTCTGGCTCCCTGGTGGTGGTCCCGGCTCTCTCCCTTGGTTATTCCGGAAGCTTCCGGCCCGCTGATTTTTAATATAATTTTTGCGGAATTTTTTGGGCACTTTAATCAGCCGGAAAACCTGAAAAACAAAAACAGCAGAAAACCAGAAGCTCGCAACTGGATGCACTGAGTTAGTAGGTTAGTCCAAATTGGTTTAAAAGTGTAATAAAGTTCAACCAAAACATGGCAAAGTCACACAAAACATGCATGGAGCAAGAAAAAATTATAGATACGTTTGGGACGTATCAGCATGCGGCTCATCGATCAAGCAAGTAGCATGTATGAGATGAGGATCAAGTCATGAGAAGTTGGATGTTGCATGGCAATGTGTCTCGGAAAGGTTATGGAAATGCCTTGTAGGTAGGTATGGTGGCTGTTTTGAGGAAAGATATAAGGAGGCTTATGATGACAAAGCTTATCGTGCCAAGGGTTTGGATGCACCGGCGAAGTATGTGCCAACTCTCAAGGTGAGAAAGGGAAATGCAGGGTACCGAAGAGGCTAGAAAAAGTATAGGTGGGTGGAATTGTCAACTTTCGAATACTCACATTAGTTCGAAGAACTCATGCACTTATTATCGGTAACTCTCAATCTAATTAGGAGGTTCACAAAGAGACAAGTACCCCTAGAAGGAGTGTATGGGGGTTTGGTTATCCTTGCGCATCCTCGACTCATGGTACGTGAGTGTACTCTAATATTTGAACCCTCCAGAGGTTAGTCATCCATCTAGTAGCTAGAGTTCTCAACAGGGGTTTTTGGTTTTCGAAAATCACACGGATTGCCCAAAATACGACATCTATCACTAATAGGCTCGAGCTCTTGACACCAAAAGTTCAAACATTACTCTAGTCAATACCTCAAAACTATTGCAAGTTACTACTACAAAAAGAATAGAAACTTCAACTACCTACTTCTAGTCAAGACACAAAACTCAGTGCAACAGGCAATCTCTCTAACAAGATAAAACATGCAACCTATAGAAAGTTCAACCTAAGACAAAAGAAAAGCTCTAGAGAAACTAAAGCACTACAACTAAACAGAGCAGCAACTAACAAAAGAAAAAGAACAACTCACAGCTAAAAGAATAAGCATGCAAATCCTATGAGGATTTCTATTTCAAGCGGAGCGTGTAACTCTCCCACACAAAAGTGTAAGCTGGGGTCTAACTTGTTACTACAGCAAACAAATCAAAACAAACAAACCTAGAAAAGTAAAGAGCGAGACGCTCCAAGCATAGCACACAACGCATGAAGTGATAAAAATATAGTGCAACGAGGGATGGACTGATAATTGTTTATGAAGAAGGGGATGCACGGGGGCATCCCCAAGCTTAGACGCTTGAGTCTCCTTGAATATTTATTGGGGTTGCACATGGGCATCCCCAAGCTTGAGCGTTTGACACTCCAAGACCTTCTTTCATCATCTTCTATCGCGCACTTGAAAACTCCCTTCATACATAACTCATTGTAGACTGATTAGAGAGGTTAGTGCCCTATTAAAATAATTTTTTCTCTACTGCAAATAAAGATTTCCAGGAAGAGCTACGGTTTCTCTTGCCTTCCCAAAAGATTTTGCAAAGAAAAAGCAAGCTTAAGGATTGCAAAACTGCGAAAAGAAAAACCGGGGCAGAAGCTATGAAAAACAGAACAGCAGAGAGAAAAGAATTTTTTAGGGATACTTATGCAACTCAAATCAAAAAAAATCAGAACATACGTAAGTTTCGTAATTGTATAGAGCACGCTGTGTAAAAAATTCATATAAAAAAGATGAACTGGGATTTTTCGCTGATTTTTCTAGTCACGAGGACAGAATCTGTTTTCTGGACAGCATGTCACAACTTTCACTTCCCTTATCGTATGAGGCTATAAAAGGCACAAAGCTTGAAAAGTAAAGATACAATGATGTTGCTACAGTAGTAACAATCATCAAGACCACTAAGAACATAAGAAAAACAAAAAGAAAAACCTAAATTCGTTGTGGGCTGCCTCCCGAAAGCGCTTCTTTAGAGCCATTAGCTAGGCTTAAAGCAGAAGATCAAGTCTTTTCAAGAGAATAACTAGCCCGTGTGACGGACTCAAAAGGTAACTTAATCTTTTTCCTAGGGAAATGTTCCATCCCTTTCTTGAGAGGGAATTGGAATTTGATATTCCCCTCTTTCATGTCAATCACAGCACCAACCGTGCGAAGAAAAGGACGTCCCAAAATAATTGGACAAGAGGGCTCACACTCAATGTCCATAATAGTGAAATCAACGGGAACATAATTGTCATTGATAATGATAAGAACATCGTCGATCTTCCCCAAAGGTTTCTTTACGGAAGAATCAACAAGATGAACACCAAAAGAACAGGGAACAAAAGGTTTCAATTCAAGCATATCATACATTCTTTTGGGCATAACAGAGGTACTAGCTCCAACATCACATAAAGCATAGCAAGAGAAGTTATTCATTTTGATTTTTATCATAGGATCCCAACCATCTTCTAGCTTCCTAGGTATGGAGGCTTCAAGTTTAAGCTTCTCCTCCCTAACTTTGATTAGAGCATTGGTGATATGCTCTGTGAAGGCAAGATTAAGTGTGCTAGTGTGGGGGTCTCTAGACATTTTGTGTAGGAAACCAATAACTTCAGGTAAAGTGAAGTTGTCAAAGTATAGGTCACTACTATGTTCATAGAGGTTTCTTCATCTATAGTTGAGGTGGTAGCATCACCATTGATAGGTCCAGTGGGACTAGGGGTGTGATGGGTGCTAACTGTTTGGACATCCTCAACTACTTGGATAGTAGCTACTGTGTGGTAGGTAGGAAGGCTCTTAATTCTCTCTTCTTCCTCCTTTTCTCTGGCCCATCTCTCTTTAAGTTTTCCCAACATCCTAATGTTTTCATTAATTTGTACTTGGATGGCATTCAGAGGAGTGGCCTTCCTCTCCATGGGGGGAGAAGTTCTAATCTTCAGCATCTCTACATCATGAGCTATGTTGTCTACCTTCGAAGAGAGGATATCTAATTTATCTAATTTCTCTTCCACACTCTTATTGAAGGCTTTTTGGGTAGTAATAAAGTCTTTGAGCAAGGTCTCTAGTTCAAAAGTGGAGTTTTTGGTGCTTGGATAAGTGTTGTTGTTCCCATAGTTGTTGGATGGGAAAGGCCTAGGATTGTTGCTACCAAAATTACTCCTATAAGAATTATTGTTGAAGTTGTTTCTAGAGATAAAGTTCACATCTAATTGTTCCTGAGCAACCAAGGAATTTAAAGGAACATCCTGAGGATCAATAGGAGCTTGCTTGGTAAGTAGAGACATGATAAGTTCAACCTTTTCATTTAGAGAGGAGATCTCCTCGACAGAATTTACCTTCTTACCAGTTGGAGATCGTTCGGTGTGCCACTAAGAGTAGTTCAGCATCATCTCATCAAGTAGCTTTGTGGCAGCACCAAGTGTGGTTGACATAAAAGTTCCTCCCGTGGACGAATCTAACAGGTTCCGCGAGGTAAAGTTCAAGCCTGCATAAAAAGTCTGGATAACCATCCAGGTAGTCAATCCATGTGTGGGGCAGTTCTTGACAAGTGTCTTCATACGTTCCCAAGCATGGGCAACGTGTTCGATATCCAATTGCCTAAAATTCATAATGGTACTCCTCAATTGAATAATTTTAGCAGGGGGATAATACTTCCCTATAAAAGCATCTTTGCATTTGCTCCAAGAATCGATACTATTCTTGGGTTTAATTTCATAAGAAGGTGCTGAAGTGGCAGGTGGAGCAATAGGAGTGCAGATAAAGTCACTATTGTTGTAACTAGTGAAGTCACACAACTTGGTGTTTTCATTGGAACCCATAGTAGCAGCAGGTAATTTTGGTATTTTTGATAAGGGATACAAAAGTAAAAACTGAAAGGTAAACTAACAAGACTAAAAAGCAAAGATAAAAGATAGTGTGCAATTCCCCTATCTTGTAGACTGGAGTCCCCGGCAACGGCTCCAGAAAACTTGCTGATGGCAAGAGAGTGTTAATACTCTTCAAGCCTCATTGGTTACCCCAAGTGCAGGGTGAGATATAGTGCAGCGGCAAGTTTTCCCTTGGCAAAGATACCAAGGTTTGTCTCCCGTAGGACTCCGAAGGTTACAAGAAGGTGGTAAAGTGAACAATAGCGCCGAGGTTGCTAGCTTCACCTGGACCTGCACACAGATACAAATAAATTTGCTCCCAACGAGTACAGAGGAGTTGTCAATTCCTCCGGCCTTGCTGTTTCCAAAGGATCAACGCAAGAGATAAAAGTGGAACTGAAAGTACAGACTGAAAGTAAATTGAGGGTGTAAACAATAATGTGAAGATGGACCGGGGTCCCGTGATTTTCACTAGTGATGTCTCTCTCCCAAAAGACGATAAAAGTGCTAGCGACGTAAACAAATCACAGCTGGGCAATTGACAAAATTATGAAGGCACCGCAATGCTAACTATGTTGCAAAGAAAGGAAGGGCTCAAAAGCAATGGGCAGTACGCCAAGGTAAGTAGACCTAAATCCAACTGCATCTACTACGAATCATCCACCTTGAGATATCTATCCAGAACATCTCGCTGGTATTAAGTTGTGAATCCCACCCAAAGTGTAAACTCAAAGCAACAGACAACTGCATTAAAAGAACTTTGCGTAAAGTAAAAAATCCTTGCACCCGCGGGTACAAGCACCGTTGTTTTATCCCTGGTGGCAACAGCACATCCCCTAGTCTCATGTTTCTGTCACTCAAGCTAGACATCAGGGGGCTGAACCTACAATCAAGCATAACGCTCCCTCTTGGAGTTGCAAGAAAACTACTTGGCCAAAGAAAAATACTGCAGCAGAGAACATGCAAGAATTTACTCAAGAACAAAATATAAAAGAGAAGAACCAAATATATTACTCATCACAATCTGAACATAGTCTCATAATCCATCAGATCCCAGCAAACTCAGCATAGCAACAACAGAAATTACAAAAGTGCCTCGATCATGTGTGGCAGCCCACGAGGTCTCGAAAGTGGAAGCACAAAGAGGGGAGAGGTACATCACATAGATACTGGTCACGGACCCATGATCCAAGGGGGACTACTCACGGCACATCCAGGGGGCGTCCATGGCTATGGATGGTCTCCCGGAGGGGGTTCCTCCTCCTGGCAGGGTGCCGGGCCAGCTTCTCCAGGCAGCCCCGATCTTGAAACGGCGGCGCCGGCGGTACAGAGGCGAGTTCGCGGAAAAGAGATCGATATTAGGGGTTTCCACCCCGAGGGCTAAATATAGGCGGAGGGGGGTGTCGAGGGGACCCACCAGGCAGCCAGGAGGCCTCCTGGCGCGGCCTAGGGTGGGTCCGCGCCAGGGACCCTCCTGGTCTGCTGGTGGTGGCCCCCCTCCGCTACCTTTGTGATTCTGGAAGCTTCCGGATCGCTGATTTTTATCTGATTTTTCCGTATTTTTGGAGCACTTTTAATGGCCGGAAAACCTGAAATACAAAAACAGCAGAAAACAACAACTGGCAGCTGGGTGCACTGGGTTAATAGATTAGTCCAAATATGCTCAAAAGTGTATGAAAGTTCAAGAAAATCATGGCAAAGTCACACAAAACATGCATGGAGCAAGAAGAAATTATAGATACGTTTGGGACGTATCACAGAGCAGTTTTATATTCTTTTGGGAGAGAAACATCACTAGTGAACATCACGGGACCCCGGTCCATATTCTCATCACTGTTTACACGCTCATTTATTTTCCCGATTTTACTTTCTAGTTGCTATCACCATTATCATTATCCCTTGCGTTTGATCCTTTGTAAACAACAAGACCGGAGAGATTGACAACCTCTCTGAACTTCGTTGGGAGCAAAGTTATTTGTGTTCTGTGCAGTTCCACGTCATTTGCGCCGTTGACACCTACTTATCATTGCCGGAGTCCTACGGGAGACAAACCCTATCCTCTACATAGGGGAAATTTGTTGCTATCCTACATCTCACCTTCCACTTGGGGTAACCAACCAAGGGCGAGAAACCATTATCATCATCTCGACCACCAGTCCCGTCATCAACAAAACACAACTCAAGGACCCGAGGAAGATCCAATCCACTCGAAGAACTCAGGTTCATCACAAGCCTCTCTGTCGCGCATCCAAGATCGCTCGGCCGGCAACGAAGCCAAGAACAATCTTTCGGTGACTACCAAAGTCGCGCCCGGCGAAGAAAAACTCGACGACTCAGAAGACAAGCACAAGCTGCAGCCACAAAGCCAGACGTGGTGCTAGAGAAAGAAATCCAAATTGAAGTATCGCTCGGGAAGCCACCGATTGACGCAGCAACTCGAACACGCGACGAGGGCTCTGAAACCCAATCCGGCGAATACTACGACCCTGACCGAAGACTGGACGAGTTCGCCAAGATGATTCGAAACTACTGGATCAACGATGGAATCGAACTTGACCCAGGGTTCCACTCCCGTACAGAAGACTCCTCGCAGTCGTTCCGGGTCGCAAGAAGGAGAAGGCATGCCGGTGATACTCTATCCTCGTTTGTTACCCCAAGTGGATGGTTAGATGTAGTGTAGCGGCAAATTTCCCTCGGTGAAGATACCGAGGTTTGGCAAGTGAGGGGCCGAATCGCTTGCTTCGCCTGGACCTGCACACAAATACAAATAACTTTGCTTCCCAACGAGTACAGAGAGGTTGTCAATCTCTCCTGCCTTGCTGTTCACAAAGGGTTAAACAGAAGAGTTAAAAGGTAATGGTGATAGCAGCTAGAAAATAAAAGCAGCAAAATAAAAGAGCGTGTAAACAGTGATGAGAATATGGACCGGGGTCCCGTGATGTTCACTAGTGATGTATCTTTCCAAAAGGACAATAAAACTGCTATGCGAGGTAAAAAAATCACAGCTGGTAAATTGACAGGATTAAAAACGCACCGTGATGTTACGAGAGTTTACTTCTCGCCCCTCGTTGGTTACCCAAAGTGGAAGGTTGAGATGTAGACAGTAGTAAGTTTCCCTTAGCGAAGATGCTAAGGTTGAATGTCGAACCAATAGGACTCCAACAGATACAAGAAGGTGGAGAAGTGAACAATGGCGCCGTTCACAACTCAAGGTTTCTTACTTCACCTAGACCTGCACACACAACAGATAACTTTGCTTCCGAACGAGTACCGAGGAGTTGTCAATTCCTCCGGCCTTGTTGTTTACGAAGGATAAAAATCACGGGATAATAATGATAGTGATAGCAACGGAAAAGTAAATAAAGCAGCAAATTGATAGCGGATGTAAACAGTATTGGAAATATGGACCGGGCTCCTATGATGTTCACTAGTGATGTCTCTCTCCCAAAAGACGATAAATAACCATGCGAGGTAAACAAATTACAGCTGGGCAATTCAAAGGATTATGTGCGCAAACCAATGCTAATTATGCTATAAATAAAGGAAGAGGTTCAAAAGCATGGGCGGTACGCCAAGACAAGTAGACCGAAATCCATCTTCATCTACCTACTAATCATCCACCTTGAGATATCTATCCAGAACATCTCGCTGGTATTAAGTTGCGAATCCCACCCAAAGTGTAAACTCAAAGCAACGGACAACTTCATTAAAGAACTTTGCGTAAAGTAAACAATCCTTGCACCCGCAAGTACAAGCACCGTTGTTTTCCCCCTTGTGGCAACAGCTCATCCCCTAGACTCATGTTTCTGTCACTCAAGCTAGTCATCAGGGGGCATGAACCCACAATCATGCATAACGCTCCCTCTTGGAGTCACTACCTACTACTTGGCCAAAGCAATAAACAGAAACATAAAACATGCAATAATTACTCTAGAACATAAATATAAAAGAGGAGAATCAAATATATTACTCAAACACAATCTGAACATAATCTCATAATCCATCGGATCCCAGCAAACTCAGCATAGCAACAGCAGAAATATTACATAAGTGTCTCGATCATGTAGGGCAGCTCACGAGGTCTAATCCATGAAGAACAAATAGGGGAGGAGAACATCACATAGCTACTAATCATAGACCCATGGTCCAAGGTGGACTACTCACGGTTCATCCAGGAAGCATCCATGGTGGTGGAGAAGCTCCGGGAGGTGGTTCCTCCCTCCGGCAGGGTGCCGAGAAGAGGTCTTTTGGTGCTCCCGATCTTGGAAGCGCGGCGGCGGAATAGAGGAGAGATCGTGAAAAAGGGTTCCCGTCTCAGGGTTTTTGCGTCACGGGGAATAAATAGGCGAAGGGGGGCAGCCAGGGGGGCCACCAGGGGTCCAGGAAGCCCCTGGCGCGGCCCCACATTGGGGTGCGCCGGGAGGGCGCCTGGGGCCCTGGTGGGTCCCCTCTGGCCCCCCCTCGGTGATTCCCGAAGCTTCCGTATCACTGATTTTTATTGGATTTTTCCCGAATTTTTTGGAGCACTTTTAATATGGGGGAAACCTGAAATAGAAAAACAACAGAAAACAGGAACTGGCACTGGGGTGCACTGAGTTAATAGGTTAGCCCAAATATGATCAAAAGTGTATGGAAGTTCAACAATATCATAGCAATATCACACAAAAGAGGCATGGAGCAAGCAGAAATTATAGATACGTTTTGGACGTATCAACATCCCCAAGCTTAATTCCTGCTCTTCCTCGAGTAGGTAAATGATAAAAGCATAATTTATGTGCTGACATGCTAACAACCTTATAAGAACTTTTAAGTAAAGCATTCTAGTCATGTAATTCAATTCAAGTCATAACAGGCAAGAGTCTATATTTAGAATTGAAACAAGCAACATAAGAACATAAAGGTGCAAGATCTCTCGCTGTTCGTGACTCGAATGTCTCGAAATGGTGTTTGCGTGCAAGAAAGGGGATAGGGATATACAAGAAAAAGTATTTTTGTGTTGAGAACTCAATCTACTAAAGTTTCACACTTGGTCTTCTTTGGAATATTATCTTGACTCATCCCCAGACCACTAGCCAGGTACAAGTCAAAATGATCCACTCCTTTTCGAATTTTGAGCACTCATGCAATGGATGAGCGTAAGCAAGAAAGTTGAAACTTAGGATGGCAAAGAGAGAATATGGTGGAGGAGGAAGACAAAAAGGTGTGAAAGGCTCACATCAATGAGGAAAATCATAGGCGAGAGAAATCCAAATGATAGATATGATGTGAGGAGTAGGGATTGCCATGCAACGGATGCACATATGAGCTAAGGTAAGCTCTCCAATGGAACTAGTGGGGGTGCATTCAACTTGCTTGCTCAAGAAGACCTAGAGCTCATTTGAGGAGGCTCATTAGTGGAATATACAAGCCAAGTTCTATAGTGTGAAGGTCCCCACATAGCTATATGCATGAATGATAATCTCTATGGAGTACAAGATATAAGGGGGAGTACGAGTGTGGATCTCTCAAAAGGAATAGTAGTGTGTCCCCTTCTCTCTTTTTAATTTCTTTTTCTCTTTTTTTTATTTTTTGTATTTTTTGGTGTCCTCAATGGCTCTTTCTATTTCTCTCATTTGTCCTCTTTGGGATCTTTTAATTTTGCCCACTTTGGGATCTTTTCCTCACTTTAGGGGAAACACTCTATATATTACAAGAAGTATAGAAGATCTTTCACACTTTACAAAGTACTCAAATCATAAAGAAGATGTAACTATCATGATGTATGCAAATGTATGCCTCTGCCAGTGTAGCAGGATATGCAATGATACTAGCGCGTCATGTAGCAATGATTAGGGCAAGGCCCGACTAGCATGCGGCTCATCGATTAAGCAAGTAGCATGGATGACATGAAGATCAAGTCATGAGAAGATGGATGTTGCATGGCAATATATCTCGGAAAGGCTATGGAAATGCCTTGATAGGTACGTATGGTGGCAGTTTTGAGGAAGGATATAAGGAGGTTTATGATGACAGAGCGTATCATGCCAAGGGTTTGGATGTACCGGCGAAGGTGGATGCCAACTCTCGGAGTGAGAAGAAAGCAATGCACGGCACAGGAGAGGCTAGAAAAATATGGGAAGATGGAAGTGTCAACTTTCGAATACTCACACTAATCCGAAGAACGCATGCACTTATTATCGATAACTCTCAATCTAATAAGGAGGTTTCACAAAGAGACAAGTACCCAGAGGAGGAGTGTATGGGGATTTGGTTGTCCTTGCACATCCTCGACTCATGGGACGTGAGTGTACTCTAATATTCGACCCCTCAGAAGAGTAGTGATCCATCTAGTAGCTAAAGTTCTCAACTAATTTGGTAAGTTTTGAAAATAAACACGGATTGCCCAAAATACGACATCTATCACTAATAGGCTAAAGCTCTTGACACCAAAAGTCCAAACATTACTCAAAAAAATACCTCAAAACTATTGCAAGTTACTACTACAAAAGAATAGCATCCTCAATGACCTACTTCAAGTCAAGACACAAAACTTAGTGCAACATGCAAACTCTCTAAACAAGATAAACATGAAAACTCAAGAGAGTTCCAACAAAAAACTAAAAAAATCTCTTATAAAGATAAGCATGAAAACTAAGAGCAATACATAACAGTAGTTATGAAAAAGATAAAGAACACACACAACAAAGATAAGCATGAAAAGTCCTATGTTGTGTTCTAGATTTTGAAAGTGGAGTGTGTTTCTCTCCCACACAAAGAAAGTTGGGTTCTAACTTGTTATGAGCAGCAAACAAAGCAAAAACAAACCTAAGAAAAGTACAGAGCGAGACGCTCCAAGCATATCACATAATGCATGAAGTGATAAAAATATAGTGAAACAAGAGACGAACTGATAATTGTTGATGGAGAAGGGGATGCACAGGGGCATCCCCAAGCTTAGACGCTTGAGTCTCCTTGAATATTTCTTGGGGATGCATGGGGCATCCCCAAGCTTGAACTCTTGACACTTCTTAATCTTCTTTCATCATCTTCCCTCGCACACCTGAAAACTCCCTTCATACATAACTCATCATAATCTGATTAGCGAGGTTAGTACCCATAATAAAATAATTTTTCTCTACTGGAAATGAAGATATTCTTAAAGAGCTACTGTTTCTCAATATTGTCAAAAAAAATCTGCAAAGAAAAAGCAAGCTTAAGGTTTGCAAAACGAAGAAAAGGCAAAACAGGACAGAATCTGTGAAAAACAGACCAGCAGGTAGTAAAGAATTTTTTAGGGATACTTCTGCAACTCAAATCAAAAAAACTCAGAACATACGAAAGTTCTGTAATTGTATATAGCACGATGTGTAACAAATTCAGCTCAAAAAGATGAACTGGGATTTTTCTCTGATTTTTCTATTCACGAGGACATAATCTGTTTTCTGGACAGCATGTCACAACTTTCACTTCCCTTGTCATATGAGGCTATAATTGGCACAAAGTTTGAAAAGTAAAGATACAATGATGTTGCTACAGTAGTAAAAATCATCAAGACCACTAAAAACAGAAGAAAAACAAAAAGGAAATCCTAAATTCGTTGCGGGCTGCCTCCCGAAATCTTTTCTTTAAAACCATTAGCTAGGCTTAATGCAAATAGATCAAGTTGTATCAATTGAACCATCATCAAGATCATCAAAAATCTCTTCAATAATACAACCACTCTTAAGAGGTTTTTCAAATAAATGCCTAATAAAGATACTTCTAGGAATAAAAGAAAAAGGCGGAAAATCAATTGGAGTCTCAAAAAGAGGTATTTCTTCCAAAGTCTTCACAGTTTCAACCCCATTGGCAATAGATAGATTATTTTTGAAACGGGGAACCTTTGGAACGTAAACGAACCTAGGTTCCTTTTTTGCCGGAGTTTCCTCCTTTCTGGTTTTGATTGAGGAAAAAGTAGTTCCTAGAGTGTCAATGATTTACTCAATTTTATCAATCCTAGAAGGGTCCAAGTCATGGGATTTGATGGTCTCCAAGGTTTTGAAAATTTTATGCATGGAGCTATCTAATCAATTCAAATTCCCTTGAACCTTACGATCCAACTCACTTATCTTATTAAGGCTTGGCATCTCTAGCTCTATCTTTTCAAGTTTTTTCATAATATGAGCTAGGGTAATGTGCTCTTGAATGCTAGCAACAGGGAGATTTCCAACAAGATTTTCCATAACACTTAGAGCTTCCCAAAATGGGGCTTCTATGAAATTCCCATTGATAGCAGTATCTAGAATAAACCTATTCCAAGGAGTAATTCCAACATAAAAGTTTCTAAGCAGGATGGTAGTGGATTGCTTCTTGGTGGCTCTTTTTTGAGAATCATTAATTCTATACCAGGCATCTTTCGTACTTTCACCACCTCTTTGTTTAAAGGTGAGCACTTCTGCTTCACCAAAGGCAAAAGGACCAAACATAATGATAACTACTAGCTAGGTAACTAATTGTTTTTTGATTTTTGATAAAAGACACTAAAGCAAAAACTGAAAGGTAAACAAACAAGACTAAAATACAAAGATAAAAGATAGTGTGCAACTCCCCTATCTTGAAGAGCAGAGTCCCCGGCAATGGCGCCAGAAATTGCTTTGATGTTACGAGAGTTTACTTCTCGCCCCTCGTTGGTTACCCAAAGTGTAAGGTTGAGATATAGACATCAGCAAGTTTCCCTTAGCGAAGATGCTAAGGTTGAATGTCGAACCAATAGGACTCCAACAGATACAAGAAGGTGGTGAAGTGAACAATGGCGCCGTTCACAACTCAAGGTTGCTTACTTCACCTAGACCTGCACACACAACAGATAACTTTGCTTCCCAACGAGTACAGAGGAGTTCTCAATTCCTCCTGCCTTATTGTTTACAAAGGATAAAACGCACGGGATAATAATGATAGTGATAGCAACGGAAAAGTAAATAAAGAAGTAAATTGATAGCAGGTGTAAACAGTATTGGAAATATGGACCGGGGTCCTATGTTCACTAGTGATGTCTCTCTCCCAAAAGACGATAAATAACCATGCGAGGTAAACAAATTATAGCCGGGCAATTAACAGGATTATGTGCGCAAACCAATGCTAATTATACTATAAAAAAGGAAGAGGTTCAAAAGCATGGGCGCTACGCCAAGACAAGTAGACCGAAATCCATCTGCATCTACCTACTAATCATCCACCTTGAGATATCTATCCAGAACATCTCGCTGGTATTAAGTTGCGAATCCCACCCAAAGTGTAAACTCAAAGCAACGGACAACTGCATTAAAGAACTTTGCGTAAAGTAAACAATCCTTGCACCCGCAAGTACAAGCACCGTTCTTTTCCCCCTTGTGGAAACAACACATCCCCTAGACTCATGTTTTTGTCACTCAAGCTAGTCATCAGGGGGCATGAACCCACAATCATGCATAACGCTCCCTCTTGGAGTCACTACCTACTACTTGGCCAAAGCAATAAACAACAACGGAGAACATGCAAGAATTACTCTAGAACATAAATATAAAAGAGGAGAATCAAATATATTACTCAAACACAATCTGAACATAATCTCATAATCCATCGGATCCCAGCAAACTCAGCGTAGCAACAGCAGAAATATTACATAAGTGCCTTGATCATGTAGGGCAGTTCACGAGGTCTAATCCATGAAGAATAAAGAGGGGAGGAGAACATCACATAGCTACTGATCATAGACCCATGGTCCAAGGTGGACTACTCACGGTTCATCCGGGAAGCATCCATTGTGGTGGAGAAGCTCCCGGAGGTGATTCCTCCCTCCGGCAGGGTGCCGGGAAGAGGTCTTATGGTGCTCCCGATCTTGGAGGCGCGGCGGCGGCGGAATAGAGGAGAGATCGCGAAAAAGGGTTCCCGTCTCGGGGTTTTTGCGTCACGGGGAATAAATAGGCAAAGGGGGAAGCCAGGGGGCCACCAGGGGTCCAGGCGGCCCCTTGGCGCGGCCCCACCCTGGGGCGCGCCGGGAGGGCGCCTGGGGCCCTGGTGGGTCCCCTCTGCCCCCCCCCCCTCGGTGATTCCCGAAGCTCCCGTATCGCTGATTTTGTTATTGGATTTTTCCCGAATTTTTTGGAGCACTTGTAATATGGGGGAAACCTGAAATAGAAAAACAGCAGAAAACAGGAACTGGCACTGGGGTGCACTGAGTTAATAGGTTAGTCCAAATATGATCAAAAGTGTATGGAAGTTCATCAATATCATAGCAATATCACATAAAAGAGGCATGGAGCAAGCATAAATTATAGATACGTTTTGGACGTATCACACCGCAATGCTAACTATGCTTCAAAGAAAGGACGAGGCTCAAAAGCATGGGCGGTACGCCAAAATAAGTAGACCGAAATCCAACTGCATCTACTACTAATCATCCACCTTGAGATATCTATCTAGAACATCTCGCTGGTATTAAGTTGCGAGCCCCACCCAAAGTGTAAACCCAAAGCAACAGACAACTGCATTAAAAAGCACTTTGCGTAAAGTAAACAGTCCTTCAATCCGCAGTTACAAGCACCGTTGTTTTCCCCCTTGTGGCAACAACACATCCCCTAGACTCATTTTCATGTCACTCAAGCGTGTCATCAGGGGGCATGAACCCACAATCGAGCATAAGTTCCCTCTTGGAGTCACTACCTACTACTTGGCCAAAACAATAAACAGTAACAGAGAACATGCAAGAATTACTTAGGAACAAAAATATAAAAGATAAGAACCAAATATATTACTCAATCACAAACTGAACATAGTCTCATAATCCATCAGATCCCAGCAAACTCAGCATAGCAACAACAGAAAATTACGTATGTGCCTCGATCATGTAGTGCATCTCACGAGGTCTAAACCATGAAGAACAAAGAGGGAAAGAGAACATCACATAGCTAATGATCATGGACCCATGGTCCAAGGTAGACTACTCACGGATTATCCGGGAAGCGTCCATGGTGGAGGGGAAGCTCCTGAGGTCAATCCTCCCTCCGGCAGGATGCTGGGAAGAGGTCTCCTGGCGCTCCCGATCTTGAAAGCGCGACAGCGGCGAAACAGAGGTGAGATCGCGAAAAAGGGTTCTGTCCTCGGAGGTTTCGCATCACGGAGAATATATAGGCGAATGGGGGCAGCCAGGGGGGCCACCAGGGGTCCAGGCGCCCCCCTGGCGCGGCCAAGCCCTAGGCCGTGCCAGCTGGCCGCCTGGGGCCCTGGTGGGTCCCCTCTGGCCCTCCTTCGGGACTCCGGGAGCTTCCGTTGCGCTGATTTTTTATCTGATTTTTATCGGATTTTTTGAGAACTTTTAATATGGAGGAAACCTGAAATAGAAAAATAGCAGAAAACAGGAACTGGCACTGTGGTGCACTGAGTTAATAAGTTAGTCCAAATATGAACAAAAGTGTAAGAAAGTTTATCTAGATCATAGCAATATCACACAAAACATGCATGGAGCAAGCATAAATTATAGATATCTTTGGGACGTATCAGCCGGCTCTAGCAAGCTCACAGCCAAAGAACAATTGGACGGACCCTGCACAATCCACTGTTTTGAAGACGACTGGGGACACCTTAGAGCAGGCCACACCCTAAGGAGTTGTTGCTTGTTCACCGAACTCTCCGACAGACTCAATAAAGAGAAGCAATGCAAAGCCAAACAGGCTCGAGAGACAGCACAACCACCAGCGCCTAACTCATAAGAGCAATACCCACTGTCCCACGGGCGAGTCTGCATGATCCAAGAGGGACGACCACCAAAGGCAAATCAGGAGGCGCACACTCTGCGAGCTTGAGCAGCTGAAGACTTATTAACAGAAGAAACCTATCACCTATATGGTTCAGAAACCAACATCACCTTCTCACAAGATGACCATCCTCCCGCAATTTCGAGACCAGGGCACACATCGTTGGTTCTTGAAGCTCAGATTAGCGGTTACGACATGGATAGAGTATTCATGGATGGGGGCAATAGCCTAAACATCATATTCACCAGCACCTTGCGCAAGATGTTGATCCCACAATCAGTCTGGAAAAATTCAGGCGTCACGATCTATGGCGTAGTACCAGGCAAAGCAGCCTCCTCCCTGGGATCAATCGATCTCGACGTAATTTTTGGAAGCAAGGGCAACTTCGCAAGAAAAATCCTCGAATTCGACGTACTCGACTGGCAGTCCCAATACCACGCCATACTCGGTCGTCCTGCATTTGCGCAATTCATGGCAGTCCCGCACTACGCATACCGCAAGCTCAAGATGCCCGGGCCCTCAGGGGTCATCACGGTTAACAATTTTTTTGTCAAATCAGATAAATGTGACCGAGACTTTCATCAGGTCTCCGACACGTTTGGAGCACAACAGAAGCTTGAAGAGATAGCCATGGTGGTAGAAAAGAGTGTCTTTCCGCTAGCAAGTAGAAGTGAAAAAAGCAATTCACCAGCGACTTCAGCGTAGACAGCGACACAGTCACCCACAGGGTGCATCCAACGGACCCGGCAAAGACGGTTCGAATCTACGCTCACCTACCAGAAGATCAAGTAACAACCCTTATGGTTTTCTTCCGCGAGGAGTGGAAAATTTTCGGCTGGTGCCCGACCGACATGCCCGGAATACCCTGGGAGTTCGCAGAGCACCCGCTACAAATCTACTCGAACACCAAACCAGTGAAGCAGGCGTTGCGCAGGTTCTTCAAACCAAAGAGCATAGCCATTGGAGAAGAATTCAACCGATTACTCGACGCACAATTCATCCGGGAGACGAAGAAGCCACCTGGCTCGCAAACCCAGTCCTGGTACCTAAAAAGGACACCGACGTACTACGCATGTGCGTCGACTATTAGCCAGTCAACAAAACACTACCCAAAGGACCACTTCCCTCTCCCAAGGATAGACCAGATCATCGATTCTACTGCAGGATGAGACATTCTGTCCTTTCTCAACGCCTACCCAGGATACAACCAAATCAGGATGAAGGAATAAGATGAAGAGCACACCTCATTTATCACACCCTATGGTGTATTCTGCTACAAGACGATACCATTCGGGCTGAAAAATGTTGGAGCCACGTACCAGCGGATGATGCAAGCATGCTTAAGAGACCAAATCTGTAGAAACATCCAATTCTACGTCGACGACATCGTCATCAAAACATACAACATGGACACACTACTTGACGACCTCCGAGAAACCTTCGCAGCACTAAACAAATACAAGATCAAGCTCAACCCAAAAAAGTGCATGTTCGGCATCCCAGCTGGAAAACTGCTCGGGTACATGGTCTCTGCCCGAGGAGTCGAATCCAACCAAGAAAAAGTCCAAGCACTCGCAAGGATGCAAGAACCGGTCAACGTCAAGGGCGTCCAGCAACTTACCGGAAGACTCGCAACCCTGAGCCGTTTTATCAGCAGATTGGGAGAAAAGACCCTGCCATTCTACCAACTACTAAGAAAAGGAGGAAAATTCGAGTGGACCGAAGAGGCCCAAAACGCATTCGCGGACCTCAAGAAGACCCTCTCAACCCCACCAATTTTGGCAGTACCAAAGGAGCGGGAACCTCTATACCTCTATATAGCAGCTCGTAGCAGCGTGGTTAGCACCTCGCTCGTCGTCGAGCGCGCGGAAGAAGGCAAAGTGCAAATCATACAAAGGCCGGTCTATTACCTTAGCGAGGTCCTAACAAAATCCCAGCAGCAGTACCCGCACTACCAGAAGCTCGTGTATGCCATTGTCATGACATCATGAAAAGTAATGCATTACTTCGAAGAGCACCTCATCACGGTCGTGAGCAGCACACCACTCGCCGACATCCTCAACAACCCAGGAGCAACAGTTCAAGTCGCCGAGTGGAACAACAAGCTCAGCCCTCGTGACCTGCAATTCAAGCACCCAACGGCGATCAAAGCTCAAGTACTCCCAGACTTTCTGGTCGAGTGGATGGAAGTTCAAACACCCGGTCCTCCAGATCTCTCCAACTCATGGAAGATGTTCTTTGACGGGTCTAAAAGGCACCAAAGGGCTGGAGAAGGAATTGTGATAATCTCACCCAAAGGAGATAAGCTCAAATACGTGCTCCAGATCAACTTCAGCAAGGCGTCAAACAACGAAGCAAAATATGAGGCACTATTGCACGGCATGCGCATGGCAAAGGTCTGCGGTGCCACTTGCCTCGTAATCTATGGCAACTCCAACCTTGTCATCTAGCAAAAAACGAAGGACTGTGAAGCAGTCGCAGACAACATGTCAGCGTACCAGAAGCTTTACAACACCTTAGAAGGAGAGTTCATTGGATGTGAGCTCAACTACATTGCCAGAGCAAATAACACAGAGGCAGACGAGCTCGCAAACATCGGATCAACCCGAGGACCAATGCCTCTAGGAGTTTTCCTCGAAAGCATCAGCCAAAGATCCATCAAAACCAAGACGCCCGTACCGGGAACAGCCGCAAAAGCCGGAAACACAAGTGAACCAGCACAGGTAGCAGCAGCGGATCCAGCTGTCGACGAAGAAGACAACAAAGCAGTCGAGGAAGACGAACCAGCAGTACCTGAAGGCCCAGTTTGGACAAGACCTTTCCTCAGATTTCTCATACAAGGCACGCAAGACATCGCAGAAGCCCGATGAATCAGCCGTCGATCCAAGGCATTCACTATAATCAACGGACAGCTCTACAAACGCAGCATCTCCCAAGTACTCCAAAAGTTCATTGAGGAGGAAGGCGACAAAGCCCTACTACTCGAGATTCACGAAGGTACCTGCGGACACCTACTTATCATTGCCAGAGTCCTACTGGTCGATACTCTCAACCTCAGTATTTTCACCGAGGGAAACTTTCCGCTACGCTGCATCTCACCTTCCACTTGGAGTAACCAACGAAGGGCGAGAAGCAATTATCCTTTCTCACGTATCAAGCAAATTTCTGGCGCCATTGTCGGGGACTCCGAGTGCTAAGATAGGGGAGTTGCCCACTACCTTTTACCTTTACTTTTTTGTCTTGTTAGTTTACCTTTCAGTTTTAATCTTTGTGTCTTATATCAAAAATTATAAAAAAAATCTGCCACACTTGCTGCTGCGATGGGTTCCTCTAAAAACACCAAGTTGTGTGACTTTACTAGTCACAAAAACAAAGACTTTATATGCACTCCTATTGCCACACCTGCCACTTCAGCTACCTCTTATGAAATTAATCCTGCTTTGCTAAACCTTGTTATGAGAGATCAATTCTCTGGTGCTGGAGATGATGCTGCTTTACACTTGAATAATTTTGTTGAATTATGTGATATGCAAAAGTATAAAGAAGTAGAAGGTGATGTTGTTAAGCTCAAGCTTTTTCCTTTCTCTTTGAGGGAAGGATCTAAAATCTGGTTTCAATCTTTGCCTAGGAATAGCATAGATTCTTGGGATAAGTGCAAAGATACTTTTATTGGGAAGTATTGCCCACCTGCTAAAATTATCCAATTGAGGATTAACATTGTGAATTTTAAGCAATTGGATAATGAACATGTTGCCCAATCTTGGGAACGTATGAAATATCTTGTTAAGAAATGCCCTACACATGGTTTGACTACCTGGATGGTTATCCAGACTTATTATGCAGGCTTGAACTTTACCTCGCGGAACCTGTTAGATTCGGCCGCGGGAGGAACCTTTATGTCAAATACACTTGGTGCTGCCACAAAGCTTCTCGATGAGATGATGACCAACTATTCCCAATGGCACACCGAACGCGCTCCAACAGGTAGGAAGGTAAACTCTGTCGAGGAGATTACCTCCCTCAATGAAAAAGTTGACTTAATTATGTCTCTACTTACCAAGCAACCCTCTATTGATCCTCATGATGTCCCTTTAAATTCTTTGGTTGCTCAAGAACAAGTAGATGTGAACTTCATTGCTAGAAACAACTTTAACAACAATGCTTATAGGGGCAATATTGCTAGCAATCCTAGACCGTTTCCATCCAATTATGGGAACAACAACACTTACCCTAGCAACAAGAACCCCACTTCTGAACTAGAAAGTATGCTTAGAGAATTTATCACTACCCAAAAAGCCTTCAACAAGAATGTAGAAGAAAAGTTAGCTAAATTAGATAATCTTTGTTTGAAGGTAGACAGCTTAGCCCTTGATGTTGAGATGTTAAAAATTAGAACCTCTCCCCTTGAGGAGAGGACTGCCACTCCTATTAATGCTATCCAGTTACAAATTAATGAAAATATTAGGATGATGGCTAAACTTAAGGAAATATGGGCTAGAGAAAAAGAAGAAGATGATAGAATTAAGAGCCTTCCTACACACCACACATTTGCCACTATCCAAATTGTTGCGGATACCAAAACTATTAGCACCCAATGCACTCCTGGTCCCATTGGACCTATTAATGGTGATGCTAATACCTCAACCATAGAAGAAGAAACTCCTATGAACATAGAGGGTTTCAAACAAGTGAGCCTAGATGACACTACTACCACCTTTGATAGTAGTGATATTGATTTTGATAGTTGCACCCTCTCAGAAGTTATTAGCTTGCTACACAAAATTTCTAGAGACCCCCACACTAGCACACTCAATCTTGCCTTCATGGAGCATATCACAAATGCTCTCATCAAAGCTAGGGAGGGTAATCTTAGGATAGAAGCCTCCATAACTACGAAGATAGATGATGGTTGAGACCCTATGATCAAAATTAAATTAAATAACTTCTCTTGCTATGCTTTATGTGACGTTGGAGCTAGTACCTCTGTCATGCACAAAAGAATGTATGATATGTTTGAATTTAAACCTTTTGATTCTTGTTCTTTTGGTGTTCGTCTTGTCGATTCTTCCGTAAAGAAACCTTTGGGGAAGATCGACGATGTTCTTATCATTGTCAATGACATCTATGTTCCCGTTGATTTAATTATTATGGATATAGAGTGTGAACCTTTATGTCCAATTATTTTGGGACGTCCTTTTCGTCGCACCGTTGGTGCTATCATTGACATGAAAGAGAGGAATATAAAATTTCAATTCCCTCTCAAAAAGGGGATGGAACAGTTCCCTAGAAATAAAATCAAGTTACCTATTGAGTCCGTTACACGGGCTAGCTATTCTATTTCTCTTGATAAAACTTGATTCTTCTTTTGCCTTATGCCTAGCTTAAAGGCGTAAAAGAAAGCGCTTATTGGGAGGCTACCCAAGATGTTTTTACTTCTATTTTTAGTGGTCTTGATGATAGTTACTACCGTAGCAACATCATTGTATCTTTATTTTCAAGCTTTGTGCCAAGTTATAGCCTCATATGGCAAGGGAAGCGAAAGTTGTGACATGCTATCTAGAAAACAGATTATGTCCTCGTGACGGGAAAAACGGATCAAATCACCAGTTCATCTTTTTGATATGAATATTTTACATAGCGTGATCTATACAACCGCGGAACTTTCGTATGTTCTGAGTTTTTTGACTTGAGTTGCAGAAGTACCCCAAAAAAATTCTCTACTACCTGTTGTTCTGTTTTTCACAGATTCTGCCACGTTTTGTCTCTCCTTACTTTTGCAAACCTTAAGCTTGCTTTTATTTTGCAAAAATCTTTTGGCAATCTTGAGAAATAGTAGCTCTTCAAGAATATCTTTATATACAGTGGGGAAAATTATTTTATTAAGGGTACTAACCTCTCTAATCAGCTTATGATGAGTTATGTATGAAGGGAGTTTTCGAGTGTGCGATGGAAGATGATGAAAGAATATTCGGAAGTGTCAAGCGCTGAAGCTTGGGGATGCCCCCATGCATCCCCAATAAATATTCAAGGAGACTCAAGCGTCTAATCTAGGGGATGCCCCCGTGCATCCCCTTGTCCATCAACAATCATCAGTTCGTCCTTCGTCTCACTATATTTTTATCACTTCATGCGTTATGTGCTATGCTTGGAGCGTCTCGGTCTTAGGTTTTATTTTTCTTTAGCTTTTCTTTCTGTTCATAACAAGTTAGACCCCCTCTTACTTTGTGTGGGAGAGAAACACGCTGCACTTTCAAAATCTAGAACACATCATAGGATTTTTCATGCCTATCTTTTTGCTGTTGTGTGTTCTTTATCTTTTCGTAGCTACTGCCATGTTTAGGTTTAGTTTTAGTTTGTCTTTAGAAAGAGCCTTGGCTTTTGTCTAGTTTGTTGCTGGAACTCTCTTTAGTTTTCATGTTTATCTTGTTAAGAGAGTTGGTTGTTGCACTGAGTTGTGTCTTGTCTTGAAAGTAGGTAATTGAGGTTGCTATTTAATTTTAGTAGTAACTTGCAATAGTTTTGAGGTATTGATGTGAGTAATGATTGAACTTTTAGTGTCAAGAGCTCTAGCCTATTAGTGATAGGTGTCGTATTTTGGGCAATCCATGTTTATTTTCAAAAACCTACAAAACTAGTTGAGAACTCTAGCTACTAGATGGATCGCTAATCTTTGGAGGGATCGAATATTAGAGTACACTCACGTACCATGAGTCCAGGATGCGCAAGGATAACCAAACTCCCATACACTCCTCCTCGGGGTACTTGTCTCTTTGTGAATATCCTTATTAGATTGAGAGCTACCGATAATAAGTGCATGAGTTCTTTGGACTAATGTAAGTATTGAAAGTTGACACTTTCACCTCCTCATTTGCTAGCCTCTCATGTGCCGTGCATTGCCTTCTTCTCACTCCGAGAGTTGGCGTCCACCTTCGCCGGTACATCCAAACCCTTGGCATGATACGCTTTGTCATCATAAACCTCCTTATATCTTTCCTCAAAACAGCCACCATACCTACCTATCAAGGCATTTCCATAGCCTTTACGAGATATATTGCCATGCAAATTCCACCTCTTCATGACTTGATCTTCATGTCATACATGTTCCTACTACACTGGCGGCGGCATACATTGCATACATCATGATAGCTACATCTTCTTTATGATTTCAGTACCTTGTAAAGTGTGAACGAGCTTCTATACCCTCTTGTAAATTAGGGTGTTGCCCTTAAGTGAGGAAAAGATCCCAAAGTGGACAAAATAAAAGATCCCAAAGAGGACAAATGAGAGTTAGATAGAAAGTGCCATTGAGGCCACCAAAAAATACAAAAAATAGAAAAAAGAGAAAAAAAAAAGAAATAAAAAGAAAGAAAGTGGCAACACTACTATCCTTTTGAAAGATCCACACTAGTACTCCCTCCTATCCTTGTACTCCATAGAGATGATCATTCATGCATATAGCTATGTGGGGATCTTCACACTATAGAACTTGGCTTGCATATTCCAAGGATGAGCCTCCTCAAAAGAGCTCTAGGTCTTCATGAGCGAGAAATTTAGATGCACCCCCACTAGTTCCTTTGGAGAGTTTTTTAGCTCATATGTGCATTCATTGCATGGAAATCCCTACTCCTAACATCATATCTATCATTTGGCCTTCTCGCCTATGATTGTCCTCATTGGTGTGAGCCTTTCTCACCTTTTTGTCTTCCTCCTCCACCATATTTCTCTCTTTGCCATCCTAAGTGTCAACTCTCGTCCTTACGCTCATCCATTGCATGAGTGCTTAAAATATCGAAAAGGTGTGGATCAAATTGACTTGTACCTGGCTAGTGGTCTGGGGACGAGTCAAGATAAGATTCCAAAGACGACCAAGTGTGAAACTTTAGTAGATTGAGTTCTCCACACAAAAATACTTTTTCTCGTATTCCCTATCCCTCTTCTTGCACGCAAACAGCATTTGGAGACATTCGAGTCACGAACAGCGAGAGCTCTTGCACCTAATGTTCTTTTGTTGTTTGTTTCAATGCTAATATAGACTCTTGCATGTTATGACTTGAATTGAATCACATACCTTGATTTCTTTACTTTTCAAAGTTCTTATATGGTTGCTAGCATGTCACCACATAAATTATGCTTGTTATAATTTACCTACTCGAGGACGAGCAGGAATTAAGCTTGGGGATGTTGATACGTCTCAAACGTATTGATAATTTCTGCTTGCTCCATGCATGTTTTGTGTGATATTGCTATGATCTAGATACACTTTCATACAATTTTGATCATATTTGGATTAATCTATTAACTTAGTGCACCCCAGTGCCAGTTTCTGTTTTCTGTTGTTTTTCTATTTCAGTTTTCCCCCATATAAAAAGTGCTCCAAAAATCCGGGAAAAATCAGATAAAAAATCAGCGTGAAGGAAGCTTCCATAGCCCCGAAGGAGGGCAAGGGGGCCACCACCAGGTGCCTAGGCGGCCACCTGGCGCGGCCAGGGGTCTGGCCGCGCCAGGGGGGGTGCCTGGACCCCTGGTGGGCCCCCTGGCTGCCTCCCTTCGCCTAATTATTCTCTGCCACGGGAAACTTCCGAGGAAAGAAGCCTATTTCGCAATCTCGCCTCTGTTCCACCGCCGCCGCGCTTCCAAGATCGGGAGCACCGTCAGGACCCTTCCCAGCACCCTGCCGGAGGGAGGATCGACCTCCGGGAGCTTCCCCATCCACCATGGACGCTTCCTGGATGTGCCGTGAGTAGTTTCCTATGGACCATGGGTCCGTGATCAGTAGCTATGTGATGTTCTCCTCCCCTCTTTATTCTTCATGGTTTAGACCTCGTGAGCTACCCTACATGATTGAGGCACATATGTAATCTTTCTGCTTTTGCTATGCTGAGTTTGATGGGATCTGATGGATTAGGAGATTATGCTCAGATTGTGATAGAGTAATATATTTGGTTTTATCTCTTATATTTTTGTTCCTAAGTAATTCTTGCATGTTCTCCGTTGTTGTTTATTGCTTTGGCCATGTAGTAGGTAGTGACTCCAAGAGGGAACATTATGCTCGATTGTGGGTACATGCCCCCTGATGACACGCTTGAGTGACAGAAACATGAGTCTAGGGGGTGTGTTGTGGCCACAAGGGGGAAAACAACGGTGCTTGTAACCGCGGTTGCAAGGATTGTTTACTTTACGCAAAGTTCTTTTTAATGCAGTTGTCTGTTGCTTTGGGTTTACACTTTGGGTGGGGCTCGCAACTTAATACCAGCGAGATGTTCTGGATAGATATCTCAAGGTGGATGATTAGTAGTAGATGCAGATGGATTTCGGTCTACTTATTTTGGCGTACTGTCCATGCTTATGAGCCTCTTCATTTATTTTGTAGCATAGTTAGCATTGTGGTGCGTTTATAATCCTGTCAATTGCCTATCTATAATTTGTTTACCTCGCATAGCAGCCATATCGTATTTGGGAGAGAGGCATCACTAGTGAACATCACGGGACCCCGTTCCATATTCTCATCACTGTTTACAAGCTTATTTCCTTTTCAGTATTTACTTTCAGTTGCTATCATTATCATTATCCTGTGTTTTTTATCCTTTGTAAACAACAAGACCGGAGAGATTGACAACCTCTCTGAACTTCGTTGGGAGCAAAGTTATTTGTGTCGTGTGCAGGTCCGCGTCAGTTGCTCCGCTGACACCTACTTATCATTGCTGGAGTCCTACTGGTCGATACTCTCAACCTCGGTATCTTCACCGAGGGAAACTTGCCGCTACGCTGCATCTCACCTTCCACTTGGGGTAACCAACGAAGGGCGAGAAGCAATTATCCTCTCTCGTGTATCATAGACCCATGGACAAGGGCGTGGAATAGTGGATTCAGTCATGGGCTTGGTAGTGGTCGACCCGATCAAACCTGGCCCGATTGCAAGGTTGAGAGTCTCAAGGATGCAAACACGAGGAGGAGTTCATGGTCGATATGGTTGCATCAGATCTAAATTGGTACTTTAGGCGAGGCAAGAAGACCATGGCAAGAGCGGTTGTGAGGCGAGTACAATGGGACAAAATTGTGGTGAGTCGACCCACGAGGTCACCATGCTAACAGACTCCTTAAGGCAACTCCAACGACGCGAGCCATTTTTTTCTTTTGTGTTCGCGCAATCCATTTCATTCGTTTGTTTCTATATGGGTCCGTGTAGTCAAAAATGGTAGCCCAATGCACGAATGCAAACACATTTATGTGAGCCTGCGCATCCAATCGACTTAGGTAGAATTTATGTCCAAATGGACACTAGATGAACCCATCACATGTTTGTTCGGCGTCCACCTTGGACCCATACGCCAGCGAACCACCCATCCCGATTGGTCCCTTTAAATGGATGCACGTGCCAGGGTGATCCACATCGACCAGTCCATCTCCCTGCTCCCGCAGATGACGGTCGTCGCCACCCTTCTCCCTCATATTGGCCCTAGGCGATCGCTGACATAATGTCGCGGCGGTGGTTTCCTGAAAATGCCACCAAGCACGACCACATGTCCGACTCGTCCTCGGCGACACGTCATCTAACAGCCTTCACAATGGTGCCTCCTGCACCGCAGTGCTACAGGGTCTACGTTTGCATCGACCAGTGCAAGCGATACTTGCAGTCCCACTGCCCTGGTCAGACTATCGCATGTCTTGTGGCTGGCATCTGTACCGGAAGAGGCTTTCGGTGCCACCGCTGAGCGCAAATACCCGAGGACCTCCGGAACAACTCAACCTTCATGATTGACTCTCCCCACTTGGACACATGGTTCTAGGGCGAGCACAATGTGCGACATCGGCCGTACTTTAATGCACGGGCTTCCAAACCAGAGCGCGTGATCCTATCCCACCCGTCGCGTGTGTGCTCGGGTGCGTGTACGCGTGGTCCCATAGCCCTTCCAAAGTTGCCGAGGACGAGGCCTACCGCAAGGCCCTAGAGGACTCAAAGCTTGACGAGCTAGCCCGGTGGGAGGGGCTAGCGGAGGCATTGGCCTTGTTGGTTGGAGGTGACATAGTCTTGCTAGCTCAAGAGGAGGGTGACCATTCCCCGGTTTGTGGTCACCGTCACTGGTGGCCACGTCGTGACCGTGGATGTCCATGATGCACGTCATGCCTGAGTTGGTGTCTGCCACTGCTGTGCGGTAGAGCATAGACACATGGTTGGTTTCGACGGTGCGGCCGCATCCACCGACACCACTACAGCTCAGCCACAACAACAATACAACCCATGGTCAGACCTATCATGGGATCCTCTCACCTTCATCGGTTTCAGCAGAGAGTACAATGACGACATTGACACCGACGATGAGGGCTAGATGCGAGCGCGACGATGACGACAGTGAGGACTACCTGAGTTTATTTTTTATTTTTTTATGTTCATTAAATATAATCGGGACTTTGGATGGTTGTATATTAATGTTTTTAATTCTATTAAGCATGTTTTATTTTACAAATGTTTTTTCTTAACTACGTCCAAAGCATTGGGTGCACCTATGGACCGCCGGACCAAATGGCACGCCGCTCATCTAGTTGGTAATCCAACCGGACATTTGACCCAAACCGTAAAACCAAGTTTAAATCCCTTTCATCCTTAATAATCATGTTGTGACCAAATCGCACACTGCTCGTACGGTTTGCGATCCAACTGAACAAAAAGCAAACATTTGACCCAAACAGTAAATCCAAGTTTAAATCGCTTTCAACCTTAATAATTATGTTGTGTAGAATTACACTTGCAGTTATAATATTTGAGAAGAGTTTCTTATCCCAATTTTTTTGCAATCAATCCTCTATGATCCGTAGGCAGTAAATCAACGGCTACTACTAGGGAAAGGGTGAAAAATTACCTTTGCACGATCGGTACGCAGCAAATCGGTGGATACTACTAGGGAAGGGGTTAAAATTACCTTTGCATGGTCGGTAGGCTGAACAAAAAGCGAACATTTGACCCAAACAGTAAATCCAAGTTTAAATCCCTTTCATCCTTAATAATCATGTTGTGTAGAATTACACTTGCAGTTATAATATTTGAGAAGAGTTTCTTATCTCAATTTTTTTCAATGAATCCTCTATGGTCGGTAGGCATCAAATCGACGGCTACTACTAGGAAAGGGTGAAAAATTACATTTGCATGGTCCGTAGGCAGCAAATCGGCAACTCCTTCCCCACGCCCTTTAGGCCACAAATCCTCGCCCTTAGGGGCCGAGGAGGCCGCGTGCTCGAATCGACGGCACACTCATCGCCGCTAGAAAGTGACCACAACCTCAATAGGGCATCGTGCGGAGCTCCTCGACGGATCCATGACGACCGCGGCGGTCAGGGGCGGAGCCAGGATTTAGGTATGAGGGGGGCGAAGATTTATCGTATGCTTAAATCACATACAAAATAAAACATCACATATATAAGGTCTCCTTATTGTTTATGTTTTCCCCTTGGTTCTTGTGTCATAACAAAATTTGAATGTATCTATTTATAAATTGCATAATATGTTTTGGCCATCTTTTCTACCTTCAGATGGAAGATTGATCCAATCATCCTCATCTCAAGTTGTTTTAACATTGAACTCTCTTTTTTTGTGAAGTGTTCTGACATTAAACTCAGATTGTGAAATTACAAGAATCATTGTACTTAGATTTACGGAAAGAACTGGGCAACTTGGAATTAGTAGAAGCAAATTAAAAAGGTATACATCTAATTAGTGAACTAGTTTGTTGGATGTATGCAACTATGCAAGCTATCTATGGAGAAAACAAGACTAGTAGATTGTAATGCATAAGAAGATGAATTAGCTACAGATAGTAATATGTGTTGCGTAACAATTTACCTTTGAATGTTGAGCTTGATTAAGAATAGATTATAGATGCAGTCGTGAACTTGATCACACGGTGTCTTGCCGTCTTGGCTTGGCACAATAGGCAGAATTGACATAGAATGGCCATGACTAGCACCGTAGCACAACAGGACCCCGGTTGCCGTTGCCATCCCAGCGACCGTCGTAGCCGCGCAGCACGTACGATCCATTGGCGCCGCGCGGTGCTCAGTCGTATGCGGATGAGGTGAAAATTTTTACATCGACAATTGACCGGTCGATCGATCTGAAACGGGGGGCGGCTAGGGCGTGGGCAACGAGGAAAATGATTAATCATGAGCCTTTTGATTAGTGGGCTTGGTAGGCCTACATACTGAGTAACCTAACTACGGATTACTTACAACAATTAGTGCGCATCTATGTAAAATTACTGGCACTATGCGCCCTGATTAGTTGAGGGGGGCGAATCATTAGGGGGGGTCTAGCCCCTGCTGCCCCCCCCCCCTCTCTCCGCCCCTGTGCGGCGGTGATCGCACGTGCACGGAAAGGATGGACCACTCATGAGCTCATAAATAGGTGGGGAAGAAGCAACATAGGATGAAGAAGCTATTTCATGGCGTGGGTTGTCGGGGGAAGCAATGGTCATCGACCACATGCTGCGGCGACGACAGTAGGATGGAAACACGAGCGAAAATTCTAACACACCAATTTTTTCTGTCGATAGAGAATGAAAAAGTGGCCATCAAAACGTGAACATATACGACACAATGGTGGATTAATCAGCTCCCCCGAAAAACAAAATCAGCATGGACGGATTTACGACATCTGTTGAATTTTTCATTTGATAGTATAAATTGGTAATTAGGCGGATTTACGACATCTATCAATTTTTTCATTTGATAGTATAAATTGGTAATTATATTGCAGCAGGGAGCATTTTACGAGATCAGTTAGAGATGGTCTTATGACCTAGACAATATTCCAGTAAGCAAACATTTATGTACTGTACTCGTAAAAACATTTATGTACTGATCAATAAAGTGTGAGCTGATTTTAAATAAAAGTGTGTGCTTAGGTTTCAATCGACCGAGATTTAACAAAATCTCAATCAAATGGTAAAACATATAAAAGAAAAAGTTATTTTTTTGTACGGATCTTTACACGTGATCTTACAAAGTTAAGTTTCAATGGATTGAAAATTTAAGCAATCCCCTAAATAAAATGTCACACTCACCTCTGCTGGTGATCCCTCGTTTTTAGGAAGGCCATCATGTCTGTTGTTTCTCGTGGACATCATTTTCGTTTTGGCAACAAACTTCACACGCGATGTGCAGATGTATCTGTCGTGACGCTGCACCTACTGCAGTACCAAAGTGGTAGTTAGATCGAATGGTGCGGAACTCTCTAGACTCTAGTATTAAGCCACTTGGACTTATTAGCAGATCTACCTCCTTCATTCATTGCCCGAGCCAAAAAGAGCAGAGCATCCACGCTCCTCGGACCAGAGAAAACTACGGTCTCGACGCCGGCAATGCCAACCTCCGGCGACGGCTCGGGCGCCCTGCCCCATGTCGTGCTCCTCCCGAGCGCCGGGATGGGCCACCTTGTCCCGTTCGGCCGCCTCGCGGTGTCCCTCTCCTCCGGCCACGGCTGCGGCGTCTCGGTGGCGACCGTGCTCCCAACCGTGTCCTCCGCCGAGTCCACGCACCTCGAGGCTCTGTTCGGCGCGTGCCCGGCCGTCCGCCGCCTCGACTTCCACCTCGCGCACTTCGACGCCTTCGAGTTCCCCGGTGCCGACCCGTTTTTCCTCCGCTTCGAGGCGATGCGCCGCTCCGCGCCTCTCCTCGGTCCGCTCCTCACCGGCGCCGGCGCGTCGGCGCTGGTGACGGACATCGCGCTCGCCTCCGTCGTCATCCCCGTCGCCAAGGAGCTCCGCCTCCCCTGTTACGTCCTGTTCACCTCGTCCGCCGCGATGCTCTCCCTCTGCGTCCACTTCCCCGCCTACCTCGATGCAAATGCCGGCGGTCCCGTCGGCGACGTGGACATTCCCGGCGTGTACTGCATCCCCAAGGCTTCCATCCCGCAGGCGCTGCACGACCCCGAGCACCTCTTCACCCGGCAGTTCGTCGCCAACGGCCGTGAGCTCGCGAAATCCGACGGCCTCCTGGTCAATTCCTTCGACGCATTCGAGCCAGAAGCCATAGCTGCACTCCAGAACGGCTCCGTCGCTGCCGGGTTCCCACCGGTTTTCTCGGTCGGGCCACTTGCTCCGGTGAGCTTTTCTGCAGGTGAACCGGCGAAAATTGAAGACGATTACATGCGGTGGCTCGAGGCGCAGCCGGCGAGGTCGGTGGTGTACGTCAGCTTCGGCAGCCGGAAGGCCATATCCAAGGACCAGCTCAGGGAGGTCGCCGTCGGGCTTGAGACAAGCGGCCACCGGTTCCTGTGGGTAGTGAAGAGCACCGTCGTCGACAGAGACGACGAGGCCGAGCTCAGCGAGCTGCTCGGCGAAGGTTTCTTGGAACGGGTGCGGGGGCGGGGCATGGTGACCAAGGGTTGGGTGGAGCAAGAAGAGGTCTTGAAGGAAGAATCCGTCGGTCTGTTCATCAGCCACTGCGGCTGGAACTCGATCACGGAGGCGGCGGCGAACGGATTGCCGGTTCTGGCATGGCCGAGGTCAGGGGACCAGAGGGTGAACGCCGGCGTGGTTGTACACAGCGGCCTCGGCCTCTGGGAGGAGGGGTGGAGCTGGGAGGGGGAGGAGGGGGTGGTGAGCGGGGCGGATATCGCCAAGAAGGTGAAGGCGGTAATGGCGGATGAGACGGTGTGGAATAAGACGGCAAGTGTCCAGGATGCGGCGGCGAAGGCAGTCGCCGACGGCGGCACGAGCTACCGGAGCTTGGCCCAGTTCGTGCAAAGTTGCCGGGATCGAAAGACATGTTTGGTTCACCCGCACTAAAGGTAACGAGAACATAATCGCACAGGGGTTACATAGGCACTGTAAACGAAATGAGCAAAATCGATAACGTGTTTTGTTCATCTCCAGTAGGTGGTTATCAATAACAGTGTATATATAGCTTCTACATGCAATCCTGAGCTGAGACAAATAGACCACCGTACGAATTCCATATCTAGAAATAACTTCAGAAAACAAATTCAAAATTTAAAAGTAAAATAAAAGAAGAAATCAATGGGCACGTCTTCTCTCTTTTCTCCTCCTTCTCCCCCCTCTTCCCATGCTTCCCTCTTTGACCGGTCGGTCCGATGGGCCGCCCTTTCTCCCTACCCCTCCTCGGTCTATATTGGCTGCCCTCGCGCATCGACAACGACTATCGTCACTTAAAATTGGTTATGGAATTTTGGGGTTGATGTGAAGTTTGATTCGGAGGAGGATGATGCAACCATGGGAGGTTTCGCTCCTCCTCCGCCCCTTCCTCGGCTGGTTCGCTAGTCCCTCTTAGCAACCGGCAACATCAAAAGTTTGCGTCTAGAGGGCGATGTCCTAGCCAGTGGGCGTCGTCATGTGGTTTGGATCTGGGATGGAACATGGTGCTGGCAGTCTCGTAGATTCGAACCCACCCACCCACCCCACCCCCCGCTAGCCGGATGCTGGCATGTTAGGCATGTACTAGCCGTCCCCAACATTCGTGGATTTTCCCTTGTCTCTGTCTTGATCCGTGCACTGGCTCCTGGCCAACAGGAGGTACTGGTTCTAGCGCCGTCTGTGTTGCTCATGTCTGGTAGCAGGAGCAAAACCCTAGCGCAATACACTTCGTTCCCTGTGGTGGGTCGTATGTTCTGTGTGTTGGGCCTTGCTTTTGGTGTGGTGGGCCACAATATGGCTAGTGGGTAGATTTTTTCCAGGCCTGTTGGACATGGACTACTTTCCTTGTTCGGTGGGGCTAGGGCCGACATCAGTTAGTGTATCGGTGGACCATCAACCCATGATCTCTAACGCTCCCATTCTTGGCTATTTATGGATGCCGAGGGGCTCATGTGACCCTATTTAGGGGTCTTGTCTCCGTCGTCGACATTTCAGATCTCGTACCCCTCTTGTGTTCTTCTTCTTCTTCTTCTACATTCCCACCCTCCTCCACCTCTCACCCAAACCGAAGAAAAAGGAATGGTGCATAAATAACAATAGGTTAACTCAAAACTTCTTATGTGTGTGAGTCGGGGTCCAGGTACCACTTTTGATTATTGACTATCGTCTATTGATTGTTGTCCAATGTTCGGAGAGTGTTCTGAGTCATTTTTCACAAAATACTGAACCTATTGGGTCACACACTTAACGGGTAGTAGTTTGTTAGATAACTAGGAGATGGAAGGAGAAATATGAGTGGGTACTGGAAGTGTTTCGTATGGAAGCGAAAGTGTTCCGGATATAACTAGAAGTGTTCCAGATGGTGTCGGATGGTTTCAAAATATTCAACAATGCACCTGGATGATTTTGGAACGTTCAGGAAGGATCCTAAGTAGGCACAAATCATCTGGGAATGATCTCGGATGGTTCTGAAATATTCAGTAATAGTTGAGGAAGGTTACAAAACATTCGGAAATGGTTCTAACACTTCTGGGAGGGTATGCGGGAATCATGTAATATTCTAGAAGTTTCTATAGGGTTCCAGAACTTTCTGGTTCACGGAAACCATGGCTAAGATAAGTGGGAAGAACCGCAAGGCCTTAGGTTTGTGGAAAGGAGAGTTTTCCGGGCCTCCCCATAAAATCCAGTGAATCTATGAACCTTCCAACCAATAAGTAATCTAGCATCCAAGGAATATTGTGACTCTAGTCTCACATTGATATGATAATTTTCCTTCCACCAGATAGCTAGCACGTCACTTCTACCCACACAATCAACTGCTATACTATTCTTGAAGCCCAAACTCCACTTCAACTTCTCCATATCAGTTGGCATTTTCTTGGCCAAGAGAATCATTGCTATTGGCGGCCCAGGCTAGCAGAGTCTGCCACTATGTCATTATTTTATGATATACGTTCAAAGACCAAAGACATTTTTGTCTCTTCTCACCAATGAAAGCATCCTACAGCTTCCTGTTTTAATCTCCTTTTGCAACCCAGAATTGTTTAGTCCTCCTTTGTTTACGATGTGTTTTTTCTTGATAAAACTTCTCTCTTCCATTACCCTCAACATCATTCTGAGGCCTACACATAGGTTCCTTGTCTTCTTTCATTGTGTCCTACCAACGCTCAAAGGGATGTCCCTCATGATAATCACGCTGACCCAAAGTTCTGGTTAGGGAGGGGTAAGCATTCCCCTTCTTTTTATCCAGTTAATTGTGCAAGTCATATTATCTCCTAAGTTCTCGATCATCCTGTAGATCGTGTCTTTTCTCAGTTCGTTGTCTAGAGTTCATCTTGCTAGGACCCTTGACCTCCGCTTGATCTTCCCTTCACTAAATCCAGTGCGAGAGCCCGACAGGGGGTTTGGTCTATATACAAAGGACACCTGATAGGGAGATAGCAAAGCTTTGCATATGCGCTTCTTGCTATATCGCTCTCGACAGACCTAGAGCTCCAACTTGCAAAACTTGTCGAACTTGACAACCTCTTATTTGAATTTTTTTGTTAGACAAACCCTAAGATGGCAACTCTCCGAGGCATTTCCCCCACTAGGTGGTCTTATTGACTGGCGAAACGCAAGTATAATCAGTATGCACCAAACACCCCGATGTCTACGCACGCTTCTATTCTTGTAGACTATGTTGGGCCTCCAAGCGCAGAGTTTTGTAGGACAGCAACAATTTCCCTTAAGTGGATGACCTAAGGTTTATCGAACTCAGGGAAGTAGAGGTTGAAGATGGTCTCTCTCAAGCAACTCTGCAATTAAGATACAAGAAGTCTCTTGTGTCCCCAACACACCTAATACAACTAGGAGTTGTATATGTGCACTAGTTCGGCGAAGAGATGGTAAAATATAGGTGATAGGTGTGGCAAAAAGAAGTAATATAAATCTTTAATAAAAAGTGCAGCAAGGAAACAAGTGGTAAACGTGAGCACAAACGGTGTAACAATGGTGGAAACAAGGCCTGGGCTTCATACTTTCACTAGTGGCAACTCCCAAAAACATTAACATACACTAGTACAAAACATGCCTTTGGATATGAGCAAAGGTCATGGTTCAAACACGAACCGGTTCTACTGGCCCAATAGAACCGGTTCGTGGCTCCGGGCTTTAGAACCGGTTCGTGTGGTGGGCCCCCAGCCCAGCGGTGCCTTGCCAGCGCCCCTTTAGAACCGGTTTGTACTACCAACCGGTTCTAAAGATGTGGTGGCAGGTTGCCATTCGGCATGCGGGCCACCTAGCAGCATTAGAACCGGTTGGTAGTACAAACCGGTTCTAAAGGTGCACTAAGTTTAGTACCACCTCGCTAACCGAAGAGGAGTTCGACCGGTTTATAAGCACGGGTCAGAGTGGACTTATCGTAGCAAAGCGAGTTCAATAAAGGTTGTCCATGAAAAATTCATCTTCATCCTATATATCGTTAAGACAAAGTTCCTGTTGAACCTTGATTAGTGGACAAAATTGCCTTCTAATTAAGCTGCAACCGGAACTTTGCCTTTACGGTGTATAGGGTGTGGAGGAAATTTCTCGCTGACATCCTATAATGAAACTGCTATACTTTTTTAATTTTATTAAGAACCTGATTTACTCGGTTTTTAAAAGATTCCATCATTGTGCGTCCAGGCAGTTGATACGTCCCAAACGTATCTATAATTTCTGATTGCTCCATGCATGTTTTGTGTGACTTTGCCATGTTTTGGTTGAACTTTCATACACTTTTGAACCTATTTGGACTAACCTATTAACTCAGTGCACCCAGTTGCCAGTTTCTGTTTTCTTCTTTTTATGTATTTCAGGTTTTCCGGCCATTAAAAGTGCTCCAAAAATTCCGGGAAAAATATATAAAAAATCAGCGCAACAGAAGCTTCCGGAATCACCAAGAGAGTGAAGGGGGGCCACCACCAAGCAGCCAGGAGGGAAGGTGGCGCGGCCCCACCCTGGGCCGCGCCAGGGACGCTCCTGACTGCCTCGTGGGTCCCCTCGATGCCCCCCTTCGCCTATATTTACCCCTCGGGGTGGAAACCCCTAATATCGATCTCTTTCTCGCGAACTCCTCTCTGTACCGCCGCCGACACCGTTTCAAGATCGGGGCTGCCTAGAGAAGCTGCCCCGGCACCCTGCCGGAAGGAGGAACCCCCTCCGGGAGACCATCCATAGCCATGGACGCCTCCCGGATGTGCCGTGAGTAGTCCCCCTTGGACCATGGGTCCGTGACCAGTAGCTATCTGATGAATCTCTCCCCCTTTGTGCTTCCACTTTCGAGTCCTCGTGAGCTGCCTCACATGATCGAGGCATCTATGTAATTTCTGTTGTTGCTATGCTGAGTTTGTCGGGATCTGATGGATTATGAGACTATGTTCAGATTGTGATGAGTAATATATTTGGTTCTTCTCTTTTATATTTTGTTCTTGAGTAAATTCTTGCATGTTCTCCGTTGCGGTATTTTCTTTGGTCAAGTATTTTATTTGCAACTCCAAGAGAGAGCGTTATGCTCGATTGTGGGTTTAGCCCCTTGATGTCTAGCTTGAGTGACAGAAACATGAGACTAGGGGATGTGATTTTGCCACCAGGGATAAAACAACGGTGCTTGTACCTGCGGGTGCAAGGATTGTTTAATTTACGCAAAGTTCTTTTAATGCAGTTGTCTGTTGCTTCGAGTTTACACTTTGGGTGGGATTCGCAACTTAATACTAGCGAGATATTCTGGATAGATATCTCAAGGTGGATGATTCGTAGTAGATGCAGATGGATTTCGGTCTACTTACCTTGGCGTACTGCCCATTGCTTTTGAGCCCTTCCTTTCTTTGCAGCATAGTTAGCATTGCGGTGCCTTCATAATCCTGTCGATTGCCCAACTGTGATTTGTTTACCTCGCGAGCACTTTTATCGTCTTTTGGGAGAGAGACATCACTAGTGAAAATCACGGGACCCCGGTCCATCTTCACATTATTGTTCACACCCTCAATTTACTTTCAGCTTTTACTTTCCTTTGCACATTTTATCTCTTGCGTTGATCCTTTGTAAACGACAAGGCCGGAGGAATTGACAACTCCTCTGTACTCGTTGGGAGCAAAGTTATTTGTTGCTGTGTGCAGGTCCATGACAACACCCTAGTCAGGAAGCAATTTCTGGCGACGTTGCCACCTACTTGTATCTCCTGAGTCCTACTGGTTCGATAACCTTGGTATCTTCACCGAGGGAAACTTGTTGCTGCACTGCATCTCAAACCTTCCACTTGGGGTAACCAACGAGGGGCGAGAAGCCATCAAGCAAATTTCTGGCGCCGTTGCCAGGGACTCAAGTCTACAAGATAGGGGAGTTGCACACTATCTTTTACCTTTGCTTTTTAGTCTTGTTAGTTTACCTTTCAGCTTTTTACTTTTGTGTCCCTAATCAAAAATACCAAAAATACCTGTTACCCTTCTTGTGTGGTCAGGTATGTTAGGAGTTGGTACTATGAGGGAATCCGAAGTCTTGGATTTCCATCAAAGGAACGGGGATAATATGAAGAAGGCATGGGACAGAATTTCTGAAGCACATAAGGCAAATATGCCTTGGTTACCTATAAGAATTGTGCTTAGAAATTTTTACTTTGGCCTTTTTAAGTGGTGTAAGCACTCTGTTGATCTTATAGCTGAAGGAGACTTTTTAGAGTGTGATGAAGCTAGAGCTCTTGAAATTATACATGGTTTATCTGGTTATTTTGTTTATGATGGTCTTAACACTGTTGTAGACAGAATTGCTACTATTGAGAAGAGACTTGATACTCTAGACTTAAAAGAGGTAGAGAAGTTAAATCCCCCTAGAGAGGAGATTTTGGAAATAGAAAATGACTGGGAGCCTTTTGTTAGGTTTGTTATCTCTAATCAAAACTTCCTTGCTTTTTGTGACATTGGATCTACAGTTTCTATAATGCCAAGCTTTATTTATGATATTTTGTACCTTGCAAGCATGGACAAATTTCCATCTTTCCATGAACATTCTAATGGTGATATTTCTGAGATCCAGGGAAGATTAAAAGATGTCCAGGTCATGTTTCTTAAAAGGAGTGTAGAGATTGACTTTGCCACCATGAAGGCCAACAAAGGAAATATAGTGCTCGGAAGGGACTTCCTCCGAGCCATGAAAGGCTTCATTGATATAGGTAAAGGACAAATACGTTTGCGTGGTAAGGCAAAAGGTATGTACCTCTTCCCTCGGAAGAACAAGGATGAGCTTATTGAAAACCCTTTTGAAATCCTTGGTGAACCTTCCGATGATTTTGGAGAACTTTGATCTTCTGCTTTAAGCCTAGCTAATGGCTCTAAAGAAGCGCTTTCGGGAGGAAGCCCGAAACGAATTTAGGTTTTTCTTTTTGCTTTTGTTCTGTTCTTAGTGGTCTTGATGATTGTTACTACTGTAGCAACATCATTGTATCTTTAATTTTCAAGTTTTTTTCCAAGTTTAGCCTCAGATTGCAAGAAAGGTCAAAAGTTGGTGCTTGCTGTCCAGAAACAGATTCTGTCTACTTGAAGGAAAATTCTCAATAAATCACCAGATCATCTTTTTGATCTGAATTTTTTTTGACAGCATGCTCCACACAATTACCTTCCAGGAGTCTGTTCAAAGTTTTTTGATTTGAGTTGCAGAAGTAGCTCTAAAAAATTCTCCTTTCTCTGTTGTTCTGTTTTTCTCAGCTTCTGCCCCGGTTTTTCTTTTCGCAGTTTTGCAATCCTTAAGCTTGCTTTTTCTTTGCAAACTTTTTTGGGCAGGCAAGAGAAACATTAGCTCTTCCTGGAAATCTTTATTTGCAATAGAGGAAAATTATTTTATTAGGGTACTAACCTCTCTAATCAACCTACAATGAGTTATGTATGAAGGGAGTTTTCAAGTGCGCGATGGAGGATGATGAAAGAAGATTCAGGAGTATCAAACACTCAAGCTTGGGGATGCCCATGTGCACCCCCAATAAATATTCAAGAAGACTCAAGCATCTAAGCTTGGGGATGCCCCCGATGCATCCCCTTCTTCATCAACAATCATCAGTTTGTCCCTCGTTGCACTATATTTTTATCACTTCGTGCGTTATGTGCTTTGCTTGGAGCGTCTCGCTCTTTACTTTTCTAGGTTTGTTTTGCTTTCTTTGCTGTAGTAACAAGTTAGACCCAACTTACTCTTTTGTGTGGGAGAGATTCACGCTCCGCTTGAACTAGAACTCCTCATGGGATTTGCATGCCTATTCATTTAGCTGCGAGCTGTTCTTTTTCTTTTCTTAGCTGTTGTTCTGTTTGGTTGTAGTGCTTTAGTTTTTCTATAGCTTTTCTTTTGTCTTAGGTTGAACTTTCTAGAGGTTGCATGTTTTATCTTGTTAGAGAGTCTGCCTGTTGCACTAAGTTCTGTGTCTTGACTGAAAATAGGTAGTTAAAGTTGATATTCTCTTTGTAGTAGTAACTTGCAATAGTTTTGAGGTATTGACTAGAGTAATGTTTGAACTTATGGTGTCAAGATCTCTTGCCTATTAGTGATAGATGTCGTATTTTGGGCAATCCGTGTGTTTTTCGAAAACCAAAAAACCCCTGTTGAGAACTCTAGCTACCAGATGGATCACTAACCTCTGGAGGGTTCGAATATTAGAGTACACTCACGTATCATGAGTCGAGGATGCGCAAGGATAACCAAACCCCCATACACTCCTCCTCGGGGTACCTGTCTCTTTGTGAACCTCCTGATTAGATTGAGAGTTACCGATAATAAGTGCATGAGTTCTTCGGACTAATGTGAGTATTCGAAAGTTGACACTTCCACCCACCTATACTTTTTCTAGCCTCTTCGGTACCGTGCATTTCCCTTTCTCACCTCGAGAGTTGGCGCATACTTCGCCGGTGCATCCAAACCCTTGGCATGATACGCTCTGTCATCATAAGCCTCCTTATATCTTTCCTCAAAACAGCCACCATACCTACCTACAAGGCATTTCCATAGCCTTTCCGAGATACATTGCCATGCAATATCCACCTTCTCATGACTTGATCTTCATGTCATACATGCTACTTGCTTGATCGATGAGCCGTATGCTAGTTGGGCCTTGCCCTAATCATTGCTACATGACGCGCTAGTATCATTGCATATCCTGCTACCTTGGCAGAGGCATACATTTGCATCATGATAGTTACATTTTCTTTATGTGAGTACCTTTGTAAAGTGTGAAAGATTTCCTATATTCTTGTAAAATATAGAGTATTGCCCCTAAAGTGAGGAAAAGATCCCAAAGAGGACAAAATCAAAATATCCCAAAGAGGACAAATGAGAGTTAAATAGAAAGAGCCATTGAGGCCACCAAAAAAATAAAAAAAGAGAAAAAGAAAAAAGAAAAAAATAAAAAGAGAGAAGGGGGCATACTACTATTCCTTTTGAGAGATCCACACTAGTACTTCATCTTCTATCCCTTGTACTCCATAGAGATCATCATCATGCATATAGCTATGTGGGGACCCTTCACACTATAGAGCTTGGCTTGTATATTCCAATGATGAGCCTCCTCAAACGAGCTCTAGGTCTTCTTGAGCAAGCAAGTTAGATGCACCCCCACTAGTTCCCTTGGAGAGATTTTAGCTCACATGTGCATCCGTTGTATGGCAATCCCTACTCCTCACATCATATCTATCATATGGCCTTCTCTCGCCTATGATTGTCCTCATTGATGTGAGCCTTTCACACATTTTTGTCTTCCTCCTCCACCTTCTTTCTGTTTTGCCTTTTAGGTGTCAATTTTCTTTCTCACGCTCATCCATTGCATGAGTGCTCAAAATATCGAAAGGGAGTGGACCAGTTTGACATGTACCTGGCTAGTGGTCTGGGGACGAGTCCAGATAAGAATCCAAAGGAGACCAAGTGTGAAACTTTAGTAGATAGTTGTTCTCAACAACCTTTTTTCTCTTTCTTCCCAGTCCCTTGCTTGCACGCAAACACCATTTGGGGACATTCGAGTCACGGACAGCAAGAGCTCTTGCACCCTTTGTTCTTTTGTTCCTTGTGTCAATGCTAATATAGACTCTTGCTTATTAAGACTTGAATTGAATTGCATGCTTTGATTGCTTTACTTAAAAGTCCTTTTATGGTTGTGTGGCATGTCACCACAGAAATTATGCTTGTTATCATTTACCTACTCGAGGACAAGCAGGAATTAAGCTTGGGGATGTTGATACGTCCCAAACGTATCTATAATTTCTGCTTGCTCCATGCATGTTTTGTGTGACTTTTCCATGTTTTTCTTGAACTTTCATACACTTTTGAACCTATTTGGACTAACCTATTAACTCAGTGCACCCAGTTGCCAGTTTCTGTTTTCTGCTGTTTTTGTATTTCAGGTTTTCCGGCCATTAAAAGTGCTCCAAAAATTCCGGGAAAAATACATAAAAAATCAGCGCAACAGAAGCTTCCGGAATCACCAAGAGAGGGAAGGGGGGCCACCACCAGGAAGCCAGGAGGGCAAGTAGCGCGGCCCCACCCTGGGCCGCGCCAGGGACCCTCCTGACTGCCTCGTGGGTCCCCTCGATGGCCCCCTTCGCCTATATTTACCCCTCGGGGTGGAAACCCCTAATATCGATCTCCTTCTCGCGAACTCCCCTCTGTACCTCCGCCGCCGCCGTTTCAAGATCGGGGCTGCCTGGAGAAGCTGCCCCGGCACCCTGCCGGAAGGAGGAACCCCCTCCGGGAGACCATCCATAGCCATGGACGCCTCCCAGATGTGCCGTGAGTAGTACCCCTTGGACCATGGGTCCGTGACCAGTAGCTATGTGATGAATCTCTCCCCCCTTTGTGCTTCCACTTTCGAGTCCTCGTGAGCTGCCTCACATGATCGAGGCATCTATGTAATTTCTGCTGTTGTGATGCTAAGTTTGTTGGGATCTGATGGATTATGAGACTATGCTCAGATTGTGATGAGTAATATATTTGGTTCTTCTCTTTTATATTTTGTTCTTGAGTAAATTCTTGCATGTTCTCCGTTGCGGTATTTTCTTTGGCCAAGTATTTTATTTGCAACTCCAAGAGAGAGCGTAATGCTCGATTGTGGGTTCAGCCCCTTGATGTCTAGCTTGAGTGACAGAAACATGAGACTAGGGGATGTGTTGTTGCCACCAGGGATAAAACAACGGTGCTTGTACCTGCGGGTGCAAGGATTGTTTACTTTACGCAAAGTTCTTATAATGCAGTTGTCTGGTACTTTGAGTTTACACTTTGGGTGGGATTCGCAACTTAATACCAGCGAGATGTTCTGGATAGATATCTCAAGGTGGATGATTCGTAGTAGATGCAGATGGATTTCGGTCTACTTACCTTGGCGTACTTCCCATTGCTTTTGAGTCCTTCCTTTCTTTGCAACATAGTTAGCATTGCGGTGCCTTCATAATCCTGTCAATTGCCCAACTGTGATTTGTTTACCTCGCTAGCACTTTTATCGTCTTTTGGGAGAGAGACATCACTAGTGAAAATCACGGGATCCCGGTCCATCTTCACATTATTGTTCACACCCTCAATTTACTTTCAGCTTTTACTTTCCTTTGCACCTTTTATCTCTTGCGTTGATCCTTTGTAAATGACAAGGCCGGAGGAATTGAAAACTCCTCTGTACTCGTTGGGAGCAAAGTTATTTGTTGTTGTGTGCAGGTCCACGACAACGCCCTAGTCAGGAAGCAATTTCTGGCGACGTTGCCACCTACTTGTATCTCCTGAGTCCTACTGGTTCGATAACCTTGGTATCTTCACCGAGGGAAACTTTTTGCTGCACTGCATCTCAAACCTTCCACTTGGGGTAACCAACGAGGGGCGAGAAGCCATCAGGGTGCATCAAACTTGCTCGCTCATGAAGACCTAGAGCTCTTTTGAGGAGGCTCATCCTTGGAATATGCAAGCCAAGTTCTATAGTGTGAAGGTCCCCACATAACTATATGCATGAATGATAATCTCTATGGAGTACATTATATAAGATGTAGTACGAGTGTGGATCTCTCAAAAGGAATAGTAGTGTGCCCCCTTCCCTCTTTTTATTTCTTTTTCTCTTTTTTCTATTTTTTGTATTGTTTTAGTGGCCTCAATGGCTCTTTCTATTTCTTTCATTTGTCCTCTTTGGGATCTTTTAATTTTTCCCTCTTTGGGATCTTTTGATTTTGTCCTCTTTGGGATCTTTGCCTCACTTTAGGGGAAACACTCTATAAATTACAAGAAGTATAGAAGATCTTTCACACTTTGCAAAAGTTATCAAATCATAAAGAAAATGTAACTATCCTGAAGTATGCAAATGTATGCCTCTGTGAGTGTAGCAGGATATGCAACGATACTAGCGCGTCATGTAGCAATGATTAGGGCAATGCCCAACTAGCATGCGGCTCATCGATCAAGCAAGTAGCATGTATGACATGAAGATCAAGTCATGAGAAGGTGGATGTTGCATGACAATGTATCTCGGAAAGGCTATGGAAATGCCTTGATAGGTAGGTATGGTGGCTGTTTTGAGGAAGGATATAATGAGGTTTATGATGACAGAGCGTATCATGCCAAGGGTTTGGATGCACCGGCGAAGGTGGACGCCAACTCTCGGAGTGAGAAGAAGGCAATGCACGACACAGGAGAGGCTAGAAAAATATGGGAAGGTGGAAGTGTCAACTTTCGAATACTCACATTAGTCCGAAGAACTCATGCACTTATTATCGGTAACTTTCAATCTAATAGGAGGTTCACAAAGAAACAAGTACCCCGAGTAGGAGTGTATGGGGGTTTGGTTATCCTTGCGCATCCTCGACTCAGGGTACGTGAGTGTACTCTAATATTCGATCCCTCCAAAGAGTAGTGATCCATCTAGTAGCTAAAGTTCTCAACTAATTTTGTAAGTTTTGAAAATAAACACGGGTTGCCCAAAATACGACATCTATCACTAATAGGCTAAAGCTCTTGACACCAAAAGTCCAAACATTACTCAAAACAATACCTCAAAACTATTGCAAGTTACTACTACAAAATAATAGCAACCTCAATTACCTACTTCAAGTCAAGACACAAAACTCAGTGCCACAGGCAAACTCTCTAAACAAGATAAATATGAAATCTCAAGAGAGTTCTAGCAACAAACTAAAAAAAGTCTCTTTAAAAAGTTAAGCATGAAAACTAAGAGCTAAACATCGCAGTAGCTATGAAAAAGATAAAGAACACACACAACAAAGATAAGCATGAAGAATCCTATGTTGTGTTCTAGATTTTGAAAGTGGAGTGTGTTTCTGTCCCACACAAAGAAAGCTGGGTTCTAACTTGTTATGAATAGAAAGCAAAGCTAAAGAAAACTAAAAATAAAACCTAAGAGCGAGACGCTCCAAGCATAGCACATAACACATGAAGCGATAAAAATATAGTGAAACGAAAGACGAACTGATAATTGTTGATGGAGAAGGGGATGCACGGGGGCATCCCCAAGCTTAGACGCTTGAGTCTTCTTGAATATTTCTTGGGGATGCATGGGGGCATCCCCAAGCTTAAGCGCTTGACACTCCCGGATCTTCTTTCATCATCTTCCATCGCACACTTGAAAACTCCCTTCATACATAACTCATCATAAGCTGATTAGAGAGGTTAGTACCCTTAATAAAATAATTTTCCCCACTGGATATAAACATATTCTTGAAGAGATACTGTTTATCAAGATTGCCAAAAGGGTTTTGCAAAGAAAAAGCAAGCTTAAGGTTTGCAAAAGTTAGGAGAGACAAAACGTGGCAGAATCTTTGAAAAACAGAACAACAGGTAGTAAAGAATTTTTTATGGCTACTTCTGCAACTCGAATCAAAAAACTCAGAACATACACTCGAAAGTCAAATTGTATGGAGCACGCTGTCAAAAAAAATTCAGATCAAAAATATGATCTGGTGATTTTAGGATAATTTTTCCGTCCAAGGACATAATCTGTTTTCTGGACAGCATGTCACAACTTTTGAACTTTCTTGCAATCGGAGGCTAGACTTGGGACAAAGCTTGAAAATAAAGATACAATGATGTTGTTACAGTAGTAGCAATCATCAAGACCACTAAAAACTGAAGTAAAAACTCAAACTAAAGATAACAAGGGTTGTCTCCCTAGAGCTCTTTCTTTATAGCCATAAAGATAGGCTTAAGATTTTAGTGACGCTCTCGTTGGAATAAGAGTTGAAGAACAAAAGAGAGCATCAAGAAGCAAATATCAAACATTTAAGTCTAACATGCTTCCTATGCAAAGGGATCTTGTAGAGAAATAACTCATTGAATCATAAAGATATTAGCATAGGAAGCCAAAATAAGTGCAACTTCAAAACCTTCAACATAAAGAGAGGGAACTTGATATTATTGAAATATCTATAAGAATATGTTCCCCTCTCATAATAATTTTCAGTGGGATCATGAATAAACTCAACAATATAAGTATCACATAAATTTTTCTGATCATGATCCCCAAGCATAGAAAATTTGTTACTCTCCACATAAGCAAAATCCTTCTCGTTAGTAATAGTGGGAGCAAACTCAAGAAAATAACTATCACATGAATCATTCTTATAATGATACACTTCCAAACATTCATTCTTTATAGCATAAGTTTCATCACAATAATCATCATAGATAGGAGGCAAAGTATCATCAAAACTTGGGGGGCTAAAAAGAGCATCTTCATCGAACGTAGCATCCCCAAGCTTATAACTTTGCATATCATTAACATCAAAGGTATTCAAAGAAGACATACTAATAAAATTTCTTTTATCATGAGTGTTGTGAAAATAATAAAGCTCCATAGGCTTTTTGATTTTCTCTTCAAACACTTCATGTCCCAACTCAAGGTAGAGCTCATAAAGCTCTCTCATAATATTTTTGTTGTTTTCCATAAGCCTAACTAGTGAAAATAAAAACAAGAAACGAAATGATTTAATTGCAAGATCTAAAGATATACCTTCAAACCTTACCTCCCCGGCAACGGCGCCAGAAATATCTTGATGTCTACGCACGCTTCTATTCTTGTAGACTATGTTGGGCCTCCAAGCGCAGAGGTTTGTAGGACATCAGCAATTTCCCTCAAGTGGATGACCTAAGGTTTATCGAACTCAGGGAGGAGTAGAGGTTGAAGATGGTCCCTCTCAAGAAACCCTGCAATTAAGATACAAGAAGTCTCTTGTGTCCCCAACACACCTAATACAACTAGGAGTTGTATAGCTGCACTAGTTCGGCGAAGAGATGGTAAAATATAGGTGATAGGTGTGGCAAAACGAAGTAATATAAATCTGTAATAAAAAGTGCAGCAAGGAAACAAGTGGTAAACGTGAGCACAAACGGTGTAACAATGGTGGAAACAAGGCCTAGGCTTCATACTTTCCCTGGTGGCAACTCCCAACAACATTAACATAGTCTAATCACATGATATTCCTCATAAAACATGCAATGGAGACGTACTCGGAGGTCATTCCTTTGTGGTCAAGAGAGGACGAGAATTGTGTAGGGCTAAAAAAGCACAATTCAGAGTTCGTAGCTCTCATCTATGGATTTCCCAATGTCACCGCGGCCATCCAAAGAGAGTACCACAATCACCACAACATATCTAAAGGATAGTCAAAGACAAGCACCAAGAGACTCTCAATCTTCAATCCACACACAAAAGAGGAAATCACTCATGAAAATATTCTTCTAACCCATGTCCAATAGACCGCTGTCACCATGGCCTCGGGGATTATACTAGATAAGATCAAGTGAGTACACCAATCTAATACATAGAAGAAGGGGAAACATCATGGGATCATCCTAGATTAACATAGCCTATGATCACAATCAAGATCACATCATGGGAGAGAGAGAAGACCACATAGCTACTAGTAGAAACCTCAGCCCCGAGGAGGAACTACTCCCGCATCATGGAGGGAGGAAGCAACGTCGATGGAGATGAATCCGGGGGCACTTCCCCGTCCCGGCAGGGTGCCTGCACAGGAATTCTGGTCCCCCGAAGCTTGTTGGCGATGGCGGCGGAGATCGGAATTGCTTCTGGAGAAAAGGGGTCTGGAATCAGGGTTTTCGCGACGGGAGAATAAATAGGAGCCAAAGGGGGCACCAGGGGGGCCACGAGTCGCCTAAGAGGCCTCCCGGCGCGGCCAAGCCCTGGGCCGCGCCCACTGGCCGCCTAGGCACCAGGTGGGAACCCTTTGGCCCTTCTTCGGTGAATCCGGAAGCTTTCGGAACGCTGATTTTTATCTGATTTTTTCCGATTTTTTGGAGCACTTTTAATATGGGGGAAACCTGAAATAGAAAAACAGCAGAAAACAGGAACTGGCACTAGGGTGCACTGAGTTAATAGGTTAGTCAAAATATGATCAAAAGTGTATGAAAGTGTATCGATATCATAGCAATATCACACAAAACATGCATGGAGCAAGAAGAAATTATAGATACTTTTTGGACGTATCACACCCACACTCAAAATGAAAGTGAGGCCCCCTTTTCGTAGGTGAAGGGATACCAAATCCCTTCCTCATCATCCGTGGATTTTTTAAGAAGAAAGCCTCTCACTAGTGGCTTACATATACGGGTCTGAGCCTTTACTCTTAGGTCCTTTCCTCGAGCCCTACCACCCATGTCTCAATCAACCCTCACCACTTGACCAAGCTAATTTCCCAAAGCCTCACCAAACACCTTAGTTCTCTTACCCAGAGGGAGGTTTGTGATCCTCATCCAAGCCTCGATCGCATCAAGAACCATCTTTGATGTCCTGGTGGTACCATCATACAGTTTCATCACAGTGACATTAAAGTTAAATTATCAATGTACATTATGTAGCACATGATTTCAATCTACTTCGCCTCAAAATCTAACTACGAACATACTGCCTCAATGTCATCGAATTGAGAAGGCTGGTGAAGCCTCCGAGCCCTCTACATGGCTCTCTCGAAAGCATAGATGCTTATCGGTCGAGGTGTGAAGACCTTACCCACCTCTGACCATCTTGTCGCCTCCAGGGTCATCAGGTTTAGATCCACAAAAACAAGCTCAACCGCCTCTTTCTCATTGAGGAATAATTCTCCAAGACACACTAATAGGTTAGTCGCAACCTCTGAGGTCTTTCCATCATCAGGGGAACGGGAAAACTCCTATTTTACACGTATTTCACCGACGTCTTGACAGGGTCGCCACTATGCCCGAAGTTGCTTTGGGGAACATCATCCACGAACCAATCTCCACACTCGATCCCATCTAAAGCCGAAACGCCAGGAAATACTTGGACCGGGTCAACGGGAGATAGAGAGTGTCCTCACCTTCCTCCCGTCGGTGGTGGAGTCGGCCCCAACCATAGAGAAAACCCTAAGGGCATCTCCAAAGGCGCGACCCATTTGTCCGCTTTTGGTCCGCCAGCCTGCGTTTGGGTCGCCGTGAAAAAAAACGTGACCCAACGGGGCGCCGTAAACGAGCAAGTGTCCTTTTTTATCCGTCGCGACCCATCTCCGGCCCAACCTGGGGCCGATTTGGGTTCACGCGGACACGCAGCGGACGCGAGGCGGACGACCTTAGTGTCCTTCCGGGCTTGCCTGTCTATGTCCCAAGCACACCCCAGCAGCAAAACATCACCCATTTTTAGTCCCACCTCGCCGGCCGAAGGACTCTCTGAGGCGTTTATTAAGGGGGGCTGGCCTAAACTTGGTTTCCACTAGTATAGCTTGTAATAGATGAAGGTAGGGGAGTAGTCCGCTATGGGGATTCGTGTATTTAAGTAGATGAATTCACTAGTTAAAGGGGGCGAAGTCTTCTAGCGGTTATTCCTCTACATCATGCTAACATTGGATTTTCTATAGTTTTTTCCTTACAATACCACAGTCCTTTTTTACTCCCACCTCACCAGCCAAGGGCCTGTTCGAGGTGTTTATAAGGGGATCTGGTGTGTCCACTTTCTTATTATATGAAAACATGTAATAGACGTAGACCGAGGAATCCATTCCTAGGAGTTCCTCTAGGATGGATTTCTCAGTATTCGACCAATATTGTCTTTGGTATAATTTTAAAATGTGCTTCTACTTATTGATTCAATAGAAATTTTGATGTAATGACCGAATACAAAATAATAGCAAAGCCAGTACGGGTGACCCTAGAGGCGGCAAGATCGTCGGCGGTCCACTTTCAGATCCACAAATACAAGCTCAACCACCTCTTTCTCAGCGAGGAACAATTCTTGAAGGCACACTGAGAGCTTTGCCGCAACCTTGAGGTCTTGCCATCATTAGGCTGATCGTAATGGGTAGTATCATATGCTACTACCTCCGTAATGCATACTATCATATAGTAGTATCATAAGTAGTATTATTTATTGACATGCAAGACACATATTAATAATACATTTAATATGATACGGTAGGAGTATCATAATATGATATCATATCCTCTCTTTCTTCATTAAATTGTATGTCATCTCATCAAATTTGCTTACTTGGAATGCATGATACTATTTATGATACCACCATTACGGGCAGCCTGGTGTTTGGTTGGGCTTCTAACCAGCTTTTCACCAGCAAAAGCCAGAAGCCCAACCAAACAGATGGAATTCCTTTCGCAGCGACGCGCAGCCAGCGGATTCTTTACACCTGAGACGAAAAGCTGGTCTCGAGCAGCTGCGAGTGGCTTCGACCGCGTTTGATAAATCCCACGCCCGTCCTACCCTTGCATCTTCCTCTAAATTACCAAAAATCTACCCTCCCATATAATGAATGGATCACATTCATTTTTCTCATCCCACACTATCCCCAACAGCCGCCTCATCACCCCACGCCATGGCACAACACTGGCGGCGCTAGGCGACTAGGGTTCTGGGCATCTCCACTCCGGCCATCTTCCACGGCGGGCGCAGGTTCCGGCGAACACTGGGCGCTGGTCTCCACCTCCAGCCGTCCCATCGCCTCCTGACCTCCAGCCGCTACCTCGCCGTCCTCACCTGCAACTGCCCCCGGCTTCCTCTTCCCCACACCGACCGGCGACAGCCTCGCCTCCAGCCGCAGCCTTGCCGACAAGGAACGCCCCCCGACCGGGCGCTGGTCTCCACCTCCAGCCGCCTCCCCCCGGCTTACGGGATATACTACTTCTTCGTTCTTCTCTGCTTTTATGGCTATATTTTCAGCAAAGAAAAAACGTGTGGATTTTAAATGCAGTTATCACAAGAAGAAACTAGAGAAGCACAGAAAACAAGGAACTATTGTTTCATTTTGAGAATATAGAAACAGCAAATTGTAAGATCGTGTGTACAATTGAGTTTGTAAACTACTATTGCTCTTTGTAATACAAAATTATTATTTGGTGCGATGCAATACAATTTTTGAATATTTGCTGATATGTATATGAAACATTTCTAAAATAGATTATTATTATTATTATATCAATACAATTTTGAATTATTATTCCGCAATTATCATTTTTTAATTATCTCAAGCTCTAAAAAATAAGTGAAACATAACCAAAACAGGTTATTATTATTATATCAGTACATAAACATCATTTCAGCATCTTAGGGGTATTGCTGACATTTTACTCGAAAGCTACAGCTTAGACAACCACTTTACCAAACAACAACACTACTCACAGCAGCTTTCAGCCCACAGCAGCTTTTCCACAGCTCACACCCCACAGCAGCTTTTCCACAGCTCACAACCCAACCAAACACCCTCTTAGAGAACGAAAAAACCCTGCGCAAAGCATCTTTCACGGACGTCTTGACAAGTCGCTACTGTGCCAGAAGTTGCTTTGGATGACATCATTGATATGAACCCAGTACTAGCTCTCTTGATTATAGAGGAAAAGAGTAGCAATTCGGTTACAGGGAAGGATCTTTCTTGAGGTAGGAGATGATCTGATACAACTCACTCACACGCCGCCGCCGTTCGTGATCCCAGCCAGGATAATTTCACCTACTACAGATTAGGGATAAATAGACAACCCTCATGTGCTAACGGGCTCGAACATAAAGGAGACCCACTGTGGCCCAGAGAACTTATGGTTGGGCCTCTTCTCTCTCTTGGGTCGGTTGTGCTGAGTGCCCTCCCTCCCTTGGCCTGCGCCTTGAGCTTGCGGTGTCGTCAGGTTGCTGACACCCCCTCCTTTTTAGGACCGGCTTGTCCCCAAGCCGGAGCACGAGGGAAATGCCTCTTGAGGTCGTCGATGTCCTCCCAAGTGTCTTGAGTGGCGTCGTCGTCTTGCCAACGGATGAGAGCTTTCTCCCGCACCTTGTGTGCGTCCTTGTGCCAGCGTCGATCCAGAATCTTCAGTGGAGTGTGGAGAATGTCCGTCGAAGAAGGAAGCCGGGACGTTGCACTGGTACCCGGCAGAAGGGCGTGGCGAAGCTGCGAAACATGAAACAATGGAAATATAGCAGAGTCACCTGGGAGCTGGAGTTCGTATGTGACGTCATTGATGCGACGGATCACGGGAAAGGGCCCGAAGAATTTGAAGCTGAGCTTGTGGTTGGAGCGGCGAGCCACCGATGTTTGAATATATGGTTGCAGCTTCAGAAATGCCTGATCCCCAACTTGAAATTCCCGCCAGGACCTGTGTTTATCTGCTTGATCCTTCATGATCTGTTTAGCACGTACCAAGTGTTGCCGAAGCAGGTCCTGCATCAGCTGTCGTTGCTCGAGCCATTGGTCAATTTCAGGGATGGGAGTGGCGTGGTTGGGTGTGATACCCAGCTATCTAGGTTCTTGGCCATACACAACCAGAAATGGAGACTTGCCCAAGGTGGAGTGGAAGGTTGTATTATACCAGAATTCCGCTAGAGCTAACCACCGCAGCCACGACTTGGGAGCACTCTGAACAAAACAACGCAAGTAGGTTTCCAAGCATTGGTTTACCCTTTCTGTCTGTCCATCCGTTTGAGGATGGTGTGATGAACTCATCTTCAAATCAACCCCTTGTAGCCTGAACATTGCTTGCCACACTTTGCTGGTGAATATGGCATCCCTGTCCGAAACAAGAGCTTGCGGCATGCCATGCAGTTTGAATATCTGATCGATGTACAGTTGAGCAATCTGAATGGCAGTGTATGGATGTGTGACGGGAAGGAAATGGGCATATTTGGAGAATGTGTCCACAACAACTAAGATGCAATTAGCCCTGCCTGATGTTGGTAATCCTTCCACAAAGTCCAAGGAGACCATGTCCCAACACCTTTCAGCCACGGGTAAAGGATGAAGAAGACCTGGATAAGGGGAGCGGTCTGGCTTGGCTTGTTGACATACCTGGCAGGTGCGAACATGTTGTTTGATGTGGTCTTTCATGCCTGGCCATGCAAAAAGGCGCTTGATCTTGTTGTATGTCGCCGGAAAGCCTGAATGACCCCCAATAGCGCTGTCATGCAGAGCGTGCATGATTTGAGTCTGCATTTTAGTGTTGTTACCCAGCCAAAATCTGCCACGGAATCGTAGAATACCTTGCTGGTAGGTGAATTTTCCCCCGTCAATTGGCGCGAGCGCGAGCTGTGTAATTAGTTGTTGCGCCTTCGGACCATGTGTGTAACCCTGTGCCAGTTCCTGGAGCCACGCAGGTTGGCAGGCAGTGACAGAGTGCGCTTGGTGACTTGCTGAAAGAGGGCGGCGCGAAAGGGCATCTGCGGCGCCGTTTTCCGAGCCCTTACGATAGCAGATGCGGTACTGGAGTCCCAACAGTTTTGTGAATGCTTTTTGTTGCCATGGGGTATGCAAACGTTGTTCCTCGAGATGTACCAGGCTCTTTTGATCTGTCTTGATGATGAATTCTGAGAACTGTAAATACGATCGCCATTGATCAACCGCCAAAACCATGGCTAAGTACTCTTTTTCATATGTGGACAGTCCTTTGGTGCGCGGGCCGAGAGCCTTGCTCAAATAGGCAATGGGGTGGCCGTCTTGCTGCAAAACGACACCCACGCCATACTCGCAAGCGTCTGTTTTGACTACAAACGGTTTGGTGAAATCCGGAAGTGCCAAAGCGGGAGCGGCCACCAGTGCTGTTTTCAGAGCATTGAAGGAATCTTCTGAAGCTGCTGTCCACTGAAACGGTCTGTTCTTCTTCAGTAAATCCGTGACGACGCCGCGGCCGACGGGCCCGTGGATGTCGCGGGGCGCGTCGGTGTTGTTGAGCGTCGAGGCGCCCGATCCACTTGCTGCAACAGCCGCCGGAGAAGGCGGCGCGCCTTGGAGAGCCGTCACCGCGTCCTGAAGCTTGGAGAAACGCGCTTCCAGGTCGGGTTTCCAGGCGGCGAGCTCCTCCATCTGCGCCGATTGGGCGCCGATTTGGGCCTTGATCTCGCGGATGTCGGTGCGTGTGTCGTCGCTGGCCCTCGTCAGGGTCTCTTGGAGTTTGTCGAGGTAGGACTTGAGGGCCGGATCCATGGTGGCGATGAACTGGATGCGATCGGATGCTTGTTTGCGAGTCTCCAGCGCGATGGAAGGGGGGTGGATGGCGACTGATACCACGTGATATGAACCCAGTACTAGCTCTCTTGATTATAGAGGAAAAGAGTAGCAATTCGGTTACAGGAAAGGATCTTTCTTGAGGTAGGAGATGATCTGATACAACTCACTCACACGCCGCCGCCGTTCGTGATCCCAGCCAGGATAATTTCACCTACTACAGATTAGGGATAAATAGACAACCCTCGTGTGCTAACGGGCTCGAACATAAAGGAGACCCACTGCGGCCCAGAGAACTTGTGGTTGGGCCTCTTCTCTCTCTTGGGTCGGTTGTGCTGAGTGCCCTCCCTCCCTTGGCCTGCGCCTTGAGCTTGCGGTGTCGTCAGGTTGCTGACAATCATCCACGAACCAATCTCCGTGATCGATCTCATCTGAAGCCCAAACACTTGAGGATTACCTGCACCCGGTGGACGGAAGATAGAGAGCAACTCATCATCATCCCAGGAAACCCTAAAACTTTGGCGATTGCCTTCCGGTCGCCAATGAGGTTGCCTCCCAGTCGTCTTAGGGTTTTGCCTGTGGTGGACCCACGAATACCCGTTTAGGTATGTGTCGGACGCTGCACCTACTGCAGTACAAAACTGGTACTGTACGTAGTAGTTAGATCGAGTGGTGCGCAGTTACCTCAAGACAATGAGATAATGAGACAATTGGACCCACTTGAACTTAGCAGAGCTTACCTCCTGCCCTGCACGAGCCAAACAGAGCAGAGCATCCACACAGTCTTCGCAACAAGTGAAAACCACTCTCTCGACGGCAATGCTGACCTCCGGCGACGGTTCCAACCCTCTGCCTCACGTCGTGCTCCTTCCGAGCGCCGGGATGGGCCACCTTGTCCCGTTCAGCCGCCTCGCGGTGTCTTTCTCCTCCGGCCACGGCTGCGGCGTCTCGATGGTGACCGTGCTCCCCACCGTGTCGTCCGCGGAGTCCACGCTCTTTGAGGCTCTGTTCGGCGCGTGCCCGGCCGTCCGCCGCCTCGACTTCCAACTCGCAAAGTTCGACGCGTCCGAGTTCCCCGGCGCCGACCCGTTCTTCCTCCGCTACGAGGTGATGCGCCGCTCCGCGCCTCTCCTCGGCCCGCTCCTCGCCGGCGCCGGCGCGTCGGCGCTGGTGACGGACATCATGCTGGCCTCCGTCGTCATCCCCGTCGCCAAGGAGCTCCGCCTCCCCTGCTACGTCATGTTCACCTCGTCCGCCATGATGCTTTCGCTCTGCGTCCACTTCCCCGTCTTCCTCGATGCAAATGCTGGCGGTCCCATCGGCGACGTCGACATCCCCGGCGTATACCGCATCCCCAAGGCTTCCATCCCGCAGGCGCTGCACGACCCCAACCACCTCTTCACCCGCCATTTCGTCGCCAACGGCCGCGATCTCGCGAAAGCCGACGGCCTCCTGCTCAATTCCTTCGACGCATTCGAGCCGGAAGCCATAGCTGCAATCCACGATGGCTCCGTCGCTGCCGGGTTCCCACCGGTTTTCTCGGTCGGGCCACTTGCTCCGGTGAGCTTTTCTGCAGGTCAACCGGCGAAAAATGAAGCCGATTACGTGCGGTGGCTCGAGGCGCAGCCGGCGAGGTCGGTGGTATACGTCAGCTTCGGCAGCCGGAAGGCCATGTCCAAGGACCAGCTCAGGGAGCTTGCCGTCGGGCTCGAGGCAAGCGGCCACCGGTTCCTGTGGGTGGTGAAGGGCACCGTCGTCGACAGAGACGACGACGCCGAGCTCAGCGAGCTGCTCGGCGAAGGTTTCTTGGAACGGGTGCGGGGGCGGGGCATGGTGACCAAGGGTTGGGTGGAGCAAGAAGAGGTGTTGAAGCAAGAATCCGTCGCTCTGTTCATCAGCCACTGCGGCTGGAACTCGGTCACGGAGGCGGCGGCGAACGGATTGCCGGTTTTGGCATGGCCGCTGGCGGGGGACCAGCGGATCAACGCCGGCGTGGTGGCGCGCAGCGGGCTCGGCGTCTGGGAGGAGCGGTGGAGCTGGGACGGGGAGGAGGTGGTGGTGAGCGGGGCGGATATCGCGAAGAAGGTGAAGGCGGTAATGGCGGACGAGACGGTGAGGAATAAGGCAGTAAACGTCCAGGATGCGGCGGCGAAGGCAGTTGCTGACGGCGGCACGAGCTACCGGAGCTTGGCCCAGTTCGTACAACGTTGCCGGGATCTGAGCATCAGCAAGTAATACGACATGGCTACATTAATAAAATTCGAAATTGCTTACGACGATAACTAGAACACCCTTCGTATTGCACCAAAAAGATCTTGTTGAGCATTATTTGGCAACATCTAAGCAAGTTTTAGTTGTTCTATGAAATATTTTGATACATTTGAACCATTTGGCATGTTTAACTTTAAATAATTCGGTTTGTAAACTTTCTACTCCCTTCGATCCAAATTAATTAACACACACTTAGATCAGTTTATATTAAAGTTATACTCCCTCCGATCCATATTAATGGACTTAAGTTTGTCTAGATACATATGCATCTAGTCTAAATACTTAATTAGATACATACGAATCTAGATAAACTTGAGTCCAATAATATAGATCGGAGGTAATACTAAATTTGAGTCAATTAATATGGATCATAGGAAGTACTAAAACTGCAAAGTTAAAAATAACTAAAAATTACTTCACTAAGTTTAAGAAATCGGCTAGATCCGATTAAAACATAATTAAATCTTTTACTCCAGTAAATTTTAAGAAATCAATCAGAAATGCTCTAATAGGGTGAATTTTTGCTAAGATAGAACTGATGAAAAATCTATTTTCCATGTAGTAAAAGACAGTCAGCACAGTCTGACCGTGGAGGAGAGTTGGTGTTCGATTTTGCAGCTACGCAGCCACCTTCTTGGAAGCCACTCCACTATTTTCTTCTCTCCTTTAAACGAGAAGTCGCTCCACTAACATGGAAGACAATCGGACCAAAGTGTAGCGTCTCCACTGACTTGTGTCTTGTCCACAAAGGCACAACTCACCGATATCACTGAAACCAAGTGTTCGACCATGGCCTCCAGCTCCAGCGACGACGGCGCAGGAGCCGCCGCGCCGCGCCCGCACATCGTGCTCCTCCCGAGCGCCGGCATGGGCCACCTGGCGCCCTTCAGCCGCCTAGCCGCCGCCCTCTCCTCCGCGCACGCCTGCGACGTCTCCCTCGTGACGGTCCTCCCCACCGTGTCGTCCGCGGAGTCCAGCCTCCTCGACGCGCTGTTCGCCGCGTTCCCGGCCGTCCGCCGGCTCGACCTCCGCCTGCCGCCGCTCGACGCGCCCGAGTTCTCCGGCGCCGACCCGTTCTACGTGCACTACGAGGCCACCCGCCGCTCCGTGCCCGTCCTCCTGCCCCCGCTCCTCGCCGCCGCCGAGGCGTCCGCGCTCGTCGCCGACATCTCCGTGGCCTCCGTGGTGATCCCCGTGGCCAGCGAGCTCCGCCTCCCGTGCTACGTCTTGTTCACCTCGTCCGCCACCATGTTCTCTTTGTACGCCTACTTTCCCACGTACCTGGACGCCGCCGGCGACGGCGACGCCGACGGCGACGGCGACGCCGACGTCCCCGGGGTGTACCGCATCCCGAAGTCTTCTTTCCCGCAGGCTCTGCACGACCGTAACAACCTCTTCACGCAGCAGTTCGTCGCCAACGGCCGGAGCCTCTCGAAAGCAGACGGCATCCTCGTCAACACGTTCGACGCCTTGGAGCCCGAGGCCGTGACTGCGCTGCGGCAAGGCTCGGTTGTACCAGGGTTCCCGCCGATTTATACCGTCGGGACGCTCAGCCCGGTGAGCTTCCCGGGGAGAGCATCCTCGAACTACTCGGCATGGCTCGACGCGCAGCCGGAGCGGTCGGTTGTGTACGTAAGCTTCGGCAGCCGGAAGGCTTTAGCAAAGGACCAGCTCAGCGAGCTCGCCGACGGTCTAGAAGCGAGCGGATGCCGGTTCTTGTGGGTGGTAAAGGGCGCCGTCGTGGACAAAGACGACGGCGCCGAGCTCAGCGAGCTGCTCGGCGAAGGCTTCCTGCGGCGGGTGGGCGGCCGCGCCCTGGTGACCAAGGCGTGGGTGGAGCAAGGGGAGGTCCTGAAGCACCCGGCCATCGGAATGTTCATCAGCCACTGCGGGTGGAACTCGCTGACTGAGGCGTTCGGAAGCGGCGTGCCGGTGCTGGCGTGGCCGAGGTTCGCCGACCAGCGGGTGAACGCCGGCGTGGTGGCGCGCCGTGGGGCCGGCGTCTGGGCCGAGCGGTGGAGCTGGGAAGGGGAGGAGGGGGTGGTCAAGGGGGAGGAGATCGCGGAGAAGGTGAAATCAGTGATGGCAGACGAGATGTTGAGGAGAAAATCGAAGATGGTCAGCGAGGCCGCGACTGAGGCCGTGGCTGGTGGCGGGACGAGCTACCGGAGCTTGGCCGAGCTTGTGCGGCGGTGCTGTGATGGTGCTGTGGCGGGACGAGCTAGTAACGCGCCGTCCGAGGCGTGAAGGAAAAGTCGATGGTTGGATAAAAACGAATTTCCAATCAAGTCGATTTGGGAGGCACGATAAGTCTACAATAATCTCCCAACCATGTTGATTGAGCTTCCGGGCCATCGGCTGATTGCAGACAATTCAATTCTAGGTCCGGGCCCATTTGCAGATGAACAATAAAAAATTATTAAAATAATGTGTTGGATCATATTCAAAGCAACTAATTAGAGGATATCCGCTCCAGAGGTCACTCGCGTGTGCTTCGAGCGCGTTAAGTGTCACGTTTCGACGCGTTTTGGTGTTTCTTTTGGTCCCTCCGCGGTCGACATATGGCACGTTGTGAACGCACAACTCGCAGCCACAACACAGACGCGATTCAACCACAATTTTCGGCACGGACACAGTCCTGCCACAACCCAGTTTTTCAGTTACACCTACAGTTTTTTCAGCCACAACCCAGTTTTTCAGCACAACCACAGTTTTTTCAGCCACAACTTCTGTCACAACACAGTTTTCCAGTCACAACCACAGTTTTTTCATCCATAATCAGAGTTTTTTCCGTCACAGCCACAGTTTTTTCAGCCACAACCACAGTTTTCAGCCACAATCCTGCCACAGTCCAAGCCATAGGTCCGTGCGCAACCACAGAAGAGTCCGCGCGTAGCCACATTTGTTGTTTCGCACGGGACACAGTAAAAACACGACACGTGGCAGATTCAAAGCGTGTCAAAAATTGTCTCTAACGGGACCGCGGGAGGGTACCCGCTAATTAGTAATTGATCTCCTTAGCATTGTCTCTGTGCGGCGGCTATCACAGCTGGCCCTTGCATACATGCAAGTTAAAAAGTCTGTTACCTCCCGAATGCATGTCCAGACAACGATACATCCGTTTTGGATTTTTTGCCTACTATAAAAAATACTAGCTTCTGTAGATTTAAATTTTCAAAAAGTTTATCTCCCAAACTGATAAGTCAATTGATGATCTATTTTTACCATTAGCTTCCTCGCGATGAGATATTCGAAACTAAATCCCATGTCAATATCATTTGAATTTTTTTTCATCAGTACTTGCTACATTACTGTTCTACTTACCTGATAATTATTCATATAGTTGTTAGATTATATCAACTTGGTTGTTAAATTTTATTTTTCATCAGTACTTGCCACATTACTGTTCTACTTAGCTGATAATCATTCATATATAGTTGCCACATTATACCAATTTGGTTGTTAAAACTTTTGTTTTCATCAGTACTTGCCACATTACTGTTCTACTTACCTGATATTTATTCATATAGTTGTCAGACTATACCGACTTGGTTGTTAAAAATAATGTACATTAACATACATAAATTAAAACTTGTTTTGTGGTATTTGTATGTGTTTATTTTTAGAATCACCTAAAAAGCATCCATACTTGTCATGTTATTTATACCCAAAATATCATAATGACTTGTTTTGCTTGAACGATTGGTTGTCGGTTTACGTATGTTCGGTTGCCGTATTCTTTACATCTAATTGATATGATAAATTTTTTTTTTCACTTGTATCAGTTTGAGTTGCCATTTTAATTTATCTGGTTATATCTTAAGCTTAAGCATACGAAACTATTCTCTCGGGAACTATGTAGAAACATTTATGGCAATAGTTCACGGTAAAAATGGCAACTACGTGACCTAATCTGGCAAATGAGGGTGACAAAAAATTTTATCGAAACATATCAATATGGGATCTTGTTTCGAAGCCCTCGTGAAAACAAACCTGACGATGAAAACAGAATGCAAATCGGATTAATGGTTTGTAAGATAAATCATTGTGAAAATTTAAAAAAGTATTTAATGCAGATGATGTCAGCGTGAGGTGATAGTCTTTGCATGCAAAGAAGCCACCGAACCTTAGAACCTAAATGCGGTGGTGCATTGTATCTTTCACCAATAATGTTTAGAATTCTATTTTTTTTATAAAATATGTTTTACTGTGTGATGACCTTGTTAAATTTGATGATGTTTGGATATATGTGTGCCTCGTACAAAGAAAACCAAATTCGATCCGAACAAAGCATGGTCATTACATTTACTCATAAACATTTTTTTTACTGAGAGCAACTCAGATGTCCGAACATCATTAAATTCGACACGAACAACACGCACTCAAACATGTTTCATGCAAAAAAAACTTTTTTGAAGTTAAATTTTATTTTAGTCGAGAGAGCAAATAAGCTTCACAAGTCAAAACACTGCGTCCTGCTATAGCATGCTATTTAAATCTTTGATAGAATATCATATGGGGACTCTACTACAATTGCTTTAGCTTCATGTTGTTGTCTTAACTGAATATTTGTGGACCCACCATAGTGATTAAGTATGCTGGGGGAAGCGGCTCGGCCGATTTGTTGGTCCTTTCTGGTCATCATTGTTTCGTAAAAAAAACATCCATCGATCCAAAATAACAAAAGCATTTTCCAAACAAATATAGATTTCCATGATATAAAGAACAAATTTGCCAAAAACATATATGAAAGACAAAGTTGCCATGGTCAATGGAAAAAACCTATTATAAAAATAGTGATTTTTTTGACATGTAATAAAATTGATATCCTTCCATGAAAAATCATGTTGTAAGAGGAATTTGTTTTGCCATGGTCCATAAAATATATTTTCTGTGACCCATAAACTACATTTTCCATGATGAATATACTACATTTTCCATGGTCCACAAAATACAATTGCCATCTAAATAAAACTGATATCCAAAAAAATATAAACATGCCTTGATCCATAAGCTAGATATGCCATGACACATGGAAAAATATTGCCATGGTTCCATAGAAAAATCATGTTGCAAAAAATATTTGTAGCCATGGTCCATAAACTACATTTGCCTTGGTGAATATATTACATTTGTCATTATCTATAATAAACAATTTCCATGGAAGGATACAAACAATTTTTTTGCCATATTGGAAAGATTAGAGATTTGCCATGGTTCATATAGGTAAAAAATATCATCAACCATAAACTAAATATTCCATGCTCACAATAAATTTCGATATAAAAAAGGTAAGGATTCCATGATCCATAAACCAGATATGCCATGAGACATGTAATAAAACTACCATGGTTCCATTACAAAATGATTTTTGCAAAGAAGATTGTTTTTCCCATGGTCCATAAAGTACATTTGCCATGATCCAAAAAAAAATCAATTGCCATGGAAACAAAAAAAATGTTTTTATGCCATATTGGAAAGATTAGAGATTTTTCGTGATTCATATAGATAAAAAATGCCATCATCCATAAACTAAATATGTCATGCCACATATACTAAGCTTTCCATGGACCCGTAGAAAATGGAAAAATTGTCATGGGGATAAAAAAATCTGGTTGCAATCATAAGAAATAAACTGCCATGGCAAAAAATGATGAGAAATGGAAAATTGCAAGGATCCATAACCTATAATTGCCATGGTCCCACAAAACGTAATTATTTTGCCATGTTTTAAAAGAAAGAAATTTTCCATGATCCATAACCTACAAATTGCCATGCCTCATGAACTTTAATTTCTATGGTCCCATAAAAGCAATTTTTTCCATGTTGCACAAGCAAAGAAAATTACCATGATCCATAACCTACAAATGCCTTGCTTCAATAACTTTAATTATCATGGTCCCATAAAAGTAATTTTTTACCATGTTACAAAAGAAAGAAAAGTTCCCTAATTCATAAACTGCAATTGCCATGGTTGAGTTGATATTTCAACATTTGCTTAAATTCCATGGTTGTCATGGAAAAATATATATTAAATTTGACGTGGCAAAGAAATTTGAGTTGCCATGGCAAAAAACCTAAATTTTGAATTTTGGTGGAAAAACATAATTTGAATTACCATGAAAAATATACATTTGGGTTGTGGCATGAACTACAATTCCATAAAATTTTCCATGAAAATATTGTCAAATTAGCAACACATCAACTACAAAGTTTCTACACAAATAATTTCTACAATTTTCAATGAAAATTTGACCAATTACCATCACAACAACAAGAAATTTTCTGCGCAATAATTGAACAACATGAATGGTCGATAAAATGAATATCACAAAAATTCACTATAATTAGGAGGGCTACAGAAAACTGAACATGTTCAGTACATACAGAACTTCGTATGATGTGGGGCGATTGTGCAGTCGCGTGGATGTACGAGGAGGGAAGGTGGCGTAGGCGGTCCTGGACCAAGCGTGTCCTCTGTGATGGGAGGCCATCTCCACGTGCACCACCACCGACAGGGATACCGCAGAACGACATCTATGGGTTGGCCTGCGCCAAGACCACGATGGCCAACGGTGATCCCGCGGTGGTGGTCGGTAGAGTCGTATTGGAGCTTGATGAAGAAGATGCCTGCCGGTTGAGCACGTTGAGCTTCTTATCCGATGCAGTGTCCGTCAAGGGGTGAGGGGGGATCGCCGTTGGAGAAATGTCGATAGGTTGGCGCATAGTAACTACGGGAGGGGCTGACCCCGGGAATATCCTTGAGTGCGACGATAAAAGTAGGCGGTGAGGGAAGGGGGATCCGGTGAGGTGGGGCGGAGGAGGAGGAAGAGACGAGAAGATAGTGAGACCGAGAGGATAAGGGCAACTCCAACGCACCGACATCTTTGTTCCACGCGCGCCCACTTTTGCGTCAAATGCCCAAAAATAGGACCAATGTGCCGGCACGACTGTATTTATTAACGTCCGTACGTCCGCTCGGTGTCTCTGTGAGCGCAAACTCGGTGGGCGGACACGTTAAACGTCCGTTCGGCGTCCCACAATGCCTCTTCGCATTCGCGTCGGGACCGCTAGGCACTATGGCGTCTTTTTAGAAGACGACCGCACGGGCGCCAGTCGCTATCCACTCGCCCACTAGCGCCCACTCTACCAACTGTCTCTCCTGGGGCGACCAGAGAACGCCCAGAGTGTGACGCACCTCGCCGACCAAAGCGCCGGAGGCATGTCAAAATGGTTCGACAGTGGGAAGAACGACGCCGAGCCATTTGGATTCGGCCACCGCCGCCTCGTCCCCTCCCCGCCCCCTTCATGGTCCCCGTTGCCAACTACAAGAGAGGATGCATCACACAACCGCATCTACGTGTCGGCGCGTCAGTGCCTGCACTACTGGAATTAACGGTGTCTGCTCCTGTTATCGAACGTGCACCTCCCCAACAGCTGGCGGCTGAGCCGTGATCGCGTCCCCGTGACGCCATGAGAGGGTGGCATGGGTGTCGTGGTCATACCAAAGGTATACCCTCAAGAACTAGGAATCAAGGGGTATCCTTAGTTACATGATATCCCAAGAAAACCCAAGAAATTGAAAAGAAGTCACCAAAACATAAAGAATCTGAAAAAGACACAGGGACATATGTTACTACGTCTCCGAGTAATCAGTTACTCGGAAGAACGAGGTGATCTCCGAGTAGTCAGTTACTCAGAAGAGGCAACCGTCTCCGAGTAATTTTTTACTCGGAAAGCAGATAAGCTCCGAGTAATCTGCTACTCGGAAGAAGGAACCGGCAAGCCATTCACTACTCGGAAGAAGGAAGAGCAACGGGCGTGGAGCATTGAAGCCAGAGACGTTTTCCCTTCTTAATTAGCAGTAATGAGCATACCGTTTCCTCTAATTAGTATAGACATTCACTCCTGTAATTATGGCCCATTTACTGGGGCGTTGAAGGGGCAGAGGCGCACTCTATATAAGCCTCCCCCCTCGCCCTAGGAAGGGTTACACGCACTTCATTTCCTCAAACACTGAGAAAGAACAGCCCCAGTCATCCTGGGACATGACTAAGGTTTTTATCTTTAAGGAGAGGCCTAACCTGTATAACCCCTTTGCGTCAACCTCTCTGCGTATAGATTCATATAGCTCCAAACATCAGCCCTATATCTATTGTCAGGATTATATCCACGACAGTTGGCGCCCACAGTGGGGCTGAGTTGATCAGCAATCGCAGAGATGGTTTCCTCTTCGTCTTCCTCGTCGATCCGCGACTCCGAGCTCGTCCACTGCGAGATGTATTTCTTCGGATCGTTGGCCTTTGTGGCCGATGATTCTGCTTGGTTGGCAGATGCGCCACTCCAAGCACAACTGTTGCCCGTAAGGGGTAGCGTCCATTTTCGAGTTGATGAGTCGGGGGCTTTACGTCTCCAATTTCCCTCTCAGCAAAAGGAATCTGCTCCTCTATCTGTCTACCGCAAGAAGAAGCGTTCGGGTCGCCCACGCGCTCCTCATCAGAACAAGCAAGTTAGGGTGCAGCAAGTGGCGGTCATCGACTCGGTGGAGTCGGCCCAACGAGACCTTGATGAACTGATAGCAAGAGAAGGCCCAGCGGCGTCCATCTTGCATCTTTTCAACTCGGTCGAAGATGAAGGCATGAAGATATCTAACCCAGAGCTTGATGAGGAGCAGGAAGAGAGCAATGGCGTCCCAATCACAGTTGCGGAAGTTTGCATGGAAGAAACACCACTGCCTTAACCGTCGCTAGTCCGAGTTGATCCAGCTCAGAATGATGGTCGTGAACCAGTTCGGCGTACATCTGCTTTCCGGAGGTTGGAACTCGAAGGGCCTAGCCGGTAGCCCCGACCCCTTACTCGGGAAGAGCAAGAAGAGGCAGAGGCAACAGAACGACTACTGCACACTCCCATTGACACGGCCACCCCGGAAGGACGATGCCTAGAAGCAGCGAGATTAACCAACCTTGCTGAGTGACAACGCCTAACCGAGTTGGAAAATACCTTAGAGCGTCAGGCCCGAGAGGTTGCTCGTCTCAAGCAAAGAAGAACCAGTCGACAGTTGCGAGGGCAGGGAAGATAACCTTTCCGAGCCATGGAAACTCCAGTAGAAAACCTCATAGCGGCAACTCGGATTGCAAACTCTTTGCAACCTAGTGGGTCAGCAGCAGAGGGAATTCAACACTTGGCATTTCTACTGCAGACAGCGGTAGAGCAAAACGCTGTGGTTAGTCAATTACTGAAGTGCGTTCATTCCCAAGTTCTTCCCGCTGGAACATCACAATTAGTGCACACACCCTATGGCGACACTCCCAGGAACAGGAACACATCACCTCGACACATAAATGATCCCCGAGAAGGATATCGTCATGACCAATACCGGCGCATAGAGCTCGGGGGCAGGATAATTATGAAGATCACAGATCTGAACAGGGTGCTCCACGAAGAGAGGAGTTCCATCATCGCCGAATTGGTCATCAGGGTGGCCGATACATTGATGTCGATGATGATGCTGATACATCCCAAACGTATCTATAATTTCTGCTTGCTCCATGCATGTTTTGTGTGATATTTCTATGATCAAGATACACTTTCATACACTTTTGATCATATTTGGACTAACTTATTAACTCAGTGAACCACAGTGCCATTTCCTGTTTTCTGCTGTTTTCCTATTTCAGGTTTCCCCCATATTAAAAGTGCTCCAAAAATGCAGGAAAAAATCAGATAAAAAATCAGCGTACCGGAACCTTCGGGAAACAGCTGGGTGGGGCTAGAGGGCCACCACCAGGGGCCTAGGCGCCCTGGTGGCGTGCCCTAGGGGCTGGCCGCGCCAGGGGGGCGCCTAGACACCTGGTGGCCCCCCCTGGTTGCTCCCCTCCTATTTATTCTCTGTGACGGATTCTTCCGAAGACAGAACCCTTTTTCGTGATCTCGCCTCTGTTCCACTGCCGCCGCGCTTCCAAGGTCGGGAGCGCCAGCAGACCTCTTCCCGGCACCCTGCCGGAGGGAGGATTGACCTCCGGGAGCCTCTCCTCTGCCATGGACGCTTCCCGGATGATCCGTGAGTAGTCTACCTTGGACCATGGGTCCATGATCAGTAGCTATGTGATGGTCTCCTCCCCTCTTTGTTCTTCATGGATTAGACCTCGTGATCTTCCCTACATGATCGAGGCACTTATGTAATTCTTCTGCTGTTGCTATGCTGAGTTTGATGGGATCTAGAGACCCCCACACTAGTACACTCAATCTTGCCTTCAAGGAGCATATCACAAATGCTCTCATCAAAGCTAGGGAGGAGAAGCTTAGGATAGAAGCCTCCATACCTAGGAAGCTAGATGATGGTTGGGACATGATACGTATCAAACGTATCTACTTTTCCAAACACTTTTGCTATTGTTTTGCCCTCATTCTTGCATGATTTGGACGAAACTAACCCGGACTAACGCTGTTTTCAGCAGAGCTGCCTGTATGGTTTTATTGTGCGCAGGAAAATGGATTTTGGGACGTCCCAGAAAATTCCCAGAAAAATACCAGAAAATCCACGCACCCGAAGGAGCCAGATGCCAGAAGTGGGACCAGAGGGGAACCCAGGGGGCCGCGCCCTCTGGTCGCCTGGGGGCCTCCTCCCTCTTCTGGTGCCCTACCGATGCTCCTATTTATTCCCGTGACGCGAAAACCCCAGAACAGAAGTTGTTTTCCTAGTTCTCGTCGCAGAGCCGCCACCACCCTCTGTTCTTCTCCGGGAGGGCTAATCTGGAGGCTGTTTTGGCCTCCGAAGAGGGGAGATCATCGCCATTGTTATCACCATCACCACTCCATCCTCCCTCCATAACTTCTCCATCCATGTGTGAGTAATTCCCTGCTGTAGGCAAAGGGGATGGTAGGGATTGGATGAGTTAGATCATGTAATAGTTTATCAGATTGTTGGGGGCATGTTGCCTATCATCTAGTTTGGTGTTTATCATCTTTGCTTCAACTTGTTGCTCTTAATGCTTGTCACTTTGGGCCCGAGTGCCATGATTTCAGATCTGAATCCTATGTGTTTTCATGAATATATTTGTGTTCTTGATCCTATCTATGAGTTGTTTGCACTTGTTATAGTCCGGAACCGGCGATCCCAAAGGTGAAAGCTTGGGACACCAAAGGGGATGGACTATAATTTGAGGATTCCATGTATCCATTGATTGTTAATGCTTGTTCCGCTGCTCTTTGACAGGAGCACCTTAATCTCCATAAGTTCCTTTTGGCCCCGTTCGTAGCGGGATGGTAGGACAAAAGATGTTGTGCAAGTTCTTATTGCAAGCACGTACAACTACCTGTGGGATACATGCCTGATGTTTGATTTATGCCTAGATGATCTTTGCTTTTCTGTGTTCCTTGCCCCAAGTGGATTACATGATGTGTCTTATCCATGCAGCACCCAACCATCCATCTCCCTAGCCTACAGTGCTTTTAATTCTGCTGGTTACTAGTTATTTACTTTCGCTGTTTTACTATTACCATTACTATCATCACTCCCATATCGCAGTTACTATTAATATCTTGTTGCAAGTAAGTGTATCTCAGGTGCGGTGGAACTGACAACTCCACTGTTAAAGCTTGTGGATATTCTTTGGCTCCCCTTGAGTCGAATCTATAAATTGGGTTATTCTTACCCGCGAAGACTATCTCGATCCCCTGCAGTTGTGGGTTATCAAGCCTGTTTTCTGGCGCCGTTGCCGGGGAGCATAGCTTTATTCACAAGTCTACTTGAAGTATTTTACCTGCTGCAATTTATCCGGTATGGGTAAGAAAGAAGACCCCAAGGTCCCGATCTTACCATCCCGTACGAGAAAAGGTATTGTTCTGAACACTAGTGCTACACTTGATTCACCTTCAGTTATGAGTAAGTTTGCTTCACCTCCACCACATGATGCCTCTACTGAATCTTTCACTATGTCCGATACTTTTGATGATGCTTCTACTACTCTTGATGATATTGGTTCATTTAGTCACGCTCTTGAGAAACAGATTGCTGTTGCTGCCAAGAAATCTGGGATTGAAATTCCCGATACTTGCTATCCTTTTGATGGGACTTACACTTATCCCGATTTGAGTAATATCAAGGAGACACTCCTTGATGATGATTATATTATACTTGATGATGATTTATGCAGGGAGCTAACAGAGTTTGATGACTCTGACCCTGACGCTATTAAGAAGCTTCTCGAAAAACATTATCTGAGAACAAGACCATACCTGATCCTACTTTTGCTATGTCTCCTATATGCATCAATGATCCTGATTATAATTTCTCTGTTGATCTTTCACTTATATCTATGGTTGAATCTGACTCCTTTTATGACAGAGAAAATGATGATGCTATTGCACACGTGACCAAACTCACTGAGTTAGGTGGCTTGTTTACTACAGATGAGAAGATATGAAACTTCTATGTTACTAAGATTTTTACTTTTTCTTTAAAGGAAGGTGCTAAAGCATGGTACGATGCACTACCATGTGGTTCTATTAGGAGTCCTCAAGACTTAGCTCGCTCTTTTGTTGATAAGTATTTTCCTGCTCATATGCAACATGCTGCTTTACGAAAAATTTATAACTTTACACAGTTGCAGGATGGGAACCTCCCTAAAGCTTGGGGGAGGTATTGCAGTCTGATCCAGGCTAGACCGGGCCATGGAGTCCCTAAGAATGAATTAATTGATATATTTTATGCTGGTCTAACTGATGAATCTAGATCCTACTTGGACAGTTGTGCTGGTTGTGTTTTCAGGAAAAGAACACCGGACGATGCAGAAGAATTGATGGGCAAGATTGCCAAGAACCACGAAGATTGGTCCGTCCCTGAACCACTTCCACCACCAAAGAAAAGGGGCATGCTTGTCTTAAGCCCAGAAGACATGCAAGAAGCAAAGAAGTCTATTAAAGAGAAGGGTATTAAAACTAAAGACGTGAAGAATCTACCCCCTATTGAGAAGTTGTGTGAGCCTACCACTCACCCTCCTATGGTAGAGGTACACTCTCTTTTAGATTTCAATGCAAGTGACATTCCTCATGGTAAGCCTCCTGATCAATGTTTAGATGAGCTTGATAATTTTATTATGAAGAAGAATCACTTTAATGAAAGGATACAAAGTCAGTTGCATGATAATTCCCTTGCTATCAAAAGTTTGCTTGATGTTCTAGGAAGAACACTTAATGATGTTAAATGTCTTGTGAAACATTTTCATATGGTTCAAACTCAGCTTGATCAAATTTCTAATGTGCAAAAAGATTTGCTTGCTAATAATGCCAAACAGGATATACAGGCCTTCAGGATTAAAACCCGAGGGGGAACTAGCACTCAAGATCCTCTCTACCCGGAGGGGCATCCTAAGAGGATCGAGCAAGATTCTCAAATACAGGAGGAAGAAATTGTTAGCTCTCCGAAGAAAAAGAAGAAGAAGCACAAAGAAGCTGACAATTAAAATGATCCAAATAGTATATCTACCTCCGATGCTGAGACTGAAGACGGTGCTGAGCCTGAAAAGGATAGTGAAAAGAATGATCCACCCGAAGTTCAAGAAGAAGAAGCACCCGACAAACGCAAGAAATACACTAGAGAAGATTTTATCGCAAGAAGACATGGAAAGGAACGAGAACCATGGGTACAGAAACCCATGCCCTTTCCAGGTAAGTCTCTCAAAACTAAAGAAGAAGAGCATTACAATAAGTTTTGTGAGTGGATGAAACCTCTTTTTCTTCAAATTCCTTTGATGCTATTAAGTTACCTCCTTATTCGAGATATATGAAAGATATTGTTACTAATAAAAGAAAAGTTCCTAATGAAGCAATATCAACTATGCTTGCTAACTACTCTTTTAGTGGCAAGATTCCTGAGAAGCTTGGTGATCCAGGTATACCCACCATTCCTTGTTCCATAAAGAATAATTATGTTAAGACCGCTTTATGTGATCTTGGAGCAGGAGTGAGTGTTATGCCCTTTTCTCTTTACAAGAGATTATGTTTAGAAAAACTAATCCCTACAGATATCTCTCTTCAGATGGCTGACAAGTCGACAGCTGTTCCCATAGGTATTTGTGAGGATGTTCCCGTTGAAGTTGCTAATTGTTTAATCCTCACTGATTTTGTTGTGCTTGACATGCCCGAGGATGGGAGCATGTCTATTATTCTTGGTAGACCTTTTCTTAACACCGCAGGTGCTATTATTGATTGCAATAAAGGAAAGGTTACTTTCAATGTGAATGACAAAGAACACACAGTGTATTTTCCAAAGAAGATTGACAAGAGGCATGGCCTCAACTCTATAGAGAATATTGAGACCGTGAAGATTGGAGAATGGGATTGTCCCCTACATGTGCACCACAAATACAAAACCATCATGGTGGGGACAATGTCCATTAAAGTAAAGGTGCAATGATCACTTCATGAGAGGTGAGGCTTTTTGGTAAGACTTGATCAACCTTGCTAGTAAGCATGTTTTATATAGGCAAAAAGTGTAGCTTGTTATGTTTTCATTTGCCTTAGCTTTTATTCTCCTTGCTGTAACAAGTTTGTATGTTTTTGAAACTACACAACTCTAATCACTATTTCAAGTTTTCAGAAAGTTTCACAGCTTTTTGAATTTTGAAATTTTTTCAAGAGTGAAGTTGTCAGAAAAATTATATTAAAAATTTCCATGCCGGGAGTGACCCAGGGGCACCTGGGGCTGACCAGGGGGGGGCACCAGTGGCCCAGGAGGCCACCTAGCGCGGCCTGCCCCCTGGCCGCGCCCACAGGGCGCCTGGGGCCCACAGGGCAGCTAGCCAGGTAAGTCTTCTTCCTCCTCCCTTCTCTCTCTCCAAAAACACGAGTTCTGCACTTTGTTCTTGCGTTCTTGCTCCTCTCCGTCCAGAATTTCGATCTCTCTCTATGACCCATCATTTGAGCTGATATTTTGGGCAAATACTCCTTGGTATGTAACTCCTTCACCCCTCCAATTAGATTTTTTATTGGTGGCTTCATTTGTGAGTATTTAGTAACTCTTGGTGCTGTTCTTATGAGCTTGCATGCATGTGTAGAAATTTATTTTCCAAGTTTTGGTGCAAGTTTATGCCTTAGGTAAGTGACTAGAATAGCTTGCCTCAACTCACGTTGTTTAAATCCTTGTTTTTGTGAATTGTAAAAAAAATCAGAAATGAGTTTCTTTGGAAAAGCAAAGGGGTGGCTTGGGAAGAAGAAGCCCGAGCGCTCTGACCGAGTCACTAGAGATGCAGCTTTACCTCAGCAGTTAGGGTGAGATACAATGAAGATCATGTGCCCCTGGAGCTGTTGGAAGACACAAACCCAACATGCGCAATGATGTATCCGTGCGATGATTTTCTTACAGCTGCAGGAATTAAGGAGGAATTTTATGGACTTTGTGCCAATGCAGGTTTGACATGGCTAGCTTTATGCCGTGTGGTACAATACAAAAAGCTTACCTCCTGTTTTGTCAACAATTTTTGTTATAACCATGATGCTGGAACCGTCGAGTTCAAACTTTATAATGATCTCATAACCATGTCTTTGCCACAGTTTTGTGATATAATAGGTGTGACGAACGTTGGTCAGACAGCTAAGATGACCATGCAGCCTTCCGGGTTGAGGACCCTCTTCAACTCCCTTTGCTGCCAGGAGGAGACCGACATTCGACGCATGAAGATTTCTAGCATCTTGTTTCCACACCTCAGTTATTTTGCGTATTTTGTTGCTAGAGGGGTGTTGGCTCGTGACAACACGAGCAATGGTTCTGCACCACATTTCGCTATTTATGCGAACGCCCTCTCTGGTAAGAATGAGTATAATGTGGGTGCCTTGATTGCTCGGCGTCTTGTTACGAACAGTAACAAGGGCGATTTATATAGTGGCGTTTACGCCACACTTATCCTTGAGTCTCTTGAGCGCTGATGGCTTCTCGCCCCTTCGTTGGTTTCCCCAAGTGTAAGGTTGAGATGTAGTGCAGCAACAATTTTCCCTCGGTGAAGATACCAAGGTTTGTCTCCAGCAGGACTCCAGAGATGATAAGTAGGTGTCAGCGGCGCAACTGATGCGGAACTGCACACAGACACAGATAACTTTGTTCCCAACGAAGTTCAGAGAGGTTGTCAATCTCTCTGGTCCTATTGTTTACAAAGGATAAAATGCAAGGGATAATGATAGAAAATAAAAGCGGTAAAGTAAATGTAGCGTGGAAACAGTGATAAGGATATGGACCGGGTGATGTTTGCTAGTGATGTCTCTCTCCCAAAAGACGATAAAATTTCTATGCAAGGTAATTTTTTTACAGAAAGGCAATTGACAGGATTATGAACGCACCGCAATGCTAACTATGCTACAAAAGAAAGGAAGAGGTTCAACAGCACGGGCAGTACGCCAAACTAAGTAGACCGAAATCCATCTGCATGTACTACTAATCATCCACCTTGAGATATCTATCCAGAACATCTCGCTGGTATTAAGTTGCGAGCCCCACCCAAAGTGTAAAACCAAAGCAACAGACAACTGCATTAAAAAGAACTATGTGTAAAGTAAACAATCCTTGTAACCGTGGTTACAAGCACCGTTGTTTTCCCCCTTGTGGCAATAGCACATCCCCTAGACTCATGTTTCTGTCACTCAAGCGTGTCATCAGGGAGGCATGAACCCACAATCTAGCACAACGCTCCCTCTTGGAGTCACTACCTACTACTTGGCCAAAGCAATAAACAGCAACGGAGAACATGCAAGAATTACTTAGGAACAAAAATATAAAAGATAGAAACCAAATATATTACTCTATCACAATCTGAACATAATCTCATAATCCATCAGATCCGATCAAACTCAACATAGCAATAGCAGAAATATTACAAAGGTGCCTCGATCATGTAGGGCAGCTCACGAGGTCTAAACAATGAAGATCAAAGAGGGGAGGAACACATCACATAGCTACTGATCACGGACCCATGGTCCAAGAAAGACTACTCACAGGACATCCGAGGAGCATCCATGGTGGAGAGGAGACTCCCGGAGGTCAATCCTCCCTCCGGCAGGGTGCCGAGAAGGGGTCTTTTGGTGCTCCCGATCTTGGAAGCGCGGCGGCGGCGGAACAGAGGCGATTTCGCGGAATTGGGTTCTGCTTCTGGAGTTTTCCCGTGATGGGGGATAAATAGGCGAAAGGGGGCAGCCAGAGGTGGGCCCCAAGGGCCCCAGGCACCCCCCTGGCGCGGCCAGGGGTGGGGCCGCGCCGAGTGGCCGCCTGGCCCCCCCTTGGCCCCCTTTGGCCCCTCCCGGGCTCTTCTGGAAGCTTCCTGTACGCTGATTTTTTCTGTATTTTTCCCGGAATTTTTCTGGCATTTTTTATATGGGGGAAAACTGAAATAGAAAAACAGCAGAAAACAGGAACTGGCACTGGGGTGCACTGAGTTAATAGGTTAGTCCAAATATGATCAAAAGTTTATGAAAGTGTATCTAGATCATAGCAATATCACACATAACATGCATGGAGCAAGCAGAAATTATAGATACATTTTGGACGTATCAACATCCCCAAGCTTAATTCCTGCTCGTCCTCGAGTAGGTAAATGATAACAACATAATTTCTGTGGTGACATGCTAGCAACCATAAAAGAACTTTTAAAAGTAAAGCAATCAAGGTTAGAGATTCAAATCAAGTCATAACATGCAAGAGTCTATATTAGCATTGAAACAAGTAACAAAAGAACATTAGGTGCTAGAGCTCTCGCTGTCCGTGACTCGAATGTATCCAAATGGTGTTTGCGTGCAAGAAGGGGGATAGGGAATACGAGAAAAAGTATTTTTGTGTTGAGAACTCAATCTACTAAAGTGTCATACTTGGTCTTCTTTGGAATCTTATCTTGACTCGTCCCCAGACCACTAGCCAGGTACAAGTCAATTTGATCAACTTCTTTTCGATATTTCGAGCACTCATGCAATGGATGAGCGTAGGCACGAGAGTTGACACTTAGGATGGCAAAGAGAGAATATGGTGGAGAAGGAAGACAAAAAAGAATGAGAAAGGCTCACATCAATGAGGACAATCATAGGCAAGAGATGCCAAATGATAGATATGATGTGAGGAGTAGGGATTGCCATGCAGCGGATGCACATACGAGCTAAGAAGCTCTCCAATAGTTATATGCATAATGATCATCTCTATGGAGTATAAGGATATAGAGGGAGTACTAGTGTGGATCTCTCAAAAGGATAGTAGTGTTGCCCCTTTCTCTCTTTTTATTTCTTTTTCTCTTTTTCTATTTTTTTGTATTTTTTTGTGGCCTCAATGGATCTTTCTATTTAACTCTCATTTGTCCTCTTTGGGATCTTTTAATGTGTCCACTTTGGGATCTTTTCCTCACTTAAGGGAAACACTCTATTTTACAAGAAGGTAAAGGAGATCTTTCAGACTTTACAAGGTACTCAAAACATAAAGAAGATGTAACTATCATGAAGTATGCAATGTATGCTTCTGCCAGTGTAGCAGGAACATGTATGACATGAAGATCAAGTCATGAAGAGGTGGATGTTGCATGGCAATATAACTCGGAAAAGCTATGGAAATGCCTTGATGGGTAGGTATGATGGCTGTTTTGAGGAAAGATAAAGGGAGGCTTATGATGACAGAGCGTATCATGCCAAGGGTTTGGATTACCGGCGAAGGTGAATACCAACTCTCGGAGTGAGAAGAAGGCAATGCACGGCACATGAGAGGCTAGCAAAATATGGGAAGGTGGAAGTGTCAACTCTCAATACTTACATTAGTCCGAAGAACTCATGCACTTATTATCGGTAACTCTCAATCTAATAAGGAGGTTCACAAAGAGACAAGTACCCCGAGGAGGAGTGTATGGGGGTTTGGTTATCCTTGCGCATCCTCGACTCATGGTACGTGAGTGTTCTCTGATATTCGACTCCTCAGAAGAGTAGTGATCCATCTAGTAGCTAGAGTTCTCAACTAGTTTTGTAGGTTTTTGAAAATAAATACGGATTGCCCAAAATACGACACCTATCACTAATAGGCATGAGCTCTTGACACCAAAAGTCCAAACATTACTCATAACAATACCTCAAAACTATTGCAAGCTACTACTAAAATTAAATAGCAACCTCAAGTACCTACTTCTCAAAACAAGACACAACTCAGTGCAACAACCAACTCTCTTTAACAAGATAAACATGAAAACTAAAAAGAGTTCCAGCAACAAACTAAGAAAAATCCAAGGCTCTTGCTAAAGACAAACTAAGACTAAAACTAAACATGGCAGTAGCTATGAAAAGATAAAGAACACACAACTGGAAAAAGATAGGCATGAAGAATCCTATGATGTGTTTTAAATTTTGAAAGTGGAGCGTGTTTCTCTCCCACACAAAGTAAGAAAGGATCTAATTTTTTATGAACAACAAGCAAAGCTAAAGAAACTAAAAACAAAACCTAAGAGAGAGACGCTCCAAGCATAGCACATAACACATGAAGTGATAAAAATATAGTGAGACGAAGGAAGAACCGATGATTGTTGATGGAGAAGGGGATGCACGGGGGCATCACCAAGCTTAGACGCTTGAGTCTCCTTGAATATTTGTTGGGGATGCATGGGGGCATCCCCAAGCTTGAGCGCTTGACACTCCTGGATCTTCTTTCATCATCTTCCATCGCACACTTGAAAACTCCCTTCATACATAATTCATCATAAGCTGATTAGAGAGGTTAGTACCCTTAATAAATAATTTTTCTCCACTGGATATAAAGATATTATTGAAGAGCTACTGTTTCTCAAGAGTGCCAAAAAGTTTTTGCAAAGAAAAATCAAGCTTAAGGTTTGCAAAAGTTAGGAGAGACAAAACGTGGCAGAATCTGTGAAAAACAGAACAGAAGATAGTAAAGAATTTTTGAGGGGTACTTCTGCAACTCAAATAAAAAAACTCAGAACATACGGAAGTTTCGTAATTGTATATATAATACTGTGTAAAAAATTCAGATCAAAAAGATGAACTGGGATTTTTCTGGAATTTTTCTGGTCACGAGGACAGAATCTGTTTTCTGGACAGCATGTCACAACTTTTACTTCCGTTGCCGTAAGAGGCTATAACTTGGCACCAAGCTGAAAAATAAAGATACAATGATGTTGCTACAGTAGTAACAAACATAAAGACACAACAAAAGCAAAAATAAACACCTAAATTCGTTGCGGGCTGCCTCCCGAAAGCGCTTCTTTAAAGCCATTAGCTAGGCATGAAGATTATGAAAGATGCTCACAAGAGAATAAGAATTGAAGCAAAAGAGAGCATCAAGAAGAAAATGTGAAACAAATTTAAGCCTAACCCACTTCCTATGCATAGGCATCTTGTAAGAAAATAAAACAAAGAAGCACAAAGTGACATGCATAGGAAGGTGGAACAAGAACAACTTCAAAACTTTCAACATGAAGAGAGGTGTTTTTGTAACATGGAAGTTTCTACAACCAAACTTTCCTCTCTCAAAGTAATTTTCAGTAGCATCATGAACAACATCAAGAATATAACTATCACATAAATCATGTTTTTCATGACCTACAAGCACACGTGTATTGTTTTCAGCACGGTTTTTAGGATGATAAGATAGATGCAACCCATCACATTGAGCCTTGATAAGAGCAAAATTCTCCGGAATAGTTGGAGATTTCAAAAGGATAATAGGGCAATCAAGTGTGGGTGCAACAACAATAATTTCATGCTTAACATAAGGAACTATAGCAAGTTCATCTTCGTAGGCATCATCCATAGTGGCATCATGGCCATCAACAAAGCAAGTATCAAAATCATCAGGAAGGGAAGTATCAAGTGAGTCCTCAGAGTCATAAGATTCCTCTTCATAGCAATCATTAGCCTCTTCTTGGGAAGCAAGCATTCTATTTTTAAAATCCTCAATATAAGCATTGGAAGTATAATTCTCAAAGCAATAAGCAAGAACAACAAAGTTTTCAGACTCGAAAATAGAATCGTGATACTTTTCAATCAAAGAAGCAATCTCATAGGCACCTTTAAAAGCAACAAACTCTTCAATCTTTTCAACATCAAAGTAATCATAAACACCTTTAGCATAAGAAGATAAGATCTCATTTTCATTAAACTCACATTGGAAAGGGAGGTGCTTATGATCTATATTAGAACAACAAGTAAAATCATAAATGTGGCACAAAAGTTTAGCATGGCAATAAGAAACATGTATTTGATCCCATAAGTGTTTCCCTTTCTGAGATAGGCGGTGCCGCGTATAATGAGCATGCTCATCCAATGATTTTCCCTCAACCAAGTCGGTTGGGTTTTTAGCGCGAGCACAAATTGATCGAAGACGATCCAAGTGAAACATGTCCATCCTACCATATTTGGGTGGTTCATCACTGATGTCTACACACACTTCTATTCTTGTAGACTATGTTGGGCCTCCAAGCGCAGAGGTTTGTAGGACAGCAGCAATTTCCCTCAAGTGGATGACCTAAGGTTTATCGAACTCAGGGAAGTAGAGGTTGAATATGGTCTCTCTCAAGCAACCCTGCAATTAAGAAACAAGAAGTCTCTTGTGTCCCCAACACACCTAATACAACTAGGAGTTGTATAGGTGCACTAGTTCGGCGAAGAGATGGTAAAATATGGGTGATAGGTGCGGTAAAGGAAGGTAATATAAATCTGAATAAAAAGTGCAGTAAGGTAACAAGTGGTAAACGTGAGCACAAACGGTATTGCAAAGGTGGAAACAAGGCCTAGGCTTCATACTTTCACTAGTGGCAACTCCCAACAACATTAACATAGTCTAATCACATGATATTTCCCATAACACATGCAATGGAGACGTACTCGGAGGTCATTCCTTTGTGGTCAAGAGAGGACGAGAATTGTGTAGGGCTACAAAAGCACACCTCAAAGTTCGTAGTTCTCAATCTATGGATTTCCCAATGTCACCGCGGCCATCCAAAGAGAGTACCACAATCACCACAACATATCTAAAGGATAGTCAAAGACAAGCACCAAAAGACTCTCAATCTTCAATCCACACACAAAAGAGGAAATCACTCATGAAAATATTCTTCTAATTCCATGTGCAATAGACCAGCTGTCACCATGGTCTTGGAGATTATACTAGATAAGATCAATTGAGTACATCAATCCAATACATAGAAGAAGGGGAAACATCATGGGATCACCCTAGATTAACATTGCCTATGATCACAATCAATATCACATCATGGGAGAGAGACAAGACCACATAGCTACTGTAGAAGACCTTAGCCCTGAGGAGGAACTACTCCCGCTTCATGGAGAAGGGAAGCAACGTCGATGGAGATGAATCCGGGGGCACTTCCCCGTCCCGGCAGGGTGCCGGGGCAGCTTCTCCAGGCAGCCTCGATCTGAAAACGGCGGCGGCGGCGGAACAGAGAGGTTTCCGCCAAAAAGAGTTCTCGTTTAGGGGTTTCTACCCTGAGGGGGTTATATAGGCGAAGGGTGGCGTCGAGGGGCCACCCAGGGCAGCCAGGAGGGTGCCTGGCACGCCCTAGGGTTGGGGCCGCGCCAGGGACCCTTCTGGCTCCCTGGTGGTGGTCCCGGCTCTCTCCCTTGGTTATTTCGGAAGCTTCCTGCCCGCTGATTTTTAATATAATTTTTGCGGAATTTTTTGGGCACTTTAATCAGCCGGAAAACATGAAAAACAAAAACAAGAGAAAACCAGAAGATGGCAACTGGGTGCACCGAGTTAGTAGGTTAGTCCAAATTGGTTTAAAAGTGTAATAAAGTTCAACCAAAACATGGCAAAGTCACACAAAACATGCATGGAGCAAGCAGAAATTATAGATACGTTTGGGACGTATCAATCACCCATGGTGAGGATAGCATAAATAGGCAAAGCAAGACAAAGGCAAAAGGTAGCAACTATTTTTCTGGTTTTTCATAAAGGACACTGAGATAAAAACTGAAAGGTAAACTAACAAGACTAAATAAAAACAAAGGTAAAGGGTAGTGTGCAACTCCCCTATCTTAGCACTCGGAGTCCCCGACAACGGCGCCAGAAAACTTGGTTGATGGCTTCTCGCCCCTTTGTTGGTTTCCCCAAGTGTAAGGTTGAGATGTAGTGTAGCAACAGTTTTCCCTCGGAGAAGATACCAAGGTTTTTCTCCAGCAGGACTCCAGAGATGATAAGTAGGTGTCAGCGGCGCAACTGACGCGGACCTGCACACAGACACAGATAACTTTATTCCTAACGAAGTTCAGAGAGGTTTTCAATCTCTCCGGTCTTGTTGTTTACAAAGGATAAAATGCAAGGGATAATGATAGCAAATAAAAGCGGTAAAGTAAATGTAGCGTGGGAACAGTGATAAGGATATGGACCGGGATACGTGATGTTCGCTAGTGATGTCTCTCTCCCAAAAGACGATAAAATTGCTATGCGAGGTAAACAAATTAGAGAAAGGCAATTGACAGGATTATGAACGCACCGCAATGCTAACTATGCTACAAAAGAAAGGAAGAGGTTCAAAAGAACGGGCAGTATGCCAAAGTAAGTAGACCGAAATCCATCTGCATCTACTACTAATCATCCACCTTGAGATATCTATCCAGAACATCTCGCTGGTATTAAGTTGCGAGCCCCACCCAAAGTGTAAACCCAAAGCAACAGACAACTGCATTAAAAATAACTCTGCGTAAAGTAAACAATCCTTGTAACCGTGGTTACAAGCACCGTTGTTTTCCCCCTTGTGGCAACAACACATCCCCTAGACTCATGTTTCTGTCACTCAAGCGTGTCATCAGGGAGGCATGAACCCACAATCTAGCACAACGCTCCCTCTTGGAGTCACTACCTACTACTTGGCCAAAGCAAGAAACAACAACGGAGAACATGCAACAATTACTTAGGAACAAAAATATAAAAGATAGAAACCAAATATATTACTCTATCACAATCTGAACATAATCTCATAATCCATCAGATCCGATCAAACTCAACATAGCAATAGCAGAAATATTACAAAGGTGCCTCGATCATGTAGGGAAGCTCGCGAGGTCTAAACAATGAAGATCAAAGAGGGGAGGAGAACATCACATAGCTACTGATCACGGACCCATGGTCCAAGAAAGACTACTCACGGGACATCCGGGGAGCATCCATGGTGGAGAGAAGACTCCCGGAGGTCAATCCTCCCTCCGGCAAGGTGCCGGGAAGGGGTCTTCTGGTGCTCCTGATCTTGGAAGCGCGGCGGCGGCGGAACAGAGGCGAGTTCGCGGAATAGGGTTCTGCTTCTGTAGTTTTCCCGTGACGGGGGATAAATAGGCGAAAGGGGGCAGCCAGAGGTGGTCCAGGGGCCCCAGGCGCCCCCCTGGCGCGGCCAGGGGTGGGGCCGCGCCGGGTGGCCGCCTGGCCCCCCCCTTGGCCCCCCTCTGGCCCCTCCCGGGCTCTTCTGGAAGCTTCCTGTACGCCGATTTTTTCTGTATTTTTCCCGGAATTTTTTTGGCATTTTTTATATGGGGGAAAGCTGAAATAGAAAAACAGCAGAAAACAGGAACTGGCACTGGGGTGCACTGAGTTAATATGTTAGCCCAAATATGATCAAAAGTGTATGAAAGTGTATCTAGATCATAGCAATATCACACAAAACATGCATGGAGCAAGAAGAAATTATAGATACGTTTTGGACGTATCAAGCGCATGCCGCATCATGATGATGTTCCCTTTTCATACGCGAGTCTCGATCTTGCAGCTATGAAGATGCATAAGTTTGTTACCATGACTTCTCAGTTTAGTAACCTTGATTATATTTTGAGGTTTGAAAGGACTATTACTTGTGAGATCCGTCTACCTACACCACTTTTGTTTGATAACACTCGCAGGAACGGATGGTCCTTCAACGAAATTCAGTTCGATGAGTTCTTGGCTAATTACCAGCCGTGTAACCCCATGGAGGGGGTTGTGCCCGATGAGGAGGAGCATGGTGAGTTCACACCTTTCCAGGGAGAGACCTTCACCGAGGATCGCGAGGGATCTTCTTCCGCCTGGAGCGCAGGGCCTTCCTCATGGGAGGATCCGAGGACTTCGGTGTACACACCGGAGGGCTCATACAACCCTTGGACTTACCATTACCCCGGAGCAGGAGGCTCCTAGGGGAAGTAGCTGCTACCAACTTAGGCCAAAAGCCTAAGCTTGGGGGAGTATGTGCCCTTCTCACCTTTCCATTGTATTATCCGTTTTTATTTTGTTTGCTTTGATCTTTTCGAAGTTTTTGCCCATTCTTCTTTGTTCTTTTTTTTTTGCAAAAACAACAAAAAGATTTCTCTTTTCTTTTTCTTTCGTTTAACCTTTGAAAAATCCAAAAATATTTTCTTTTATCTCTTTATTTTGCTTTGTTGCAGATTTTAGCTCGAGTCCGGGATGGCATTTGCACTTGATTATATATTTCCTACGTTCAATCGTGAAAGTGACAAGGTAGTAATGACGAAGATCAACGAAAGGGATGCAACAAGGAAAACCGGTATGAACTCTTTTTGTTTCTACTTTTGTACATATGCTTGTACTTATGAATTAGAGACCAGCTTGTAGCGACATAGTGCTATGTTTACAATGCTTGCCCAGTGTTCATGCGTTCTTTGTGGCTAATCTCAAATAGCTAGAGTACATAATGTGTTGTTGAAATGATTTACATGCATTGCATTGTTCATGGTTTGGCATACTGATGTGGTATTTCCCTTTGGAGAATTCTTGGATTGACTTGGCACATGCTTACACATGTTTATGACTGAAAAGTCTACTATGCCTTGATGATCTTTGAAATTCAGAATGGTCATATCATTTTCATGCCTGATTCAATGTTATTTTGTCGCTCTGCATGATTATGACTGTTATTGCTCTCTAGTTGGTCGCTTCCCAGTCTTTTTCTAGCCTTCGCTCGCACTAAGCGGATTTCTGCTTGTGCATCCAAAATCCTTGAAACCAGTTTTTCCATATGAGTCCACCATACCTTCCTATGTGGTATTTACCGGCCGTCCTAACGAAGACTTTCTTGTACCATCTCGAAATTATTCAAAAGCACTCCTGTTTTGTGCCTCTGTTTTAGCCCATGAGGAAGTAGTAGGTAACTCATGACCGTCTTATGTTAGACATGTTTTATTCCGGGTTTGCATGTCTAATCTGCAAACCCCAATACGAGGAGGGACTGGCATGAGTGCGCCCAGCTCACAAAAGATAATCACAACCAACAAACCCTCCTTCACGCTTTGTCTATGAGAAATTAGAAAACTTTGGCAGTGATAAACAAAGGAGATTAAGGGGATGTGATCGTCTCCATCTTGGGAGCCGTTCCTCGAAACATGTCTAGCGTAAGAGGCAATTGAGTTGTCTACTAGCATTCGTTGACAAAGCATGCACCTCCCAAAAAACTTTTTATCTCTGTTTACAAAACCAAGAGCTCCGGTACAAGTTTAGTCTTTGCTTCCATCCACGGGTTTTCAATCTTTCCATCAAACTCCACGGTTCGAGAGTCTCCACCTTCTTTCTTCAAAGCACCAACTAGGAGAGCATAATTGTCATTCTGAGTCTAATGTGCATTGTCCCAAAGTACTACATTGTCTCTTGCATGATTGTGGTATTATTTATTCTAAAATTTCTTAGTTCTAGTCTCCTTTAAAACTTCGGAGGAGTTTCTGCATTTATGTTTTGCTTCACTCATGGAGGCTAGCGAAATACCACTCTAGTATGTTCAAACTTTGTGCATTGTAATCCTGTCTTGATTTTCAGTAGCATATTATTTGCTTTTAGTTGTTTGACATTGATCACTTGAAATAAGGATTGCTTCGTGCATTGTCCTCATAGCATTGTTTTGATACTTGCTAAATTCTTTTCGTAGTACATGCCTATATACATCTATTGAAGCAAAAGAGTTTGCCAAAGTTTTCTTTGTCGCGTTCAGTTCGTTGTACTGAATTTCTTGAGGACAAGCAATATGCTAAGCTTGGGGGGGGGGCTTGATACGTCTCAAACGTATCTACTTTTCCAAACACTTTTGCTATTTTTTTGCCCTCATTCTTGCATGATTTGGACGAAACTAACTCGGACTAACGTTGTTTTCAGCAGAGCTGCCTGTATGGTTTTATTGTGTGCAGGAAAATGGATTTTTGGACGTCCCAGAAAATTCCCAGAAAAATACCAGAAAATCCACGCACCCGAAGGAGCCAGATGCCAGAAGTGGGACTAGAGGGGACCCCAGGGGGCCCCAGGCGCCCCCCTGGCGCGGCCAGGGGTGGGGCCGCGCCCTCTGGCCGCCTGGGGGCCTCCCCCCTCCTCTGGTGACCTACCGATGCTCCTATTTATTCTCGTGACGCGAAAACCCCAGAACAGAAGTCGTTTTCCCAGTTCTCGTCGCGGAGCCGCCGCCACCCTCTGTTTTCTCCGGGAGGGCTAATCTGGAGGCTGTTTTGGCCTCCGGAGAGGGGAGATCATCGCCATCGTCATCACCATCACCACTCCATCCTCCCTCCATGACTTCTCCATCCATGTGTGAGTAATTCCCTGCTGTAGGCAAAGGGTATGGTAGGTATTGGATGAGTTAGATCATGTAATAGTTTATCAGTTTGTTGGGGGCATGTTGCCTATCATCTAGTTTGGTGTTTATCATCTTTGCTTCAACTTGTTGCTCTCAATGCTTGTCACTTTTGGCCCGAGTGCCATGATTTCAGATCTGAACCTTATGTGTTTTCATGAATATATTTGTGTTCTTGATCCTATCTATGAGTTGTTTGCACCTGTTATAGTCCGGAACCGGCGATCCCAAAGGTGACAGCTTGGGACACCAAAGGGGATGGACTATAATTTGAGGATTCCATGTATCCATTGATTGTTAATGCTTTTTTCCGGTGCTCTTTGACAGGAGCACCTTAATCTCCATAAGTTCCTTTTGGCCCCGTTTGTAGCGGGATGGTAGGACAAAAGATGTTGTGCAAGTTCTTATTGCAAGCACGTACAACTACCTTTGGATACATGCATGATGTTTGATTTATGCCTAGATGATCTTTGCTTTTCTGTGTGCCTTGCCCCAAGTGGATTACATGATGTGTCTTATCCATGCAGCGCCCAACCATCCATCTCCCTAGCCTACAGTGCTTTTAATTCTGCTGGTTACTAGTTATTTAATTTCGATGTTTTACTATTACCATTCTATCATCACTCCCATATCGCAGTTACTATTAATATCTTGTTGCAAGTAAGTGTATCTCAGGTGCGGTGGAACTGACAACTCCACTGTTAAAGCTTGTGGATATTCTTTGGCTCCCCTTGAGTCGAATCTATAAATTGGGTTATTCTTACCCACGAAGACTATCTCGATCCCCTGCAGTTGTGGTTTATCAGGACCCTATGAAAAAAATTAAATTGAATAGTTCTCTTGCTATGCTTTATGTGACGTTGGAGCTTGTACCTCCGTCATGCCCAAAAGAATGTATGACATGTTTGAGTTGAAATCTTTTGATTCTTGTTCTTTTGGTGTTCGTCTTGTTGTCTCTTTCGTAAATAAACCTTTGGGGAAGATCGATGATGTTCTTATCATTGTCAATGACAACTATGTTCCCGGTTATTTTATTATTATGGATATAGAGTGTGAACCTTTATGTCCAATTATTTTGGGACGTCCTTTTCTTCGCACCGTTGGTGCCGTCATTGACATGAAAGAGGGGAATATAAAATTTCAATTCCCTCTCAAAAAGGGGATGGAACACTTCCCTAGAAAGAAAATAAAGTTACCATTTGAGTCCGTTACACGGGCTAGCTATTCTCTTTCTCTTAATAAAACTTGATTCTTCTTTTTCCTTATGCCTAACTTAAAGGCGTAGAAGAAAGCGCTTGTTGGGAGGCAACCCAAGATTTTTTTACTTCTGTTTTTAGTGGTCTTGATGATTTGTACTACTGTAGCAACATCATTGTATCTTTATTTTCAAGCTTTGTGCCAAGTTATAGCCTCTTATGATAAGGGAAGCAAAAGTTGTGACATGCTGTCCAGAAAACAGATCCTGTCTTCTTGACGGAAAAAATCGGATCAAATCACCAGTTTATCTTTTTGAGCTGAATTTTTTTACACAACATGCTCTATACAATTATTAAACTTTCGTATGTTCTGAGTTTTTTGATTTGAGTTGCAGAAGTACCCCGAAAAAATTCTCTACTACCTGCTGTTCTGTTTTTCACAGATTCTGCCACGTTTTTCCTCTCCTTACTTTTGCAAACCTTAAGCTTGCTTTTTCTTTGCGAAAACCGTTTGGAAATCTTGAGAAACAGTAGCTCGTCAAGAATATCTCTATATCAAGGAGACAGTAGTGTCTAATCTTGGAAATCAGTAGAAACAGTAGCTTGGGGATGCCCCCTTGCATCCCCAATAAATATTCAAGGAGACTCAAGTGTCTAAGCTTGGGGATGCCCCCTAGTGGCTTCTCGCCCCTCGTTGGTTACCCAAAGTGGAAGGTTGAGATGTAGACAACATCAAATTTCCCTCGGTGAAGATACCAACGTTTGTCTCGAGTAGGACTCCGACAACGACAGGAAGGTGACAACGGCGCCAGCAATTAGGCGGTTGACGTGGACCTGCACACACAACAGATAACTTTGCTCCCAGCGAGTTCAGAGAGGTTGTCAATCCCTCTGGCCTTGTTGTTCACAAAGGATCAAACGCACAGGATAATAATGATAGTGATAGCAATAGAAAAGTAAATAAAGAAGAAAATAAATAGTGGGTGTAAACAGTATTGGAAATATGGACCGGGGTCCCATGATGTTCACTAGTGATGTCTCTCTCCCAAAATACGATAAAATAGCCATGCGAAGTAAACAAATTACAGCTGGGCAATTGACAGGATTATGTGCGCAAACCAATGCTAACTATGCTATAAAGAAAGGAAGAGTCTCAAAAGCACTGGCGGTACGCCAAGACAAGTAGACCGAAATCCATCTGCATCTACCTACTAATCATCCACCTTGAGATATCTATCCAGAACATCTCGTTGGTATTAAGTTGCGAATCCCACCCAAAGTGTAAACTCAAAGCAACAGGCAACTGCATTAAAGAACTTTGCGTAAAGTAAACAATCCTTGCACTCGCAAGTACAAGCACCGTTTTTTTCTCCCTTGTGGCAACAACACATCCCCTAGACTCATGTTTCTGTCACTTAAGCTAGTCATAAGGGGGCATGAACCCACAATCATGCATAACGCTCCCTCTTGGAGTCACTACCTACTACTTGGCCAAAGCAATAAACAACAACGGAGAACATGCAAGAATTACTCAAGAACATAAATATAAAAGAGGAGAATCAAATATATTACTCAATCACAATCTGAACATAGTCTCATAATCCATCAGATCCGAGCAAACTCAACATAGCAACAGCAGAAAGATTACATATGTGCCTCGATCATGTAGGGCAGCTCACAAGGTCTAAACCATGAAGAACAAAGAGGGGAGGATAACATCACATAGCTACTGATCATGGACCCATGGTCCAAGGTGGACTACTCACGGTTCATCCGGGAAGCATCCATGGTGGTGGAGAAGCTCCCGGAGGTGGTTCCTCCCTCCGGCAGGGTGCCGGGAAGAGGGCTCCTGGTGCTCCCTATCTTGGAAGCGCGGCGGCGGCGGAAAAGAGGAGAGATCGCGAAAAAGGGTTCCGTCCTCGAGGGTTTCGGGACGAGAGGAATATATAGGCGAAGGGGGGCAGCCAGAGGTGGACCAGGGGCCCCAGGCGCCCCCCTGGCGCGGCCTAGGGGGTAGCCGCTCCAGGTGGACGCCTGGGCCACCCCTGTCTCCCCTCTAGCCCCACTTGGGCTCTTCCCGAAGTTTCCTGTATGCTGATTTTTCCTATATTTTCCCACAATTTTTCTGGCACTTTAAATAATGGGAAAACCTGAAATACAAAAACATCAGAAAACAGGAACTGGCACTGGGGTGCACTGAGTTAATAGGTTAGTCCAAATATGATCAAAAGTGTATGGAAGTTCATCAATATAATAGCAATATCGCACAAAAGATGCATGGAGAAAGCAGAAATTATAGATACGTTTTGGACGTATCAACATCCCCAAGCTTAATTCCTGCTCGTCCTCGAGTAGGTAAATGATAACAAACATAATTTATGTGGTGACAAGCTACCAACCATATAAGAACTTTTAAGTAAAGCAATCAAGGCATGTAATTCAATTCAATTCATAACAGGCAAGAGTCTATATTAGCATTGAAACAAGCAACATAAGAACATAAAGGTGCAAGATCTCCCGCTGTCCGTGACTCGAATGTCTCCAAATGGTGTTTGCGTTCAAGAAAGGGGATAGGGATATACGAGAGAGTAAGACATAGTTTTTATTGTTGAGAACTTAATCTACTAAAGTTTCACACTTGGTCTTTTTTGGAATCTTATCTTGACTCATCCCCAGACCACTAGCCAGGTACAAGTCAAAATGATCCACTCCCTATCGATATTTTGAGCACTCATGCAATGGATGAGCGTAAGCAAGAAAGTTGACACTTAGGATGGAAAAGAGAGAAAAATGATGGATGAGGAAGACAAAAAGGGTGTGAAAGGCTCACATCAATGAGGACAAGCATAGGCGAGAGAAAGCCAAATGATAGATATGATGTGAAGAGTAGGGATTGCCATGCAACGGATGCTCATATGTGTAGGAGATATGCCCTAGAGGCAATAATAAATGTTATTATTTATCCCCATGTTCCTAATTATGTTTATATTCCATGCTATAACGGCTATGGTTCTCGAGTCTGCAATAACCACGAGGCTCGGAGGAAGACTCATATGCACGTGTGGAATAATAAACGGATAAAAAATATATATTCCTAGTCTCGCCTCTAAGACTAGCTCAAGTGTTGCATGATGGTTCTGTTTTCCTGATCATGGGCATGACTATGCCGGCAATTTTGAGGGCACAATGTTAGAAGAACATTTATGTTGAATCGACCCAGATTGATGTTATGCTATGAGATACATTCGTCACCAGTTAATGGATTATAACACAGAGAAAGTTGAGCGTTTGCATAATTCCTTAGACCATGAGAGTATCGAGTTCCTTCGTACTTGCTTCGTGAACTTTGGGGTTTGTTAAACGTCATCTGTAAAAGGGTGGCTATTACGGCGGCTTACGGGTTCACGGAAAAGTATGACCAGGAACTAGGTAGCTCAAGATTGGGATTTGCTCCTCCGTCGATGGAGAGATATTCTTCGGGCCCTCTCGGTGTTACAGTATCCACCATCGTCTGGCCAGACACAGTGTGATTTGATCACAGGGATGCCGGAACACGGGAACGAGAAAAGAGAACAATACCGGAAACGAGGTAACTGGCATAGTGGACAAGTTGTTGATTCACGGGGATGCCGATAAGTCTCACCTCGGGTGTTTGTAACATATCGCGAAGCAACAGGAATAGCACACGGCAACTGGAGGTTCACTCGAATATTTATTCGTGTGGGTATAGGGGTCAATATGGGTGTCCACGGCTCCGATGTTGATCATTGATCGGAAAGTGTTCCGGGTCATGTCTATACTTCACCGAACCTATAGGGTCACACGCTTAAGGGTCATCTATCTGCTGAATACTAGACAGGGAGTCTAAGAGAAAGTCACCGAAAAGGTTTCGGAGAAAACGGAAAAGTTCTGGAGAGAGAACACCGGAATAGTTTCGGTAAAACCGAAAAGTTGTTTCGGAGTGAACCACTAAGCCGAAAAGGTTTCGGTAAGCACCTGGTACTTTTGGAGGGTGCCAGAATTGTTCTGGTAACTTCTGGAATTTTTCTGGAGAAAAGAATAAAATATTTTTTTCGGAAATATTTCGGAGCTGCCGGAAATGTTCCGGAGCTGCCGGAAATTCTTAGGTTGCTTTTCGCAGATGAAAATCACTAATCCGGAATTGTTTCGGAACGCGCCCAAAATCTTTTTAGTGGGTGTTGGAATTATTCTAAGACCCACAGAAATATTTTCGGATTTTTCGGACGCGAAAAAGTGGTGTCATGAATAGTAAAAAGTACTACTTGAGATATTTTTGGAAAGCCTTCTAGAAGGACTTGGGAGCCAAGAAAGCCCCCTTGGGTTTCCTATAAATAGAGGTGTGAGGGCAGCCCCATATCTTTGATCCAAGCTCTCCCTTGAGTTCTATACAAATGCCATGCATGATCTGGCTTTCTCTCTCCCTCCCAGCGAAATAGTTTCGTAGAGCCGAAAGGCTGTCTGGGTTCCGGCAGGAACTAGTTCTGGACGGCGAAGCCCTGCCGGATAGCTGACACCGTATGTGTGCAACCCCGTAGAGAGGTCGTAGTTTCGATCTTTTGCCCGAAGGGCTGTCCAAATTATCGTTCGAGTTTCAAGGGTCCTCCCGAAGGGCTGTCCGAGTTACCGATCGAGTTTCGAGGGGCCTCCCGAAGGGCTGTCCGTGACACCGTCCGAGGGACTGTCCGACCGCCTCCTGGAGCGCTGTTCGAGGAGCAGACGAGGGAGAACATCCTCGCGGTTGGGAGGTTGTAAATCCTAGCTGCGGGGATCTGCACCGACGATCTACATCGACTCTACTTCCGCTGCGCTACGAGTCGGTAACGATCAGATCAAAACCTTGTATGCAGTCTCCATAGTTGTCCTGGGCGTGTTCGTAGTGCGGAAATTTTTGTTTTCTGTTGCGTTCCCCTACAGTGGCATCAGAGCCGTGCTATGCGTAGATGCATGTTGCGATCTAGAATACATAGAGATGTATGGGTATTGCATAATATAATTTTGGAGTAGATCAGATCTATTGCTGAAAATTATTTATGCGGGTGACAGATGAAATCTGTTACCCGATGTTCTTGTTGCTTCCCTGGAATTTGTGTATTTCTGATCTCAATAACAGTATGGTGGAGTTTCAAAGTTCTGGCAATCTGCGATCCTGATTGATCAAAGAAGTGCTAACAGTTCGTTGAATTCCACCGTAGTTAGAGAAAGAAGAAATTCTGCAGACTAAAGGGCAATGCAGATATGATCTGCACGGGGATCACGCGTATGACGAAGTTCAGTATGGGGCTCGAGATTTTATTATCTCGTGTTTCATACACCCCGCAAAGTTAATCTAGCGACTTGAATAATCATGCTTGATGATAAACGTTGGTAGCTGCGGTTTAAGTCAAAACCTTAGAAGCCACGTAAAATAAAATTTTGCATAAACCGATTAGAGGCGTCTAACTTGGTTTTGCAGGATGTGCATGTGATGTGGTATAGCAAAGCTCATATTAATTTGATTATGTATGAGATGACTATATAATGTAAATTTATTAACATGACCTGCGTGTCATGATTCGGCATGATGGCTGGAGCCATATGATTGTCACTTTAATGACCTGCGAGTCAACCTTATGTAATGCACTTATTTTATTAGCTATAGAGATAGCAATATTATTTGGTGCATCGACAAGGTGGTGGCAAACTTCGCGAAGGTGAACTCCGACGCAAATGCCAAAGACGAAGAAATACTTGACTTCTCCGTCAGAAGGGGCTATACCATATCATGCAATTATGAATTACCTGAGATGTTTATCCCTTAAGTTGCACCCTTCTTGATTGCGCGGTAGTCGCTTTTTATTAGGGTGATCTCTCACTTAAAATATCAAGTAGTTAGTGTTCTCCCAAATGTAGCACCGTCACAGCATCTATCCTTTCGGGGTGCGCCATGGATGCATGGGTACGAACGATTGGAGAAATGTAAGGCGGGTGAGGTCAGACCTCGCAGCAAGATCACTTGGTTGTCTTGACGTTCATGGCAGGATCGTCCTGAGCTCGGAACACACGCATCGAAAGATGAACAAGAGTCACATAGAGATGTGATCGGCAAGTTGGCCTACCAAATCAAAATCCTCGTCATGAGATGATGATTCTATGGCGTTGTATTGATATTTGGATCTTGAATCACTCATAATCAATTTTGAGAGATATTGATTTGAGTGGGAGCGCATTTTAGAATTAACTTGTTTAATTCTGAGTGCAATTAATTATGAACATTGTCTAAGTATAATTTGCTAATAGTTGTAGAATAATGGCTCGCGTTTCCACCTTCCCTATTAAAATTGAATAAGCTGTTAAATATCTGGTCAAAACTTTACGGTTGGTAACGTAATGCGAGGATTTTCCTCAAGAGTGTCGAGAAGGATTTTGTCCTATCGCATGCTTTCGGTGTCCTCCCGCTAATGCTATGGATGATGTGACTCTCGTCCTTCGATCCAAAAGCTAGAATTCCATTGTGGTCAAGTGCAATACGTTTGCTTCCATAAGACCCGAACTTCACAAGTTTGGGATAGTTATGTAATATTCATGGAACTGAAAATTGTTTTCAAATACAGACAAAGGCTAAAAGATATGAGATATCCAAAGCAATATTTGTTTGCAAAGTATTAGTAAAGTGTTTACTGGGCATTTGACTGATAGGAGAGGGATCCAGAAGAACGCCTGTCATATGATGAAGGTGAATAAAACAAACAACTTAAAGAGAAAGGAAATTTCCAAAGGGTGTTAGTGTGACTCACACGCCTAGGAAGTCAGGGGCTAACGCCGCTCTTAAAGTTGGGTGCTTCTTCTGAGAGTAGGAGAAATATTGAAAGTTAAACTGTTAGAAGTATAAAGGCAAAAAGGAAAGAAGACTGGAATATCCAGCTCATGTATGAATGTCATACAAGTTTTTGATGTATAGAAGGCTGGTCAAAAATATAGTTCTTGGGAATTATGGTTAAACATGTTAATCACTAATTCTTGGGTATTGTGAGTTAAATCACAAAGATACCCGCTCGATTGCATTCTGTTGAAACTCGATGTAAGAACTACAACGGCCTAAAAGACTTGACAGTAATGAGGTTTAGATACGCGCTGGGAACATAGTAAAAGTTACTATACCTTCCATCGGTGTATCACCATCTGTATTTATTTTCATAATTCGTTTTAGAGTTTTATACACTCTAGCCCATTGCATAAAGTATGTTGCAAGAAGGTTGTTCATAAAAGAACAATTGTTGTTCAGTATTATGAATAACATAAAGGGCCATGCTTCCATCGGGGATGGGATGTATGTTACGAATATTGATGGTAATATGATACATCCATAACACTGACGCTAAATGTCGAAAGACTAAAAGAATACCACATATGTGTGGCACTGCATTTGGTCACATTGGAGAAACCTGCATGGAGAAATTCATAATGATGGATTTTGAAGACATTTGATTATGAATCATCTGACACTTGCAACCTTCGTCCGAAAGGTGAAGTGACTGAAATACCGTTCACAGGCCATGAGGAACGAACAACAAACTTATTGGTGATCATACATTTGATGTGTGTAGTCCGATAAATGTTGTTACTAGTAGTGGATTTATCTATCTTCAGAAATGACTCAAGTAGATATATGGATATTTAATTGATGAGACGTAAGTCTGGATCTTTTGAAATCATTCAAAAGGTTTTCAAAAATGAAGTGGAAGTTATTGTAACAAGAAAATTATGTTTCTACAATTCGATTGCAGAAAGGAATATTTTGAGTTACAAGTTTAGCGAATGTCTGATGAGTTGTGAAAAGAGTTTCATAACATACACCTCCCGGAACACCACTGTGAGTGGAATGTCCGTGAAGATGTAATCAAACCATTTATGACATGGTAAGATCAAAGATGACATAAATCAATTTGCCATTATCCCTTTTAATGTAATGCTTTAGAGACTACGGCTTTTACACTGAAAGGAGCGCCATCAGGTCTGTTGAAATGACGCCATGGTATGGTACGCCCAACCATGTTTTATCTTTTCTTAACATTTGGAATATGGGGATTGTGTAAACTGTTTACAAACCTATTCCAAATCAGACAAGTGCTACTTTGTAGGTTATCCCAAATTATTGGGAATTCCTCCACCACTATACCGAGGCAAAAGGTTTTGCCACAAAGAACGGTATGCTTTTAAAGAGAATGGTTCTTGCAAAAAGGTGAGTCGGAGGACAGTGCAACTCGACGAGATAACAGTATCTTCGTCATCAGATCAAAGGAAAGGAACCTTGGAAGTGATTCCAGAGTTTCCTACTGCAACTGATACGGAAGCCTCTACATGAGATGTATGGACTTCGGTCAAACTTGCAACTGAGCCACGTAGGCAAAACTCGTGCAAACCTCTCAAGTGCGCAAACGAGATATTGTTGTTAGACAACAGCATACCTACGATAATCAAGGAAGCGATGATGGGCCCTGACTCCGGAATTGGCTAAATGCCAATACAAATCCGAGATAGTTTCCATATACGTAATTCAAGATTGTATCTTGATGGACCATTCGGAAGACTTAGAGTCTAACGAATATTAATGGAACTATAAACTGATACGGATAAAAATGTTTTATCCATAAAGCTCGACTTGTTGCTTATAACAATTTCAAGGAATTAACTACGGCGAGATTGTCTCTCCGTAGCGATGCTTAAAGTCGGTTCGGGTTAAACTAGCAATTAATACGTATTTCATTCATGAGATATGAAACATGGATGCCAAAAGGATTTCCATGAGATGGAAATACTGCCTTGGAGATACAGTCCAAGGTATTTTGTCAGTCCAGAGGATGCTAGTAAGTATGCAAACTTCAGAGTTCCTGCGATGGACAAAAGAGAGCATAATGGAGTTGGAATCTTCGTTTTTGATGAAATAATCAAAAGAGTTTGATTTCATCGATGGATAACGAAGATGCTTGTGGCTACAAGAAAGTAAGTGGGAGCATAATAATATTTCTAAAAACCTTGTGTGCCTAACACATTGTTAATTGGAAATAATATAAATTTCTTGACACAAATTAAGACTTCATTGAAAATAGTTTTTCGACGAAGTGCTTGGGCTAAGTAGTCTTGATATTAGGCATAATTATCTACGAGATATAATTGCCTAATAGGGCTAAGCCAAAATACATATTGACAAGATGCTAAAACAGTTTAGCGTTAAAAACGCCAAGGAGTGATTCTTGCCGAAGTCACATGGAAAGAGTTTTTGCAAGACTCGGTGTCCTATAACACTGATGAGCAAAATACATGATGGATATTCCATACACCTTTGTGTTTGGATTAATCATGTATTCCATGGTATATAAAACAACCAGATATGTCCAGTACTCCCAAGTTGTTGCGAGTATAGATACCAAAGTGATCAAAGTACTGATCATGGGACAAAAGTGAAAAATGTCATTGAGTACTAAAGTAGCACTGATGACATGTTTTCTCGCAAGAAGAGATTATGAAGTGCTTGTTGTAAGTAATTACATCAATATAGTCTTCATCAATGCTCCATGCGATTTTCGATCTAAGTTAAGGGTTTTTGTGTGATACACGATATGGTGGCACATTAAGTTGGAATTGTTCCAAACAGGTTACTGTGGCAAATTCTATAACAAAGGCTGAGTATGATGACGCTTTAGAAGCGACAAAGAAAATGTTGAATCATATAGTTCATTCATGAACTTAGTATGGTTCCAATATGGCTTTGGTCAATGGAACACTATTGAAGATAGTTGCTCCATAGCTCAGTCTGAGTAATCAAGGTTCGACCAGTGATTCGCATATATACAAAGCCAAGTCCACACAAAATATGAATTTTGTGAAAGCGTGAAAACGCGAGGATATGCAAAGATACACACGGAGTTGAAGTTGTCAGATCCGTTGGACATCAGGCTATACCACATGTGAAGCATATTTTACACCAGTATGCCGTAGGTGTAAAGTGCATTAGCATTGACTAGATTATTGACTCTAGTGCAAGTGGGAGTCTGTAGGAGATATGCCCTAGAGGCAATAATAAATGTTATTATTTATCCCCATGTTCCTAATTATGTTTATATTCCATGCTATAACTGCTATGGTTCTCGAGTCTGCAATAACCACGAGGCTCGGAGGAAGACTCATATGCACGTGTGGAATAATAAACGGATAAAAAATATATATTCCTAGTCTCGCCTCTAAGACTAGCTCAAGTGTTGCATGATGGTTCTGTTTTCCTGATCATGGGCATGACTATGCCGGCAATTTTGAGGGCACAATGTTAGAAGAACATTTATGTTGAATCGACCCAGATTGATGTTATGCTATGAGATACATTCGTCACCAGTTAATGGATTATAACACAGAGAAAGTTGAGCGTTTGCATAATTCCTTAGACCATGAGAGTATCGAGTTCCTTCGTACTTGCTTCGTGAACTTTGGGGTTTGTTAAACGTCATCTGTAAAAGGGTGGCTATTACGGCGGCTTACGGGTTCACGGAAAAGTATGACCAGGAACTAGGTAGCTCAAGATTGGGATTTGCTCCTCCGTCGATGGAGAGATATTCTTCGGGCCCTCTCGGTGTTACAGTATCCACCATCGTCTGGCCAGACACAGTGTGATTTGATCACAGGGATGCCGGAACACGGGAACGAGAAAAGAGAACAATACCGGAAACGAGGTAACTGGCATAGTGGACAAGTTGTTGATTCACGGGGATGCCGATAAGTCTCACCTCGGGTGTTTGTAACATATCGCGAAGCAACAGGAATAGCACACGGCAACTGGAGGTTCACTCGAATATTTATTCGTGTGGGTATAGGGGTCAATATGGGTGTCCACGGCTCCGATGTTGATCATTGATCGGAAAGTGTTCCGGGTCATGTCTATACTTCACCGAACCTATAGGGTCACACGCTTAAGGGTCATCTATCTGCTGAATACTAGACAGGGAGTCTAAGAGAAAGTCACCGAAAAGGTTTCGGAGAAAACGGAAAAGTTCTGGAGAGAGAACACCGGAATAGTTTCGGTAAAACCGAAAAGTTGTTTCGGAGTGAACCACTAAGCCGAAAAGGTTTCGGTAAGCACCTGGTACTTTTGGAGGGTGCCAGAATTGTTCTGGTAACTTCTGGAATTTTTCTGGAGAAAAGAATAAAATATTTTTTTCGGAAATATTTCGGAGCTGCCGGAAATTCTTAGGTTGCTTTTCGCAGATGAAAATCACTAATCCGGAATTGTTTCGGAACGCGCCCAAAATCTTTTTAGTGGGTGTTGGAATTATTCTAAGACCCACAGAAATATTTTCGGATTTTTCGGACGCGAAAAAGTGGTGTCATGAATAGTAAAAAGTACTACTTGAGATATTTTTGGAAAGCCTTCTAGAAGGACTTGGGAGCCAAGAAAGCCCCCTTGGGTTTCCTATAAATAGAGGTGTGAGGGCAGCCCCATATCTTTGATCCAAGCTCTCCCTTGAGTTCTATACAAATGCCATGCATGATCTGGCTTTCTCTCTCCCTCCCAGCGAAATAGTTTCGTAGAGCCGAAAGGCTGTCTGGGTTCCGGCAGGAACTAGTTCTGGACGGCGAAGCCCTGCCGGATAGCTGACACCGTATGTGTGCAACCCCGTAGAGAGGTCGTAGTTTCGATCTTTTGCCCGAAGGGCTGTCCAAATTATCGTTCGAGTTTCAAGGGTCCTCCCGAAGGGCTGTCCGAGTTACCGATCGAGTTTCGAGGGGCCTCCCGAAGGGCTGTCCGTGACACCGTCCGAGGGACTGTCCGACCGCCTCCTGGAGCGCTGTTCGAGGAGCAGACGAGGGAGAACATCCTCGCGGTTGGGAGGTTGTAAATCCTAGCTGCGGGGATCTGCACCGACGATCTACATCGACTCTACTTCCGCTGCGCTACGAGTCGGTAACGATCAGATCAAAACCTTGTATGCAGTCTCCATAGTTGTCCTGGGCGTGTTCGTAGTGCGGAAATTTTTGTTTTCTGTTGCGTTCCCCTACAATATGAGCTAAGGTAAGCTCTCCAATGGAACTAGTGGGGGTGCATCCAACTTGCTTGCTCAAGAAGACCTAGAGCTCATTTGAGGAGGCTCATCATTGGAATATACAAGCCAAGTTCTATAGTGTGAAGGTCCCCACATAGCTATATGCATGAATGATAATCTCTATGGAGTACAAGATATAAGATGGAGTACGAGTGTGTATCTCTCAAAAGGAATAGTAGTGTGCCCCCTTCTCTTTTTTTATTTTTTTTCTATTTTTATTTATTTTTATGGTGGCCTCAATGGCTCTTTCTATTTCTCTCATTTGTCCTCTTTGGGATCTTTTAGTTTTGTCCTCTTTGGGATCTTTTGATTTTTTCCTCTTTGGGATCTTTTCAACACTTTAGGGGCAACACTCTATATATTACAAGAAGTATAGAAGATGTTTCACACTTTACAAAAGTACTCAACATAAAGAAAATGAAACTATCATGATGTATGCAAATGTATGCCTCTGCCAGTGTAGCATGATATGCAATGATACTAGCGCGTCATGTAGCAATGATTAGGGTAAGTCCCAACTAGCATGTGGCTCATCGATCAAGCAAAAGCATGTATGACATGAAGATCAAGTCATGAGAAGGTGGATGTTGCATGGAAATGTATCTCGGAAAGGCTATGGAAATGCCTTGATAGGTTGGTATGGTGGCTGTTTTGAGGAAGGATATAAGGAGGTTTATGATGATAGAGCATATCATGCCAAGGGTTTGGATGTACCGACGAAGGTGGACGCCAACTCTCGGAGTGAGAAGGAGGCAATGCACGGCACAGGAGAGGCTAGAAAAATATGGGTAGGTGGAAGTGTCAACTTTCGAATACTCACATTAGTCCGAAGAACTCATGCACTTATTATCGGTAACTCTCAATCTAATGAGGAGGTTCACAAAGAGACAAGTACCCCGAGGAGGAGTGTATGAGGTTTTTGTTATCCTTGCGCATCCTCGACTCATGGTACGTGAGTGTACTCTAATATTCGATCCCTCCAAAGATTAGTGATCCATCTAGTAGCTAAAGTTCTCAACTAATTTGTAGGTTTTTTCGAAAATAAACACGGATTGCCCAAAATACGACATCTATCACTAATAGGCTAAATCTCTTGACACCAAAAGTTCAAACATTACTCATAGCAATACCTCAAAACTATTGCAAGTTACTACTACAATTGATTAGCAACCTCAATTACCTTCTTCAAGTCAAGACACACAACTCAGTGCAACAAGCAAACTCTCTAAACAAGATAAACATGAAAACTCAAGAGAGTTCCAACAACAAACTAAACAAAAGCTCTTAAAAAGATAAGCATGAAAACTAAGAGCTAAACATGATAGCAGCTATGAAAAAGATAAAGAACACACACAACAAAGATAAGCATGAAAATCCTGTGTTGTGTTCTAGGGTGAAGTGGAGCATGTTTCTCTCCCACACAAAGAAAGTTGGGTTCTAACTTATTATGAACAACAAGCAAAGCTAAATAAAAACTAAAAAGGAAATAAAGAGAAAGACGCTCCAAGCATAGCACATAACGCATGAAGTGATAAAAATATAGTGGAACGAAAGACGAACTGATAATTGTTGATGGAGAAGGGGATGCATGGGGGCATCCCCAAGCTTAGAAGCTTGATTCTTCTTGAATATTTCTTGGGGATGCATGGGGCATCCCCAAGCTTGAGCGTTTGACACTCCTGAATCTTCTTTTATCATCTTCCCTCGCACACTTGAAAACTCCCTTCATACATAACTCATTATTATCTGATTAGCGAGGTTAATACCCATAATAAAATAAAATTTTCTCTACTGGAAATAAGGATATTCTTGAATATCTACTGTTTATCAAGATTTCCAAAAAGTTTTTGCAAGGAAATAGCAAGATTAAGGTTTGCAAAACGAAGAAAAGGCAAAACAAGACATAATCTGTGAAAAATAGACCAGCACGTAGTAAAGAATTTTTTAGGGATACTTCTGCAACTCAAATAAAAAAACTCATAACATACGAAAGTTCTGTGATTGCATAGAGCATGCTGTGTAAACAATTCAGCTCAAAAATATGAACTGGGATTTTTCTATGATTTTTCCCGTCACGAGGACAGAATCTGTTTTCTGGACAACATGTCACAACTTTCACTTCCCTTGTAATACGAGGCTATAATTGGCACAAAGCTTGAAAAGTAAAGATACAATGATGTTGCTACAGTAGTAACAATCATCAAGACCACTAAAAACAGAAGAAAAACAAAAAGGATCAAGTTTTATATCCATTGCGGGCTGCCTCCCGAAAGCGCTTCTTTAAATCCATTAGCTAGGCTTAATGCAAAAAGGATCAAGTTTTATCAAGAAAATAACTAGCCCGTGTAATTGACTCAAAAGGTAACTTAATATTCTTTCTAGGGAAGTGTTCCATCCCTTTATTGAGAGGGAATTGGAATTTTATAATCCCTTCTTTCATATCAATAATAGCACCCACGGTGCGAAGAAAAGGACGTCCCAAAATAATTGGACAAGAAGGTTCACATTCAATGTCCATAATTGTCAGAACCCTCTGTTAGGTATATGCTAGGGTTAGCTAGTGCCTTTGCATCATGTCAAAATTTCAAAAAGAAATCTTGGAAATCAAATTCAAAATCAAAATGGGAGAAGGAACACCCCCCAGATGAATTAATTCAAAAGGCCAGATAAAAATATTTTCCAAAAATTCATGTTAGAGTTTTGAAAAGTCTTATAAATGAGTGTGATCACATATCAAGTGATGTGGGACCCACCCCATGCTCATAGATTTTTCAAATATTCAAACAGTACCTTGGAATTAAAGAAATACCCCTTTTTGATTTAAAATTCAAATCATTTGAATTTTAAAAATGTTGAAAGTTTATGAGTGACTAGTCTATATTATTATGAGGCCATATAAAAGTTTTCAGCATTTAATAAAATGTTTAGCTATTTTATTTAGCCAAACAGAACAAAGATCAGAAGAGAAAACAGAAGGAAAAAGAAAAACAGAAAGTAGCCCACTTACCTGGGCCACCCCGGCCCAACTTACCGTTTCAGCAGCCCAGCCCGCAGCCTCCCCTTGTCGTCTTCCCCGGCGCGGCAAGCAGCTCACTGGAGCGCATGCCGACGCCGGCGAGCACCTGCTGGCCTGCCTGGCGTCTCCCGAGCCTTCTAGACACGTCCTGGAGACGCCCTGGAGCCATCCTAATCCATTCCCCCCCTCCTCATCGTCTTCCTCCTCCTCCTGCGCCCGATTTCACCGCCGCCCGAAGACCACCGTGGAGCACGCCGTCGAGAACACGTAGCCACCGTAGTCCCCGAGCCGTGCCGCCGTGTCCAGGAGAACCGCAGCAAGCCTCTTCATCGTTCCCCTGAAGCAATCGAGCCCGAGCACCTCAGCAATCGACGCCAGCTTCACCGAGAGCTTGCCGGAACCGTGAGTCGCCGTCGTCAAATTCCTCGGCTACACAGCATCCCCGGCCTCACCGTCTTCTCCATTAGCTTCAGGGTGAGCTTCTTCACCTTTCCCCTAAGTTTGCAGCGTCTCGTTTGCCCCACAACCGAATCCGCCATGGATCCCGAGCAAGCTCGCCGCCATGGTCGTCGCCCTCCTCGCTCCAGTGCTTGTCGTGGACCCCCAGTGCATGCGTTTGACTCCCGCGTATGCCAGCTTTGGAACGCAACCAAGAACGCCCCAAACCGTGCTCCCTGGCCTCGGCTACGACCTCGCCGTTTCTCTGTTTCCGCCGGAGTCGTCGCCGTCGTCACTCCCGACCACCCCGTGAACACCCGTTGCCTCCAGATGATGCGGAAGACGATGCTGAGTCGATTGGTGTCCTCCCCGTGCTCTCCCGTGGCCTCTAGCTCACTCCGGTAAGTCGCCGTCGTGGCCAGACCGCCGGCGTTTAGCCGCCGGTGAGTTAGCCCTAAGCCCCCCCTGTTTCACCAGTTAAGTGACCCCCTGGGTCACTGACCAGTGGGCCCAGTGGCTTAATTAAGCCACTGGTTAAGTTAACCCAGCCGGGTTAATTAGCCCAGCCACTGACAGGGTGGCCCCACCTGTCAGCCCCCCCTGCTGACGCAATAATTCATTTAAGAATTTCCAGAAAATCAAAAATGTTAAAATAATTCCAGAAAAGGCAGAAATTACCCCAAACTTTGGAAATTCATAGAAAATTCATATTAACTCCAAATTGGACAAATAATATATGAAAAATGATCAGGAGAAAATTATCTTTCCAAATATGCAACTTTCAACTCTGTTTTAGTTGAATTTAAAATGGGACCAGTAGCATATGTCATTTGGTTTATTTGAATTTATTTCAAATTCAAATCAATTGAGTTTGCAACTTGGACCATGGATTTAAGCTATACTTCAACCACACTTCAGAGGCATATCATACACATTTGAAGTTGATTCAAAATGATCAAACTATATCACATATAACTTGGTTAATGTTGAATTCAAATGTGGAGTTTGAATTTGCATTTTAAATACAATATATTCCACTTAAATGGAATTGCCTCACACATCAAAACTTATACTTCAAGCTTTAACATTCAATCATGTGCTTGAGCATTGCATTCATATTGATTGCTACTTCGTGCTTTGTTTGTCGAGTAGAGGTGGAACCGGAGCAAGAGGTCACCCCCTTCGCTGAAGATCCAGAACCCGAACCTCGTCAGCAAGGCAAGAAAAACCCCATTGATCATGTCGATAAAATACCACTTCCCTCTCATGTCTCGCTTATGAATTGTATAGGATGATCACCATGTTACGATTCTACCGCATAGATGAACCCATTCCTTTGCATGACCTATCATTTTGTCACAGTAGTAAGCAAACCACAATCCTAGCAACTGTAGGAGTTGTTTGATATCATGTAACCCCTGCAAATGCTACTGCTTATTGCATGCTTAGTATGATACCATGATGTTACTGTGATGTGAGTCGGGATGGTAGTGATCATGTTGATGATGGTAGAAAAGTGTTGGTGAATCGACCCTAATACAAGGTGAACGATGAGAGGCTGTGTAGGAGTACACGGTGGGTTGTCTCGTTGAACACCGCCCTAAGTCCGAGTTCTTGTGTGGTGATCCAAGATGAAGAGTACAACCACACATTGGGCTCACTGACCCCTCTCAACCTATTAACTCATCCCTTTCGATGTCCAGATGTCGCAGTAGTTCGGAGTTCTGGTAGGCTTGTGGCCTGGATGCTAAGTGAGGGATCGGCTCACCCGAGACCGGCTTATGCACCACGCACACATCGCTTGGGTCCACTTCGGTAAACCCGCCGGGTTCACGATTGTGGTAGCCAACCCAAGTAGGCGGCTTTCTTGGACTAGATAGGCTATGAGGTAACAGTTGTGGTGAGCATCCTCGCTGGCACCCCTTGAATGGTGTCGAGGTCAAAGGCGGTAAATGATGGTCATGTGTGTGTAGAGGTACACCCTTGCAAGGTTAACAAAACTATTCGAATAGCCGCGTCCGCGGTTATGGACTACTTGGAAAGCTTAGCTTGATTATTAGACAACTTGAACCGGATACTTCTAAAACACACCAAGATAAGTGTGAGTGCTATGGCGTGCTTTCTCGTGGGGAAGTCGAGGAAGGCACCATAGTAGTGTAATTGGTTGGTGAAGGTAGTGGACTCGTGTACGCTTCTTACCTCAAAGTCTGGTACTCGTAGTTCAGGATTAGCCAAGTCAAAGCTAGCATTTCTGCAAGTGAACCCCACCTCCTTTTACCTTGACACATGTGCATGAGTAGAATAGCTCCTATGTAAGTCTTGCTGAGTACGCCTTTGTACTCACGTTTGCTTAATCTATGTTTTCGATGACGCCACTGACCCCGAAGGTGGCTTCTTCATCGAGCTGGACGACTGAAGTTAAGCTAGTCTAGTCCCAGTCAGCAGACTGGTTCCCTCGTGGAGGGCTTTATGTTGAATAAGGCTTCTTAAGCCAATTTGTTAAACTTGTCTGTACTCAGACATAATTTGCTTCCGCTTTATGTTGTAATGTTGGATCACATGTATGTGATCTCTGTGTGTACTCTATAAGAGTTATAAATAAAATTTACACTTTGTAGAGAATTGCAATGGTACCTGCTGTTCATACAAGGCATGTGTGCTGCGTGTATGTTTATAACATGCATGTCTTTGTATGGGTTTTCGAGACCTTAGTTGTGTTCTGGCTGGCGGTCTTTCATACACCAAGTGGCCCTTAGATGTGCGCAGCTTGGGGCATCGCGATGCGATTGCTCGAGACTCCGTCTCGTGCACACTTTGTGGTATGATCGAGCCCGCCCTAGACCCCGACTAAGTGATCGGGCTGGAGTAAGTCTATGTAAGAGTTTTGAGATAGTCGATAGTATGGTTGAGGCGACTTGTCTTTGAATATGGGAGTTCACCACCCATATCATTAGACTTGTGTGCGGACGATGAGGACCCATCACAGTTGATCATCCGGCCTGGATGGGATGCCCCTCACGTACGATGCTTTCCGAGAATGTTCAGTGCTTGGCCTTGTCTGCTTAGACAAGTGGGTGCGGTTCTCGGCTCTCCATATGACTATGTCTTAACTGTACTTGCATACGCTAACCCCGGGTCCCGACAGACTTGGTATCAGAGCAGGACTGACTGTAGGACTAGTAGCCTTGGCCGAAGTTGAGTCTAGCTTGCTATAGTTATATAGTTACTCTGGGTATATATGGGAACAATGTAAGGCTTCTTTTTCTCCTTACCCCCTTCGTTCTGAGTTCTGAGTCACCCTCATCTTGTTCTACGGGAAGATAGGACTAGGCTCTCCTCTGTCTGTTTAGCACATCTCGTTGATTGCTTCCTTATAGCCGTAGGAAAGTTGTGTCAGGTTTTTCTAGCATTGTTATAATGCTGATTTCTTACATCGTATTATGTAAGTGCTGTTTTCATGATTGAAAGAAATCTGTCATTTCTTACAATTACAGCCGTTATGCTGTCCGAGTCATTCCAGGTTTATCTCATAATCTGATGCATTTGCAAACTCCTTTCTGTTTCATATGGCAGATCTTCCCCCTCGGCAGATTGTTCGTTTGACCAGGTGCCTCTGTGTGCGTGGCCATCCCGCCACGTTGATCGAGATGATGTCCTATGTGGGATATCGATGGTACCCTGAGTACACCATCGAGGAGCAGTTCCACGACTTCAACCAGACGCAGTTCCACTGCATTGTCCGGATCTACCCGCACCACGTTGGAGTCACCCAGCCTATCCACTTTGGACATGGCATTGGCGTTACCGAGAACATGGCTGTGCAGGATGCTGCATATTCATGTATTACACTGCTAAGAGAGGAGCACACCCTGCTGAGAGAGACTTCTTTCCGCTATATCCCTGCTGCACTTCCAGGAGAAGAGGGATATTACACCGGACTCTACTCAGATCACTCTGCAGAGGATCCAGCACTCCAGGTGACTGCTAGGTTTGCTAGTGACAGAGATCGTGATGCACGCGCTCTCCGTTTCGAGCTCCACGCCACTCGTGTTCGTCTGTATCGAGCACTGACGCTCTTGGCACCCTTTGTGAGCGTGGGATCACTGGAGTACGATGCGATCTATCCAGTAAGGACCCAGATGCCTTCTCGAGTTGCTTGGCCCGAGATTGGAGGAATTTTTCCACCCCGTGGTCCTTTGCTTCCACCCTACACTGGACCTAGGCCCATCCTTGCCCAAATGGATATCATGGTCCACAAGCCTCCGTGTTTTCCGATGGTCACCTCCAGCTACCGGGATACGCGGGTAACTTTTACGAGGATTACTATGGAGATGGAGATGAGTGAGACCGCCTGTGGTCTTACTTAGTGAGGATGTAGTAGTATCCTAGTATATTGTAAGCAAGGTGTCTAAGTTCCAGAGGCTTAGATAAATAATGTGTAGGAAGTCAGAGTGCCTCTGAAGGATGTATCATCTTCAGCACGTTTGTATTAGCTTGGTGCTTGTACTAAAACGATGTATGGTTTGTATGACATCTTGTGAATATATGGCTTGTATGCTTTTATCACCATGTTGTCAAGATGATTACTTCCTTTGCTCTGTAATCCTTCCAGTACTTCAATACCTTGATTAGACTCTTCAATCAACTCTGTTTGACTTTGGTTTTTTCCACCTCAGGATGTCTCAAGGAACACGTGGCCAGATTGGTCGTAACCAAGGTCGTGGGAACAACCAGGAGGAAGACAACCTTCCACCCCCACCCACGATGGCCCAAGTTCTGATGGAGGTCGAGAGGAACCGCCGTGACTCTCACCACCTGCTGGAAGTCATCGCACGCAACACCACTCAGCAGCGCAATGAGCTGGTGTCCCTGAATGACTTCATCCGGCTTCATCCCCCGGTTTTTAGTTACTCCACCGAGCCCCTTGACGTCGATGACTGGCTTCGCAGCATCGAGAGGAAGCTCCAAGCAGGCCATGTTGCAGATGGCGACAAGGTCAATTATGCCACCTATCACCTTGAAGGTGCAGCAAGCTCTTGGTGGGAGAATTTTCTGAATATGCGCCCAGTTGGACCACCAGCATCTTGGGAGGAATTCTGTACGTCCTTCCGCGAGCACCACATCCCCAAGGTTCGCATGGACCGCAAACGTGAGGAGTTCTGCAACCTCACTCAAGGCAGAAGAACCGTGGACGAGTTTAGTCGTCAGTTCAACCGACTTGCTCGTTATGCAACTGAAGAAGTTTCCACCGACTCCAAGAAACAAGAGAGGTTCCGTCGTGGCCTCAACAGTGGACTCCGTCGCGAGCTCAACCTTCATGACTTTGCCACCTTCCAGGTCCTTGTCAACAAGGCCATCAAGTCAGAGGACATGAATACCCCCAACAATTTCCGCAAACATCCTAGAGATGACGGATCATCCAGTTCTGGCTCCCAGAAGCGCAAGATCTGGATCCCACACAGTATGTTCTGCCAGAACAACCCACCGAGGCCATCCTATGTGGCGCCTCGTCCACCCACCCAGTTCCACCCAGCTCCACCAAACAACCCAGCTCCACGCACTGCTTTCGGAGCTTGCTACAAGTGTGGTCAGGCAGGCCACTACTCTCGCGAGTGCCCCCAGAACCAGGTCCAGAACCAAAATGCTCCACCACGTGCCGGAGGCAGCAACAACAACAACAATAGTCGTGGCAAGCCACCCCAGAAGGTCTACACCGCCAAACCCGCTCCTCCCGCCACTCGTGGACGTCTGAACCAGGTTGCCGCTGAAGAGACTGACGACACCACTGACGTCATTCTTGGTACGCTCCCAGTCAATTTTGTTCCTACTTCCGTTCTTTTCGACCCAGGAGCATCTCATTCATTCATGTCGGAAAGTTATGCACTTCGTCATGAGTTACCCTTTGTTGAATTGTCCACCCCGATGGTTATTCAAACTCCAGGGTCAAGATGGCAAACTAATAGAGTGAGCCATGGTAATCAAATTGCAATTGAGGGTTTAGTATTCCTTGCTTCACTCATAGCCCTCAAGTCTTCAGACATTGATGTCATCCTTGGCATGGATTGGCTATCAAGACAAAATGCCTATATGGATTGCAAAGGCAAATCCGTGAAACTCACCCACCCTTCAGGCCAAACTATCAGCTATACCTCACCCAGAACAAGAACCCAAGTGCATTCTTTGAATGTACTTCCCCTTCCCGAACTTGAAGATATTCCGGTGGTTCGTGACTTCCCGGATGTCTTTCCTGAAGAGCTGCCGGGCATGCCACCCGACAGATGTGTAGAATTTATAGTGGATCTTGTTCCAGGAACCGCACCAATTTCCAAACGCCCATATAAAATGGCCCCACATGAGTTAGCTGAGCTAAAAACCCAACTTGATGCTTCGTTGGCAAAAGGCTTCATCCGCCCTAGCTCATCGCCATGGGGTTGCCCCGTTCTGTTCGTAAAGAAGAAAGATGGAACAGAAAGGATATGCGTAGATTATCGCCCGCTAAATTTAGCGACGATAAAGAACAAATACCCACTGCCCAGGATCAATGATCTTTATGATCAACTTGCAGGATCCGCTGTCTTTTCCAAGATGGATTTGAGATTAGGTTATTATCAGATCCGAATCCGAAAGGAGGACATTCCCAAAACGGCTTTTACTACTCGTTATGGTCTTTACGAGTACACCGTCATGTCCTTTGGTTTAACCAATGCCCCCGCCACATTCTCACGCTTGATGAATTCGATCTTCATGGAGTACCTAGATAAATTTGTTGTGGTATATCTTGATGATATTCTCATATACTCGAAGAACGAAGGAGATCATGCCGAACACTTAAGGCTGGTATTGATGAAACTTAGAGAGCATCGCCTATACGCTAAGTTCTCCAAGTGTGAATTCTGGCTACCAGAAGTGACCTACTTAGGCCACGTGATTTCTGCAAAAGGCATTGCTGTGAATCCCGAGAGAGTTCAGGCCGTCCTTGACTGGACTCCACCTGAATCGGTTAAGCAAGTTAGGAGTTTTCTTGGCCTAGCCAGCTATTGTCGTCGCTTCGTCGAGAACTTTTCTAAAGTTGCAAAGCCTCTAACTGAACTGCTCAAGAAAGATAAGAAATTCCAATGGACTCCCAAGTGCGAGGAAAGCTTTCAAGAGCTAAAAAGGAGATTGACTTCTGCACCCGTACTTGCACCTCCAGACACCAAAAAGGATTTCGAGATCTATTGTGACGCATCACGGCAAGGGTTAGGATGCATACTTCTGCAGGATCGACATGTGGTAGCTTATGCTTCACGCCAATTGCGGCCACATGAAGAGAACTACCCTACCCATGACCTTGAACTCGCTGCCGTAGTTCATGCCCTAACAACTTGGCGACATTACCTCCTTGGTAATCGTTGTGAGATTTATTCCGACCACCAAAGCCTCAAATATATTTTCACCCAGCCAGATCTTAATCTCAGGCAAAGACGCTGGATTGAGTTGATAAAAGATTACGACGTAGCAATTTCTTACACCCCAGGCAAGGCCAATGTCATGGCTGATGCACTAAGTCGTAAGTCGTACTGTAACAACCTCATGTTACAGCAGTATCAACCACTTCTTCATGAGGACTTTCGCAAACTCAATCTTGAGATTGATCCTCATGGCTATCTTTCTACCTTGGTGGCGAAACCAACTCTTGAGGATCAAATTTTAGTTGCCCAAAGGCGTGCACGAGGTGTTCGCTGGATCAAGGAGACCATTGTTAGCGGAGTTGCTAAATGTTTCTCCACAGATAGCAAAGGAACGGTATTCTTTGAAAATCGTTTAGTAGTACCTAAGAATAAGGAACTAAGGCAACTCATCCTCAAGGAAGCCCATGACACACGCCTCTCAATTCATCCCGGTAGCACGAAAATGTACCGAGATCTACGCCAGAGATTTTGGTGGACTAGGATGAAGAGAGACATTGCTCAATTTGTGGCCGAATGTGATGTTTGTCGTCGCATTAAGGCAGAACATCAAAGACCTGCTGGTACACTTCAACCCTTGTCCATTCCTGAGTGGAAATGGGACAAAGTCGGTATGGACTTCATCACCGGCTTTCCAAGAACCCAAAAGGAAACAATGCCATCTTCGTTGTCATAGATAGGCTTTCCAAAGTTGCTCACTTCCTTCCGGTTCGCGAGTCGATAACTGCTAGCCAGTTAGCAGACTTGTACATCTCCAGAATTGTATCCCTTCACGGTGTTCCTTTGGAAATCAATTCTGATCGTGGTAGCCTTTTCACCTCTAGATTTTGGGGAAGCTTCCAACGTGCTATGGGAACTCATCTCTCCTTTAGTACGGCTTTCCATCCTCAGTCTAGCGGTCAAGTCGAAAGGGTTAACCAGATTCTTGAAGACATGCTCAGAGCTTGTGTTATCTCATTCGGAAAGAATTGGGAGAATTCTCTTCCATATGCCGAATTTGCTTATAACAATAGTTTTCAATCTAGTCTGAACATGGCTCCTTTTGAACTCCTGTATGGACGACGATGTCGAACACCACTAAACTGGTCTGAAACCGGTGAAAGACAATTCTTTGGACCGGATATGATCAAGGAAGCAGAAGATCAAGTTCGCATTGGTCGTGATCAATTGAAAGCAGCCCAGTCTCGTCAGAAAAGCTACTATGATAGTCATCATAGACAAGAAAGCTACAATCTGGATGAGAAGGCTTACCTTCGGGTTACTCCTCTGAAGGGAACCCAACGTTTCGGTATCAAAGGCAAGTTGGCCCCACGTTACATCGGACCTTTCCGCATTATTGCTAAACGTGGAGAAGTTGCCTACCAACTTGAACTACCTCCGCACCTCTCCCGAGTACATGATGTATTCCATGTGTCCCAACTCAGGCGTTGCTTCAAGGACCCCATCCGCGAAGTCGACCATGAAACGCTTGATCTCCAAGATGACCTTTCTTATCAAGAATACCCCGTTCGTATTCTTGATTCCGCAGAGCGTGTCACTCGTCGTCAGAAGATTAGGTTTCTGAAAGTGCAATGGTCACACCACTCTGAAAGAGAAGCTACATGGGAAAGAGAAGACCGTCTCAGTACCGAGTACCCCTCCTTCCTCCCGCAGACTTCTGAATCTCGGGACGAGATTCTTTTGAGTGGGGGCGAGTTGTCAGAACCCTCTGTTAGGTATGTGCTAGGGTTAGCTAGTGCCTTTGCATCATGTCAAAATTTCAAAAAGAAATCTTGGAAATCAAATTCAAAATCAAAATGGGAGAAGGAACACCCCCCAGATGAATTAATTCAAAAGGCCAGATAAAAATATTTTCCAAAAATTCATGTTAGAGTTTTGAAAAGTCTTATAAATGAGTGTGATCACATATCAAGTGATGTGGGACCCACCCCATGCTCATAGATTTTTCAAATATTCAAACAGTACCTTGGAATTAAAGAAATATCCCTTTTTGATTTAAAATTCAAATCATTTGAATTTTAAAAATGTTGAAAGTTTATGAGTGGCTAGTCTATATTATTATGAGGCCATATAAAAGTTTTCATCATTTAATAAAATGTTTAGCTATTTTATTTAGCCAAACAGAACAAAGATCAGAAGAGAAAACAGAAGGAAAAAGAAAAACAGAAAGTAGCCCACTTACCTGGGCCACCCCGGCCCAACTTACCGTTTCAGCAGCCCAGCCCGCAGCCTCCCCTTGTCGTCTTCCCCGGCGCGGCAAGCAGCTCGCTGGAACGCATGCCGACGCCGGCGAGCACCTGCTGGCCTGCCTGGCGTCTCCCGAGCCTTCTAGACACGTCCTGGAGACGCCCTGGAGCCATCCTAATCCATTCCGCCCCTCCTCATCGTCTTCCTCCTCCTCCTGCGCCCGATTTCACCGCCGCCCGAAGACCACCGTGGAGCACGCCGTCGAGAACACGTAGCCACCGTCGTCCCCGAGCCGTGCCGCCGTGTCCAGGAGAACCGCAGCAAGCCTCTTCATCGTTCCCCTGAAGCAATCGAGCCCGAGCACCTCAGCAATCGACGCCAGCTTCACCGAGAGCTTGCCGGAACCGTGAGTCGCCGTCGTCAAATTCCTCGGCTACACAGCATCCCCGGCCTCACCGTCTTCTCCATTAGCTTCAGGGTGAGCTTCTTCACCTTTCCCCTAAGTTTGCAGCGTCTCGTTTGCCCCACAACCGAATCCGCCATGGATCCCGAGCAAGCTCGCCGCCATGGTCGTCGCCCTCCTCGCTCCAGTGCTTGTCGTGGACCCCAAGTGCATGCGTTTGACTCCCGCGTATGCCAGCTTTCGAACGCAACCAAGAACGCCCCAAACGCCGGGTTAATTAGCCCAGCCACTGACAGGGTGGCCCCACCTGTCAGCCCCCCCTGCTGACGCAATAATTCAGTTAAGAATTTCCAGAAAATCAAAAATGTTAAAATAATTCTAGAAAAGGCAGAAATTACCCCAAACTTTGGAAATTCATAGAAAATTCATATTAACTCCAAATTGGACAAATAATATATGAAAAATGATCAGGAGAAAATTATCTTTCCAAATATGCAACTTTCAACTCTGTTTGAGTTGAATTTAAAATGGGACCAGTAGCATATGTCATTTGGTTTATTTGAATTTATTTCAAATTCAAATCAATTGAGTTTGCAATTTGGACCATGGATTTAAGCTATACTTCAACCACACTTCAGAGGCATATCATACACATTTGAAGTTGAATTCAAATGTGGAGTTTGAATTTGCATTTTAAATACAATATATTCCACTTAAATGGAATTGCCTCACACATCAAAACTTATACTTCAAGATTTAACATTCAATCATGTGCTTGAGCATTGCATTCATATTGATTGCTACTTCGTGCTTTGTTTGTCGAGTAGAGGTGGAACCGGAGCAAGAGGTCACCCCCTTCGCTGAAGATCCAGAACCCGAACCTCGTCAGCAAGGCAAGAAAAACCCCATTGATCATGTCGATAAAATCCGACTTCCCTCTCATGTCTCGCTTATGAATTGTATAGGATGATCACCATGTTACGATTCTACCGCATAGATGAACCCATTCCTTTGCATGACCTATCATTTTGTCACAGTAGTAAGCAAACCACAATCCTAGCAACTGTAGGAGTTGTTTGATATCATGTAACCCCTGCAAATGCTACTGCTTATTGCATGCTTAGTATGATACCATGATGTTACTGTGATGTGAGTCGGGATGGTAGTGATCATGTTGATGATGGTAGAAAAGTGTTGGTGAATCGACCCTAATACAAGGTGAACGATGAGAGGCTGTGTAGGAGTACACGGTGGGTTGTCTCGTTGAACACCGCCCTAAGTCCGAGTTCTTGTGTGGTGATCCAAGATGAAGAGTACAACCACACATTGGGCTCACTGACCCCTCTCAACCTATTAACTCATCCCTTTCGATGTCCAGATGTCGCAGTAGTTCGGAGTTCTGGTAGGCTTGTGGCCTGGATGCTAAGTGAGGGATCGGCTCACCCGAGACCGGCTTATGCACCACGCACACATCGCTTGGGTCCACTTCGGTAAACCCGCCGGGTTCACGATTGTGGTAGCCAACCCAAGTAGGCGGCTTTCTTGGACTAGATAGGCTATGAGGTAACAGTTGTGGTGAGCATCCTCGCTGGCACCCCTTGAATGGTGTCGAGATCAAAGGCGGTAAATGATGGTCATGTGTGTGTAGCGGTACACCCTTGCAAGGTTAACAAAACTATTCGAATAGCCACGTCCGCGGTTATGGACTACTTGGAAAGCTTAGCTTGATTATTAGACAACTTGAACCGGATACTTCTAAAACACACCAAGATAAGTGTGAGTGCTATGGCGTGCTTTCTCGTGGGGAAGTCGAGGAAGGCACCATAGTAGTGTAATTGGTTGGTGAAGGTAGTGGACTCGTGTACGCTTCTTACCTCAAAGTCTGGTACTCGTAGTTCAGGATTAGCCAAGTCAAAGCTGGCATTTCTGCAAGTGAACCCCACCTCCTTTTACCTTGACACATGTGCATGAGTAGTATAGCTCCTATGTAAGTCTTGCTGAGTACGCCTTTGTACTCACGTTTGCTTAATCTATGTTTTAGATGACGCCACTGACCCCGAAGGTGGCTTCTTCATCGAGCTGGACGACTGAAGTTAAGCTAGTCTAGTCCCAGTCAGCAGACTGGTTCCCTCGTAGAGGGCTTTATGTTGAATAAGGATTCTTAAGCCAATTCGTTAAACTTGTCTGTACTCAGACATAATTTGCTTCCGCTTTATGTTGTAATGTTGGATCACATGTATGTGATCTCTGTGTGTACTCTATAAGAGTTATAAATAAAATGTACACTTTGTAGAGAATTGCAATGGTACCTGCTGTTCATACAAGGCATGTGTGCTGCGTGTATGTTTATAACATGCATGTCTTTGTATGGGTTTTCGAGACCTTAGTTGTGTTCTGGCTGGCGGTCTTTCATACACCAAGTGGCCCTTAGATGTGCGCAGCTTGGGGCATCGCGATGCGATTGCTCGAGACTCCGTCTCGTGCACACTTTGTGGTATGATCGATCCCGCCCTAGACCCCGACTAAGTGATCGGGCTGGAGTAAGTCTATGTAAGAGTTTTGAGATAGTCGATAGTATGGTTGAGGCGACTTGTCTTTGAATATGGGAGTTCACCACCCATATCATTAGACTTGTGTGCGGACGATGAGGACCCATCACAGTTGATCATCCGGCCTGGATGGGATGCCCCTCACGTACGATGCTTTCCGAGAATGTTCAGTGCTTGGCCTTGTCTGCTTAGACAAGTGGGTGCGGTTATCGTCTCTCCATATGACTATGTCTTAACTGTACTTGCATACGCTAACCCCGGGTCCCGACAGACTTGGTATCAGAGCAGGACTGACTGTAGGACTAGTAGCCTTGGCCGAAGTTGAGTCTAGCTTGCTATAGTTATATAGTTACTCTGGGTATATATGGGAACAATGTAAGGCTTCTTTTTCTCCTTAATTTTCATAATTTTCATTTACAATGAGAAGAACATCATCGATCTTCCCCAAAGGTTTCTTTATGGAAGAATCGACAAGAGGAACACCAAAAGAACAAGGATCAAAAGGTTTCAATTCAAATATATCATACATTCTTTTGGGCATAACGGAGGTACTAGCTCCAACATCACATAAAGAATAGCAAGAGAAGTTATTCAACTTAATTTTAATCATAGGATCCCAACCATCTTCTAGCTTTCTAGGTATGGAGGCTTCTACCCTAAGCTTATCCTCCCTAGCTTTAATGAGAGCATTAGTGATATGCTCCGTGAAGGCAAGATTAAGTGTGCTAGTGTGGGGATCTCTAGACATCTTGTGAAGGAAATGAATAACTTCATAAAGGGTGCAATTATCAAAATCAAGGTCACTACTATCAAGTAAAGTGGTAGTGGTGTCCTTTAGGCTCACTTGTTTGGTAGCTTCTATAGTCATAGGAGTTTCTTCTTCTACGGTTGAGGTCATAGCATCACCATTAATAGGCCCTATGGGACTAGGGGTGCATTGGGTGCTAAGAGTTTGGATATCCTCAACAACTTGGATAGTAGCAACGGTATGGTGTGTAGGAAGGTTCTTCATTCTATCTTCTTCCTCCTTTTCTCTAGCCCATCTCTCTTTAAGTTTAGCCATCATCCTAATGTTTTCATTAATTTGCACTTGAATAGCGTTCATAGGAGTGACCTTCCTCTCCTAAAGAGGAGAAGTTCTAATTTTAAGAAATTCTACTTCATGGGCTAAATTGTCTACCTTAGATGAGAGATTATCTAATTTGTCTAGCTTTTCCTCTAAACTCTTGTTGAAGGATTTTTGGGTAGTGATGAAGTCTTTAAGCATACTCTCTAATTCAGAAGTGGAGTTCTTGGTGCTAGGATAAGTGTTGTTGTTCCCATAGTTGTTGGAGGGGAATGGTCTAGGATTTCTACAAAATTTACTCCTATAAGCATTGTTATTGAAGTTGTTTCTAGAGATAAAGTTCACATCTACTTGGTCTTGAGCAATCAAAGAATTTAAAGGAACATCATGAGGATCAATAGGAGATTGCTCGGTAAGTAGAGACATAATCAAGTCAACTTTTTCATTTAGGGAGGAGATCTCCTCGACAGAGTTTACCTTCCTACCTGTTGGAGCTCTTTCGGTGTGCCATTGGGAATAGTTGGTCATCATCTCATCGAGTAGTTTTGTGGTAGCACCAAGCATTGTTGACATAAAGGTTCCTCCCGCGGTCGAATCTAGAAAGTTCCGCGAGGTAAAGTTCAAGCCTGCATAAAAAGTTTGGATAACCATCCAAGTTGTCAAACCATGCGTAGGGCAATTCTTAACAAGAGATTTCATGCGTTCCCAAGCTTGGGCAACGTGCTCATTATCCAATTGCTTAAAATTCATAATATTACTCCTGAATTGGATAATCTTAGCTGGGGGGTAGTACTTTCCAATAAAAGCATCCTTGCACTTATCCCAAGAATCTATGCTATTCCTAGGCAAGGATTGAAACCAGATTTTAGCTCCTCCTCTCAAGGAGAAAGGAAAAAGCTTAAGCTTAACAATATCACCATCTACTTCTTTGTACTTTTGCATATCACAGAGCTCAACAAAATTATTTAAGTGCAAAGAAGCATCATCTCGAGCACCGGAGAATTGATCTTTCATAACAGGTTCAGCAAAGCAGGTTTAATCTCATAAGAAGGTGTTGAAGTGGCAGGTGGAGCAATAGGAGTGCAGATAAAGTCACTGTTGTTATGACTAGTGAAGTCACACAACTTGGTGCTCTCGGAAGAACCCATAACAGCAAGCAAGCAAGGTAACTATTTTTTTGATTTTTGATAAGGGAAACTAAAGCAAAAACTGAAAGGTAAATTAACAAGACTAAAAAGCAAAGATAAAAGATAGTGTGCAACTCCCCTATCTTGAAGATCGGAGTCCCCGGCAACGGCGCCAGAAATTAGCTTTGATGGCCTCTCGCCCCTCGTTGGTTACCCAAAGTGGAAGGTTGAGATGTAGACAACAGCAAATTTCCCTCGGTGAAGATTCCAAGGTTTGTCTCCAGTAGGACTCCGACAATGACAGGAAGGTGACAACGTCGCCAGCAATTAGGCGCTTGACGTGGACCTGCACACAGAACAGATAGCTTTGCTCCCAACGAGTTCAGAGATGTTGTCAATCCGTCCGGCCTTGTTGTTCACAAAGGATCAAACGCACGGGATAATAATGATAGTGATAGCAACAGAAAAGTAAATAAAGCAGAAAATAAATAGTGGGAGTAAACAGTATTGGAAATATGGACCGGGGTCCCATGATGTTCACTAGTGATGTCTCTCTCCCAAAAGACGATAAAATAGCCATGCGAGATAAACAAATTATAGCTGGGAAATTGACATGATTATGTGCGCAAACCAATGCTAACTATGCTATAAAGAAAGGAAGAGGCTCAAAAGCATGGGCGGTACGCCAAGATATGTAGACCGAAATCCATCTGCATCTACCTACTAATCATCCACCTTGAGATATCTATCCAGAACATCTCGCTGGTATTAAGTTGCGAATCCCACCCAAAGTGTAAACTCAAAGCAACAGACAACTGCATTAAAGAACTCATAACATAGCAACAGCAGAAAGATTACATATGTGCCTTGATCATGTAGGGCAGCTCACGAGGTCTAAACCATGAAGAACAAAGAGGGGAGGAGAGCATCACATAGCTACTGATCATGGACCCATGTTCCAAGGTGGACTACTCACGGTTAATCCGGGAAGCATCCATAGTGGTGGAGAAGCTCCCGGAGGTGGTTCCTCCCTCCGGCAGGGTGCCGGGAAGAGGGCTCCTGGTGCTCCCGATCTTGGAAGCGCGGCGGCGGCGGAACAGAGGAGAGATCGCGAAAAAGGGTTACGTCCTCGAGGGTTTCGGGATGAGAGGAATATATAGGCGAAGGGGGGCAGCCAGAGGTGGACCAGGGGAGCCAGGCGCCCCCCTGGCACGACCTAGGGGGTGGCCGCGCCAGGTGGCCGCCTGGGCCACCCTTGGCTCCCCTCTGGCCCTACTTGGGCTCTTACCAAAGCTTCCTGTACGCTGATTTTCCTATATTTTTCCCGGAATTTTTCTGGCACTTTAAATAATGGGAAAACCTGAAATACAAAAACATCAGAAAATAGGAACTGGCACTGGGGTGCACTGAGTTAATAGGTTAGTCCAAATATGATCAAAATTGTATGGAAGTTCATCAATATCATAGAAATATCACACAAAAGATGCATGGAGCAAGCAGAAATTATAGATACGTTTTGGACGTATCACCCCCGTGCATCCCCTTCTCCATCAACAATCATCAGTTCGTCCTTCGTCTCACTATATTTTTATCACTTCTTGCGTTATGTGCTATGCTTGGAGCGTCTCGCTCTTAGGTTTACTTTTTAGTTTTCTTTAGCTTTGCTTGCTTTTCATAGCAAGTTAGACCCCATCTTACTTTTTGTGGGAGAGAAACACGAGTCTAGAACACATCATAGGATTTTCCATGCTTATCTTTCTGCTGTTGTGTGTTCTTTATCTTTTCGTAGCTACTGCCATGTTTAGTTTTAGTCTTATTTTGTATTTAGAAAGAGCCTTGGCTTTTGTCTAGTTTTTGCTGGAACTCTGTTTAGTTTTCATGTTTATCCTGTTAAGAGAGTTGGTTGTTGCACTGAGTTGTGTCTTGTCTTGAAAGTAGGTAATTGAGGTTGCTATTTAATTTTAGTAGTAACTTGCAATAGTTTTGAGGTATTTTTGTGAGTAATGTTTGAACTTTTTGTGTCAAGAGCTCTAGCATATTGGTGATAGGTGTCGTATTTTGGGAAATCCGTGTTTATTTTCAAAACCTACAAAACTAGTTGAGAATTATAGCTACTAGATGGATCACTAATCTATTGAGGGGTCGGATACTAGAGTACACTCACGTACCAGGAGTCGAGGATGCGCAAGGATAACTGAACCCCCATACACTCCTCCTCGGGGTACTTGTCTCTTTGTGAACCTCCTCATTAGATTGAGAGTTACTGATAATAAGTGCATGAGTTCTTCGGACTAATGTAAGTATTGAAAGTTGACACTTCCACCTCCTCATATTTGCTAGCCTCTCCCGTGCCGTGCATTACCTTCTTCTCACTCCGAGAGTTGGCGTCCATATTCGCCGGTACATCCAAACCCTTGGCATGATATACTATGTCATCATAAACCTCCTTATATCCTTCCTCAAAACAGCCATCATACCCACCTATCAAGGAATTTCCATAGCCTTTCCAAGATATATTGCCATGCAAGTTCCACCTCTTCAGGACTTGATCTTCATGTCATACATGTTCCTGCTACACTGGCAGCGGCATACATTACATTGAATACATCATGATAGCTACATCTTCTTTATGATTTGAGTACCTTGTAAAGTGTGAAAGATCTTCTATACCCTCTTGTAAATTAGAGTGTTTCCCTTAAGTGAGGAAAAGATCACAAAGTGGACAAAATAAAAGATCCCAAATAGGACAAATGAGAGTTAAATAGAAAGAGCCATTGAGGCCACCAAAAAATACAAAAAATACAAAAAATAAAAAGAAAATAAAAAGAGAGAAAGGGGCAACACTGCTATCCTTTTGAAAGATCCACAATAGTACTGCCTCTTATCCTTATACTTGATAGAGATGATCATTCATGCATATAACTATGTGGGGACCTTCACACTATAGAACTTGGCTTGCATATTCCAAGGATGAGCCTCCTCAAACGAGCTCTAGGTCTTCATGAGCGAGAAAGTTAGATGCACCCCCACTAGTTCCATTGGGGATATTTTTAGCTCATATGTGCACCTGTTGCATGGAAATCCCTACTCCTCACATCATATCTATCGTTTGGCCTTCTCGCCTGTGACTGTCCTCATTGATGTGAGCCTTTCTCACCTTTTTTTTGTCTTCCTCCTCCACCATATTTATATCTTTGCCATCCTAAGTGTCAACTCTTGTGCTTACGCTCATCCATTGCATGAGTGCTCAAAATATCGAAAAGGAGTGGATCAAATTGACTTGTACCTGGCCAGTGGTTTGGGGACGAGTCAAGATAAGATTCCAAAGAAGACTAAGTGTGAAACTTTAGTAGATTGAGTTCTCAATAAAAATACTCTTTTCTCGTATTCCCTATCCCCCTTCTTGCACGCAAACACCATTTGGAGACATTTGAGTCACGGACAGCGAGAGCTCACCTAATGTTCTTTTGTTACTTGTTTCAATGCTAACATAGACTCTTGCATGTTATTAATTGAATTGAATCACATACCTTGATTGCTTTACTTTTAAAAGTTCTTATATAGTTGCTAGCATGTCACCATAGAAATTATGCTTGTTATCATTTACCTACTCGAGGACGAGCAGGAATTAAGCTTGGGGATGTTGATACGTCCCAAACGTATCAATAATTTCTTCTTGCTCCATGCATAATTTGTGTGATATTGCTATGATCTAGATACACTTTCATACACTTTTGATCATATTTGGACTAACCTATTAACTCAGTGCACCCCAGTGCCAGTTTCTATTTTCTGCTGTTTTTTTTGTTCCAGGTTTCCCCCATATTAAAAGTGCTCCAAAAATTTGGGAAAAATCGGATAAAAAATCAGCGCATCGGAAGCCTCCAGAACCCCGAAGGAGGGTCGGGGAGCCACCACCAGGTGCCTAGGCGGCCACCTGGCGCGGCCTAGGGCTTGGCCGCGCCAGGGGTCGCCTGGACCCCTGGTGGACCCCCTGGCTTCCCCCCTTCGCCTATATATTCCTCCTGGCGTGAAACTTCCGATAAGAGAACCCCTTCTCGTGATCTCGCCTCTGTTCTGCCACCGCCGCGCTTTCAAGATTGGGAGCGCCAGCAGACTTCTTCCCGACACCCTGCCGGAGGGATGATCGACCTCCGGGAGCTTCCCCTTCACCATGGACGCTTCCCGGATGTGCCATGAGTAGTTTCCTTTGGACCATTGGTCCGTGATCAGTAGCTATGTGATGTTCTTCTCCCCTCTTTGTTCTTCATTGTTTAGACCTCGTGAGCTGCCCTACATGATCAAGGAACGTATGTAATCTTTCTGCTGTTGCTATGCTGAGTTTGATGGGATCTGATGGATTGTGAGATTATGTTCAGATTGTGATAGAGTAATATATTTGGTTCTTATCTTTTATATTTTTGTTCCTAAGTAATACTTGCATGTTCTCCATTGCTGTTTATAGCTTTGTCCAAGTAGTAGGTAGTAACTCCAAGAGGGAACGTTATGCTCGATTGTGGGTTCATGCCCCCTGATGACACGCTTGAGTGATAGAAACATGAGTCTAGGGGATGTGCTGTTGTCACAAGGGGGAAAACAACGGTGCTTGTAACCGCGGTTTCAAGGATTGTTTACTTTACGCAAAGTGCTTTTTAATGCAGTTGTCTGTTGCTTTGGGTATACACTTTGGGTGGGGCTCGCAACTTAATACCAGCGAGATGTTCTGGATAGATATCTCAAGGTGGATGATTAGTAGTAGATGGTCTACTTACTTTGGCGTACTGCCCATGCTTTTGAGCCTCTTCCTTTCTTTTGTAGCAGAGTTAGCATTGTGGTGCGTTTATAATCTTGTCAATTGCCCATCTGTAATTTGTTTACCTCGCATAGCAGTTTTATCGTATTTTGGGAGAGAGACATCACTAGTGAACATCACGGGACCTTGGTCCATATTCTCATCATTGTTTACACGCTTATTTACTTTTCTTCTTTTACTTTCAGTTGCTATCATTATCATTATCCCTCGTGTTTTGATCCTTTGTAAACAACAAGACCAGAGATGTAACGACCCGATCCCGAATGGGACCAAGTCTCTGTGATCTGTGCCAGTCCCTGGATCAACTTGCTGGCACACACAGTACTCGATGAATAACATAATAAATCACATGTCTTTTATTACATCGGAGAGTTCAAAATAAAGAAAATTTATTACAATAGTATGGCTTAAGGCCATCAAAAACTGCGGAAGCAATAGTAGTAGTAGTGGTCCATCCGACTCCACGGCAAAACGTTGAGTATAGGACAATAACCTATTCGCACCTTAATCACCGTCAGAGTAATCTGCAACAATCGTACAGCCCAAATAGGGTCAGTACTTTGAATGTACGGCAAGTCATACCAAGGAGAAGAAAATGAAGTCCTACCATACATGCATTTGGCTGGTGGAGCTTCTACGTTTCAATTTGCATAAAGCTAAAATTTTCCTATAGAATAAGTGTTCCAAAAAAAAATCTCAATAATAAAGAGCACAAGACAACCCATGGTAATTATGCCCAAAATAATTAATTAAAGATGATGAGATTTCTCAAAATTACCATAACTAGACGCTCAAATTGTACAATACCGGGGACTCGGCTAATCGATTAGATTTATACGCTCTGCAGAGGTTTGTGCACTTTTCCCCACAAGACTCGACCACCTCCATTGGTATTTGCCACACTACACGTTGTATGGAAACAGGAAGGTCGAGACATGGTCTTTTAGTAGAGTTTCCCTTACTCTGGCGGTGCCCATCCCACCTACCAACACTACGTTCGTAGCACCACCTAGCAAGAGTCACTACTACTAAGTAACCAAGCCAGAGCCCATAATGGCTTGTGGCTGCACACGTAAGCTTCAACCTTGGAAGGGTCCACTGCTAAGTAACCAAGTCCAAGGAAACTACGGATTTCAGTGACTGATGTGGGTGCAATCCATTCCGTGACTGCTTCAACCTTGGAAGGGTCCACTGCTATGCCTTCACCTGACACAACGTGCCCAAGAAATCCCACCTCCTTCAACCAAAACTCACATTTACTGAACTTAGCATAGAGTTGATGTTCTCTGAGCTTCTCCAAAACTAAGCGCAGATGTTCTTCATGCTCCTCTTCATTCTTGGAGTAGATCAAAATATCATCTATGAATACCACAACAAACTTGTCCAAAAACTCCATGAATATCTTGTTCATCATACTCATGAAATATGCAGGGGCATTGGTCAAACCAAAAGACATGACTATATACTCATAAATTCCATATCTGGTGGTGAAAGCGGTCTTGGGTATATCTTGTTCTCGAATCTTCAACTGGTGGTATCCAGATCGAAGATCGATCTTGGAGAAAACACTAGCTCCTTCCAGTTGATCAAACAAATCATTGATCATTGGTAGTGGATACTTGTTCTTGATAGTCACCTCATTCAATGAGCGGTAATCCACCACCATTCTTAGGGTTCCGTCTTTCTTCGCCACTAAGAGCACTGGGGCTCCCCAAGGTGATGAACTCGGACGTATATACCCTTTCTCCAACAAGTCCTCAATCTGCTTCTTAATTTCTTCCAGGTCGTTTGCGGGCATTCTATACGGTCTCTTGGATATTGGTCCGGTGCCTGGCAACAACTCAATCAAGAACTCAATGTCTAGATCCGGTGGCATTCCGGGCAATTCCTCCGGGAATACATCAGGGTACTCCTTACCTATCGACACTTCCTCCAGGCTAACCCCCTTAAGTGAGTACACCTGGGCCTTTCTAGGCTTATGCTTGGACACATAGTTGATCCTCTTTCCCTCTGGAGTGGTGAGAGTAATCGATCTTCTAACACAGTCAATGTTACCTTCATACTTCGACATCCAATCCATGCCTAGAATGACCTCAATTCCTTGTGACTTCAGGATGATCAGGTCTGTGGGGAAATCATGCCTGCCAATGGCGAGGTTCAACTGGGGACAACCTATGCCTGCCACCATCTCGGCTCCCGGGGAACTCACCATAATTGGCATACTAAGGGTCTTGGTAGGAAATCCATACTTATCCACAACTACCCTTGATATGAATGAATGTGATGCACCAGTATAAAAAAGAACTAATACCGGATGAGAGTTTAGGAGAAACTTACCAAACACTACATCTGGCTGTTCATAGACTTCCTCCACATTGACATGGTTCACTTGTCCCTTGGCGAAAGGATTTGGCTTCTTGTTTCCAGAATTTCCATTGCCATTTCCATTCTTGTTCTCAGGACAATCTGTTGAGTAGTGTCCCTTATTTTTGCACTTGAAGCAGGTGATCTGACTCAGATCCTTCCTCACTGGTGCAGTATTGTAGGGACGGTGTTGATTCCCATTTCCTCCATTTCCATTTCCTCCATTTCCATTCCTAGGGCCACCATGATTGTTTCCATGGTTCCCATGCTGAGAATGGCCTCCATGGTTATGATGGTTGTGTCCTCCAAACTTGTTGTGTCCTGATCCACCATATCCCGAGAATGGTGCGGAACGGGGCTTCTGCTGAGCTCCAGAGTGAAACTTTCCCTGACCGTACTTCCTCTTGCGATTCTCCATTATCTGATGCTTGCCTTCAAGAATGATAGCCTTGTCCACCATCTCTTGATAATTAGCAAAAGTTGCCACCGTCAGCTGAACCCCAAGCTCATCATTTAGTCCCTCCAGAAACTTCTCTTGTTTAGCGGCATCCGAGGCCACATCTCCTGGAGCATAACGTGACAGCTTGTTGAACTCCTCCACATATTCTGCCACTGACCGGCCCCCTTGGCGTAAGTTACGGAATTCCCTCTTCTTGAGACTCATAGCTCCAGCTGAAACATGAGCCGTGCGGAAGGCCTGCTGGAACTGATCCCAAGTCACATTAGCCATGGGGTATGTGGTGGTATAGTTATCCCACCATGCGGTTGCAGGTCCATCCAGCTGGTGCGAGGCGAACCTCACTTTCTCCCCATCAGTGCATCCAGTGGTTGCCAGCTTCCTTCCCATATTACGAAGCCAATCATCAGCAACAATCGGCTCTGGGCTGCTTGAGAACAATGGTGGGTTCAATCTCAGGAAACGGGTGAGACTATCCACCGGAGGCGGTGGTGGTGGAGGTGGTGGTGCGTTGTTGTTGTTGGTGTTCATGTTCTGCATCAGAAGCTGCATCAACTGGTTTTGGGTCTGAAGCAACTGCTCTAGTCCGGGGATTCCACTCCCTGATCCACCTCCGGAAGGGTCCCTTCTTGGTGGCATCTGTTGGGTTAGAATAGATGAGATATATAGAGGGAGAAAAGGGCCTAAGGGGAAAACACTACCCATATGCAAAAATGATAGCAAAGTTTCAATTCACTCAAATCAAGTTTCAACAAGCAACCTAAGATAATACATGTCACAAAGTCGACATGGTAACAGAAAAACGATAGATCGAAACTCTACTCGAGTAGCTAAGGATAATCATCTATGATGGTGGTCTGTAACTAATTTGAGTCGGTAGAAGACTCGCTCATCTCCACGTCATGTGAACCCTCATGATCCTTATCCTGGCTGACGAAATCTCCATCAGAGTTGTCTTCCTGGATGTTTTCTCCATGGTCAAGCTTCTCTTCGGCTTCTTCTAGCAGGAGCTTCACTTCTTCATGCTTCTTTAGTAGCGTGTTAATTTCATCCTCGTACCCTTCACGAGTTTCCTTGAGTTCCTCCTCCAGCTCCTCTTGGAGGATGGCCAGCATCCTGGAGGTCTTCATGCCACGGTGCATCACCTTCTCCAAGCTGCGGATGTGCTCCTCCAGGTCTTGGATATAGGATGATATAGTGTCGTCCTCAACGGTGCGCACAATCTCTCCATGGTGATCCCAACGTCCACATGCCATGAAGCTGGTTCCCTTGAGGTCCTCTTTGTATTCCTCGCGGATGCGCCCAAGGGAGGTGTGTGCTGCGATGCTCTGGCCCAAACTCCAAGTTGGTGCCTCCAAGAAGAAGTCAATAGGCTTGATGTTCTTCCCCAAGGTGCGTCCTGGAATGTGGACGTTGATCCTCCAGCATCTATCTTCTGGCGTCGAGGTCCTGAGGGTTCCAGTAAAACTGGGCAGGCCGATGTTCAGATACTTGGTGATCTTCGTTAGGCGCCGCCCAAAAGGCATGGTCTCATCGGGCTGGGTGAACCGGGTCATGGCAGTCGACATCTATATTTTTAAAAGAGAGGAGTTAGATTTGAATAGACAAGGATACGAGAACAACGAAAAGTAGAAGGTTTGCAAAATAAAATTTTGTCCTATGCCTTTTCCATTTCTAAGGTCACGTCCTACAGTCAACATGTGCTCTGATACCATCTTGTAACGACCCGATCCCGAATGGGACCAAGTCTCTGTGATCTGTGTCAGTCCCTGGATCAACTTGCTGGCACACACAGTACTCGATGAATAACAGAATAAATCACATGTCTTTTATTACATCGGAGAGTTCAAAATAAAGAAAATTTATTACAATAGTATGGCTTAAGGCCATCAAAAACTGTGGAAGCAATAGTAGTAGTAGTGGTCCATCCGACTCCACGGCAAAACGTTGAGTATAGGACAATAACCTATTCGCACCTTAATCACCGTCAGAGTAATCTGCAACAATCGTACAACCCAAATAGGGTCAGTACTTTGAATGTACGGCAAGTCATACCAAGGAGAAGAAAATGAAGTCCTACCATACATGCATTTGGCTGGTGGAGCTTCTACGCTTCAATTTGCATAAAGCTAAATTTTTCCTATAGAATAAGTGTTCCAAAAAAAATCTCAATAATAAAGAGCACAAGACAACCCATGGTAATTATGCCCAAAATGATTAATTAAAGATGATGAGATTTCTCAAAATTACCATAACTAGACGCTCAAATTGTCCAATACCCGGGACTCGGCTAATCGATTAGATTTATACGCTCTGCAGAGGTTTGTGCACTTTTCCCCACAAGACTCGACCACCTTCATTGGTATTTGCCACACTACACGTTGTATGGAAACAGGAAGGTCGAGACATGGTCTTTTAGTAGAGTTTCCCTTACTCTCGCGGTGCCCATCCCACCTACCAACACCACGTTCGTAGCACCACCTAGCAAGAGTCACTACTACTAAGTAACCAAGCCAGAGCCCATAATGGCTTGTGGCTGCACACGTAAGCTTCTAGAAAATGACAATATGATAAAAATCTCTTTAAGCCTAGGTGGCTTTCCGCAGTGATCCCTGGCCATCTCCAGGTCACTTAGGCATCTCCACTGGTTCCTCCAGGGTGCCTCCAACCATTCCACCCAGGTAGTTCATTGAGTTTAACTTGGTCCTGATTTACTACAAAGTCACTCATCTCATCGTGAATTCACTCCCCAATTCACGTCTACAATAGCATAGCACTACAATTTCCTACACGATGGTGACAAGTTAAACCTAACACAAATTGAACTACTGGGTTTGCGTGAAAGTAACTTCTACTTATGCATTCTAAGAAAGGGGTACTACATGCAATAAAACATAGGTAAAGTGGAAAATGATCAAAGGTAGACTTGCCTGGTTGCTGCTGGTCAAACTCTAAGGACTGGAAATATTCTGGTTCGCACTCGGGGCAATCTAACGCAAACAAACAAGTGCATCCAATCAAAACATAATACAAAAATAAAACGAAAACAATGTTTCGACAAACTTGGAAAATAAAGAATAAATAAAGTTTTTTTTTTGTAAAACAGAACAAAATTTTGTGTAAAACTTGTTGATGAAAGTCCTAAGTGATATAGATAAATTAGGGTTTTGATTTGCAAAAATAATCGGTCAAAACCGAGTTATGGTTATAAAATTTATGGCCAAACGAAGTTTTAATTGAAATATGTTCAAACTCATATTTTAAAATTCCAAAATTTTTAAAATAGGTTTCCACTTGATAGAGGGATGAAAAAAAATTAAACGCGGGATTTGGTTTCGTCTAAAACTAATAAACGAGTAAAATATATAGTTAAAACAAGACTAGGGATAATATTCTAATCTAGTGAATGCTCTAAAATAAAAAACGTTTTTTTCCATCTTCTTCTACACAGGAAGAAACATGCACGTACTGTACGTGGCCGTCGGCGTCTTCTTCGTGGGGCGGCGGCTCCGGCGGGGATTGGCAGCGAGGGAGGTGTCGGGGAGGGGCGGCTCGGCGTGGGGAAGCGCGGGGTGGTGGCGGCGGTCTCCGGCATGGCTACGACGTGGCGGGGCGGCGGTGAACTCCGGTGGACGCGCGAGCTCCGGGACGCTGCTGTGATGCATGAGAAGAGGCAAAAGTTTGTCCATGAGGTGCGTGATGACGAGGGCAACCGATTTCCAGAGTTTGGGGTCTCAAGACGGCTTACCCACGACGTGATCGACGCCGAGGCGGAGCTCGACTGGTGAACTTCGGCGAGCAAATTCGCGAGCTACGGTGCGGATTTGGGCAAGATTTTTGGGGGCTTTGGACGAGTGGGAGGAGGGGCACGCAGGGGTGATTTATATAGGGGGAGGGGGTGTCCAGATGCGTGCTCCTGGCGACGAAATCCGGCGTGTGCGAAAATTCCGGTGAACTCTTTAATGGCGGATTAATGGGGGCTTTAAAGGTGTCGGGGCGGAGAAGGAAGGTGCGGGGTACGCGGGGAAGGAAGGAAGGCGGAGGGCGCGACTGCTTGGTCGGGCGCGGCCGGCGCAGGAGCGCCCGCTGCTGCTGCGCTGCGTGGTGCGTGCGCACGCACGTCACGCGAACTGGGAAGACGAGGCGGGGGGCCTGGCGGCTGGGCCGGCCTGCTGGCTGGCCTGGCGGCCGAAATTCTTTTTTTTAATAAAAAAATAACCTCTAAAAAAATACGTAATAAATTTTTAAAAATCGTATAAATATATAAGAAAAATATTGTAAATTTTTCCTTGTCAAAATAAAATATTATAGAAAATCTATTTCAAAAATAAGTTTAATAAAACTCTAATAAAACCTCAACAATTTTTTTTATAAAGTCTAGGATAAATATTCCTTGCTCAATGCAATTTTATAAAATGCGAAAATCTATTTATAAAGTCATTTTGGAAAATTAATAAATTCCAAAAGGAATTTTAGGATTTATTAAATTCCTGAAATGCTTTAATAAAATAAATGCTCCAATATTTTCTTAACCCTTTTTATGTTGAAGAAGTCATGTTATCTTCTCTCTTGATTTTTATTGGGTTAAAATAAATTGGAAAGAAAATCCAAAAGATCCAATATGCAATGGGAAGAAAATGGTATGCACAAATGATTCTATTAACATCCAATTTTTTTTTTACAAAAATTGGGATGTTACAAGAGAGATTGACAACCTCTCTGAACTTCGTTGGGAGCAAAGTTTTTGTGTTGTGTGCAGGTCCAGGTTAAGGAAGCAACGTTTGTCTTAAACAGTGCCATTGTTTTCTTGACACCTACTTATCATTGCCGGAGTCCTACGGGAGACAAACCCTGTCCTCTACATAGGGGAATTTTGCTGATATCCTACATCTCACCTTCCACTTGGGGTAACCAACGAAGAACGAGAAACCATTATCATCATCTCGCACATCACTCTTGCTTTGGGTTTACACTTTGGGTGGGGCTCGCAACTTAATACCAGCGAGATTTTCTGGATAGATATCTCAAGGTGGATGATTAGTAGTAGATGCAGATGGATTTAGGTCTACTTATTTTGGCGTACTGCCTGTGCTTTTGAACCTCGTCCTTTCTTTTGTAGCATAGTTAGCATTGCGGTGCGGTCATAATCCTGTCAATTGCCTTTATGTAATTTGTTTACCTCGCATAGCAATTTTATCGTCTTTTGGGAGAGAGACATCACTAGCAAACATCACGTATCCCGGTCCATATCCTCATTACTGTTTCCACGCTATATTTACTTTACTGGTTTTACTTGCTATCATTATCCCTTGCATTTTATCCTTGTGAACAACAAGACCGGAGATATTGACAACCTCTCTGAACTTCGTTGGGAACAAAGTTATCTGTGTCTGTGTGCAGGTCCGCGTCAGTTGCGCCGCTGACACCTACTTATCATCTCTGGAGTCCTGCTGGAGACAAACCTTGGTATCTTCACCGAGGGAAAACTGCTGCTTTACTACATCTCAACCTTCCACTTGGGGTAACCAACGAAGGGGCGAGGAGCCATCAAGAAAGTTTTCTGGCGCCGTTGCCGGGGACTCCAAGTGCTAAGATAGGGGAGTTGCACACTACCCTTTACCTTCGTTTTTTAGTCTTGTTAGTTTATCTTTCAGTTTTTACCTTTGTGTCTTTTATCAAAATTTACAAAAAAAAATTATCTTGCTGTTAGTAGTCCTCCTTGTTTAGATGAACATGTTAGGACTAGATGCTTTGCGGGAATCGGAAGTTCTCGATTTCCGTCAAAGAGATGGAGAAAATATGAAGAAGGCATGGGACAGAATTTCTGAAGCACATAAAAGAATTATGCCTTGGATATCTATAAAAATTATGCTTAGAAATTTTTACCATGGTCTTTTTAAGTGGTGTAAACACTCTCTTGACATTATAGCTGAAGGAGATTTTCTAGAGTGTGATGAAGATAGGGCTCTTGATATTTTGCATAGTCTATCTAGTTACTTTGTTTATGATCGTAGTGTTGATACTGTCATAGATAGACTTGCCACTATTGAAAAAAGACTGGATGCTCTAGACTTGAGTAAAGTAGAGGAACTTAAGCCCAACAAGAAAGAAATGTTGGAGATAGATGATGATTGGGAGCCCTTTGTTAGGATTAGCATCTCTAACCAAGGCTTCCTTGCCCTTTGTGACATTGGATCCACAGTTTCTACTATGCCAAAAACAGTTTATGATTCTTTGAAACTAGATATGGATATATTATCATCTTATCATGAACATTCTAATGGAGATATTTCAGAGATTAAAGGAAAGGTAAAATAAGTCCAAGTTGCATTCCTTCATAGGATTGCACCAATAGATTTCTTCATCATGGAGCCAAACCAAAGTAACATTGTGCTCGGAAGAGACTTCCTCCGTGCTATGAAAGGCTTCATTGATATTGGTAATAGGCACATACGCTTACGCGGTATGACAAAAGGTAAGTATATCTTTCCTAGTAAGAAGAAGAATGAGCTTATTGAGAATCATTTTGAAGGTTTTTATGATTCTGAACTTGGATACTCTTGATTCTTCTTTTTGCATCATGCCTAGCTAATGGTTTTAAAGAAGCGCTTTCGGGAGGCAGCCCGCAACAAATTTAGGTGTTTCTTTTTGCTTTTGTTGTGTCTTGGTGATTGTTACTACTGTAGCAACATCATTGTATCTTTATTTTTCAGCTTTGTGCCAAGTGATAGCCTCTTACGGCAAGGGAAGTAAAACTTGTGACATGCTGTCCAGAAAACAGATTCTGTCCTCGTGACCAGAAAAATTCCATAAAAATCCCAGTTTATATTTTTGAGCTGAAATTTTTACACAGTATGCTCTATATAATTATGAAACTTCCTTATGTTCTGAGTTTTTTGATTTGAGTTGCAGAAGTGCCCCTAAAAAATGATTTACTATCTGCTGTTCTGTTTTTCACAGATTCTGCCACGTTTTGTCTCTCCTTACTTTTTCAAACCTTAAGCTTTCTTTTTCTTTGAAAAAACTTTTTGGAACTCTTGAGAAACAGTAGCTCTTCAAGAATATCCTGATATCCAGTGGGGAAAAAATATTTATTAAGGGTACTAACCTCTCTAATCAGCTTATGATGAGTTGTGTATGAAGGGAGTTTTCAAGTGTGCGATGGAAGATGATGAAAGAAGATCCAGGAGTGTCAAGCGCTCAAGCTTGGGGATGCCCCCATGCATCCCCAATAAATATTCAAGGAGACTCAAGCGTCTAAGCTTGGGGATGCCCCCGTGCATCCCCTTCTCCATCAACAATCATCAGTTGGTCCTTCGTCTCACTATATTTTTATCACTTCATGCGTTATCTGCTATGCTTGGAGCGTCTCGCTCTTAGGTTTTGTTTTTAGTTTTATTTAGCTTTGCTTGCTGTTCATAACAAGTTAGATCATTTATTACTTTGTGTGGGAGAGAAACACGCTCCACTTTCAAAATTGAGAACACATCATAGGATTTTTCCTGCTTATCTTTTTGCTGTTGTGTGTTCTTTATCTTTTCATAGCTACTGCCATGTTTAGTTTTAGTCTTAGTTTGTCCTTAGCAAGAGCCTTGGCTTTTGTTTAGTTTGTTTCTGGAACTCTTTTTAGTTTTCATGTTTATCTTGTTAAAGGAGTTGGTTGTTGCACTGAGTTGTGTCTTGTCTTGAAAGTAGGTAATTGAGGTTTCTATTTAATTTTAGTAGTAGCTTGCAATAGTTTTGAGGTATTGTTGTGAGTAATGTTTGAACTTTTTGTGTCAAGAGCTCTAGCCTATTAGTGATAGGTGTCGTATTTTGGGCAATCCGTGTGTATTTTCAAAACCTACAATACTAGTTGAGAAATCTAGCTACTAGATGGATCACTACTCTTCTGAGGGGTCGAATATCAGAGAACACTCACGTACCATGAGTCGAGGATGCGCAAGGATAACCAAACCCCCATACACTCCTCCTCTGGGTACTTATCTCTTTGTGAACCTCCTCACTAGATTGAGATTTACCGATAATAAGTGCATGAGTTCTTTGGACTAATGTAAGTATTGAAAGTTGACACTTCCACCTTCCCATATTTTGCTAGCCTCTCCTGTGCCGTGCATTGCCTTCTTCTCATTCCGAGAGTTGGTGTCCACCTTCACCGATACTTCCAAACCCTTGGCATGATACGCTCTGTCATCATAAGCCTCCTTATATCTTTCCTCAAAACAACCACCATACCTACCTATCAAGGCATTTCCATAGGCTTTCCGAGTTACATTGCCATGCAACTTCCACCTCTTCATGACTTGATCTTCATGTCATACATGTTCCTGCTACACTGGCAGCGACATACATTGCATACATCATGTAGTTACATCTTCTTTATGATTTTGAGTACCTTGTAAAGTGTGAAAGATCTCCTTTACCTTCTTGTAAAATAGAGTGTTGCCCTTAAGTGAGGAAAATATCCCAAAGTGGACACATTAAAAGATCCCAAAGAGGACAAATGAGAGTTAAATAGAAAGAGCCATTGAGGCCACAAAAAAAATACAGAAAAATAGAAAAAAGAGAAAAAGAAATAAAAAGAGAGAAAGGGGCAACACAACTATCCTTTTTGAGAGATCCACACTAGTACTCCCATTATATCCTCGTACTCCATACAGATGATCTTTTTGCATATAGTTCCATTGGAGAGCTTCCTAGCTCGTATGTGCATCCGTTGCATGGCAATCCCTACTCCTCACATCATATCTATCATTTGGCATCTCTTGCCTATGATTGTCCTCATTGATGTGAGCCTTTCTCATCCTTTTTGTCTTCCTCCTTATTTCTCTCTTTGCCATCCTAAGTGTCAACTCTCGTGCTTACGCTCATCCATTGCATGAGTGCTCAAAATATCGAAAAGGAGTGGATAAAATTGACTTGTACCTGGCTAGTGGTCTGGGGACGAGTCAAGATAAGATTCCAAAGAAGACCAAGTGTGAAACTTTAGTAGATTGAGTTCTCAACACAAAAATACTTTTTTCTCGTATTCCCTATCCCCTTTCTTGCACGCAAACACCATTTGGAGACATTCGAGTCACGGACAGCGAGAGCTCTTGCACCTAATGTTCTTTTGTTACTTGTTTCAATGCTAATGTAGACTCTTCCATGTTATGACTTGAATTGAATCTCTAACCTCGATTGTTTTACTTTTCAAAGTTATTTTATGGTTGCTAGCATGTCACCACAGAAATTATGCTGTTATCATTTACCTACTCGAGGACGACCAGGAATTAAGCTTGGGGATGTTGATACGTCCAAAACGTATCTATAATTTCTGCTTGCTCCATGCATGTTTTGTGTGATATTGCTATGATCTAGATACACTTTCATACACTTTTGATCATATTTGGACTAACCTATTAACTCAGTGCACCCCAGTGCCAGTTCCTGTTTTCTGCTGTTTTCTATTTCAGTTTTCCCCCATATAAAAAGTGCCCGAAAAATTCGGGAAAATTCAGATAAAAAATCAGTGTGGAGGAAGCTTCGCGAAGAGCCCGGGAGGGGCCAGAGGGGAGCCAGGGGGCCCAGGCGGCCACCCGGCGCGGCCCCACCCCTGGCCGCGCCAGGGGGGCGACTGGGGCCCCTGGTCCACCTCTGGCTGCCCCCCTTCGCCTATTTATTCTCCGTCACGGGAAAAATCCAAAAGAAGAACCCTATTCCGCGAATTCGCCTCTGTTCCGCCGCCGCCGCTCTTCCGAGATCGGGAGCACCCGAAGACCTCTTCCCGGCATCCTGCCGGAGGGAGGATTGACCTCCGGGAGTCTCCTCTCCACCATGGATGCTCCCCGGATGTCTCGTGAGTAGTTTTCCTTGGACCATGGGTCCGTGATCAGTAGCTATGTGATGTTATCCTCCCCTCTTTGATATTCATTGTTTAGACCTCGTGAGCTGCCCTACATGATCAAGGCACCTTTGTAATATTTCTGCTATTGCTATATTGAGTTTGATAGGATCTGATGGATTATGAGATTATGTTCAGATTGTGATAGAGTAATATATTTGGTTCTTATCTCTTATATTTTTGTTCCTAAGTAATTCTTGCATGTTCTTCGTTGATGTTTATTTCTTTGGCCAAGTAGTAGGTAGTGACTCCAAGAGGGAACGTTGTGCTAGATTGTGGGTTCATGCCCCCCGATGACATGATTGAGTGACAGAAACATGAGTCTAGGGGATGTGCTGTTGCCACAAGGGGGAAAACAATGGTGCTTGTAACGGCGGTTACAAGGATTGTTTACTTTACGCAGAGTTCTTTTTAATGCAGCTGTCTGTTGCTTTGGGTTTACACTTTGGATGGGGATCACAACTTAATACCAGCGAAATGTTCTGGATAGATATCTCAAGGTGGATGATTAGTAGTAGATGCAGATGGATTTCGGTCTACTTATTTTGGCGTACTGCCCGTGCTTTTGAACCTCGTCCTTTCTTTTGTAGCATAGTTAGCATTGTGGTGCGTTCATAATCCTGTCAATTGCCTTTCTGTAATTTGTTTACCTCGCATAGAAATTTTATCGTCTTTTGGGAGAGAGACATCACTAGCGAACATCACGTATCCCGTCCCATATCATCATTACTGTTTCCATGCTATATTTACTTTACTGCTTTTACTTGCTATCATTATCCCTTGCATTTTATCCTTGTGAACAGCAAGACCGGAGAGATTGACAACCTCTCTGAACTTCGTTGGGAACAAAGTTATCTGTGTCTGTGTGCAGGTCAGCGTCAGTTGCGCCGCTGACACCTACTTATCATCTCTGGAGTCCTGCTGGAGACAAACCTTAGTATCTTCACCGAGGGAAAACTGCTGCTGCACTACATCTCAACCTTCCACTTGGGGTAACCAATGAAGGGGCGAGAAGCCATCACATGCTCCATAACTCGGTAGAAGAAGTCTCTGAGTTCCAAGCCATCCATGCCTTCAAGGAAGGAGTTAAGTACAGAGAATTAAGCCTTAAGCTAGCAAGGTCTCCCCATGTTACTTCACTCGGGAGGTTGATGGAGATAGCAAACAAGTACGCCAACGGCGAAGAAGATATTCGTTAGAAGAATCAACAACACCGAGGGGGAGGTAGTAGCTCGACACCAAACCCCAAGCCAAAGGCTGGTAATGTCGGGACCCGGGGTTAGCGTATGCAAGTACAGTTAAGACATAGTCATATGGAGAGCCGAGAACCGCACCCACTTGTCTAAGCAGACAAGGCCAAGCACTGAACATTCTCGGAAAGCATCGTACGTGAGGGGCATCCCATCCAGGCCGGATGATCAACTGAGATGGGTCCTCATCGTCCGCACACAAGTCAAATGATATGGGTGGTGAACTCCCATATTCAAAGACAAGTCGCCTCAACCATAATACCGACTATCTCAAAACTCTTACATAGACTTACTCCAGCCCGATCACTTAGTCGGGGTCTAGGGCGGGCTCGATCATACCACAAAGTGTGCACGAGACGGAGTCTCGAGCAATCGCATCGCGATGCCCCAAGCTGCGCACATCTAAGGGCCACTTGGTGTATGAAAGACCGCCAGCCAGAACACAACTAAGGTCTCGAAAACCCATACAAAGACATGCATGTTATAACCATACACGCAGCACACATGCCTTGTATGAACAGTAGGTACCATTGCAATTCTCTACAAAGTGTACATTTTATTTATAACTCTTGTAGAGTACACACAGAGATCACATACATGTGATCCAACATTACAACATAAAGCGGAAGAAAATTATGTCTGAGTACAGACAAGTTGAACAAATTGGCTTAAGAAGCCTTATTCAACATAAAGCCCTCCACGAGGGAACCAGTCTGCTGACTGGGACTAGACTAGCTTAACTTCAGTCGTCCAGTTCGATGAAGAAGCCACCTTCGGGGTCAGTGGCGTCATCTAAAACATAGATTAAGCAAACGTGAGTACAAAGGCGTACTCAGCAAGACTTACATAGGAGCTATACTACTCATGCACATGTATCAAGGTAAAGGGAGGTGGGGTTCACTTGCAGAAATGCCAGCTTTGAATTGGCTAATCCTGAACTACGAGTACCAGACTTTGAGGTAAGAAGCGTACACGAGTCCACTACTTTATCCAACCAATACACCACTATGGTGCCTTCCTCGACTTCCCCACGAGAAAGCACGCCATAGCACTCACACTTATCTTGGTGTATTTTAGAAGTATCCGGTTCAAGTTATCTAATAATCAAGCTAAGCTTTCCATGTAGTCCATAACCGCGGACGCGGCTATTCGAATAGTTTTGTTAACCTTGCAAGGGTGTACCGCTACACACACATGACCATCATTTACTGCCTTTGATCTCGACACCATTCAAGGGGTGCCAGCGAGGATGCTCACCACAACTGTTACCTCATAGCCCATCTAGTCCAAGAAAGCCGCCTACTTGGGTTGGTTACCACAATCGTGAACCCGGCCGGTTTACCGAAGTGGACCCAAGCGATGTTTGCGTGGTGCATAAGCCGGTCTCGGATGAGCCGTTCTCTCACTTAGCATCCAGGCCACAAGCCTACCAGAACTCCGAACTACTGCGACATCTGGACATCGAAAGGGATGAGTTAATAGGTTGAGAGGGGTCAGTGAGCCCAATGTGTGGTTGTACTCTTCATCTTGGATCACCACACAAGAACTCGGACTTAGGGCGGTGTTCAACGAGACAACCCACCGTGTACTCCTACACAGCCTCTCATCGTTCTCCTTGTATTTAGGGTCGATTCACCAACACTTTTCTACCATCATCAACATGATCATTCGCATCCCGACTCACATCACAGTAACAACATGGTATCATACTAAGCATGCAATAAGCGATAACAATTGCAGGGGCCACATGATATCAAACAACTCCTACAGTTGCTAGGATTGTGGTTTGCTTACTACTGTGACAAAATGATAGGTCATGCAAAGGAATGGGTTCATCTATGCGGTAGAAACAAAGCATGGTGATCATCCTAAACAATGCATAAGCGAGACATGAGAGGGAAGTGGGATTTTATCGACATGATCAATGGGGTTTTGCTTGCCTTGCTGACGAGGTTCGGGTTCTGGATCTTCAGCGAAGGGGGTGACCTCTTGCTCCGGTTCCACCTCTACTCGACAAACAAAGCACGAAGTAGCAATCAATATGAATGCAATGCTCAAGCACATGCTTGAATGTTAAAGCTTGAAGTATAAGTTTTGATGTGTGAGGCAATTCCATTTAAGTGGAATATATTGCATTTAAAATGCAAATTCAAACTCCACATTTGAATTCAACATTAACCAAGTTATATGTGATATAGTTTGATCATTTTGAATCAACTTCAAATGTGTATGATATGCCTCTGAAGTGTGGTTGAAGTATAGCTTAAATCCATGGTCCAAGTTGCAAACTCAATTGATTTGAATTTGAAATAAATTCAAATAAACCAAATGACATATGCTACTGGTCCCATTTTAAATTCAACTCAAACAGAGTTGAAAGTTGCATATTTGGAAAGATAATTTTCTCCTGATCATTTTTCATATATTATTTGTCCAATTTGGAGTTAATATGAATTTTCTATGAATTTCCAAAGTTTGGGGTATTTTCTGGATTTTCTGGAATTATTTAAACCATTTTGCTTTTCTGGCAATTCAATTAAATGATTTACTGCGTCAGGCTGACGTCAGGCTGGCGTCAGGGGGGGGGGCTGACATGTGGGGCCACCCTGTCAGTGGCTGGGTTAACTTAACCCGTGGGTTAAATTAATCCAGTGGCTTAATTAAGCCACTGGGCCCACTGGTCAGTGACCCAGGGGGTCACTAACTGGGTGATAACAGGGGGGGTTTAGCACTGACACGCCGGCGGCTAAACACCGGCGGCCTGGCCACGGCGACGCAGCACGGGAACACGATTCCGGCCACGGGAGGGGAAACGGAGGGCACCGGATTGCTCCTGGAGGTCGTCCGCGTCTTCTGGAGGCCTCGGGGGTCCACGGGAAGCTCTGTAACGACGACGGCGACGACTCCGGCGGCAGCAGAACCACGGCGAAGTCGCAGTCATCATTGTGGTGCATGGTTCGGGCTGATTTGTGGCGCGTTCGAGTGCTGGCACACGCGGGAGTCAAACGCGTGCACTGGGGGTTCACGACAAGCACTGGAGCGAGGAGGACGACGACCATGGCGGCGAGGTGCTCGGGTTCCCATGGCGGATCCGGCTAGAGGAAGCAATCGAGGGGGAGAAGTGAGGGGTTTCACTCGTAAGCTCACCCTGAATCCAGCAGAGGTGGTGGCGAGGTCTGGGGTGGCTCAACGGCGGCGTAATCGACGAAGTCCTCCACGGCGGCCGGCGGGAGCTCGAGGAAGATTCCGGCGTCTACGCGGGCTCTGGGCTCGATTCCTTCTGCAGTTCGTCGAAGTCGACGACGACGAAGCGCTGGGACACCTTGGTTCAAGCTCTAGGGCACGGTGGACGCGAGTTCTTGCGACGGCGAGCAGCGGCTGCTCTCGGAGAAGTAGGGGAAAACGAGAAGAGGAAGGGAGAGCACGAGAGAGGAGGGGTAAATGATTCACGGCTTCACGGCGGTTCTCCAGGACACGAGAAGATGGCACGGGGCGGCCTGGAACGTCCTGGGCGTCGAGGTGGCGTCCACGGCGTCGACGCCGCGCCACAGAGCTGCTTGGCAGCGCGGGGTGGAAGACGATAGGGGAGTTCGGGTGGGCTGGGCCGGCTGGAGAGGTGGGCCTCGCCCCTGGCGGGAGGTAAGTCTTTTTCCTATTCTGTTTAATCTTTCCTTTCTATTTTTCTGTAATTTGTTCTGTTTAGCTAAAATAAATAGCTAAACATTTTATTAAATGCTGAAAACTTTTATGTGGCCTCATAAAAATATCAACTAGCCACTCATAAACTTTCAACATTTTTAAAATTCAAATGATTTGAATTTTAAATCAAAAAGGGGTATTTCATTAATTCCAAGGTACTGTTTGAATATTTGAAAAATCTATGAGCATGGGATGGGTCCCACATCACTTGATATGTGATCACACTCATTTATAAGACTTTTCAAAACTCTAACATGAATTTTTGGACAATATTTTTATCTGGCCTTTTGAATTAATTCATCTGGGGGGTGTTCCTTCTCCCATTTTGATTTTGAATTTGATTTCCAAGATTTCTTTTTGAAATTTTGACATGATGCAAAGGCACTAGCTAACCCTAGCACATACCTAACAGAGGGTTCTGACAACTCGCCCCCACTCAAAAGAATCTCGTCCCGAGATTCAGAAGTCTGCGGGAGGAAGGAGGGGTATTCGGTACTGAGACGGTCTTCTCTTTCCCATGTAGCTTCTCTTTCAGAGTGGTGTGACCATTGCACTTTCAGAAACCTAATCTTCTGACGACGAGTGACACGCTCTGCGGAATCAAGAATACGAACGGGGTATTCTCGATAAGAAAGGTCATCTTGGAGATCAAGCGTTTCATGGTCGACTTCGCGGATGGGGTCCTTGAAGCAACGCCTGAGTTGGGACACATGGAATACATCATGTACTTGGGAGAGGTGCGGAGGTAGTTCAAGTTGGTAGGAAACTTCTCCACGTTTAGCAATAATGCGGAAAGGTCCGATGTAACGTGGGGCCAACTTGCCTTTGATACCGAAACGTTGGGTTCCCTTCAGAGGAGTAACCCGGAGGTAAGCCTTCTCATCCAGATTGTAGCTCTCTTGCCTATGATGACGATCATAGTAGCTTTTCTGACGAGACGGGGCTGCTTTCAATTGATCACGAACAATGCGAACTTGCTCTTCTGCTTCCTTGATCATGTCCGGTCCAAAGAATTGTCTTTCACCGGTTTCAGACCAGTTTAGTGGTGTTCGACATCGTCGTCCATAAAGGAGTTCAAAAGGAGCCATGTTCAGACTAGATTGAAAACTATTGTTATAAGCAAATTCGGCAAATGGAAGAGAATTCTCCCAATTCTTTCCGAACGAGATAACACAAGCTCTGAGCATGTCTTCAAGAATCTGGTTAACCCTTTCGACTTGACCGCTAGACTGAGGATGGAAAGCCGTACTAAAGGAGGGATGAGTTCCCATAGCACGTTGGAAGCTTCCCCAAAATCTAGAGGTGAAAAGGCTACCGCGATCAGAATTGATTTCCAAAGGAACACCATGAAGGGATACAATTCTGGAGATGTACAAGTCCGCTAACTGACTAGCAGTTATGGACTCGCGAACCGGAAGGAAGTGAGCAACTTTGGAAAGCCTACCTATGACAACGAAGATGGCATTGTTTCCTTTCTGGGTTCTTGGAAAGCCGGTGATGAAGTCCATACCGACTTTGTCCCATTTCCACTCAGGAATGGACAAAGGTTGAAGTGTACCAGCAGGTCTTTGATGTTCTGCCTTAATGCGACGACAAACATCACATTCGGCAATAAATTGAGCAATGTCTCTCTTCATCCTAGTCCACCAAAATCTCTGGCGTACATCTCGGTACATTTTTGTGCTACCAGGATGAATTGAGAGGGGTGTGTCATGGGCTTCCTTGAGGATGAGTTGCCTTAGTTCCTTATTCTTAGGTACTACCAAACGATTTCCAAAGAAAACCGTTCCCTTGCTATCTGTGGAGAAACATTTAGCAACTCCGCTAGCAATGTTCTCCTTGATCCGGCGAACACCTCGTGCACGCCTTTGGGCAACTATAATTTGATCCTCAAGGGTTGGTTTCGCCACCAAGGTTGAAAGATAGCCATGAGGAACAATTTCAAGATTGAGCTTGCGAAAGTCCTCATGAAGAAGTGGTTGATACTGCTGTAACATGAGGTTGTTACAGTACGACTTACGACTTAGTGCATCAGCCATGACATTGGCCTTGCCTGGGGTGTAAGAAATTGCTACGTCGTAATCTTTTATCAACTCAATCCAGCGTCTTTGCCTGAGATTAAGATCTGGCTGGGTGAAAATATACTGGAGGCTTTGGTGGTCGGAATAAATCTCACAACGATTACCAAGGAGGTAATGCCGCCAAGTTGTTAAGGCATGAACTACGGCAGCGAGTTCAAGGTCATGGGTAGGATAGTTCTCTTCATGTGGCCGCAATTGGCGTGAAGCATAAGCTACCACATGTCGATCTTGCAGAAGTATGCATCCTAACCCTTGCCGTGATGCGTCACAATAGATCTCGAAATCCCTTTTTGTGTCTGGAGGTGCAAGTACAAGTGCGGAAGTCAATCTTCTTTTTAGCTCTTGAAAGCTTTCCTCGCACTTGGGAGTCCATAAGAATTTCTTATCTTTCTTGAGGAGTTCAGTTAGAGGCTTTGCAACTTTAGAAAAGTTCTCGACGAAGCGACGGCAATAGCTGGCTAGGCCAAGAAAACTTCTAACTTGCTTAACCGATTCAGGTGGAGTCCAGTCAAGGACGGCCTGAACTCTCTCGGGATTCACAGCAATGCCTTTTGCAGAAATCACGTGGCCTAAGTAGGTCACTTCTGGTAGCCAGAATTCACACTTGGAGAATTTAGCGTACAGGCGATGCTCTCTAAGTTTCATCAATACCAGCCTTAAGTGTTCGGCATGATCTCCTTCGTTCTTCAAGTAGATGAGAATGTCATCGAGATAAACCACAACAAATTTATCTAGGTACTCCATGAAGATCGAATTCATCAAGCGTGAGAAGGTGGCGGGGGCATTGGTTAAACCAAAGGACATGACGGTGTACTCGTAAAGACCATAACGAGTAGTAAAAGCCGTTTTGGGAATGTCCTCATTTCGGATTCTGATCTGATGATAACCTAATCTCAAATCTATCTTAGAAAAGACAGCGGATCCTGCAAGTTGATCATAAAGATCATTGATCCTGGGCAGTGGGTATTTGTTCTTTATCGTCGCTAAATTTAGCGGGCGATAGTCTACGCACATCCTTTCTGTTCCATCTTTCTTCTTTACGAACAGAACGGGGCAACCCCATGGCGATGAGCTAGGGCGGATGAAGCCTTTTGCCAACGAAGCATCAAGTTGGGTTTTTAGCTCAGCTAACTCATGTGGGGCCATTTTATATGGGCGTTTGGAAATTGGTGCGGTTCCTGGAACAAGATCCACTATAAATTCTACACATCTGTCGGGTGGCATGCCCGGCAGTTCTTCAGGAAAGACATCCGGGAAGTCACGAACCACCGGAATATCTTCAAGTTCGGGAAGGGGGAGTACATTCAAAGAATGCACTTGGGTTCTTGTTCTGGGTGAGGTATAGTTGATGGTTTTGCCCGAAGGGTGGGTGAGTTTCACGGATTTGCCTTTGCAATCCAGATAGGCATTTTGTCTTGATAGCCAATCCATGCCAAGGATGACATCAATGTCTGAAGAATTGAGGGCTATGAGTGAAGCAAGGAATACTAAACCCTCAATTGCTATTTGATTACCATGGCTCACTCTATTAGTTTGCCATCTTGACCCTGGAGTTTGAATAACCATCGGGGTGGACAATTCAACAAAAGGTAACTCATGACGAAGTGCATAACTTTCCGACATGAATGAATGAGATGCTCCTGGGTCGAAAAGAACGGAAGTAGGAACAAAATTGACTGGGAGCGTACCAAGAATGACGTCAGTGGTGTCGTCAGTCTCTTCAGCGGCAACCTGGTTCAGACGTCCACGAGTTGCGGAAGGAGCGGGTTTGGCGGTGAAGACCTTCTGGGGTGGCTTGCCACGACTATTGTTGTTGTTGTTGTTGCTGCCTCCGGCACGTGGTGGAGCATTTTGGTTATGGACCTGGTTCTGGGGGCACTCGCGAGAGTAGTGGCCTGCCTGACCACACTTGTAGCAAGCTCCGAAAATAGTGCGTGGAGCTGGGTTGTTTGGTGGAGCTGGGTGGAACTGGGTGGGTGGACGAGGCGCCACATAGGATGGCCTCGGTGGGTTGTTCTGGCGGAACATACTGTGTGGGATCCAGATCTTGCGCTTCTGGGAGCCAGAACTGGATGATCCGTCATCTCTAGGATGTTTGCGGAAATCGTTGGGGGTGTTCATATCCTCTTCCTTGATGGCCTTGTTGACAAGGACCTGGAAGGTGGCAAAGTCATGAAGGTTGAGCTCACGACGGAGTCCACTGTTGAGGCCACGACGGAACCTCTCTTGTTTCTTGGAGTCGGTGGAGACTTCTTCAGTTGCATAACGAGCAAGTCGGTTGAACTCACGACTAAACTCGTCCACGGTTCTTCTGCCTTGAGTGAGGTTACAGAACTCCTCACGCTTGCGGTCCATGAGACCCTTGGGAATGTGGTGCTCGCGGAAAGAAGTACAGAATTCCTCCCAAGATGCAGGTGGTCCAACTGGGCGCATATTCAGAAAATTCTCCCACCAAGAGCTTGCTGCACCTTCAAGGTGATAGGTGGCATAGTTGACCTTGTCTCCATCTGCAACATGGCCGGCTTGGAGCTTCCTCTCGATGCTGCGAAGCCAGTCATCGGCGTCAAGGGGCTCGGTGGAGTAACTGAAAACCGGGGGATGAAGCCGGATGAAGTCGTTCAGGGACACCAGCTCATTGCGCTGCTGAGTGGTGTTGCGTGCGATGACTTCCAACAGGTGGTGAGAGTCACGGCGGTTCCTCTCGACCTCCATCAGAACTTGGGCCATCGTGGGTGGGGGTGGAAGGTTGCCTTCCTCCTGGTCATTCGCACGACCTTGGTTACGACCAATCTGGCCACGTGTTCCTTGAGACATCCTGAAGGTGAAAAACCAAAGTCAAACAGAGTTGATTTCAAGAGTCTAATCAAGGTATTGAAGTACTGGAAGGATTACAGAGCAAAGGAAGTAATCATCTTGACAAAATGGTGATAAAAGCATACAAGCCATATATTCACAAGCTGTCATACAAACCATACATCGTTTTAGTACAAGCACTAAGCTAATACAAACGTGATGAAGATGATACATCCTTCAGAGGCACTCTGACTTCCTATACATTATTTATCTAAGCCTCTGGAACTTAGACACCTTGATTACAATATACTAGGATACTACTACATCCTCACTAAGTAAGACCACAGGCGGTCTCACTCATCCCCATCTCCATAGTAATCCTCGTAAAAGTTACCCGCGTATCCCGGTAGCTGGAGGTGACCATCGGAAAACACGGAGGCTTGTGGACCCTGATATCCATTTGGGCAAGGATGGGGCCTAGGTCCAGTGTAGGGTGGAAGCAAAGGACCACGGGGTGGAAAAATTCCTCCAATCTCGGGCCAAGCAACTCGAGAAGGCATCTGGGTCCTCACTGTATAGATCGCATCGTACTCCACTGATCCCACGCTCACAAAGGGTGCCAAGAGCGTCAGTGCTCGGTACAAACGAACTCGAGTAGCGTGAAGCTCAAAACGGAGAGCACGTGCATCACGATCTCTGTCACTAGCAAACCTAGCAGTCACCTGGAGTGCTGGATCCTCTGCAGAGTGATCTGAGTAGAGTCCGGTGTAGTATCTCTCTTCTCCTGGAAGTGCAGCAGGGATATAGCGGAAAGAAGTCTCTCTCAGCATGGTGTGCTCCTCTCTCAGCAGTGTAATACATGAGTATGCAGCATCCTGCACAGCCATGTTCTCGGTAACGCCGATGCCATGTCCAAAGTGGATAGGCTGGGTGACTCCAACGTGGCGCGGGTAGATCCGGACGATGCAGTGGAACTGCGTCTGGTTGAAGTCGTGGAACTGCTCCTCGATGATGTACTCAGGATACCATCGATATCCCACATAGGACATCATCTCGATCAACGTGGCGAGATGGCCACGCACACCGAGGCACCTGGTCAAACGAACAATCTGCCGAGGGGGAAGATCTGCCATCTGAAACAGAAAGGAGTTTGCAAATGCATCAGATTATGAGATAAACCTGGAATGACTTGGACAGCATAACGGCTGTAATTGTAAGAAATGACAATTTCTTTCAATCATGAAAAACAGCACTTACATAATACGATGTAAGAAATCAGCATTATAACAATGCTAGGAAAACCTGACACAACTTTCCTACGGCTATAAGGAAGCAATCAACGAGATGTGCTAAACAGACAGAGGAGAGCCTAGTCCTATCTTCCCGTAGAACAAGATGAGGGTGACTCAGAACTCAGAACGAAGGTGGTAAGGAGAAAAATGAAGCCTTACGTTGTTCCCATATATACCCAGAGTAACTATATAACTATAGCAATCTAGACTCAACTTCGGCCAAGGCTACTAGTCCTACAGTCAGTCCTGCTCTGATACCAAGTCTGTCGGGACCCGGGGTTAGCGTATGCAAGTACAGTTAAGACATAGTCATATGGAGAGCCGAGAACCGCACCCACTTGTCTAAGCAGACAAGGCCAAGCACTGAACATTCTCGGAAAGCATCGTACGTGAGGGGCATCCCATCCAGGCCGGATGATCAACTGAGATGGGTCCTCATCGTCCGCACACAAGTCAAATGATATGGGTGGTGAACTCCCATATTCAAAGACAAGTCGCCTCAACCATACTACCGACTATCTCAAAACTCTTACATAGACTTACTCCAGCCCGATCACTTAGTCGGGGTCTAGGGCGGGCTCGATCATACCACAAAGTGTGCACGAGACGGAGTCTCGAGCAATCGCATCGCGATGCCCCAAGCTGCGCACATCTAAGGGCCACTTGGTGTATGAAAGACCTCCAGCCAGAACACAACTAAGGTCTCGAAAACCCATACAAAGACATGCATGTTATAACCATACACGCAGCACACATGCCTTGTATGAACAGTAGGTACCATTGCAATTCTCTACAAAGTGTACATTTTATTTATAACTCTTATAGAGTACACACAGAGATCACATACATGTGATCCAACATTACAACATAAAGCGGAAGCAAATTATGTCTGAGTACAGACAAGTTTAACAAATTGGCTTAAGAAGCCTTATTCAACATAAAGCCCTCCACGAGGGAACCAGTCTGCTGACTGGGACTAGACTAGCTTAACTTCAGTCGTCCAGTTCGATGAAGAAGCCACCTTCGGGGTCAGTGGCGTCATCTAAAACATAGATTAAGCAAACGTGAGTACAAAGGCGTACTCAGCAAGACTTACATAGGAGCTATACTACTCATGCACATGTATCAAGGTAAAGGGAGGTGGGGTTCACTTGCAGAAATGCCAGCTTTGAATTGGCTAATCCTGAACTACGAGTACCAGACTTTGAGGTAAGAAGCGTACACGAGTCCACTACTTTCTCCAACCAATACACCACTATGGTGCCTTCCTTGACTTCCCCACGAGAAAGCACGCCATAGCACTCACACTTATCTTGGTGTATTTTAGAAGTATCCGGTTCAAGTTATCTAATAATCAAGCTAAGCTTTCCAAGTAGTCCATAACCACGGACGCGGCTATTCGAATAGTTTTGTTAACCTTGCAAGGGTGTACCGCTACACACACATGACCATCATTTACCGCCTTTGATCTCGACACCATTCAAGGGGTGCCAGCGAGGATGCTCACCACAAATGTTACCTCATAGCCCATCTAGTCCAAGAAATCCGCCTACTTGGGTTGGTTACCACAATCGTGAACCTGGCCGGTTTACCGAAGTGGACCCAAGCGATGTGTGCGTGGTGCATAAGCCGGTCTCGGATGAGCCGTTCTCTCACTTAGCATCCAGGCCACAAGCCTACCAGAACTCCGAACTACTGCGACATCTGGACATTGAAAGGGATGAGTTAATAGGTTGAGAGGGGTCAGTGAGCCCAATGTGTGGTTGTACTCTTCATCTTGGATCACCACACAAGAACTCGGACTTAGGGCGGTGTTCAACGAGACAACCCACCGTGTACTCCTACACAGCCTCTCATCGTTCTCCTTGTATTAGGCTCGATTCACCAACACTTTTCTACCATCATCAACATGATCATTCCCATCCCGACTCACATCACAGTAACAACATGGTATCATACTAAGCATGCAATAAGCGATAACAATTGCAGGGGCCACATGATATCAAACAACTCCTACAGTTGCTAGGATTGTGGTTTGCTTGGTGATGCAAAGGAATGGGTTCATCTATGCGGTAGAAACGAAGCATGGTGATCATCCTAAAAAATGCATAAGCGAGACATGAGAGGGAAGTGGGATTTTATCGACATGATCAATGGGGTTTTGCTTGCCTTGCTGACGAGGTTCGGGTTCTGGATCTTTAGCGAAGGGGGTGACCTCTTGCTCCGGTTCCACCTCTACTCGACAAACAAAGCACGAAGTAGCAATCAATATGAATGCAATGCTCAAGCACATGATTGAATGTTAAAGCTTGAAGTATAAGTTTTGATGTGTGAGGCAATTCCATTTAAGTGGAATATATTGCATTTAAAATGCAAATTCAAACTCCACATTTGAATTCAACATTAACCAAGTTATATGTGATATAGTTTGATCATTTTGAATCAACATCAAATGTGTATGATATGCCTCTGAAGTGTGGTTGAAGTATAGCTTAAATCCATGGTCCAAGTTGCAAACTCAATTGATTTGAATTTGAAATAAATTCAAATAAACCAAATGACATATGCTACTGGTCCCATTTTAAATTCAACTCAAACAGAGTTGAAAGTTGCATATTTGGAAAGATAATTTTCTCCTGATCATTTTTCATATATTATTTGTCCAATTTGGAGTTAATATGAATTTTCTATGAATTTCCAAAGTTTGGGGTATTTTCTGGATTTTCTGGAATTATTTAAACCATTTTGCTTTTCTGGAAATTCAATTAAATGATTTACTGCGTCAGGCTGGCGTCAGGGGGGGGGGCTGACATGTGGGGCCACCCTGTCAGTGGCTGGGTTAACTTAACCCGTGGGTTAAATTAATCCAGTGGCTTAATTAAGCCACTGGGCCCACTGGTCAGTGACCCAGGGGGTCACTAACTGGGTGATAACAGGGGGGGGGGGGGGGGGGTTTAGCACTGACACGCCGGCGGCCTGGCCACGGCGGCGCAGCACGGGAACACGATTCCGGCCACGGGAGGGGAAACGGAGGGCACCGGATTGCTCCTGGAGGTCGTCCGCGTCTTCTGGAGGCCTCGGGGGTCCACGGGAAGCTCTGTAACGACGACGGCGACGACTCCGGCGGCAGCAGAACCACGGCGAAGTCGCAGTCATCGTTGTGGTGCATGGTTCGGGCTGATTTTGGCGCGTTCGAGTGCTGGCACACGCGGGAGTCAAACGCGTGCACTGGGGGTTCACGACAAGCACTGGAGCGAGGAGGACGACGACCATGGCGGCGAGGTGCTCGGGTTCCCATGGCGGATCCGGCTAGAGGAAGAAATCGAGGGGGAGAAGTGAGGGGTTTCACTCGTAAGCTCACCCTGAATCCAGCAGAGGTGGTGGCGAGGTCTGGGGTGGCTCAACGGCGGCGTAATCGACGAAGTCCTCCACGGCGGCCGGCGGGAGCTCAAGGAAGATTCCGGCGTCTACGCGGGCTCCGGGCTCGATTCCTTCTGCAGTTCGTCGAAGTCGACAACGACAAAGCGCTGGGACACCTTGGTTCAAGCTCTAGGGCACGGTGGCCGCGAGTTCTTGCGACGGCGAGCAGCGGCTTCTCTCGGAGAAGAAGGGGAAAACGAGGAGAGGAAGGGAGAGCACGAGAGAGGAGGGGGAAATGATTCACGGCTTCACGGCGGTTCTCCAGGACACGAGAAGATGGCACGGGGCGGCCTGGAACGTCCTGGGCGTCGAGGTGGCATCCACGGCGTCGACGCCGCGCCACCGAGCTGCTTGGCAGCACGGGGTGGAAGACGACAGGGGAGTTCGGGTGGGCTGGGCCGGCTGGAGAGGTGGGCCTCGCCCCTGGCGGGAGGTAAGTCTTTTTCCTATTCTGTTTAATCTTTCCTTTCTGTTTTTCTATAATTTGTTCTGTTTAGCTAAAATAAATAGCTAAACATTTTATTAAATGCTGAAAACTTTTATGTGGCCTCATAAAAATATCAACTAGCCACTCATAAACTTTCAACATTTTTAAAATTCAAATGATTTGAATTTTAAATCAAAAAGGGGTATTTCATTAATTCCAAGGTTCCTTTTGAATATTTGAAAAATCTATGAGCATGGGATGGGTCCCACATCACTTGATATGTGATCACACTCATTTATAAGACTTTTCAAAACTCTAACATGAATTTTTGGAAAATATTTTTATCTGGCCTTTTGAATTAATTCATCTGGGGGGTGTTCCTTCTCCCATTTTGATTTTGAATTTGATTTCCAAGATTTCTTTTTGAAATTTTGACATGATGCAAAGGCACTAGCTAACCCTAGCACATACCTAACAGAGGGTTCTGACAGGTAACAACAACAAGACCTAAACTGCAGAAGAGCTACTTAGAATTTCATGGAATCATTCCAGTAAAGAAGGATCACTCAATGGGCATGATCACTCTCAATGTCATCTTTGTAACCCCGAGTAACTTCCGGAAGGAGAAGATTACCTTTGATGTAGTCAACTTTCCGAGTGCATATCATGCCTTACTCGGAAGGCCATCCTATGCCAAATTCATGGCCATACCGTGTTACGTCTATCTGAAGATGAAGATGCTTGGGCCGCATGGCGTCATTACCATTTCAGGGGATTATAAGCAAGCTGAAGACTTATTGCAGAAAGGGTCATTGATTGCTGATCAGCAGATGGCTGAGGTAGAGCTGGCTGAGTACAAGAAAGCCGTTGATTCGTCCGAGTTACTTCAACCTAAGAAGGTATCATCATTTGAGTCAGCAGGAGAAACCAAGAGGGTGAAAATTCATCCTTTTGATAAGGATAAGTTCACCAACATTGCAACCGACTTGGATCCTAAGTAGGAACTCGAGCTCATCAACTTCCTCCGTGAGAATTGAGATATATTTGCATGGAAGCCCTCTGATATGCCTGGAATTCCAAGGGAGTTAGCTGAGCACAAGTTGCATGTTGATCCAAAAGAAAGACCAGTTAAAGAGTCCCTTAGGCGTATTTCTTCGGAAAAAATAAAAAGCTATCGGACAGGAAGTAGCAAGACTGTTAGCAGCCGGATTCATTAAGGAAATTTTCCACTCCGAGTGGTTAGATAACCCTGTAATGGTTCCGAAGAAAGATAAAACTTAGATAACTTGTGTTGATTTCCGTCATATCAATAAAGTTTTTCCAAAAGACCATTTTCCTCTTCCTCGCATTGACCAAATTGTGGATTCCACATCAGGGTGCGAGAGACAGTGTTTCCTCGATGCATACTCGGATTATCATAAAATCTGGCTATATGAACGAGATGAATTGAAAACAACATTCATAACTCCATTTGCATGTTTCTGTTACACCACAATGGCATTCGGACTTAAGAATGTAGGGGCCACATATCAGCGCATGATGCAAAACTGTTTGATTTCGCAAATCGGCAGAAATGTTGAAGTATATGTGGACGATATTGTCATCAAGTCGGCTGAAGGAAATAGTTTGTTGGAAGATTTGGCTGAAACTTTTCAAAGTCTTCGATCTTATAACATCAAGTTGAACCCAGAAAAATGTGTTTTTGGGGTACCAGCAGGGAAGCTACTCGGATTCATGGTCTCGGAACGAGGGATCGAGGACAACCCGAAGAAAATTGCTGCAATTCAAAGAATGAAGCCACCACGAGAACTCCGAGATGTCCAAACATTGACAGGGTGTCTTTCAGCACTTAGCCGATTTATTTCCAGATTGGGAGAGAAAGCCTTACCTCTCTACCAGCTGATGAAAAAATCGCCTATGTTTGTTTGGACTGAAGAAGCTCAAGTGGCTTTTGATGAGCTCAAAAGGAAATTGTCAACTAGGCCAGTCCTCGCGGCACCAAAAGAAAAGGAACCACTCCTGTTATATATAGCAGCCACAAGCCAAGTTGTCAGCGTAGCTATAGTGGTGGAAAGAGAGGAAGAAGGAAAGGCACAAAAGGTGCAAAGTCCTGTGTACTTCATCTCTGAGGTACTTACACCATGTAAGCAATGTTACCCTCACTATCAGAAATTGGCAATGGGAATTTACCTGGCATCTCAGAAACTCGCGCATTATTTCCAAGACACTCCATTACAATTGTCTTAGAAGCTCCTCCGGAAGAGATCATGAACAATAGATATGCAAGAGGCAGAATTGCAAAGTGGGGTCTAGATTTACTTCCTTATGATATCCACTACCATCCCAAGAAAGCGATCAAGTCAGAAGCATTAGTGGACTTCTTGGCCGAGTGGACTGAAGTACAGAATCCCCCACAGTCAATCCCAGAGCATTGGACTATGTTCTTTGATGGATCCAAAATGCTAAATGGAGCTGGGGCAGGAGTGGTGTTGGTCTCACCAAGAAAAGATGAAATGAGATATGTTATCCAAATACATTTCCCAGCAACAAACAATGAAGCCGAGTACGAGGCCCTGCTATACGGTTTAAGGATGGCCATTTCACTCGGAGTTCGGAGGCTGATGCTATTCGGAGATTCAGACCTGGTAATAAATCAAGTCATGAAAGAATGGGACATTCGGAGCCTAACAATGGCACCTTATTGTGTAGCAGTCAGAAAATTGGAGAAGTTTTTTGATGGGCTCGAGCTCCATCACATTCCGAGGGCTCAAAATCAAGTAGCTGACGACTTGGACAAGCTCGGATAAACTCGGAGTCAGATTCCATCTGGAATTTGTCTGGAACATTTGCATTGTCCTACCATCAAAGAAGACCCTTTTTGGGAGCTGATCCAGAGATGTTACCAAGTAAAAACATACCAGAGAAATAGGGCACACCTGCAGTCATAGATATGTTCTTTGATGTGGAAGTTACGCGACCCGAGTGGACATTACCCATCTTGACTTATTTGCAAAAACAGGAGTTACCAGAACACGAGCGGGAAGCCAAGCAGATTGTTCGCAAATCAGAATCCTACTCATTGATCAATGATGATTTATACATAAGAAGAGTCACTGATACGTCCCAAACGTAGCGATAATTTCTGCTTGCTCCATGCATGTTTTGTGTGATATTGCTATGATCTAGATACACTTTCATACAATTTTGATCATATTTGGACTAACCTATTAACTCAGTGCACCCCAGTGTCAGTTTCTGTTTTCTACTATTTTTTTATTCCAGGTTTCCCCCATATTAAAAGTGCTCCAAAAATTCGAGAAAATCGGATAAAAACAATCAGCGCAACAGAACTTCCGAAGCCCCGAAGGAGGGCCGGGGGGCCACCACTAGGTGCCCAGGCGGTCACCTAGCGCGGCCTAGGGCTTGGCCGCGCCTGGACTCCTGCTGGCCCCCCTGGCTGCCCCCCTCGCCTATATATTCCCCATGACGTGAAACTTATGAGGACAGAACCCCTTTTCTCAATCTCGCCTCTGTTCCGCCGCCGCCGCGCTTCCAAGATCCGGAGCGCCAGCAGACTTCTTCCCGGCACCCTGCTGGAGGGAGGATCGACCTCCGGGAGCTTCCCCTCCACCATGGACGCTTCCCGGATGTGCCGTGAGTAGTTTCCTTTGGACCATGGGTCTGTGATCAGTAACTATGTGATGTTCTCATCCCCTCTTTGTTCTTCATGGTTTAGACCTCGTGAGCTGCCCTACATGACCAAGGCACATATGTAATCTTTCTGCTGTTGCTATGCTAAGTTTGATGGGATCTGATGGATTATGAGATTATGTTCAGATTGTGATAGAGTAATATATTTGGTTCTTATCTTTTATATTTGTGTTCCTAAGTAATTCTTGCATGTTCTCAGTTGCTGTTTATTGCATTAGCCAAGTATTAGGTAGTAACTCCAAGAGGGAACGTTATGCTCGATTGTGGGTTCATGCCCCTGATGACACGCTTGAGTGACAGAAACATGAGTCTAGGGGATGTGATGTTGCCACAAGGGGGAAAACAATGGTGCTTGTAACCGCGGTTGCAAGGATTGTTTACTTTACGCAAAGTGCTTTTTAATGCAGTTGTCTGTTGCTTTGGGTTTACACTTTGGGTGGGGCTCGCAACTTAATACCAGCGAGATGTTCTGGATAGATATCTCAAGGTGGATGATTAGTAGTAGATGCAGTTGGATTTCGGTCTACTTATTTTGGCGTACTGCCCAATCTTTTTAGCCTCTTCCTTCTTGGTAGCATAGTTAGCATTGCGGTGCGTTTATAATCCTGTCAATTGCCCATCTGTAATTTGTTTACCTCGCATAGCAGTTTTATCGTCTTTTGGGAGAGAGACATCACTAGTGAAAATCATGGGACTACGGTCCATATTCTCATCACTGTTTACACGCTTATTTAATTTTCTGCTTTTACTTTCAGGAGCTATCATTATCATTATCCCTCGTGTTTTAATCCTTTGTAAACAACAAGACCGGAGAGATTGACAACCTCTCTGAACTTCGTTGGGAGCAAAGTTGTTTGTGTGTGTGTGCAGGTCCATGTTAGTTGCGCCGCTGACACCTACTGGTCGATACTCAACCTTGGTATCTTCACCGAGGGAAACATGTCACTACGCTGCATCTCACCTTCCACTTTGGGTAACCAACGAAGGGCGAGAAGCAATTATCACCTCTCGCGTATCAAGAAATTTTCTTGCGCCGTTGCCGGGGACTCCGAGTGATACGATAGGGGAGTTGCCCACTATCTTTTACCTTTAATTTTTAGTCTTGTTAGTTTACCTTTCAGTTTTTATCTTTGTGTCTTATATAAAAGATTACAAAGAAATCTGCCACACTTGCTGCTACTATGGGTTCCACTAAAAACACCAAGTTGTGTGACTTCACTAGTCACAACAACAAAGACTTTGTCTGCACTCTTATTGCCACACCTGCCACTTCAGCTACCGCTTATGAAATTGAACCTGCTTTGCTAAACCTTGTTATGAGAGATCAATTCTCTAGTGCTGGAGATGATGCTGCTTTACACTTAAATAATTTTGTTGAGTTATGTGATATGCAAAAGTATAAAGAATTAGAAGGTGATGTTGTTAAGCTCAAGCTTTTTCCTTTCTCTTTGAGGGAAGGAGCTAAAATCTGGTTTCAATATTTTCCTAGGAATAGCATAGATTCTTGGGATAAGTGCAAAGATGCTTTTATTGGGAAGTACTACCCACTTGCTAAAATTATCCAATTGTGAAGTAACATTATGAATTTTAAGCAATTGGATAATGAACACGTTGCCCAAGCTTGGGAACGTATGAAATCTTTTGTTAAGAAATGCCCTACACATGGTTTGACTACCTGGATGGTTATCCAGACTTTTTATGCAGGCTTGAACTTTACCTCGGGGAACCTGTTAGATTCGGCCGCGGGAGGAACCTTTATGTCAACTACACTTGGTGCTGCCACAAAGCTTCTCGATGAGATGATGACCAATTATTCCTAGAAACAAAGCTTCTCGATGATGCCTCAAAGCTTCTCGATGAACTTTATTGCTAGAAACAACTTCAACAACAATGCTTATAGGGGCAATTTTGCTAGCAATCCTAGACCGTTTCCATCCAACTATGGGAACAATAACACTTACCCTAGCAACAAGAACCCCACTTCTGAATTACAAAGCATGCTTAGAGACTTTATCACTACCCAAAAAGACTTCAACAAGAATGTAGAAGAGAAATTAGCTAATTTAGATAATCTCTCTCTGAAGGTAGATAGCCTAGCCCTTGATGTTGAGATGCTAAAAATTAAAACGTCCCCCCTTGAGGTGAGGTAGGATACCCATATTAATGCCATCAATTATAAATTAATGAAAATATTAGGATGATGGCTAAACTTAAAGAAATATGGGATAGAGAAAAAGAGGAAGAGGATAGAATTAAGTGCCTTCCTACACACCACACAGTTGCCACTATCCAAATTGTTGAGGACACTCAAACTATTAGCACCCAGTGCACTCCTAGTTCCATTGGACCTTTTAATGGTGATGCTAATACGTCAACTGTAGAAGAAGAAACTCCTATGAACATAAAGGGTTTCAAACAAGTGAGCCTAGATGACACTACTACCACCTTTAATTGATTTTGATTGTTGCACCCTGTCAGAAGTTATTAACTTGTCACACAAAATGTCTAGAGACCCCGACACTACCACAGTCAATCTTGCCTTCAAGGAGCATATCACAAATGCTCTCATCAAAGCTAGGGAGGAGAAGCTTAGGATATAAGCCTCCATACCTAGGAAGCTAGATGATGGTTGGGACCCTATGATAAATATTAAATTAAATAACTTATGTTGTTATGCTTTATGTGATGTTGGAGCTAGTACCTCCGTCATGCCCAAAAGAGTGTATGACATGTTTGAATTGAAACCTTTTGATTCGTGTTCTTTTGGTGTTCGTATCGTTGATTCTTCCGTAAAGAAACCTTAGGGGAAGATCGACGATGTTCTTATCATTGTCAATGACAACTATGTTCCCGTTGATTTTATTATTATGGATATAGAGTGTGAACCTTTATGTCCAATTATTTTGGGACGTCCTTTTCTTCGCACCGTTGGTGCCGTTATTGACATGAAAGAGGGGAGTATAAAATTTCAATTCCCTCTAAAAAGGGGATGGAACACTTCTCTAGAAAGAAAATCAAGTTACCATTTGAGTCCGTTACACGGGCTAGCTCTTTTCTTTCTCTTGATAAACTTGATTCTTCTTTTGCTTTATGCCTAGCTTAAGGGTGTAAAAGAAAGCGCTTGTTGGGAGGCAACCCAAGATGTTTTTACTTCTGTTTTTAGTGGTCTTGATGATTGTTACCACTGCAGCAACATCATTGTATCTTTACTTTCAAGCTTTTGCCAAGTTATAGCCTCTTATGATAAGGGAAGCAAAAGTTGTGACATGTTGTCCAGAAAACAGATTATGTCTTGACGGAAAAAAACGGAACACATCACCAGTTCATCTTTTTGAGCTGAAATTTTTACACAACATGCTCTATACAATTTTCAAACTTTTGTATGTTCTCATGTTTTTAATTTGAGTTGCAGAAGTTCCCCGGAAAAATTCTCTACTACCTGTTGTTCTGTTTTTCACAGATTCTGCCACGTTTTGCCTCTCCTTACTTTTGCAAACCTTAAGCTTGCTTTTTATTTGAAAAAACGGTACCTATTCAAAAATATCTTTATATTCAGTGGGGAAAAATTATTTTATTAAGGGTACTAACCTCTCTAATCAGGTTATGATGAGTTATGTATGAAGGGAGTTTTCAAGTGTGCGATGGAAGATGATGAAAGAAGATACGGGAGTGTCAAGCGCTCAAGCTTGGGGATGCCCCCATGCATCCCCAATAAATATTCAAGGAGACTCAAGCGTCTAAGCTTGGGGATGCTCCCGTGCATCCCCTTCTCGATCAACAATCATCAGTTCGTCCTTCGTCTCACTATATTTTTATCACTTCATGCGTTATGTTCTATGTTTGGAGCGTCTCGCTCTAAGGTTTTATTTTTTTAGTTTTCTTTAGCTTTGTTTGCTGCTCATAGCAAGTTAGACCGCTTCTTACTTTGTGTGGGAGAGAAACACGCTCCACTCCAATCTAGAACACATCATAGGATATTTCATGCTTATCTTTTTGGTGTTGTGTGTTCTTTATCTTTTCATAGCTACTGCCATGTTTAGTTTTAATTTTAGTTTGTCTTTTGCAAGAGCCTTGGCTTTTATTTAGTTTTTTGCTGGAACTCTCTTTATTTTTCATGTTTATCTTGTTAAGAGAGTTGATTGTTGAACAGAGTTGTGTCTTGTCTTGAAAGTAGGTAATTGAGGTTGCAGTTTAATTTTAGTAGTAACTTGTAATAGTTTTGAGGTATTGATGTGGTTAATGTTTGAACTTTTGGTGTCAAGAGATCTAGCCTATTAGTGATAGGTGTCGTATTTTGGGCAATCCGTGTGTATTTTGAAAACCTAAAAAACTAGTTGAGAACTCTAGCTACTGGATGGATCACTGATACGTCTCAAACGTATCGATAATTTCTGCTCGCTGCATGCATGTTTTGTGTGATATTGCTATGATCTAGATATACTTTCATACACTTTTGATCATATTTGGACTAACCTACTAACTCAGTGCACCCCAGTGCCAGTTCTTGTTTTCTTCTGTTTTTCTATTTTAGTTTTCCCCATATAAAAAATGCTCTAAAAATCCGGAAAAAATCAGATAAAAAATCAGCTTGTCGGAAGACTCGAGAAGCCCGAAGGAGGGCCAGGGGCCACCACCAGACACCCAGACGGCCACCTTCGCCTATTTATTCTCCGTCACGGGGAACTTCGAGGACAGAACCCTATTTCGCAAATTCTCCTCTGTTTCCCCGCCACCGCGCTTCCAAGATCGGCAGAACCGTCAGGACCCTTCCTGGGACCCTACCGGATGGAGGATCGACCTTCGGGATGTGCCGTGAGTAGTCTACCTTGGACCATGGGTCCGTGATCAGTAGTTATGTGATGTTCTCCTCCCCCCTTTGTTCTTCATGGTTTAGACCTCGTGAGCTGCCCTACATGATCGAGGCACATATGTAATTCTTTCTGCTTTTGCTATGCTGAGTTTGATGGGATCTAATGGATTATGAGATTATGTTCAGATTGTGATAGAGTAATATAATTGTTTCTTATCTTTTTTATTTTTGTTCCGAAGTAATTCTTGCATGTTCTCTGTTGCTATTTATTACTTTAGCCAAGTGGTAGGTAGTGACTCCAAGAGGGAACGTTATGCTCGATTGTGGGTACATGCCCCCTGATGACACGCTTGAGTGACATAAACATGAGTCTAGGGGATGTGTTGTGGCCACAAGGGGGAAAACAACAGTGCTTGTAACCGCGGTTACAAGGATTGTTTACTTTACGCAAAGTTCTTTTTAATGCAGTTGTCTGTTGCTTTGGGTTTTTACATTGGGTGGGGCTCACAACTTAATACCAGCGAGATGTTCTGGATAGATATCTCAAGGTGGATGATTAGTAGTAGATGCAGATGGATTTTGGTCTACTTATTTTGGCGTACTGCCCATGCTATTGAGCCTCTTCCTTTCTTTTGTAGCATAATTAGCATTGCGGTGCTCTTATAATCTTGTCAATTTCCCTTATGTAATTTGTTTACCCCGCATAGCAGTCTTATCATCTTTTGGGAGAGAGACATCACTAGTGAACATCACGGGACACCGGTCCATATTCTCATCATTGTTTACACACTAATTTATTTTCTTGCTTTTTTACTTTAAGTTGCTATCATTATCATTATCCTGTGTTTTTTATCCTTTGTAAACAACAAGACCAGAGAGATTGACAACCTCTCTGAACTTCGTTGGGAGAAAAGTTAATTGTGTTGTGTGCAGGTCCGCGTCAGGTGCGCTGTTGACACCTACTTATCATCGCCGGAGTCCTACTGGTCGATACTCAACCTCGGTACCTTCATCGAGGGAAACATGCTGCTACGCTGCATCTTACCTTCCACTTGGGGTAACCAACGAAGGGCGAGAAGCAATCCTCTCTCGCGTATCAAGCGTATTTCTAGCGCCATTGCCGGGGACTCCGAGTGATAAGATAAGGGAGTTGCCCACTACCTTTTACCTTTACTTTTTAGTCTTGTTAGTTTAACTTTCTGTTTTTATCTTTGTGTCTTATATAAAAAATTACAAAAAAATCTGCCACACCTACTTCTACTATGGGTTCCTCTGAAAACACAAATTTGTGTGACTTCACCAGTCACAACAACAAAGACTTTATCTGCACTCCTATTGCCGCACGTGCCACTTCAGCTATCTCTTATGAAATTAAACCTTCTTTACTAAACCTTGTTATGAGAGATCAATTCTCTGGTGCGGGAGATAATGGTGCTTTACACTTGAATAATTTTGTTGAATTATGTGATATGAAAAAGTATAAAGAAGTAGAAGGTGATGTTGTTAAGCTCAAGCTTTTTTCCTTTCTCTTTGAGGGATGGAGCTAAAATCTGGTTTCAATCTTTGCCTAGGAGTAGCATAGATTCTTGGGATAAGTGCAAAGATGCTTTTATTGGGAAGTACTACCCACCTGCTAAAATTATCCAATTGATGAGTAACATTATGAATTTTAGGCAATTGGATAATGAACACGTTGCCCAATCTTGGGAACGTATGAAATCTCTTGTTAAGAAATGTCCTACACATGGTTTGACTACCTAGATGGTTATCCAGACTTTTTATGCAGGCTTGAACTTTACCTCGCGGAACCTGTTAGATTCGGCCGCAGAAGGAACCTTTATGTTAATTAAACTTGGTGCTGCCACAGAACTTCTCGATGAGATGATGACCAATTATTCCCAATGGCACACCGAACGCGCTCCAACAGGTAGGAAGGTAAATTCTGTCGAGGAAATTAACTCTCTCAATGATAAAGTTGATTTAATTATGTCTCTACTTACCAAGCAACCCTCTATTGATCCTCATGATGTTCCTTTAAATTCTTTGGTTGCTCAGGAACAAGAAGATGTGAACTTCATTGCTAGAAACAACTTTAATAACAATGCTTATAGGGGAAACTTTGCTAGTAATCCTAGACCATTTCCATCCACTTATGGGAACAACAACACCTACCCTAGCAACAAGAACCCCACTTCTGAACTAGAAAATATGCTTAGAGACTTTATCACTACCCAAAAAGCCTTCAACAAGAATATGGAAGAAAAGCTAGCTAAATTAGATAATCTTTGTTTGAAGGTAGACAGCTTAGCCCTTGATGTTGAGATGTTGAAACTTAGAACCTCTCCCCTTGAGGAGAGTAAGGCCACTCCTATTAATGCTATCCAGTTACAAATCAATGAAAATGTTAGGATGATGGCTAAAATCAAAGAAAGATGGGATAGAGAAAAAGAGGAAGAGGATAGAATTAAGAGCCTTCCTACACACCACACTGTTGCCACTATCCAAATTGTTGAGGACACTGAAACTATTAGCACCCAATGCACTCCTGGTCCCATTGGGCCTATTAATGGTGATGCTAATACCTCAACCAAAGAAGAAGAAACTCCTATGAACATAGAGGATTTCAAACAAGTGAGCTTAGATGACACTACTACCACCTTTGATAGTAGTGATATTGATTTTGATAGTTGCACCCTCTCAGAAGTTATTAGCTTGTTACACAAAATGTCTAGAGACCCCCACACTAGCACACTTAATCTTGCCTTCACGGAGCATATCACAAATGCTCTTAACCAAGCTAGGGAGGAGAATCTAAGGATAGAAGCCACCATACCTAGGAAGCGAGATGATGGTTGGGACCCTATGATAAAAATTAAATTAAATAACTTCTCTTGCTATGCTTTATGTCACGTTGGAGCTAGTACCTCCGTCATGCCTAAAAGAATGTATGATATGTTTGAATTGAAACCTTTTGATTCATGTCCTTTTCGTGTTTGCCTTGTCGACTCTTCCGTAAAGAAACCTTTGGGGACGATCGTCGATGATCTTATCATTGTCAATGACAACTATGTTCCCTTTGATTTTATTATTATGGATATAGAGTGTGAACCTTTACGTCCAATTATTTTGGGACGTCCTTTTCTTCGCACTGCTGGTGCTGTTATTGACATGAAAGAGGGGAATATAAAATTCCAATTCCCTATCAATAAGGGGATGGAACACTTCCCTAGAAAGAAAGTCAAGTTACCTTTTGAGGCCGTTACACGGGCAAGCTATTCTCTTTCTCTTGATAAAACTTGATTCTTCCTTTTCCTTATGCCTAGCTTAAAGGCGTAAAAGAAATGAAAGTCCAAGTATGTGATCAGAGGGGGAGGGGGTGAATGATCACTTCAAATTTTCGCATGAAACTAAGAAGTGAAGCATAACTTAGCAACAGAAGGAATACAACAGAAAGGTAAACAATGAAGCAGAACTAGAGTGAAGCACAACATAGCGAATCAAAAGCATTGAATCAATTGCATTGAATCAAATCACTGAAGAAATTGCAAAACTGAATGTAAGTGTGGAAAGTAAAACGAACTCTTGACTCAGCGATGTTTGTTCGACCAGTTCACACTCTGCAAAGTGCTACGTCTGGTTGGAGGGACTTGTGATTGAACACAGGAGCTAACCTCTCTCCGTCCGTATCTCCACTGCACCAATCTCCTTGAGCTTGGTCAGTTCTTCACTCGTGGTTGATTATTGAGGAACTCACTGAAACCTTTGACAAACTGGACTTCGAGGCGACAATAACTCTTCGCTCTCTGAAGAACAACTCTCTAACTGTCTAGGAGAATTGCAGTTCTCCAAGATAAAAAGGCTAGAAAACTTCTTCCTAAGTAATAGTGAATCAACTTAGATCAATAGGACTTATGCTTCGGTGGATGGGTTTTTGGTTTGCTTCGGTGGGGTTGTTCTCTCTCTTCACTGTCTGAAAATAATCTCGGAGAAGCCACCCGCCAATGAGGGCGGGTGTGGCCTATTTATAGGTGGCGATCCCAAGGTGCGAAATGACTGAAATGACCCAATGCGACAGCTTGACACCTGTCCGCAACGGTCGGATTTCTAATCGATGCGCAACTTTACTTGCGGAACAAGTAAAGCTAACTCACGGACTTGGTTATGCTTCAGGAGCCGAAAGAACAAAGTCTTCGCTGGTGAAGCATTACCTAGTGCACATGAGATTTCTCATCTCTGGCTTCTCACAGGTTTGGATTCGATCTGAGTCTTTTCACCAAAACCTTCGGAGTACATTTACTAAACCCCTCTTGATAGAACGGTTTTTCCTACGACTCAAAGAAGTGAAAAAGAACTACACAAAAACTACTAGGTCTTGCGCCATCTTGGTCATCTCCTTCGATGAGACGTGCTTCAGGATTCCTTATCTTTTTGGGGGTCGACATCCATGATGAGCTGCACTCCAGAGGTTATGCTTCAGTAAATATGTAAATCTTCGTTGAAGCTTTATCACCAACCTATAACTTCAGGAACCTAACCATCTGTTTTATACTAGAAAACTTGTTAGTTCCTCTACTGTTTTGTCCAACAATATCCAAAACTCATGGGGGCATAACTTTGCTCTTACAATATCCCCCTTTTTGGACTATTGTTGACAAAAAAGGCATCGATAAAAATATGGAATTTTGAGTTGAGTTGAGAGCAAACTCAAAGATATGAAGCTTTTGACTCCCCCTGAATGCAAGCATTGAAGATTTTTATAATCGAAGTGAATGCTTGATGAAGGATAACTTTGATGGGAAGCATAACGCATATCTTAGCGAATCAATTGCATTTAAAGGATGTTAGTCTTGAAGAATATGCAATCATCCAATGACCTGTGAACTTAATGAGAATAACCACCTGCAAGACAAAATATACGAGAGCAACTTGCAAGCACGGGGGTTATTAACACATAACATGTAGCAGTTCACAGACGAGGTAAAACTTAAGTTACAACCCAATCGAAGCGAATGGAAAGTTTGTTGTAACTTAACACACAAAAGATCGAATCGAAACCCTTAAACCCCGCAGCGAATCTAAACTCAATCGATGCTACATTCTCCCCCTTTTTGTCGATGATTGGACAAAAGGTTGAGAGGTAGATCAAGAGTATTTACTCGTTGGCTGGAACCCGAGGACCATGCTGATTGTCTTCGCCCGAAGAAGATGCATCTCCAGAAGTGTCTCCTTCGATTGACGCAGGTGACACCAATTCTTCAATGTCCAGTGGTGCCTGCATCAAGTCAAGGTCACTGTCGTTGAGAGGGTCATCTTCTTGCTTCGATGCGTGGGAGTCTTCATCAGAGAGAGTGTCAGGGCGAATTGGTTCAGCTGGGTTGACGAATAGAACTTCATCAATCTTCTCCAGTGAAGGAATCTTCGGGTTGGGGCGGTCTATCGAATCGTTTCTTGAGAAATGGCGTTGAAGATGTGGATACTCCTTGAAAATCCGAGCAACTTCAAGCTTCTTGACTAAGTTGAACTTCCTCAAACCCTTCCATGAGCGGCGTTTCAAGACTTTCAGGTACTGGTTGTTGTTTAGAGCAATATTGCCAACTCTATTGATCTCATCAGAAAGATGTTGCATTTGGCGTTGATTGCCTTCAATGAAGTTTTCCAGCAGCTGTTGTGACTGAATGCCAACTTCAAAGTGATAGACTTCCTTCTGGAAAGACTTCGACATGTTGCGTTCATTGACATGCTGCCTGGCTCCTACATATGTGGCAAATGGATAATTTGGCCTTCTGAAGATATTCATTGTATCACGCACAGGAGGACAGAACAACTTCGGGTGATGCTTGGCAAAAAAGTCTTCACTGCGTCCATAATTGCATATGGCTTGGAGCCAGGGATCATACAACTTTAATTGATGGACCAGTTCAGCTGCTTGAACCATATAGCAAAGAAAACAATCCTCGAAGTCAAACACATGACCATGAGTGAGCTTCAGCAGAGCATGACGTACATGGTAGTGTGTTAGACCAAGTATGTGATCAGAGGGGGAGGGGGTGAATGATCACTTCAAAATTTCGCATGAAACTTTGAAGTGAAGCATAACACAACAATCGAAACTATTCAACAGAAAGGTAAACATTGAAGCAAAACGTGATCGAAGCAGAACATAGTGAATCAAAAGTATCGAATCAATTGCATCGAAGCAGAACTCTGAAGCAATCGACAAACAGAATGTAAGTGCGGAAAGTAAAACGAACTCTTGACTCGGCGATGTTTGTTCGACCAGTTCACACTCTGCAAAGTGCTACGTCTGGTTGGAGGGACTTGTGATTGAACACAGGAGCTAACCTCTCTCCGTCCATTTCTCCACTGCACCAATCTCCTTGAGCTTGGTCAGTTCTTCACTCTTGGTTGATTATTGAGGAAATCACCGAAACCTTTGACAAACTGGACTTTGAGGCGACAATAACTCTTCGCTCTCTGAAGAACAACTCTCTAACCGTCTAGGAGAATTGCAGTTCTCCAAGATAACAAGGCTAGCAAACTTCTTCCTAAGTCATAATGAATCAAATCAGATCAATAGGACTTATGCTTCGGTGTATTGGTATTTGGTTTGCTTCGGTGGGGTTGCTCTCTCTCTCTCCTTTGTAAGGAATCAATCTTGAGCAGCCACGAGCCAATGAGGGCTGGGGTGGCGTATTTATAGGTGGCAATCCCAAGGTGCGAAATGACTGAAGTGACCCGATGTGACAGCTTGACACCTGTCCCCAACGGTCATACTTCCAATCAAAGCGCAACTTTACTTGCGGTCCAAGTAAAGCTGACTCACGGACTTGGTTCTGCTTCAGGAGCCGAAAGAACAAAGTCTTCGCTGGTGAAGCATTACCTAGCTCACATGAGATTTCTTCGACTCTGGCTTCTCACTGGTTTAGATTCGATCTGAGTCTTTTCATCAAAACCTTCGGAATACATTTACTAAACCCCTCTTGATAGTACGGTTTTTCCTACGACTCAAAGAAGTAAAAATAACTATGCAAAAACAACTAAGTCTTGCGCCATCTTGATCAACTTCTTCGATGAGACGTGCTTCAGGATTCCTTATCTTTTTTAGGGGTCGTCATCCGTGATAAGCTTCGCTCCAGAGGATATGCTTCGATAAATGAGTAAATCTTCGTTGAAGCTTTATCACCAACCTATAACTTCAGGAACCTAACCATCTGTTTCACACTAGAAAACTTGTTAGTTCCTCTATTGTTTTGACCAACAATATCCAAAACTCATGAGGGTATAACTTTGCTCTTACAATCTCCCCCTTTTTGGACTATTGTTGACAAAACAGGCATCGATAAAAGATTTGGAATTTTGAATTGAGATGAGAGCAAACTCTAAGATATGAAGCTTTTGACACCCCCTGAATGCAAGCATCGAAGATTTTTAAAGTTGAAGTAAATGCTTGTTGAAGAATATCATCAATGGGAAGCCTAACACATATCCTAGCGAATCAATTGCATACAAAGATAATTTGCCTTGAAGAACATGCAATCATCCAATGACCTGTAAACTTAAGGAAAATAACCACCTACAAGATAAAATATAGGAGAGCAGCTTGCAAGCACGGGGTTATTAACATATACAAAGCTAAAACAGTTCACAATCGAAGTAAAACGTTAAGATACAACCCAATCGAAGTGAATGGAATGTTTGTCGAATCTTAACACACGCAAACTCGAATCGAATCAAAAACCCTAAACCCCGCAGCGAATCTAAACTCAATCGATGCTACTTTCTCCCCCTTTTTGTCAAGAATTGGACAAAAGGTTGAGAGGCAGATCGAGAGCATTTACGCGTCAGCTGCATCCCTGGGACGCTGCGGAAAGTCTTCGCCCGACGAAGATGCATCTCCAGACGTTTCGCCTTCGGTCGAAGCCGGTGACTCATCCTCGTCGAAGTCCATCGGCGCTTGAAGCAAGTCAAGGTCACTGTCGTCGAGAGGATCGTCTTCGTGCTTCGATGTGTGAGAGTCTTCATCTGAAAAAGTATCCGGTCGAATCTGTTCAGCAGGGTTGACGAATAAGACTTCATCAATCTTGTCCAGTGAAGGAATCTTGGGGTTGGGGCGATCAATCGAATCATTTCTGGAAAAGTTCCTCTGCAGATGTGGGTACTCCTTGAATATGCGATCGGCTTCAAGTTTCTTCACAGAGTTAAACTTCATGAGGCCTTTCCATGAATGACGCTTCAATACCTTCAAGTATTGGTTGTTGTTCATTGCAATGTTTCCAACGCGATTGATCTCATCAGATAAGTGTTGCATCTGTCTTTGATTTCCTTCGATGAAGTTTTCTAGCAGCTGTTGGTTTCGAATGGCAACCTCGAAGTGATACACTTCCTTCTGGTAATGCTTCGACATGTTGCGCTCATTTATGTGCTGTCTGACTCCTACATATGTTGCAAAGGAGTCATTTGGCCGCCTGAAGATGTTCATTGTATCACGGACCGGAGGACAGAACAGCTTCGGATGATGCTTCGCTGTGAATTCTTCGCTGCGTCCATGGTTGCAAATGGCTTGCAGCCAAGGAGCATATGGCTTCAGTTGATTTACCAATTCAGCAGCTTGTACCATGTTTCGAAGAAAACAATCCTCGAAGTCAAACACATGTCCATGGGTGAGTTTCAATAGAGCATGACGAGTTGGATAATGTATATTTGATTCTTCATTCGCTGTACTGAGAGGCATCAGTGAGTTTGACAGGATATAGAACCATATCTTGGAATTGAACACCAGATGCTTTGGGCGAATGTTTTATGGCATGTGATCTCCAGTGACTTCGGGATCCAGTAAAGATGCGAATTCAGCTTCAGTGGGATCCGGTAACATGTGAACCTTTGCAAGTTTGCCAGTGTGTCTTGGAATGTTCACAATTTCCATGAATTCTTCGGAGTACATCCTGAAGACTTTCCCTTGAATCATCCATTCAAGAATCCAAGTGCTAGTGTCTTCTGGGGTTCCAGAGACATACAAAGTAGCATAGAATTGCTTCACTAGCTCTGAGTTAAATGGAGTTTCCATTGCAAATAATCCAGTCAGGTTCTGTGCTTCGATAGTTTCCACGATGTTTTGGAAACACGTTGCAGCAGTTAGACTATGCATGTCCAAGTATTTGTGTCTGAAAAGAACACCTTTCTGACAGTAAAGCTTCGTGTACAATATTTGTTGTTCAGCAGTCCAGAATCGAAGGTCATCTGCAGTTCTTGGTGATTCATATGGACTAGTACCAAAGAATCGAAGCTTCTTGCGATGAACTTCAATGTCGAACTCAGGACCGTGCCTTGAAGAAGTTCCTTCTCCCATGAAAATGGGAAAAGTCTCTCTGGGATAGAGAGAGTCCAACTATGTGTCTTGAGCAGGAATGCAATGCCTTCGTGCATCTGTGATTCGCCTCTGCGGTTGAGTGACTAAGGCCAACTCATTGGCTTCGGCTCCTTCTACGACATCAGCATCTGCATTGGCTTCAGCATGAACAACTTTATCTTGAGCTTCTTCTTCTTTTTCTTCAGACTCTTCAGCAGAGTGAGCTGAAGAGTAATCTTTGTCTGGAATGGCTTGACGGGGTGGAGATGGTTGTGGAGCAAAATTATCTTGAGCGGATGGTTGTGGAGCTTGTTGAGGTGGGGGTGGAGTTGGAGCACGGGGTGGAACAGCTTCAGGGGCGGATGGCTTCGATGAGGGTTTACCAAGTTTGATGATTTTGCATCGTGGAGGCGATGCCTTTCTTGGTGCTTTCTTGGCCGGGTGGGAGCTAACTTCATCAACTTCTTCGGTGTCAGCAATCAGTCGTCTCTTCCTTGCTTGCAGCTTGGGAAGAGGTGAAGCTAATTGCTGGACCATGGCTTCGCGCCTCTTAGAGTCAAGCACCATGACCGAAGCATTATGCGTTTTGCAGCATTCTTCGGTAGCGGATTTCAGCTTGCCTTGAAAAATTTGAAGATTCTGCTTGGTTTGCTCATTTACAGCAGCAATTTTCTTCGAAGCAGCAGTCGCTTCGCTCTTGAAATCCTCATCAGATTCTTCATCAGCTTTCTTCTGAAATTTCAGGATCTTTGCAGTTTCTGATCTGTCCCTTGAATGCAGATCTCTCAGCTGATTGTACAAAGTTTCGACCATTGCTGAAAGATTGGGTGAGATATATGTATCTCCAATATCCACAGTGTGAGGATGAATGGCTTCAGCAAGCTTGAAATATGTCTGGCTCAGACCCAGACAGTCCCACAGTTCACCTTCCCTAGCATCTGGAAAGTTGTGTTCACTGTGTTCAGCTTCAACTTGGGCTTCGGGGAGAGGAGCTGCGGCAGGCTTCGGGGGCAAGTCCTTCGGCGCCATGTCCACAGCAGCTTCCTTTTGAGCGGCCCTAGCAGATTTTTCTGCTCTCTTCATGCGAACAATATCAAGCTGTGCTTGGCGTTTGGCTTCAGCTTCAGCAAGTTGTTTGGCTTCGGCGGCTGCCTTAGCCTCTTGAGCTTTAGCTTCAGCTAGCTTGCGCTTCGCTTCAGCTTGCTGGTTAGATTCAGCCAGCGCTTTCCTTTGCTTTTCCAGCTCAGCAGCTTCTCTATCTACTTTCTCTTTCTCTTTTGCTTCTCTCTCTGCCTTAGCCTTGGCTTGAGCTTCGGCATGCAGGCGTTCAGCTTCGATGAGGTCTCTTTTCCTCAACTCAACTTCTGTCAGCTTCTTGGTGCCAACCTGGGCAAAATTTTGACCCGGCTTAGCCACAGTAGACTTTGGCTTCGGAGCTTTAATAGGCTCTTGAGCTTTGGCTTCAGGCACATCAGTAGGCTTAGCAACAGGCTTTGCCTTCGGGTCATGCCGTTCCTTGGTCCTCTGCTCGGATGGAACAGGACGGCGGGGAGGCTTAGACGACAAGGGTGCCTCGACCACCAAGTTCGTCAAGTCAATGTTCCTCTTTGGAGCAGGAGGTTCTGTAGGTTCTTGGAACTTAACGCCTTTAGGAGCAGTCGGCTTCGCTCCAGCCTTCTTCTTTAATGGCTTCTTCAACAGCTTCTTCTTGGGACTAGGGGGAATGGGTGAGTGCTCGGACTCATCATCAGCTTCATCAGCAGGATCTTCATCGATCGAGTCTTCAAGCTGTGCAGCTGCATCAGCTTCGTCATCGGCTTCGTGTTCAGCTTCCTCTTCTGAAGTAGGAGGAGGTGAAACACTTAGCTTCCGAAGCTTTCGCCTCTTCTTAGGCTTCGATGGTTCGGCTTCATCAAGCCCAGCAGCAGCAAGAGCTTTAGCTTTCTTCTCGTCTCGGATCCTCTTCTTCTCAGCCAGAATAGCAAGCCTCTCTTGCTCTTCAGGATAGTCATCCGGGGACTTGAGAGAGTTTGGGTGCGGGACACCCGGAGGCTTCGGGTACTACTTCTTCCGGTTGGCTGCTGTGTACTGAGTGCACATGGCGGTGGTGTACCGATAGGGTGGACTGAAGGCGAATTGCATTGCCCACTTCCAAGTTGGAATGCTTTTATACTTTTACCACCTGATAGCCCAATATCGACGAATCTTTTGCAGTCGAATCTTTCTATCATGATCTGTCTCTTCTGGCGGGGTGTCATAGCCCATCTTGAGGCGAATGGCTTCGGGTATGCCTCGAGCATTATTCACTTCCTTTGTTTTGCCACCTTTGCCCTTCTGCTTCGGTGGCTCAGGGAAATTCTCAAGACCATCAACTATGGGAGACTCATTCCCCATGGCAGCCTCTTCGTCAGACATCCTGTGAATAGAATCATAGACAAGAGGGAAACAAGGAGAGGGAATGAATAAGCACAGGCAAAAGTTTCGACCAAAACAAATCAATTTTGATAGGAACCCAGATCAATCTTAGATTGGATGCAACGTCTCTGTATGATTTTTGGCTAGAACTAGTTCGAAAACAAGACCTAACCTAAGCCAAAACAGAGAATGAATCGAATCTTGTCCACTGACCTGAGAAGATGAGATAGCTTTGATGCTAAGAACAGCTTTCCCAAGTTGTAAAGATCAGCACGGATCAAACAACCCTAAAACAGAAATCAAAACCCTAACTATCTCAGATCCAAACCCTAGATGAAGAACACAGATAAACAGATTGAATCCAAGGGGCTGTGCGTACCCTAACTTGGTGACGCACGGCGGCTACGGCGACGCAAGGCGGAGAAGTGCTCTGCCTCGACGGAGAAGGTCCACGGCGGCGACGTTCCGGCAGTGAAGCGGCGACGGCGACGGCGAGGACGAGGAGCTCTGCGGATGCTCGAGGTGGAAGACGGAGGAGTCGGGGTGAATGAATGCGTGGGAACGGTTTCGATGGGGGGAACGCCTTAAATAGGCACGATCTGGAGCAGTTACCAGATCACATCGTACGGTTCTCAGCAACTGACTCTTCCGATTCAACGGCTCAGATGTGGTGGCGTATCGCGAGCGAAACTCAACGACCCGGAGAAGACGGGGACTCTACGGCCGAAGAATAAGTCTTGACCGAGAGCAAAAAACTTCGATAAAGTTGGAAGCATTTGATTCGGAACTCAATGACGTTCGAAGCAATATGCTTTCCGTTTCAATTGTGCTTAACATTCAAGATTGAAAAGATTGGAAGCGAAGCAGAATGGAGAGGTAGGGTCCGAAACTTATCACTTCGAAGAACAACAACGAAGCTAAAAGTGATAAGCATAGAGGACAAAAGAAACGAATAAATAAAGCAATCTAAACACAGAACAAAAAGCAAATGGCAAACGAAGCTAAACTTGGGCGAAGCAAAACTCAAGCGAAACTAAACAAAAATAACACAACGAAGGTGAATATATACAGTGAATAGTTTCGATCTTACTGAACATTGTGTGAGTCTAAGATGTTCAGCTCACATCTCAATGCACAAAACCTTTTCTCGTCCAATGGCTTCGTGAATATATCTGCCAATTGATCTTCAGTTCTTACATGGCTAATCTCAATGTCTTCGCGCTGAACATGATCTCGAAGAAAATGATGACGAATATCGATATGCTTCGTTCGATAGTGTTGCACAGGATTGTGAGCAATCTTGATGGCACTCTCATTGTCACAAAGCAGAGGGATTTTCTTCATATGAATATCATAATATTTCAGCGTCTGCTTAAGCCAAAGTATTTGAGTGCAGCATGAGCCAGCAGCAATGTATTCAGCTTCAGCAGTAGATATTGAGACACAATTCTGTTTCTTTAAATCCCAACACACAAGAGATCTACCAAGAAAATGACAAGTGCCTGAGGTAGATTTCCTGTCAACCCTATCACCAGCCCAGTCCGAATCAGAATATCCAATCAAATCAAACTGAGTGCCTTTGGGATACCAAAGTCCCAACGAAGGAGTATGTGCTAGATATCGAAGAATTCGCTTCACAGCAATATGATGTGATTCCTTCGGATTTGCCTGAAAACGAGCACAAATACAAACTGATAGCATGATGTCAGGTCTAGATGCACATAAGTATAAGAGTGAACCTATCATAGACCGAAACTTTTTCTGATAGAAGGGTTTCCCTTTCTCATCTGCATCAAGAAAACCATTAGTAGGCATGGGAGTTCTAATGGTCTTGCATTCAGCAAGATCAAACTTCTTCAGGCAATCCTTCAAGTATTTCTCTTGTGAAATAAAGGTGCCATTCTTCTGTTGTCGAATCTGAAGTCCAAGGAAAAACTTCAATTCTCCCATCATAGACATCTCATATTTCTTCGACATCATCCTTGCAAATTCTTCGCTGATCTCAGTGTTAGTACAGCCAAAAACGATATCATCTACATATATCTGATACACAAATAGATCATTGTTATATGATCGAGTGAAAAGAGTGGGATCAGCTGTTCCTGGTTTGAATCCTTTCTTTAGGAGGAAATCCTTCAGTGTTTCATACCAAGCACGAGGTGCTTGCTTCAGTCCATACAAAGCTTTGTGAAGCCTGTACACCATATCAGGATTCTTCGAGTCTTCAAAACCTGGAGGCTGCATAACATACACTTCTTCTTCGATTTCACCATTAAGAAAAGCACTCTTGACATCCATTTGGTATAGCAATATATTTTTGTGGTTAGCAAAAGCAAGCATGACACGAATGGATTCGAGACGGGCTACTGGAGCATAGGTTTCACCAAAGTCAATGCCTTCGATTTGGGTGTAACCTTGTGCTACCAATCTAGCCTTATTTCTTACCACAATACCGTCTTCATCTTGCTTGTTGCGAAATATCCACTTGGTGCCAATAACGTTGTGCTTCGAGGGATCTGGCCTTTCAACAAGTGAACAGACTTTGTTCCTTTCAAACTGGTGAAGTTCTTCCATCATAGCCAATAACCAATCAGGGTCTTTCATGGCTTCATCATATTTTGAAGGCTCTAGCATAGAGACAAAGGAAAAATTTCCACAGAAGTTAGCCAAGCGAGTGCGAGATCGAGTAGTGGGACGACCTGGTAGATTGATATCTTCGAGAATCGAATCCACATAAACTCTTCTTAGAACTCGTGATAAAGCAGTATCATTTGCTTCAGGCTCAGCATCTGCTTCAGGATCTGCATCAGCTTCGGGTTCAGCTTCAGCATTTCCTTCGTTCCCTTGACCTTCTTCGTCCTGTTCATCATTAGCTTCAGGATGGTGATCTCCAGCGCCCCGGGCTATGTGTGGGAACATTGGACCATCATTATCCCTTATAGCTTGACGTTCATTAGCTTCGACAGGGCGAATCTCACCAATAGCCATGGACCTAATCACTTCATCAAGTGGAGGTTCATCTAGATCATGAGGCAAATGCTCCTTTTGAGAGCCATTAGTTTCATCAAATCTTACATTTACAGTTTCCATAACTTTCCCAAAGTGAGAGTTATAGACTCTGTAAGTGTGAGAGTTTGAGCCATAACCTAAAAGAAAACCTTCATGTGCGTTAGGGGCAAATTTGGAGCTATGATTCATATCTCTAATAAAGCATGGAGCACCAAATACCCTAAGATATGAGACATTTGGTTTGTTACCAGTGATACGCTCATGTGAAGTTTTCTTCAAGAATTTGTGAAGGTAAACCTTGTTGATGATGTGACATGCAGTATTGATTGCTTCGGCCCAGAACCTAATAGGAGTCTTGTATTCAGCAAGCATAGTTCTGGCCATCTCAATAAGAGTTCTATTCTTCCTTTCAACTACACCATTCTGTTGAGGTGTATAAGCAGCAGAGAACTCATGAGTAAAACTATAATCATCAAGAAAATCTTCAATGTGAGTATTCTTGAATTCAGTTCCATTATCACTTCGGATATGCTTCAGAGATAATTCATATTCTGTTTGAGCTCTCTTAGCGAATGACTTGAAGATTTCAACCACTTTGCTCTTGTCATCCAAAAAGAAAACCCAAGTATAACGTGAGAAGTCATCAACAATAACTAGACCATATTTGTTTCCTCCCAGGCTTGCATAATTTTGAGGACCAAAAAGATCCATATGAAGCAATTCAAGAGGACGAGTGGTAGACATGATGGTCTTCGCTGAATGATGTTTCTTCGTAATTTTACCAGCTTCGCAAGCACTGCAGAGACGATCCTTATCGAATTTTACTTCGGTAAGACCAATAACATGATTCTTCTTCACTAAGTTATGAAGATTTCTCATCCCTGCATGACCAAGTCTTCGATGCCATAACCAACCAGATGAAGCTTTTGCCATTAAGCAAGTGGATACAGCAGGGCCCGAAGAAAAATCAACAATGTATAGATCTCCCTTTCGGTAACCCTCGAAGACAAATGAATAGTCATCCTGTGAAAGGACAACACAACGCGAAGCAGAAAACAACACAAGCATACCCATATCGCATAACTTTGAAATAGACATAAGATTATATCCAAGTGATTGAACTAGCATAACCTTGTCAATGTGCTTATCCTTCGATATGGCAATCTTACCCAAACCTAACACTTTACCTTTGTTGTTGTCACCGAAGGTAATGTACTTCAGAGAAGATTGAGATAGTTTTTCTTCGGTGAACAACTCCTTGTCTCCGGTCATATGATTTGTGCAACCACTATCCATGACCCATTCGGATCCACCGGAGACATAGCCCTGCAGAAGAATTAGTTCTTCTTAACCACCCACAAACGAGCAGGTGACTGAGAAGACGTTGAAGCACTGGTCGAAGCAATATTAAATCGGACAGGAGTGTATTGCTTCGGTGTACCATCAAGCACACCATAAATGTAAGTCCTCTGCGAATGGTTAGAATAAGTATGAGCATATACAATCTTAGTACGATTAATATGAGGACGATATGTATGTCGGCCAGTACGATAGTATTGCTTCTGCGGAACATTTGACTCGGTCACCAAAGGATCATTTCTTGTCTCAAGAGAGTAGAAATGATTCGGTGGTACCGAAGACTTTCCCTGCATAGAATGGTTAGCAGGCAATTTTTCCACAAGTGCTTTCTGCACCCATATCTGCCTCTTGTAAAATCCATTCTTAGGTGGAGTACCTACATACTCAGCTGAAACTTTTCCCTGTTCATCTTTCATGAGTTTGTAGTCTGAATCAAGTGATTCATCCACAATGACTTTGTTCATTTTGCAATCGAAACCTGAAAGGTTAGCAATATCAATGGGTTTCTCCTTAGCTAGAACCCAAACAGTCTTAGGATACTGCTCAGGCTCCCAATATGTGCCATCAGGATTTATCTTTCTTTCAAAGCCAACACCTTCATTCCTGGGATTCCTGTGAAGGAGAGCCTTCCTCAGGATATCACAGAGATATTGGTGTCCTTGCACACTTTTGAACATGCCTGTTTCAAATAAGTTTTTCAACCTGAGGAGTTCCTCGGTAACAGCAGGATTTTCCTCATCGGAGGCATTAGTATCATCAATAACAATAGGAGCTTTCCCTTTGGAAATAGTTTTGCTTCGTTCCAAAAAATCCAAACAAGGTGATTCAGTTTTATCAATTGCTTCAGAACCTTGTTGAGCCATGAGAGAGAGATTGACATTTTCCAATTCTTCATGAGCCTCTGTCAGTTTTTCGAGAGCCACTTTCCTCTGAAGAAATTCATAGGTAAGCTTCTCATAATCAACTGAAATAAGATCATGCCGAGAGGATAATTCTTCAAACTTCTCCTTCAGAGCAGCATGCTCATTGGTTAAAGTTTGATTCTTCTCAATCTCATCGATCAACAACGTTTCTGACTTCTTAATGGTTTTGCTTAGTGCATCAAGTTCATCTTGTTGAATTGAAGCAATTTTAGCAAGTTTAGCATAGCTTATCCTAGTATCACTTTCACATGAAGAATAATCAGAAGTATCATAGGTTGACTTGGATGAAGATACCTTTGCCTTGGCCATGAAGCAATATGCAGGAGTTTCATCTTCACTACTATTGTTGGTGAAGAATGAGCTCGAAGCATTGACTGAAGCATCTGTTGAAGCAAATGCCAATCCAGCAACACCATCTGATTCGGACCCTGAAGCAGACCTTGAGTCTTGTTCAGCTTCGGAACCAGAGGCTTCATCTTCTGAGTTCATCTCCTTTCCCAGATAGGCCTTGGCACGATGAGAGCTGCTTCGACGAGACGAGTGAGTCTTCGATGAAGAACCCTCACGCTTCTTATGATACTTCTTTCTCTTATCATCATCAGAATCTTTCTTCTTTTCCCTTCTTGAACTGGAATCATGTTTCTTTGACTCATGACTTCTGGAGGATCTGTAAGGCTTCAATGAAGAGTCTCTGAGAGAATGCTTCGATTTGTTCTCAGCTTCCCACAGAGGGCAATCAGCAATATAGTGTCCTGGTTTCTTGCACTTATAGCAGCAGTTGTCCTTCGATGGAGAGCTTCTTGAGGATGAACGGTGAGAAGAATGACTCGAGCTTCTTGAAGGATAACTCTTCTTGGGTGAAGAAAAACCTTTCTTCTGAAAGCGATTGAAGCGTCTCATGATCAGTGCCAAATCCTTTCCAATGCTTGCAGGATCATCTGATTCGACACCTGAAGCAGAACTGACTTCGGGCGAAGAATGACGCGAAGCTTTTGCTTTCAGAGCATGAGATCTTCTTCGAGAACCATTTATGTCACGTTTCTCATCTTCTTCCATTTCAAAGGTAGTGAGTCTCTCAAGAACATCAGCAGCAACAAGATGTCTGTAATCAGACCTTTCCTTGATCATCAGAACAATGTGATCGAACGAATCATCTAGCGAGCGAAGAAGTGTTCTGACAACTGAGTGAGGAGTTATATCATCAGCACCGAGGGAAATCAACTCATTTGCCAGAGCTGTGAGTCTGCTGTAAATTGAGTGAACCTTTTCACCCTCGAGTCTTTTGAAGCGATAGAATTTGCTTCGGAGTGTGTCAATTCTGGCATCTCTCTGAGTAGAAACACCTTCACCAATCTTTTCAAGATAGTCCTAGACACCTTTTGCCGAAGGAATATTATTCACTTCATGATACTTTTCTGGAGTCAAGTGATTTGTGATGAACACCCAGACAACCGAATCCAGATCCATCAGTTGAGCTTCTTCAGGAGTGATAGCATTCTTGTCAGTAACTGTAACACCATGTAAGACAACTTGCCATGCAGTGGAATTGATAGCCATAATATTCCTCTTCATCTTGTCCTTCCAGTAAGAGTAGTCCTTCCCATTGAAAATAGGAATAGGTTCGCCAGAGCGAATAGCTGCGAAAGACATACTAGAAGACATACTTGAAAACACTCCAGGAGGTTAATCCAAAAAGAGTGCCTAGCTCTGATACCAATTGTTAGACCAAGTATGTGATCAGAGGGGGAGGGGGTGAATGATCAGTTCAAAATTTCGCATGAAACTTTGAAGTGAAGCATAACACAGCAATCGAAACTATTCAACAGAAAGGTAAACATTGAAGCAGAACATGATCGAAGCAGAACATAGTGAATCAAAAGTATCGAATCAATTGCATCGAAGCAGAACTCTGAAGCAATCGACAAACAGAATGTAAGTGCGGAAAGTAAAACGAACTCTTGACTCGGCGATGTTTGTTCGACCAGTTCATACTCTGCAAAGTGCTACGTCTGGTTGGAGGGACTTGTGATTGAACACAGGAGCTAACCTCTCTCCGTCCATTTCTCCACTGCACCAATCTCCTTGAGCTTGGTCAGTTCTTCACTCTTGGTTGATTATTGAGGAAATCACCGAAACCTTTGACAAACTGGACTTCGAGGCGACAATAACTCTTCGCTCTCTGAAGAACAACTCTCTAACCGTCTAGGAGAATTGCGGTTCTCCAAGATAACAAGGCTAGCAAACTTCTTCCTATGTCATAATGAATCAACTCAGATCAATAGGACTTATGCTTCGGTGTATTGGTATTTGGTTTGCTTCGGTGGGGTTGCTCTCTCTCTCTCTCCTTTGTAAGGAATCAATCTTGAGCAGCCACGAGCCAATGAGGGCTGGGGTGGCGTATTTATAGGTGGCAATCCCAAGGTGCGAAATGACTGAAGTGACCCGATGTGACAGCTTGACACCTGTCCCCAACGGTCATACTTCCAATCAAAGTGCAACTTTACTTGCGGTCCAAGTAAAGCTGACTCACGGACTTGGTTCTGCTTCAGGAGCCGAAAGAACAAAGTCTTCGCTGGTGAAGCATTACCTAGCTCACATGAGATTTCTTCGACTCTGGCTTCTCACTGGTTTAGATTCGATCTGCTTCTTTTCATCAAAACCTTCGGAATACATTTACTAAACCCCTCTTGATAGTACGGTTTTTCCTACGACTCAAAGAAGTAGAAAGAACTATGCAAAAACAACTAAGTCTTGCGCCATCTTGATCAACTTCTTCGATGAGAAGGGCTTCAGGATTCCTTATCTTTTTTAGGGGTCGTCATCCGTGATAATCTTCGCTCCAGAGGATATGCTTCGATAAATGAGTAAATCTTCGTTGAAGCTTTATCACCAACCTATAACTTCAGGAACCTAACCATCTGTTTTACACTAGAAAACTTGTTAGTTCCTCTATTGTTTGACCAACAATATCCAAAACTCATGAGGGTATAACTTTGCTCTTACATAGTGAATGTTGGACTCATCATTGGCAGTGCTGAAGGGCATCAAGAAGTTAGACAAGATGTCAAACCAAGTCTTCGAAATGAATACCAGATGCTTCAGGAGAATATTTTCAGGCATGTGATCTCCAGGGACTTCAGGATCCAGCAGTGAAGAAAATTCAGATTCAGTAGGATCATGCATCAAGTGAACCTTTGCAAGTTTGCCAGTATGCCGAGGGATATTCACAATTTCCATGAATTCATCAGAATGCATGCGAAAAACTTTGCTTTGAGTCATCCACTCAAGTACCCATGTGGTAGTGTCATCAGGATTTCCAGATACATAAAGTGTGGCATAGAATTGCTTGACCAGTTCGGAGTTGAATGGCGTCTCCATGGCAAACAGGCTTGTCAGATTTTGTGCTTCGATGGTTTCCATGATGTTCTAGAAGCACGTTGCAGAAGATAGGCTTCGCATGTAAAAGTACTTGTGCCTAAACAATACACCCTTCTGGCAGTACAGCTTCGTGTACAGGATCTTCTGCTCAGCAGTACAGAAGCGAAGGTCATTAGCAGTCCTGGGCGAATCATAAGGACTTGTTTCAAAGAAGCTAAGCTTCTGGCGATGAACTTCGAGATCGAATTATGGCCCATGTCTTGAAGAAGAACCATCACCCAGGAAAATTGGAAATATTTTGCGTGGGTAGATGGAATCCAGTTGAGTATCTTGGGCAGGTATGCAATGGGGTGCTTGCCTTCGAGCAACTATGGCTCGCTCCTGGGGTTGAGTCATGATAGACAATTCATTTTCTTCAGCATCTGCATTGGCTTCGGGCTCTTCTGGAGAAGCTGGATCTTTGGCTTCATCTTCTTGTTCTTCGGACTCATCAGCAGAGTGAGCCGAAGAATAATCTCATGAAGGGATTGGTATGGCTTGAGCTTGGGGGGAAGGCTGGGGCTCGAATTTGTCATGGTGCGAGGGTTGTGGAGAGGGTTGAGGTGGAGATTGAGGTGGAGCACGGGGTGGAATGGCTTCGGGAGCAGGTGGATTTGCGGTTGGAGTGGGGAGTGTGATGATCTTGCAGCGCGGGGGTGAAGAACGTCTTGGGATCTTCTTGGTGGGGTGGGAGCTAACCTCATCAGCTTCGTCAGCATCAGTGATCAGACGGCGCTTCCTTTGTTGCAGCTGGGGAAGAGGAGAGGCTAGTTGCTTGAGCATAGCTTCACGCTTCTTGGAATCAAGATCCATGACTGAAGCATTATGCGTCTTGCAACATTCTTCGATGGCAGATTTGATCTTGCCTTGAAACACTTGAATATTTTGCTTTGTCTTCTCATTGAAATCAGCAATCTTCTTCGAAGCAGCTTCAACTTCGTTCTTGAAGTCTTCATCATATTCAGCATCTGCTTTCTACTTGAACTTCAGAATCTTGGCAGACTCAGATTTGTCCCTAGCATGCAAATCCTTTAGCTGATTGTATAAAGTTTCAATCATTGGAGATAGTGTTGGTGAAATGTAAACATTCCCAACATCAACAGCTTCGGGATCAGAGGCTTCGGCGAGCTGGAAGAACGCCTGATTCAGGCTCAAACAATCCCATAATTCACCTTCTCGTGCATCGGGGAAGTTATGGTGACTATGCTCAGTTTCTTCATGAGCTTCTGGGGTAGGAGCTGCGACTTGCTTCGGAGTCATATCCACAGCAGCTTCCTTTTGAAGAGCTCTAGCAGCTTTCTCTGCTTGCTTCATTCTCAAGGTATTAAGTGTTGCCTTGCGCTTGGCATCGTCTTCACTAAGCTGTTTGGCTTCAGCAGTAGTCTTAGCTTCTTGAGATTTTACTTCAGCGAGATTACGCTTCGCTTTAGCTTTCTGATGGGCTTCAGCTAAATCTTTCCTTTGCTTCTCAAGAAAGGCATCATTTCTTTCAACTTCTTTCTTTTCTTTAGCTTCTATATCTGCCTTAGCTTGGGCTTGTGCTTCAGAATGAAGTCGTTCAGCTTCAGCACGGTCTCTCTTGCGAATTTCAGCATCATACAACTTCTTGGTGCCAACCTGGGCATAAGATTGGCCAGGCTTTGCAACAGAGGATTTCAACTTCGAAACTTTGGCAGACTCAGGGGCTTTAGCTTTGGGCTGACCAGCAGGCTTTGGCTTCGGGTCATGCCTTTCCTTAGTTCTCTGTTCTGCAGGAACGAGGCGACGAGGTGTCTTTCAAGCCAATGGAGCCTCAACCACCAAATTGGTTAAATCAATTCTTGGCTTAGGAGCTGGAGGATCAGTGGGGTCTTGAATTTTCACGCCTCTCAAAGCAGACGGTTTCTCTCCAGCCTTTTTCTTCAAAGGCTTCCGAAGCTTAGGTCTCTTTGGACTTGGAGCAACTGGGGTGTGCTCGGACTCATCATCTGCATCTTCAGCAGGATCTTCACCAATGGAGTCCTCAAGCTGTGCAGAAGCATCGGCTTCATCATCAGCTTCGTGATCACTCTCTTCTTCAGAAAAAGCAGGAGGTGGAGAAGTACTCAATTTTCTCAGACTTAGTTTCTTTTTCTTCGATGCACCAGCTTCAGCATGGCCTTCAGCAGCTTGTGCTTTGGCCTTCTTCTCTTCTCTGAGCCTTTTCTTCTCAGCCAACAGAGCAAGTCTCGCTTGCTCATCTGGATAATCATCTGGCATCTTGATAGAATTGGGGTGAGGGACAGTGGGAGGCTTCGGGTAGTATTTTCTTCGATTTGCAGCATTGTATTGAGCACACATGGCAGTAGTGTACCGATATTGTGGGATGAAGGCAAACTGCATAGCCCACTTCCAATCTGGAATGCTCTTGTATTTGTACCATCTAATCGCCCAGTAGCGACGAATCTTTTGAAGTCGAATCTTTCTATCGTGATCTGATTCGTCAGGTGGAGTGTCATAGCCCATCTTTTTGCGAATGGCTTCGGGAATTCCTCGGGCATTATTGACTTCTTTAGTCTTTCCTCCTTTTCCTTTCTGCTTCGGGGGCTCAGGAAAATTTTCAAGCCCTTCAACAATAGGGGATTTATTCCCAATGGCAGCCTCTTCATCAAACATCCTGTGAACAGAATAGTAGGAAAGAGGGAACAGGGAGGGAATGAATAAGCACAGGCAAAGGCTTCGACCAAAACCAATTTTGACAAGATCCGTCGTCGTAGCTGCTTCGCGTCACCGAAGAATAACTCTTGACCGAGAGAAAAAACTTCGATAAAGTTGGAAGCATTTGATTCGGAACTCAATGATGTTCGAAGCAATATGCTTTCCGTTTCAAATGTTCTTAACCATTCAAGATAGAATAGATTGGGAGCGAATCAGAATGGATGGAATAGGGTCCGAAACTTATCACTTCGAAGAAAAAAAATAGCGAAGCTAAAAGTGATAAGCACAGGGGACAAACGAAACGAATAACAACTAACACAAAACTGAAAGAAAATGGCAAACGAAGCTAAACACATAAACATGGATGAAGGAAAACTTAAGTGTAACTAAATAAACAAACACACAACGAAGGTGAATATGTACAGGGGAAAAGTTTCGATCTTACTGAACATTGTGTGAGTCTAGGATGTTTAGCTCACATCTCAATGAACATAACCTTTTCTCGTGCAAAGGCTTCGTGAAAATATCTTCCAATTGATCTTCAGTTCTAACATGGCTGATCTCAATGTCTTCGCGCTGAACATGATCTCGAAGAAAATGGTGACGAATATCGATGTGCTTCGTTCGAGAGTATTGCACAGGGTTGTGTGCAATTTTGATAGCACTCTCATAATCACAAAGCAAGGGGATTTTCTTCACATAAATACCATAATCTTTTGGCGTCTTCTTAAGCCAAAATATCGGAGTGCAGCATGAGCCAACAGCAATATATTCGGCTTCAACAGTAGACATTGAGACACAATTTTGTTTCTTTGAAGCCCAACACACAAGAGATCTACCAAGAAAATGACAAGTGCCTGAGGTAGATTTCCTGTCAACTCTATCACCAGCCCAGTCTGAATCAGAATATCCAATCAAATCAAACTGAGTTCCTTTGGGATACCAAAGTCCCAGTGAAGGAGTATGTGCTAGATACCGAAGAATTTGTTTTACAGCAGTATGATGTGATTCCTTCAGATTGGCCTGGAAACGAGCACAAATACAAACTGATAGCATAATATCAGGTCTAGATGCACATAAGTATAAGGGTGAACCTATCATAGACCGATACTTATTCTGATAGAAGGGTTTCCCTTTTTCATCAGCATCAAGAAAACCATTTGTTGGCATAGGAGTTCTGATGGTCTTGCATTTAGTAAGACCAAATTTCTTCAGGCAATCCTTCAAATATTTTCCTTGTGAAATAAAGGTGTCATTCTTCTGTTGGCGAATCTGAAGTCCAACGAAAAACTTCAATTCACCCATCATGGACATCTCGTATTTCTTCGAAATCATCCTTGCAAATTCTTCGCTAATTTCAGTGTTAGTGCAGCCAAAAATGATATCATCTACATATATCTGACACACAAATAGATCATTGTTATATGATCGAGTGAAAAGAGTGGGGTCAGTGGTTCTAGGTTTGAAGCCTTTCTTCAGGAGGAAATCCTTCAATGTTTCGTACCAAGCACGAGGTGCTTGCTTCAGTCCATACAAGGCTTTGTGAAGCTTGTACACCATATCAGGATTCTTCGAGTCTTCAAGACCTGGTGGCTTCATAACATACACTTCTTCTTCTATCTCACCATTAAGAAAAACACTTTTGACATCCATTTGATATAGCAATATATTTTTGTGGTTAGCAAAAGCAAGCATGACACGAATGATTCGAAACGGGCTACTGGAGCATAGGTTTCACAAAAATCAATTCCTTCGATTTGAGTGTACCCTTGTGCTACAGTCTAGCCTTATTTATTACCACAATTCCATCTTCATCTTGCTTGTTGCGAAATATCCACTTAGTGCCAATAATATTGTGCTTCGTGGGATCAGGCCTGTCAACAAGTGACCAAACTTTGTTTCTTTCAAACTGGTGAAGTTCTTCCATCATAGCCAATAGCCAGTCTGGATCCTTCATGGCTTCATCAAATTTTGAAGGCTCTAGTATGGAAACGAAAGAAAAACTTCCACAGAAGTTAGCCAAACGAGTGCGAGATCGAGTAGTGGGACGACCTGGTTGATGAATGTCTTCGAGGATCGAATCAACATCAACTCTTCTTCGAACTCGTGATAATGTAGTATCATTTGCTTCAGGATCAGCTTCTGCTTCAGGATCTGCTTAAGCTTCAGGATCTGCTTCACCTTCAGCTTCAGCATTTCCTTCAGGATTAGCATTTTCTTTGTTCCCTTGACCTTCTTCGTCCTTTTCACCATTAACTTCAGGATGTTGATCTCCAGCGCCCCGGGCTATGTGTGGGAACATTGGACCATCATCATCCCTATTAGCTTGACGAGTATTGGCTTCAACAGGGTGAATCTCTCCAATAGCCATGGACCTGATAACTTCATCAAGTGGAGGTTCATCTAGATCATGAGGCAAATTCTCTTTTTGAGAGCCATTAGTTTCATCAAACCTTACATTTACAGTTTCCATAACTTTCCCAAAGTGAGAGTTATACACTCTGTAAGTGTGAGAGTTTGAGCCATAACCTAGAAGAAAACCTTCATGTGCCTTAGGGGAAAATTTGGAGCTATGATTCATATCTCTAATAAAGCAAGGAGCACCAAATACCCTAAGGTATGAAACATTTGGTTTGTTACCAGTGATAAGCTCATGTGAAGTTTTCTTCAGGAATTTGTGAAGGTAAACCTTGTTGATGATATGACATGTTGTGTTAATTGCTTCGGCCCAGAACCTAATAGCAGTCTTGTATTCATCAAGCATAGTTCTGGCCATTTCAATTAAAGTTATATTCTTCCTTTCAACTACACCATTCTGTTGGGGTGTATAAGCAGCAGAGAACTCATGAGTAAAGCCATGATCGTCAAGAAAATCTTCAATATGAGTATTTTTTAATTCAGTTCCATTGTCACTTCGGATATGCTTCAAAGATAATTCATATTCTGTTTGAGCTCTCTTAGCGAATGACTTGAAGATTTCAACAACTTTGCTCTTGTCATCCAAAAACAAAACCCAAGTATAACGAGAGAAGTCATCAACAATAACAAGACCATATTTGTTTCCTCCCAGACTTGCATAGTTTTGAGGACCAAAGAGATCCATGTGAAGCAATTCAAGAGGACGAGTAGTAGTCATGATAGTCTTCGCTGAATGATGTTTCTTCGTAATTTTACCAGCTTCACAAGCACTGCAGATACGATCCGTATCGAATTTTACTTCGCTAAGGCCAATAACATGCTTCTTCTTTACTAGATTATGAAGATTTCGCATCCCTGCAGGCCCAAGTCTTCGATGCCATAACCAACCATGAAGCTTTTGCCATTAGGCATGTGGATAGAGCAGGGCCCGAAGAAAAATCAACAATGTATAAATATCCTTTTTGGTAACCCTCGAAGACAAACGTATAGTCATGCTGTGAAAAGACAACACAACGCGAAGCAGAAAATAGAACAAGCATACCCATATCGCATAACTTCGAAATAGACATAAGATTATATCCAAGTGATTGGACTAGCATAACCTTGTCAATGTGCTTATCTTTCGGTATGGCAACCTTACCCAAACCTAAAACTTTACCCTTGTTGTTATCACCGAAGGTAATGTACTTCTGAGAAGATTGAGATAGTTTTACTTCGGTGAATAACTCCTTGTCTCTGGTCATATGATTTGTACAAACACTATCCATGACCCATTTGGATCCACCAGAGACATAGCCCTGCAGAAGAATTAGTTCTTCTTAACCACCCACAAATGAGCAGGTGACTGAGAAGAGGTTGAAGCACTGGTTGAAGCAATATTAAAATGAACAGGATTATATTGCTTAGGTGGACCATCAAGTACACCATAAATGTAAGTCGTCTGCGAATGGTTAGGATAAGAATGAGCATATGCAATCTTATTATGGTTATCATGAGGACGATAAGTATAACGACCAGTGCGATAGTATTGCTTCTGCGGATCATTTGATTCGGGCACCAGTGAATCATTTCTCTTCTCTAGTGAATAGAAATGATTCGGTGGTACCGAAGACTTTCCCTGCATAGTATGGTTAGCAGGCAGTTTTTCCACAAGTGCTTTCTGCACCCATATCTGCCTCTTATAGAAACCATTCTTCGGAGGAGTACCTACATACTCAGCTGTAACCTTTCCTTGTTAATCTTTAATGAGTTTGTAGTCTGAATCAAGTGATTCATACACAATAGCCTTATTCATTTTGTAGTCGAAACCTGAAAGGTTAGCAATATCAATGGGTTTCTCCTTCGCTAGGACCCAAACAGTCTTAGGATACTGCTCAGGTTCCCAATAGGTACCATCAGGGTTTATCTTTCTCTCGAAACCAACACCCTCATTCCTGGGATTCCTGTGAAGGAGAGCCTTCCTTAGGATATCACAAAGATACTGGTGACCTTGCACACTTTTGAACATGCATGTTTCAAATAAGTTTTTCAACCTAAGGAGTTCCTCGGTAACAACGGGATTTTCCTCATCAGAGGCATTAGTATCATCAATAAAAATAGGAGCTTTTCCTTTGGAATCAGTTTTGCTTCGTTCCAAACAAGTTAAGCAAGGTGAATCAGTTTTATGATTTGCTTCAAAACCTTGTTGAGCCATTAGAGAGAGAGAGATTGACATTTTCCAACTCTTCATGAGCCTCTTTCAGTTTTTCGAGAGCCATTTTCCTCTGAAGAAATTCATAGGTGAGCTTCTCATAATCAACTGAAAGAAGATCATGCCGAGAGGATAATTCTTCAAACTTCTCCTTCAGAGCAGCATGCTCATTAGTCAAAGTTTTACCTTTCTCTATCTCATCGATCAACAGAGTTTCTGATTTCTTAATGGTTTTGGTTAGTGAATCAAGTTCATCTTGTTGGATTGAAGAAAGTTTAGCATAGCTTATCTTTGAATCACTATCATATGAGGAACAGTCAGAAGTATCATAGGCATTTTTAGATGAAGATACCTTCGCCTTGGCCATGAAGCAATATGCACGAGTTTCATCTTCACTACTGTTGTTGGTGAAGAATGAGCTCGAAGCTTTGGTTGAAGCATCTGCTGAAGCGAATGCCAAACCAGCAACACCATCTGATTTGGACCCAGACCCAGACCTTGAGCTTGATTCAGCTTCGGACCCAGAGGCTTCGTCTTCAGAGTTCATCTCCTTTCCCAGATAGGCCTTGGCACGGTGAGAGTTGCTTCGACGAGACGAGTGAGTCTTCGATGAAGAAACCTCACGCTTCTTATGATACTTCTTCCTCTTATCATCATCAGAATCTTTCTTCTTTTCTCTTCTCGAACTGGAGTCATGTCTCTTGGACTCATAGCTTCTGGAGGATCTGTGGGACTTTGTTGAGGAGTCTCTAAGCGAATGCTTCAATTTTTTCTCAGCTTCCCACAGAGGGCAATTAGCAATATAGTGACCTGGTTTCTTGCACTTGTAGCAGCAGTTGTCCTTCGGTGGAGAGCTTCTTGAAGAATAACTCTTCTTGGGTGAAGAAAAACCTTTTCTTTGGAAGCGGTTGAAGCGTCTATGATCAATGCTAAATCTTTTCCAATGCTTGCAGGATCATCAGATTCGACACCTGAAGCAGAACTGACTTCGGGTGAAGAATGACGCGAAGCTTTTTCTTTCAAAGCATGTGATCTTCTTCGAGAGCCATTAATGTCACGTTTATCATCTTCTTCCATTTCAAAAGTATTGAGTCTCTAGAGAATATCAACAACAAAAGATGTCTGAAATCAGTTCTTTTCTTGATCATCAGCACAATGTGATCAAACGAATTATCCAATGAGCGAAGCAAAGTTCTCACAACTGAATGAGGAGTAATGTCATCAGCACCGAGGGAAATCAACTCATTAGCAAGAGCAGTGAGTCTGCTATAGATGGAGCTAACTTTTTCACCCTCATTTCTCTTGAATCGATAGAACTTGCTTCGAAGCATGTCAATTCTGGCTTCTTTCTGGGTTGAAACACATTCACCAATCTTTTCCAGATAGTCCCAAACTCCTTTTGCAGATGGGATATTCTTCACTTCATGATACTTCTCTGGTGTCAGATGATTGGTGATGAATACCCAGACTTCGGAATCAAGATCAATCAACTTCGCTTCTTCAGGAGTGATGGCATTCTTGTCGGCGACTGTGACTCCATATAAGACAACTTGCCAGGCAACTGAATTGATAGCCATGATATTTCTCTTCATTTTGTCCTTCCAGTATGGCAGTCCTTTCTATTGAACATGGGTATGGGTTCTCCGGAGCGAATGGCTGCGAAAGACATACTTGCAAAACACTCAAGGAGGTTAATCCAAACAAAGAGTGACTAGCTCTGATACCAATTGAAATTCCAAGTATGTGATTAGAGGGGGAGGGGGTGAATGATCACTTCAAATTTTTGCATGAAACTAAGAAGTGAAGCATAACTTAGCAGCAGAAGGAATACAACAGAAAGGTAAACAGTGAAGCAGAACTAGAGTGAAGAACAACATAGCGAATCAAAAGCATCGAATCAATTGCATTGAATCAAATCACTGAAGCAATTGCAAAATTTAATGTAAGTGCGGAAAGTAAAACAAACTCTTGACTCAGTGATGTTTGTTCGACCAGTTCACACTCTGCAAAGTGCTACGTTTGGTTGGAGGGACTTGTGATTGAACACAGGAGCTAACCTCTCTCCGTCTGTATCTCCACTGCACCAATCTCCTTGAGCTTGGTCAGTTCTTCACTCGTGGTTGATTATTGAGGAAATCACCAAAACCTTTGACAAAATGGACTTCGAGGCGACAATAACTCTTCGCTCTCTGAAGAACAACTCTCTAACCGTCTAGGAGAATTGCAAATCTCCAAGATAGAAAGGCTAGCAAACTTCTTCCTAAGTCATAGTGAATCAACTCAGATCAATAGGACTTATGCTTCGGTGGATGGGTTTTTGGTTTGCTTCGGTGGGGTTGCTCTCTCTCTTCACTGTCTGAAAATAATCTCGGAGCAGCCACCCGCCAATGAGGGCGGGGGTGGCCTATTTATAGGTGGCGATCCCAAGGTGATAAATGACTGAAGTGACCTGATGCGACAGCTTGACACCTGTCCGCAATGGTCGGATTTCTAATCAATGCACAACTTTACTTGCGTAACAAGTAAAGCTGACTCACGGACTTGGTTATGCTTCAGGATCCGAAAGAACAAAGTCTCCGCTGGTGAAGCATTACCTAGTGGACATGAGATTTATCATCTCTGGCTTCTCACAGGTTTGGATTCGATCTGAGTATTTTCACCAAGACCTTTGGAGTACATTTACTAAACCCCTCTTGATAGTACGGTTTTTCCTACGACTCAAAGAAGTGAAAAAGAACTACGCAAAAACTACTAGGTCTTGCGCCATCTTGGTCATCTCCTTCGATGAGACGTGCTTCAGGATTCCTTATCTTTTTGGGGGTCGACATCCGTGATGAGCTTCACTCCAGAGGTTATGCTTCAATAAATATGTAAATCTTCGTTGAAGCTTTATCACCAACCTATAACTTCAGGAACCTAACCATCTGTTTTATACTAGAAAACTTGTTAGTTCTTCTACTGTTTTGTCCAACAATATCCAAAACTCATGGGGGCATAACTTTGCTCTTACAAGAAAGCTCTTGTTGGGAGGCATCCCAAGATGTTTTTACTTCTGTTTTTAGTGGTCTTGATGATTGTTACTACTGTAGCAACATCATTGTATCTTTATTTTTAATCTTTGTGCCAAGTTATAGCCTCATACGACAAGGGAAGTGAAAGTTGTGACATGCTGTCTAGAAAATAGATTATGTCCTCGTTACGGGAAAAATAAGAATAAATCACCAGTTCATCTTTTTCAGATAAATTATTTCCACAGCATGCTCTATACAATCATGGAACTTTCGTATGTTCTGATTTTTTATATTTGAGTTGCAGAAGTGCCCCTAAAAAATTCTTTACTACCTACTGTTCTGTTTTCACAGATTTTGCGACGTTTTGTCTCTCCTAACTTTTGCAAACCTTAAGCTTGCTTTTTCTTTGCAAAAACCTTTTGGCAATCTTGAGAAACAGTAGATCTTCAAGAATATCTTTATATCAAGTGGGGAAAAATTATTTATTAAGGGTACTAACCTCTCTAATCAGCTTATAATGAGTTGTGTATGAAGGGAGTTTTCAAGTGTGCGATGGAAGTTGATGAAAGAAGATTCGGGAGTGTCAAGCGCTCAAGGTTGGGGATGCCCCCATGCATCCCCAATAAATATTCAAGGAGACTCAAGCGTCTAAGCTTTGGGATGCCCCCGAGCATCCTCTTCTCCATCAACAATCATCGGTTCGTCCTTCGTCTCATTATATTTTTATCACTTCATGCGTTATGTGCTATGCCTGAAGTGTCTCACTCTTAGTTTTTTTTAGTTTTCTTTAGCTTAGCTTGATGTTCATAACAAGTTAGATCCCGTCTTACTTTGTGTGGTAGAGAAACATGCTCCACTTTGAAAATGTAGAACACATCATAGGATTCTTCATGCCTATCTTTTTGCTGTTGTGTGTTCTTTATGTTTTCGTAGCTACTGCCATGTTTAGTTTTAGTTTTAGTTTGTCTTTAGCAAGAGCCTTGGATTTTGTTTAGTTTGTTGCTGGAACTCTCTTTATTTTTCATGTTTATCTTGTTAAGAGAGTTGGTTGTTGCACTGAGTTATGTCTTGTTTTGAAAGTAGGTAATCGAGGTTGCTATTTAATTTTAGTAGTAACTTGCAATAGTTTTGAGGTATTGATGTGAATAATGTTTGAAATTTTGGTGCCAAGAGATCTAGCCTATTAGTGATAGGTTTCGTATTTTGGGCAATCCGTGTTTAGTTTCAAAAACCTACAAAACTAGTCGAGAACTCTAGCTACTAGATGGATCACTACTCTTTGGAGGGATCGAATATTAGAGTACACTCACGTACCATGAGTCGAGGATGCGCAGGGATAACCAAACCCCCCATACACTCCTCCTCGGGGTACTTGTCTCTTTGTGAACCTCCTCATTAGATTGAGAGTTACCGATAACAAGTGCATGAGTTCTTCGGACTAAGTATTGAAAGTTGACACTTCCACCTCCTCATATTTGCTAGCCTCTCTTGTGCCGTGCATTGCCTTCTTCTCACTCCGATATTTGGCGTCCACCTTCACCGGTACATCCAAACCCTTGGCATGATACGCTCTTTCATCATAAACCTCCTTATATCTTTTCTCAAAACAGCCACCATGCCTACCTATCAAGGCATGTCCATAGCCTTTCCGAGATATATTGCCATGCAACATCCACCTCTTCATGTGACATCCTGGCTTAGTAGGAATGAAAGACTACTCATATCAACAAGGTGCACCTTCTTTTCCGGTAGCCCAGATCCAAAGAACTCCAAAGTTAAGCGTGCTTGGCTTGGAGCAATTTGAGGATGGGTGACCGACCGGGAAGTTGTTCCCGGGTGCGCATGAGTGAGGACAAAGTGCGCAGGAAAGACTAGTGTTGGTCTGTGGGGACAGTCTAGATCCCGCCAGGCGTACGGCGGGAACCGGTGGGTGTGTCCGAGGCGTTACAGATGGTATCAGAGCCCATGTTGACTGTAGGTCGTGACCCTAGAAAATGGATAGGAAAAGCCATAGGAACAAAATTATTTTATCACTCTATTATTACTTACTCTCTCCACTAGTATATCTCATCTTTTATTCATTTTTTAACCCCTCGTCTTGTTTTACTGTAAATACCCCTCAGAATTGCTTATGCCCCTGAAGACAGGACATTTGAGAGGTGCATCATCAACCTCGTGGATCAATTGAAGTTATGACCACAAGAACGAGAAGAATACCCGATGAGGATAAATAAGTTTTGACACTACGAGAGGAATCTTTAAGATCAGCTTAGCTGAGAAGGATGAAGCATTAGATTCAGACCACCAATTTTAAGTGAAGTTAGTTAAATGAATTGGGCGTAGTATGATGAGATCGTATGTCTTGCACAGATGACCTTACTCTAGGAGGTTTTTGTGTGGTTTGATTTTTGTGGCGTATTGTTTGTTGTTATGTGTTGCTGTTGAACATAAGTGTTTTTGCCTCTTTCTTGTTTGAGTGCATATGCTTGGTGCTATCTTTAGATTGTTTTTGTGTCCGTATCCTAGTTTCCGCTAACCCTTGTGGTTTGGATTTAATAGATGGAGTATGGAATAGGACTCGCCTTTTCTAGGGCGAGGTCGAGACTGAAGGTGGAGCAATGGATTCGTAGTATGGAGGAACACATGGAGCGTAACAAGGTTGCAAGTGATGACATGGTCCCCTATGCAATTAAGTACTTGGTAGAAGAGGCTGCTACTCGTGAAGAAAGGAATGAAGAAAGTTATCCAAGAATTGAAGGAAGCACTCGTGAAAAAGAAAAAGAAGGACATTAGCCAAATTCAGTGTTTCCGGTGCAGGAATATGGGACATTACGCCAACATGTGTACATAATTGAAGGGAAAGAAGAGGTTGTGAACGCGGAGGCAAGGATGCTGACTCGAAGAAGCTTATTTTTTGCAATTGGAGAATAGAATATTCGTAGTTGTGCACTAAGTGTAAGGTGGTACCTTTTAATGTTAGCTGGAGATGTGGATCGGTGCATGTTTGCTATGGATTGACTAGATGTGTTATGTCATGATTGTTTTGTTAAGTTTTGTCTTGTGCCTTGTGGCCCTGATATGTATTTGATTGATGTCGTGTGTTGTCCTTTGTGTTTCTTCTATGCGAGTAGAATAAGATTACGTTTCATTAGACCCCTCATCTATTTAGTATGCTTCAAGACTGAAGAAGACACATCAACACATCAAAACTTATAGTTTCAAAAACTAGTGTGATGTTTGTATGGGTATGTCTCTCTATCTCTCTGTACCTCTCTATCTACATTCTATTCCCCCTCGTCCTCTTTCCTACACTGAAGAAGCTACTAAAATGGCTGCTAATGTCAAGATTGGAATAAAGATGATGCAACCAATGCCAAGTTCAAAGTTAACCCCGTGTGCCAGGATCTTACAACAAGCAAGCACAATCTTGCTGAAGGAAGAACCCTAGAGGAAGTTATGGTTCACTAGTACACGTTTTATAGCAGGCTACGTAAACCTGAGTGTAGTGAAGAAACGATAGATGTTTGTTTGGCTTGAAGAACCATGGATTTATCTGAACCCAGTTCATGATCAAGAGGAATTTTCTGCAACGCTTGTGAGGATGACCGAGTGTTAGATTGTGAGATTCACTAAACCATATACAAGGTAATGATATGGGTGCGGAATGGATTGGCCCCCCATGACGACTACCCTTATTATTCGCTCTTGATATGCGGGATAGTAAATCTTGAGTGACTTACCTATAGCAGAGAGACGACGTTGTTAAGCCTGAACCATAGAATGGTACAATGTTTGACCCCTATAACAGATTGTCGTTGATAATAGTAAGTTATACGGTGAGTATAGACCAAGACCATTGCCTACAGGTATCCCGTAATAGTATTCCTGATGACCACCATGAGAGAATCGATAGTTGCTTAGTATTGGCGCCTGACCTGTCAGCCATGAAGGTTCAGTATACAGAAGACTCCTCTTTTGCTAAGGATTCAAGACCTGATAGGAGGAGGTGAATCTCTTTGATGGATGTCATCGATGGATTAAGATTTTGAAGACCATGTCGCTTTCCTTTTCAGGGTGGTAGTACCCTAGACATTTAGAGGATCAAAGGATTGCCGTGAAGAACTGAACCCTAACTTTTCTTTCTAGCCTTCTCGAATCTCGAGGACGAGATTCCTTTTAAGGGTGGTAGTGTGTAACATCCCAAAATTCTCCGAATTTTGAAATGTTAATAAATTAAATAGATAATGATTGTTTGCTTGACGTGTTTGATTTTCTCTGGGATTTAAAACTTTTTGGAGTTTATTGAATATTAAAAAGAGAGGGAATAAAAGGACTTTCCCTAATATCCATAATTGGTGTTTTTGGAATTTACTATTTAAAACAAAACCAACAAAACAAAATGAGAGAAGGTAATATGACTCCTTCAACATATTAAAAGGTTGGAAAATGTTTTAAATCATTATTGGAATTCTTCTGAATATTCAAAACATTTTTCAACTGAAGGAAATTCATTTGAGAGGATATAAAATGACTTATCCCCTTTTTAATAAAGTTGGAAAATATTTAGAATATTACTTTAAAGTTTTTAAAATTTATTATGAGTATTATAAATAACTCTAAAATTATTTTAGGGATTTTATAATGCTAAGAGAGATTTTATTTCATTGAAATGATTAACTAAATATTTTAAAAGAGTTAAAAAATATTCCAATGGGATATTTTTATTTTACAAACTTATTTATTGGTGTGAAAATTTTAAAATTTATATTTTATTATTTAGAAATGGTTTGGCAATGCATTTGACCAAATAAAAATACTTTTAATAATTTATTGGATTTTATTTGATTTATGAAAAGTATTTTATATTCAAATAAAGTACTTAGAAATTTTTTTAATTTTTATTTTCCTTTTTTGGAAAATGTGTTCATTAAATAGTTTTCTTTAGATTATTTGAAGAATTTAGAATTGTATTTCATATTTTTCTGATTTGCGGTTGATTTTATTTTATTGTTTGAAGTTTCGAGTTTTAAATAAAAAGAAAAATCCGTAGCCCGGCCCAGTAGTTTGTCTCCGCCCACGCGCGCAATTAGAGCCCAACTCGGATCGATTGTTTTTTTTCTTGCTATATCTAATTTTCGTTTTTTGATTTTTTGTTTTTCTGGAAAACCTAGCTGCGGGACCCGCGGCCCTCGCCGCCGCCGCCGCAAGCCAACGTCGCGCCGCCGCTGGGCGCCTCCCGGTCCGCGCCTCCACCGCACTGCCACCCACGCCGCCCCGGCCCTGCGCCGTCGCGCCCCGCCCCAGCTCGCCGCGAGCCGTCGCGCCCCGCCCCAGCTCGCCGCGAGCCGTCGCGCCCCGCCCCGGCAGCCGTGCCCCCGCCGGAGACCGCAGCCGGAGCCGCGCCCGCGAGCTCGCGCAGCCCGCGTCGACCACTCGCCCGGCGGCCGTCCTTGACGCCACATCGCCTCGGAGCTCGTGCGCTGTGAGCCCCCCCCCCCCCCCCCCCCCCGCCGGAGCACGCGCCGCCAGCTCGCCGGAGCCTCAACTCCGGCCAGATCTGGTCCCAGGGACCCGATCGCGTTTTTCATAAAAACTTTTTCGCGGATCAGTCCTTTTGGCAGAAAACACGCCGACGTCGTACTCGCAATATCTCCCACACCGTGCGCCGGATTGAGGTGAAACTTTTTGCTACACGCTTGTGTTGTTCTGTACTTTAGCAAGGAATAAATTTTTGCACACTTTTGAATTTGAATTTATTTCAAATTCAAATTCAAATTCCGGTGGCCGTATCTTTTAAACCGTTGATCCAAATCGAGTGATTCTTTTTTGCATTGGATCATTCGTTCCATGTACTTTCTGTCTATAGCATGTGTACACAAAAATTCAAATGTTTCTTGATCTGTTTAAATTCAAATTCAAATCAATTTTGCACTTGCTATGATTTGCGTTGTAGTATTCCGTTTCACGTGATTCTTTTTGCATATCGGATCACTTGGGAGTTGTGGTCGGTAAGATTCACACACTTTTCATGTGGGCATGATATTCACCTTGAATTCATAAATGTCCATGATCACACTTCCTTATCGATGAATCTGTATCTGTTGACTCTCTCGAGATCACTTCCACAAATCACCTTCGAGCACATCGACACCTTTGCACTTCAAAGCCTTTTTGTTTTGTTGCTAAAACCTTTGTGATTGTTTGTTGATCTTTTGTTTGTCTCGTTGTGATGTGATTGCTTATTCGAGTTCCTTCGTTTGCGATAGATTTCTCGGAGGGTGACGAATAGAGTTGAATGGATCGTGAGAGCGAAGAACTTCATCGAATGTATAAGGCAAGTTGCACTTTGACCATTTCACAACCTATATTTTTACTTATGCATGTAGCAAATATCACCCTATGCATGTTTAGGAAGTTTTATATTATTATTGCTGCAAACCTGGTAGGATAGCCATATGATCTGATCCTGTATTCTTTGTCGCCTTAGTTTGTGTTGGTTATATATTGCTATGCTTGTAGACGAGGATTGGTTTGAGATTTCATTGAGCTATGTGAGGATTTAATGATTTGACTAGCAACCTTAAATATAATTCACCTCTGGACGGGCAGGGAGTGCTTCCTAGGGGCTCGTGCCTTATCTAAGGCGAGACCAGGTTGTACCCCTAATGGTTGGTTTTGGTTGTTGACAATACATCATGGTGCTACCCTCTGAACGTAAGTGGGCGCCGTCCAGGCTCAAAAAGATCAGACATACTTGGTGACTAGGAGCTTCCATGTAAAACCGCTGGCCATATGGGCTCTGGCTTAGTTGAGTATGATGTAGGAAGCCTATCCCGTGCAAAGCTAGCAGATGTAGATGTGATAGGTGGTACCGGCTTGCCGTTGGGTGTAGGTGACCTCTTCTGAAAGACTTCGTCTCAATCTTCGGGTTGAGTCCAGCGAGGAAAGTGTACTAACCTCTGCAGAGTAAAAACTAATCATGATTAGCCGTGTACCCGGTTAAGGACCTCTTTGAGCTACTAGACATTACTGTTACTGGAGGATCTTGACAGATGAATCACCATAATAAATTTGAGTGGGCAAGATTTAATAAAGGGTGTGGATTGGAACTGGTGTGTCCAGTTCAATCTTAAGTAGTGAGTTAAACTAAAATTTAAATTAGGTAGATTGGGAAAAATCAGCTTTCTGCAAAACAAAACCATAAGCCTTTCTTTTGACTTATCCTTGCATGTAGAGGTAGGTCTGTTATATACTTTTTCGTGTGACTTGCCGTACAAATCAGCTGTACTGACCCGTTGTCGGGCTGTAACCTTCGGTGTTGCAGGATTGTATACGACGAGTAAGTGATGCGATGTAGGGTTACGATGTCTATACTCAACTTGCCGGTGGAGTTGATGGACGCCACGAAGCTTTTATTGCTTTTCCGCTGTATCTTATTTGTAAGCTAGCCTTGAGCTATGCAGGTATGTTTTATTGTAATACTGGATCTTCGATGTAATATTTATGACATGTGGTTTGTTCTTGATATTACATCATGTACTATGTGTGCTAGCTAATGATCCAGGGACTAGCACAGAATGCACAGAGACTCCGGTTTGTGATGAACCGGGTCATTACAGATGGTATCAGAGCCGACCCTCGCGGTTACACGGGCGTGTGCGGGTCAGTGCGCGAACATGGGTGAGCCATGTGTCGGCACTGGACGCACAGACGTGTGCCAAGAGGGAACGTTCCTGTGGGACGAGGACGTCGGTTCCTTTGAGTGGGTGTGTGTGACATCCTGGCTTAGTAGGAATGAAAGACTACTCATATCAACAAGGTGCACCTTCTTTTCCGGGAGCCCAGATCCAAAGAACTCCAAAGTTAAGCGTGCTTGGCTTGGAGCGATTTGAGGATGCGTGACCGACCGGGAAGTTGTTCCCGGGTGCGCATGAGTGAGGACAAAGTGCGCAGGAAAGACTAGTGTTGGTCTGTGGGGACAGTCTAGATCCCGCCAGGCGTACGCCGGGAACCGGTGGGTGTGTCCGGGGCGTTACACTTCATGACTTGATCTTCATGTCATACATGTTCCCTGCTACATTGGCAGCGGCATACATTGCATACATCATGATAGCTACATCTTCTTTATGATTTGAGTACCTTGTAAAGTGTGAAATATCTTCTATACCCTCTTGTAAACTAGAGTGTTGCCCTTAAAGTGAGGAAAAGATCCCAAAGTGGACAAAACAAAAGATCCCAAAGAGGGCAAATGAGAGTTAAATAGAAAGAGCCATTGAGGCCACCAAAAAAATACAAAAAAATAGAAAATAAGAGAAAAAGAAATAAAAAGAGAGAAAGAGGCAACACTATTATCCTTTTGAAAGATCCACACTAGTACTCCCTCTTATCCTTGTACTCCATAGAGATGATCATTCATGCATATAGCTATGTGGTGACCTTCACACTATAGAACTTGGCTTGCATATTCCAAGGATGAGCCTCCTCAAAAGAGCTATAGGTCTTCATGAGCGAGCAAGTTAGATGCACCCCCACTAGTTCCATTGGAGAGATTTTTAGCTCATATGTGCATCAGTTGCATGGCAATCCCTACTCCTCACATCATATCTATCATTTGGCCTTCTCGCCTATGATTGTCCTCATTGATGTGAGCCTTTCTCACCTTTTTTCTCTTCCTCCTCCACCATATTTCTCTCGTTTCCAACCTAAGTGTCAACTCTCGTGCTTACACTCATCCATTGCATGAGTGCTCAAAATATCGAAAAGGAATGGATCAAATTGACTTGTACCTGGCTAGTGGTCTCGGGACGAGTCAAGATAAGATTCCAAATAAGACCAAGTGTGAAACTTTAGTAGATTGAGTTCTCAATAAAAATAATTTTTTTCTCGTATTCCCTATCCCCCTTCTTGCACGCAAACACCATTTGGAGACATTCGAGTCAAGGACAGCGAGAGTTCTTGCACCTAATGTTCTTTTGTTACTTGTTTCAATGCTAATATAGACTCTTGCATGTTATGACTTGAATTCAATCACATACCTTGATTGCTTTACTTTTCAAAGTTCTTATATGGTTGCTAGCATGTCACCATAGAAATTATGCTTGTTATCATTTACCTACTCGAGGACGAGCATGAATTAAGCTTGGGGATGTTGATACATCTCAAACGTATAGATAATTTCTGCTTGCTCCATGCATGTTTTGTGTGATATTGTTATTATCTAGATACACTTTCATACACTTTTGGTCATATTTGGACTAACCTATTAACCCAGTGCACTCTAGTGCCATTTTATGTTTTCTACTGTTTTTTTTTATTCCAGGTTTCCCCCATATTAAAAGTGCTCCAAAAATTCGGGAAAAATCGGATAAAAAATCAGCGCAACGGAAGCTTCCGGATCCCCGAAGGAGGGACGGGGGGGCACCACCTGGCGCGGCCTAGGTCTTGGCCACCCCAGGGGGCGCCTGGACTCCTGGTGGCCCCCCTGGCTTCCCCCCATCGCCTATATTTTACCCGTGACGTGAAACTTCCGAGGACAGAACCCCTTTTCTAAATCTCGCCTCTGTTCCGCCACCGCCACGCTTCCAAGATCGGGAGCGCCAACAGACTTCTTCCCGGCACCTTGCAGGAGGGAGGATCGACCTCCGGGAGCTTCCCCTCCACCATGGACGCTTCCCGGATGTGCCGTGAGTAGTTTCCTTTGGACCAGGGTTCGTGATCAGTAGCTATGTGATGTTCTCCTCTCCTCTTTGTTCTTCATGGTTTATACCTCGTGAGCTGCCCTACATGATCGAGGCACATATGTAATCTTTCTGTTGTTGGTATGCTAAGTTTGATGGGATCTGATGAATTATGAGATTATGTTCAGATTGTGATAGAGTAATATATTTGGTTCTTATCTTTTATATTTTTGTTCCTAATTAATTCTTGCATGTTCTCCGTTGTTGTTTATTGCTTTGGCCAAGTAGTAGGTAGTAACTCCAAGAGGGAATGTTATGCTCGATTGTGGGTTCATACCCCCTAATGACACGCTTGAGTGACAGAAACATGAGTCTAGGGGATGTGTTGTTGCCACAAGGGGGAAAACAACGGTGGTTGTAACCGCGGTTGCAAGGATTGTTTACTTTACGCAAAGTGCTTTTTAATGCAGTTGTCTGTTGCTTTGGGTTTACACTTTGGGTGGGGCTCACAACTTAATACCAGTGAGATGTTCTGGATAGATATCTCAAGGTGGATGATTAGTAGTAGATGCAGTTGGATTTCGGTCTACTTATTTTGGTGTACTTCACATGCTTTTGAGGCTCTTCCTTTGTTTGTAGCATAGTTAGCATTGCGGTGCGTTTTTATCCTGTCAATTGCCCATCTGTAATTTGTTTACCTCGTATAGCAGTTTTATCGTCTTTTGGGAGAGAGACATCACTAGTGAACATCACGGGACCCTGGTCCATATTCTTATCATTGTTTACACACTTATTTACTTTTCTGCTTTTACTTTCAGTTGCTATCATTATCATTATCCCTCTTGTTTTGATCCTTTGTAAACAACAAGACTGGAGAGATTGGCAACCTCTCTGAACTTTGTTGGGAGTAAAGTTATTTGTGTCTGTGTGCAGGTCCACGTGAGTTGCGCCGCTGACACCTACTTATCATCTCCAGAGTCCTACTGGTCAATACTCAACGTCGGTATCTTCACCGAGGGAAACTTGTCGCTACGCTGCATCTCACCTTCCACTTGGGGTAACCAACGAAGGGCGAGAAGCAATTATCATCTCTCGCATATCAGTCACTAAGCTACATCAGCGATGTATCTCGGAAGAGGAAGGACGTCTTATTTTGCAAGATATCCATGCGGGTGACTGCGGACATCATGCTTCGAGTCGGACATTGGTGGAAAAAGCTTTCCAAGCTGGTTTCTTCTGGCCCAAGGCACTCAGTGATGCTAGGAACATTATGGATCATTGCAAATGATGTCAATTTTATGCCAACCAACCACACAAACCAGCTTCCGAGCTGAACACAATACAACTGGCTTGGCCTTTTGCTGTGTGGGTCCTTGATATGATTGGACCACTCAGGACAGGCAACTATGGTTTCACACACATTTTGGTTGTTGTCGATAAGTTTACGAAGTGGATAGAAGAAAAACCCATCAAATCCCTAGACTCGGCGACATCAATCAATTTTATTGAAGGCATCATACATCGTTTCAGCATGCAACATGACATCATCACAGACAATGGCTCAAATTACAACTCATCAGAATTCAAGGACTTTTGCTGGGCCAATGGAATTCAAGTTAACTATGCTTCGATAGCACATCCTCAATCCAATGGCCAAGTTGAGCGGGCTAACCGGCTGATCTTGAAGGTAATCAAGCCGCGTCTCCTTTGCGAATTGAAAGAAGCAGCCGAAGCTTGGGTAGATGAACTCCCCTCGGTCTATGGGCACTAAGGACAACACTGAATCGTTCCACCCGGTCTACTCCTTTCTTCCTGGTGTATGGGTCAGAGGCAGTTCTTCCAAGTGACCTCAAGCACAATGCCCCCCGAGTAAGCCAGTATATCGAAGCAGAAGCTGAAGCCGCAAGACAAGATGGTGTGGACCTTCTTGAAGAAGAGCGAAATTTGGCCCTCACCCGCTCTGCATTCTACCAACAAGATCTGCGTCAATATCATGATCGACACGTCCGAGCTCGCTCCTTTCAGGAAGGCGAAATTGTGCTATGCGTGAAGCAAACTTCCAATCATAAACTGCACCCCCCTGGGAGGGTCCCTTTATCATATCTCGTGTATTATATAATGGATCCTATCGGCTATATGATGTAACCAATGACAAAGACGAACCGCATGCATCGAATGCTCAGTTGTTACGTCGATTTTTTGCATAAAGTTAGTTATGCAATATTAATAAAATAAAATCCTGTCTCGGATGAATCTTTATCTGAACCCTTGTCCCATACTCAAGTTTCTCGTCCGAGCTGCACACAACTCGGACGAGGCATTTACTAAAATTTTCTAAGTGCCCCCTTCAAGTTATTTATAACTTAGGGGCTGCTTAACGATTTATAATCAAGTTTCTCGTCCGAGCTGCGCACAGCTCGGACTAGGCACTTAGTAAAATTTTCTAAGTGTCCCCTTCAAGTTATCTATAACTTGGGGGCTGCTTAACGATTTATAATCAAGTTTCTCGTTCGAGCTGCGCACAGCTCGGACGAAGCACTTAATAAAATTTTCTAAGTGTCCCCTTCACGTTATCTATAACTTGGGGGCTGCTTAATGATTTATAATCAAGTTTCTCGTCCGAGATGCGCATAGCTCGAACGAGGCACTTAGTGAAATTTTCTAAGTGTCCCCTTCAAGTTACCTATAACTCGGGGACTGCTTAACGATTTATAATCAAGTTCTCGGCCGAGCTGCACACAGCTCGGACAAGGAACTTAGTAAAATTTTGTAAGTTTCCCCTTCAAGTTATCTATAACTTGAGGGATGCTTAATGATTTATAATCCAGTTTCTCGTCCGAGCTGCGCACAGCTCGTACGAAGCACTTAGTAAAAATTTCTAAGTGTCCCCTTCAAGTTATCTATTACTTGGGGGTTGCTTAATGATTTATAATCAAGTTTCTCGTCTGAGCTGCGCACAGCTCGAGCGAGGCACTTAGTGAAATTTTCTAAGTGTCCCCTTCAAGTTATCTATAACTCGTGGGCTGCTTAACGATTTATAATCAAGTTTCTCGTCCGAGCTACGCACAGCTCGGACGACGCTCTTAGTAAAATTTTCTAAGTGTCCCCTTCAAGTTATCTATAACTTGTGGGCTGCTTAATGATTTATAATCAAGTTTCTCGTCTGAGCTGCTGATACATCCCAAACGTATCTATAATTTCTGCTTGCTCCATGCATGTTTTGTGTGATATTGCTATGCTTTTGATACAATTTCATATATTTTTATAACATATTTTGGAACTAACCTATTAATGGTTGCAAGAGTGCACAAGTTCTTGTTTTTGTAATTTATGTGTAGGAATTACTTGGATAAAGGAAAAATCACAAAAAGAAGCCTTGTAGGAGTTGGACTCTAACTCTCCCGAAATCTGTCCCCACCAGACAGATTTTGAAGATCGCCTCGGAAACGCTATTAGACGGTGTCAAACGGAAAAACTTAAAACTACAAAGTTGTAGGGAATTTGTTTCCAATGGATCTAGACATAATATTCGGCCCAATCGGAGTTCGGATGCTCCCTGTATCCCCGAAATACCGAAGAAATAATCTGAATGACGGGAATCCCAGAGTCTATATAAAGAGAGGAAACCTAGGTCAAAGGGCACCACGAAATTTCCTCCCCCTTGGCAGCCGTCTTGAGGCGGAGATCAATCTCCACAGAAGCACCATCTCCAAGGAAGAAGAAGGGGGCCAAGGGCCGCTGCCCCCAAGGGCCGTGGCCACCGCCGTGGCCGTGGGCGTCACCGCCGCCGCCGTCGCCGTCTCCTTCATCTCCTACGGGTTGCACCTCTCCATCAACAACTCTCCCTCTCACCATGTCCATGTGTGAGTAGTTCCCCCTCGGGGCTAAGGCTTGTGTCTTGATCTATGTGGTTTCTCCCTCTCTCATGATGTGATCTTTGTTGTGATCATTGGCTATGTTAATCTAGGGTGATCCCATGATGTTTCCCCTTCTTCTATGTATTGGATTTGATGTACTCACTTGATCCTATCTAGTATAATCCCCGAGACCATGGTGACAGCGGTCTATTAGACATGGGTTAGAAGAATATATTCATGAGTGATTTCCTCTTTTGTGTGTGGATTAAAGATTGAGAGTCTCTTGGTGCTTGTCTTTGACTATCATTTAGATATGTTGTGGTGATTGTGGTACTCTCTTTGGATGGCCGTGGTGACATTGGGAAATCCATAGATGAGAACTACGAACTCTGAGGTGTGCTTTTGTAGCACTACACAATTCTCGTCCTCTCTTAATGTAACACCATCGGTGTCAAGCTACAGTGATCACTTTTGACCAATGCCAAGTCACTGTGGTTAAGCTAGTGATGATCACCCTTGATCATAGCTCATTCAAATTCCAACCCAAATAAAAAATTCCAAACCTAAATGGAAATTATAGATGAACCAAAATTGGTGTGAGAACCCGGAAATGATTTCCAGACCCTCCCGTGTTTAATTGTCAATCCCAAGATCATTGTTGACAACACAGCGAAATGGTATCATTGCAGAATACATAAAGATTTTACAAGTACCATAATCTGCCATAAGGCATACATATAAAATTTCTCATGACATTTATTACAATCAGGAAACAGCGGAAAGTACAAAAATGCGTAGCGACTCCATCTCAGCCATAGGCAGTCGATGTAGTCCACGTGACCTCACTCCTATAGATCGCCATAGTAGTCATAATCATCACCTTCGTCTTCATAGAAGTCTGTTCAACAAAATTATTGCCATGAGTACATTTCGTACTCAACATGCCTCCCGGGAAAGGGTCCTAGTAACTACATGAGGCTTCAAAGGAAGGCTGTATGGTTCTTTGGTATAAAAGCTAGTTTTGTTTGAAAAAGAATAATAGTTTGATAAAGAGGTTTTTGATGAAAACAACATTTTGTCCATCATAACTTTCAACAAGGTGAGGATCCTCGATCCACTCACATCCATCATAGGTTCCAAGAATACGGGAAAAGAGGGAATAAGAAAGACAGGTTCCTGTATGACAAGAAAGATTCATGTGTCGTCCATGACCGTGGACTCGGCTATTCGAATAGTTTTACACTCTGCAGAGGTTGTACCCTTTACCCACACGATACAATCTCGTCTTGTTGCCACCAGTGGCCGCTGGCGTAGTACACTATGTTGTATACCGATAGGGAAATTGTGACTAGGTATTTCATTAGACCCACCCTTACTATGCCATGCCCACTAGGTTTCACAAGGTAGTAACCGCAGTTCACAGTCCTTGCCCCCTTTCGTGCTGGGGTTCTCCTCGCAAGGCAGCTGTCCCATCTGCGGTACGACAATGACGATAATAAGGATGAACTAACTAATTAATCAAGCCAGTTCCCATATAGCATGTGGTTGTACGGTTGTCACAATCTTCAAATCCAAGACTTATTGGGCCTCATGCGGCACGGACGACGGATTTCCCCCTTCACCTTGTGAAGGGCAGCCAATCGCTCCTTCAATCCTTGATCCAGCTGTCGCCCACGCCAGTATTTAGATGGTAAGTTTCACCTAGAGTAGAAGAGAGTAGAGGAAGTCAACAATGGCCAACCGGCCTAGCTTAGCAAGCTCAGTAACAAGTTTCAAGTGTTAATGATCCGAAGATCATTCAGATAAGCACCTATAGAATAATTAGCATGGCTAAGCATTTATACTCTACTAGATTACTATATAGTTCTACTCAGGTGTCAAGTAAATAGGCGACAAGCGGATCAGGGTAATGTGTCAATCGACACGCTAGCTACGATATAAAATAGCATGCATATAATAGTTATAAAATACAATGCAATTTTGTAAAACATAGGATAAACATGATCAAAGAGGGAGGCATGCCTTCGTTGTTGAATACTTCTTTGATAACTTGAATCTGTCCATGTCCAACGTCGTCACTCCCTACTTGTCGTAACGATAGCAAATGAAAACAAATAAATACAAAAGCAAAAGTAAATCCAAATTACATCCAAAAGAAATTAAAATTGGATGGATAGCAAGATATTGATCAAGATGAATATTTCAAGATGGGGTTGCATGATAGGCAAGGTGAGAGAGATGATTCAACGAGTGATATGGTTTAGATTGATATGGCTTAGGAAGGCTCGACAATCAAGATTGGCATTCTAATATGAACTATGATGCTAATCACTAGTAGTAACCACTACACATCTCGGCTAACTAAGTCCGAAACTACCACATAACAAATGTAATGGCATCAACACATGGAATGCAATCATCCTATGCATTTTAACTACACAATCACAACATGGCATGAAGAAGGTAAAAGTTAACCACAAATAAATATTTAGATATAATCTAAATATTTATATTTAGATATAATCTAAATATTTATAATGGTTAATAGCATCCAAACATATACATCTATAATAATACACAAACCAATGTTAAAAACCATACTAATTAAACAATGAAAACTATACAACAACATGAATTGAGTCGGATCTAGGTTCGGTCCTTAAGCAATAGTAAATCATATAGATCAAATATCACAAATCAAACACATGTCAACTAATATAAACAAGTTAAACAACACATCAAATAAATAACAATTGTTTACGCATGACATGATAATATACGCTAATGTAACATCATCCTACCACACGCTAGATCATGTCATGTTCAAGAATAACAATTAACCACAAATAAATATTTAGATGTTTCTAAATATTTATAATGGTTAACATCAAGCATAATCAAACATCAACCATTACAACTATTCATTACTATAGCAAAGTACAAACCAATACCATGGCAAAAGATAGTTAAACAACTAATAATAAGACACATATATTGCTAGGTATGTGAATTAGGAATATAAAAATATACCTTAACTAATACACAAACATCAATCATACAAGTTGTCATGGAATATACTATACTAGGACATGCTCTTAATAATTATAAATAACGAATATACAAATAACCATACAACCAGCTACAAGAATACATCCACATACTTGAAATAATATACCAAGCTATGCATGCTAAGCATACGAGAAAGACATAAGCAAACCACCATGAAAGTTTAACTACTCTAAGCATGTGAAGAACTTATTGCAACGCAAACAACACACACAATACTAACACAAAACAAGTTGAACATATATAAGCAACACAAGCTATAACACATAGAACAAACTAAGATATATAAAAGATCACTATCATGAGATGATGTCTAGGCTTAGGCATACCATAAATAAAGTATAAGATAAACAAGATATGGTCCTAAGCATGGAGATGATGATCACATGAGATATCATACTATGCTACCAATACAATATAATTCATAACCATAATATAACTTAGATGATATCACCTAACATAAACATCAAACATGACAATATCATAAAACTCTATAATACTAGTTACGATATGTAAGAAGAAAGCATTGCATTATCACAAAAACTAGCATGCTAGAAATAAACGTATTAACCTAGCAGACTTAAGCATATAGGAAAGTAAACAACTAGATCATGCCATCAAACAAATCAATACGTAATATACAATTATAAATAACGTGATAACATGCATTTCTATTTAGTACATCCGACACTTAATAAATAAGTACACAACTAGACATCATACAAGACATGACGAGTTGATACACACATGTAATTCATTCTAGTTATAAAATCACAACAACATGTCATGTTATTGATAAAGAATAAATTACTCAAATAAACAATGTACGAGATCAAGAAATTACTAACATGTAAAACTACAAAGTGAAGGCTAACCATAACCATGCACTTGTAATACTAACTAGCAATTTGTAACACAAAACAAGATAGAATCAAAACATGAATTTGACTAAGAGCTAGTGCCAACATGACATGCGAATAAACTCTAATAAATAAGAACACATGATAATTAACAAGATATAATAAACTAAGTTATATGCCACAAGCATAACTATATGTAACACTAATAATCTAAGAATGGCACAAACCAACAATGAAATCTAGCATAATAATCATCTACAAAATAAGAGGATCATCTAGGCAATAATATGATATGCGGCAAAGAACCACGATGCATTTGCTATCACACAAGAAATCGTTTCATAACATCTAGCATAAAGAAACTATGCAACAATACATATAAAAATATATAAACATCTACATAGACATTGCATGATTTAGAATCAATAAATCAAACATGCAACATGTATAAAGATGAATATGTAACAAAATCTAAGATATATCACCATGCTTAGCAAAATAAAATAATCAAGACATGAAGTTTTTCATGATTTGGTAAACAAGGCAAAGACATAAATAATCCTATTGAATTATAAGGATGGCGAACATTCACCAAAATTTGTACGCATGCAAAAAACGGACTACATAATTTATAAAGAAGATAATAACAAGATACAACATATGAACTATATTTAATAACACAACAAAACGCTAGGCGCTAATAGTATGCCTACAACAAGCAATATACCGCAAGAATGGCTATATTCTAATTTGACATATCGATTCACGACAACTACTATATGGGAACGAAAAAATAAATAAACTAGATTGACAAACAACAACAATAGGCCTAACATGATTTTGTCTATATAAAACACAGATCTTACATGGATGTACAAGAATATATCAATCATACCAACATCTTCATGCTACATAAGAATAAAAATAAAACATGCAATATTTTATAATCAAACAAATCTGAAAATAATCATACATATATCTACACATGGAAATTATTCACAAATCCTAATAAAGAAGCATATGATGCAGTTGCATAGGATCAACGAAAAATATCAACATGTTAAACAATATTTACTTCACCGTAATCGGTTAAACAAATAAATCTAGTAAAACACACGTCACACACAAATTATAAAGACAAACCATGTATTCCTAGACATATCACAAACATATGATAAACACATATTAACACACAATTTAATCGATCTTGGCCAAAAACGACTTTAATAAACACTAAAATTTTGATTGATGGAACTAGCGATCTAAATTCACCATAGGGCTACAATTCTCATATTGAACATAAGATCATTCAACGGATAGAAACTAGAGAGACAAGCTAATGCCATCGAAGGATGCTTATTTTTGGATGAGCGTAGACAATGATAGAAATAGGTTGACGCATGATGTCTAATGGATGTCAACGGTTGGAGGGGACACGGCTAGAAAAGGAATCGGAAAAATACTCACCATGGACGAGGGAACGATGCGATGAACTCGAAGGAACTGAGTCAAATAAGAAAATGTACGCGTAGCTTTAGCGCAAGATTACGAACAGCACATAGCATTTCTGTACAAAGTTTAAGAACGAAAATGGAGGAGTAAGGAGAGAGACGCGTGAGGCTCACCTCAGCCCCTCCTTTTATAGGCTGTGGAGGGAGATCGAGAGTTCAATGCCGACTTATGGCATTCGGTCCACCACGTTGACTGGGTTGATTAAGACAACAAAGTGGAATTTTAATTTCCTGAATGAGTTCTCCATGGAATTCTAAGCATCTTTCGTGTTGGTGGCAAATGGAAAGGTTAAATGAGCTAAGAGGTAAAGGGAGAGGAAGAGGCACATCCATGGCGTCTCTTCTTTTCGTGGACGCACACAGGAAGAGGAAGAAGAAACGTGCGTCGGCTAGCTAAGGGAAAGAGAACGGGCCTTAGTGGAAAAAATGGCCAAAGAAGAAGAAAGGAGAGAGAGAGAAAGAAAAAAAATAGATGAGAAGTTGGCTTGGCCCAATAAAATGGAGGAAGAGATATGTTGAGATAGAAAATTTTATCTAGAGTTTAGAGGAAAATTTTTATGGAAAATCTATTAAAAATAGATGATAAAAAAAATAAGGTTCAAAAATACAAATGTGTATAATTCAATATGCCAAATACAAGAGAAAAAATTCGGTAAAAAGAGCACAATAAAACTCAAAATTTAATTTAATTTGACATTAGTTCAAATTAAATCCTCTTAATTATAAAAAAATTAATTTAAGCTTTTATTAACCGAATAAAACAAACGAAATTTTCTGGTCCTGATTTTTGGAAAACTTTTTCTTAGACACTCCGAGCATCGGGATGTTACAATTGGTGTAAGCATTTTTATTAAATGTCTAATATTCAGTAGGCCATGGTAATATAGAAATGGGAATTTATAAAGTGTTTTAATACAATAAACAATTAGAAAGACAAGAAAAACAACACTACTAGACCTTTTTAAATATAAATAAAATTCAAACTATTTTATTTGAGACTCAAACTTTTTATAGTAGTGAAAGATAATACAAAATAAATATTGAGACCAGTAGCACCTTTTACAAAAACTATTGCAAGCCAAAATAAATGTATGAAAGAAAACAAAATAGAAAAAGAAAATTGTGAAAGGGGGGTAAAACCCGCCCATGGCAACCTCCTTAACCGGCCCAGCCCACCTCTGCCCCCCTGGCGCCCTAGACTACATGACCGAACCGCCCCATCCACTACTCTCGATCCTGATCCCCACCCTCCTCTCGATCTGGATCGGCCCCGCCTCCCCTATCCCTCCAGGATGACGCCGACCCAACCTACTCTGACAAGCCCCGACTGCCACGGCCTCCATGATGCACCACCCCGGAACCCGCTCGTGACGAGGCACCTCCTCCACCACATAGACCTGACGACCTCCTCCTCCGTGTGCGATCTCGGCCAACCTTGGCCATGGTATTCGCGGTGCTCGGCGCCGCCTTGGCTTACACCCCTCCGCCACGACCACCGCAGCAAGCGCCCCCTCCACCGCTGACGAGGGGGTGACCCCACGACTCCTCTACGAGAGGGTACCTGGTGCGTGTCATGGCTCGCGGCCCACCAGAGGCCCACTCGTGGACACCAACATAATGGAATAAGACGTGAAGTGCAAGACTTGAGGCGCAAGACAAGGACTCCTACTTGTAGTCGACTAGGACTCATGTAACCCCTACCTGGCTATCTATGTAAAGCGAGGTAGGGGCACCTCTCTAGACAGATCATCATCCTCTCAACCCCCACGCATAGAACCACAACAGAGGCTCTCAATCCCCACTCATAGGACTAGACAGATCTCTCTCCGCCAAAGCCCTCACGGCACCTCTGTACATCATCATCAATACAAGATCAGACAAGCAACATGTAGGGTTTCCCTCTAGGGGCCTGAAGCTTGGTAAATCGTGCCCCATGTGTCGCTTGTCCTCCGTACGATCAAGCAATACACAATCTGTAACCCTAGCCTTGTGCGCATTAGCCTTGGCTCCTCTGTAATCGCCATCTCCAATCAATAACATCAAGGAGGAACGTATCCTCCTGTTAGCCGACGAGCTATCGTCCAACCTGTGCCTCTCATGACTAACCCAGGGTCCCTGGCCATGGGATTTGCCGGGGTACATCCCCGTCAATTGGCGCCGTCTGTGGGAACTACACAGGTTGGAATTGCGATCTCGACGGTCCCATCTTCAGCAAGTCACAACTCAAGGACTTCTTCAACAACTACATCAAGATCTACATCAAGCCCACGGAGAAAACAAGAAAATTTTCGAGCACGCCACTCAAAGATCGACATCAACAAAAGCGCTCACGCGCAGCCTACAGGACAGAAAAAAGTCTGTGTTGCGGGCACTAGCGACGGATACTCGGAGCTCATCTCGACGATCCCTTCGGTGGAAAGATGAGAAATCCAATTTTCGAACATCTGTGTAAATTTCAGAAATTCCAACGGCTGGATCTCCATCGGCGACTCGCGCAATAAAGCACTCTCGAAATCTGGCGGAACTCCGCACGACTCCAGCAAATAAATTCCTGACATTAGCTCAGACATCAACTTGAAGATCCCTCTGTTGAAAGCATGCGGGATTCAATCCCTCATCAGCAAAAAAACTTTCAGAAAATTCCAACGGTTAGATCTCCGTCAGCGGCTCTCGCACTGCAACGCGTTTTTGGATTTACGCAAGATTGCGAATTTCCAATCGCGAATTCGGGTTCAATCTTGACCCACAAGGTTTCTACTCCAACTCGACATGCCATGGATGACTCGCCAAGGTTTCTACATCGACTCGCGCCGCTACAACGACATCACCCAATGAATAATCGAAGGATCCCGTCTGACGCGTCGAGTCCTTCTCGGTCACTCGCCGCACCGTCGACTCCAAGCACACAAATCATCCTGCACTAAGCTCCTTTGTATGGGTTCTCCCGTACCGAGCTCCATCGTGCAGGAATCACCGCATCGAGTCCTCTCGTCACTCGCCGGATAAATTTATCACGACGACTTCACTGCGCAACTCCGCCGCCTCAACACTCGGGGGCTCGCGGACTCGGGGGCTGAACGTCGCAATCGCCGACACATCGTCTCCATTCTCGCCTCGTCGACTACTCATCGTCGACTGCTCATCTTCGAAATCCTCCGCCGCGTCGATCCTACAGCTAAATTTTCTTTACATTCTTATGCTATGATTTCAAAACCTTTATACATTGTTTATCAGTCGCCAAATACGACTACGCAGTCGTGTAGAACTACCTCGAGGGCTACAAAATCATCCTTTGGATCATGCTCAGTTTTATATGTTGTTTATTTGCATTCATCAAAGTAGTGAGTCTGGGTACCAAAGGCCGCCCTTGTCTCTGGGTTCAACAAGTCTGGCATCGCGTCCCTGTTACCCGGCAAGGGTATGCTGCCGGAGGTCCTACTCACAAAAAGACACGCTTAAACCGTGTATGCTGCTACATTATCCACTCGACAAAAGTGCAACGTCTGCAAATCATGCACCTTACAATTCGTTTGTATATCGCACAAGTACATCTTAATACAGTTGCACCTTTTTCTCCTTCTCAGCAGATGCTCGGGGGCTGGGCGCCCTCATGACGCGGTGATGGCAAGAGAGTGTTAATACTCTTCAAGCCCTCGTTCATTACCCCAAGTGCAAAGTGAGATATAGTGCAGCGGAAAGTTTTCCCTTGGCAAAGATACCAAGGTTTGTCTCCCGTAGGACTCCGAAGGATACAAGAAGGTGGTAAAGTGAACAATGGCGCCGAGGTTGCTAGCTTCACCTGGACCTGCACACAAATACAAATAACTTTTCTCCCAACGAGTACAGAGGAGTTGTCAATTCCTCCGGCCTTGCTGTTTACAAAGGATCAACGCAAGAGATAATAATAGTGGCAACTGAAAGTAAAGAATGAAAGTAATAAAGGTGTAAACAGTGATATGAAGATGGACCAGGGTCCCGTGATTTTTGTGACGCCCCCAAAATCAATCCGTGTACAGTAATCATACACGCAGGGTACACGGCTGAGATTAGGGTGCCACGGTGAGAATATCACAGCACAACACTGAACACAAAAGGATAAACAAATATATTACAATACCAGGGATCACGAGGATCCGAATACATAAGTCATACAAGCCATAATATCTGAGTACAGACATAGTTAGTCAAGTTTTTCCTTAAGAAGGCTAGCACAAATCACATCAGAGATACAGATCGAAAAGGCGAGGCCTCCTTCCTGGGATCCACCGAACTACTCCTGGTCAACAGGGAACTCGACGTCGTAGTAGTCGCCTCCGGGGTACTCCTGCTCCTGGGCTCCAACGTCGACTGCAACGGCCGATCAGGCAAAGCAAAAAAGGGGAAATAAAGCAAAGGTGAGTATCTAGCATACCCGCGAGTCTTACGTCCGCTACTAAGCATTATGCATTGTATCAACGGAAAGAACAGGCTGAATATAGTGGACTGAAAGATAGAAATCCGGCGCAAGGGTAAGAAGCTAGGCCTAACGAAGACTAGCATCTTCCGACGATGTCTTGCAACATGAGGTAAGAATCAGCCAACAGTTTATATAAAGCATAAAGTAACAATGCAGCAGAAGTTGCTGCAGCATTGTATAATAATAAGTTGTAATAGTTAACAATGCCTCCGAGTTCACCTCCTCGACATCCCCCGCGAGGAAGAAAACCCGGAACCATACAGTTTAATAATAATAGTTTCTAGTGGTAAGATCCAGCTTCAGCATAAAGCGTCCTATTACCGTGGACACGGCTATGCGAATAGATTAATCTTCCCTGCAGGGGTGCACTTGTGTTACGCTACACGCACGGATCTCCAGGGTGGCGGGAACCTTGTTAGGGAACGCTCCACCGAGGCTATCCGACACTTCATAGCCCATCTTTCAAACTCAACAGAGAGGCCATCCGCTGGTCTAAATCCTAAGTACGCCGGGCCTTGGACCCCAACCCGAACGTACTCCTGCACGGTGCGTGGCTGGCCGGTGAAGTGAAAGCAAATCCAAATAAGACACCAACGCGCGAGCAAATAAGACAACACCACTTCCCGGCAATCAGCCCGTAGTATTGCTGACGTCTGAAGAGTCCTCGGACGACACTACGGACCAGAGGAGCCCATAACTCGTAATTCCCACGGGTAGGTATTGCGTACATGGCATATAGCCAACTCAAGACATTCACTGAACCATTAGTCATTTTATTATCTTGCGTGACAACCGTTATCGTTGCCTCGACTTAACTGACCCGCGGACAACGACAGAAGCCAGGCCCACCAGTACATCGGTGCCTGCCCTGTCGTCCCACCAAGTCACTGCGGTTACCAACAAGGTGAACCGGCTCCTTACCTTGTCTCGCGTGTGCTCCTGGAGGAGCTCGACTTTCGTAGTTTGGTAACTCTCGCGGCCAATGATCAGGGGACAAGCACACCGGTACACTGGTCGTGCCCTCCCTGTCGTCCCGTCGCAATACCTCTCGCGGGCACCGTTGGGTCGCCCGACTTCTTACCTGAAGGACAACCGTTTCTCAGATACCTAGAGCGGCTATACAGAGTCAGCGACGAGTGGAGTACAAGGATTACTCCTTGATAGCTCACACTTGATGGTGGTCGCCAGAGCTGAGCTAGGGGGCCTGAGGCGGTGTATGCATTGTACCGTACCTGTGCAGTTATAATATTTGTTCCCGCGTTCACTCCCCTGAGTGATCATGACCCTCTATCTAATCCTACCTAACAATGCGCAGGGCTCACTTCTGAATAATGCATAATAATAATAGGTAGCATAGGATAAAGGAAGGCACATCAAGGGGCGACAATGACAGGTTATGCAATTGAATATGTAAGCAACGTAGCAGCAGCAGTAACAATGCCTAGTGCAAGAAATGTACGGAAAGATAGGCGATATCTGGGTAAGAGAATGGCTCTGCTTGCCTGGAAGCTCGACGGTAGGGGTACGATCGTCGACCACGTAGTCGTACTCAGCAGCGGTGTAGTCGACGGCACCAGCGGGGTCTACCGGAGATTAAGCGGGGGAAGAAAACAGTAAATACACAACAAGCATATACAAACAGATGCATGACATGACAGATGAAATGTTAACGGTGTTCTAACGCAGTGTAATGCACGTTGCTCGGAGCGGGAATTCATCCGGGGATGAACGGCCAGCTCCGGGTGATTATCGGATAAGGTGTCCGAATGGGGAAGATATCATGCCGAAGGTGTCGTGGACATCCGACACCTGTGTGGGTGGTGTCTCCAGGTTAGTTGATCTATTCCGAACAACTTTCGTGTTCGAAATAAATTCATCCGGGTACTTTAGCAGTACCGGACAATTTATCGGGCAGTCGGTCCGGAGGGGGACGGTTCGATGTTCGTTGTGTTAGAGGGGTGTGATAGACATAAAGATATCATATTTGTATTTGTTATAATTTTCTGGTCAATTTTCATGTATAAAGTTTTTTAATCTGAGTTACGGTTTAAAAGTTATTGAATTTCAAAGTTTTAAATTATTTAAATGATTTTCTGAATTTCTTTTATTATTTATTCAACATTATCCAGAACATTATCCAAAACAGTGCCTGACATGTGGGACCCACATGTCAGCCTCTGTTTATTTATAAAACATTTTAATAAATCCAAATAGCCTCTGGGCCCACATGTCGGCCACTGGAATTTTCTTTTAAATTCTTTTAAAAATCAAACTGACAAAGGGGGCCCAGGTGTCATTGACTCTAGTGATAACTAAACATGTTTAATTAATATAATGACCAGGGGACCCACGTGTCAGTGTCTGGGGGGGTTTATTATTCTGTTAATCTTTTCAGCTAAACTAACAGAGTAATTAGCCAGGGGTTCCACTGTCAGCGGCTTAGGGGTTTGGGGTTAAGCCCTAATCAACTAACTGACACAGGGACCCCACCTGGCAGCCTCACCGGAGGGTCACCGGAGCCCGCCACCGGGGAGGTCGACGGGGAGCTCGCCACAGGGCACCGTTGGACACGCCGCCGGTCGCGTTCGAACCGTAGGAGCACGACGCTTCGATCTGGACTGGTTTCACGAGCGGGGACGCACTGAGGCGATGGCTAGGTCAACCGCGGCGGAACCGAGCTCGGGCGTCAATGGCGTATCGCGATTCGTGATGCAAACGAACAGCCTAACGCGTCAAATTAGAAGTGCAGTCCAGCAGCAACTCGTGCACGCCAAATTTGTGAGCTGGGGCGTCCTTTGTGCACGACTAAGACGACAAACCGCGGCGGCCGGAGCAAGCAAAAGGGGGCTTTCGCGTTGGGACCCTACGGGCTTCAAAGGGCGGTTGGCGACGGGTGAGAAGCTCACCAGGGACGTGTTGAGGGAGGCAGCGGGCTCGGTGAAGTCCTGGCGTCGCCGGAATCGGACGACGACCTCCGCGGCCAGAGGAAGACTGCGACGACGATTGCGTCGTCTTGAGGGCGAACAGGTTCGATTGCTCCTGTGGGATGACGAGGACGACACGGGCGCACACTCCGGACAGCTCGGACAGGCGAGAGGGCGTCAGTGGCCACGGTGGTTCACCGGGGTGACCACGGCGGCATCAGGTGGAATTTACCCCGTCAATGGCGAGCTGCAGGGGGGGGGAAGGTGGTGGGCGTGTCCAGGAGGGAGGGGGCGTTGCCCTTATCTCCTCCGCGAAGGGAGGGGGCAGGTGAGTGCGGGGCCAGCTCGCCAGCGTCGACGGCGGGCTCGGCCGTACGGGAGCAGGTGGGGGGCAGTTGGAGGAAGAAGACAACCGTGGGGGGGTGGGCCTGGGCTAGGTGGGCCGTCGCCTTGAGCGACATTTAGCCCTTTTTTATTTTGTTTTGTTTTTCTCTTTGTTCTATTTCTTTTCTATAATTGATTTATTAACCCTAGCATTTTTTGTAAAATGTTATAGGTGTTTGTAAATTGGGGTTACATATTACTGAGGTGCCACAAAAGATTTTGAGTTTTTATAAAATCATTTGATATTTTATTTTATTGAAAATGGAGCAGAACCCACTGTTTTTGCTACTGTTTGAGTTGTTTGGATTTTTCAGTGGCAAAATAAAATACCATAACCACATGGGCATGACCCAATGATTATTAGTGATTTTAGAAAAGTGGACCCATGATTTTAGGGCAAAGTTTAATTGTAACATATTTTTCATAGCAACCAAAAGGCATTTCTGAATATGATCAAAAGCAAAGTGGATCATGGCGAGGTTTGCATAGTGATTAGCAACAGTGATTAGTCCACAGTAAAAGTGATTACTGTTACAGACAACTGAGGGTGTTACAAATCTCCCCCAATACAAGAATTCTCGTCCCGAGAATTTAAGTGGTAGTGAGGAAAAGATCGGGGCATTCATCGCGAAGGCGATCTTCGCATTCCCAAGTGGCTTCATCTTCAGAATGATTCGACCACTGGACTTTGAGGAACTTGACGGTCTTGTTGCGGGTTCGACGCTCAGACTGGTCGAGAATGCGGCTCGGATGTTCTCGATAAGTCAAGTCTTGTTGCAGCTCGATCATATCATGCTCCACTTCGTGGATAGGGTCCTTGAAGCAGCGACGAAGTTGCGACACGTGGAAGACATCGTGGACTTGGGAGAGGTTCGGCGGCAATTAAAACCGGTATGCCACGGGTCCACTCCTGGAAAGGATACGGAACGGGCCAATGTAGCGAGGAGCCAACTTTCCCTTGATACCGAAGCGATGAGTGCCCCTCATGGGAGTGACACGGAGGTAAGCGTATTCACCAGGTTGATACTCCATTTCCCGGTGTTTGCGATCATAATTGCTCTTCTGACGAGACTGGGCGGCCTTGAGATTTTCTTGCACAATGCGAACCTGATCTTCAGCTTGTTGGACAAGATCCGGTCCGAAGTAGGGTTGTTCCCCAGTTCCTGACCAATTCAGGGGGGTTCGACACTTACGTCCGTATAGAACTTCGAAGGGGGCCATCTTCAAGCTAGCCTGATAGCTATTGTTGTACGAGAATTCCGCGTACGGGAGAGATTCCTCCCATTTCATGCCGAATGAAAGGACACAAGCGCGAAGCATGTCTTCCAGCACTTGATTGACTCGTTCAACTTGGCCTTGCGACTGAGGGTGATAAGCGGTGCTGAGAGACAGACGAGTCCCGAAGGCTTCCATGAAACTATTCCAGTATCGTGAGGTGAAAAGGCCGCCACGGTCTGAACTGATCTCCAGCGGAATACCGTGGAGTGACACACTCCGGGAGATGTACAAGTGTGCTAACTGACTAGCAGTGATCGTCTCCTTGACCGGCAGGAAGTGAGCAATCTTGGAGAATCGGTCGATGACGACAAGGATGGCATTGTTACCTTTCTGTGACTTAGGAAAACCGGTGACGAAGTCCATTTCGACTTTGTCCCACTTCCAATCAGGAGGAGGGAGTGGTTGCAACCAACCAGCAGGTTTCTGATGTCCGGCTTTGACGCGACTGCAAACGTCACAGTGAGAAACATAGCGGGCGATGTCTTGCTTCATGTAAGGCCACCAGTACCGTTGACGAAGGTCTTTATACATCTTGGTACTGCCAGGGTCGATGGACAAGGGAGAATTATGGGCCTCTTCCATGATATCCGGACCACAGTTAAGGATGGCCGGGCTCACAGGAACTACTAAGCGGCCCTTGAAGTACACAGTATCACCATCATTGGCATCAATGGTAAAAGAGGAGGGCTTTCCTTCGGCGATGTCCTGCTTGATCTTCACAATGTCAGGGGCCAGAGATTGTCTACTCTTGATGAGGGCATCGAGTTTTGACTCAAGAACCAGGTTATTAACGTAACCTTGAGGAACAATCTCGAGGTTCAACTTGTGAAACTCTTCATACAGAAGTGGTTGCTGCACCTGAACCTCAAGTTCAGAACAGTATGCTTTGCGGCTCAAGGCATCGGCCATCACATTAGCCTTGCCCGGGGTATACGAAATATCCATGTTGAAGTCGGCTATTGTCTCGAGCCATCGTTGTTGACGAAGATTCAGATCTGGGTGAGTAAACAGGTACTTCAGAATTTGGTGATCGGTGTAGACCTCGCAACGATTACCGACGAGGTAATGTCGCCACAGCTTCAATGCATAAATTACTGCTGCCAATTCGAGATCATGTGTTGGATACTTGTCTTCGTGAGCACGCAACTGACGAGAGCCATAAGCAATCACTTTGCGCTCTTGCATTAGGACACAGCCTAATCCTTGACGAGACGCGTCGCAATATATCACGAAGTCCTTCTGAGTATCAGGGGGAGCGAGCACCGGGGGGGGGGAAGTTAGCTTGTCCTTGAGCGCTTGGAAACTTTCTTGACATTTATCTGTCCACTCAAACTTGACGCCTTTGTGAAGAAGATTAGTCAGAGGCCTGGCAATCTTGGAGAAATTCTCGACAAAACGGCGGCAATAGCTAGCGAGCCCGAGGAAACTGCGGACTTGCTTGACGGTCTTGGGAGGAGTCCAGTCAAGAATAGCCTGGATACGTTCTGGGGTGACGGCAATGCCATCCTTGGAAATCACATGTCCAAGGTAGGTTACTTCGGGAAGCTAGAACTCACACTTAGAATACTTAGCGTAGAGTTTGTGTTCTCGAAGCTTCTCCAGTACAAGACGAAGATGTTCAGCATGTTCTTCTTCATTCTTCGAATATATCAATATATCATCCAGATAAACCACGACGAACTGGTCGAGGTACTCCATGAAAATATAATTCATCAATCTGGAGAAGGTGGCTGGAGCATTGGTTAAGCCAAAGGACATGACAGTGTACTCGTATGAACCATAGCGAGTAATGAAGGCAGTCTTCGGAATGTCCTCATCACGGACTCGGATTTGGTGATAACCCAACCTCAAGTCGAGTTTAGAAAACACCTTGGATCCGGCAAGTTGATCATACAGATCGTTGATCCGGGGAAGTGGGTATTTGTTCTGGATGGTGGCTTGGTTAATGGGCCGATAATCTTGGACCAATCGGTTTGTCCCATCGCTCTTCTTGACAAAGAGCGAAGGTGATCCCCAAGATGAGGAACTGGGGCGAATGAATCCTTTCTGAAGTGCCTTGTCGATTTCCTCCTTAAGTTCAAGGAGTTCATGTGGCGGCATCTTGTAAGGGCGCTTGGCAATAGGGGTGGTGCCGGGCTTCAAGTAGATGACAAATTCGACTTCTCTGATTGGGGGTATTCCTGGCAGTTCTTCTGGGAAGACGTCGGGAAAATCGCGAACTACCGGAACGTTCTCGATGCCTTCGAGGGGGGCGGCATTCAAAGCATTCATCATAAATATCTGTGTTTCAGCATTACGGGTAACTCGGGTGGTGTGGTTAACAATCTCGCCGGAGGGGTGAAAAAGTTGGACAGACTTGGTGCCACAATAGAGTGCGGCATCGTGAAATTTCAACCAATCCATTCCCAGAATGAGGTCTATGGTGGAAGACTTCAAAACGATGGGGGAAGCAAGGAATTCAATCCCTTCAATTTCAACAATGGTTCCGGGCACTATCTTGGTGGTTTGACATTGGCCTATCAGGGTGCGGACAACCATCGGTGGGTTCATCTTTTCTAGCGTGAAGTTATGCGACAATGCAAATGCTTCTGACAAGAATGAATGCGATGCTCCTGTATCAAATAAAACAGTAGAAGGTACGGAATTAACGAGAAGGGTACCCATCAAGGTAGCGGGTTGTTGCTGAGCTTATTCAACATTGATGTTGTTAGCATGTCTACGAGCATAAGAAGCAGACCCAGTATTATAGTTGGGGGTCCTGTTGTTGCCACGACCATTTCCGCGGCCAGCGGGGTGAACTACCAGTTGCTTCTGTTTCTGGGGGCACTCCCTGGAAAAAAGGCCAGGTTGGCGGCACGTGAAGCATAATCCATCCTGAGGACGAAGTGGGGTAGCATTGGGTGGTGCAGGCAGAGCTCTTGGCATCTGCGGTGGTGAGGCAGACGGGGTGCAGCATAAGACGGCCTTGGAGCAGGGACAGGTGAATGGGTCACACTGGTAGGGAGGCAGATACGACGCTTCTGCGTTGGGCCCGAAGATGAGCCAACGTCACGATAACGCTTCAGAGAGTTCTTGTGCTCCATCTGGGCAGTCTCGACGGTGATAGCCTTGTTCACTATGGTGGCGAAGTTGGCGAAATCATGAACAGCAAGAGCGAGCCTGAGGTCTGGGTTGAGGCCACGACGGAACTTCTGCTGCCTGCGAGCATCAGTGGTGATCTCCTCTTCCGCATAGCTAGAGAGGTTGAGGAACTCGCGCTGATAGGCTTCAACAGTCATGTATCCCTGAGTGAGGTTGCGGAATTCTTCCGCCTTACGATCCATGATCCCCTGAGGAATGTAGCGGGCGCGGAAGGTAGACTGGAATTCATCCCAAGTGATGACTTCTCCAACTGGCAGTGAACGCTTGTGGGTGCTCCACCACTGAGCAACGGCGCCTTTCAGATGATAAGACGCAAAGTTCACATAATCGGCTGGATCGACATTAGCAGACTCCAGCTCATGAGTGATGTCGCGAAGCCAGTCATCAGCATCCAACGGATGAACAGTGTTGCGGAACATAGTGGGGTTGAGGCGGGTGAAGTCGTGCAGAGTCACAGTGGCATGCTGATGGTGGTGCCCATTCTAATTCGGCTGGGGGAACTGAGCCATGACATTCTCCATGAACTGACGGTTCAGCTCGAACTGTTGCATCATCTCGGCCATGTAATCCGGCGGCGGAGGTGGTTCGTTGGCACCACGACCACGACCACCACGACCAGCCATCCTACTAGAATTTAACAGGGGTATTTCAGCGATGAAAATTTAACGAGATACGGAAACCAAGCCTGAAGTAAAGTGACAACGAAGAGGAGGCGCGGATATATAGGAGTAGTCATATATATAAGACATACACATTCACACACAGAGTCAATCGAAAATCGAGCAGCGTAACGTCGTAGAAATTAAGGAAAAAGGACTCACTAGGCGGCGCGCAGACTGCGGTAAGGATTACACGACGCGACATAGATTCCACTATGTCAATCATGCCGCAAGAAAACTGTTGGCCAGAGGAGTTAATGCCGGAGAACGCGCGGCCTGCCCAGAATGAGAATGGGATCCGCGGTCCGGGACCTGGGGTATGACTCCTGCGACACGACTCAATCAATGGGGGAAGCACCAAAACGCCGGGTGGAATCAAGAGAACGTGATCCTAATATCAGATTTTGTAAAACTTACCAGCAAGGATAAGAGAGCTGATTCCTAGAGCACAGGTAAGGAGAAAAGGATCCTAATACCATAGATATCACATGTAGTGACATCGATGTGGGCCCGTAAGCCAAATATTAAGTTAGCAAAATAGTTTTTCAAAGTCTAGACTCAACTTCGACCAAGTAGTGGTGGGGTGGCTTCCTACAGGCAGTCGGCTCTGATACCAACTTGTGACGCCCCCAAAATAAATCCGTGTACAGTAATCATACACGCAAGGTACACGGCTGAGATTAGGGTGCCACGGTGAGAATATCACAGCACAACACTAAACACAAAAGGATAAACAAATATATTACAATACCAGAGATCACGAGGATCCGAATACATAAGTCATACAAGCCATAATATCTGAGTACAGACATAGTTAGTCAAGTTTTTCCTTAAGAAGGCTAGCACAAATCACATCAGAGATACAGATCGAAAAGGCGAGGCCTCCTTCCTGGGATCCACCGAACTACTCCTGGTCAACTGGGAACTCGACGTCGTAGTAGTCGCCTCCGGGGTACTCCTGCTCCTGGGCTCCAACGTCGACTGCAGCGGCCGATCAGGCACAGCGAAAAAGGAGAAATAAAGCAAAGGTGAGTATCTAGCATACCCGCGAGTCTTACGTCCGCTACTAAGCATTATGCATTGTATCAACGGAAAGAAGAGGCTGAATATAGTGGACTGAAAGACAGAAATCCAGCGCAAGGGTAAGAAGCTAGGCCTAACGAAGACTAGCATCTTCCGACGATGTCTTGCAGCATGAGGTAAGAATCAGCCAACAGTTTATATAAAGCATAAAGTAACAATGCAGCAGAAGTTGATGCAGCATTGTATAATAATAAGTTGTAATAGTTAACAATGCCTCCGAGTTCACCTCCTCGACATCCCCCGCGAGGAAGAAAACCCGGAACCATACAGTTTAATAATAATAGTTTCTAGTGGTAAGATCCAGCTTCAGCATAAAGCGTCCTATTACCGTGGACATGGCTATTCGAATAGATTAATCTTCACTGCAGGGGTGCACTTGTGTTACGCTACACGCACGGATCTCCAGGGTGGCGGGAACCTTGTTAGGGAACGCTCCACCGAGGCTATCCGACACTTCATATCCCATCTTTCAAACTCAACAGAGAGGCCATCCGCCGGTCTAAATCCTAAGTACGCCGGGCCTTGGACCCCAACCCGAACGTACTCCTGCATGGTGCATGGCTGTCCGGTGAAGTTAAAGCAAATCCAAATAAGGCACCACCGCGCGAGAAAATAAGACAACACCACTTCCCGGCAATCAGCCCGCAGTACTGCTGACGTCTGAAGAGTCCTCGGACGACACTACGGAGCAGAGGAGCCCATAACTCGTAATTCCCACGGGTAGGTAGTGCGTACATGGCATATAGCCAACTCAAGACATTCACTGAACCATTAGTCATTTTATTATCTTGCGTGACAACCGTTATCGTTGCCTCGACTTAACTAACCCGCGGAGAACGACAGCAGCCAGGCCCACCAGTACATCGGTGCCTGCCCTGTCGTCCCACCAAGTCACTGCGGTTACTAACAAGGTGAACCGACTCCTTTACTTGTCTCGCGCGTGCTCCTGGAGGAGCTCGACTTTCGTAGTTTGGTAACTCTCGCGGCCAACGATCAGGGGCCAAGCACACCGGTACACTGGTCGTGCCGTCCCTGTCGTCCCGTCGCTATACCTCTCGCGGGCACCGTTGGGTCGCCCGACTTCTTACCTGAAGGACAACCGTTTCTCAGATACCTAGAGCGGCTATACAGAGTCAGCGACGAGTGGAGTACAAGGATTACTCCTTGATAGCTCACACTTGATGGTGGCTCGGCAGAGCCGAGCTAGCGGGCCTGAGGCGGTGTCTGCATTGTACCGTACCTGTGCAGTTATAATATTTGTTCCCGCGTTCACTACCTTGAGTGATCACGGCCCTCTATCTAATCCTAGCTAACAATGTGCAGGGCTCACTGCTGAATAATGCATAGTAATAATAATAGGCAGCATAGGATAAAGGAAGGCACATGAAGGGGTGACAATGACAGGTTATGCAATTGAATATGTAAGCAACGTAGCAGCAGCAGTAACAATGCCTAGTGCAAGAAATGTACGGAAAGATAGGCGATATCTTGGGAAGAGAATGGCTCTGCTTGCCTGGAAGCTCGACGGTAGGGGTACGGTCGTCGACGACGTAGTCGTACTCAGCAGCGGTGTAGTCGACGGCAGCAGCGGGGTCTACCGGAGATTAAGGGGGGGGGGAAGAAAACAGTAAATACACAACAAGCATATACAAACAGATGCATGACATGACAGATGAAATGTTAACGGTGTTCTAACGCAGTGTAATGCACGTTGCTCGGAGCGGGAATTCATCCGGGGATGAACGGACAGCTCCGGGTGATTATCGGACAAGGTGTCCGAAGGGGGAAGATATCATGCCGAAGGTGTCGTGGACATCCGACACCTGTGTGGGTGGTGTATCTGGGTTAGTTGATCTATTCCGAACAACTTTCGTGTTCGAAATAAATTCATCCGGGTACTTTAGCAGTACCGGACAATTTATCGGACAGTCGGTCCGGAGGGGGACGGTTCGATGTTCGTTGTGTTAGAGGGGTGTGATAGTCATACGGATAGCGTATTCGTATTCGTTATATTTTTCTGGTCAATTTTCATGTATAAAGTTTTTGAATCTGAGTTACGGTTTAAAAGTTATTGAATTTCAAAGTTTTAAATTATTTAAATGATTTTCTGAATTTATTTTATTATTTATTCAACATTATCCAGAACATTATCCAAAACAGTGCCTGACATGTGGGACCCACATGTCAGCCTCTGTTTATTTATAAAACATTTTAATAAATCAAAATAGCCTCTGGGCCCACATGTCAGCCACTGGAATTTTCTTTTAAATTCTTTTAAAAATCAAACTGACAAAGGGGGCCCAGGTGTCATTGACTCTAGTGATAACTAAACATGTTTAATTAATATAATGACCAGGGGACCCACGTGTCAGTGTCTGGGGGGGTTTATTATTCTGTTAATCTTTTCAGCTAAACTAACAGAGTAATTAGCCAGGGGTTCCACTGTCAGCGGCTTAGGGGTTTGGGGTTAAGCCCTAATCAACTAACTGACACAGGGACCCCACCTGGCAGCCTCATTGGAGGGTCACCGGAGCCCGCCGGCGGCGAGGTCGACGGGGAGCTCGCCACAGGGCACCGTTGGACACGCCGCCGTTCGCGTTCGAACCGCAGGGGCACGGCGCTTCGATCTGGACTGGTTTCACGAGCAGGGACGCACTGAGGCGATGGCTAGTTCAACCGCGGTGGAACCGAGCTCGGGCGTCAATGGCGTATCGCGATTCGTGATGCAAACGAACAGCCTAACGCGTCAAATTGGAAGTGCAGTCCAGCAGCAACTCGTGCACGCCAAATTCGTGAGCTGGCGCGTCCTTTGTGCACGACTACGACGTCAAACCGCGGTGGCCGGAGCAAGCAAAAGGGGGCTTTCGCGTTGGGACCCTACGGGCTTCAAAGGGCGGTTGGCGACGGGTGAGAAGCTCACCGGGGACGTGTTGAGGGAGGCAGCGGGCTCGCTGAAGTCCTGGCGTCGCCGGAATCGGACGACGACCTCCGCGGCCAGAGGAAGACGACGACGACGATTGCGTCGTCTTGAGGGAGAACAGGTTCGATTGCTCCAGTGGGATGACGAGGACGACACGGGCGCACACTCCGGACAGCTCGGACAGGCGAGAGGGCGTCAGTGGCCACGGTGGTTCACCGGGGTGACCACGGCGGCATCGGGTGGTATTTACCCCGTCAATGGCGAGCTGCAGGGGGAGGGGAAAAGGTGGTGGGCGTGTCCAGGAGGGAGGGGGCGTCGCCCTTATCGCCTCCGCGAAGGGAGGGGGCAGGTGAGTGCGGGGCCAGCTCGCCAGCGTCGACGGCGGGCTCGGCCGTACGGGAGCAGGTGGGGGGGCAGTTGGAGGAAGAAGACAACCGTGGGGGGTGGGCCTGGGCTAGGTGGGTCGTCGCCTTGAGCGACATTTAGCCCTTTTTTATTTTGTTTTGTTTTTCTCTTTGTTCTATTTCTTTTCTGTAATTGATTTATTAACCCTAGCATTTTTTGTAAAATGTTATAGGTGTTTGTAAATTGGGGTTACATATTACTGAGGTGCCACAAAAGATTTTGAGTTTTTATAAAATCATTTGATATTTTATTTTATTGAAAATGGAGCAGAACCCACTATTTTTGCTACTGTTTGAGTTGTTTGGATTTTTCAGTGGCAAAATAAAATACCATAACCACATGGGCATGACCCAATGATTATTAGTGATTTTAGAAAAGTGGACCCATGATTTTAGGGCAAAGTTTAATTGCAACATATTTTTCATAGCAACCAAAAGGCATTTCTGAATATGATCAAAAGCAAAGTGGATCATGGCAAGGTTTGCATAGTGATTAGCAACAGTGATTAGTCCACAGTAAAAGTGATTACTGTTACAGACAACTGAGGGTGTTACAATTTTCACTAGTGATGTCTCTCTCCCAAAAGACGATAAAAGTGCTAGCGAGGTAAACAAATCACAGTTGGGCAATTGACAGGATTATGAAGGCACCGCTATACTAACTATGTTGCAAAGAAAGGAAGGGCTCAAAAGCAATGGGCAGTACGCGAAGTGTAACAGCCCAGATTTCACAAAAATTATAAAAATTTGTTTTCGGTGTGAATTGATTGATAGCCTGATTTGTTTGCCGTGTTTGCATCCCCGATTTATCGATCGGCGATTATTTTTCTCCCCCTATTCTCGTACCGGACGGAGACCGACCCTTGCCACCCTGACACTCGACCTTTGCGAAACCGGGTTTCACCCGATCACCGTCGCGAAAACCGCACGAGACTAGCCGAAGCCAACGGAACGAAAAACCCCGTTTAATAATTAAACGGGTTATTTTTATAGCGCGCCGGAAAGTGTTCTCGGAACGGTTCCAGTTGGGGGTGAATGCCGCCGGCTCGACGCGCTAATCGCGCAGTTCGAAGTTTTACCCGAATCGGAGGTCCTGCGGACCCCCGGCGGTCAGAAATGTAAACACCTCGCGCGCGAGAGAAAAACCGGGGATGTTTTTGCAAACTGCCAGCCACCTGGGCTATATGAAGACCACCACACTCCCACCCCTTTCTAGGGTTTCCCACTTGCAAAATTCGCAGCCACCCCCCTCACAATATTCCAGATCAGCCCCCAAACCCCTTCTCTCCCGAAACCCTAGATCTGGGTGCACCACAGGCATCGGATCGCGAATCGGAGAGTCTGGAGGCTGCCACATCGCCTCTGGAGGGATCCATCCTCCTCCCAGCCACCAGTCGCGCCGCCCGAGCCATACCGCCGCTCGTCGCGCCACCGGCGAGCTCACAGCCGCCGCTGGGTGAGTTCCTCCGGCCGCCGCCCGCAGCCACCCTCTCCTCCTTTCCCCCGCGCCTCCCTCATCTGCCCCCCTCGTCTGCAGGGCCAGCGGCACCGCACCGCCGCGCCATCGACGCCCGCCGCTGGAGCTTCACGCCGCCGCGCACCATGGAGTGGCCGAAGCCGTCTCGGGACCCGCCGGAGACCACCCAGGCCACCGGATCCAGCCGCCCGCCTGCGGTCCTCCTCCACCTCTGCACCGCCCGGCCCGCCACGAGCTGCCTCACCGCCGGCGAGATCAACGGCCGTCGCCGCGGTCGAGTTCGACCCGATCCGGTCGAGCCTCCACCCAGCACCTCCTTGGGCCGGAACTCCCCGTCCAGCCCACCACCGCACCGAGCCGGCCTGCGCACTAACCTCCGCCTACGGCGCCCCTACCCTATCCTCCGCCCACCTCGAGCTGGGCCAGGGCCGCTAGGTGAGGCTGCCCTCCTTCTTTTTATTTCTTTTTTTGTTATGTTTTTATTTTGTGTTGGGCCGGCCCAGTAGCTTTCGGCCCAGAGACGTTACCTCTTTTTTTTCTTTTTCTTTTTCTATTTATTTTGGCAGATTATTGTTAGTATTTTGCGGTGCCCGTAACTTTTTAACCGTAGCTCGGATCGCAACGCTTTAAACATGAAAGTTGCTTAGTTTTTCGTGTAGTTTAATAAAATGTGCTTGTTTGCCATGTTTGACTTTGTTTTCATGTTGTGTGACTGCTAATTACATCGCATGCCACCGTAAATTGTTTCTTTAATAACTTTTTAACCGTTGCTCTGTTTAAAATGTTCTTTATATGTAACTTGACTAGAAGTGCATGTAGATTGTGTTTATGATGCTCTAGCTTTCTAATAAAAATAATAAAATATTTTTTAGGGAAAAACAGTACCAAATTCCATTTTATCGTGGGGTCCGCAATAGTTTGCCATGTATAGGTTTTACCCCCATTTAAAGTGACTAGAATAGATAGTTTATTTATGCTTCACCTCTTGCCATGTTTGTGTGCTATGACATGCTTGGGTGAGATGCCATGTTAACAACCTTTGCTCACCTTGTGTAGTTAAAGAACTTGAGTCATCGTAAACGTGCGGTATCGTCGTGTGCGACGAGTACTCCACTTAACCTGTTAGTAACCGCTCTCGACGGTAGGTGCGATGTCTCGTGTTGTTTCTTGTTGATGCTTGCTCGTGTTTGCCTCGTAGTAATAGATGCTTGCTCGTTGATTGCTTTATAGTGTTTACCGTCTTGTGTGCTTCCGCGGGTACCTCTCGGAGACGATGCGAGCTTGCGATCAACTACACCTTCGTAACCCGACTTATCAACAGGCAAGGACTATGCATTAATTATGATCCATTCTATTTCAACCAGCGGTTTGCATGCTAGTCTAGGTTAGGTTCGATGTTTGATCCTACCACATGTTTACAACCTCTTTCAAACCGATACAGCCATGTCCCCTCCCAGCAAACCATGTACTACTATGTTACTATTGCTCGTTGCTCAGCCCCTGCTTAGTATGCATGCTTAGGATGCTACGATGTTACACTGTTACTCCTTGGTTTGGGATATCACATTATTATATTGTTGTTGATGATATGATTATTATAAATGTTGATTATATTTGACGAAGGATAGAAGGTCTAGGCTATCCCGCCCCGACGCTTTGTTCCATTCGAGTCACCTAGGATCTGAGTTCCGGGTATTGGTTTTAAGACTGAGCGTTCCTAACCGCGTGTGGGATTTTATGGGGTCCCCTTTTCTTACCTACCTAGCTTCAAACATTTCTAGAGGTGGCCCAAGATGATTTACTATTTGAACCGTGTGCGTAACTGGTCTGCAGCCAGTGGATTTCAAACAACTCGGGCCAGCAGAGACAGAGTTCCTTTGTTGGTCCACACTGGTGAGCTAGGGAAGTCCCCTGTTATTTAGGTGAGGCTAACCCCGACCTTAGCCATTCGGAAGAGTCCGATCCGAGAGCGTGGCCGGCTTTTGGGTTGGGTGTCGACTCCCCGGGGGCCACCCGGTTTTGTTCGTTGTTAGTTAGAGCGACCTGTCGTTTCGGATCTCTCGGAACTAAATCATAAAATGGTTGCATGTGATGGGTAGCAACTAAGAGAGATGGGCGAGCGTGCGGAGCCTTGTAATGGGCAGTTGGTACACCCCTGCAGGGTTAAATCTTTTCGAGAAGCCGTGTCCACGGTTATGGACGACTTGTGTGTGTGCCTTGACTGCTTCTTCTTCGTCGGGATGCGAAGAGGAGGACAAGGATAGGATAGGTGTTATGTTTGCGTAAGTAGCTGATAGAAAGACTTGTTGGAGGCGATTCCTCATCGAATGCTTGGCTTCTTATCTTACTCTCTAGATCGTTAGCCACTTCATAAATGCTAGTGCGGCATCAACCTCACCACTTACCCCATCCTTACCGTAAACTACTAGTTGTCCTAGAATGACGAGTGATGAAGTCCTTGCTGGGTCAGATGACCACTACAGTTGGATGCTGAGTACTTCTGTACTCATGATACTACCCCCAAACTCTCTTCAGGGTTCTTGATCGACAACAGGTATGGTGACCAACGTTTCACGTGGAGACTCGACGACGACTAGATAGGCGGATCCCGGCGGAGGGCCTGGACCCGTGTGGTTATGGGAATCGATGATTTTCTTTTGCCACTAGGCATTTGATTGTAGTCTGTACTCAGACATGTATCTTCCGCTGACGTATTGTATTAAGGCAGTTGTATGACGATTGTACGAGATGTTGTATCCTTGTATCTGTAATGTTGTGATATCATGTTGGAAATCCGGGGCATATGGCTATATCATATGTCGCGGTGGGACCGATATGTGCTTCGTCCCCGGATCTGGATGGAAACATCTAGATCTGGAACAGTACCACATATCGGGCCTTACACCAAGGTAAGTAGACCGAAATCCATCTGCATCTACTACGAGTCATCCACCTTGAGATATCTATCCAGAACATCTCGCTGGTATTAAGTTGCGAATCCCACCCAAAGTGTAAACTCAAAGCAACAGACAACTGCATTAAAATAACTATGCGTAAAGTAAACAATCCTTGCACCCGCAGGTACAAGCACTGTTGTTTTATCCCTGTTGGAAACAACACATCCCCTAGTCTCATGTTTTTGTCACTCAAGCTACACATCGAGGGGCTGAACCCACAATCGAGCATAACGCTCTCTCTTGGAGTTGCAAATAAAATACTTGGCCAAAGCAAATACCGCAACGGAGAACATGCAAGAATTTACTCAAGAACAAAATATAAAAGAGAAGAACCAAATATATTACTCATCACAATCTGAACATAGTCTCATAATCCATCAGATCCCAACAAACTCAGCATAGCAACAGCAAAAATTACATAGATGCCTCGATCATGTGAGGCAGCTCACGAGGACTCGAAAGTGGAAGCACAAAAGGGGGAGAGATAGATCACATAGCTACTTGTCACGGACCCATGGTCCAAGGGAAACTACTCACGATACATACGGGAGGCGTCCATGGCTATAGAGGGTCTCTCGGAGGGGGTAGCTTCTCCCAGCAGGGTGCCGGAGCAGCTTCTCCAGGTAGCCCCGATCTAGAAACGGCGGCGGCGGCGGAACAGAGCCGAGATCGCGAAAGAGGAGTGAGTATTAGGGGTTTCCATCCCGAGGGGTAAATATAGGCGAAGGGGGCGTCAAGGGGACCCACGAGGCAGTCAGGAGGGTGCCTGGCGCAGCCCAGAGTGGGGCCGCGCCACCTGCCCTCCTGGCTGCCTTGTGGTGGCCCCCCTTCCCTCTCTTGGTGATTCCGGAAGCTTCTGTTGCGCTAGTTTTTTATATATTTTGCCCGGAATTTTTAGAGCACTTTTAATGGCCAGAAATCCTGAAATACAAAAACAGTAGAAAACATAAACTGGCAACTAGGTGCACTGAGTTAATAGGTTAGTCCAAATAGGTTCAAAAGTGTATGAAAGTTCAAGCAAAACATGGCAAAGTCACACAAAACATGCATGGAGCAAGCAGAAATTATAGATACGTTTGGGACGTATCAACATCCCCAAGCTTAATTCCTGCTCGTCCTCGAGTAGGTAAATGATAACAAGCATAATTTCTGTGGTGACATGCCACACAACCATAAAAGGACTTTTAAGTAAAGCAATCAAAGCATGCAATTCAATTCAAGTCTTAACAAGCAAGAGTCTATATTGGCATTGACACAAGCAACAAAAGAACAAAAGGTGCAAGAGCTCTCGCTGTCCGTGACTCGAAAGTCTCCATATGGTGTTTGCGTGCAAGCAAGGGATAGGGAAATACGAGAGAAAAAAATAAGGTTGTTGAGAACAACTATCTACTAAAGTTTCACACTTGGTCTCCTTTGGATTCTTATCTGGACTCGTCCCCAGACCACTAGCCAGGTACAAGTCAAACTGATCCACTCCCTTTCGATATTTTGAGCACTCATGCAATGGATGAGCGTGAGCAATAAAGTTGAAACCTAAAAGGCAAAATAGAAAGAAGGTGGAGGAGGAAGACAAAAAGGTGTGAAAGGCTCACATCAATGAGGACAATCATAGGCGAAATAAGGCCATATGATAGATATGATGTGAGGAGTAGGGATTGCCATACAACGGATGCACATGTGAGTTAAAGCCCTCCAAGGGAACTAGTGGGGTGCATCTAACTTGCTTGCTCAAAAAGACCTAGAGCTCGTTTGAGGAGGCTCATCATTGGAATATACAAGCCAAGTTCTATAGTGTGAAGGGTCCCCACATACCTATATGCATGATGATGATCTCTATGGAGTACAAGGGATAGGAGATGAAGTACTAGTGTGGATCTCTCAAAAGGAATAGTAGTATGCCCCCTTCTCTCTTTTTATTTCTTTTCTCTTTTTTATTTTTTGGTGGCCTCAATGGCTCTTTCTATTTAACTCTTATTTGTCCTCTTTGTGATCTTTTCCTCACTTTAGGGGCAATACTCTATATTTTACAAGACTATAGGAGATCTTTCACACTTTACAAAGGTACTCACATAAAGAAAATGTAACTATCATGATGCAAATGTATGATTCTGCCAGGATAGCAGGATATGCAATGATACTAGCGCGTGATGTAGCAATGATTAGGGCAAGGCCCAACTAGCATGCGGCTCATCGATCAATCAAGTAGCATGTATGACATGAAGATCAAGTCATGATTAGTCATGCACCGGCGAAGTATGCGCCAACTCTCGAGGTGAGAAAGGGCAATGCACGGTACCGAAGAGGCTAGAAAAAGTATAGGTGGGTGGAAGTGTCAACTTTCGAATACTCACATTGGTCCGAAGAACTCATGCACTTATTATCGGTAACTCTCAATCTAATCAGGAGGTTCAAAAAGAGACAGGTACCCCGAGGAGGAGTGTATGGGGGTTTGGTTATCCTTGCGCATCCTTGACTCATGGTACGTGAGTGTACTCTAATATTCGAACCCTCCAGAGGTTAGTGATCCATCTAGTAGCTAGAGTTCTCAACAGGGGTTTTTGGTTTTCGAAAAACACATGGATTCCCCAAAATACAACATCTATCACTAATAGGCAAGAGCTCTTGACACCATAAGTTCAAACATTACTCTAGTCAATACCTCAAAACTATTGCAAGTTACTACTACAAAGAGAATAGCAACTTTAACTACCTACTTTCAGCCAAGACACAAAACTCAGTGCAACAGGCAAACTCTCTAACAAGATAAAGCATGCAACCTATAGAAAGTTCAACAGAAGACAAAAAGAAAAGCTCTAGAAAAAACTAAAGCACTACAACTAAACAGAACAGCAACTAAGAAAAGAAAAAGAACAGCTCACAGCTAAAAGAATAAGCATGCAAATCCTATGAGGAGTTCTATTTCAAGCGGAGCGTGAATCTCTCCCACACAAAAGAGTAAGTTGGGGTATAACTTGTTACTACAGAAAACAAAGCAAAAGAAAACTAAAAATTAAACCTAAGAGCGAGACGCTCCAAGAAAAGCACATAACGCATGAAGTGATAAAAATATAGTGCAACGAGAGACGAACTGATAATTGTTGATGAAGAAGGGGATGCACGGGGGCATCCCCAAGCTTAGACGCTTGAGTCTCCTTGAATATTTATTGGGGGTGCACATGGGCATCCCCAAGCTTGAGCGTTTGGCCCTCCTGAATCTTCTTTCATCATCCTCCATCGCGCACTTGAAAACTCCCTTCATACATAACTCATTGTAGGCTGATTAGAGAGGTTAGTACCCTAATAAAATAATTTTCTGTAACATCCCAATTTTCTAAATTTGGATGTTAATAGATCATCATATGCATCCCATGCTGCTTCTACATTTTTCTGGAGTTTTAAAATATTTTTAAACATTTTTCAACACATGGCAGTTCGCTGGAGAGGATATAAAAGGACTTATACCCATTTTTAATTTGTTTAAAAATAGTTTAAAATATTTTTGGGAGACTTTTTAAATTTACCTTGGAGTTATAAATATTTTCTAAAAATATTTTGGAAATTTATTTGGGCTCCGGAAAAGTTTTTAAATCAATTTTCGGAGTTTTCGGTATTTTTCAAATGCCAGAAAAGTATTTTAAAATATTTAAAAATAAGTTGCCAAGTTTTTATTTTTATTTAATATTTTGTTAATGCCAAAAATTCAATTTCATTATTTTAAAAATATTGGCAAAGACAGAATTTAAAAATAAATTTCCATGATTTTTCTATAATTGTTTTGGGCCTAACGGACTGTGTTGTTTTTTTTCGCAAACCGAATTTGGTTTTAATTCGGATTTAAAAAAAAGAAATTCGCGGATCAGGTTATTTAAGCATCCGCGGGTCCGCGGATTAGGGTTTCGCAAAACCGACCCGCGAACACGCGCCGCCGCCGGAGCCGTCCGCCGCCGCCGACCCGCGCCGCCACCGCCGCCAGTGAGTCGCCCTCCCCGCCGCCCCTTGCCGTGCGCCGCGCCGCCGCGCCGGTCAGCCGCCGGAGCTCCTCCAGCGAGATCTGTTTTTTTTTCGCGCAGGGACCCGATCGCGTTTTTTTAGGTTATTTTAATTTACGGATAGGCCCCTATTTGCAGATTAGACCCCGTTTTCGCGCGGTACCGTTTTCGCGAGTACTTTTTAACCGTAACTCAGAATCGAGTGATTCCAGTTGCGTTGCGACCGTGGTGAAATTTCCTAGCCGGTAGACCAAGTGTTACAGAAGTTTGATGTTTTCAAGTTTGAATCCCAAGCAGATCCAAATTTGAACTTCCGGCAGCCGTAACTTTTTACCAGTGCGCCCGTTTGCGCCGTTTCTTTTTGCGTTGGTTTTATTTTGACAAGTAATTTAAGTTTAGCTACTGTTAGGAAATTTTATCTGCTGTTATTTGAATGTTTATTACTGTTTGAGCATATTTGTATTGAATATATGTTGATTGGTGCTATGTTTGCTCGTTTAGATTGTCCGGAGTGTGCCGCCTCGTATTGTGAGGATTGTGACCGTCAGGAACAGCAAGAAGGAAAGTGATGCTTTGACCATACTCATACCTATATTTTCTATATGAATTATGTTAAGAAATATCACCCTATTGCATGATAGGTAGTTTACTTTACTGTTGCTGCAAAACCAGTTAGGATAGCCACATGACTTGACTTGTTTTTAGTAGATAAACCTAGCACGTGTTGTTACTTTATTGCTATGCTTTATAGACGTGGTTTTGGTTGTGAGAATTCATGGAGTGCATGTGAGCTATTTTAATAAACTGTGTAGCAACTTTATAATAAATAGAAATCACTTCTGGACGGGCGGGTTGCATCCCGGTAGTTGTGCCTTGTCTAAGGACAGTGCCGGGGTTAAATGCACCCAATGGTTGTTTTGGTGGTGAACCGGGTGCGACATGGTGTCTACCCTCTGACGCAGTGGGCGCCGTCCAGGCTCAAAAAGATAAGACAACCAATATTACTAGTAGCTTCCGTGTACAGCCACTGGCTATATGAGCTCTGGCTTAGCACGAGTACGTTGTGGGGAACCTGGCCCTGGTAGCTAGCTGATGTAGATGTGTGTTAGGTGTACCGGCTACCAAAGGGTGGAGGAAACCTCTTCATAAAGTCTTTGTCTCAATCTTCGGGTTGAGTCTAGTGGGGAATGTGTACAACCTCTGCAGAGCGTATAAACTGATCATGATTAGCCGTGTCCACGGATACGGACGAATTTTGAGCAACTAGTCAGTACTGTTGATGAATGATCTTGACAGATGAACACTTAATAATAATTTTGTTGGGACAAGAGTAGCATGGGTTGCTGTGTGTTCCAGGTAGAATTCAACTTAAAATTTTGACTAGTTTAGTTCAGGAGAAAATTGGCTTTCTGCAAAACAAAAACCATAAGCCTTTCCTTTGACTTACCTTGCATATAGTTGTAGGTACCTTATATAAACTTTTCCTTGTCACTTGCCGTACAAATCAGATGTTCTGACCCGTTTTCGGGCTGTAACCTTCGGTGTTGCAGGTTTTTCAGACGACTAGTAAGGTGCGTTTAGGGGTTGCGGGTCTACACTCAGCATGTTCGCATGTGGCTGTTGATGGGACTCCATGTTACTTGCTTTTGCTTTTGCTATATTTATATTGAATAAGCTAGCCTTGAGCTATGCAACTTGTTATTTATTTTACTCTGGATCATACGTTGTAATAATGATGCACTTGTACTTTGATATACATCTATAATACTGTGTGTTCCAGCGAGTTCAATCCAGGGACTGGCACTTGAGCACAAAGACTTCAATTCTGTGTAAATTGGGTCGTTACAGATGGTATCACAGAAGTGTGTTGACTGTAGGACGTGACCCTAGAAAATGGACTAGAAAAGCCATAGGAATCAAAATATTACTTTACATCACTTTGTCTTGTACTTACTTACCTTCTCTATCTCGTATTCATACCTGTTCTAATCTTGCCTTGCCTCTCTTTCATTTTAGATGACCACTTTGTCATACCGCGCTATGGCGTTTGGACCTGAGCTCAGGGGGATTTGCCACTACCTGAACATCTACGCGCCAGTCTTTCAGCCGGACATCGTGGAGACAAGGGGAGCTGATGACTACTGGCAAGTGGAGACTTTCATCCTTGGAAGCATGGAGAATGAGGAAAGGGTGATCACGGAGTCATTCGAGGTGCATGCCCAGGAGAAGGAGTGGTGTGTGCGCATGGCCGCTCACATAGCTCTTGGACGCATTGTGGAGACGTATGCCGCCCGGCTAAAGGGTACGGTGTACGCGGAGATGGCCAAGGTCCTTCCATCGGGGAGCATAATACCAAAGAGGTTCAGGTATGTGCCTGGGGCCATTTGGCCAGGTACAACCAGCTACATCATCCAAAGCCTGGAGAAGCACATCCATTGCCTGGAAAAGTGCACTCAGTCAGACCTCTACACCAGCACTGAGTTGCAGCAGAAGAACACAAGGCTCAAGAGGGACAACAACAAGCTGAAGAAGGAGAAGTTGGAGATGCAAGCAGAGATAACAAGGCTGAAGGAGAAGATGAAGGCCAATGGGATTGAAGAACCAGAAGAGGAGCCAGAAGTAGAGACCTCGGCAGAAGAAGAGGAGCCGAGTCCCAAAAGGCGCAACCGCATTAGCGGGCGCGAATACCGCATGCTGTTTAGCAAAGACAACATTAAGAATTACTTCACCGGCTATTAGTTTACTACCGTTATCGTGTTAGCGTATTCGACCATGTCGACTTATTCGGTGTGGCAATACTAGGTTGCTTGATATACTCTTATGTTATTCGTGGTTGTGTTAAGGATCTTATATTACCGTGGTTGTTTTTGAGGATCTTATATCAGTTATAAAATATATTTTAAACTATATGGTGTGATATGTGATGGTTTTCCGTATGAGTGCATTGGTTGATGATTGTTATATGTTTGATGCTATGGTGATATTGGTTGGTGAAGTTGATTGGTGATATATGTATTGTATATATAATGATTGCCATGATCATAATATGCATATGGGTAGGAGTATATTTCCCTAGCTACTTTCTGTCTACAACTTACCTATTCTTGCCCAACAGATGCCGCCGAGGCGTGACCCCACAGGGAATGAGAACAACAACAATGGAGTGCCAGCTTACATGCAGCAGTTACTTCAAGGATAGGCTCAGTTGATCCAGTTGCTCATCCAGAACATGGGCAACAACAACAATGCACCACAACCACCACCGGTGGACACGCTTGCAAGGTTTCTGAGGTTGAATCCTCAGAGGTTCTCTAGCACTCCTGAGCCCATAGTGGCGGATGACTGGCTTCGTTCAGTGGGCCGGAATATGGAGACAGTTGGTTGTACTGAGGCAGAGAGAGTGAGGTTTGCCTCACATTTGCTGGAGGGTCCTGCCGCAGCATGGTGGGACAACTACTTGCTGACTTACCCCATCAACACCATCACTTGGGCGCAGTTTCAGTCTGCCTTTCGCGCCGCACATGTTTCAGCAGGCGCCATGAGCTTGAAGAAGGAGTTTCGCAGTTTGCGTCAGGGAGGCCGTTCAGTGGCCGAGTATGTTGAGGTGTTCAACAAGCTTGCCATATATGCTCCAGATGATGTCAGGAATGATGCTGCAAGGCAGGAGAAGTTCTTGGAAGGGTTGAACGATGAGTTGGGAGTCCAGTTGACAGTGGCTACTTTTGCTAACTGCCAGGCGCTCATAGACAAAGCTATTGTGTTGGAAGGCAAGCAGCAGGCATTGAGAACCGCAAGAGGAAGTACAACAACAACAACAATGGTGGCAAGTATAACTCTGGACCGCATCAGAAGCCACGTATTTCTCATGGTGGCAATGGAGGACATAACCATGGACATAACCATCATGGTGGGAATGGCCAGGTTCACAGTGGAGGACACAACCATCATGGTGGGAATGGTCACAACCATAATGGCCACAACCACCACAATGGTAACAAGAATGGAAATGGCAATGGCAATGGCAATGGAAGGAACAATGGGAATGGGAGAAGCAATGGAGCCAATGGAGGCAATGGAAACAACCGTCAGAATGGCCAGGCACCAAAGGACTTGAGTCACATCCAGTGTTTCAGGTGCAAGAACATGGGACACTATGCCACAGACTGTCCGGAGTCCAATGGGAATGGAGTCGCCAAGCCCAATCCTTTCAACAAGGGGCATGTGAACCATGTCAACGTGGAGAAGATCTATGATGAGCCTGATGTTGTGATTGGTAAGTTCTTTATCAATTCAGTACCCGCACATGTTCTTTTTTATTCTGGTGCATCGCATTCTTTCATATCGAGTGTATTTGTGGATAAGCATGAGTTACCTACCATAGTTCTTAAGTCATCTATGCTCATAAGTTCACCGGGAGCGGAGATGTCAGCTAGTTTGGGATGCTATCAGTTGAGCCTAGCCATAGGGAAGCATGTTTTTCCTACAGATTTGATTTTATTGAAGTCACAAGGTTTGGATATTATTTGGGGCATGGATTGGTTAGCCAAGTACCAAGGTGTTATTGATTGTGCCAGTCTGTCTATCACTCTCAGTACACCGAGTGGACAGAAGATCAGATATGTGTCCAAGTATACGCATCAGCACGCTCACGTGAATTCTCTTAAGGGGGGTAGCCTGGATGATGTGCGTGTTGTGAGGGAGTATCCGGATGTGTTTCCGGAGGAGTTGCCTGGTATGCCACCGGATAGGGAGATTGAGTTCCTTATTGATTTGATACCAGGCACTGGGCCTATTGCTAAGAGACCGTATAGGATGCCCGCTAATGAACTTGCAGAGTTGAAGGAACAAATCAGAGAGTTGCAAGCAAAGGGGTTCATTCGCCCAAGCTCGTCACCTTGGGGATCTCTAGTGTTGTTTGTTGAGAAGAAGGATGGAACCCAGAGGATGTGTGTTGATTACCGTTCTCTGAATGATGTTACTATCAAGAACAAGTATCCTTTACCTGTGATTAATGATCTATTTGACCAGTTGGAGGGAGCTTGTGTATTCTCTAAGATTGATCTTCGTTCTGGTTATCATCAAGTGAAGATTCGGGAGAAGGATATTCCGAAGACTGCTTTTACTACAAGGTATGGGTTGTATGAGTATACTGTTATGTCATTTGGATTGACTAATGCTCCTGCATACTTCATGAATATGATGAACAAGGTGTTTATGGAGTTCTTGGATAAATTCGTTGTGGTGTTCATTGATGATATATTGGTGTATTCCAAGAATGAGCAAGAGCATGAGACACATTTGCGTTTGGTATTGGAGAAGCTCAGGGAGCAAAAATTGTATGCCAAGTTCAGCAAGTGTGAGTTCTGGTTGAAGGAGGTAGGATTCCTTGGACATGTTGTGTCAGGAGAAGGAGTAGTTGTGGACCCATCTAAGGTTTCAACAGTTACAGAATGGGAGACACCCGCGTCAGTTGGAGACATTCGCAGTTTCTTGGGTCTTGCAGGATATTATAGGAGGTTCATTGAGAATTTCTCCAAGCTTGCAAAGCCAATGACTGAGCTGTTGAAGAAAGAGAATAAGTTTGTTTGGAGTGAGGCATGTGAAACCAACTTTTAGGAGTTGAAGAAACGGTTAGTAACTGCACCTGTTTTATGTTTTCCTGATATACATAAGGATTTCCAAGTATATTGTGATGCATCTCATCGAGGACTTGGTTGTGTTTTGATGCAAGGGGGTAGAGTTGTTGCTTATGCTTCACATCAGCTTAAGAACCATGAGCAGAACTATCCTACACATGATTTGGAGTTAGCTGCAGTTGTTCATGCATTGAAAACATGGAGGCAATATCTTGTGGGTAATCATTGTGATGTTTTTACTAATCATAAGAGTTTGAAGTATATCTTTACTCAGAAGGATTTGAATCTCAGGCAGAGTAGATGGCTGGAGCTTATTAAGGATTATGATTTGAATGTGCAGTATCATCCTAGGAAAGTGAATGTGGTTGCTGATGCATTGAGCCGTAAGAGTCATATCAATGTTGCTAATGTTGAGGATATGCCACGGGAGTTATGTGAGCAGTTCAAGAATCTTAGGTTGGAGATAGTTCCTAAGGGATATGTGGCAACATTGGAAGTGAAACCAAATCTGTTGGAAAGGATCAGAGAGGCTCAGAAGGGTGATGCAGAAATTGATGAGATAAAAGTGAATATGACCAAGGGAAAAGCAGAGGGTTTCCGTAAGGATGAGCATGGAGCCATTTGGTTTGAGAAGCACATTTGTGTACCCAAGATGCGGGGATCAGGAAGTTGATTCTTCAGGAGGCACATGATTCACCTTATTCTATTCATCCCGGGAATACCAAGATTTATTTGGATTTGAGGGAGAGATTTTGGTGGCCTTGCCTGAAGCGAGAGATAGCCCAGTATATTGCTTTGTGTGATGTTTGCCAGAGAGTCAAAGCTGAGCATCAGAACCCAGCAGGATTGTTGCAGCCTTTGCCTATACCAGATTGGAAGTGGGATCAGATAGGTATGGACTTTATTACTGGTTTACCCAGGACTCGGTCAGGATATGAATCTATTTGGGTGATTGTTGATCATTTGACCAAGGTTGCTCACTTCATTCCAGTGAAGACAACTTACAACAGTGCCAAGCTAGCCAAGATTTATATGTCCAGGATCGTGTGTTTGCATGGAGTTCCAAGCAAGGTTGTGTCTGATAGAGGTACTCAGTTTACTTCGAATTTTTGGCGTCAGTTGCATGAGACTTTGGGCACTAGGTTGGAGTTCAGTACAACGTTCCATCCTCAGACAGATGGGCAGACCGAGAGACTCAATCAGATCTTGGAGGATATGTTGAGGGCTTGTGCGTTGGATTATGGTTCGAGTTGGATGACAACTTACCGTATGCTGAGTTCTCGTATAAAAACAGTTACCAGGCTAGTCTTCAGATGGCACCATTCAAGTTACTGTATGGCAGGAAGTGCAGGACTCCGTTAATGTGGGATGAGGTAGGAGAACGTCAGTTGTTTGGACCAGACCTGATCAGAGATGCTGAGGAGAAAGTCAAGTTGATCTGTGATAGACTGAAGATAGCACAGTCCAGGCAGAAGAGTTATGCAGATGCTAAGCGCAAGGATGTAACCTATGAGGTTGGAGATCGTGCATATCTCAGAGTTTCACCAATTCGCGGAATCAAGAGGTTTGGAATCAAGGGCAAGTTAGCACCACGTTTTGTGGGGCCTTACAAGATTTTGGAGAGCAGAGGAGAGGTATCTTATCAGTTGGAGTTGCCAAAAGCTTTGTCAGGAGTGCATGATGTGTTTCACGTATCGCAGCTGAAGAAGTGTCATGCATAGATGGCAGATATTCCTTTGAGAGATACAGTGCCACTGGAGGCAATTCAGTTGGAGAGTGATCTGACTTACGAGGAGAAGCCTGTGAAGATTCTAGAGACTGCAGAAAGAGTTACCGCACCAAGACGATTAGACTATGCAAAGTTCAGTGGGATCATCACACCGAAGAGGAGGCAACTTGGGAGCGTGAAGAAGATCTGAAGCAAGACCACCCGCATCTCTTTGCTAGCCAGCCCGAATCTCGAGGACGAGATTCATCTTAAGGGGGTAGGTTTGTAACATCCCAATTTTCTAAATTTGGATGTTAATAGATCATCATATGCATCCCATGCCGCTTGTGCATTTTTCTGGAATTTAAAATATTTTTAAACATTTTTCAACACATGGCAGTTCGCTGGAGAGGATATAAAAGGACTTATCCCAATTTTTAATTTGTTGAAAAATAGTTTAAAATATTTTTCGGGGACTTTTTAAATTTACCTTGGAGTAATGAATATTTTCTAAAAATATTTTCGAAATTTATTTGGGCTCCGGAAAAGTTTTTAAATCAATTTTCGGAGTTTTCGGTATTTTTAAAATGCCAGAAAAGTATTTTAAGATATTTGAAAATAAGTTGCCAAGTTTTTATTTTTATTTAATATTTTGGTAAAGCCAAAAATTCAATTTCATTATTTTAAAAATATTTGCGAAGAAGGAATTTAAAAATAAATTTCCGTGATTTTTCTATAATTGTTTTGGGCCTAACAGGCCGTGCTGTTTTTTTATTTTCGCACACCGAATTCGGTTTTAATTCGGAATTTTTTTTTTAATTTTTTTTCGCGGATCGGGTTATTTAAGCATCCGTAGGTCCGCGGATTAGGGTTTCGCAAACCCGACCCGCGAACCCACGCCGCCGGCGCCCGTTCGCGCCGCCGCTGGAGCCGTCCGCCGCCGCCGACCCCCGCCGCCGCCGCCCGCCCCGCCGCCCCTCACCGCCGCCCCTTGCCATGCGCCGTGCTGCCGCGCTGGCCGCCACCGCGCCGGCCAACTGGCTGGGCCGAGCTGAGCCGCCGGAGCTCCTCCGGCGAGATCTGTTTTTTTCGCGCAGGGAGCCGATCACGTTTTTTTAGGTTATTTTAATTACGGATAGTCCCCTGTTTGCAGATTAGACCCCGTTTTCGCGCGGTACCGTTTTCGCGAGTACTTTTTAACCGTAACTCGGAATCGAGTGATTCCAGTTGCGTTGCGACCGTGGTGAAATTTCCTAGCCAGTACACCAAGTGTTACAGAAGTTTGAAGTTTTCAAATTTGAATCCCAAGAAGATCAAAATTTGAACTTCCGACAGCCGAAACTTTTTACCGGTGCGCCCGCTTGCGCCGTTTCTTTTTGCGTTGGTTTTATTTTGACAAGTACTTTCAGTTAGCTACTGTTAGGAAAGTTTCGCTGCTGTTCTTTGAATGTTTATTACTGTTTGAGCATATTTGTATTGAATATATGTTGATTGGTGCTATGTTTGCTCGTATAGATTGTCCGGAGTGTGCCGCCTCGTATTGTGAGGATTGTGACCGTCAGGAACAGAAAGAAGGAAAGTGATGCTTTGACCATACTCATACCTATATTTTCTATATGCATTATGTTAAGAAATATCACCCTATTGCATGATAGGTAGTTTACTTTACTGTTGCAGCAAAACCAGTTAGGATAGCCACATGACTTGACTTGTTTTTAGTAGATCAACCTAGCACGTGTTGTTACTTTATTTCTATGCTTTATAGACGTGGTTTGGGTTGTGAAATTTCATGGAGTGCATGTGAGCTATTTTAATAAACTGTGTAGCAACTTTATAATAAATAGAAATCATTTCTGGATGGGCGGGTTGCATCCCGGTAGTTGTGCTTTGTCTAAGGACAGTGCCGGGGTTAAATGCACCCAATGGTTGTTTTGGTGGTGAACCGGGTGCGACATGGTGTCTACCCTCTGACGCAGTGGGCGCCGTCCAGGCTCAAAAAGATCAGACATGCAATATTACTAGTAGCTTCCGTGTACAGCCACTGGCTATATGGGCTCTGGCTTAGCACGAGTACGTTGTGGGGAACCTGGCCCTGGTAGCTAGCTGATGTAGATGTGTGTTAGGTGTACCGGCTACCAAAGGGTGGAGGCAACCTCTTCATAAAGTCTTTGTCTCAATCTTCGGGTTGAGTCCAGTGGGGAATGTGTACAACCTCTGCAGAGCGTATAAACTGATCATGATTAGCCGTGTCCACGGATACGGACGAATTTTGAGCAACTAGTCAGTACTGTTGATGAATGATCTTGACAGATGAACACTAAATAATAATTTGGTTGGGACAAGAGTAGCATGGGTTGCTGTGTGTTTCAGGTAGAATTCAACTTAAAATTTTGACTAGTTTAGTTCAGGAGAAAATTGGCTTTCAGCAAAACAAAAACCATAAGCCTTTCCTTTGACTTACCTTGCATATAGTTGTAGGTCCCTTATATAAACTTTTCCGTGTCACTTGCCGTACAAATCAGATGTACTGACCCGTTGTCGGGCTGTAACCTTCGGTGTTGTAGGTTTTTCAGACGACCAGTAAGGTGCGTTTAGGGGTTGCGAGTCTACACTCAGCATGTTCGCATGTGGCTGTTGATGGGACTCCACGTTACTTGCTTTTGCTTCCGCTATATTTATATTGAATAAGCTAGCCTTGATCTATGCAAGTTGTTATTTATTTTACTCTGGATCATACGTTGTAATAATGATGCACTTGTACTTTGATATACATCTATAATACTGTGTGTGTCAGCGAGTTCGATCCAGGGACTGGCACTTGAGCACAGAGACTTCAATTCTGTGTGAATTGGGTCGTTACATTTTCCTCTACTGCAATAAAGATTTCCAGGAAGAGCTACTGTTTCCCAAGATTTCCAAAAGGTTTTTGCAAAGAAAAACAAGCTTAAGGTTTGCAAAAGTGAAGAGAGGCAAAACGTGGCAGAATCTATGAAAAACTGAACAGCAGATAGAAACGAATTTTTTAGGGGTACTTATGCAACTCAAATCAAAAAACTCAGAACATACGGAAGTTTCGTAATTGTATAGATCACGCTGTGTAAAAAATTCAGCTCAAAAAGATGAACTGGGATTTTTCTATGATTTTTCTAGTCACGAGGACAGAATCTGTTTTCTGGACAGCATGTCATAACTTTTACTTCCCTTGTCGTATAAGGCTAAACTTGGCACAAAGCTTGAAAAGTAAAGATACAATGATGTTGCTACAGTAGTAACAATCATCAAGGCCACTAAGAACAGAACAAAAGAAAAAAGAAAAACCTAAATTCGTTGTGGGCTGCCTCCCGAAAGCGCTTCTTTAGAGCCATTAGCTAGGCTTAAAGCAGAAGATCGAAGTTCTCCAAAATCATCGGAAGGTTCACCAAGGATTTCAAAAGGGTTTTCAATAAGCTCATCCTTGTTCTTCCGAGGGAAGAGGTACGTACCTTTTGCCTTACCACGCAAACGTATTTGTCCTTTACCTATATCAATGAAGCCTTTCATGGCTCGGAGGAAGTCCCTTCCGAGCACTATATTTCCTTTGTTGGCCTTCATGATGGCAAAGTCAATCTCTACACTCCTTTTAAGAAACATGACCTGGACGTCTTCTAATCTTCCCTGGATCTCAGAAATATCACCATTATAATGTTCATGGAAAGATGGAAATTTGTCCATGCTTGCAAGGTACAAAGAATCATAAATAAAGCTTGGCATTATAGAAACTGTAGATCCAATGTCACAGAAAGCAAGGAAGTTTTGATTAGAGATAACAACCCTAACAAAAGGCTCCCAGTCATTTTCTATTTCCAAAATCTCCTCTCTAGGGGGATTTAACTTCTCTACTTCTTTTAAGTCTAGAGTATCAAGTCTCTTCTCAATAGTAGCAATTCTGTCCACAACAGTGTTAAGACCATCATAAACAAAATAACCAGATAAACCATGTATAATTTCAAGAGCTCTAGCTTCATCACACTCTAAAAAGTCTCCTTCAGCTATAAGATCAAGAGAGTGCTTACACCACTTAAAAAGGCCAAAGTAAAAATTTCTAAGAACAATTCTTATAGATAACCAAGGCATATTTGCCTTATGTGCTTCAGAAATTCTGTCCCATGACTTCTTCATATTCTCCCCGTTCCTTTGATGGAAATCCAAGACTTCGGATTCCCTTATAGTACTAACTCCTAACATACTTAACCACACAACAAGGGTAACAGGTATTTTTGGTATTTCTGATTAAGGACACAAAAGTAAAAAGTGAAAGGTAAACTAGCAAGACTAAAAAGCAAAGATAAAAGATAGTGTGCAACTCCCCTATCTTGTAGACTGGAGTCCCCGTCAACGGCACCAGAAATCTTGCTGATGGCAAGAGAGTGTTAATACTCTTCAAGCCCTCGTTGATTACCCCAAGTGCAGAGTGAGATATAGTGCAGCGGCAAGTTTTCCCTTGGCAAAGATACCAAGGTTTGTCTCCCGTAGGACTCCGAAGGATACAAGAAGGTGGTAAAGTGAACAATGGCGCCGAGGTTGCTAGCTTCACCTTGACCTGCACACAGATACAAATAACTTTGCTACCAACGAGTACAGAGGAGTTGTCAATTCCTCCGGCCTTGCTGTTTACAAAGGATCAACGCAAGAGATAATAATAGTGGCAACTGAAAGTAAAGACTGAAAGTAATAAGGGTGTAAACAACGATATGAAGATGGACCAGGGTCCCGTGATTTTCACTAGTGATGTCTCTCTCCCAAAAGACGATAAAAGTGCTAGCGAGGTAAACAAATCACAGTTGGGCAATTGACAGGATTATGAAGGCACCGCAATGCTAACTATGCTGCAAAGAAAGTAAGGGCTCAAAAGCAATGGGCAGTACGCCAAGGTAAGTAGACCAAAATCCATCTGCATCTACTACGAATCATCCACCTTGAGATATCTATCTAGAACATCTCGCTGGTATTAAGTTGCGAATCCAAACCAAAGTGTAAACTCAAAGCAACAGACAACTGCATTAAAATAACTATGCGTAAAGTAAACAATCCTTGCACCCGCGGGTACAAGCACCGTTGTTTTATCCCTGGTGGCAACAACACATCCCCTAGTCTCATGTTTCTGTCACTCAAGCTAGACATCGAGGGGCTAAACCCACAATCAAGCATATCGCTCTCTCTTGGAGTTGCAAATAAAATACTTGGCCAAAGAAAATACCACAACGGAGAACATGCAAGAATTTACTCAAGAACAAAATATAAAAGAGAAGAACCAAATATATTACTCATCACAATCTGAACATAGTCTCATAATCCATCAGATCCCAACAAACTCAGCATAGCAACAACAGAAATTACATAGATGCCTCGATCATGTGAGGAAGCTCACGAGGACTCGAAAGTGGAAGCACAAAAGGGGGAGAGATAGATCACATAGCTACTGGTCACGAACCCATGGTCCAAGGGAAACTACTGACGGTACATACGGGAGGCGTCCATGGCTATGGAGTGTCTCCCGGAGGGGGTAGCTTCTCCCGGCAGGGTGCCGGAGCAGCTTCTCCAGGCAGCCCCAATCTAGAAACGGCGGCGGCGGCGGAACAGAGGCGAGATCGCGAAAGAGGAGTCTGTATTAGGGGTTTCCACCCCGAGGGGTAAATATAGGCGAAGGGTGGCGTCGAGGGGACCCACGAGGCAGTCAGGAGGGTGCCTGGCACGGCCCAGGGTGGGGCCGCGCCACATGCCCTCCTGGCTTCCTGGTGGTGGCCCCCTTCCCTCTCTTGGTGATTCCGGAAGCTTCTGTTGCGCTGATTTTTTATATATTTTTCCCGGAATCTTTGGAGCACTTTTAATGGCCGGAAAACCTGAAATACAAAAACAGCAGAAAACAGAAACTGGCAACTAGGTGCACTGAGTTAATAGGTTAGTCCAAATAGGTTCAAAAGTATATGAAAGTTCAAGCAAAACATGGCAAGGTCACACAAAACATGCATGGAACAAGCAGAAATTATAGATACGTTTGGCACGTATCACGCGGCGAGGCCAACCTCCTCGTCCACGACTGATCCCTACAACAACTCACGCCTACGACGCAAGACCCGAGTCGAGCACTTGCTCAGATGATAATTACTCGACGACGAAGAAGTCTTGAGTCTATGCTCGACTGCAAGCAGTCGAACATAGCCTCGGGGGCTACTCCCATCGGGAGTGCTGACGCGCACCCGACGAGCACTACTCGCGCAGTTGACAAGAAACGATGGGGTTAGCTTAAAAACAACTTGAGCCTATGCCCGACTCTATGAGTCGCACATAGCCTCGGGGGCTACTCCCATCGGGAGCGCGGACGCGCACCCAACGACCTCTCGACTGGGAAACTTCTCCCCGCCCGACGATGAATCAAGAAGAAGAACCAGACTGCAATTTCGATGCTTCATCCAAATACTCCCATCGGGAGCGTCCTCACGTCATCTTCGACCGTTCATCAGCAAATGATCGACACGCACTACGGCGACTTTTGCAGATTCGAGTCCCTGCGCGACTCTTCGAGTCCCCCAGGCACTCGGAGGCTACTGACGAGGCGTTGACCCCACGACTTCTCTACGAGAGGGTACCTGGTGCGTGTCATGGCTGGCGGCCATCAGAGGCCCACTCGTGGACACCGACATAATGGAATAAGACGTGAAGCCAAAGACTTGAGGCGCAAGACAAGGACTCCTACTTGTAGTCGACTAGGACTCATGTAAACCCCTACCTGGCTATCTATATAAAGCGAGGTAGGGGCACCTCTCTAGACAGATCATCATCCTCTCAACCCCCACGCATAGAACCACAACAGAGGCTCTCAATCCCCACGCATAGGACTAGACAGATCTCTCTCCGCCAAAGCCCTCACGACACCTCCGTACATCATCATCAATACAAGATCAGACAAGCAACATGTAGGGTTTCCCTCTGGGGGCCTGAAGCTGGGTAAATCGTGCCCCATGTGTCGCTTGTCCGCCGTCCGATACACAATCTGTAACCCTAGCCTTGTGCGCATTAGCCTTGGCTCCTCTGTAATCTCCATCTCCAATCATTAACATCGAGCAGGAACGTATCCTCCTGTTAGCCGACGAGCTATCGTCCAACCTGTGCCTCTCATGACTAACCCAGGGTCCCTGACCATGGGATTTGCCGGGGTACATCCCCGTCAACCGCTCCTCCGACGCTCCCCCGAGCCCTGGCATTCCCTTCTCCCCCTGTGAGCACCCCCTCTCTCCCTGCCACCACAATTCGCCACCATTCCCAGGCCGCCCGTGGGCATGGACACCCTGGCCGGAGCTTGCACCGGCCATGCCCTGGGCTCCCATGTGCCCCCCCACGCGTCGGCCACTCCTGGCCGTGCCCAGCCCATGCTCTGGTCGTGCCCAATGCACGCCCTGGCCAAGCCTCGAACCCCCTGGTCGAACTGCTACTGTTCGTGGTGCAGCGGCCGCTGCTAGCTGCTGCTAAATCTGCATGTGCTCCTGCCTGACTGCTGCTATGTTTTGCACTAAACATGCTGAAAATGGTTGCTGGATACTACTTTAGACAACAGAAAAATATGTGTAAATGAAATCCAACATGGACGAAAAGTATATGTGTAGAAAGTACATGTAACGAGCTTCGTTTTGTTACATTGGACCAACTCCCGAAAATGTGCGATTAAATTTGGCAAAAATCACAAAATGCGGGTTTATAATAAACTGCAGGGAGAGTTAACCCGATAGCCACTTTGGCGTTGTGGATGAACATGCTACATGAATCTATCATGCCATCTGAGGGCATGGCATGATAGTGCACATGATGCAGAGCAAAAGCCATGTTGGATACATATTCATTTGAGCTGCGGATAAATAGCAGTTATCCGGCAAACTTTGCATATTTTTAACAATTGTTAGGAATTCACGTTGAGCAGCACCTTTCCGGCAAAGTTTTACGTAGATCAATGAACCCTAACCTAAATACCATCCGTACCGGATCCGAGATCACTGACAACTGATGAAGTTTTGTATAGGACACAAATTCATCGGAGGAGTGGAACCCTACACCGTAGCCCCTCGTAGATAGCTAGATGATGTTTAAACAACGATTCTCAGACTTAGCAATATTTCGGAGAAATCCCAAATAGACAATGTCATGTGGGACCCCCTAGCACTATTCACAATTTGACCAGCCAAAACCCCTGAGTATGACATGTGAGTCCACCTTGTCAGTTGACCTGGTCAAACATTATATTTTGGATAATGTTGATTTATTTAATAAAAGAAAATCTAGAAAATAAATTAAATGAATTAAATTTAGAAAATCAATATCTTTTAAACCGTAAGTCAGATGAAAATAAGTTGTACCTCAAACTTGATCAGAAAAATATAACGAATATGGATAAGCCATCCGGATACCCACCACCCCCCTCTAACATACCGAACATGGAACAATTCCCCTCCGATTCATCTATTTGTCAGACGACAGGAGCCGATAAAACTTTCCGGATGAAAATGTTCTGAATATGAAAGTTGTTCAGAATGGATCAATGAGCACGGATACACTATCCACATGTCTGTCAGATGTCTCGAACACAGCAGACATGGAACCTTCCCCTTCGGATCATCTGTCCGGCAATCAACCAGTACCGATGACTCATCCCCGGATAAATTCCTGCTCCGGAAAAATCACCGAACACTGCGTTAGAGCCCCGTTTCTTTGTATCTTCTATGCCATATTTTTGTATTGCTATTATTGCCGTGTATTTATTGTTTCTTCCCCTATCTTATTGTCCGATAGTCTCGACGTCCGCTGCCGATGCCCCTGTGATCGACTACTTCGTCGACGACCGTACCCCTACTACCGAGCTTCCAGGCAAGCAGAGCCATTTTCCTTCCCCAGATATCGCCTATCTTTCCGTACATTTCTTGCACTATGCATTGTTACTGCTGCTACATTACAATCCTATTCAATTGCATAGCATGTTTTTATCGCCCCTTGATGTACCTTCCTTTATCCTATGCTCCCTTATAACTATATATATATATTTAGTAGTAAACCCTGCGCATTGTTATCTAGGTTTAGAATAGCGGGCCGTGATCACTCTGGTGAGTGAACGCGGATTACAATTATTATAACTGCAACAGGTACGGATCAATGCAGACGCCCTAGGGAACCTACAACGGAGAGACTCTGCCGAGTCGCTTCGAGTTTGACTTACGAGTGGACGAACTCGTATTTCACTCTCGTCGGCTCAGTAGCGTAGCATTACTGGGATGATACGAGGGTATTCCTATTTAGTTCATTCCTCTGCTGTCTCTGCACCACCGGGGTGATACAAGAATATTCCTCTTTAGTTCATTCCGCTGATGTCTCAGTCGAACCTCTCCAAGTGTACCATCGAGGGTGATTCCTCCTGGTTTTACTTGATGGTAGGCACTCGAATCAACTGGTGTCCTTACAGGTAAGGAGTCGGGTGACCCAACGGTGCCCGCGCAGGTTATCTTAGCGGAATGACAGGTCAGGTGTATTCCACCGGTGTGCGGTGGGCCTGGTAATGTTCGTGGCCGAGAGGTATCCTGTTGTACGAAAGTCAAGCTCTTCAAAGAGCAAACGCGAGACAAGGTAAGGAGACGGTTCACCTTGTTGGTAACCGCACGAGTTGGTGGGACGTCAGGGCAGGCACCGACGTTACTGGTGGTCTTGGCTTCTGTCGTTGTCCGCGACTCACCCAGATAAGGGGCAACGATAACGGTTGTCCCGACAGATAATAATAAAACGACTAACGGTTCAGGTGGATGACTTGAGAAGCCGCAAAGGCCTGTACGCACTACCTTCACGTGGGGTTACGGTGTGGGACCTCCGCGTTGTGGTCTCGTTCGAAAGCTCTGAAAGACGTCCAGTTTCAGCATTGTGGTTGGGTCGGATCATGCTGCGGCATTGGATCCACTTGGCGCACAACGACCCGGAGTGCGAGAGGTGATGGCCCATGAAGCTCTTGCGCTTAGGACTGTAGACCGGCGGGGACCTCTCTGATGAGCCGTAGGATGGGCCTCGGCATGTCGGATAGCCTCGGTGGGGCATTCCCTAACAAGGTGTACGCCACCCTAGAGATCCGAGCGTGCAGGCTGAACAGTAGTGCACCCCTGCAGGGAGTTTGATCTATTCGAATAGCCGTGTCCACGGTAACAAGACGCTTTATGCTGAAGCCAGAGCCTACTACTACTACAAAATACTACTATTAAACTGTTGGTTCCGGTTTCTCTTCCTCGCAGGGAAGTCGAGGAGGGGATCTCGGAGGCATATATAATTATTATCTAATACAACTTACTATCATACAATGCTGCAGCAACTTCTCTTGCATTGTTATTACATTCATGCTATTGAACTGTTGGCTGATTCTCTTCCTGTGCTTCAAGACTCGTCGGAAGATGCTAGTCTTCGATAAGCCTAGCTTCTTATCCTTATTCTGACTTTCTACCTTGCAGTCCACTATATAAAGCCTCCCCTTTCCATTTGATACAAATGCATAAATGCTTAGTAGCGGACGTAAGACTCGCGGGTATGCTAGATACTCACCCTTGCTTTATTTCCCCCTTTTTGTTTTGCCTGATCGGCCGCTGCAGTCGACGTTGGAGCCCTGGAGCAGGAGATCCCCGATGCCGACCACCGCAATGTGAAGATCCCCGATGCCTTCTACGACGTCGAGTTCCCCTTTGACCAGGAGTAGTTTGGAGGTTCCCAGGCAGGAGGCCTCACATTTTCGATCGTTTTTGTTTTTGTGCTAGCCTTCTTAAGGCAACCTTGTATTCTTGTGTATATACTCATATACTATTGCTTCCGCTAACTTTTTTGCTCGCGAGCTATTGTATTCGAGACCTCGTGGCCCCTGGCTTGTATTAAACATCTTGTATTATTTTATTTGTAGAGTTGTGCTGTGATATCTCACCGTGAGTCCCTGATCTCGATCGTGTACCTTGCATGTATGATTACTGTACACGGTCTGATTTTGGGGGCGTCACACTTGACCACAAAGAAATGACCTCTGAGTATGTCTCCATTGCATGTTTTATGGGAAATATCATGTGATTAGACTATGTTAATGTTGTTGGGAGTTGCCACTAGTGAAAGTATGAAGCCTAGGCCTTGTTTCCACCATTGCAATACCGTTTGTGCTCATGTTTACCACTTGTTTCTTTGCTGCACTTTTTATTACAGATTTATATTACTTCGTTTTGCCACACCTATCACCTATATTTTACCATCTCTTCGCCGAACTAGTGCACCTATACAACTCCTAGTTGTATTAGGTGTGTTGGGGACACAAGAGACTTCTTGTATCTTAATTGCAGGGTCGTTGAAGAGAGACCATCTTCAACCTCTACTTCCCTGAGTTTGATAAACCTTAGTTCATCCACTCGAGGGAAATTGCTGTTGTCCTACAAACCTCTGCGGTTGGAGGCCCAACATAGTCTACACGAATAGAAGTGTGCGTAGACATCAAGCTATTTCTGGCGCCGTTGCCGGGGAGGTAAGCGTTTGAAGGTATATCGTTAGATCTTGCAATTAAATCTTTTTGTTTCTTGTTTTTATTTTCACTAGTTATGCTTATGGAAAACCGCACTCTTAGTTCGCTGTTTGGGAAAGGCCGCTTTACCACGCCCGTGGTATAGAAGTCTCCTCCACCTACTGAATGTATCCCGTTCCAAATACCACTTGGGATAATTGAAATAATTAGGAGTGATTGTTATGATGGAACATTCAATCCTAGTATTCATTTGTTGAAAATTACAAAACTTTGTGAGTTATTTAAGATTTAAGGTTTGGCAAGAGATGAAGTCATGAGGAAATTATTTGCCTTGTCATTGAAAGGAAAAGCATTGGGATGGTATAGGCTACTAGATGATTCTCACCTGCTGGATTGGGAAGAGATCCAATCTCTCTTTTACTCCAAGTTTTATCCTCTTCATGAAGTCCATGAGAATAGGAATTGTGTTTATAATTTCTATCCTCATGACGGAGAGAGCATAGCTTAAGCTTGGGGGAGACTGAAAACTTTAATGCTAAAATGTCGAAACCATGGGCTCCCCAAAGATATCATTATTACTAATTTTTATGCAAGGCTCTCTCGACAGGATAAAGACTTGCTCGATGCTTCCTATATGGGTTCTTTCACAAACGAAAATATTGATGCTAAATGGGAACTCCTTGAAAGAATTCAACGCAACACTGAAGATTGGGAGATCGACAAAGGTAAAGAGTCAGGTATAATTTATGAGTATGATTGCATTAAGTCCTTTGTTGAAACTGCAAGTTTTAATAAGTTTAGTGCTAAGTTTGGGCTTGATTCTCAACTCCTTGTTGATTTCCTCAAATCTTTTGCTTCACATCTTAATATGCCTAAGGAGAATTGGATCAAGCATCATGAAACTTTTAAAGAGATTTGCAAAGAAAATGAAATTGTTCATGATGATTGCAACATGCATGATCCAATTCCTGAAAATGAAGTTTTATATAAGCATGTTAATTTTTGTGGAGTGGATAGACCTTGTGAAAGGCCTATGATTGAAGAAGAGAAGTATTGTAAGCAACATAAGCATGAAAGAACAATCACTTGGGTCAAAGATTTAAATGAAATTTCTAGAGAATTGTGTGACCTTTATCCTTTTACTTGTGAACTTTGTGGTATAGAGGGTCGCTTTAATTTTCAATGCATGAACTTTCAAAACATAATTGTTAACTAGTTGTGTGATAACATGATCACCCCTGATCTTTATGATGAACTTATGTTATTTTTGATGTGTGAAGAGTTATCAGAAAAGACTTCTTGGCTAGATGTTAATGCCTTAGGAATAATCAACACTTTGCAAAAATTTCATCTCTATTATGTTGTTAATTGATATGAAAATTATTACATAAGTAAGATTAGAAAGGAGGGAACTTTACCAAAGTATAAAAATGTCTCTTATATTTCTACTAATGAAAAGGAGAGTTTCTCCCAAGTTTCCCCTATTGTTTCTAATGATAAACCAGGATATATGGAGAAACTTCATCTCCAACCACTCCCTCCTAAGGTGAAGAAGAAGAAAAAGAATAGAAGGAGGAAGAGGAGCAAGAAGGAAGAAGAATGGGTATCAACCTGGCCTGAGCATATTCCTCGCATCAATTTTTATCCTAACGGATATAAATTTATGGAGGATGGTGAGCTTGATTGCATTCCTTATTATCCTGATGTTAAGTCCGTAGGCACTATTGAAGATTATTTAGATTATGATATGCATGTTACTTATTGTGATTGGGAAGATAATGATAATGCCACTTATGATCTTGAAAATCTTTTTGGTACCAACTCTAAGAGTGACGATATGGAAAGCTCTAAGCTTGGGGATGATAGGATTGCAAGTCCTTTACCCATTAGTGATGTGGTAATTGATAATTCTTTTCCTAGTAAGAATAAAGACATCATGTTTACAAATATAGTTTCTAGCAATGATAATGCTCTTCTCTACTATGATGATGTTATAACTCCTATCTATAGTGATTTTAAAGGTACCTATGACATAAGGAGAAATTATCCTTATGAAACTTGTCATAATCATGGAGGGAATTACTCCCTTGTTGAACAACATCTTCCTAATACACAATTAATCTATAGTGTTCAAGTTGTTTATGATAATCCTGCTCCCACTATTACCATTGCGAAAGATGCTTATGTGGAGAGTAAGTGTACCCTTTTGCATGTGAATCATGGTAACAATGCCTTATGTGATCCTGATACGTCCAAAACGTATATATAATTTCTGCTTGCTCCATGCATGTTTTGTGTGATATTGTTATGATCTAGATACACTTTCATACACTTTTGATCATATTTGGACTAACCTATTAACTCAGTGCACCCCAGTGCCAGTTCCTGTTTTCTGCTGTTTTTCTATTTCAGTTTTCCCCCATATAAAAGTGCCAGAAAAATTCCGGGAAAAATACAGGAAAAATCAGCATACAGGAAGATTCGCAAGAGCCCGAATGGGGCCAGGGGAGCCCAGGCGGCCACCCGGCGCGGCCCCACCCCTGGCCGCGCCAGGGGGCGCCTAGGGCCCCTGGTCCACCTCTGGCTGCCCCCCTTCGCCTATTTATTCTCCGTCATGGGGAAACTCCGAAGACAGAACCCTATTTCGCAAACTCGCCTCTGTTTCGCCGCCGCCGCGCTTCCGAGATTGGGAGCACCTGAAGACCTCTTCCCGGCACCCTGCCGGAGGGAGGGCCGACCTCCGGGAGTCTCCTCTCCACCATGGATGCTCCCCGGATGTCCCGTGAGTAGTTTTCCTTGGACCATGGGTCCATGATCAGTAGCTATGTGATGTTCTCCTCTCCTCTTTGTTCTTCATGGTTTATACCTCGTGAGCTTCCCTACATGATCGAGGCACTTTTGTAATATTTCTGCTATTGCTATGCTGAGTTTGATGGGATCTGATGGATTATGAGATTATGTTCAGATTGTGATAGAGTAATATATTTGGTTTTTATCTCTTATATTTTTGTTCCTAAGTAATTCTTGCATGTTCTCCGTTGCTGTTTATTGCTTTGGCCAAGTAGTAGGTAGTGACTCCAAGAGGGAACATTGTGCTCGATTGTGGGTTCATGCCCCCCGATGACACGCTTGAGTGACACAAACGTGAGTCTAGGGGATGTGATGTTGCCACAAGGGGGAAAACAACGATGCTTGTAATCGCGGTTGCAAGGATTGTTTACTTTACGCAAAGTTCTTTTTAATGCAGTTGTCTGTTGCTTTGGGTTTACACTTTGGGTGGGGCTCGCAACTTAATACCAGCGAGATGTTCTGGATAGATATCTCAAGGTGGATGATTAGTAGTAGATGCAGTTGGATTTCGGCCTACTTGTTTTGGCGTACTGCCCGTTCTTTTGAACCCCTTCCTTTCTTTTGTAGCATAGTTAGCATTGCGGTGCGTTCATAATCCTGTCAATTGCCCTTCTGTAATTTGTTTACCTCGCATAGCAGTTTTATCGTCTTTTGGGAGAGAGACATCACTAGTGAACATCACGTTTCCCGGTCCATATCCTTATTACTGTTTCCACGCTATATTTACTTTTCAGCATTTACTTTCAGTTGCTATCATTATCATTTGTGTTTACCCTTTGTAAACAACAAGACCGGAGAGATTGACAACCTCTCCGAACTTCGTTGGGAAAAAAGTTATCTGTGTCTGTGTGCATGTCCACGTCAGTTGCGCCGCTGACACCTACTTATCATATCTGGAGTCCTACTGGAGACAAACCTTGGTATCTTCACTGAGGGAAACTTGCTGCTGCGCTACATCTCAACCTTCCACTTGGGGTAACCAACGAAGGGCGAGAAGCCATCAAGCGAATTTCTGGCGCCGTTGCCGGGGACTCCGAGTGCTAAGATAGGGGAGTTGCACACTACCCTTTACCTTTGTTTTTTTAGTCTTGTTAGTTTACCTTTCAGTTTTTACTTTTGTGTCCCTTATAAAAAATACCAAAAATACCTGTTATCTTGCTTGCTGATGCTATCTTTACCATGGGTGTTGAACCACCCAAATATGGTAGGATGGACATGTTTCACTTGGCTCATCTTCGATCAATTTGTGCTCGCGCTAAAAACCCAACCGACTTGGTTGAGGGAAAATCATTAGATGAGCATACTCATTATACGCGGCACCACCTATCTCAGAAAGGGAAACACTTATGGGATCAAATACATGTTTCTTATTGCCATGCTAAACTTTTGTGCCACATTTATGATTTTACTTGATGTTCTAATATAGATCATAGACACCTTCCTTTCCAATGTGAGTTTAATGAAAATGAGATCTTATGCTAAAGGTGTTTATGATTACTTTGATGTTGAAAAGATTGAAGATTTTGTTGCTTTTAAAGGTGCCTATGAGATTGCTTCTTTGATTGAAAAGTATCACGATACTATTTTCGAGTCTGAAAACTTTGCAGTTCTTGCTTATTGCTTTGAGCATTATACTTCCAATTCTTATATTGAGGATTTTAAAAATAGAATGCTTGCTGCCCAAGAAGAGGCTAATGATTGCTATGAAGAGGAATCTTATGATTCCGAGGACTCACTTGAAATATCCCTTTCTGAAAATTTTGATACTTGCTTTGTTGATGGCCAAGATGCCACTATGGATGATGCTAACAAAAATGAACTCTCTATAGTTCCTTATGTTAAGCATGAAATTGTTGATATTGCACCCACACTTGATTGTCCTATTATCCTTTTGAAATCTCCAACTCCGGAGAATTTTCCTCTTATGAAAGCTCAATGTGATGGGTTGCATTTATCTTATGATCCTAAAGACCGTGTTGAAAACTATACACGTGTGCTTGCAGGTCATGAACAACATGATTTATGTGATAGTTATATTCTTGAGGTTTTTCATGATACTACTGAAAATTATTTTGAGAGAGGGAAGTTTGGTTGTAGAAACTTCCATATTACTAAAACTCATCTCTTTATGTTGAAAGTTTTGAAGATGTTCTTGTTCCACCTTCCTATGCTTGTCTCTTTGTGCTTCTTTGATTTATTTTCTTCCAAGATGCCTATGCATAGCAAGTGGGTTCGGCTTAAATGTGTTTCATATTTTCTTCTTGATGCTCTCTTTTGCTTCAAATCTTTATTTTTATGAGAGCATCTTCTATAATCTTTAAGCCTAGCTAATGGCTCTAAAGAAGCGCTTTCGGGAGGCAGCCCGCAATGAATTTAGGTTTTTCTTTTTGCTTTTGTTGTGTCTTGATGATTGTTACTACTATATCAACATCATTGTATCTTTATTTTTCAGCTTTGTGCCAAGTTATAGCCTCTTACGGCAAGGGAAGTAAAAGTTGTGACATGCTGTCCAGAAAACAGATTCTGTCCTCGTGACCAGAAAAATTCCGGAAAAATCCCAGTTCATCTTTTTGAGCTGAATTTTTTACACAGTTTGCTCTATACAATTACGAAACTTCCGTATGTTCTGAGTTTTTTGATTTGAGTTGCAGAAGTTCCCCTAAAAAATTCTTTACGATCTGCTGTTCTGTTTTTCACAGATTCTGCCACGTTTTGTCTCTCCTAACTTCTGCAAACCTTAAGCTTGATTTTTCTTTGCAAAAACTTTTTGGAACTCTTGAGAAAAAGTATATATTCAAGAATATATTTATATCCAGTGGGAAAAAAATTATTTATTAAGGGTACTAACCTCTCTAATCAGCTTATGATGAATTATGTATGAAGAGGGTTTTCAAGTGTGCGATGGAAGATGATGAAAGAAGATTCGGGAGTGTCAAGTGCTCAAGCTTGGGGATGCCCCCATGCATCCCCAATAAATATTCAAGGAGACTCAATCGTCTAAGCTTGGGGATGCCCCCTGTGCATCCCCTTCTCCATGAACAATCATCAGTTCGTCTTTCGTCTCACTATATTTTTATCACTTCATGCGTTATGTGCTATGCTTGGAGCGTCTCGCTCTTAGGTTTTATTTTTAGTTTTCTTTAGCCTTGCTTTCTGTTCACAACAAGTTAGATCCCGTCTTACTTTGTGTGGGAGATAAACACGCTCCACTTTCAAAATTTAGAACACATCATAGAATTTTCCTTCTTATCTTTTTGCTGTTGTGTGTTCTTTACCTTTTCATAGCTACTGCCATGTTTACTCTTAGTCTTAGTTTGTCTTTAGCAAGAGCCTTGGCTTTTGTTTAGTTTTTTGCTGGAACTCTTTTTAGTTTTCATGTTTATCTTGTTAAAGAGACTTGGTTGTTGCACTGAGTTGTGTCTTGTCTTGAAAGTAGGTAATTGAGGTTGCTATTTAATTTTAGTAGTAACTTGCAATGGTTTTGAGGTATTGGTGTGAGTAATGTTTGAACTTTTGGTGTCAAGAGCTCTTGCCTATTAGTGATAGGTGTCGTATTTTCGGCAATCCTTGTGTATTTTCAAAACCTACAGAAACTAGTTGAGAACTCTAGCTACTAGATGGATCACTAATCTTTGGAGGGATCGAATATCAGAGAACACTCACGTACCATGAGTCGAGGATGCGCAAGGATAACCAAACCCCCATACACTCCTCCTTGGGGTACTGGTCTCTTTGTGAACCTCCTTATTTAATTGAGAGTTACCGATAATAAGTGCATGAGTTCTTCGGACTAATGTAAGTATTGAAAGTTGACACTTCCACCTTCCCATATTTTGCTAGCCTCTCCCGTCCGTGCATTGCCTTCTTCTCACTCCGAGAGTTGGTATCCACCTTCGCCGGTACATCCAAACCCTTGGCATGATATGCTCTGTCATCATAAACCTCCTTATATCTTTCGTCAAAACAGCCACCATACCTATCTATCAAGGCATTTCCATAGCCTTTCCGAGTTATATTGCCATGCAACATCCACCTCTTCATGACTTGATCTTCATGTCATACATGTTCCTGCTACACTGGCAGCGACATACATTGCATACTTCATGATAGTTACATCTTCTTTATGATTTTGAGTACCTTGTAAAGTGTGAAAGATCTCCTTTACCTTCTTTTAAAATAGAGTGTTGCCCTTAAGTGAGGAAAATATCCCAAAATGGACACAATAAAAAGATCCCAAAGAGGACAAATGAGAGTTAAATAGAAAGAGCCATTGAGGCCACAAAAAATAGAAAAAGAGAAAAAGAAATAAAAAGAGAGAAAGGGGCAACACTACTATCCTTTTGAGAGATCCACACTAGTACTCCCTTTATATCCGTGTACTCCATAGAGATGATCATTATGCATATAGCTATGTGGGGACCTTCACACTATAGAATTTGGCTTGCATATTCCAAGGATGAGCCTCCTCAAACGAGCTCTAGGTCTTCATGAGCGAGAAAGTTAGATGCACCCCCACTAGTTCCATTGGAGAGCTTCTTAGTTCGTATGTGCGTACGTTGCATGGCAATCCCTACTCCTCACATCATATCTATCATTTGGCATCTCTTGCCTATGATTGTCCTCACTGATGTGAGCCTTTCTCATATTTTTTGTCTTCCTCCTCCGTACTTCTCTCTTTGCCATCCAAAGTGTCAACGCTTGTGCTTACGCTCATCCATTGCATGAGTGCTCAAAATATCGAAAAGGAGTGGATCAAATTGACTTATACCGTGCTAGTGGTCTGGGGATGAGTCAAGATAAGATTCCAAAAAGGACCAAGTGTGAAACTTTAGTAGATTGAGTTCTCAACACAAAAAAAATACTTTTTCTCGTATTCCCTATCCCCCTTCTTGCACGCAAACACCATTTGGAGACATTCGAGTCACGGACAGCGAGAGCTCTTGCGCCTAATGTTCTTTTGTTACTTGTTTCAATGCTAATATAGACTCTTGCATGTTATGACTTGATTTGAATCTCTAATCTTGATTGCTTTACTTTTCAAAGTTCTTATATGGTTGCTAGAATGTCACCACAGAAATTATGTTGTTATCATTTACCTACTCGAGGACGAGCAGGAATTAAGCTTGGGGATGTTGATACATCCAAAACGTATCTATAATTTCTGCTTGCTCCATGCATGTTTTGTATGATATTGCTATGATCTAGATACACTTTCATACACTTTTGATCATATTTGGACTAACCTATTAACTCAGTGCACCCCAGTGCCAGTTCCTGTTTTCTGCTGTCTTTCTATTCCAGTTTTCCCCCATATAAAAAGTGCCAGAAAAATTCCGGGAAAAATACAGGAAAAATCAACGTACAGGAAGCTTCGCGAAGAGCCCGAATGGGGCCAGAGGGGAGCCAGGGGGGCCCAGGCGGCCACTGTTGGGAATGTGCCCTAGAGCCAAATAAAATATGTTTTATCGAGCATATTCCATTAGTTCATAATACGTTTGATACCGTGCTAGAACTGTATTAAGCGGAAACATTAATACAGGTGTGGTATACAAACAACCAGGTCCCTAGTAAACCCTAGTATACTAGTCCATTGGGCGATTGATGATCAAGGTTTCCTGATCATGAGACAATGGCGTCTGTTGACAATGGAGTCGTATCATTGGATAATGATATGATGGACATACACCCACCAGAAGTGTTGCGATGTGATCAAGTCACATAGTTCGACATTGCGATAACTATAACGTAGTGACCAGATCCTTTGACCATAATGATCATACGTAATTGTCATCTATGAGGAGACTTTGATTTGTATCCCACCGCCTGACTGAAATATGCTGGCTATAACGGTGCACTTTGGGTATTCCGAAATAGATGGTTGATGAGTATGCAAATAGATCAAAGCGGGATTTGTCCATCCGTGTGACGGATAGGTACTCTGGGCCCACTCGCTGATATTGCATCATAAAGTTTGCAAACGTGTGACTAGGTCACGGAGTTGTAATATCACGGGAACGAGTAAACTTGTTTGTTGAGAACGAGGACGAACTAGGTATATTGGATACCGATGATCAAACCTCGGACAAGCAAAGTACCATAGGACAAAGGGAACAGGCACACGGTTAACGGATCCAACAGCGATTGAAGTTCATTCGATGGAAGCGCAGGGGCTATCAAGGATTGTAACCATGTCCAATTGATTAGTCATTGATCAATGAGAATTGTCTCGATCATGTCTGCTGTTTCCCAGACCGTAGGGTGTTACACTTAAGGGTACTCGACGCAGTAAGGGTTGATTCGGGATCACCGGAGAAATTGGAGAGAACACCGGAATTGTTCCGATGAAGGCCGGAAGTTGTTCCGGGTATTTTGAAAGGTTCAAAATATATTTAATAAAGTTTAATTAATGTTTTATTATTTAATTATCTGAATTAAATATTAAAATATAATTAAATATAATTAAAAATGAATTAAAAGGCATATGGGCCTCATAGGGCCCATTAGGGGGAGAGGGAGTCCTCCCCCATGGGCCATGGCGCCATGATGGGGCCCACCCCCCTCCCTTGGGATTAGTCCCACCCCGGAAGTGGAGGGAGGGTGGCACCCCTCCTTGGCCTATATAAGGAGGGGTAGAGGTGCCCTTTTATTCATCAATTTTTTGAGATAAGTTCTCATCTCTCTCTCCCTCCTTTCTCCTTCCTCGAGTGGACTCCCCTTGTTTGGAGTCTACACTTGGTTGGGGATTTCTCCACTATACGCACGCCGTCGTGCTGCTGGAATTGCGATCCGAATCCATCTTCTTTCCGCTGCTCTACTGGTTCGGAGCCCGGAGGGACGTCGGGTATACTGTATGTGTATAATCCCGCGAGGCACTACACTTGTGGTGCTCCTTCATCGTCGTGGTCGTATCGCGAGGTTTTCATCAGCAACGTTCCGACGGGGACGTAATCCCGTCATCGGTCCACAAGGATCGGGTGGCTACATGAATCATCATGGATCTGTGCGGCATCGGGGATTGCCGGTACGACTACACCAACCACGTTCATGCGGGAACGTTTCCCGCTTAAGGGACTACATACTGGTATGTGATCTGTTTATGTTCGTTACTTGCATCAGCATAGCATAGGTCTTGGGTATGGGTCTCGTAGGTTATGAAAAATTTGTGTTTTCTGCCCCGAACCCCAACAGTGGTATCATGAGAAAGGCTATGCGTAGATGTATTGTATGGATAGAACACATCTAGTATGTGGGCATCAATTCTCCAATTGTTACCCTCTCACGTGTAATCATTTAGCGTTGCGGCAATGTTTGATGAAGCGGCCCCCGACCGACCTTACGCGTTTACACGAGACAGGTTCCACGCTTGACATATGGCTTGTACCATATAAAGTGGTTGGGGGGGTCTGTCTCTCTGCATTAGCAATGCGAAGATGTTTGGAACGGAGGGCCCCGACAGGGGTGTAATAGAGACAATTGCGGGATTTGTGTTGTGGCTTGTTTTCGCAGGATAGAAAGCGGTTCTTTTCTCGAAACCCCTAGCAGCCACGTAAAACTTGCAAAAGATAAAGTAGAAAGGCGTTTTCAACTTTAATTTGCATGTCGGGGGAATCATAGCATGTATGATTTATACTGTTGCATCCTGTTTTGCTAATATGTTAGATATACGACGGTAACATAATAGGATGATCCCTCACTAAAACCAACATAGTGTCCTTACCCCAGTGAGCACCACCTGGAAAGTTCTACATTATGGAGGCACCACGTGTCACACGTGTGTCAAACATTTTTTCGTTCACATGAGGTGGGTGTAGAAAGCCTGGCATATGTATATGATATGGCCTTGCATGACACAGCAACAAATCACATAGGGTGTGGTGGCGAGCCTGGCATATGTATATGATATGGCCTCGGGACACAAGAGACCGAAAGGTCGAGCATGAGTCACATGGATGATGTGATTCGCATGATGGCTTACCTTGAACAACATACTGATGGCCGTGACGATCGGGGGAGGTATGGTGTTCAAGGATCGTGTAATCACTTAGAATAAACTATGAGGGATGTTTGTCTGAGTGGGAGTTCCAGAATTGTTTTTGAAACATGAACTCCATATTATGAACTTAACATTCATGTCTTAGCAAATATCATTGTAGATACCGTCATACCAATGTTTGGAACTATGGCTCTTTTAGTATGATAGAACTTAAGGTAAATGGGTCTTACTTCATTAATGTGTACCAACACCATTAGAGACATACTCATTAGTAATGACTTGCTAAACATGATACGAAGAACTGCTAGGAGATACACCTGACAACTCCGTAATCAAGGAAGATGATGATGAGTATCGCACTCACCGTCACTTATGAATGACTGTCCAATACACCATAATTCATTCTATGGAATCTAAATTGTGAATGCATGTTAACCAACACGTATGACGTGCTAGGTGAACTTGAAAGCACTTGGTCACAAATCAGAGTAATGGAATATGAGTATATGGACGGGGTTTCTTTCAACTATGGTGGAAGGAACAACCTGCTGAGAAAGTCACTTGGAAAATGTATAAGATACATGGAACACCTTGTGTATAACTTGGACTACTGAATGACTGGTTACTTTGCGATAACTGGGGAGTTGCATCCGCTTCCTCCCAGTTACAAAGACCATGTCTGGACTATGTCATGAAGGAGAATCGTTCACCTGTCATGAGGTCATGGTTAAAGTTAAGAACTTTAAGATTAGAACCAATACAGGAATGGTCATTGACGGAGAAGGTATATTTGATATACGAGTTATAAATGTCTTTCCCACAAAACACTAATTGCGGTTGATTAAGTATTCGATGCTTGAACTTACTGCTTGAGAGTGACTTGGAAGGGATGAGGTGACAATGTGTGCTGACGACAATCAAGATAGTTGATGGTCGACAACACTCTCCCTCTACATCTATCAATTGATTAATATATGAATAAATTTTATGATCGTTTTGAATGAGGACTTTATTAGTGTGTCTTGCATCTCGCGAAGACAATTATTCATATTAGTGAGAAACAAGTCAGTTGTTCTCCTTTTATGAATGATATCTCTTATGGTCACATTACGATTATGAATGAGTTATTATTATATTGATGATAGCTGTTTGATCATTAATAAGAAATATTGTAATGCCAAGAAATATCCAGGCTTAATAATGACACTACAGTTTAAGTCATGAATGGTATGATGATGTCTTAAGATACTTGATCTCTTGACACATACAAACCATGCCTTTTAGGTGAGATGAATAAAACCTCGCATTCTGGTAAACAGAATGTGTACTGATTGTTGAATATCATACATTGTGATGTATCGTATGTCAGCATGTGGTGAATTTCCTTATTTCGTGAACTTCGTATGTGGACTTAGATGAATATTTGTATTCACTAATGAAACATTAGTCTGAAATAATTTGATATGATCAAAAGGGATTTCACAGTAAAGATGGATATTAAATTAACAAGAAAGACAAGTCTCTACGATTTGATCAAAGTGACAAATGTTTTGAGTTAGTCTTGGGCATAAAGACTTGTGTGAAAGTTGTTCCACAAATTGCAATGTCTTGAGACACTTCAATATGATTGACGTGCCTGAACATTGTGATCATATTCTATCGAAAAGTGTATGGTCTAAGTTATCTCTTACCAAGTTACATTATTATTGTAGGGGAACGCGGCAGAAAACAAAAAATTTCCGCACTACGAACAGCCCAGGACCACTATGGAGACTGCATACAAGGTTTTGATCTGATCGTTACCGACTCGTAGCGCAGCGGAAGTAGAGTCGATGTAGATCGTTGGTGCAGACCCCCGCAGCTAGGATTTACAACCTCCCAACCGCGAGGATGTCCTCCCTCGTCTGCTCCTCGGACAGCGCTCCGAGAGGCGGTCGGACAGTCCCTCGGACGATGTCACGGACAGCCCTTCGGGAGGCCCCTCGAAACTCGATCGGTAACTCGGACAGCCCTTCGGGAGGACCCTTGAAACTCGAACGATAATTTGGACAGCCCTTCGGGAGGACCCTCGAACAGCCCCTCGGGCAAAAGATCGAAACTACGACCTCTCTACGGGGTTGCACACATACGGTGTCATCTATCCGGCAGGGCTTCGCCGTCCAGAACTAGTTCCTACCGGAACCCAGACAGCCTTTCGGCTCTACGAAACTATTTCGTGGGAGGGAGAGAAGAAAGCCAGATCATGCAATGGCACTTGTTGAGAGTTCAAGTGAGAACTTGGATCAGATTTGAGAGACCCCTCTCCACCCCTATTTATAGGGTGAGAGGCTATGGGGAAAAACCCAAAATGCCCTCCAAACTGCATCATTGCCTGCATCATCATGCAAGCTGCATCATCGCCTGCATCATCATGCAAGCTGCATCATCGCCTGCATCATCATGCAAGCTGCATCATCGCCTGCATCATCATGCAAGCTGCATCATCGCCTGCATCATCATGAATAGTGTATCCACTATTCATGAAGACATTTATCTGCGACCGTAAAATCCGAAACTTTTCTGTAGGTCTTAGAAAAATTCCAGTACCCACTAAAAGGATTTTGGACGCGTTCCGAAACAATTCCGGATTAGTGATTTTCATCTGCGAAAAGCAACCAAAGCGGTTCCGGCAGCTCCGGAACATTTCCGGTTTTTTCTCTCTGGAAAAATCCCAGAAGTTCCCAGAACAATTCTGGCACCCTCCAAGAATTTCCAGGCGTGTGCCGAAACCATTTTGACTTAATGATATATTCCGAAACAACTTTTCGGTTTTACCGAAATTATTCCGGTGTTCTCTTTCCGGAACTTTTCCGTTTTCTCCGAAACCTTTCCGGTGACTTTCTCTCAGACTCCCTGTCTAGTATTCAGCAGATAGATGACCCTTAAGCGTGTGACCCTATAGGTTCGGTGAAGTATAGACATGACCCGGAACACTTTCCGATCAATGATCAACATCGGAGCCGTGGACACCCATATTGACCCCTATACCCACACGAATAAATATTCGAGTGAACCTCCAGTTGCCGTGTGCTATTCCTGTTGCTTCGTGATATGTTACAAATACCCGAGGTGAGACTTATCGGCATCCCCGTGGATCAACACTTGTCCACTATGCCAGTTACCTCGTTACTAGTATTGTTCTCTTTTCTCGTTCCCGCGTTCCGGCATCCCTGTGATCAAATCACACTGTGTCTGGCCAGACGATGGTGGATACCGTAACACCGAGAGGGCCCGAAGAATATCTCTCCATCGACGGAGGAGCAAATCCCAATCTTGAGCTACCTAGTTCCTTGTCATACTTTTCCGTGAACCCGTAAGCCGCCGTAATAGCCACCCTTTTACAGATGACGTTTAACAAACCCCAAAGTTCATGAAGCAAGTACGAAGGAACTCGATACTCTCATGGTCTAAGGAATTATGCAAACGCTCAACTTTCTCTGTGTTATAATCCATTAACTGGTGACGAATGTATCTCATAGCATAACATCAATCTGGGTCGATTCAACACAAATGTTCTTCTAACATTGTGCCCTCAAAATTGCCGGCATAGTCATGCCCATGATCAGGAAAACAGAACCATCATGCAACACTTGAGCTAGTCTTAGAGGCGAGACTAGGAATATATATTTTTTATCCGTTTATTATTCCACACGTGCATATGAGTCTTCCTCCGAGCCTCGTGGTTATTGCAGACTCGAGAACCATAGCAGTTATAGCATGGAATATAAACATAATTAGGAACATGGGGATAAATAATAACATTTATTATTGCCTCTAGGGCATATCTCCTACAGACTCCCACTTGCACTAGAGTCAATAATCTAGTCAATGCTAATGCACTTTACACCTACGGCATACTGGTGTAAAATATGCTTCACATGTGGTATAGCCTGATGTCCAACGGATCTGACAATTTCAACTCCGTGTGTATCTTTGCATATCCACGCGTTTTCACGCTTTCACAAAATTCATATTTTGTGTGGACTTGGCTTTGTATATATGCGAATCACTGGTCGAACCTTGATTCCTCAGACTGAGCTATGGAGCAACTATCTTCAATAGTGTTCCATTGACCAAAGCCATATTGGAACCATACTAAGTTCATGAATGAACTATATGATTCAACATTTTCTTTGTTGCTTCTAAAGCAGCAACATACATAGCCATTTGTTATAGAATTTCGCCACAGTAACCTGTTATGAACAATTCCAACTTACTGTGCCACCATATTGTGTATTACACACAAAAAAACTTTAACTCAAATCGAAAATCGCATGGAGCATTGATGAAGACCGTATCGATGTAATTACTTACAACAAGTACTTCATAATCTCTTCTTGCGAGAAAACATGTCATCAGTGCTACTTTAGTACTCAATGACATTTTTCACTGTTGTCCCACGATCAGTTCTTTGATCACTTTGGTATCTATACTTGCAACAACTTTGGAGTATTGGACATATCTGGTTGTTTTACATACCATGGAATACATGATTAATCCCAACACGAAGGTGTGTGGAATCTCCATCATGTAATTTGCTCATCAGTGTTTTGGGACACTGAGTCTTGCAAAAACTCTTTCCATGTGACTTTGGCAAGAATCACTCCTTGTCGTTTTTAATGCTAAATTGTTTTGGCATCTTGTCAGTATGTATTTTGGCTTAGCCCTATTAGGCAATTCTATCTCTTAGATAATTATGCCTAATATCAAGGCTACTTAACCCAAGCACTTCATCAAAAAACTATTTTCAATGAAGTCCTAATTCATGTCAAGAAATTTATATTATTTCCAATTAACAATGTGTCAAGCACACACAAGGTTTTTAGAAATATTATTATGCTCCCACTTACTTTCTTGCAATCACAAGCATCTTCGTTATCCATTGATGAAATCAAACTCTTTTGACTATTTCATCAAAAACGAAGATTCCAACTCCATTATGCTTTCTTTTGTCCATCGCAGGAACTCTGAAGTTTGCATACTTACTAGCATCCTCTGGACTGACAAAATACCTTGGACTGTATCTCCAAGGCAGTATTTCCATCTCATGGAAATCCTTTTGGCATCCATGTTTCATATCTCATGAATGAAATACGTATTAATTGCTAGTTTAACCCGAACCGACTTTAAGCATCGCTACGGAGAGACAATCTCGCCGTAGTTAATTCCTTGAAATTGTTATAAGCAACAAGTCGAGCTTTATGGATAAAACATTTTTATCCGTATCAGTTTATAGTTCCATTAATATTCGTTAGACTCTAAGTCTTCCGAATGGTCCATCAAGATACAATCTTGAATTACGTATATGGAAACTATCTCGGATTTGTATTGGCATTTAGCCAATTCCGGAGTCAGGGCCCATCATCGCTTCCTTGATTATCGTAGGTATGCTGTTGTCTAACAACAATATCTCGTTTGCGCACCTGAGAGGTTTGCACGAGTTTTGCCTACGTGGCTCAGTTGCAAGTTTGACCGAAGTCCATACATCTCATGTAGAGGCTTCCGTATCAGTTGCAGTAGGAAACTCTGGAATCACTTCCAAGGTTCCTTTCCTTTGATCTGATGACGAAGATACTGTTATCTCGTCGAGTTGCACTGTCCTCCCACTCACCTTTTTTCAAGAACCATTCTCTTTAAAAGCATACCGTTCTTTGTGGCAAAACCTTTTGCCTCGGTATAGTGGTGGAGGAATTCCCAATAATTTGGGATAACCTACAAAGTAGCACTTGTCTGATTTGGAATAGGTTTGTAAACAGTTTACACAATCCCCATATTCCAAATGTTAAGAAAAGATAAAACATGGTTGGGCGTACCATACCATGGCGTCATTTCAACAGACCTGATGGCGCTCCTTTAAGTGTAAAAGCCGTAGTCTCTAAAGCATTACATTAAAAGGGATAATGGCAAATTGATTTATGTCATCTTTGATCTTACCATGTCATAAATGGTTTGATTACATCTTCAAGGACATTCCACTTGCAGTGGTGTTCCGGGAGGTGCAAGTTATGAAAACTCTTTTCACAACTCATCAGACATTGGCTAAACTTGTAACTCAAAAATTCCTTTCTGCAATCAAATTGTAGAAACATAATTTTCTTGTCACAATAACTTTCACTTCATTTTTGAAAACCTTTCGAATGATTTCAAAAGATCCAGACTTACGTCTCATCAAGTAAATATCCATATATCTACTTGAGTCTTTTCTGAAGATAGATAAATCCACTACTAACAACATTTATCGGACTATACACATCAAATGTATGATCACCAATAAGTTTGTTGTTCGTTCCTCATGGCCTGTGAACGGTATTTCAGTCACTTAACTTTTCGGACGAAAGTTGCAAGTGTGAGATGATTCATAATCAAATGACTTCAAAATCCATCATTATGGAATTTCTCCATGCGGGTTTCTCCAATGTGACCAAATGCAGTGCCACACATATGTGGTATTCTTTTAGTCTTTCGACATTTAGCGTCATTGTTATGGATGTATCCTATTACCATCAATATTCGTAACATACATCCCATCCCCGATGGAAGCATGGCCCTTTATGTTATTCATAATACTGAACAACAATTGTTCTTTTATGAAAAACCTTCTTGCAACATACTTTATGCAATCGGCTAGAGTGTATAAAACTCTAAAACGAATTATGAAAATAAATACAGATGGTGATACACCGATGGAAGGTATAGTAACTTTTACTATGTTCCCAGCGCGTATCTAAACCTCATTACTGGCAAGTCTTTTAGGCCGTAGTGGTTCTTGCATCGAGTTGCAACAGAATGCAATCGAGCGGGTATTCCTGTGATCAACTTTTAATCATAATACCCAAGAATTATGGACTAACTGTTTAATCACAATCCCAAGAACTATTTATTTTTGACCAGCCTTCCATACATCAATAACTTTCATGACTTTTATACATGAGCTGGAAATTCCAGTCTTCTTTCTTTTTGCCCTTATACTTTTAACAGTTTAACTTTCAATATATTTCTCCTACTCTCAGAAGAAGCACCCAACTTTAAGAGTGGCGTTAGCCCCGGACTTCCTAGGCGTGTGAGTCATACTAACACCCTTTGGACATTTCCTTTCTCTTTAAGTTGTTTGTTTTATTCACCTTCATCATATGACAGGCGTTCTTCTGGATCCCTCTCTTATCAGTCAAATGCCCAGTAAACACTTTACTAATACTTTGCAAACAAATATTGCTTTGGATATCTCATATCTTTTAGCCTTTGTCTGTATCTGAAAACAATTTTCAGTTCCATGAATATTACATAACTATCCCAAACTTGTGAAGTTCGGGTCTTATGGAAGCAAACGTATTGCACTTGACCACAATGGAATTCTAGCTTTTGGATCGAAGGACGAGAGTCACATCATCCATAGCATTAGCGGGAGGACACCGAAAGCATGCGATAGGACAAAATCCTTCTCGGCACTCTTGAGGACAATCCTCGCATTACGTTACCAACCGTAAAGTTTTAACCAGATATTTAACAGCTTATTCAATTTTAATAGGGAAGGTGGAAACGCGAGCCATTATTCTACAACTATTAGCAAATTATACTTAGACAGTGTTCATAATTAATTGCACTCAGAATTAAACAAGTTAATTCTAAAATGCGCTCCCACTCAAATCAATATCTCTCAAAATTGATTATGAGTGATTCAAGATCCAAATATCAATACAACGTCATAGAATCATCATCTCATGACGAGGATTTTGATTTGGTAGGCCAACTTGCCGATCACATCTCTATGTGACTCTTGTTCATCTTTCGATGCATGTGTTCCGAGCTCAGGACGATCCTGCCATGAACGTCAAGACAACCAAGTGATCTTGCTGCGAGGTCTGACCTCACCCGCCTTACATTTCTCCAATCGTTCGTACCCATGCATCCATGGCGCACCCCGAAAGGATAGATGCTGTGACGGTGCTACATTTGGGAGAACACTAACTACTTGATATTTTAAGTGAGAGATCACCCTAATAAAAAGCGACTACCGCGCAATCAAGAAGGGTGCAACTTAAGGGATAAACATCTCAGGTAATTTATAATTGCATGATATGGTATAGCCCCTTCTGACGGAGAAGTCAAGTATTTCTTCGTCTTAGGCATTTGCGTCGGAGTTCACCTTCGTGAAGTTTGCCACCACCTTGTCGATGCACCAAATAATATTGCTATCTTTATAGCTAATAAAATAAGTGCATTACATAAGGTTGACTCGCAGGTCATTAAAGTGACAATCATATGGCTCCAGCCATCATGCCGAATCATGACACGCAGGTCATGTTAATAAATTTACATTATATAGTCATCTCATACATAATCAAATTAATTTGAGCTTTGCTATACCACATCACATGCACATCCTGCAAAACCAAGTTAGATGCCTCTAATCGGTTTATGCAAAATTTTATTTTACGTGGCTTCTAAGGTTTTGACTTAAACCGCAGCTACCAACGTTTATCATCAAGCATGATTATTCAAGTCGCTAGATTAACTTTGCGGGGTGTATGAAACACGAGATAATAAAATCTCGAGCCCCATACTGAACTTCGTCATACGCGTGATCCCCGTGCAGATCATATCTGCATTGCCCTTTAGTCTGCAGAATTTCTTCTTTCTCTAACTATGGTGGAATTCAACGAACTGTTAGCACTTCTTTGATCAATCAGGATCGCAGATTGCCAGAACTTTGAAACTCCACCATACTGTTATTGAGATCAGAAATACACAAATTCCAGGGAAGCAACAAGAACATCGGGTAACAGATTTCATCTGCCACCCGCATAAATAATTTTCAGCAATAGATCTGATCTACTCTAAAATTATATTATGCAATACCCATACATCTCTATGTATTCTAGATCGCAACATGCATCTACGCATAGCACGGCTCTGATGCCACTGTAGGGGAACGCGGCAGAAAACAAAAAATTTCCGCACTACGAACAGCCCAGGACCACTATGGAGACTGCATACAAGGTTTTGATCTGATCGTTACCGACTCGTAGCGCAGCGGAAGTAGAGTCGATGTAGATCGTTGGTGCAGACCCCCGCAGCTAGGATTTACAACCTCCCAACCGCGAGGATGTCCTCCCTCGTCTGCTCCTCGGACAGCGCTCCGAGAGGCGGTCGGACAGTCCCTCGGACGATGTCACGGACAGCCCTTCGGGAGGCCCCTCGAAACTCGATCGGTAACTCGGACAGCCCTTCGGGAGGACCCTTGAAACTCGAACGATAATTTGGACAGCCCTTCGGGAGGACCCTCGAACAGCCCCTCGGGCAAAAGATCGAAACTACGACCTCTCTACGGGGTTGCACACATACGGTGTCATCTATCCGGCAGGGCTTCGCCGTCCAGAACTAGTTCCTACCGGAACCCAGACAGCCTTTCGGCTCTACGAAACTATTTCGTGGGAGGGAGAGAAGAAAGCCAGATCATGCAATGGCACTTGTTGAGAGTTCAAGTGAGAACTTGGATCAGATTTGAGAGACCCCTCTCCACCCCTATTTATAGGGTGAGAGGCTATGGGGAAAAACCCAAAATGCCCTCCAAACTGCATCATTGCCTGCATCATCATGCAAGCTGCATCATCGCCTGCATCATCATGCAAGCTGCATCATCGCCTGCATCATCATGCAAGCTGCATCATCGCCTGCATCATCATGCAAGCTGCATCATCGCCTGCATCATCATGCAAGCTGCATCATCGCCTGCATCATCATGAATAGTGTATCCACTATTCATGAAGACATTTATCTGCGACCGTAAAATCCGAAACTTTTCTGTAGGTCTTAGAAAAATTCCAGTACCCACTAAAAGGATTTTGGACGCGTTCCGAAACAATTCCGGATTAGTGATTTTCATCTGCGAAAAGCAACCAAAGCGGTTCCGGCAGCTCCGGAACATTTCCGGTTTTTTCTCTCTGGAAAAATCCCAGAAGTTCCCAGAACAATTCTGGCACCCTCCAAGAATTTCCAGGCGTGTGCCGAAACCATTTTGACTTAATGATATATTCCGAAACAACTTTTCGGTTTTACCGAAATTATTCCGGTGTTCTCTTTCCGGAACTTTTCCGTTTTCTCCGAAACCTTTCCGGTGACTTTCTCTCAGACTCCCTGTCTAGTATTCAGCAGATAGATGACCCTTAAGCGTGTGACCCTATAGGTTCGGTGAAGTATAGACATGACCCGGAACACTTTCCGATCAATGATCAACATCGGAGCCGTGGACACCCATATTGACCCCTATACCCACACGAATAAATATTCGAGTGAACCTCCAGTTGCCGTGTGCTATTCCTGTTGCTTCGTGATATGTTACAAATACCCGAGGTGAGACTTATCGGCATCCCCGTGGATCAACACTTGTCCACTATGCCAGTTACCTCGTTACTAGTATTGTTCTCTTTTCTCGTTCCCGCGTTCCGGCATCCCTGTGATCAAATCACACTGTGTCTGGCCAGACGATGGTGGATACCGTAACACCGAGAGGGCCCGAAGAATATCTCTCCATCGACGGAGGAGCAAATCCCAATCTTGAGCTACCTAGTTCCTTGTCATACTTTTCCGTGAACCCGTAAGCCGCCGTAATAGCCACCCTTTTACAGATGACGTTTAACAAACCCCAAAGTTCATGAAGCAAGTACGAAGGAACTCGATACTCTCATGGTCTAAGGAATTATGCAAACGCTCAACTTTCTCTGTGTTATAATCCATTAACTGGTGACGAATGTATCTCATAGCATAACATCAATCTGGGTCGATTCAACACAAATGTTCTTCTAACATTGTGCCCTCAAAATTGCCGGCATAGTCATGCCCATGATCAGGAAAACAGAACCATCATGCAACACTTGAGCTAGTCTTAGAGGCGAGACTAGGAATATATATTTTTTATCCGTTTATTATTCCACACGTGCATATGAGTCTTCCTCCGAGCCTCGTGGTTATTGCAGACTCGAGAACCATAGCAGTTATAGCATGGAATATAAACATAATTAGGAACATGGGGATAAATAATAACATTTATTATTGCCTCTAGGGCATATCTCCTACAATTATTGTTTAGAGTTATTAATTTAATATGCAAACACTCACTTCAGCATAGGGAACCATCTGAGTTCGTGGAAACCAACACTATATATGTCATGGTGTGTTGTGGTTTCTAGGAAGCTTGATTTATGTAAGATAAATTATCTTTGTAGTGTATCCTTAGACAACTATGGATGCATCTTCCACAACTAGAACCAAAAGGAGCAAAACTTGTATTGCGATGTTTGGTGTTTGTCAAGAATTGTTCTTGATAAATGTGGTAATGGAAGAAAAGTGAAAGTTCAACCAAGGTAATTGACCTTGCCTCCAAATGTCAGAGTAGTGCAACGGAATATGTTCTGGAAGCAAAAGCTCTACAATAAGAGGAGAAACTAATGATAATGATCATAATCTTCTGATTGGAGCTTTTGCTGAGAAAGGTAGGATTCAAGAATATATATTTGCCCCTGGTGCAAAATGATATTCATGATTCACTTGTCATGTTAATGGAACAAGACATTCCTACGAACTACAAAGAAGCGATGGTGGACCTAAGTACGAGATATGACTACGAGTCATGAAATCCTATGTTGAGTTACATTTAAGATTGCTTGAATCTTATCAAGTAAGGAGGTTACTTGATATTCACAATAACTTCAGAGTTATGAGGAATAAATGTGAACATCAAAGGGACGTCAAGATTGGTTTGTCACAAAGATTGTTTCTGACAAATTCAATGGGTTGACTACAATGTGTAGCAATGCTTGAGTCAAAGGGATATTCACTACGATTGATCCAGGATTGTTATCAATACCGTGACTTCCTCAAATCCTGTATTTGAAGAAGTGTTGTAATTGGTACAACAAGAAGGTTTTGGAAAAACATATGGATACTAGTGTCTCGTAAACTGAATTCTCATTTTGATGGATGATCAAAGGATTTTGGACTTAACCAACATATCGAGGAAACATGCATTTGCATGAAACTGAGTGGGAGATGAATAGTTTCCGGAAACATAATATGTAGACGACATATTTTGAGTGGGAGCTATGGGAGTATTATCCTAGACTTATATGTAAATGACATATTTGAGTAGGAGCCATGTGGTTAGTATCCTGAACTTAATATGTGTCTGACATATCTAAGTGGGAGCCATGTGGATGTTATCCTTGTCTTATATGTGGCCGACATATTTGAGTGGGAGCAATATGAGTGTTATCCTATAACTTAATATGTGCATGACATATTTGAGTGGGAGCATGATAACATTCTCATATATGGATAACATATTATGAATGGTGTAGTTGGTGTTAATGATTATTTGAATATTTCATAAATGAAGATGAATAAGTATTAAGCATAGAAGATCTATTAAAATAGATATGTGTTTAATAACATTGAGTCGTAATACTTTCCTGGATAAGATTCTGAAGGAGTTCAGAATGGGACAAGTCAAGAAGTGGTCCTTACTTGTATATCCAAGAGAAGTGTTGACTTAATCTCAGTACAAGAACAATGGTTAATGGTTAATTAAATAAATGGATGTGTTGGATCCTCTATGCCTTTGTCATAGGTTCTTTCATATAAAACCAGAGTTATGTACTCGACGTAATGTGACCCAAGTTCTTAGTAGTAAGAACATGTTGTGATATGATTTATGAGTAAATCATTGAACAAAGAGTTAAGTTTATCCTTCAGTGTCTGAAGAGAACTGAGGATACATCTCAAATTTGTAAAGTATAGTGGACTTGACCATAAATGTTATGCTGGTTCAAGTTTTGACACTAACCTAGAAAATTGAGATATCATACTAATGAATGCCTAAGTTGAAAGAAACATGGTTAGACATCAAAGTTGCATACAATGCACTAAGGATTGAATCTACATTGGTGTGGCTGCTTTAGAAGTAGCAGGAGTTATATTATGGCTTAAGAAGTTCGACTTCTGATTGAGTGAGTTTCAAGTGTGCATGACTATGGGAAAGTCCGCGTGACCCACCGGATGTTATTGCTATGACACAGCAAACGAAGTCTCACTTCACTGCCAAATATATATACCTCATCATTATAGTGGATAATGAAGGAATGTCAAATCAGGTGACATTATGATTTGCAAAAGGACATACGGTTCTGAATGGTACCCAGACCGTTGATACAACCTCTTCCACGGGCAAGCATGATCAATAAGGAGTTATGATCCAGAGAAAATGCAACTAGATTATTTGTACTCTAGTGCAAGTGGGAGACTGTTGGGAATGTGCCCTAGAGGCAAATAAAATATGTTTTATCGAGCATATTCCATTAGTTCATAATACGTTTGATACCGTGCTAGAACTGTATTAAGCGGAAACATTAATACATGTGTGGTATACAAACAACCAGGTCCCTAGTAAACCCTAGTATACTAGTCCATTGGGCGATTGATGATCAAGGTTTCCTGATCATGAGACAATGGCGTCTGTTGACAATGGAGTCGTATCATTGGATAATGATATGATGGACATACACCCACCAGAAGTGTTGCGATGTGATCAAGTCACACAGTTCGACATTGCTATAACTATAACGTAGTGACCAGATCCTTTGACCATAATGATCATACGTAATTGTCATCTATGAGGAGACTTTGATTTGTATCCCACCGCCTGACTGAAATATGCTGGCTATAACGGTGCACTTTGGGTATTCCGAAATAGACGGTTGATGAGTATGCAAATAGATCAAAGCGGGATTTGTCCATCCGTGTGACGGATAGGTACTCTGGGCCCACTCGGTGATATTGCATCATAAAGTTTGCAAACGTGTGACTAGGTCACGGAGTTGTAATATCACGGGAACGAGTAAACTTGTTTGTTGAGAACGAGGACGAACTAGGTATATTGGATACCGATGATCAAACCTCGGACAAGCAAAGTACCATAGGACAAAGGAAACAGGCACACGGTTAACGGATCCAACAGCGATTGAAGTTCATTCGATGGAAGCGCAGGGGCTATCAAGGATTGTAACCATGTACAATTGATTAGTCATTGATCAATGAGAATTGTCTCGATCATGTCTGCTGTTTCCCGGACCGTAGGGTGTTACACTTAAGGGTACTCGACGCAGTAAGGATTGATTCAGGATCACCGGAGAAATTGGAGAGAACACCGGAATTGTTCCGATGCAGGCCGGAAGTTGTTCCGGGTATTTTGAAAGGTTCAAAATATATTTAATAATGTTTAATTATTGTTTTATTATTTAATTATCTGAATTAAATATTAAAATATAATTAAAAATGAATTAAAAGGCATATGGGCCTCATAGGGCCCATTAGGGGGAGAGGGAGTCCTCCCCCATGGGCCATGGCGCCATGAGGGGGCCCACCCCCCCTTTAATTGGTGCGCCACCCCCCTCCCTTGGGATTAGTCCCACCTCGGAAGTGGAGGGAGGGTGGCACCCCTCCTTGGCCTATATAAGGAGGGGTAGAGGTGCCCTTTTATTCATCAATTTTTTGAGATAAGTTCTCATCTCTCTCCCTCCTTTCTCCTTCCTCCAGTGGACTCCCCTTGTTTGGAGTCTACACTTGGTTGGGGATTTCTCCACTATACGCACGCCATCATGCTGCTGGAATTGGGATCCGAATCGATCTTCTTTCCGCTGCTCTACTGGTTCGGAGCCCGGAGGGACGTCGGGTATACTGTATGTGTATAATACCGCGAGGCACTACACTTGTGGTGCTACTTCATCGTCGTGGTCGTATCACGAGGTCTTCATCAGCAACGTTCCGACGGGGACGTAATCCCATCATCGGTCCACAAGGATCGGGTGGCAACATGAGTCATCATGGATATGCGCGGCATCGGGGATTGTCGGTACGACTACACCAACCACATTCATGCGGGAACGTTTCCCGCTTAACGGACTACATACTGGTATGTGATCTATTTATGTTCGTTACTTGCATCAGCATAGCATAGGTCTTGGGTATGGGTCTCGTAGGTTATGAAAAATTTGTGTTTTCTGCCCCGAACCCCAACAGCCACCCAGCGCGGCCCCACCCCTGGCCGCGCCAGGGGGGCGCCTGGGGCCCTTGGTCCACCTTTGGCTGCCCCCTTCGCCTATTTATTCTCCGTCACGGGGAAACTCCGAAGACAGAACCCTATTTCGCAAGTTCGCCTCTGTTCCGCCGCCGCCGCGCTTCCGATATCGGGAGCACCAGAAGACCTCTTCCCGGCACCCTGCCGGAGGGAGGGCTGACCTTCGGGAGTCTCCTCTCCACCATGGATGCTCCCCGGATGTCCTGTGAGTAGTTTTCCTTGGACCATGGGTCCCTGATCAGTAGCTATGTGATGTTCTCCTCCCCTCTTTATTCTTCATGGTTTAGACCTCGTGAGCTGCCCTACATGATCGAGGCACTTTTGTAATATTTCTGCTATTGCTATGCTGAGTTTGATGGGATCTGATGGATTATGAGATTATGTTCAGATTGTGATAGATTAATATATTTGGTTTTTATCTCTTATATTTTTGTTCCTAATTAATTCTTGCATGTTCTCCGTTGCTGTTTATTTCTTTGGCCAAGTAGTAGGTAGTGACTCCAAGAGGGAACATTGTGCTCGATTGTGGGTTCATGCCCCCCGATGACACGCTTGAGTGACAGAAACATGAGTCTAGTGGATGTGTTGTTGCCACAAGGGGGAAAACAACGGTGCTTGTAACCGCGGTTGCAAGGATTGTTTACTTTACGCAAAGTTCTTTTTAATGCAGTTGTCTGTTGCTTTGGGTTTACACTTTGGGTGGGGCTCGCAACTTCATACCAGCGAGATGTTGTGGATAGATATCTCAAGATGGATGATTAGTAGTAGATGCAGTTGGATTTCGGTCTACTTATTTTGGCGTACTGCCCGTGCTTTTGAACCTCTTCCTTTATTTTGTAGCATAGTTAGCATTTCGGTGCATTCATAATCCTTTCAATCGCCCTTCTGTAATTTGTTTACCTCGCATAGCAGTTTTATCGTCTTTTGGGAGAGAGACATCACTAGTGAAGATCACGTATCCCGATCCATATCCTTATTACTGCTTCCACGCTATATTTACTTTTCTGCATTTACTTTCAGTTGCTATCATTATCCTTTGTGTTTTACCCTTTGTAAACAACAAGACCGGAGAGATTGACAACCTCTCTGAACTTCGTTGGGAACAAAGTTATCTGTGTCTATGTGGAGGTCCACGTCAGTTGCGCCGCTGACACCTACTTATCATATCTGGAGTCCTAGTGGAGACAAACCTTGGTATCTTCACTGAGGGAAACTTGCTGCTGCGCTACATCTCAACCTTCCACTTGGGGTAACCAACGAAGGGCGAGAAGCCATCAGATCCTTATATTGTTGAGTTTATGCATGATCCCACTGAAAATTATTATGAGAAGGGAACATATGCTTATAGATATTTCAATAATATCAAGTTCCCTCTCTGTATGTTGAAGGTTTTCAAGCTGCACTTGTTTTGCCTTCCTATGCTTATTGCTTTGTGCTTCAATGAATTATTATATTGCAATATCCTATGCATAGGAAGCATGCTAGACTTAAATGTGTTAAGTATTTGCTTCTTGATGCTCTCTTTTGTTCTTCAACTCTTATTCCTACGAGAGCATCATTAAAGTCTTAAGCCTATCTTTATGGCTATAAAGAAAGAGCTCTAGGGAGACAACCCTTGTTATCTTTAATTTCAGTTTGTTCTTTCAGTTTTTAGTGGTCTTGATGATTGTTACTACTGTAGCAACATCATTGTATCTTTACTTTTCAAGCTTTGTGCCATTTATAGCCTCATATGACAAGGAAAGTGAAAGTTGTGATATGCTGTCCAGAAAACAGATTTTGTCCTCCTGACGGGAAAAATCGTAGAAAAATCCCAGTTCATATTTTTGAGCTGAAGTTTTTACACAGCATGCTCTATACAATCACGGAACATTCGTATGTTCTGAGTTTTTTGATTTGAGTTGCAGAAGTATCCCTAAAAAATTCTTTACTACCTGTTGGTCTGTTTTTCACAGATTATGTCCTGTTTTTCCTTTTCTTCGTTTCGCAAACCTTAAGCTTTCTTTTCCTTTGCAAAAAAAAATTCGCGATCTTGAGAAACAGTATCTCTTCAATAATATCCTTATTTCTAGTAGAGAAAAAAATTATTTTATTGTGGGTACTAACCTCGCTAATCAGATTATGATGAGTTATGTATGAAGGGAGTTTTCAAGTGTGCGAGGGAAGATGATAAAAGAAGATTCAGGAGGGTCAAACGCTCAAGCTTGGGGATGCCCCCGTGCACCCCCAAGGAATATTCAAGAAGACTCAAGCATCTAAGCTTGGGTATGCCCCCATGCATACCCTTCTCCATCAACAATTATCAGTTCGTCTTTCATTCCACTATATTTTTATCACTTCATGCGTTATGTGCTATGCTTGGAGCGTCTTGCTCTTTATTTCCTTTTTAGTTATCTTTAGCTTTGCTTGCTGTTCATAACAAGTTAGAACCCAGCTTTCTTTGTGTGGCAGAGAAACACGCTCCACTTCACCCTAGAACGCAACATAGGATTTTCATGCTTATCATTGTTGTGTGTGTTCTTTATCTTTTTCGTAGCTGCTGTCATGTTTAGCTCTAAGTTTTCATGCTTATCTTTTTAAGAGATTTTGTTCATTTTGTTGCTGGAACTCTCTTGAGTTTTCATGTTTATCTTGTTTAGAGAGTTTGCCTGTTGCACTGAGTTTTGTGTCTTCATAGGTAATTCAGGTTGCTATTCCATTGTAGTAGTAACTTGCAATAGTTTTGAGGTATTGCCATGAGTAATGTTTGAACTTTTGGTGTCAAGAGATTTAGCCTATTAGTGATAGATGTCGTATTTTGGAAAATCCATGTTTATTTTCGAAAAACCTACAAAATTAGTTGAGAATTTAGCTACTAGATTGATCACTACTCTTATGAGGGGTCGGATATTAGAGTACACTCACGTACCATGAGTCGAGGATGCGCAAGGATAACCAAACCCCCATACACTCCTCCTCGGGGTACTTGTCTCTTTGTGAACCTCCTCATTAGATTGAGGATAATAAGTGCATGAGTTATTCGAACTAATGTAAGTATTGAAAGTTGGCACTTCCACCTCCTCATATTTTCTAGCCTCTTCGGTACCGTGCATTGCCCTTTCTCACCTCGAGAGTTGGCGCATACTTCGCCGGTGCATCCAAATCCTTGGCATGATACGCTCTTTCATCATAAGCCTCATTATATCCTTCCTCAAAACAGCCACCATACCTACCTATCAAGGCATTTCCATAGCCTTTCCGAGATACATTGCCATGCAACCTCCACCTTCTCATGACTTGATCTTCATGTCATACATGCTTTTGCTTGATCGATGAGCCGCATGCTAGTTGGGCCTTACCCTAATCATTGCTACATGACGCGCTAGTATCATTGCATATCCTGCTACACTGATAGAGACATACATTTGCATACTTCATGATAGTTTCATTTTCTTTATGTTGAGTACACTACTAGGGAATAGCCTTTTAGTGGCGTCCTTTTTTTGCGTTTAGTGGCGCATTTCAAATGCGCCACTAACGACAAGCCACTAATAAGGCCTTAATAGTGGCGCATTTCAAATGCGCCACCCCTAAGAATCTTAGGGGTGGCGCATTTTGAAGATGCGCCACCATTAACTTTTTTTTGAATTTTGAATCTGGATCTGGATCTGGATCTGGATCTGGATTACGATTTTTTGCTCGTTTTTTTGCTCGTTTTTTGTTTGAATGATTTGTCCCGTTCATCTAGCCACTCTGCTTGGTCATTTTTATTCTCTGTCCCGTTCATCTAACTTTTTTTGCTCAGGATGTAGGGCGCCATGGAGGAAGAGACGAGGAGGAGGAGCCAAGAAAGGGGAGGAGGAACCATGAGGAGTAGGAGCCATGGAGGAGGGGAGGAGGAAGAAGAAAGGGGAGGAGGAGGAAGAAGACCCGTGGAGGAGGGGGAAACTTCGAGGAGGAGGATGAGCCATGGAGGAGGGGAGGATGAGGAGGAGCAGCAGACTTGGAGCCATGGAGGAGGGGAGGAGGAGGAGGGCGCCATGGAGAAGGTGGAGAGGAGAAGGAGATGGTGGAGAGGAGGATAAGAATGAAGAGGTAAGGAGGAGAAGGAAGCCGGACGAGTTATATATACCCTTATTAGTGGCGCATATAGAAAAATGCGCCACCCATAAGAACCTTAGGTGTGGCGCACCTAGCAAAATGCGCCACTAATAAGTTTTGAATTTTTTCAATTTTTTTGGCCTCCAGATCTTCAAACGCCGGTAACTTTTTTTCTGTTAGGTTTTTGAGTACTTTTGTAAAGTGTGAAAGATCTTCTATACTTCTTGTAATATATAGAGTGTTGCCCCTAAAGTGAGGAAAAGATCCCAAAGAGGACAAAATCAAAAGATCCCAAAGAGGACAAATGCAAGTTAAATAGAAAGAGCCATTGAGGCCACCAAAAAATACAAAAAAATAGAAAAAAGAGAAAAAGAAATAAAAAGAGAGAAGGGGGCACACTACTATTTCTTTTGAGAGATCCACACTCGTAATCCATCTTATATCTTGTACTCCATAGAGATTATCATTCATGCATATATCTATGTGGGGACCTTCACACTATAGAACTTGGCTTGTATATTCCAATGATGAGCCTCCTCAAAGGAGCTCTAGGTCTTATTGAGCAAGCAAGTTGGATGCACCCTCACTAGTTCCATTGGAGAGCTTGCCTTAGCTCATTTGTGCATCTGTTGCATGGCAATCCCTACTCCTCACATCATATCTATCATTTGGCTTTCTCTTGCCTATGATTGTCCTCATTGATGTGAGCCTTTCACACCTTTTTTGTCTTCCTCCCCCATCATTTTTCTCTCTTTTCCATCCTAAGTGTCAACTTTCTTGCTTATGCTCATCCATTGCATGAGTGCTCAAAATATCAAAAGGGAGTGGATCATTTTGACTTGTACCTGGCTAGTGGTCTGGGGATGAGTCAAGATAAGATTCCGAAGAAGACCAAGTGTGAAACTTTAGTAGATTAAGTTGTCAACAATAAAAAATATGTTTTACTCTCTCGTATATCCCTATCTCATTTCTTGCACGCAAAAACAATTATGGAGACATTCGAGTCACGGACAGCGAGAGCTCTTGCACCTTTATGTTCTTATGTTGCTTGTTTCAATGCTAATATAGACTCTTGCCTGTTATGACTTGAATTGAATTACATGCCTTGATTGCTTTACTTCAAAGTTCTTATATGATTGGTAGCATGTCACCACAGAAATTATGCTTGTTATCATTTACCTACTCGAGGACGAGCAGGAATTAAGCTTGGAGATGTTGATACGTCCCAAACGTATCTATAATTTCTGCTTGCTCCATGCATGTTTTATGTGATATTGCTATGCTTTTGATACAATTTCATATATTTTTATAACATATTTTGGAACTAACCTGTTAATGGTTGCAAGAGTGCACAAGTTCTTGTTTTTGTACTTTATGTGTAGGAATTACTTGGATAAAGGAAAAATCACAAAAAGAAGCCTTGTAGGAGTTGGACTCTAACTCTCCCGAAATATGTCCCCACCAGACAGATTTTAAAGATCGCCTCGGAAACGCTAGAAGCGGCGTCAAACGGAAAAAACTTAAAACTACACTGTTGTAGGGAATTTTTTTCCGATGGATCTAGACATAAAATTTGGCCCAATCGGAGTTCGGATGCTCCCTGTAGCCCCGAAATACCGAAGACATAATATCGATGACGGGAATCCGAGAGTCTATATAAAGAGAGGAAACCTAGGTCAAAGGGCACCACAAAATTTCCTCCCCCTTGGAAGCCGTCTTGAGGGGGAGATCAATCTCCACACCAGCACCATCTGCAAGGAAGAAGAAGGGGGCCAAGGGCCGCTGCCCCCAAGGGTTGTGGCCACCGCCTTGGCCGTGGGCGTCGCCGCCGTCGCCATCTCCTTCATCTCCTATGGGTTGCAGCTCTCCATCAACAACTCTCCCTCTCACCATGTCCATGTGTGAGTAGTTCCCCCTCGGGGCTAAGGCTTGTATCTTGATCTATTTGGTTTCTCTCTCTCCCATGATGTGATCTTTGTTGTGATCATTGGCTATGTTAATCTAGGGTGATCCCATGATGTTTCCCCTTCTTCTATGTATTGGATTTGATGTACTCACTTGATCCTATCTAGTATAATCCCCGAGACCATGGTGACAGTGGTCTATTGGACATGGGTTAGAAGAATATTTTCATGAGTGATTTCCTCTTTTGTGTGTGGATTGAAGATTGAGAGTCTCTTGGTGCTTGTCTTTGACTATCCTTTAGATATGTTGTGGTGATTGTGGTACTCTCTTTGGATGGACGCGATGACATTGGGAAATCCATAGATGAGAACTACGAACTCTGAGATGTGCTTTTGTAGCCCTACACAATTCTCGTCCTCTCTTGACCACAAAGAAATGACCTTCGAGTACGTCTCCATTGCATGTTTTATGGGAAATATCATCTGATTAGACTATGTTAATGTTGTTGGGAGTTGCCACTAGTGAAGGTATGAAGCCTAGGCCTTGTTTCCACCATTGCAATACCGTTTGTGCTCACGTTTACCACTTGTTTCTTTGTTGCACTTTTTATTACAGATTTATATTACTTCGTTTTGCCACACCTATCACCTATATTTTACCATCTTTTCGCCGAACTAGTGCACCTATACAACTCCTAGTTGTATTAGGTGTGTTGGGGACACAAGAGACTTCTTGTATATTAATTGCAGGGTTGCTGGAGAGAGACCATCTTCAACCTCTACTTCCCTGAGTTCGATAAACCTTAGTTCATCCACTTAAGGGAAATTTCTACTGTCCTACAAACCTCTGCGCTTGGAGGCCCAACATAGTCTAAAAGAATAGAAGTGTGCGTAGACATCAAGCTATTTCTGGCGCCGTTGCCGGGGAGGTAAGCGTTTGAAGGTATATCTTTAGATCTTGCAATTAAATCTTTTTGTTTCTTGTTTTTATTTTCACTAGTTATGCTTATGGAAAACCGCACTCTTAGTTCGTTGTTTGGGGAAGGCCGCTTTACCACGCCCGTGGTAGAGAAGTCTTCTCCACCTACTGAATGTATCCCGATCCAAATACCACCTGGGATAATTGAAATAATTAGGAATGATTGTTATGATGGAACAGTCAATCCTAGTATTCATTTGTTGAAACTTACAGAACTTTGTGAGTTATTTAAGATTTCAGGTTTGACAAGAGATGCAGTCATGAGGAAATTATTTGCCTTGTCACTGAAAGGAAAAGCATTGGAATGGTATAGGCTACTAGATGATTCTCACCTGCTGGATTGGGAAGAGATCCAATCTCTCTTTTACTCCAAGTTTTATCCTCTTCATGAAGTCAATGAGAATAGGAGTTATGTTTATAATTTCTATCCTCATGACGGAGAGATCATAGCTCAAGCTTGGGGGAGACTGAAAACTTTAATGCTAAAATGTCCTAACCATGGGCTCCCCAAAGATATCATTATTACTAATTTTTATGCAAGGCTCTCTCGACAGGATAAAGACTTGCTCGATGCTTCCTCTATGGGTTCTTTCACAAACGAAAAAATTGATGCTAAATGGGAACTCCTTGAAAGAATTCAATGCAACACTGAAGATTGGGAGATCGACAAAGGTAAACAGGAAGGTATAATTTATGAGTATGATTTCATTAAGTCCTTTGTTGAAACTGCAAGTTTTAATAAGTTTAGTGCTAAGTTTGGGCTTGATTCTCAACTCCTTGTTGATTTCCTCAAATATTTTGCTTCACATATTAATATGCCTAAGGAGAATTGGATCAAGCATCATGAACCTTTTAAAGAGATTTTCAAAGAAAATGAAATTGTTCATGATGATTGCAACATGCATGATCCAATTCCTGAAAATGAAGTTTTATATAAGCATGTTAATTTGGTCGGAGTGGATAGACCTTGTGAAAGGCCTATGATTGAAGAAGAGAAGTATTGTAAGCAACATAAGCATGAAAGAACAATCACTTGGGTCAAAGATTTAAATGAAATTGCTAGAGAATTGTGTGACCTTTATCCTTTTACTTGTGAACTTTGTGGTATAGAGGGTCACTTTAATTTTCAATGCATGAACTATTATGCCAGTTCTTCACGGAATCCGACAGACTAGAAGGAAAATATTGGGTTCCCTGCTTCCTAGCCAGGATTAAACCCCCGCACAGATGGTTGAATTCCACACCACCACCTTCCTCGGACTTCTTCTCCTTTTGAGGCTTGATGGTGTAAATGGTGCGGAAGAGATGCCAATGGGGTTCTATGCCCAAGAAACCCTTGCATAGGGTAAAAAAGCTAGAGAGCAGAGTAATGGCATTTGGGACAAGATGATGAAGATGAGAACCAGTGAAGGCCAAGAAATCCAACAAGAACGGATGCGGGGGAAGAGAAAATCCGCGATCCATATGAGAAAGAAGTAAAATCCGCTCACCTCTTGAGGAAGGGGTTCTTCTTCCAAGGAGGCGGAATACGACAACCATGGCGAGGAAGCATACCGGAGTCTTGATACCCTCGGAGCATCTCCGTCGTGACGATCGACGGAAGCCACTCCCTAGAAGACATGGTCCCAGAAGGGCGTCGCGGTTGGAGAGGTGAAGTCGCAGATGGGGAGCGAATGACCGGCAAGGAAGAGGTAGAATGCTCCGGCGGCGGCGAGGACGCGAGGAACAGAGAGGAAGAAGAAGAAGAGGAGGAACATCTAGGACGGGGGAAAATGAATCTAGATCTATTTTGGCCACGGGGGAGGGGGGTTATACTAGAAGAAGACCAACTGCCACGCATCATAGTCGCAAGTCATTACGAGGATGTCGGTTCGGTTCCCCACAATCCGCCCTATTTAATAGGGAACAGTTAACGATTCTCATAAAATACCGTTGCGGGAAACGAGGCGACAGATTTGACAAGACATCTACTTTCCCTGGCGAAAAGATTCTCTGACAAGGCAATATTTGCTCCATTTAAGACCCAACAGATTTAATGCGAAGCCCGAGCCTGCTTCGCCTACTCGGAAAATACTTAGCTCCACACCACGGAGAGAAGTTATTCAGAAGCCTCTCCGCTAACATCTCGGCCGAGTAAATCGTTACTCGGACAAGAACTTCTCAAACCGAGTAAGACATCACTCGGAAAATTTTCCGAGTAAGTTACCACTCGAAAAGGGTTATCATACCAAAATGACCGAGTAAGCTATCACTCGGAGTGCTAAATAATGCAGGCAGTGCTCAAAAGACTCAAAACAATGACAAGAAGGGATGCCACCTGAAGCTAAGTAAACTAGTTATGAAGGGATTGCATTCCGAAGTGTGCTACAAACGGAAAATCTTGTATTTATTAGTTGCTCGAGAAAAGTTCCGAGTAGTTAACTCGCTAGTAGTCCGTCTCTGACGTACATTGCCAGATTACTAGTAGGATAAGGCACAAGGGGTAAAGAATTGATATCCCACGTGGTATGATCTAAAGCTCATTTCTTGATGCTTTAGAATATCAAACTTTACAACTTGGGTTCATATGGAGTTTAAGGCCTTTTACTCCGAGACACGCCCTCCGGGGCCTCAGTCCACCTCTTCCGAGAGATGCTTGAGTGTCACCAGATTTTTCCGTTAACCTACCCGACCCATATTTGAGGGAAAAGTTCAAATATCAGTAAATTCCTTCCAGGCCTCTTATTGATTTTAATATTCATATACCTCATGAATCCTGATGGCATCGACTGCCTCAATCACGAGCGCCCGCAAGCACTTCGGGGCTACTGTCGTGGTCATACCAAAGGTATACCCTCAAGCACTAGGAATCAAGGGGTATCCTTAGTTACATGATCTCCCAAGAAAACCCAAGAAATTAAAAAAGAAATCACCAAAACATAAAGAATCCGACAAAGACACAGGGACATATGTTACTACGTCTCCGAGTAATCAGTTACTCAGAAGAACAAGGTGATCTCCGAGTAGTCAGTTACTCGGAAGAGGCAACCGTCTCCGAGTAATCGTTTACTCGGAAAGCAGCTAAGCTCCGAGTAATCTGCTACTCGAAAGAAGGAACCGACAAGCCATTCACTACTCGGAAGAAGGAAGAGCAACAAGCGTGGAGCATTGAAGCCAGAGACGTTTCTCCTTCTTAAATAGAAGTAATGAGCAGACCGTTTCCTGTAATTAGTATAGACATTCACTTATATAATTATGGCCCATTTACTGGGGCGTTGAAGGGGCAGAGGCGCATTCTATATAAGCCTCCCCCCTCGCCCCAGGAAGTGTTACGCGCACTTCATTTCCTCAAACACTGAGAAAGAACACCCCAGTCAGCCTGGGACATGACTAAGGTTTTTATCTCTAAGGAGAGGCCTAACCTGTATAACCCCTTTGCGTCAACCTCTCTGCGTACAGATTCATATAGCTCCAAACATCACCCCTATATCTATTGTCACGATTATATCCACGACAATGGGTGCCTACGCCAGATCCACGCCAGTGTGCCCCTATCGCCGTCCTCCCTCCGGTCATCGTCAAGCCGGAAGAAGTCGCGGAGGAGGCCGAGTTCAAGCGGGCGGTGGCGGAGGTCGAGGCTGCAGTGACGCGGCCCTTGGAGCTCGCTGGCGAGGAGGAGAAGCTCTGGTGGACGGGGCTCGAACTCTCCATCCACCAGAGCGTGGAGGTTTCGTCCCCGGCGCTGGCAGGTGGTTGCAATGAACTCGTCATCCACGACGCGCCATCGCAACTGCCGCCGCCGCCACCGCCACCGCCAACCACCATACGTGCTGCCCCCTGCAGTATGTGCCATCGCCCTCGCCGTTCGAGCCGTCACCATCACGGTGGGATGCGTGGGTGCCGCCGTTCCAACCGTCGTACCCACCAACCCACCGTCGCCTTACGTGCTCGGGGTGGACTCGTCGCCGCACCACCACCTGCCCTCGTCGGACTCTCCAACAGGCTACCCCTTCGAGTATGTCACGGCGGTGCCGGTCAATGTGCGCATGCCGCCCATCCCGCTGGGGGTGATCGACAAGGAAGAGGTGTGCCTCAGAGACGACACGTAATCCCGGCAATTGGCGGCCGAGCGCACGAAGGCCGACTGTCAAATGAACGCCGAGTACGCTGACTCGCTGGAGAAGCCAGTCGTTGATGCGCCACCATGGCCGTAAGAAGGGTGGCGAGGGAGGCCGGGAAGGCCGGCGCCATCCCGTGGGCGCAGCCGCCGCCATCCTTCATCGACCTCGCCAGCGACGACGAGATGGGCAACGCCTAGACAATCGACGTCGCGGTCACGTGAAGTTGTATAGTTTTGGACGTTGGCGTTGTATACTTTATCAACTCACTTTTTATACATACAGATCCAAATTATTACAAATTTATACAGGTAGATAAATGGACATGCTACAATAGCGCATTAGAGGTTAAGATACATCGTCACTGCATACATGCTACTATGCTTGTAGCAGGTGACAGCACTGGCCAACAAACTGATCGGGAGCAAAGATATGGCGACGAAAACGATCAGGCGCCGGTAATCTTGTGGTTGTTCTTCCTCCTGGTGACCACACGCCGTGGCGCCCGTACCTCACAGTTAAACACGTAGTAGTAGTGAGGTGGCAAGTGAGATCTGGATGCAAGAACATCGAACTTCCCCTGAGGCCTAGCACCTCCATACAAGATATCCTGCACCGTCACCTTCGGAGCTCCATTGTCTCCTCTATGAAATGAGTCTGTTTCATAGTTATCAAGAATCACAAAACTATAGCGGCCAGGACATGTGGATTTCTTAGGTGTAGGGACATGCACCGGGCTGTCTTGCTCCCAAGAATCCACCGGTTGTGCTGCGCTGAAGAGGAACGGGTTCTTCTGCCTGAACTCTCTAAAGGTGGCGAGAGTCAAGCTCCAGAATCGAGCGTCCATGTTTGATTGCAGTATCCCACGGAAGATGTTGGCAGCTACGAAGCAGCCGTCCAGCTCCCTCGCGATCTCCATGGCTATCGACGCGAGCTTCGGGTGCTCCCGAACGTCCGTGCTCCCGAACGTGCGCACCTTGAAGAAGTACCAGTAGGCTTCCGGTGTAAAGAAGTTCAGTTTGAGCGCCGGAGTCGTCCCCAAGCTCGCGATCTTGTCAGATCGGCTCGTGACTATCATCTTGCTGCCACATGCAAGTGCGACGCGGCGGCTTTTGGAAGCTGACCGCAGCCTTCTCCACGAACCGTCGTCGAAATCCCCATGTAGCTCAGCGATGATGAGTACCCTCTGATGAGCAGCTGCGTCCGGGGCGAGAGTAATAAGGTCGCCGTCGTCGGCCCGGACGAAGATGATCCGGGAGAAGTGGCCCCGCACCCGCTCGTCGGCACAGGCGTGGTGGACGAGGGTGCTCTTCCCGACCTTCCCTGGGCCGACGATCGGCATGACGCTGAGTGGAGCCTGGTCTGGAGCTTGCAGCAGAAAGTTGACGACGTGCTCCATCTCCATCTGGCGGCCGAACATGCACCGGTCAAGGAGCAGGTACGCGCTGTACGGCTGCCGGAATAGGCGAGGGTATCTGACGGACAGCTTGGCCAACTCGGGCCCCGCGTCCTCGACGGCAGCTTCGAGGTTGCCGAGAACTCGCTGCAGCTCCGTCGCGCTGCCGTTGCCTCCACGGACACAAAGACGTTTGGCAGTGTTGAAATGAGAATGGAGAGAGATAGAGTGCCTCACTTGATGAACGTCGTCGAGCTCGAGCTTGTCGCCTCGTCCGGGGGCTCCTCCGCCACAACTGAGCCTGTCCATGGCGTGGTAGCCTCTGTACATCTCCATCCTCAGCGAGTAGAGCTGCTGCAGCATGGCCATGTTTGTGATGTGCCGTCCTTCGGCCTCCTCCACGATGGCTCTCACCCGGAGTAGCAGCCGTCGCAGCCTCTCCTCCTCGGTTGCCGACATGCCGTTGTTCCGCCATTTACTCACAAGAAAGGAGATGGACCGATTGGCTAGTTCACCCATGATAGCACAAACGATTGCATCCTTGATGCTGGTGGCCACCTCCATTGATTCTCCTCCTCTCCTAAGATTACAAGCGGAATGGATCGATCGACAAGAGAAGAGAGCCGAGAGGAAATTATGCTCTGTGGCCTTAGTGTTCTAGGAAGCTGTTCCCCTTAAGTACATTAAAAGAAGAATGACATAGAGTGTTTCAATAACAAATTATTTGAGGGACACGCGTACAAGTTGGAGTGAGATATGGTAAAAAAAACAGAGGAATGACGCTCTCAATTGACTTAGATTTGGCTGCTTGCACACTCGATAGGACATGTTGCAAGTCCGGTGAGAGGTTGAGCCTCACCTGTCATGTGGATGTAAATATATTTTTGGGCATCTCACCCCCTTTTCTATCAATACAAGATATGCATGTTTATGCGTATTCTAGAAGAAAAAATTAGTTGCTGATTTCCTGGCCTGCTAGCATGCCGTTATCTCGACCCGCTTCTTTTGGATAAAGGGCTTTATTACTCAAAGTTTAAGTAAGTATACCCGGCCTCTCAATAACTAAGATGCACACATCCGCAAATCATGAAAACAAAAAAGAAATAAAAGAGTATGCGACAAGTTACAAAGAAAAACTAACGCCACTCAAGGTAGCTTTATGTACGCGGCCACCCATGTTGGGTAAAAATATCCCTCGTCACCGCTTTCAGTCGTGCACACGCCTCCATAAAAAGGCCTCGATATTCCACCCGTTGTAAGATGGACCACGAACGGAGAATACCCGTGCATCGATAAAAACCTTCAAACAAGTGAAATTTTTATCAGAAAAGATCTTGTCATTTCTACAAAGACAGAGCGACCATATTACGGTGAGCGCTCCTACCCTAAGAATGGTTTTAATCTTACTATTTATCCCGTTCAGCCAATTGCCAAAGATATTAGCAACGGATGTGGGTTGATATAAGTTTGAAACCATTTGGATAGCTGACCAAATAGAATGTGCAACCTTACAGGTGAAGAATATGTGTTTTATTGTCTCATCATGAGCACATGAAACACACTTCTTACTCCCTTGCCAGTTACGCTTGACAAGATTGTCTTTCGTTAGAATGACACCTTTTCGAAGATACCATGCAAAGACTTTAATCTTTAGAGGTATCTTCATTTTCCATATTTTATTATTATTATCGACTGGTATTTCAGGTTTGACAAGCGCCCTATACATAGAATCCACAGAGAATTTTCCATTCCTATTGAGATTCCATCGAAACTCGTCGTGACCTTGTGACAGTTGCACTACCGCTAACCGTTCTAGCAAGGCGTTCCAAGATGCTAGTCTTGGACCGATTAAGTCTCTCCTGAATGCGACATTAGGGGGTGACTCCTGCATGACCGTGGCCAACGTCTCTCCCTTATGTCACACAATGGTGTATAGGGCCGGATATAGATCCCGGAGTGTGGCATTTCCTAGCCATATATCCTCCCAAAATCTTATTTCCGACCCATCCTTAATCTTGAAAACCCCAAAGCGATAAAAGTCTTTCTTTGTCGCCATGAGACCGGCCCAAAATGTGAATCTCTAGGCTTCCATACAACCTGAGATAACGCTTTTGTGTCAATATATTTTCGCTTAAGGAGCGTTTGCCATACGCCATCCGAAGTCAATAGCTTATATATCCACTTACCGAGGAGAGCAGAGTTCTTGACCTGGAGGTCATGGATACCCAACCCCCCTTGGTCCTTCAGGCGGCAAACGACATTCCACTTGGTCACTCGATATTTCTTCTTCTTGTTATCCCCTTGCCAAAAGAATCTCGATCGGAAATAATCCAGTCTATGTAAGACCCCTTTCGGTAGTGGAAAGAATGATATCATATACAGTACCATATTGGTTAAAACTGAGTTTATGAGTATCAGTCTTCCGCCCAAGGACAACAACTTTCCTTTCCAGCTAGTTAGTCGTTTTTGCAAATGTTCTTCGACGTGTTTCCATTCCGCATTAGTCAATCTTCTATAATGTATGGGTATCCCCAGATACATAATAGGAAATTGACCTTAATCGCATCTGAATATCTCGGCATATTGAGTTGCTGCTTCCTGGGCCTCGCCGAAACAAAACAATTCACTTTTATGAAAACTAATCTTCAATCCGGATAACTGTTCGAGTGCTGATAAAATCAGTTTCAGATTCGCTGCTTTATCTAGATCATGATCCATAAAAAGAATTGTATCGTCCGCATATTGAAGGATGGATAGTCCCCCATCCACGAGGTGTGGGACTACTCCCTCAATCTGACCGTCTAGCTTGGCGCGTTCAATCATGATCGCTAACATATCAGCCATAATATTAAATAATATGGGCGATAAAGGATCACCTTGCCTTAATCCTCTTTTGGTTTGAAAGAAGCGACCGATTTCGTCATTGACGTTCACGGCAACACTTCCTCCCGAAACACAAATATGGATCAAGGCACACCATTCCTCTGAAAAACCTTTCATTCTTAGAGTTTGTTGGAGGAACGACCACTTCACTTTATCATAAGACTTTTCAAATTCAATTTCGAATATGACTCCGTTAAGCTTTTTAGTGTGCATCTCATGGACGGTCTCGTGTAAAACCACGACTCCATCTAGCATATTCCTACCTTGCATAAATGTCATTTGTGTAGTTTTTACCACATGATCAGCCACCGAATTTAATCTAATTGTTGCGGTCTTCGTGAAAATTTTGAAGCTTACGTTAAGGAGGCATATTGGTTTATATTGTTGTATCCTTTCTGCCCCCAAAACCTTAGGCAACAAAAAAATCTCCCCGAAGTTAAGACGAAATAAATCAAGTTGTCCCCCATGCCAACATTGGAACAACTCAACTAGGTCCGTCTTAATGGCATCCCAAAAGTGTTGATAAAACTCAGCAGGAAAGCCATCTGGCCCAGGAGCCTTATTATGCTCCATTTGGAAGACCGCCTTTTTAATCTCCTCTTCTGTGAAGGGTGATTTTAAAAAGGTATTCTCCTCATTGGAGACCTGGGTTATGTCTTCCGTCCGAGTCTCATCCATGGACAAGATATCTTCAGCTGGAGCGCCGAACAACCCTTTATAGTAGCTTGTAATATAAGCCTTAAGTTGTTCCTGACCTTCAATCATTCCTTCATCCTGGTTGAGAGAGTGAAAACTCTTTTTCCGATGTCTGCCATTAGCAACATTCTGGAAATATTTCGTATTCGCATCTCCCTTCAGAATGAAGTTAGATTTAGATCTTTGGTACCATTTAAGCTCTTCTTCTCGCAGCATTTGTGCCACCTCCGCATTGGATTGACTTTTAAGCTCAATCTCCTGCTGGGTTAACACTCGTGTTTTTGCCGCGCGGTCAAGCTCGTCAATGATGGTACACAAACACTCCTTTTCTTTTTTTAGGATCCCGGTTGTATGCCTGGCCCATCCACAAAGATATTTACGAAAGTTACATATTTTTGCGTTCCATCTTCAGATAGGACTGTCACCCGGGACCGGAGATGGCCACACTCTTTTAACCATATCATCAAAACCATCACGCAGCAAACATCCCAGCTCAAACTTAAAGCGGTGTCGCGCATTTGGTTTCAATGTTCCGGTTGATAAGAGTAGAGGGGCATGATCCGATAGTTCCTCAATACGTTCAAGGGGGCGTACTGTGACTAATGGGTATTTGTCTTCCCAATGAGTGCTCATGAGTACACGGTCCAATTTCTCGTATGTCGGTTCAGATAGACAATTCGCCCAAGTGAACCGTCTACCTGTCATATGAACCTCTCTCAAGTCCAAGCTATCAATGACAGCATTGAACAAGAAAGGCCAATAATTATCGAATCTCCCCTTGCTTTTCTCATGTGGGAACCTTAGCAAATTAAAATCTCCACCTATTAGTATAGGATGTGGATCATTATTTTCTAGGTTCACCAATTCACGTAGAAACGCAGCCTTACGCTCCTCCTGAGCAGCACCATAGACGGCAACCAGACTCCAAATGAATCCATCAACTTTGTTACGGATGTGGAATTTTATATGAAATTCCCCACTCGTATAAGCTAAGACTTCCATGGAGTCTGAGAGTACACCAAGCAGGATGCCACCAGATCTATCACGAGGAGGGATAGAATGCCAAGTAAAGTCCATACCACCAGAGAGGTGATCTAGAACACTCACTTGAAAATCCCTCCTCCCGGTTTCCGAAATAGCCAGAAAATCTAATTTATAATCCCGAACATGTTGCGCAATATTCAAATTCTTAGCCAAGTCACCAAGACCTCTACTATTCATGAAGATGTCGTTCATTGGTAAACAATTGGATTTTTTGGCTGTTTGGAGGATCTTTTCATTTTTTGGTTCTTTTTGTCTTTGGCGGATTTGGATTTTCAGCCGGAAGCATGCAGATCATAAATAGATCATAGTTACACCTCATCCATATCTGTAAGTGCATCAAGTGCCTTCCCCTTGAGGTGTCGGAGTTTGATGTCAAAACGGTTAAGGGACTGATGTGTTTGTGAGTATACACAGGAGAACAGTCCCTGATGAGGTGTTTAACCACCAATCTTGACCCCCCAAAATGTTGAGGAACATTGAAGAAAATGGTGCGTTTCCTGAAGAATGAAGTCGCGCAAAATCCTGAGGAAACAGGATCCTGAAGCGTTCGGTTGAAGCGCTCGTTTGAAGTTGAAGCTAAAGACAATCCTGAGGACGTTTGCGCTGAAGACGAAGTTAAAGCGTATTCTTCGATTAAGACTTTTTATATTTCTTGAGTCATAGGAAACACCGCACTGTTGGAGGGGTTGAAGAAAACGAGTTCCGAAGGTCCGAGGAAGTGCTCAGTTAGGAATCCTGAAGAAAAACCCTGAGGAAATCTCCTGCAGTAGAAGTTCTGTCCTCAGGTGTCTGAGACGTTGTTCTTCAGGACATTGAGGAATCTGTCTTCGGTTGAGGAGTCTGGAAACTGCGAGTGCAGTTCTCCTGAAGAGTTTTCTCCTGCAGTAGAAGTTCGGTCCTCATGTGTCTGAGACTTTGTTCTTCAGGACACTGAGGTAACTAACTTCGGTTGAGGAGTCTGGAGAGAGAATACTTTGAACGTGCCACGTGTTGCGTGGTGAGAGGCTAGAACCTGTCTAGCAACGGTCTGTTCCGAGGGCATGAGAGTAATTGCATGCATGGGCATTTATGTCCATTCACCTCGGGTTGCTCCGCGGCTATAAATAGCCAACCCCAGCCCCATTTGTGGGTTGGCTGCTCCGAGAGAAAAACTGACACTTGTCATTTGAGAGCAACCCACCTCTGAGGAAACTGAAGAACCTTTGTGAGGAAAACCACCAGCCTGAGTAGTTGAGCATTTCTGAGGAAGTCGGTTCGAGTGATCTGAAGCTTTTTACTCTTGAAGACTGTGATCTTCCAGCCGGTGTAGTAGTCTTCAGTCTGAGGAAGTCAAGATGCAATTGTGACTTCCCGGAGTGACTGAGTCTGTGAAGGTTTCGGGAGTCTACCTTGAAGACTCACCTGAGTTATTGGACGGAGTCTGAGGACTTTAGTTCAAGGAGAACAAGGTGAAGACAATGTCTTCTGAGTTGAATCTCAGCCTCTCCAACCAGACGTAGAGTTGTCACAGCAACTTGAACTGGTCTACCAAACCAATGTCTTCAATTTCTAGTGACATCTCTTCAATCTCTTAAGCTTCAGTATTATGTCTACAGTATCTATGGTGACTTCCTGTGCTTCAGCTCTCCCTCTGCTATTTGTCTTCATACTATGGATCTGAAGCACTTCTGCTTATCTGAATTGATTTATTTCGGTTGCATTATGATGTGTTGCCCTAATGATTACATTCCGCAAAGTTTTATTTATTCATGATTTTGGTTACTTCTTCAGCTTCATGATTGCTTCAGTCCTGAAGAAAAACAAAATCCTGTTGTAAATTTGAAAATCTCCCATTCACCCCCCCTCTGGTCGATATATTGCACTTTCAATTGGTATCAGAGCCAGGTACTCCCTTGTTCTGTGTGATTCGGTTTAACCACCTGGAGTTTTAGTTATGTCGACCTCAGGTACAATGAGCGTTGCCTCAAACTGCCCCATCTTCGATGGAACTGACTACCCATACTGGTAGAACAAGATGAGGATGCATCTTGAAGCCATTGACAAGGATCTGTGGGACATTGTTGATCAAGGCATCCCTGAAGCAAATCTGATGACTGCTCCTGATGAAGTCAAGAAAAACTGGCAGCTTGATGCAAAAGCTCGAAGCATCATTGGTGGTCATCTCAATAAGGCTCAGTTCAACCGTATGAGTGGTCTGGATACTGCAAAGAAAATATGGACTAGACTGTCTAAAGTTAATGAAGGAGTCTCAGCTCAGCGAGACTCACGAATTGATACACTCCGCAGTCTCTTCAATTGGTTCGAGAGGCTAGATAATGAGCACGTACAACAAACCTTTGACAGACTCACTGACATATCCAATGAACTTCAGGCTCTTGGTGCTGTTGATATCACAGATCATGAAGTTGTGAAGAAACTGCTGAGGTCACTGGATGACTCATTTGAGTTCCTATCACTGATGATTCAAGAAAGGCCAGACTTCAAGACTCTGGACCCTGCGGATATTCTCGAGCGCCTCAATGCTCATGAACTGAAGCTCTCTGAAAAACGAGACTTATACAGCTCCACGCCTAAGGTCCGCGCACTAAAAGCTAGAGCACGAAGAGTGTCCTCTGATGAAGAGTCTGAGGCTGATACTGATAATCCTGAGACTCTCAGCCGTGAACTTGCTCTCCTTACCAGGAAGTTTCAAAGGTTCACGAAGAAGAATCGCTTCGGAAACTCCTCAAGGTCGTTATCAAGAAAAAGCAAAGATGATGACTCTGCCGAAGCTAGAAAGAGAGTCTGTCACAAGTGCAAGAAACCTGGGCATTACATCGCTGATTGTCCTCAATGGGAAAAAGAAGCTAAACTGAAGAAGAAGAAGAAAGGGAAAGATGAAAGTTCTGACGAAAAGACAAAGAAGAAATCCTCAAGATCTTCAAAGTCTACTGGATACCGGAACAGTAGCTCCCGTAAGGCTCGCGCTTATCTCGGGAAAGAATTGGACTCGGAAGAATCTGGTTCCAACCCTGATGCTGAGGAAGAAGAATCTGAAGAATCTGAGGGTGTGGCTGGTTTGGCTCTTGCCACGACACTTGTCTCAAAGTCAATCTTCAGCACTGAGGACTCTGGCCCATCACATGCTGTTAATGAAGCTGAAGACACAACTCCTTCCTTCTGCTTCATGGCCAAGTCCTCTAAGGTATCTTCTTACTCATCATCAGATGAACTCTCTGATGAAGAACCTGATGAAAACTATGCCAAACTTGCTAAAATTGCGTCTAAGCAACAACGTGCACTTGAAAAGACTCAGATCTCATTAAACAAAAGTGATGATATGTTGGTTGAGGAAATGACGAAGACTCAAAAGTTGACTGATGAATCAAAAATTCTTCAGTCAAAGTTTGATGACTTGTTCAATCGCCATGAGACACTCCTTACCGATCATGAAAAACTATCTCATGAGTTCCTCATGAGGAAACAAGAAATTGAACGTGTAAGGATGTCTCATGACGATCTGAGGAAAGAAAATGAGTCACTCCTCTCGCAACAGATCATCATGCCACAAGAAGGATTCAATCCTCCCTGTTTAAAATGCATTGAACGTGATCAAATCATTTCTGTGTCTAGTTCTTCAATGTCTTCAGACTCTGTTATCTCTATTACTTCTGTGGTACCTAACCCCTCATCTGAGGATACCATAGACATTGCTAAAGAAAATGCTAGGTTGAAGAATCTACTGGAAACAGGCATGTTCAAGAGTCTGAAAGGACATCAGACTCTCTGTGACATTCTCAAGAAACAGATCCTCAACAGAAACCCGAGGAAAGAAGGCATTGCATTCACTCGGAGACTCAACCCTGATGGGTCTTACTGGAAACCTGAAAAATATCCTGAGACCATCTGGGTTCGGGCAATGATGCCTCCTCCTGACCCCTATACCTTATCTGGTTATGATGCTGCTTCTTCAGATATGATGATTGAGTCATTTGACTCAAACTATAAACTGTTTAAAAATTGTAATGGTGAGGTATTTGCCAGATACATTGGAACTAACTGCAGGAACGGTCCTCCAGTCAAGCAGATTTGGGTGCCAAAGGACCTCATCACTAACCTTCCTGTGAATGCAGATGCAAATGAGCTGAGGATATCATCTGAGGACGATACCTCAAAAGGAAATGATTATAATCATGTATCTGCTAACCATTTTGTTCACAGGGAAGCTCCTCATAAGAATGCTTATTCATTTGTTTATCCTGATACTGTCATCACACACCCCATTAAGTCTCATTATCCTCATCAATCCTCATGTGCCTCAAGACCACCCATAAAGATGTGGGTGGTTAAGAACTAATCATCCGTGCAGGGACATGTCCTAAGGCAATTACAATTTATGCAGATCATATGCCCAGGACAATAACAAATGAGTCAGTTGAAGGATAATTATATTGTTTGATTTCATAGAATCAATCTTGAGGAACATCCTGAGGAATTAATTCTGATGAATCTTAAACTCCTCAAACTGAAACTGGCTCATAACTTGCTGGATGAGATACTAATTCATTTGCAGGAAAAGACTGAATGGGTGATGGATAGTGGATGCACAAATCACATGACTGGTGACAGAAGTCTTCTTATGGAATCATCACTAAGTCCTTCTTCAAAGAAAACCATCACCTTCGCTGATAAAGGTAAAAGTAAGGTATTGGGTCTCGGTAGAGTGGCTATCTCTCGAGACCAACACATTGATAAAGTCATGCTTGTTGAATCTCTTGGGTACAACTTGATGTCTGTATCTATGCTGTGTGATCTTGATCTCGCTGTTCTCTTCGGAAAACATGGTTGTATTGTCTTCATGGTTAGCGATAAATCCACTGTCTTCAGTGGGATTAGGAAAGGTGACCTGTATATCGTAGATTTCTCTGAAGGTCCTCAGGTTGCTACATGTCTCATGGCTCGAGCCTCAGAGTGCTGGCTATGGCATCGAAGACTCGGCCACGCTGGAATAAGAAATCTTCAGAAGCTGGTACTGAAGAAACATGTCCTCGGGATTGAGGAAATCAGATTCACAAAGGACCGGCTCTGTGGAGCCTGCGAAGCTGGAAAGATGACCAAGGCCAACCACCCAGCGAAGACCATCATGACCACTACGAGACCACTGGAATTACTTCACATGGATCTATTTGGTCCTCCAAAGTATTCGAGCTTTGGAGGTAATATGTATGGTCTTGTTATTGTTGATGACTTCTCACGATACACTTGGGTGCATTTTCTTCTCTATAAGTCAGGAACTCCAGCAATTCTTAAGTGCTTTGCTCAGCGAGTCATGAACAACTACAACCTGAAGATCAAGCACATTCGAAGCGACAACGGCACTGAGTTCAAGAACTTCGGTGTGGAAGAATTCCTCGATGACTTGGGAATTACTCATGAATTCTCAGCGCCATACACTCCTCAGCAAAATGGTGTTGTTGAGAGAAAGAATCGAACCCTCATCGAGATGGCTCGCACGATGCTGGCTGAGTACAATACTCCACTCAAGTGGTGGGCTGGAGCAATCAACACCGCATGCCACATCGTCAATCGAGTGTATCTTCATAAGTTCTTCAATAAAACTTCATACGAGTTAATGATCGGTAAGAAACCCAATGTAATTTACTTCAAAGTATTCGGTGCACCTTGCTGGATACGTGATCCTCATCACGAGTCCAAATTTGCACCCAAAGCATGTGAGGGTTTCATGCTTGGTTATGGTATCAACTCGCACACCTACAGAGTCTTCAACATTAGTCATTATAAAATTGTTGAAACTGTAGACGTGCGTTTTGATGAGTCTGATGGCTCCCAAAGAGAGCACCTGCCACATGATTTAGGTGAAGCACCACCTCAAGAACAGATCAAGAAGATGGGTGCTGGTGACATCATTCCTGTGGATCATCCTGAAGAAATCCACGTACCTCCTGCTCCTGAAGAACACCCAAATCCTGAAGCGAATAATTCTGATGATGATCCAGATCCTGAGGCACCTGACACGCCTGAAGTTCCTGAAGCACCTGAAGCTGATGCAAACGAATCTGATTGCAGTGACGAAGATGCACCTCAAGATCATCCACCTCGACTTCCTCGTGTGGCAAATGAAGTTCAAGTGGACAAAATCCTCGCTGACATCAACCTACCAGGTCCTCTTACTCGTGCAAGAGCTAATCGTATAGAAAACTTTTGTGGGCATTTCTCGTTTGTATCAATTTCAGAGCCCACCAAAGTCTCCGAGGCATTCCGTGAAGAGGAATGGATTCAGGCAATGCAAGACGAACTTCTTCAGTTCAAACTGAATGATGTTTGGGAACTAGTCAAACGTCCTGATCCTAGAGTTCACAACGTCATCGGCACGAAGTGGATCTACCGCAACAAACTTGATGAAGATGGACAAGTCATCAGGAACAAAGCTCGTCTCGTAGCTCAAGGATATACTCAAGTTGAGGGGATCGACTTCGGTGAAACCTTCGCTCCTGTAGCTAGACTTGAGTCTATTCGTATTATGCTTGCATTCGCTAATCATCATAATATCAAGTTATATCAAATGGATGTGAAAAGTGCCTTCCTCAATGGTAATATCGAGGAAGAAGTATATGTTGCTCAACCTCCAGGTTTCGAAGACGCCAAGAAGCCTGATATGGTGTACAGATTGAAGAAAGCTCTCTATGGACTGAAGCAAGCCCCTCGGGCTTGGTATGACACACTAAGGGACTTCCTCATCAGCAAGGGCTTCAAATCTGGTTCCCTCGATCCAACTCTCTTCACAAAACGATATGATGATGCATTATTCATATGTCAAATTTATGTTGATGACATAATATTTGGATGCACTAACAAGAAATACAGTGAAGAGTTTGCATTCTTGATGAGTGAACAGTATCAGATGTCGATGATGGGCGAACTGAAGTTCTTCTTAGGACTCCAAATTCTTCAACAACGCAACGGCATCTTCATCTCTCAGGAGAAGTACCTCAAGGAGTGCCTGAGGAAATTCGGGATGCAAGACTGCAAGGGCATCAAGACACCGATGCCTACAAACGGACAACTTGGCCCCGATGAAAATGGCAAGGAGTACGATCAAAAGGTATACCGCTCCATGATAGGTTCACTTCTATATCTATGTGCATCCAGGCCTGATATAATGTTGAGCGTTTGCATGTGTGCCCGATTCCAAGCGGCACCAAAGGAATCGCATCACCAAGCGGTGAAACGAATTCTTCGATATTTGGCTCACACCCCGTCGCTTGGCTTATGGTATCCAAAAGGCACACAGCTGGATCTCGTCGGGTACTCAAACTCAGATTATGCTGGAGATCGAGTGGATCGGAATTCTACCTCAGGAACATGCCACTTCCTCGGACGTTCTCTTGTATGCTGGTCATCGAAGAAGCAGAACTGTGTCTCCCTCTCCACCGCTGAAGCTGAATACATTGCTGTTGGTGCAAGCTGCTCACAGCTTCTTTGGATGAAGCAAACCCTGAAGGACTACGGCATCAACCTGAAGAAAGTACCACTACTATGTGACAATGAGAGCGCCATCAAGATCTCTCAGAACCCAGTACAGCACTCGAGGACGAAGCATATTGAGATACGGTATCACTTTCTTCGGGATCATGTCTTGAAGGAAGATATCGTCATCAGCCACGTGAAGACTGAAGATCAACTTGCTGATATATTCACTAAGCCTTTGGATGAGAAGCGATTTAGCACTCTGAGGTGTGAGCTAAATATCTTAGATTCCTCAAACGTCCAGTGAATGGACACACATCCTAACGCTTAAACAATATTGAAGAATCCTGATGCACAACACACGATGCGTCGTACTCCTCAACTCATGAGGAACTACCTTGCTATGTGTGAAGAAATTAACGTGGAATTGACTCAAGATCCATACGACAATTGTATGGTATCAAGTGTCTCATTCCCTATAAGGTGGGTAGCGCCACCGCCCAAACACCTCAGGATTGGGTGATCCTCAACTACCTCAGGATTTGATGTTATTGATCTTCCTCAAGATTCGAAGTCTTCATTTCTGATGATTATCGTGTTTGTCCTCAACAGCGTTCACCTATAGTTATTGATTTTCAGTTTTTGCTTCTTCAACTAGGTGAACATGATCGGACCCTTCTCTCTGTGCTCACTTATCTAATCTGTCTATCTCATATGCGTTCATCAGGAAATTATATTCCTCTGGCATGAGACCTGTCATCATCATTTGCCTGAGACCATTTGTCTTTGTCTTCAGCCATTATCCTCAATGTCCTCAAATCACGGATTTTCTGTTACAACTGTCTTCAATTTGTTGCGATTTTACCGCACGTCGTAATTATCCACTATCACGATATTCACTGAGGATCCCAACAATCAGGGGCTCTCTCGTCCACAAATTTCGCAACCTCTTCAGCTCCCACCCCTCTATAAATAGCTCTCTTCCCTCCCCCCCCCCGGTCATTTACCCCCCAACACCTCCCTCACTCTCGGATTGCCGCCCTTGAGCTCCTCACGCTCGAGCGCTAACATCGCCGGAGTTCGCCGTCGCCGGGGACGAAGACACATTGTTCCTCAGCATTCGCCTCAAGTCTGGTATGCTTATTCCTCAGTGGTTTATTCCTCAGCACAACATTCCTCAGTACTGTTCATCCTCCACTGTGCTGCTAGCTCACTGAAACCTGTACCTATGCCTCAATCCTTTGTTTTACTCAACCTATTCCTCATGAACGCATATAACCGTACCCCACTTCCCTCGCAACTTAATTTTGTCACAGGTACATGTCTGCTGAGGAATCGCATGGTTCTCATAGTCTCACTTCATTTGCAGCTCAGCTCGAACGTACAATTCCTCAGTCTCCTCAGCTGAAGAAAATGGCTCCTCGACGTAAAATCACTGATACCGCAAAAGACCTGCCCCTAAAGCTATATGAAAAGCTGAAGAGTCCCGAAAGAGAAACCGGTGAACAACGTAAGAAACGGGTTCAGAAAATCACAAGAGAATGGGCCAAGCGTTGGGTGGCCTACCAATGGCTGAATCCTCAACATGAGGAAATGTTCGCAGTCAATCCGCCCCTGAAGACCTTGGGTATCAAGGCTCGACCTCCACCAGCTCCTGGTGTTGTTCCTGATCCAACCACACTGCGCAGACCTGAAGACTTTCCTGCGGCATATGAGCTTTACCTCAAACGCTCTCGCAGCCGTGTCAAAAATCTGGTCCGTGACATGACTGCTTCAATACAAATTCCGCCTCAAGATCAGTCTCAACCTAGACAACAACCTCCGCCTCAGCACCGCAAAAAGGCTCCGGGCATGAAACCTTTCTCTAAGACCTCAACTAAGCCTCAAGCTGTTGGCTCCTCATGTCAACGAACAGATGGTGCTGCCCCCTCTTCAAGAATATGCACTGATGAATCTGGTGCTCCTGAGGCCTCAACCACAATGCCTCAGCATCACCTGAAGACCAAAACTGTTCTTCAACGGGGCCCTCGTCCTTCACCAAAGAAAACTGCTATGCGTGGCGCCATCCATCATACTTCTCAATCTTCTGATGATGAAGATGAATTTGAGGATCTGGCCGGCTTCGTCGCCACTGAAGCTGATAAGATTGAATACGTGCGTGCTGCGGCCAGACGCAAAGCTGAAGCAACGGGTTCAGAAATCCCGCTTCTCCTTGATCCCAAGAAGATCTTGGAGTACATTGAAATTTGGTCTGTTAAGCCTGACACTCTGCTTGATGATTTGGACATTCCGAAAGACATCCAGTTCTATGTTCAACAGTTCCTCATAAATGAGATTCATCAACGTGATCTTCAGAAACAGTTGAAGGCCAAACTGAAGAAAGTCCACAGTGACTTCAAGAAGAAACCTATCACTGAAGTTACTCCTCAGGAGTTTACTGAGCATCAATGCGAAGTTCAACGTCTCAACATTGAGTTCGCTGCCAATCGTGCTTATATTGGTCAATCCAAGGAACGGATCTCACAACAGATGACCAAGTTGATGAAGCTTCGACAGCCTGCTGATACCTCTGCCAAAAGCCTCAAGCGCACGCCTGAAGCACAACCCTCAACCCCACCTACTGCAAAGAAGCCTGCTGTTGAGGATCCCATTGATGCTACACCCCTTTCCTCAGCTCCTCCTACATCACAGCCCGCTGATACCACCACTCATATCACTGCTGCCTCAACTCCACCTCAAAATCCTCAGCGCAGCTTAATTGTCTTCACTCCACCCCCTGCTGCAACACCCTTTGTTCCAACTCCACCGTCCCCACCGCCACCAGTTATCACTGAGGTTGAAGACATGGACGTTGATATTATGGATGATGGAACTCCTCGCATTTATGATGAGGACTATGAGCTGACAAACTCACCCACTCATACTGTCTTCTCACCTGAACCTCACTCCAACACAGTGACCGAGGTGCTTCCTGACACTTCTCTGCAGTCTGAAGCCTCTGTTGGTGCATTGTCCTCAGCGTCTGATGCTGATGACCCCGAAGCCTCTTGTGCTCCAACAAATTCTGCTGCTAATACTGATGCAGCTGACACTACAACTGCTGATCCTCAGCCAGACCCACCTGCTGCTGAAACTGAAGCTAAAGCCGACCAAAGCACAACTGCCCCTCCTGAAGCAGAAACCAGTACAAATGCTGAAGCCTCGAAGGATGGCTCTGAAGACAAACAGGCCACATCACCTCGTCTCCCCAAGGACATTAACACATCTGTGCCTGATGCATCTGCAGCGACTCCGCCTCATCCTCAAGCTACTCTTCAGATTGAAGTGCCTCAAGTGCCTTCCCCACCTCAAGGCCCAGTTCAAGCTCGGTCCTTGTGTCCAAAGCAGAAGCGACCATTCTTCCGTGACCTTGCAGCTGATGATACTCCAAGCTTTGATGCTACTGATTTCTTCAACGCCATGAGTTTCTTTCAAGAGGGGATTCAAAATCCGTATCACTCTGCTCCACCTCGCAAGCTGCTGAGGTTCTGGACTGCCACTCAGAAGAACTACTCAGTGCTCTACAAGAAAAACAAACTGTTTCCTCACAAGCACATTCCTCTGATGGATATGGAAACTCTTCCCTGCTTCAACAATGTGCTTCAGGATCTGCATCATGCCAAGCTGCTTCAATTCTGCTCTGAATGCATACACTGGAATGAAGAACTTGTGCTTCAGTTTTATGCCACTTTGTATGTTTCAGGAAATCCTCTAGATATCAACACCTGGACCCTCGAGTGGATGACTGAGCATCATCACTACACCATCACTGTTCCTGACGCAATTGAGATACTTGAGTTGCCTCAGTGCACTTCCCCTGCGGCCTGCTCCTATGGGTCTCAGATTCTTCGCGATGACCTGATGAACATGCTCATGAAGCCTCAGGCCCCTGAAGCCCCAGCTCGCACAACGTTTCCAGTCTCTGAGCTTCAGTATCTGCCGAGTACATTGTATCGGATTCTGGCGAAAACCTTCTGGCCCATCAAAGGCTATGAATCCTCAGCTGAAGAAGTTGTTGGCGTCATGAAGAACATCCTTCACAACCTCTGCATGTCTGGGCCAATCAACGTCCCTGACTTCTTCTTCAGAACTCTTGCTGATGCTGCACAGAATCCACACATCCTGAAGCCATACGCGCCATGGATCATGAAGCTCATCCGCGCTGTCACAAGAATTGAGTATCAACCTGATCACCCAAATCACAGGACCTATCTGCCACCTGTCGAAGTGCTTCAGCATACAATTGCCACAAATGACAAAGGCAAAGGCCTCTTTTATGAAGAAGTTCTCCCGACCAATTCCCTCGCTGGAAATATTCGTCATCCTCAGTCTCGCACAACTGATGAAACCCGCACTCATGCTTCAACTGAGGATACAACTCAGGCTCGAGTGATGACTGATCGAGAGCTTCTGATTAGCCTTCATCAGAAAGTTGACAGAAATCATGACTGGGTAAAGCGTCAGTTTTCTGAGATCCTCAGCTATATGGATCAGACACATTCTTCAGTGAAGAAAGTACATCAGTATAGTCATCATACATATCAACATCTTGATGCCTTGATGAAAGAAGTACTCACTCCTGAAGACATTGCACAATTGGATCTTCAAAAGCCTCCGATTCCAGCAATCAAACCACCGAGGCAATTCAGACGCTGCACGACTCCTCCTCCGGCCATGGATTCTTATTCCTCAAACCAGGAGATGACTGCTGAAGAAGCTGAAGACACAGCTGCCTACCCTCATACCGCAACGGACTGCCTCAGGCGTGACTCACCTCAGCCTTGAAGCAACTACCAACGGGCGTTAGCTTCAGTTTTTCCCTTTTTGTTCATTATGACAAAGGGGGAGAAGTCTGTTAGTCTTCAAGCGGGTCTTAGTTATGGGGTTCTTCATTTACAACTCTCGTTCTTCAGACATTTTTGTAATGAGTTGTAAACTGTTATTTTGGTGTTTGCCTGATACTTTTTCTCAGTTATCTCATGCTATTTTCTCACATTTATCATATATGCATGTGATTGTCTCTGCAAACATCTATATCAGTGCGGTGGTTAAATCCTCAAACATTTCAGAACATGCACTGATACAAAAATACCTGGATATAGGGGGAGCTCCTCATATACCTCAAAATGCTTTTGATATTAAACATTCTTCAACCTATATGTATATCCTCAGGGGGAGCTTCACTATATTCCGTTTAAAGTTAAAAAATGTTCTTCAAAGTTTCTTTTCTTCAAACTCATAATCTTACCCCCGTTGAAGCTTAACCTGATTGTCATCAAATCACCAAAAAGGGGGAGGTTGTAAGTGCATCAAGTGCCTTCCCCTTGAGGTGTTGGAGTTTGATGTCAAAACGGTTAAGGGACTGATGTGTTTGTGAGTATACACAGGAGAACAGTCCCTGATGAGGTGTTTAACCACCAATCTTGACCCCCCAAAATGTTGAGGAACATTGAAGAAAATGGTGCGTTTCCTGAAGAATGAAGTCGCGCAAAATCCTGAGGAAACAGGATCCTGAAGCGTTCGGTTGAAGCGCTCGTTTGAAGCTGAAGCTAAAGACAATCCTGAGGACGTTTGCGCTGAAGACGAAGTTAAAGCGTATTCTTTGATTAAGACTTTTTATATTTCTTGAGTCATAGGAAACACCGCACTGTTGGAGGGGTTGAAGAAAACGAGTTTCGAAGGTCCGAGGAAGTGCTCAGTTAGGAATCCTGAAGAAAAACCCTGAGGAAATCTCCTGCAGTAGAAGTTCAGTCCTCAGGTATCTGAGACGTTGTTCTTCAGGACACTGAGGAATCTGTCTTCGGTTGAGGAGTCTGGAAACTGCGAGTGCAGTTCTCCTAAAGAGATTTCTCCTGCAGTAGAAGTTCGGTCCTCATGTGTCTGAGACTTTGTTCTTCAGGACACTGAGGTAACTAACTTCGGTTGAGGAGTCTGGAGAGAGAATACTTTGAACGTGCCACGTGTTGCGTGGTGAGAGGCTAGAACCTGTCTAGCAACGGTCTGTTCCGAGGGCATGAGAGTAATTGCATGCATGGGCATTTATGTCCATTCACCTCGGGTTGCTCCGCGGCTATAAATAGCCAACCCCAGCCCCATTTGTGGGTTGGCTGCTCCGAGAGAAAAACTGACACTTGTCATTTGAGAGCAACCCACCTCTGAGGAAACTGAAGAACCTTTGTGAGGAAAACCACCAGCCTGAGTAGTTGAGCATTTCTGAGGAAGTCGGTTCGAGTGATCCGAAGCTTTTTACTCTTGAAGACTGTGATCTTCCAGCCGGTGTAGTAGTCTTCAGTCTGAGGAAGTCAAGATGCAATTGTGACTTCCCGGAGTGACTGAGTCTGTGAAGGTTTCGGGAGTCTACCTTGAAGACTCACCTGAGTTATTGGACGGAGTCTGAGGACTTTAGTTCAAGGAGAACAAGGTGAAGACAATGTCTTCTGAGTTGAATCTCAGCCTCTCCAACCAGACGTAGAGTTGTCACAGCAACTTGAACTGGTCTACCAAACCAATGTCTTCAATTTCTGGTGACATCTCTTCAATATCTTAAGCTTCAGTATTATGTCTTCAGTATCTATGGTGACTTCCTGTGCTTCAGCTCTCCCTCTGCTATTTGTCTTCATACTATGGATCTGAAGCACTTCTGCTTATCTGAATTGATTTATTTCGGTTGCATTATGATGTGCTGCCCTAATGATTACCTTCCGCAAAGTTTTATTTATTCATGATTTTGGTTACTTCTTCAGCTTCATGATTGCTTCAGTCCTGAAGAAAAACAAAATCCTGTTGTAAATTTGAAAATCTCCCATTCACCCCCCCTCTAGTCGATATATTGCACTTTCAATATCCACCTCTGTCATCTCACCCACAAGATGTGATAGAAGTTGTCCATCTATAGTGGCATTCGCCTCCTCATCATCCATGGGTGTGGTGACCGACCTACTAGAAACACTTGGATGAACTTTTAAGCGGTCAAACTCCATATGTTTCAAAGCATTGGTCGAGACACATATTTCATCTTCATTTCTACCTAAGTTGACTCCTACTTTGACTAGGCTGAAAGAAAGCTTAGAAGTAGGAAAAGATAAAAATGAATTACTTTTATTAGATGTACCTATGTCCGTGGTATCCATCATTGCCGTCTTGCGTCGCATTGCTTTGGCTAGCGCGTCCTCATCCGTTGCGGAGGTCCCATCTGCCGCCACTGGATGCCGCGTGAACAGCCTCGGCATAGCCTTAGGCAGAGCACCCGATCCCACATCAAGAGATACTGGAGGGGCCAAAGATGGTGAAGAAGCCCCCTAGCCTTCGCCAGCTGGGTTACAGCCGGCGGGGTCAATGTAGGCCGAGCAACCCCCTCAACTGCCGAGGCCTCGGCGATCATCGCTGCGGAAGGGGGCGGCGTTGAAGAAGTGGCCCCCTCGACCACAGCTCTCGAAGTGACATCCACCTCCATCGCCTTGCCCTTCAGCTTCTCCTTCTTCGTACACACATGGCCGGGGTTGGCGCAGCCGTAGGTGAAAGTAGGGGCTGCACATTCAATCCAGCTGAGCAAACTGTGTTCACAGCCGCACCCTCTGGGGCCGACCTGCCTCCTGATTGTGACCTGCCTGGCTCACCTGCCGCCGTCTTGGGCTGCAGCAGCTGTAGCGATGAAGTCTTGGTCGGTGTAGACACTAGACAGCATGGCCTTAGCCGGCCCGGAAGGGGTGGACGAAGTGGACGCCAGCAACTTCGATGATGATGGGAGCTCCCTGGCCAGCTGGTTCGCTTCATCCACAGTAGCCGGCAAGGCTATTGGCCTGTCCGCAAATGCACACATCTGACCGTGACTAGCAGGAGAACCAGCCCCTGCCATGTTTGTCCCAGCTCCGTCCGCAGCCATGCAAGGATGAGGTGACTGCATAGCTTGCTTAGCCCCTGTTTCGCTGAGCGACGTGCAAGCAGGCGTTGCACCCGACATCATCAACTAGCACAAAAGTTCCTTGCCTCTGGGTGTCTGCGGGTTTGGATTAAAAGGGGTGATCGCCCTTCCTTGCAGTAAGTGTTCCACGGCGGCACCCTGAAACTGTGTTCCAACATTGCCCAGCATTCGTGTCGATAACCATATCATAGGTCCCCGAATTTTTCGTGAATGTGGCCCGTTGATCCTTGCTTTCCTTCTCATTGTTCCCCTCGAATCCTTTACCTGCCGGGTCATCCTTCTCTTTGCGCTCCCAAATGAAAAGAACAAACTCGGGTTCCGGAATATACTCCGCGGGCTCAGGGCGAAATGTAAAGGCATAACCTTTCAGGATCAGAACGCCGATAGTCTTAATAAACGGTCCCAAAGAGTCATACTTCTTGAAGCAGTCCTCCGCAACCATGCCAACCAGTATACGACATATGCCCCGGCGTCTGAGCGCAAGTAAATCGACATCAATGGTAGTACCTATGAGCATGTCAACCGCCCACAGCCCCAAGAAGTGTCTCATGTCAGGGGGAACGCCGGATACATGGACCCAAGTCTGGTGTAACTCCATAATGGGTTCCACCTCCTCCGGTTGCCATTGGCTGAAGAGCAATATAGTGTTCTGCGAAGGAATCCCCAGGACAATACCATCAATACGAAGCAGGTCTTCCTTGGATGGAAAGCTGAGTGTGAATGGGTCATCTCCATTGGGCACGGCTTCCCACACCCAAGATGGGTTCGGGCAAATACGCACAACCTGAGCCACCACTTGCTCAGCAGTGGCAGCCACACCCTCAACACTAACCATCGCCGTAGGTGACCCGCGATTAACCAGTTGTGGCTTATATACACTCGACGGGAATAGGCTGAACATCGTTTCGGTGTCACCCTGCCCGGCGACAATGACTGACGGCTTCGGAAGCTTCAACGTTGGGCACTTCTTTAATGGATGTTGAGTGTCATCATAAATGTAACAATAATGCGCAGCGGTGCAATCTTTGGTCCCATGCGTGTCCACTTCACACTTCCAGCACCTCGTCTTCATCTTCTTTGCTTCCAGGACGGTACCCCCAGGATCAACCCGTCCCGCGTCGGTCCCCGGCGTTTGAGTGGTCGGCTGCAAGTCCAGAACACCCTGTGCCTGAGGTTGTCCAGTCCCCGTCTTTTTCTTCTTCTTCTTACGCTTCTGACCCGGCTTCATGGCTAGAGGAGCGGCCGTGCCGGTGCCGTTACAGCCCCTGTCGGCTGGGTGTTCCCGGTTCCGAACGCGGTTGGCACTGGCGGCCTCGACACAACGCCAAACCCCACCCATTGCTGGGCCGCGACACCCGAAGCTGCAGGTGCAGGGCGCCCTCTGTCCAGCCCTCCCAAGCCGGACGGCGCAGCCATGACCGGCGGCGCAGCGACCTCGACCAAGAGCCGTCGATTGACTTGGTGATACAGCGGCAACGTCGGTCCCAGACTAGCAGGCGGCGGTTGAACTCGATCGGTTTTAGGAGCCCGTGGCGGCGGCTGGATGAGGGTTTTTGTTGATGGGAACCGACCCAACCCAGGGAACCATAGGCCCAGGTGTGCCCGCCTTGAGATGGACCTGACACCGGACCGTTGACCCCACCCCTTCTCGGATTCTCACTAGCCTCCGCGTTGATCATGCCCAATTCCATAGATACAGGATCAGCATGCGCCCCGACTGGTCTCACCTTCGATGCCGGCAGCTTGGCGGCTCCGATCACCGCCGGAAGGAAGTCCCCAAAGCACGGCGGCGGCGTTTTCCGTGGCTTGGGAATGGGACCTCTCCAGCCCATGCGTAGAGAGGGCTTGCGTAGAGCAGGCTTGTGTAGAGCCTAGCTTCTGATCCAGCATGGCAAGCCTGCTTGATGTGTCGATCATTCGATCGATGGCGTCTGAGGTGCTAGAAGGGCTGCGCAACCAGCTATGCATTGAGCGCGTGGATTGAGGTGCGCTTTGATGGAGTCGAGGATGACGTGTGCCCAAGAAATGAAAGAATCTAGGGTCTAGTAAGAGCCGATCCAGGTCTAAGGAAGTTCATGCAAGGGGAGATCAAGGGCATCCCCAAGGTTGAGCGTTTGAACCTCCAAGATCTTCTTTCACCATCTTCCATCGCGCACTTGAAAACTCCCTTCATACATAACTCATTGTAGACTGATTAGAGAGGTTAGTATCCTATTAAAATATTTTTTCCCTTAGTGGGAATAAAGATAATCTTGAAGAGCTATTGTTTCTCAAGAGTGCCAAAAAGTTTTTGCAAAGAAAAAGCAAGCTTAAGGTTTGCAAAAGTAAAGAGAGACAAAACGTGGCAGAATCTGTGAAAAACAGAACAACAGGTAGTAAAGAATGTTTTAGGGATACTTCTGCAACTCAAATAAAAAAACTCAGAACATACGCAAGTTTCGTAATTGTATATAGCACGCTGTGTAAAAATTTCAGCTCAAAAGTATGAACTGAGATTTTTCGCTGATTTTTCTAGTCACAAGGACAGAATCTATATTCAGGACAGCATGTCACAACTTTCACTTTCCTTGTCGTATGAGGCTATAAAAGGCACAAAGCTTGAAAAGTAAAGATACAATGATGTTGCTACAGTAGTAAAAATCATCAAGACCACTAAAAACAGAAGAAAAACAAAAAGTAAAACCTAAAATCATTGCGGGCTGCCTCCCGAAAAAGCTTCTTTAAGGCCATTATCTAGGCTTAAAGATTATAGAAGATGCTCTCACAAGAATAAGAATTTTGAAGCCAAAGAGAGCTTCAAGAAGCAAATATGAAACACATTTAAGCCTAACCCACTTCCTACGCAAAGGCATCTTGTAAGAAAATAAATCAAAGAAGCACAAAGTGACGTGCATAGGAAGGTCGAAAAAGAACAACTTCAAAACTTTCAACATGAAGAGAGGTGTTTTAGTAATATGAAAGTTTCTACAACCAAACTTCCCTCTCTCGAAATAATTTTCAGTAGTATCATGAACAACATCAAGAATATAACTATCACATAAATCATGTTGTTCATGACCCACAAGCACACGTGTATAGTTTTCAACACGGTCTTTAGGATTATAAGATAAATGCAACCCATCACATTGAGCCTTGATAAGAGAAAAATTCTCCGAAATAGTTGGAGATTTCAAAAGGATTATGGGGCAATCAAGTGTGGGTGCAATAGCAGCAATTTCATGCATAACATAAGGAACTATAGCAACTTCAGCTTTGTAAGCATCATCCATAGTGGCATCATGGACAAAAGTATAGAAGGCATCCACTTCATCAAAAAGGGATATTTCAAAAGAATCCATAGGATCATAACACTCATCATATAACGTAAGAGTCAAAGAGTTACTCCCATTAGAAGGTAGACATGGATGGCTCCATTCTTCCTCCTTTTGTTCGTCACTCTCCTCCTCATTTTCATCCAAGGAGCTTTCAATTTCAGCAATTTCTTCTTCCATAGAGTCCTGCAAAACATTAGTCTCTTCCTTTGGGGGAGAGATTGTAAGGCCCGATATGCGGTACTGTTCCATATCTAGGCGTTTCCACCCAGATCCGGGGACGAAGCACATATCGGTCCCACCGCGACATATGACAAAGCCATATGCCCCGGATTTCCAACATGATATCACAACATTACAGATACAAGGATACAACATCTCGTACAATCGGCATACAACTGCCTCAAATACAATACAACAGCGGAAGGTACATGTCTGAGAACAGACTGCAATCAAATGCCTAGTGGCAAAGAGAAAAACATCGATCCCCATAACCACACGGGTCCAGGCCCTCCGCCGGAATCCGCCTAACTAGTCGTCGTCGAGTCTCCACGTGAAACGTCGATCACCATACCTGTTGTTGATCAAGAACCCTAAAAAGAGTTTGGGGGTATTATCATGAGTACAGAAGTACTCAGCATCCAACTGTAGTGGTCAACTGACCCAGCAAGGACTTCATCACTCGTCATTCTAGGACAACTAGTAGTTGACGGTAAGGATGGGGTAAGTGGGAGGTTGCTGATACGTCCCAAACGTATCTATAATTTCTTCTTGCTCCATGAATGTTTTGTGTGACTTTGCCATGTTTTGATTGAACTTTATTACACTTTTAAACCAATTTGGACTAACCTACTAACTCAGTGCACCCAGTTGCCAGTTTCTGGTTTTCTGCTGTTTTTGTTTTTCAGGTTTTCCGGCTGATTAAAGTGCCCAAAAAATTCCGCAAAAAATATATTAAAAATCAGCGGGCCGGAAGCTTCCGGAATAACCAAGGGAGAGAGCCGGGACCACCACCAGGGAGCCAGAAGGGTCCCTGGCGCGGCCCCAACCCTAGGGCGCGCCAGGCACCCTCCTGGCTGCCCTGGGTGGCCCCTCGACGCCCCCTTCGCCTATATAACCCCCTCTGGGTAGAAACCCCTAAACGAGAACTCTTTTTCGCGGAAACCTCTCTGTTCCGCCGCCGCCGCCGTTTTCAGATCGGGGCTGCCTGGAGAAGCTGCCCCGGCACCCTGCCGGAAGGAGATCACCCCTCCGGGAGACCATCCATAGCCATGGACGCCTACCGTATGTACCGTGATTAGTCCCCCTTGGACCATGAGTCCGTGATCAGTAGATATGTGATGTCCTCTCCCTCTTTTATGCTTCCACTTTTGAGACCTCGTGAGCTGCCTCACATGATCGAGGCACCTATGTAATTTTCTGCTGTTGCTATGCTGAGTTTGATGGGATCTGATGGATTATGAGACTATGTTCAGATTGTGATGAGTAATATATTTGTTTTGCCCTTTTATATTTTGTTCTTGAGTAAATTCTTGCATGTTCTCCGTTGCAGTATTTGCTTTGGCCAAGTTATTTGCTTGCAACTCCAAGAGAGAGCGTTATGCTCGATTGTGGGTTCAGCCCCTTGATGTCTAGCTTGAGTGACAGAAACATGAGACTAGGGGATGTGCTGTTGCCACCAGGGATAAAACAACGGTGATTGTGCCTATTGGTGCAAGAATTGTTTACTTTACGCAAAGTTCTTTTAATGCAGTTGTCTGTTGCTTTGAGTTTACACTTTGGGTGGGATTCGCAACTTAATACCAGCGATATGTTCTGGATAGATATCTCAAGGTGGATGATTCGTAGTAGATGCAGATGGATTTCGGTCTACTTACCTTGGCGTACTGCCCATTGCTTTTGAGCCCTTTCTTTCTTTGCAGCATAGTTAGCATTACGGTGCCTTCATAATCCTGTCAATTGCCCAACTGTGATTTGTTTACCTCGCTAGCATTTTTATCGTCTTTTGGGAGAGAGACATCACTAGTGAAAATCACGTGACTCCGGACCATCTTCATACCATTGTTCACACCCATTATTTATCTTTCTGTTTTAACTTTTACTAGTACCTTTTTATCTCTTGCGTTTGATCCTTTGTAAATGACAAGGCCGGAGGAATTGACAACTCCTCTGAACTCGTTGGGAGCAAAGTTATTTGTTTTGTGCAGGTCCACGACAACTCCACGCATCAGAATAATTTCTGGCGCCGTTGCCACCTATCGTACTTATCGTTAAGTCCTACTGGAGACAAACCTTGGTATCTTTACTGAGTGAAATTACCGCTACGCTGCATCTCAACCTTCCACTTGGGGTAACCAACGAGGGGCGAGAAGCCATCAGTTGCTGCCGCACTAGCATTTATGAAGTGGCTAACAATATAGAGAGTAAGATAAGAAGCCAAGCATTCGATGAGGAATCGCCTCCAACAAGTCTGCTATCCACCTACTACGCAAACATAACACCTATCCTATCCTTGTCCTCCTCTTCGCATGCCGACGAAGAAGAAGCAGTCAAGGCACACACACACGTTGATCAAGTTATATCAAGATTATCTCAGTTGTTGTTGTCTATGAACAAGGAGTAGGTCTCAAGTCGTCCATAACCGTGGACACGGCTTCTCGAAAAGATTTAACCCTGTAGGGGTGTACCAACTGCCCATTACAAGGCTCCGCACGTACGCCTATCTCTCTCAGTTGCTACCCATGATAGGCAACCATTTTATGATTTAGTCCCAAGAGATCCGGAACGACAGGTCCCTCTAACTAACAACGCACAAATCCGGGTGGCCCCCGGTGAGTCGACATCCAACTCAAAAGCCGGACGCGCTCTCGAATCGGCCTCTACCGTCTGGACGAGGTCGAATAGGTTGCCCAAACAGATGAGGACAACCCCCTAGCTCCCTGGGGTGGACCAACAAGAGAAACCATGTCTCCGCTGGCCCAAGTTGTTTAAAAGAATATCTGCCAGGAGCGACCCAACAGACACACACACGGTTTTCAAATGGTAAATCAGCTTGGGCCACCACTAGAAATGTTTGAAGCTAGGTAGGTAAGAAAAGGGGACCCCATAAAATCCCACACGCGGTTAGGCACGCTCAGTCTTAAAACCAATACCCGGAACTCGGATCCTAGGTGACTCGAATGGAACAAAGCGTCGAGGCGGGATAACATAGACCTTCCATCCTTCGTCGAATATAGTCAACATTTATAATAATCATATCATCAACAACAATATAATAATGTGATATCCCAAACCCAGGGGTAACAGGGTAACATCGTAGCATCCTAAGCATGCATACTAAGCAGGGGCTGAGCAACGAGCAATAGTAACATAGCAGTACATGGTTTGCTGGGAGGGGACATGGCTGTATCGGTTTGAAAGAGGTTGTAAACATGTGGTAGGATAAAACATCGAACCTAACCTATACTAGCATGCAAACCGCTGGTTGAAATAGAATGGATCATAAGTAATGTATAGTCCTTTCATGTTGATAAGTCGGGTGCTTCGGGCGGTTCCTGGCTTGACCTTCGCAGAGGAGGAGGGAGGTTAGGGTGAGGCAGGGGAAGAGAATAGGGAGGAAGAGGAGAGGGGAGGCGCGGCGCGCACCTCGTCGGCGCGGCGGCTGGCCGGAGCGGGCGCAGCGGCGGCTCCAAGGGATTCCCACGGGAGAGGTTGGAGGAGGGAGAGAGAGGAGAGAGGTGGAAGGCAGGGCGCGATCTGGGTCGTTGGATCGCCAGATCTGACGGTCCAGATCGCCTGGGGCTAGGGTTTCGCGAATTTGAGGGTTTATTGGGCAGATCTGGGCAATTCTTAGGGGGGTGGCTGCAATTTTGTGGCTAGGGAAACCCTAGAAATGGGTGGGAGTGTGGTGGTCTTTATATAGCCCAGGTGGCTGGCAGTTTGCAAAAACATCCCCGGTTTTTATCTCGCGCGCGCGGTGCTCACGTTTCTGACCACCGGGGGTCCGCAGTACCTCCGATTCGGGTAAAACTTAGAACTGCGCGATCAACGCGTCGAGCCGGAGGCGTTCACCTCGCGCTGGAACCGTTCCGAAAACACTTTCCGGCGAGCTATAAAAATAACCCGTTTAATTATTAAATGGGGTTTTTCGTTCCGTTGGCTGCGGCTGCTCTCGTGCGGTCTCGCGACGGTGATCGGGTGAAACCCGGTGTCGCAAAGGTCAGGTGTCAGGGTGGCAAGGGTCGGTCTCCGTCCGATACGAGATAAGAGGGGGGGGGGAATAATCGCCGATCGATAAATCGGGGATGCAAACACCGCAAACAAATCAGACAATCAAACAATTCATACCGAAAACAAAATTTTAAAATTTTAGCAAAAATTTGGGTATTACAATACAACACCACCAACAAGGGATCTCGTCCCGAGATCCAGGACGATCCGGGGGAGAGGGGGGAGAGAAAAGAGTCGACGATCTTCAACACCACCAACAAGGGACTCTGCTCCATGTCGACGTCGAACTTCTATCGAGATAAATTTCCGCAGAGAGACGGCAACGTCGAAAATACAAAACCGTCAGTGTCGAGAGGATGAACGACAACGATAACCGGATCAAAGGATAGTGTTTTCGACGCAAGTCATGAAAACACCGGAAAAAGGATGAATGGCAATGGATGACCCAGATGATTCCCGAAGTCGGAGAAGCTAAAGGTACTACAGGAATTCCCACCTGAGATCGGAATCGAGACAATACGCTGCAAGCAAGGCATTGTAACGGTTCTGAAACTCGACACACTCGAGATCCTAAAGTTTGAAGGGGATAAGATCAGAATTAAAACAATTACGACACTTGTCCTAACCAGAGCAAGGGTAAGGAGTAAAAGAATCCTACTCTCCGATAACTAACTTAGTAACTACAAAATAATTTTTTGTCTAGACTCGACTTCGGCCAGAGAGGGGATCCTACGGTCGGGAAGGCTCTGATACCAAGTTGTAAGGTCCGATATGCGGTACTGTTCCAGATCTAGGCGTTTCCACCCAGATCCGGGGACGAAGCACATATCGGTCCCACCGCGACATATGACAAAGCCATATGCCCCGGATTTCCAACATGATATCACAACATTACAGATACAAGGATACAACATCTCGTACAATCGGCATACAACTGCCTCAAATACAATACAACAGCAGAAGGTACATGTCTGAGTACAGACTACAATAAAATGCCTAGTGGCAAAGAGAAAAACATCGATCCCCATAACCACACGGGTCCAGGCCCTCCGCCTAACTAGTCGTCGTCAAGTCTCCACGTGAAACATCGATCACCATACCTGTTGTCGATCAATAACCCTGAAAATAGTTTGGGGGTAGTATCATGAGTACAGAAGTACTCAGCATCCAACTGCAGTGGTCAACTGACCCAGCAAGGACTTCATCACTCGTCATTCTAGGATAACTAGTAGTTTACGGTAAGGATGGGGTAAGTGGGAGGTTGCTGCCGCACTAGCATTTATGAAGTGGCTAACGATCTAGAGAGTAAGATAAGAAGCCAAGCATTCGATGAGGAATCGCCTCCAACAAGTCTGCTATCCACCTACTACGCAAACATAACACCTATCCTATCCTTGTCCTCCTCTTCGCATGCCGACGAAGAAGAAGCAGTCAAGGCACACACACACGTTGATCAAGTTGTATTAAGATTATCTCAGTTGTTGTTGTCTATGAACAAGGAGTAGGTCTCAAGTCGTCCATAACCGTGGACACGGCTTCTCGAAAAGATTTAACCCTGCAGGGGTGTACCAACTGCCCATTACAAGGCTCCGCACGTACGCCTATCTCTCTCAGTTGCTACCCATGATAGGCAACCATTTTATGATTTAGTCCCAAGAGATCCGGAACGACAGGTCCCTCTAACTAACAACGCACAAATCCGGGTGGCCCCCGGTGAGTCGACATCCAACTCAAAAGCCGGCCGCGCTCTCCAATCGGCCTCTACCGTCTGGACGAGGTCGGATAGGTTGCCCAAACAGATGTGGACAACCCCCTAGCTCCCTGGGGTGGACCAACAAGAGAAACCATGTCTCCGCTGCCCAAGTTGTTTAAAAGAATATCTGCCAGGAGCGACCCAACAGACACACACACAGTTTTCAAATGGTAAATCAGCTTGGGCCACCACTAGAAATGTTTGAAGCTAGGTAGGTAAGAAAAGGGGACCCCATAAAATCCCACACGCGGTTAGGCTCACTCAGTCTTAAAACCAATACCCGGAACTCGGATTCTAGGTGACTCGAATGGAACAAAGCGTCGAGGAGGGATAACATAGACCTTCCATCCTTCGTCGAATATAGTCAACATTTATAATAATCATATCATCAACAACAATATAATAATGTGATATCCCAAACCCAGGGGTAACAGGGTAACATCGTAGCATCCTAAGCATGCATACTAAGCAGGGGCTGAGCAACGAGCAATAGTAACATAGCAGTACATGGTTTGCTGGGAGGGGACATGGCTGTATCGGTTTGAAAGAGGATGTAAACATGTGGTAGGATAAAACATAGAACCTAACCTATACTAGCATGCAAACCGCTGGTTGAAATAGAATGGATCATAAGTAATGTATAGTCCTTGCATGTTGATAAGTCGGGTTCTGAAGGTGTAGCCGATCGCGAGCTCGCATCGTCTCCGAGAGGTACCCGCGGAAGCACACAAGACGATAAACACTGGAAAGTAATCAACGAGCAAGCTCTCTATTACTACGGGGCAGCACAAGATCAATAAGACATCACACGACAAGGCAAGGCGATACGGATCTATCGTCGAGAACGGTTACTAACAGTTTAAGTGGGGTATCGGTCAGACACGACGAATACCGCACGTTTACGATGGTTCAAGTTGTTTAGCTACAGGTGATCAACCAACGGTTGTTAACATGGCAACTCAAACAAGCATGGCAGAGCACACAAACATGGCAAGAGGTTAAGAACAAAGTAACTACCTAGGCTAGTCAATTTAAGTGAGGCACAACCTAAACATGGCATAACACTAAGTGTCGCACGATTAAAACATTTGGTACTGTTCTGTCCTAAACCATATTTTAGGTTGGTTAACAACTGCAAACAATAGCATAAACACGAAGTACACGAAAAAGTAATCAAGTTACATATAAAGAACACTCCAAACGGAGTTACGGTTAAAAAGATACACACAAAACAAGTTACGGGCACAAACTGCCAACATCACGAAGCACACTTTAGAGCAATGCATAAACAGGATAATGAATGCAAACATTCTCAAAAAGGATTTTGATCTAAAGTAGACATGATGCTTAGCAATATGCAATTGGAATCACTCAATTTCGATAAACGGTTGTGAAGCAATCGTCACCCGAAGTTGCAACAAAATAACAGTTTTCAGCAATAGCAGCACATTAACATCAGGATCACCACTTTGGAGCAAGATTTAATATAGCTAAAGCAACCAAAAATGACAAGTTAAAGCATGGAAATGAAGTACACATGATGCTTAACACATAGGAAAAAGAATCAATGCAATAGGCCTCATGGATGAGTCACAATCATCATGCAAAGTTGCAATAAAATAATAACAGCAGCACTTAACAGCAATTAGTAGCAGTTTAACGGCCTGATGCCCACTTTAGCACACAATTACACAATCAAGATGACCTCAAATGCAAAAACTTTCTATATACGAATGCTAGAGCACGCAGAACTGAGCAACTTTCATTTTGGGGGCACGTTCATCGGAGCTACGGATTAACGGGAAATCGCAGCGCAAAACGGATCAGCAGCAGATATTTTCCAGACGTAGAAAAATTTGACAGGGGAAAAATACAAAGGAAACAAAAGGAACCTCACCCATCTTGGGCTCGGCCCAAATTCGGCCTGGAGAGGCCGGCCTGGCGGCTGGGCTGGGTGCAGGCCGCGCCTGGCCTGGCTGCTGGAGTGGGCTGTCGGCCCACCTGGCGCCGGTTGGAGGCGCACGGGACTCCAGCAGATCGAGCGGGCGGCGCGGTTGGTGGCTCGGCACGCCGGCCGGCCAACGGCGGCGGGCAGAGGGTGCAGGGGTGAGGCGGAGGAGGCGTCTCCAGGCTGGGACGGGCGGCGGATCCGCGACGAGCAGGGGCGGCGCCGGCGTGGAGCAAGGCGGCGGCGAGCTCGAGCCTCGGCTCGGCTGAGGTGCTCTCATGGCGGCGCGCTTCGGGCGGTTCCTGGCTTGACCTGCGCAGAGGAGGATGGAGGTGAGGGTGAGGCAGGGGAAGAGAAGAGGGAGGAAGAGGAGAGGGGAGGCGCGGCGCGCAGCTCGTCGGCGCGGCGGCTGGCCGGAGCGGGCGCAGCGGCGGCTCCACGGGATGCCCACGGGAGAGGTTGGAGGAGGGAGAGAGAGACGAGAGAGGTGGAGGGCAGGGCGCGATCTGGGCCGTTGGATCGCTAGATCTGACGGTCCAGATCGCCTGGGGCTAGGGTTTCGCGAATTTGGGGGTTTATTGGGCAGATCTGGGCAATTCTCAGGGGGGTGGCTGCAATTTTGTGGCTAGGGAAACCCTAGAAATGGGTGGGAGTGTGGTGGTCTTTATATAGCCCAGGTGGCTGGCAGTTTGCAAAAACATCCCCGGTTTTTCTCTCGCGCGCGCGGTGCTCACGTTTCTGACCGCCGGGGGTCCGCAGTACCTCCGATTCGGGTAAAACTTCGAACTGCGCGATCAACGCGTCAAGCCAGAGGCGTTCACCTCGCGCTGGAACCATTCCGAAAACACTTTCCGGCGCGCTATAAAAATAACCCGTTTAATTATTAAACGGGGTTTTTCGTTCCGTTGGCTGCGGCTGGTCTCGTGCGGTCTCGCGACGGTGATCGGGTGAAACCCGGTGTCGCAAAGGTCAGGTGTCAGGGTGGCAAGGGTCGGTCTCCGTCCGATACGAGATAAGAGAGGGGAAAATAATCGTCGATCGATAAATCGGGGATGCAAAAAAATCAGACAATCAAAAAATTCATACCGAAAACAAAATTTAAATTTTCTTGCAAAACTGGGTTGTTACAGAGATTCTCTCAAGACAATCAGTAATATAATAATTTGCACCATAATTTTCAAGGCAATAGTTCAGTATAGAAAGACTCTCAGATTTGTAAGGGGCATCATCAATAGTTTTAAGAAGAGAAGTAATTTCATAGGCACCCTTAAAAGCAACAAATTCTTCAATTTGTTGTGCATCATAAAAATCATAATTTCCTTTAGCATAAGAAGCTAAGGTTTCATCATCATTGTACTCACATTGGAAAGCAAGGTGTGTATGCCTCATAAAGCAACAAGATTCATCCCTTCAAAAAGATATATTATATTTTGAGCACAAGTTTCTAGCATACTCATACAAGTGATGTATTTGTTTCCATAAGTGTATCCCCTCTTGGGACAAGCGGTGTTCTTTGTACCACTTTTGTTAATCCTCAGTGAAACCTCCATTGGTGGAAAGCAGGTAACTAGACATACTATGTTTGGTATTTTTGATTAGGGACACAAAGTAAAAAACAGAAAGGTAAACTAACAAGGCTAAAAAGCAAAGATAAAAGATAGTGTGCAACTCCCCTATCTTGTAGACTGGAGTCGCCGGCAATGGCTCCAGAAATTGGGCGGTTGACGGGACCAGTCTTTTGTATCTCCTTGAATCCCCGGCAACAGCGCCAGAAATTGGCTTGATACGGTGAGGATCTCTCACTCCTCGTTGGTTACCCCAAGTGGAAGGTGAGATGTAGCGTAGCAGCAAATTTCCCTCGGTGAAGATACCAAGGTTATCGAACCAGTAGGACTCCAAGAGATACAAGAAGGTGTCACTACGCTTGACGTGGACCTGCACACAGCAACTGATAAATTTTCTCCCAACGAGTACAGAGGAGTTGTCAATTCCTCCGGCCTTGTTGTCTACAAAGGATCAACGCAAGAGATAATAATAGTGGCAACTGAAAGTAAATTGAAGGTGTAAAAAATAATGTAAAGATGGACCGGGGTCCCGTGATTTTCACTAGTGATGTCTCTCTCCCAAAAGACGATAAAAGTGCTAGCGAGGTAAACAAATCACTGCTGGGAAATTGACAGGATTATGAAGGCACCGCAATGCTAACTATGCTGCAAAGAAAGGAAGGGCTAAAAAGCAATGGGCAGTACGCCAAGGTAAGTAGACCGAAATCCAACTGCATCTACTACGAATCATCCACCTTGAGATATCTATCCAGAACATCTCGCTGGTATTAAGTTGCAAATCCCACCCAAAGTGTAAACTCAAAGCAACAGACAACTCCATTAAAAGAACTTTGCGTAAAGTAAACAATCCTTGCACCCGCGGATATAAGCACCGTTGTTTTATCCCTGGTGGCAACAGCACATCCCCTAGTCTCATGTTTCTGTCACTCAAGCTAGACATCAAGGGCCTGAACCCACAATCAAGCATAACGCTCCCTCTTGGAGTTGCAACAAAATACTTAGCCAAAGTAAAATACAGTAACAGAGAACATGCAAGAATTTACTCAAGAACAAAATATAAAAGATAAGAACCAAATATATTACTCATCACAATCTGAACATAGTCTCATAACCCATCTGATCCCAACAAACTCAGCATAGCAACAGCAGAAATATACAGAAGTGCCTCGATCATGTGAGGCATCTCACGAGGTCTCGAAAGTGGAAGCACAAAGAGGGGAGAGAAGTACATCACATAGCTACTGGTCACAGACCCATGGTCCAAGGGGGACTACTCACGGTACATACGGGAGGCGTCCATGGCTATGGATGGTCTCCCGGAGGGGGTTCCTCCTCCCGGCGGGGTGCCGGGGCAGCTTCTCCAGGCAGCCCCGATCTATAAACTGCGGCGGCGGTACAGAGGCGAGATCGTGGAAAAGAGATCGATATTAGGGGTTTCCACCCCGAGGGCTAAATATAGGCGAAGGGGGGCACCGAGAGGGGCCACAGGGCAGCCAGGAGGATCCCTGGCGCGGCCTGTGGTGGCCCCCCTTCCCTCCTTTGGTGTTTCCGGAAGCTTCCGTGTCGCTGATTTTTTTATCTGATTTTTCCGGATTTTTTGGAGCACTTTTAATGGCCGGAAAACCTGAAATACAAAAACTGCAGAAAACAGCAACTGGCAGCTGGGTGCACTGGGTTAATAGATTAGTCCAAATATGCTCAAAAAGTGTATGAAAGTTCAAGAAAATCATGGAAAAGTCACACAAAACATGCATGGAGCAAGCAGAAATTATAGATACGTCTGAGACGTATCAGTGCCCCACTGCAAAATTTGGGATGTATAGAAGGGCACGGGCTATTCTATCGGATTCGAGGATCCAAATATGGGTCAGATCCCCGTCAACCCTACTCACTCTTTCCCCTATCATATACATTTTTAGGTCCTTTGACAAGAACTCATTTACACATAGAAGCTAAGGTAACCTCGCTCTTTGTACAACACTTCCAACCTTTACCTGAATCCTGGTGTTTACCTCGAGCAGCGACATCTTCAAGGACACTGGGAAGAAGCAAGGAAAGTGATACGTCACCAACGTATCTATAATTTTTGATTGTTTTATGCTATTATGCCATCACTTTCATACACTTTGGATATCATTTTATGTCATTTTTATATGATCCTATTTGGACTAATCTATTAACCCAGTGCCCATGCCAAATATTGTTTTACGCCGTATTCACATATACAAGAAAATCAATTTATCGAAAGTGAATATCACCGGGCTATGGGGTAGGAGCTCAGACGTTTGTTCATGGAGCATAGGGAGCAGGTCATAAAATTGAAAATATCACCAATTGAAGGGATCCTCCATTGGGCGATGGCAGAGGCGATGTCCTCAGATCCGGCAAGGCGCGAACATTGGATCGATTTCGTCAATGAGGGAGAGTAGAAACCTTCTTCTCCTAGTGGTGAAGTAAGAGTTTGATAGGCTACATGAGATCGATTTTTGCACTATCTTGATACTTTTTCTTTATATTTTTGTATGAACTGTAAAGTGTTTATATTATTGGAGTATCATGTTTTATATCGTATATCATTCGAGTACCATGTTTTGGAACTTTATACGTAAATCATTCTTGCAAATATTGTGCCAATAATAAAGAGCAGACGTTCTTCCTCTCTCCCATGTATTAGTTAGTTAGTAGAAATTTGAGGACATTTTTTGTGACTTGTAAAATTACAGAAGATGTGGCAGTCACCTACAACCATGGCGATCGAACCAACAAAGGTGGTAGACTGGCACAAGTTGCTGGGGTCGTAATGGCAGGAGGGGGTTCCAAATCCAGACTTTTGTCCAGAATGGCTAGATCACGTCCCTCTCTCAAACCATTTTCCTCTGATTTGCCATGTCCAAGCTTGGGAGGCGGTGGCGGGATGAGACTCCGCTCGTGGTTCGTTTGGCAAAGATGAAAGACGCCATCAAGATGAAGGAAGAATGGGAGGCTAAGTGTAGATGAAATATGACAGATGAGATAATAAACCAGGTTACAGAGGATGAGTGGAGCCGTATAATCGTGGAGCAGAGGGAACAGATCAACTCAGAGGACCTCCCACCAATTCTAGCGATCTTGCAGTTGGGCAATGGCAGAGGTGAGGTCCTTTGATCTGGCACGTCGCGAACATTGGATCGATTTCGTCAATGGGAGAGAGTAGCAGTCTTCTTATCCTCCGACAAAGCCACCATAGTTGTGAAGCAGGACCTGATAGGCTATAGGAGATGTTTTGATATATTTGATGCGCACTGTTGTAACTTCCCGACCACTCCCAACCGGTAAACCACCGATTACATGGTCGGTGCGCCTAGGATCCAGACTGTCCTCACATACCAACACTAGTCTTTTTTCAACAATTTGTCCTCACTCTTGTGCACCCGGAATCAACTTCTCGGTTGGTCACCCATCCTCAAATCGCTCCAAGCCAAACACGCTTAACTTTGGAGTTCTTTGGAGCTAGGATTCCGGAAAAGAAGGTGCACATTGTTGATATGAGTAGTCTACCATTCTTATTAAGATCTTGGGTTGTTACAACTATCTTGGTATATTTTCCTTTGGTTTTTCTATGAACTGTAAAGTGTTTATATTATTGCAGTACCATGTATTGAATCGTATATCATTGAAGTACCATGTTTTGTACGTGTCTCATTGTTGTAGTGAACCTATGAGTTGCCTATGTTTTGCCTATATTTCTACTACTTGCTCATGGATGTGGTTGTATGTAACTAAGAAAAAAATGAAGTGCCCCAATTGTTTTGACACTAGAGACTTGTGCCATCAAGTTGGATAGCAAGATGATGGTGCTTTCTTTATAATACTTCAGAAGGCTTCAAATTAAAGACAATATATATGTTTTTTGCCGAAATTTGATTAATTTATGTTTGAACAAAATAAATTTCTCGATTATTTTTTTTAACAAGTTTATTATTAATTTTTATTTTATTTTTTGTGCATCCCATGCTGTGCAAGGCATGCACTTCTAAATAAGCTTAGGCTAGCCATTGATGAAGACTCTAGTGCCACTTTCTACCTTCGGATGGAACATGAGTTTTATTTCAAGTGCACAATTCATAATGAAAAAGAGTGGACCTATTTGGATTGTTTGTGGTGGCGGAGAGGATTGTGCAGAGCTTACCCATTAGAGGTTGGAATAAGAAATTAATTTGGTCTTACCCTCAATTATGTTGATTACCATGATGTTTTCGTGGATTTGGGAAACATTTAGCCAATACTTTGTCCTTGTAAGTTTCTTAAGCAAAATTGGTGAGCTTTACTTCACATAGAATAAGTAATTATTTTCCCCTAGTTCATTTTTTTACTGGAGGCTTATTTCCATGTGCCTAGACATGCTCGAAATATAGTATACAACACTCATTATACTGATGGAACCCCACACTTACTTGGAAGGAGAAAAATCATCTAGTTATAGTTGTTGATGATTTGGAGATCCTTGTGGAAACTTATGTTGCTGGGTCAAAGGATGCACATTACATACCAGTAGTGCACGCCTTGACAAGATCAACATTGATAAGAAAAGCTTGTAAGAATTGCACTTAATGACATATTTTCAATATATTGTTCGATAAATAAATATATATATATGACTTATTACTATGTTGATTTTGTGTTTTCTTGCAACATAACCTTCCAAAATTTCTTGTCCTAATTTAATGGAAGAGTATGGTGAGATGATACTTATCTTTCAAGACAAGATCAATTTCAGAGAGACATACGAAGTTGCAAACATTCACGTTGGGCACTTTATAATCAATGGACGGAAGCGAATACTGAAGGAATGTAATCTTCAAATTGAAGATAGGATTATCTTTGTGTTGCACCATGGACTTCAGGGCACTTTCCTATTGCTGACTTGCGTTCCGAAAGAGGAAGAGGAGTAGAGTTAATTATCAAATGTTGTAAAGTTGTTGCAAAATAAGCATGAAAACTCAAGAGAGTTCAAAAAGCAACAGCCTAAATAAAATCTCTTAAAAAGATAAGCATGAAAACAAGAAATAAACATGATAGCAACTAGAAAAGATAAGCATTAAAACTATGTTGTGTTCCAGGGGGGAGTGGAGCATTTTTTCTCTCCCAAACAATGTAGGCGAGGGACAAACTTGTTATGAACAGCAAACAAATCTAAACAAACTAAAAATTAAAGAGCTAGACGCTCCCAGCATAGCACTGACACATGAATTGATAAAAATATAGTGTGGAGAAGGACGAACTGATGATTGTTGATGGAGAAGGGATGCACGGGGGCATCCCTAAGCATAGACGCTTGAGTCTCCTTGGATATTTCATGGGGTTGCATGGGGGCATACCCAAGCTTGAGTTTTTTACACTCCCGGATCTTCTTTCATCATCTTCCTTCGCACACTTGAAAATCCCTTCATACGAAACTCATCATGAACTGATTAGAGTTGTTAGTACCCATAATAAAATAATTTTCCTCTACTGAAAATAAAGATTTTCATGAAGAGCTACTGTTTCTAAAGATTGCCAAAAAGTTTTTGCAAAGAAAAAGCAAGCTTAAGATTTGAAAAATAGTAAAAACGCAAAACAGGGCAGAATCTGGGAAAAATAGACCAACATGTAGTAAATAAATTTTTAGGGGCAATTCTGCAACTCGAATAAAAAAACTCAGAATAGATAGAAAAAATTAAATTATATAGAGCATACTGTAAAAAAATCAGATGAAAAGATGATCTGGTGAGTTTAGGAGAATTTTTCCGTCAAGCAGACGGAATCTGTTTTTTGGACAGCATGTCACAATTTTTGATTTTTCTTGCAATCGGAGGCTAAACTTGGCACAAAGATTGAAAATAAAGATACAATGTTGTTGCTACAGTAGCAACAAGCACTAATATCACTAAAATTGAAAGTAAAAACATTTTGGGTTGCCTCCCAATAAGCGCTTTAGTTTATACCTTTGAGCTAGGCATGATGCAAAATAGGATCATCAAAAATTTCAACTTTCTCTTTAATAAGCTCATTCTTCTATTTCCTAGAGAAGAGATACGTACCTTTGGTTTTCCCACGAAAGCGTGTTTGTCCTTTAATTACCTATGTCAATGAAGCCTGTCATAGCTCGGAGGAAATCTCTCCCAAGGACTATGTTTTCTTGGTTGGTTGACTCCATGATGAAGAAGTTGACGATTATATTTCTTTTGGCAAAGATAACTTGGACATCTTTGATCTCTCCCTGGATCTTATAATCATTTCCATTAGTATGTTCATGATAGGCAGGAAAATTAACCTTTTTTGGAAATTTTAAAGAATCATAAACAATTTTTGGTATTGTAGAAACCATGGAGCCAATATCACAATAAGTAAGGAAGTTTTGGTTAGAGATGCTAATTCGAACAAAAGGCTCCCAATCATCATCTATTTCTAAGATCTCACCTCTGATGGGCTTAGGTTTCTCTACTTCCTTCAAGTCTAAAGCGTCTACTTTTTTCTCAATGGCAGCAAGTCTATCTATAATAGCATCAATTCCATGATCATAAACAAAGTAACTAGATAGAACTTCTATAATATCGAGAGCTTTAGCTTCGTCACATGTAAGAAAATTTCCTCTAGCTAGCAAATATAGAGAAAATTTACACCACTTAAAGACCCCATGGTAAAAAGTGTCAAAAATATACTCGCGGATTTCTCAGGGGTGACCTTCCTATGAATCCTAAAAATCCTATCCCAAGCCTTCTTCAGGTTCTCACCATTCTCCTGTCTAAAATTCCTAATTCAACATCCGGAGGAGTACTATAGATAACGAAGATAGACATCCTGACTAAACAGAAAAAGCAACTAAAAGCAAGATAACTAATTTTTTTCGTGGTTTCTGATATAAGACTCAAAAGCAAAAACTAAGAAATAAACTAACAAGACTAAACAACAAACGTAAAAGATAGTGTGCAACTCCCCTATCTTATAGACTGGAGTCCCCGGCAACGGCTTCAGAAATTAGCTTGATGGCTTCTCGCCCCTCGTTGGTTACTCCAAGTGGAAGGTTGAGATGTAGATAGTAGCAAATTTCTCTCAGTGAAGATACCAAGGTTTAATCGACCAGTAAGACTCCAATAGCTACGAGTAGGTGGTCAACCGAGGAAGGCGCAGTTTGAGATTAGTTTCTCACTTGACCTGGACCTGCACTCAAAATCAAATAACTTTGCTCCCAACGAGTTCAGAGAGGTTATCAATCTCTCCGCTCTTGTTGTTTGCAAAGGATCAAAACACAAGCGGAAATAGTAGTGATTACTGCAAAGAAAAGGAAATAAAATCAGTAAAGAGTTGAGGTGTAAACAATGGTGGAAATATGGACCGGGGTCCCATGATGTTCATTAGTGATGTCTCTCTCCCAAAAGACGATAAATAACTATGCTGAGTGAACAAATTACAGCTGGGCAATTGACAGAATTATAAACGCACTACAATGATAATTATGCTACAAGAAAGCTAGAGGCTCAATCGTATGGGCAGTACGCCAAGATAAGTAGACCATTTATTCCTCAGCATCTACTCACTAATCATCCACCTTGAGATATCTATCCAGAACATCTCGCTAGTATTAAGTTGCGAGACCCACCCAAAGTGTAAACTCAAAGCAACAGACAGCTGCATTAACAAACTATGCGTAAGGTAAACAATCCTTACAACCACAGTTACAATCACCGTTGTATTCTCTCTAGTGGCAACAACACATCCCCTAGTCTCATGTTTATGTCACTCAAGTTAGAAATCGGGGGGCATGAACCCACAATCATGCATAACGTTCCCTCTTGGAGTTCCAATCTACTACTTGGCCAAAGCAATAAATAGCAACGGAGAACATGCAATAATACTCAAGAACTAAAACATAAAAGGTAAACCAAATATATTACTCATCACAATCTGACATAATCTCATAATCCATCGGATCCTAGCAAATACAGCATAACAACACTAGAACTAATATATAGATGCCTTAATCATGTAGGAAAGCTCACAAGGGCTAAGAATTGAGGCACAACATTGGAGAAAAGACATCACATAGCTACTGTTCATGGACCCATGGTCCAAGGTGGACTACTCACGACACATCTGGGAAGCGCTCATGGTGGTGGAGAAGCTCCCGGGGATCAATCCTCCGTCTGACAAGGTGCCGGGACAAAGTCTTCTAGCGATCCCGATCTCGGGATCGCAGTGGCGGCGGAACAGTGGGAAAAATCGCGTAACGGAGGACCTCTCAGGTGTTTTTACCCCGAGGGCTAAATATAGGTTGAAGGAGGGCACCGGGGGCGGGTTGGATCCACCAGCCGGGTCCCCTGGCGCGGCCTCCCCCCTGGCCGCACGAGGTGGCCGCCTGGGAGGGGGGCACCCCCTCTAGCTCTCCTTCGGGCATCCGGAAGCTTCTGAACTGCTGATTTTTTATATAATTTTTCTGGATTTTTTTAGCACTTTAAATAATGGGAAATACCTGCAATGCACGGATAACAGCAGACGGAAACTGGCACTGGGGCACTGAGTTAGTAGGTTAGTCCAAATGTATTGAAAATGTATGAAAGTGTAGCAAGACATGTAGCAAAGTCACCCATATAAGCATGGAACAAGCAAAAATTATAGATTCGTTTGAGACGTATCGAGGAGCCAGTGGAATATTGCGCAACCATCGTCCACCTCTAGAGGAGGGTGTCCGGAACTACCAAGAGCTCGAACTCACGCACGCGTCTCCACAACTAGATATATTCCCAAAGAGCTAGAGCACTGAGCGCGCCCTAAATGTCAGCAATCCACCGGCGCTCCAGTAGAGCCTCCCTGACAGCGCATCGATTCCGAGTGCGTTTTGGTATAAGCGCGAAAACAATTGGCGCAATCTCCCTGATGGTCTTACCATCCATCCAACGGTCTACCCAAAAGAGAGCCATCGCTCCATCACCCACCACCACCGTGGTAGAAGCATCAAACAGCTAAATCTCAATCCTGGAAAAGTTCATGTTGAGCCCCCGCCAAGGTTGTTGTGGATCCATGCGCATCCTCCAAAGCCATCGTGTCCGAAGATTGATCGTCGTGCGAGAAAGGTCAGGGACCCTGAGGCCGCCAAAGCACAGCGGGCGGCATACCCTCCCCTAGTTAACATGGCAGTGCCCACCGCTAGCCTTCGCTCGGCCAATAAAGAGGAAGCTCCTAACTATCTTCTGAACCTGCTTGAGGCTAGATTTGTTAATCCCAAGAATGATGATTTGATGCAGGGGGGTCGTCATAATCACCGATTTGACAAATGTGAGGCGCCAAGCCTTAGTCATTAGGGAGGCCTTCTAGGTCCGCAGCCGTTGCACAATGTTGTCCACCAAGGGCTGAAGCGTCGTAGCGGACAACCGGCACACCGAAAGGGGGATCCCAAAGTATCGGACAGGCTCTTCAATCATATGGAGCTTATTTTTTAGCAAGAAAGCTTTCATGGTTGGGTCTGTCTAAGAATCAATCGACTGAGAAATAGTGAAGTCTCAGTCGACCGGCAGCTGGCGTAGGACTAAGACGTGAGAGCAGGCTTGCTAGCTAGTTGCACGTATCATTTTAGGTACTTGAATATACGTGTTTTTATTTTATTTTTATTTAGAAAAAAACTATCCAGTACGTGTGCTTTTGGCCTAGGTTGTGAAATTTTGTTGGCATCGCTGCTCTTCTTTGTGCGGCATCTGCCAGTACCTAGCGTTAGCTGTTTTTAATGTGTGATTTTCTACTGATTTTTTATTTGATTTTCCTTTTTTTGTAGTTTAAAGTATTTTTTATTCTATTTATATATTCATGAAAATAAATGTAAGAATTTATTTACATAAGTTAACACACTTTAGAAAAAGAGTTCATGCATTTGAAAAAAAATATGTAACTTGTCATAAAAAATGGTCATCATAAATAGAAAATGTTCAATGTTACTTTTAGAAATGTTAATTTTTTATTTAATGTCTAAAAGTGTATATAAAAGTGTTCATGTATATTTAAGAAAACATTCAAAAGTAGTTAAATGTGTGTTTCAAAAAATATTCAACATGTTTTCAAGTAATGTTCAATATGTATATAAAAGTTATTGCACACGTGTGGTGCCGCATGGAGTTGCATATGACATGGAGTTGCGGTCGGGTGTAGGGCATGCAGTTGCAACATGGTGTGGGGACATGAAGTTACAGTCGGGTGTGGGGACATGCAATTTTTATCAGGCGTGTGGACATGCAGTTGCAGTCGGATGTGGGGACATGAAATTGCGGTCGGGCGTACGGGGATGCAGTTGCAGTCGAATGTGTGGACTTGCAGTTGCGGTCGGGAGTGTGGACATTCAATTGCGATCGGGCGTACGAGGATGCAGTTGCAGTCGAATGTGTGGACTTGCAGTTGCGGTCGGTCGTGTGGACATGCAATTGCGGTCGGGCGTACGAGCATGCAGTTGCGGTCGAATGTGTGGACATGCAGTTGCGGTCGGGCGTGTGGACATGCAGTTGCAGCCGGGTGCGTGGACATGCACTTGCAGCCAGGTGTGTGGACATGCAGTTGCAGACGATTGTGGGGACACGCAGTTGCGGTCGGGTGTAGGGCATGCAGTTGCAGTCCGGTGTGGGGACATGCAGTTGCAGCCGAATGCGGGGACATGCAGTTACATTCGGGTGTGGAGACATGCAATTGCAGTTGTTTGTGGGGACATGCAGTTGCGGCCGAATGTGTGGACATGCAGTTGCGGTCGAGCGTGTGGACATGCAGTTGCAGCCGGGTGCGTGGACATGCACTTGCAGCTGGGTGTGTGGACATGCAGTTGCAGACGATTATGGAGACACGCAGTTGCGGTCGGGTGTAGGGCTTGCAGTTGCAGTCTGGTGTGGGGACACACAGTTGCAGCCGAATGCGAAGACATGTAGTTACATTCGGGTGTGGGGACATGCAATTGCAGTTGTTTGTGGGGACATGCATTTGCGGGCAGGTGTGGTGACATGCAATTGCGGTCGGGCGTACAGACATGCAGTTGCAGTCGAATATGTGGACATGCAGTTGCAGTAGAATGTGGGGACATATAGTTGCAGACGATTGTGGGGACATGCAGTTGCGGTCGGGTGTAGGGCATGCAATAACAGTCAGGTGTGTGGACATGCAATTGCGGTTGAGTGTGAGGACATGTAGTTGCGGTCGGGTGCGGGATATGCAGTTGCAGTCAAATGTGGGGGCATGCAGTTGCAGCCGGATAAAACGAATACTTCCTCCTTTTCTAAATATAAGTGTTTCTAGAGATTCTTCTATGAACTAACGGAGGGAGTACATTATTTGCTCATGGATTGCATTTGGACATACTCTTTCAACACAATTACGTTAAAATCAAAATGCCAAGGACCGTTATTAAGAGCATGTTTCTAGTCCCCTTCGCAACGAAGTGAAAAAACGAAAATATGGTCTCTGTCTTTGAAGCAAGAATCACGGTGCACTCCCCCATGCTCTTGGCATCACCCTTTCAAGCCCATGAATGTTCCGGGGTCTAGGAGAGCACAAAGGGCTCTCGCAACCTAGCGGCTGGCCTAACCATCCAGCGGCGTCGCGGTCGACCTCTGCTTCCACCCCTCAACTCCGTCCCCCCCCCCACGGGGCCATGGATGTACCCCAACCCTAGCCATTGGTCATTCCTTCCACCCTTCGCTCCATTACGCCGCCGCTGGAGGAAGCCAACGGGCTAAGCCCGGGCGGTTGACGGTGGTGGCAGAGGAGCCCCCCCCCTTCTCACGCGCGATGGTGGTGTGGGGTACCCGGGCGAGCGGAAGTGTGTCCTCGGATCCGAGCCTTAGCGGCGCCGAGTGGCTAGTGGTGGAGCTCTTGCGCCTAACCGCGGCGCCGCGACACGTTCGATGGGCGGCGAAGGCGTGGAGGGCTATGGTGGACTGGCCGGCTGCCGCTTGGTCGACCCTCCAGTTAGATTTGATCTGGCCGGAGTGGCTTGCTCGCTCCGCGGTGGTGGAGATCGGTGCCAATCCTTGCACACGATGCGAGATGAAGGATTAAAGAAGCTTCGGGTGAAAACCCCGCCCTCGGCTAGGCGCCCAAGGTCGACGATGGCGGTGTTCTGCTGCATCGTCTCCTTTTTGAAGGCACCATAGTGGAGATGCTACACACTGATATCTGCTACCTCCGAGGGAAGCCTAGATCAATAGATCGGATGATGGTGGCGCTCTTGTATCATTCCCCCTTGTGGTCATCAGTCTTGGAGGTGTGCATTGTATCGAGGGGACAATGGAAGATTTTAGTGGTGGAGCGGTGTTTCATGCTACACATCGAAGATGTGGAGTTACGACGGTGTGGTGCAACAGGGCCTCGGCGACGTATGTGTGATAATGGACGCGCGAAGGGAGGTGGCGTCATCTAGCACTATGGTGGCGTCGACGACAGGCCTGGCGAGGTTGATGCATCAATTCTTCTTTGAAGATGGACCGATGGAAGATGGTGGTGACGACATCTGCAGCGTGCACATCCGATGTGTGACCCAAGCAAGGAAATTCGTCTTGGTTGGGGTATCCGACTTTAGATGTTGGACTTTAGTGTGAGGTTTGAGCATGCGACCCCGATAATCTACACCCCTCCATCAAGAGGATAGGGGTAGCGACATTTGTTGTTAAGTTGATGGTTTCAGATTTATTTATTTTTTACCGAACAAGGGTTCCGCCGCTTTATACATAAACCCAATCACCACATACAACAAAGACCTCAATACAAACACACGCCAACACCACCGATGACACACACACTCAAGGCAAGCTACAAAGTGTCGCTCACCCTACAACGAAGCCAGGTCTCTATGACGGTGCCTCCTAGAATTTAATGACCTTGGATAGCCGTCACTGCCCGATCATGAGATTGAGTTTCCACCTGGAGAAAGTTGAAAGGATGGGAAACGCCGCGGCGAAGTCTCCAGGAAGACTACGACATATGTGCATGCCACCCCTGTCAGCTAGATCAAGGCTTGACGGGTGATATACCCTGTTGCCTGCGTCCCTTTGTTGAACCCAAGCTTTTCCATAAGCTCGCCGCCAAACCACCCGCGTCGCCATGGTTGCACGTCTGCACCTGAGACGCATGCTCCTCTCATGAACGTGATGCCTTCGACCGTCAAGGCCACCTCCCTGCATCCAGACCGCCCTAAGAACAGCCAAAGTGACCGGCTTTGGACTAAGGAGACGTCCTTGGCCAATGAAACCGCAGCCCAAATCCCGCCTTGAACATCACCGGAGCTAATGCCACACACAAAAGGGCGTGGAGTGGGGAGGAGGGGGGGCGAACGAATCCACGATCGGCCCACCTCTGGCCGGCGACGAGCTGTCCTAGCACAACGCTGGTCATCCCTCCCACTAAGCTCCCCATCACCCCATCGCAGCTGACGAAGCAACTCCACGCAAGACCGCCGATGACGACCATGACACTATTAGGCGACTCCGAAGGCCGCCGCCCACCACGAAGCCTGCACCGCCGCTGGAAGATTCGACCGGATCTCGATGAGCACGCAATCCACCACCATCGCACCGCCACCTCCACCTATCATCGCAGAGGCGGCGCCCATAGTGCAGACCGTCCGTAGCTCGCGCCGCCGGAGGGTTAACACGGAGACCGGAGGGAGGTCCACCGTCGCCGCGACCCCCACCGCATGCACCACTCCCCAGGCCGCCGCCCAGCGCTGGACGGCCAATCCCACCTGATGTGGCGTCCAGCTGCCCCCGAGCCCGCTGATCTGGGCCGCCCAGCTCTACCACCTGAAGCCCACAATGAGCCGAGCCGCCTGACGATGGATGACCTCCTGATGTGCGAGAGATAATAATGGCTTCTCTCCCTTCGTTGGTTACCCCAAGTGGAAGGTGAGATGTAGGATAGCAGCAAATTTCCCTTGGCAAAGATGCCAAGGTTTAGAGTGTCTCACGTAGGACTCCGATAACTACAAGTAGGTGGCAAGGAAACAATGACACCGTTTTAGACAAAAGTTTCTTCCTTGACCTGGACCTGCACACGACACAAATAACTTTGCTCCCAACAAAGTTCAGAGAGGTTGTCAATCTCTCCGACCTTGTTGTTTACAAAGGATCAAACGCAGGGATAAAGGATAATATTAATTGCAACTAGAAAGTAAAAGAAGGAAATAATTGAGCGTGTAAACAATGATGATAATATGGACCGGAGTCCTGTGATGTTCACTAGTGATGTCTCTCTCCCAAAAGACGATAAAACTGCTATGCGAGGTAAACAAATCACAGCTAGAAAATTGACAGTATTAAAAACGCACCGCAATGCTAACGATGCTACAAGGAAAGGAAGAGGCTCAAAAGCATGGGAGGTATGCCAAAATAAGTAGACTAAAATCCAACTACATCTACTACTAATCATCCATCTTGAGATATCGATCCAGAACATCTCGCTGGTATTAAGTTGCGAGCCCCACCCAAAGGGTAAACCCAAAGCAACAGACAACGACATTAAAAGAACTTTGCGTAAAGTAAAGAATCCTTGCAACTGCGGTTACAAGCACTGTTGTTTTCCCCCTTGTGGAAAAACCACATCCCCTAGACCCATGTTTCTGTCACTCAAGTTAGTCATCAGGGGGCATGAACCTACAATCGAGCATAACGTTCCCTCTTGGAGTCACTACCTACTACTTGGCCGAATCAATAAACATCAACGGAGAACATGCAAGAATTACTCAAGAACAGAAATATAAAAGATAAGAACCAAATATATTACTCAATCATAAACTGAACATAGTGTCATAATCCATCAGATCCCAGCAAACTCAGCAAAGCAACAACAGAAAGAATTACATATGTGCCTTGATCATGTAGGGCAGCTCACAAGGTCTAATCCATGAAGAACAAAGAGGGGAGGAGAACATCACATAGCTACTGATCACGGACCCATGGTCCAAGGTAGACTACTCACGGATCATCCGGGAAGGCGCCCATGGTGGATGAGAGGCTCCCGGAGGTCAACCCTCCCTCCGGCAGGGTGCCGGGAAGAGGTCTGCTGGCGCTCCCGATCTTGGAAGCGTGGAGGCGGCGGAATAGAGGAGAGATCGCGAAAAAGGGTTTTTTTTCTCCGAGGTTTCCCCTCACGGAGAATATATAGGCGAAGCGGAGGAGCCAGGGGGCACCAGGGGTCCAGGTGGCCCACTGCGCGGCCCCACCTTAGGGCGCGTCGGGAGGGCGCCTGGGGCCCTGGTGGTGGCCCTCTGGCCCCACCTTGGTGTTTCCGGAAGCTTCCGGTTCGCTTTTTTTATTGTATGTTTCTGGAATTTTTGGAGCATTTTTAATACGGGGGAAACCTGAAATAGAAACACAACAGAAAACAGGAACTGGCACCGGGGTGCACTGAGTTAATAGGTTAGTCCAAATATGATCAAAAGTGTATGAAAGTGTATATAAAACATAGCAATATCACACAAAAC